>OX122901.1:13203418-14669668 GCA_944738965.1 Nebria brevicollis | reverse complement strand
CAAAAACACACAGCATTTCGAATTATTTCGTCATATCCCTTTCATTAAATACGTATATACATCTAATAATTATACTTCATTATATCAATATTTTCGGAAAACCAAATTAAAAATATATTTTTTATAAAAATAAAATTGCGCATTTCGTGTGAACGAAATTACTTTGCAATATTTCCTAGAATTTATTCATTATCATCATCAATTTTTCGTGTGTATACGTAGATTTAAAGTGTTTGATAGTGTGTCGAATTATTTTGTGGAAATTTATTTTTCAAAATTGAAGTATAATTTTATTTGATTATTAACAAAAGTTCAATGTGCATTCTACATAGACTCTTTAAATATAAAAACTATTTTAAACTTGTTGCGAATATCGGAAGAAGAATTAGTTTTATATTTAATTGAATATAACTCGTCGTACGGAATACCAAAGTGTTAAAACGGTTGTCTGTCTTTGAGTATCTAATAAAAATTCGTCTTTCATCGTTCGTCGTTCAATAGCTCGTACGTAAGACCAAAATTTGTCACTCCTTCTCCTCTGAAGGCGCTAAGCGAATTGACGTGAAATTTGGTATACATAATCTATGAGTAGACAATTCGATCCACTCATATTTTAAATATATTAGTCCCTTTATTTCTGGATCTTAAATATTGATTTGAGTAATTTCCTAAACTACGATAAATAAAATCCTTTTTTATCAACAATTGTCTTAAATGCCAGTGATATTAATAGCCATATATTGTTTTTTTATACAGAAATTCACCATTCTAAATTTAAAGTAAACAATTTGCTTAGGTCGAGTTTTGACCATTGGTTTCGCCAATACTTGTTATGTTTAGACTTTATAAGCATAACAGTCTATAATGAATAATAATGATCGTTTATAGTTATTTAATTATGAAATAATAATAGATAATTTCACGAGAAATGTAAAATTTTACGACTTAAGGAATAAAATAGTCATATGTACCGTTACATACAATATATATGCGATTCCCTTCACGGATGTAATACACAAACATGCTAGCATCTTATGCATATGTATATGTGTCAAGTTCATGATTATTAACACAAGTATTGTTGTTATAATCGATGCAGTAATTTATACGAATATTTTATAATTGCTACTTAGAGAAACGCTAATTAATTCAATGATCATATTATTATTATAAACTTTAAAATACAGTAATGTTTTTCTTAGATGTTTACTACAGTAAACTAAGATTCTAATTCGCTATATTAGAGTAGGTTAATATATAAGATTTTACAGTAAATTCATTGTCCGATTAAGCTTACACAGACTGTCTGAGAATCTTTGGAATACTACTAAGGTAACTGTAACTTACAGACTGAGCTATTCTTAGTCATATTTGCAAATAAGAATGTTTATTAATCCTAAAACGCAAAAAGGAGACTAATTTAAATGCCATACAGTTCCATTGTTTCTTTTTAATTAATCAATATTTGCTTTTAACTACATTTATATGAAAAGTGCTATATTGATATTAATTGAATTAGCAATTTGCATATGTCTGTTTCCATTGTAATTCTTGGGAGAGACTTGTTTACTTATGTTGGAAATTAACTTGATGCTTTTCATGGTTAAAAGGTCGCGCAACTATTACGACGAAAATCGTCGTAATTGATGAAGTAATCATATGTTTGGCGGTCATTTATTCTAAAGTGAAATTTTCTATTATACATATTGATAAAGATTAACCAAAATGACTATTCCTACTCATTGAATTACAAGTGCTTTTAATGACTAATTTTGTTTTATTTTGCTAATTAAGTAACTTTTAGAGCACAAATTTAATAAAAATGGGTTTATATACAAAATTTCACTATAAAATAATAAATAAATGTCTTGGTGCAATTGGCTCATTATATAATGAATAAAAATAGGATAGTTATTTTCTGTAAAATGTTTAATTTTATTCCCCGAGTCGACAAGTATCCGATGTTTTCTTATTCGAAGTTTCTCTTGCATATTATTCGGTTTTTGTATTAAATAGTTCTGATAGATTTGCTGTGATTATCTATATTATTGTAGTTTCATTGAGTAGGTGTACTAACACTCCCTATGTTGATGATCTTGGTTGTTTAGAAGTTAAGCATAATAGCGCACCTCACAGCCAGGTAATGCCATAGCCGTAGCCGTGGCGTGCACGCACGTTTCGCTTTGAGTCCAGTATTTGTATGGTTGCTTGTTCGCTCGTTCACATGTTTGGGTAATCACGATGAACGGAGCAACTGGCAACGGGCTTGCGAGCTAACGGCATCGGCAACTGTACTATTATATAGTCAGATCCTCCTGCTAACCTAGTGTAGTGAACAGTACAGCAGAGCAGGCGAGCCAGCTCAATACACCGCTACGCGTCCTGTTGTTTCACTCATACTACACAACTTCACACATTCATTTCCTCTCGCTTCTATACATTCACATGTCTTTCAATCAGTTATTAACTTTTATAACATAAATCATCGTTTTGAATTTGATAGCTTATTCAAAATTTATTATATTTATATTCTAATGATTTTCGGCGACATAAAAATTATATCCTACTAAATATTAGCTAATTAATTAAATACTAATCGTTTTTGATAACTTATAAAATCCCTCTGATATTTACTGATTTCATAAATAAAGTTTCAATTTTGAGTAAATCTATAATGCTTCATTGCTAAAAACTAGAATTATGCTCGATAGATTCGACAAATGTTTGATTTGTAATACAATTAAATTATTGTAAACCCTTTCAAAGTATTACAGATTTTCGTTATAGGTCTATAAACTCAAAATCGCACCATTAGTATATAGATCTATAACGACAATCTATACATGTGTTTAAATTTTTTTAATTGAATTACTAATCGAAAATTGTGGATTCAATCAAATATATCGAACATATTTACTGTTTTATACAATAAAATATCCATGAAAAAAAAATTATTAAGTATTGATTCTCATTAAAGACTTCCTCAGAATCGCAATATAAATTCCGTTGTAATAAATTGATTGCTAATTTGAATATATTTACAAACAGATAAAATAAATAACGCAACTTTAATATTTGCGATAGTTCGACAACCGCCGCGGGTTGCATATGTTATTAATATAAGGAATACAACACGAAATGAAACTACCAACAATTTCTTTATTTAAAGTTTTTTTAATATATTTAGATACATAATTGATGTGAAATATATTTATTTATCATTATTAGAATTTAAAATATTCAAAATCAAGGAACATGAAAGCAGAAAAACCATTTAAAATATTTGAAATATTTCAATTTGAAGCAATAAAAAGTGTTGGGCGACAAAAAATGTTCGGTATCTCTGTTCGAAAATCATTAAATTCCTTACAGGCACATTTTTCCAACACAGGCCCACTAGAAAACAATATATCAGCTGTAACTCACATGGACGCAAATGTGACCGGCAAAATAGCCTGCAAAGAAACGATCACCACTGTCTGCGCTGCGCAGCGCATCGCCAAAACGCGACCGCGCATGTGCGAACACTTTTAATGTCTATGCTCGCATGTGTGAGTCGACGTGCCTGGTGACGTCATATGCTTCCGCATACGTCACTCGGGTCAATAAACTGCCTTGGAAAGGTCGGATATTGAGTAGTGCAGCCACTGGCCGCAAAGCAGCGCTGTTTTCCGTTTATGTTTATATTCAGTTTGTGAGAATTGAGATAGGTGGCTCATGTATCGTGAGAATTTGATATTTATTGTCGATTTTTTTTGTTTTATAATTATTGTAATTTGATAGTTAGATTTAAGTAGTTTTTTTTATTGCGTTATTTTGCGGATGTTTGAAATTTCTTGCGGCACTTTATCTAACTATGTGCTTTAAATGCCCTAATGAAAATTATTTTTTAAATTAAAGACTACGTTGAATCGATTTAAAATATGTTTATATTTAAATTTACAACTGTGTTGTAAAAAATTACACATTGGTGAAATGTGAAAATTTGATGTTTTTTTCTACCAAACTTTTGAATAATCTTTAATGGTTTGACTAATGTGAATGTTTTTTTGCTTATAGGTAAGTCATCACATCAATGTGTGCAGTGCCGAAATTATCCACCAGGGGTTTGGTGAGAGTTTTTAATTCACACACATACACACACACCCATTGGCAGACATAATGTTGTAATGACGTTACACAATACGTCTTGCAAGATGTAAGCTTCCGTTACTAACTATACTCGTAGCTCGTTGCTATAAAGGTTCGTTATTCGTTAACAAGCCTAGATTTGTTATTTATTTTTACTGTTTTCGCATAAAAACTAACGACGCCTATTTTACATACATATAATAAATAAATAATTTGTATTCGGTTACGCTTACGTTGTAAATATCGAGATTTATTTCGCTATATTTTTTAATGAGAATTACATATTTACTAATTTCATGCAAATATATAAATAATACATTTAACATACACATTTACCAGCATTTCATTGTTTATTATCTTGCAATATTTCAAAATGTGTGATTATAAGTTAATAAGAAAAATATCTACAGTGCCTCACACTGGACTTTCTTATACGTAATCGTTTAAGATAGAAAAATAATATATATATATAAAATGTTTAAAACACAAGGAAACATTATTATTTATACTATTAAAATAATTATTAGAAACGGAAATTTATTTAGATATTCTTTTTTTTGTGCAAAATTTCCTGAATCTCATTATGTGAGTGAGAGGAGAAAAAATGGCAAATATACAATATTTATTGATAATGCTAGATTTCTCGATATTCCGAATTCACGCTAGAGAAACCAACATCCGATAAATGTATTTTACAGAATATATACGAGATTGCAAAAGTTATTATACTATAAGCGCCAGAAGCATTTTCGTTGCGTCATACAAGTAATAATATTATATTTTTCTGCAGCAAAACCGGCGAACATATTTATCAAACGTTGTATAATATTGAATATTTATTAGATGTTGCTACTCCAAAGTGCCCCCAGCCCTTATTACATAAAATATTGACTATTTTTTTTCAAACATTTCGTTCTGTAATCATTTAATAATTAAACGCATTTAAATTTAAAACTGGTGTTGGATTTAATTGGAAAAAATCTCATTTAAAATTAATATATTAATGCAACGCATTAGGTAATGCGTCCAAAACACACAACGCACTCAAGTCTAGTGTGCGCGGTGTCGTTCACATGTATATGAACTTTGAAAGAGCGAAAGAAACAAAGAAAGCAAAAAAAAATACGTATCAGAGAACTTTTGCTTCCTATATAGGACGACTCGCAAATAGCGATACAGTTATAGACAGTTAGACAGACAGGCCGACTTAAATTTAGTGACCAGAAGTCTGTTAACCCAGGTGAAAAAGAATAAATAAAAATAGATGGCCCATATTTTCACTAAAGCTTGGCACCACTAGATAAATCACTTCATGCGTTTAATACATCACGTTCAACAATTATTATTGAGATATACCACATCATTTCTGTATTTAAGTCACTGTTGAGAAATATTATAATTTATTGATTCAATATATGAAATATTTATAATAAAACTCTATACTTGATTATTTATATTAGTTTAAAACAAGCATCGTTTAGCGTTTATACCAATGCTCGTTTACTCATTGCGACGTGAGTATTTTGAAAAAAATGCATTAATATGTTTAAAAATGTGAAATTTATAATCGAACCCAAAATTTTATTCATATGCAAATCAACGCTACCACAAAATATAGAAAGTTATATAGTCCATGCTAATATTGACACATTAAAAATAAATAAAAACAGCCGTGGTATTCATTTGAACAATAAACAGCGATCGAGAAAATAATTAAAACAGCTATTATAATAAAACAATCAACAAATAAAATAAATTTTAACTAAAACCTTTAATACATACAACTTAAATTTTATTTATATGTTTTATATTAATAACATTTAACAAAAAGCGTATAAAAACCACTGAACATTAAAAAAATCTATTAGTAGTTTATAATAATCTTTATTATTCAAGAATACCCGCGTTAGCATATAGTAGATCATTGTAGATTTATTTTTGTACAATCAAAAATTTTCTTGAGTCTTTACTTTTTTGAGGCCCAATAACTCCGGAAATATAAGCTTTAGTGGATTTAAAATAAGAACAGCACAAATTGTGTATGCATTGTTTATGTATACCAAATTTGGTATCAATCCGTTAAGTATCTTCAGAAGAGAAGAAGCGATAACTTTTAGTCTTACGAGCGAGTGACAACTTACACCCAAGTATATGAGTTATATATTGTATTGGGTTCAGTGCGATGAAAGAAAAGCATTGAGTATCAAAGTATTTTTGGAATGAATGCGATATAAATTGATTTAAATAATATTAGATATACAAGCGAATACATAAGCTCTTTGTGTACGACGAACTAAAAATACCACTAAACGTAAAAGACGAATGACAAGTCAATATAACATTCGATTGCGACGTGAATTAACGCGATATTTGCTAAACAAATAAATACGTAACAAACAGGGCAGTGTAAAGATTCAACAATTTAAACACGTACTAGCACACATACACAGAAGCTATAAATAGAATCACTTTCTCACACAAAATGGCGGAACCAGTGGGCAAATGTAGTTTACTTTATTTTAATACGTTTGTTTCCTTTTTGTTCATCGTCGATTTATACAAATAATATACTGCATCGGTTGGCGCAGTATCTAACAGTATCTAAATACTGACTAAAATTATTAAATTAATAATATGATTTTTTAAAAATACAATGTGATTGTGCTATGGCAAATATACGGAAATCTTAAGTACCTATTAGGTACACCTGAAACAAATAATTATAGAATAATAATCACGATTTTGATTGAATAATTAATGATTAACATTAAAAAAATAGACGTTATAAAAAACCATAGTAGAAGAGTATTGCTTTTATGGCGTTTCTACTTGGTGCAGACTCGTAAAATTGTACGTATATACGTTCGTCGTACACAAAACACCACACACAACAGTGAAAGTATTATTTATATATTATAATTGAAGCAGAAATTTCGGCGAATTGGCCGACCGACATCAATCAACCAAAAGTTTCGCCTCTTTCATAACCAAATCTTTTTCTTAACTGCCGTCGTCACCATTGACTTTTAATTCTATCATCGACTCGCAAAACTACTCATTTTCTATTTTACATTCAAATTAAATTGATTGACAACTGACAGATACTAAATTAACCGAAAGAAATCGTAAAACGCGACTGCAATAAACGCTTCGAATTTTATTATTTTGCTCAAAATTCACGAAAACACAATAATGAGCAAAATTTTATCTTGGATTTTTTTACACATAGGAGAGTTAATTCTTCAGAGAAACAGTGTTTCTTATTTAATTTTCTTAAAATAATGGCATATAGTCTATTTTCTATAAGAATAAAACGGTATGTATGACGTATTTCACCATCTTTCTTAAGGAAAGGGTAGCGCTTAGTGAGAGTGGTATTTTTTTATGGTAATCAAACTATAGATAGATATTTTTTGCAAGTATTTTTTTTTGTGTAGTTTTCATATGCATATAAAATAAAATAAAAAAAATTCGCGATCGAGTCTTATGTATCGTAGATCGAAGCTGGTGAAAGTATATATGCTCAATATTATCATGGGAGAATGCAACAGTCCAAAATCTTGTTTGGTTACGTAAGAACACATGCGAACTGCTCACATAAACGCACCTTTAAATGTATGAGTGTGTGGTTTTGATATAAGGAAAGTCGTTTAATCGAAGGTATATATCTGAACATTCAATACCGTAAAATCAGCCAACTTCGTTAGTATTCAGGTTTTAATTATTTTCAAACAAATTTCGGTGAATGTATTTCTTTAGATCCATATTTAGAATTCGTGACTCAACTAAAATCTTTGACGATTTTAACAAACTATTAAACTGAACACGAGTGGTTCTAAACACTGAACTATACATTTATAATTCGTACTATGTTTTTCCTAATTAGCATAATATATTGCTTCATCATTTCAAAACTGAGCCAGACTGGCATAAACATTTAACAAACACATACGTAGTTAGGATGAAACTAGAGAATAAACAAACGCAGCGATAATTAAACAATAAAACAGAAATGAAACGCATGCACATGAAACGGGACGAATCGAATTTGAATGGTGAAACGAAATACGAATAAATAGAATACTCAAATAACAATCATACACATAGACGAATGAGCACACACAAAACAGAATGCGAATTAACGTCTATAGCAAAACAATGGTATATAGAGTAATCAGAAAGGGCCTAAAATTAACAGGAAAAAATATTTCACGAATACAAATTCATACGATTGTAAAATTTGCAAATGGGTAGTTAAATAATTTTATGATTTCGGAAAATAGAAATTATTCTTTATATATTAATAATTTTTTTTTATATAATTTAAAACAAGCGTTTATTTTACTTGATTTAGTTTAATTATACACAAAATTAAAAATATATTACTTTTGATCGTATCCAATTTTCTATTTTTTGTTGTTATATGTAGGAATTGTTTTTTACTTCCGCTGACTAATTCTTTTTCTTGAACGTTGCCGTTAATAATTTTGAATGGTAAATGTTTGGTGTTTAGTTGTAATGTGATGAATTCAATGTAAGTATTCGGAAATGATAGAATTCCGAAATATTCGCTGTTTTTCAAAACATCGATTTCCTAATCACTGGCGTAACAATGGACAATGGCGAAGATGCACAAGCCGAGATTACTCGTGATAGTAATTTAACGTCATAACCTCGGAAATTTCATGTTTTTTTCGTCTAAAATGTGATGATTTCTAAATAAAAATGGAGTTGGTTCCGCGTGGCGAATTGCCGATTTCCTAAACGGAATATTGCAAATTCTAAGAGTTTTCCTGCTGGAAATACTCATTTATATTCGGAAATTAAATTGTATCTGTTTCAAACCAATCAATTTTATTTAAAAAAAAATCATATTTTCATCATTCAATAATCGATATATACGCAGTACTTAATGAGTAATAATAAAGCAAAATAGCGAATG
This sequence comes from Nebria brevicollis, assembly GCA_944738965.1. NCBI lineage: Eukaryota > Metazoa > Arthropoda > Insecta > Coleoptera > Carabidae > Nebria > Nebria brevicollis. Next base: position 14,660,595 of record OX122901.1, on the reverse strand, counting down.
AATATAAAGGTTTTCTATCACCCCATTTTATTTAAAACATTATGGTTTCTCGTTTTATAAATAATACCTCGAATAATGTTACTATCAGTGGAAATATAAATTACAATTTCGTACTGTAAATTACAATGTTTTTGATAAAGCATTGACCATTTATTATTAATTGCAAACCGTTAAGAAACCAATACAATATGGAAATTAATATACTGAAAAATATATTTATTATTGTTTTAAAATACAACCTCAAAAAGCTTTATCAGTTTTTTTAAACTAAATTTCGTTATTTCGTATTATAATATATTAAACAAATATAAGAAAGTAACAAATGTCGCATTCATGCAAATTTATATTGACTAATTTAGAATTGCATTGTTATAAATGATAGCAGATAATCCTTTACAGATTTCGATATGAAATCATGATTATTTAAATGATACGCGGTATAATGAACATTACTCTGATTTTGTAGCTGATTGCCGGTGTAATTATCTTGAATGTTTAGCGGCGAACTGTGCAATTAGCACCGGTATATTAGGTTACTGCATAAATACGAAGTACATATTGTTATTACATTACTCGTAATAATATATATTTAAAGTGAATTTTTTTTTATTATGGCGAATTAATTTCTTGCAACATAAAGTTTCAAACAGGTTGTTTATATATTCCTTAAGGCTCGTAATCTTCTTGCGGTACTTTATAAGTCTACTTATTTCATATTTTAAAATTCTAAACGAAGCGAAACTGAAGTTTAAAAAATATTTATTGGATTAGAGTAGTTGAAAAACTAGTCGCTTCTGTTCATTTAAAATCTAAAATTTAAGTATCGCTTTAAATAATTATCGAAGTTAACGACTAGCTACAAAATAACAATCAATATTCTGATTGCTATTTTATATTAATAGTATTCTAGAATTTCTGTCGAATTTATCAAAATGATTATTTCGTGGTTGTTTGACAATATGTGGGATTTGGATAAAAAAGAGAATTCAGCAAAATATTTCATATTATTAGTGAAACATTCAAAAGATTTGCATTATTCAGCAAATGAAGAATGGTAAAGTTTGATATTAAAGTAGGATGTCAACACAATATAATATATAAGACGTTCGTATTAAACCCCCATCCGTTCGTTGCCGATGCTTGGAGAGTGCAAATAGGCACTGAAAAACTCCAGTGCTCCACATTTAGAATGAAATATATAGGTCGAACATGCCAGCAGCTCCCTCTGTGGAATTACGTCACAGATGACGACGCCACGACGCTCCTTGCAACGTTGCCGGCGTCGGCGAAGCAATGGCGGCGATATAGGGGCTATTCATCCACCCGAACAAATTTGCTTCATCAGTTTCATAACAGAACTACTCCTATACCATGTTCACGTTCCTTGCATTGCTACTCATACATTTGGTGAACTACCTAGACTTGCATATTATTTCTTTTAATTTTTAACACCTTAATGTCACATTTTACAAAATTAACGGTCATTTAACAAGTATTTTAATAATATTTTTCACTTATATAGAAGTTATCTTTCGAAATTCTCTAATATAATAAAATAAGAAACCAAAACGTCCAACTTTAAGAACAACCTAGGAGATATTTCGATTTTAGACTTATTTTTATTATTTTAAGTCCTTACGAAGACTACAAATGCGTAGTTACGAAAATATATACATACAACTAGAGGAATTTAAATCCACTATAGTTTGTTTTGTTGCAATAAAATTAAGCAAATCTCTAAAGCATTCTTACAACGCACTAATTCTATCATCGCAATTTAACATGCAATTACGTTGTAAATTATATTTGATTTACATAAAAATCGTGTAAAATAACATTAAAATTGAAAAAAATAGTGTCATAAAATATCAAGCTTTATTGTGTGAACTACAATTATTATAATACAAAACTAGACTTATAAATCTATAATTATATGATGACTAAAATCTGCCCGCTACTGATTCGTAAGAAGGCAAAGAATATAAGAAGCTTTCTCACAAATATTTGGAATCATACATAGCACACAGGACGAGTGTCCTAGCGCAAGCGTAAACATTCCAAAGTTCCCATTCATTCTCCACGTCTTGGTAGCGTCATTTCATGCATACATATGTATACGACCCTTCGACAAATAACGCGAAAATGTCAATCCGTATAGACATGGTGACAATTTTCGTCAAAATCGACAAGAGAGACAAAAGTGCCCCGCTGCAACGACAAAGAAGAAGAGCAGCAACTGAACTGGTGGGAGGTGATGAAAACAAAAGCATTGTGATGTCAGAACATACCAGTGTGCGGCGCCAGCGTATACAAGCGTCGTCACCATAGCAACGCCATGTTTTCCTACGTGACGTAATGGTGTACGTCAATATATACGACGGCGCGCACAGTTCGCCGTCCACGCGGCTATAGAGCGTTAACGACGAAGATAAATCGAATGGTGTCACAGAATGTGACGTGAATAAGGAACCTAGATGAAAAATAAATAAGTCACTAACAAGAGGATTTGTTTTGAGTAGCTAAGCTTTTAAATAGATATATTGATTTTGATCTTTTGTTAAATCGTCATTATACTTGAATTATCTTGCTACTCGCAAATCAAAGCCTCTGGTGCTTCTCTATTTTTATAACATATATTTATTCCTTACAAAAATATTAGCAATGGCTTGCACCGAAATTTCTCATATTTTATTTAAATATCACAAAATTTTATCTTTCTATTATAAAAGTCCCGACTAGCGGTTACTGGTGTACCGCATAGACCAGTGGTTATAAAAGTTACCCTTGACCATTTATAACCATAGTTTGAAGCATTTGCATTCCTTATGTACAGTACTTTGGCGATCATAAAACATTTCGAAATATTTTAGTTTTATAATGTTGTATATATGAGCCAGAGTTGGTTGAACTTTTGTGTTTTCGGGCGCTCAGAAACACGTTGATGTGAGACCACAGACCAAACGAAATCGCGAAAATTATACTGTTACCGTTTTTACTGGGCGCGATTGTTTTTACGTAACGGTCCTTCTTAATTCCTCTTTGTAACGAATTGCAATTATAACTTTTAAGTGTATATTGTATTAATACTCAGTACAAATTCATAATTAGATGGTATATACGATTTAATTACTCATAGCTAATGAAAGAGTATGTACTATTAAACAGTTATACATATAAATATATGTAATATATTAATAATAAACTATAAAAAGCTTTCAGTATATTTTTTTTTGGGAAATTCTTAACATAAGGTCATGTGTTGATTTCTATGATTATTATTTTTTTTTATTACTTTTTTAAACGATTTGGGCATGTGCGTATTTCTAATAAGTAATCTAACAGTAAACCAGATTCTGATCAATCGATAAAAAAGGGGTCAGATCTTCGGAGAGCATTTACCTATACATATATCAAGTACTCGTCTATGGCGTACCTATAATCAAAAAATCTACTTTAAAATAAAGGTCCCGTTATTGTCCATAGAATCCAGGTGTCCCTATCCAGATGTGCAGGTGAAAATATGCACTCACGAAATAATAAGAAAGACATCTCATCTGCGTTCTCACGTATCATCTTCCGTTAGAAAAAAATCAACGATAACTATTCAATAGGCATTTCCTTACTTTTATTGGGTAATATTACCTATAGACCATATGGTTTAGGACCTAACTGTAAAATGTTCGCTCCCTCGTCGGCTACCTGTCTGTGCCTCTGGGCCCTGCGAGGGCGGTATTCCCAAACGTTCACTAATCCCAAATATTTAGCTACTTGCGCTAAGATGGTTGTTAGTGTAAATATTGCTTCGCACTACAATGCCGGCCTCTTGTGGTGAAAGCTTACTTTTATATTTATGCTGTTTTACAACCGAGTACCGATATTTTGACAATTCTGAATACTTGGGTTTGCCATCACCAATCATAAATTTTAATTATTGACGCATAGACAGAAATATGAGCTACTGGTTTAAGATTCATTTGCATTTTGCAAACATTTTTTAATATATTTAGTCAATGATTTGGAATTTGAAACAGTTTTCGACCTTAGTTATAATTTTATCAGCACCATAATCACTGCGTTTTAATTTGGACAATTTAAAGAATTTTAAATTATTTAATAAATACACAAACACCTTAAATAAACTGATAACGTCCCATTTTAAATTCATACTGATAAAATATTCTTGAGCGATTCAGTTTGGCGTAAACATGATAGTTGTAGTTCCAAAATGCACATTTATGTAGAGTGCCTTGGAATAATAATTCACGAAAATGTGTGTGTGCATTGACGCCATTGAGGGTGAGTGGCACTTGTGCCATTTCAATATTATTTAGTATAGCTTTAAAATATTTCGTATAACTATTATTTTAATTAATAATTATAGTGCTCATTTAATTATACTAGAAAAATGTACTTGAAATCTTAGCACAATTGTGTGAAGTTCTAGCAATATTATTATTCATATACAAGTTGTAATGATATTGTTTAGAAACAATAGTGACATTCATGATATTTCTAACCATAAGTTAATTTCTTAACTTTAGCACATTTGCCTTTAATTTTAACAATACCGTTTTTAACTACTGCGTAATTATCTAACTAGCAATAAATTAATTCAACTAAAAATCACATTCATGAATAATTCTTGCGCGACTTTAGAATTTTGTTTAAAATATTGGTTGCAGTATTTTGTTATGTTTTTTTTTTTAAATATTTTGTTATCAAACAGTATCTGTGGTTCTCATGGTCGCGGAAGAATACGATGGTGATATGTGAGTTCAGGAAGTGGAATTTTGACAAAACGTGTCTACGTGTCTGTGTGTGGGTGTTTTGCACGCGTACAATTTTTTTAGAAAGTTAGCTATGCTTCATTAATTGATTGCCACAATACCGTTAAACTATCCATTTAACAGATTATAGCAAATTAAGTGATATTTAACAGTAATACATATAAATATCAACCAGGGAACTAGCTTATTGTGTGTACATTTAACATCTAACAACATTCATTTTTCTATTCATTATAATACGTTTATTTTAGTTTTAAGTATTATTTTTTATTAGCCATTTCATGTCACGAAAAGATTATGATTAATAAAATATATATTTATGTATATGGTTTTGATTTAACTTTGGTTGGGCTTAATTTGAAGTTGGGTTTTGTTTTTTTTTTTAATGTGATATTTATTTTTGAAAGTAATATCCCTGATTTGTTACCAAATATTAAAATAGGCGCTCGTTAATTATTTAACGATCACTAAATTTAGCGACACTGTAACTCGGAGTTTACAAGTGGTATGATGCAAACAGTTTGTGACGGCATTTCATGATTAATTCTATTAAAAAATGTTCAACATGCAACTAGCTAACTCTTAAAATAAATTAATATTAAATTACACAATGGAACTTGGTTATAATTCTAGTTGTTTTAAGCTAAGCTTGCAAAGACATATATATATTCGTTGAATTGGTGTTATCTTGAGTAAATGTTATTATTATGTACTCTATCAAAGATTCTAGAAGTTCTACGTAAGTTTTGATGATGAGAATCTCACATATATACCCAAATACACATATACATTTACATTTATACAGTTTGCGGTTGTTCTGCTAAAACTTACCAAGATTTTCGTTCCATTAGCATATTTAAATTCTAATTTGTAAATATAATAAAAAACGTTTTAAATTACAGTGAATTAGACATGAGTTTTGGTGATTGCGAACTTAAAGTCTATGTCGAATTGTTGTGTGATTGTCGTTTATAAATATGTTTATACGTAAAATTGAGTTTTAGAATGTATTAAAAAATGTGTTGGATTTTACTTTAAGCTTCGGTAAAGATATTTAATAATTTATACAATTTTAGAACGGTTTTGGTTCGTTAATAAATACGTTTTTGAATATTGTTCCTTGCATATACATAGATCAATAATTAAATACTTTCGATATATTTAGTAAATCAAAACCTATTAGGTTTCAAAAATTTGCGAAATATACAAATGTGTTTTTTTTATTGACGAGTCCCTTTTTAATAAAACAAAAACACAAAATTGTAAAAGATTCTAAATTACGAATGACAAACAATATAAATATTGCGTTATTATTTGAAACTGTGCAGAATTCAAATTTAATTGAATATGAATTTCGACGATGAAAAACAGAAAATTTTCATTTATTCACTAGAATGTTGTACATTTTCATAAAGGCAATTTTGCTTTGAAACATGAATACGTTTAATATTACGCACTTAGGAAAAAATTAATGCTTTAACTATGAATGCCGTCCCATTTTTCACTAATAAATAATATTTGTAGCAACTGCTTTTTAGTAACTGCAACATAATTTGTGTTGCAGTTACTATAAACTAGTTGCGCAATCATAATTTATTAGTGAAAAATGAGACTCAATTTTTAGTTAAAATATGAAATACAATCATATTTTTCAAACGACCAATATCTACTAACTATATATTGCATAAAAAACTGATTACACACTTTAGTAACATAATGATACTAAATGGAAAATTGTGTTATTTACAAACGGTTTATTACGTTTTTATTTTATATATACAAATAAAAAAAAAACACAAAATGATGTTATATCACAAAAGAAATATTTACGTTGAAAATAGAATTGAATTTGATATTACATAAATATTATCTTTATTTATCTCTTGCAACCCTTTCTTGTTTATACCTGATAGTCGTCTTGGATGGCGGTACAGTTAAGTTCTAACCAGTGGTTAGGAAGGTGGATATTTCATCTGGATGCTTTATGCACCCAGCGCCCAAATACACACAGAACAGTTATTCGCGGAGTTCTCTGAACCGCTCAATATTTGATACCACTGTTGTACACTTTCTACTCAAGTGAGCTCCGTCGGTGTTCTGTACTGTGCCGGTTTAGCGTTAGTGCATGATAGGCCATCGCTGCGTTGACTACGCGGTATATTCAAAGTGCTACAGGACTTGAGTCCAAGTCCGAACTTTAGCGAAATTAACAATCACATGAGACTGTATTATTTGTGATTATTTCTAATACAATTTAGTGAGTGGTTCTTGTTGCTGTTATTATTGTTACTGTTGTGATAACCCACGTGATTATTTTGTCTGGTGCTTAAAAATTGTGGCAGTGCCCGAAAAATTTGCGAGTTTTTTTTTTTGTTTTGGAGAAGTGAATGACCTTTTTATAAATAGTGATGACAAATATGAGTGAGTAGTATTTACATATTTCGACCTTTATTTTGTCTCGTTTTTTTTTTTTGGAAATTGGTGAACAAAATTATTGTGTCAGTTCGTTGATGCAAGATGCTGTAGTATTTACATTTGCAACATTAATTAATTTATTGTTAGTGGAGGAAAAAAAAAATACTATTGTGTAGTTTCGTTCTTTTGCGAAATTCGAATTTACATTGAGCGTTCGTGACAATAATATTGCGGTTTCTCAACGATTTTTTAATTGAATAATTGTTGTTTAAGATAAATTATCCATTAACAAGACATCGTGGTACAAAAAAAACTTTAAATTCTTTATCGTATAACGTATTATTAACAAGTTGGGTGTTAAATAAATCAAAACTAGACAAAAATTAAATATTTTTTTATTTATACACAATTCGTAAATTATACTAACACATTCGCTTCCATGCGCATCGATAATACCTACACTTATATGATTTTAGAGAAACATGTTATTTAAATTCTTAAGACTATACTACAATTAGTAACTTTAATTATACGTTAACTGCCATGTGTACCAAAATTAGACACAATAAATTAATTTTATAGATAAATTTTTTTCTATAAATGAGATAATTTTCGCAATATATTACAAAACTTTAATATATTGAATGCTAAGTGTATCAAAATTATGCACATTTTAATTTTACAATGGGGGTTATATATTTTCCAAATTTAATTTTCTAATTTCTTTAATGAACATTTTGTGGTAAATCGTAAATGATGCTATTGATTTATTGATAAATATTATTATTTTGATAATGATGATTTATTTAGTGAGAAAATCTTTAATAATTCATGTTTATAAATATACAAATGGTAGTAAAAAGTGGTTGGATTTAAAAGTGTGTGAATATGAATGTATAAGAGTGAACAAATTTTTTTAAACAAAATATAACAGTTAATTTTGGAGATAAAACTGTGTATTATGATAAACCAGTAAAGTTAAACATTCATTGACCTCCAGTTTAATGTTGATTAATTCATTTTGGCGTGTAAAAATTTGTCAACAGCTTAACATTTTCAAAGTTTCGTCGCATCTAAAGATATCTTTTGCGATTGCACTACTAGCACCGTTCTTTCGTTCGCGAACAAGAACAGCATACACACAACCCTACCATACAGACGCGCGCAAATCAATACTGCACTTTAAAGAAGATGTAACCGAATTCAGACAATTTTTCTTTACCAAACAATTTCTCTACAATCTTCAATTATTACTGATTTTAATCTCACATATTACATATATTACAAACAATAAAAAATTCGCAGTATTATTATTGTAATATTTAACGCAAAAATAAAACATTTACAAATAAAATTCGTTTTATTTCAAATTCAAACAACTATATATCGCAACTTGACCAAAATTATATTTTGATTCGATGATTTAAGTGGAAGAAACTAATTATATTTTGACTTGATGATTTTATTGGAAGAAAATAATTAAATTTGTCTTCTAATTAATCAATTTTCTTTATTTGATGAGTAGTTTTGGGGAATATAGATTTAGTTGTATGTAGGGTTAGGTTAGGTTGTAGAAGAAGATTTGATGGATGCTAGGAATGCATGGTGGGAATTGCGGCGACCTTTAGGCGTTGATGCGGCATCTTGTGGCGCCGCAATGAATAGGGAAAATACTACCAAAAATATTCACAATTCGTTAATATTTTTGAAATAAATAATAAAACCACAATAATTTCGTTCATCACACGATTAAATAAAAAAAAAAAGAACCAAGTAGAAAAACAGTTAATAGCGTAACGTAATTGTGGAAGGTCATTTCTTAGGTTCAATAAACACAAAACATTTGCGAACCACAACGAAAATCAAACGATTAAATTGGAAATGAAGAGATGGAGCAAATACTGCGTCAAACGTACAAAGAACAGGGATAATATGGGTATTACGTACAAGTCTACCCAATACAAACTAGGTTGAAACGGAATTTTTTGAAATTTTTTTTTTTTTTACCAAAACTCTAAAATTAAAAACAAAAACAAAAAATTAATAAATTCACTATTAAAACGAAGACTGATCTATGTGCAAATTATATTTTATAAATATTTACAAATAACTATCGAAGATACTAATATATTTTGTGAGAATTGTGTATATAGTGTATTTTAACAGTGTACAATTCCAGTGAACCCCAAACTGTGTGAAAAATATATATATATCGATAATATAGAACATGCAGATATTTTTTAAAACGATTTTTCATTATAAAGTGCAATTTTAACTATTAAATCAACACAATTATAACATGTTTGAAATGTGGAATAGTGTTAGTTCCAAATTGGAGCAAGTCCAGCAGTCTCAAAATCAGTCACAACAACCGCATACGTCCAGTGGTTCCATAAAAGGTACAGATCATTCACATTTTTGCTTCACTAAACATTTCATTTTGCAAATAAACAAACAGCTACATTTGATTATCTAATACATTTTTTGGTTAACTGTATGGTTTTTATTTAATAAACTAAACGCGATCATATTCGAAAATATTCTTGTTTGTTAGATCGTAATTTATACCCATGTTGATAACGTGCTTTCGTATCTAGCATGGTCGCTGATTTCATGGTATTTCATGAATTAATTCATATTTAATCAAGCCTATACCATATTATTTATAACTATATTTAATTGTAAACTCGGCAATAATACACAATTATTGAATACTAACGTTAATAACAACTGTGTACAACGAAGTAAAAAAAGCAAATATTAATCCTATTCATACTTTATTGGGAAACATTTAATATAAATTATTGTTTAAAAATAATACATTTTTACTCAATTTAAACATTATTTAAACATTTAAACTTTTATTATTCATAAAATTGCACCATATTTAGGCATACACAATATGTAAATGCAATTTTATATGGCTTTTGATGTAAAGTAACTTTAGAATATTCGTGCATTTTTTCTAATTACGCAAAACGACTAGATTTAAATTGTGATTATTTTCTAATTTTCATACTACAATAGTCGTATCATAAATACGAATACTGCGCGAAATTTGAACGCAATATGTACAACTGATTGCGTTTCAATCTCATAATTAACTAAATAGCAAGTAATCACGCATTAATGGTTATTAATTGTCCTAAATGAAATTATATTCTATTACCTACATATATATGTTGTATTCCACGTAAACCTGCACCAAAACTTTGTTGTTGCTTGCGTTATATAATTTAATGCACTATTTATTATGAATCTAATTACATAACGCATTTAGTATATTGATGAACATTTTATTCTTAATATACTTAACAATAAACATACTTTTAATAATTAATAAAAATAAATAAAAAAGCTTTTACGTAATAACAGAATTACAAACATACTCAGAATCTCATCATTAAACACTATTTACGTTATTTTTTATAATAAAGGTGGATTTACGATTATTAAATTTTTATTTTTTTGCCCAATTTTGTAAAAATGTGCCAGGTCAGGAATAGTTTTCAGATAATTCCTAATCTGGTACAGTGTAGGTATTCCCGAGCAAAAAAACTAAGCTATCGCTATTTTTTCCCATCTAGGTCTCCAGATAATAAAATATTTGTGTGATTGATAAGAAAAATTAGGAAATGCAGTTTCTTGTGCAATTTTTTATTGATAAGATATCACCAAAAATCTAGCACACGACTTATTTGCAGAGTCAATCACCCACTCTTACAATGCAATACTGTTTGATTTCAATACATACAGGGTGCTTCATGTTTAAGCATCATTAAATTTTACTTTTTTACCATTGCACATACAATAAAAAGTTATTAACAAAAAATGTACAGTTTGAAACAGCTCGTCGTATTTTATGCAAATATATTTTTTTCGACCTGTGGCTCTCAACATACAACACGTTATCGTTAAGCATATTTTGCAAATCGTAATAAATACTATATTTTGAGATTTCTAGCAATAAATAAATTGTTTTGAGGAAATTATAATGGTTATGAATGTCATATTTGTGAAACAGTTTGAATAAAACAGTATTGTGCAAATGAAATAGCTAAAGTTATATAGATATTTGTTGTTTCCACAAATTTAAACATAAAAAATAACTTTACGTTTTGTAATATTAGTTCGCGAGTGAATAGGCATACTGCCAAAGTGTAGTTCAGTTCATAGAGCAGTTTGATATTCAAGTAGTATCTATGCGCGATTCGTACATAACATAATATGCATTTTAACAACCAATACGTTGCGTTTAGCATTGCGTTTGTGTGTTACGTCTCTGCTTGTGTACTCGTAGCACACTGTATGTGTCCTGCAATTCTAATAATTTCGCAGAACCAAAGTATGTGTTAGTCTGCTGAAAATACATTGGACATGCACGGATATAGACCAATAGAAAGTGATAGGATTTATATTTATAGTTACTCTTTTATTTATATGTGGATATAACAAACCGTACAGGATTAAATCCTCTTGTTTGTTATAACCGTTAATCGTAATACACAACTAATATTTGTTTATAAGTATTTAGAATCTAGAGCAAAAATATCTATTTATGATATATGAAAATAAAGTCGTAATTAGAGCAATTGTGGAATTGAACGAAAACACTGATTATTCATTATTAATCTTACATATTTTTATATATAATCTTTGTTTCTTAGAATCCGCATTAATCTAGAAGGTGTTTTCTAATTATCTACACTTAAACAATTATCTATTTCTTTATAACTAGAACATTTTTAAGCAAATATTGCATCAAAATAAAGATTCTTTATTCGTAATTTTTGTTTATTATTTCTGTAAATTTGTAACAATTATTCGTTATAAACGAGTTTAGCGATAATTAAATATAACTATAAAATCAAACATTAATTTCCATAAATGCAATTGATATATATACGTAATTCTTATTCTTTATTGAATAATTAAATAGTTTAGTATTATTATATAGAAAAATTACAAAAAAAGTAAAATTGAACAAATGATTATTGAAGTTTAAATTCCTTGTGGAAGCAAATCGAAGGTGACTAATTCTATAAATATCTATACGCCCATAACTGGAGCACATACACACAGTTTGTAAATTTATAAATCAACTCGGAAAGTATTATTAATGTTTAGGGTCGTTTCAATAAATAATTGCCATAAAAATGTATCGAGGCGTTGTTTTCGATAAAAAGTACTTGAAACAAGTAAGAATTGTGTATTTTTATTCTTGTATGTTTGCTATCTAGTATGGTTTATTGAACCCTACCAAGACATGTAGGTCACTACAGATATAGTTTCATAATAAAAAATAACGATTACATTATTCCTTCGAATATCGGCGGCAAAATTTACCCATTATTGTAAATGCATACATATATGTTCGTCGATACGTACACACTGCATTAAGCAATCACACCGTTAATCTTATGGTGCGTTATCTATATACACAGGGGCTATATTTATTGCGGCATTTTATTGGGACAGTTACTAAATAATTAATGATACATTCCATCACTAATCATACTTATTACCTAGACGATTACACCATATTTCGGCGGATACATCAAAATATCCTTTCAGATGAACCATATCTTTTTTATATTCCGGCAATTCTATAACGTTACTTACACATTCAAAAAATAACCGTCAACATATACAAAATACCTCAAATTACTTCCTTTTAGATATTATATAACATCTCTGCTATGATGGATTAACAATTTTATGGTTTATTAGCACAACGCCTAGACATGTGCAACCCGCGGTGTTTGCCATCTGACAAGGTTGATATAGTTATATTAATTTAACAATTCGTTCAATCAATCAGTTATTTAATCAATCACAATGCAAATTGTATTATTTGATCGGTATCTCAAGTATTATATAATTATGTTTTGGTTGTGTTAGGTTTAGATATTTTATAGATTAAGGTCTACTTATGTTTAGGTTTAAATAGGTATGTTTAAAATCGTTTCTGATTTGTAATAATTAATGAATACTCGATCATCTTGGAACAAGTAGTTAAAAATGTTCTAAAAAAATATATATTTCGAATTTCATTATATGTTATGTGACTAATAAACTAACGAAATACATATGCATAGAACCTATTGTTGATTTGTTTTTTATCAATAAGGTGATCGATAATATAATATATGAAAGGACTTTGATCAAATTTTAAGTGTGCCAAGTAACTAACAAACATGTGGTACAACAAACAATAAATTCACTAATACAACTATTTCAAATCTATTTCCAATAGTTTTGGTCACTAATTTTAATTGGTTCATTGATTTATGCATCGCACATACGTCATTTTAAATCACCTGATTGATAAATAAATTAAAAATAAAAGATCTTACAAATAATATTTATAACCAGTTGCAACGTTAAGCGTAGCTTAACCGATTTTTATTTACTATTTTATTACGAATTTAAACGCATTGGTTAGCAATCGCTTAAAATGAATATAATTTCTGCTACTCGTATATTTAAGAAAATTTATATTTATTGCTCGTATCCAATATAATTTAAGGTCCGCTTAAAGTTAAGTGCCTATCGTTGTTTTTAAGTTTTAATTAAAGATAATGTTCCATAATTGTAACTAATTGCGTACTAAATATCGAAATACTTTATATATTTATTATATAATTTAGTAATGTCGATATTTTCGTACTCTTTAAATGAAAACTGAAAACCGGTTATCATAAACACCTTAAATTTAAAATAAATATACACAGAAAAGTAAATCTATAAATTTATTTGTAAAATTATTATACACTTATAAGATATAAAAATGTGTTTTGCCGAAAATCTTTTGCAAGACCATATTCGGAATTGGCATCATGTTTTAATCAAATTATATGCATCACTGTCTGATATGTATCTGGATAATTATAGACGTCAATTTGTCTTGTATGAGCATGCATATAAAAATTATCAATACATCTAGAGAAATAAAACAAAGAAAACGCTGAAGATTATATGGTATTACACGATTAAATAATATAAATCAAAGAAAATAAAAAATTGAAAAAAAAAAATCATGAACAGTAATTTTTGCAATGATACTTTATAATACGGTACTTGTGTGCGTGAAGAGAGATATCTGGTAGGTCGTGGTGATGCGTGGCTACTATACCCAGATGTCCTTGGTTGAAGTCTTTCAACTTCTGGCCTAGTTTATACCGTGAGTTAAAACTGATCGTGATCGAAACCGCGCGGCACGCGTGCTACTCAAAGCGTTGCGCATGCGTGCTAACACGTACCGCTCTCTACTTATACTGCATCGCGATCGTAGCCAGCTATTGTGACATAAGACTGTGTGTGGTGAATTTGCGTTTGTATATTATTATATGCAAGTCAAAATGTGATCACTGTACGCATTTGAATACATATGACGTCATTGTCATTAGTATGGGGTGGAAAATTTTCGGGGAATTCCCATTCATATGTTACTGCGATGACCCAATTCTTACGCGTGTATAAATATTATAAATAAATTTAATTGTTGTTGACGTATTATTTTACTTTGTCAATATTTCAATTTTAAAGAATTATTTTGATTTTGAAGCTTGCGGTTGGGCAAACTATGGGCCACAAGCCAAATAGGCATGCGGTAACATATGAACATGAGGCAGTTTTCACACACAATCTCTCTCTCTCTTTCTCTCTCTCTCACACACACACACACACACAAATAGACAGGCAGACTTAATTCCAAAAATTGATAGAATCGATTCAGGGAAGGTCAAAAGGTATATTTTTGTTAAAATCTCGTGATGGTTTTTTTCATAATTACAATACTTATTACTTCGTATAAAGAAAGTAAAAATCATCGAATGCCGCCTGGATTCGAACCTAGAACCTACAAATACTGTGGGTTCAGGGTTCGAATCCCGACGACTTCCGGTTGAATATTTACTAAATTTCGTATATTTAAATAATTAATAAGAGTTTACGAAAGAAACATGTTTGTCAAAATATTTTCCATTTGCAATAAAAAGTGATATCTTGGTCCAAATTTATCCGAAAATAAATATGTTTTTGCCACATACAGAAAACAATTTCAACTGTCGTTTTGATAAGATTTATTATTTGGCTCGGAATTTTTGGATTTAGCGTTTAATATAAATAAATATTTATTTAGCATTGAAAGTGTGCATTGATAACAAATGATTTCTATTGCAAAACGCATTTTATTTATTAAACATGTCTCCTTTGTACTCTAAGGTCTATAAAATAAAATTCTACTCATATGATATATATGCCCTTTTCCCTCTAAGAAACTCCACCAAAAAACTCAGAAACCCTATTTTACAAAAATCTGAATTGACTTAAATTTTCTCAACTAGAAATTTCGAATTTGAATTATTTTAATCGAAATACTAATTTACTTTCTTATAAGCGTAAATATAATTTAATTTAAAAGCGAAATTACAATAAGAAACATAAACTATTCATTGCAAAATAAACAGTAACTATTGAACACTATTGAATAAACTAACAATTTTAATATTCAAGGCAAGTTCTATTACAACTTTACAACTGTCGTAAGACCTGTCTATTGTTCTACAATTTTAAGTGAAGAACGGATATTTATCCGATATAAATTTCGCCTAAGATCTTCAAATAGTTTCTAAATTTTAATTGTGATTCATCTTCAGATTATAATACGTTGAATAACAATATTGAAACAATATAATTTAGGACTATTGGTCAATATATGTATATAAATAAACTGTTCATATACTATATATGTATGTACGAAATTTTTATCAATGGTATCGGGAAAATTTTCCGTTGCCATGAACCAATTTGTAAACATCTGGGTATAAAGAAATGTGTGCGTTGTTTACTTATTAAAAATTTAATTGTGTCATGTACGGTGTACTATTGTATGTATCATTGAATTCGGGTAGTCACCTTTTCGCAGCAAAAACAACACATTTATATTCCAAGTGTATGTCAGAACTTGTAGGTTATACTTGTTTACAAGCCTTGAATTCGCGATCTTTTCAATGATGTTTATTTGCAATAATATACAAAATATTTCTATTTTAACAATCATCTCTTTCCCTCATTCATAAAAATATAATTAAATAACTAAATTTAAAAAAAAATTATATATATATACATACATTAAAAAAAATCATCATGTGAGAGCAAATCTTATGTTCCTTCTTACAATAAGGTAACAATCGTGATGATAGGTATGACAAATCTAAACAATCCAAATATAGACGTCCTACATATCCAAAAATGGCGAAAATGTATTGGTAAATATCAGATATATTTGATTTATAATCTACACATTACTTAGAATTTTTCAAATGTGTGAAAAATTGCTTGAGCTTAATCCTATATAATATCGGCATATATCAAATGTTTACACATTTGTATTTTAATTGCTATTCTTGTGACTCTTATAACTAGTTTAATTATTGTCGCATATAAAATAATTCAACCATTTAAGAAATATATTTTATTTATTACTAAAGTTATCTATATACAACTTGATAAATAAAGATCAAATTTGTCTGTAGTTATTACTTGTTCGGTTATTTTAAAAATGTTTATGTTCATTGAATAAATACGTAGCATATTTCCTCATGGTTAAAGCATATTAATATTTACCATTGAACTTGTAAAGTATTTACAGATTACACCTTATATTATCATTTTTTGTGGTTTCGTACCCAACCTTCAAATCTTGTTTGTTTTCGAAACAAAATTATTTTTGTTTGTTTTGATTTCTATTCAATAAAAATGTAATTGCGTTGGTTTCATTGTGGAAATATTTGTTTTGCCATACATTATTTGTTCCAATACAAATTAGCATACAGTTTCAAATATTTTTTATAAATAATCACTTCAAAAATCATTCCAAATTTGTGTCAGCAATATTTATTTTTTAATATAATAACAGTTTACAAATATTTGCAATTCTTCTCACTGACCGTTCTTATACGTAATAGTTAAAAAAAATTATTATTTCCAAAAGTAGAAGATTTATTTCGAACAATATACAAATGTTAAGTTTAATATATCATAATTACATGTGCGTATTATATTTGAATAACCAGTTGACATCTCACAAACAAATGTGTCGCGAATTTAAATGCAATTTATCTTTGCGTTAAATTAATAAGTGTTGTTTCTGGACGGTGGTTGTGCATCAGGAACGGCTCAAGGCAAGGTTACCACATTATTTTCGATTTCAATGTCTTTATTCTGAATGTTTTGAGTCAATAAAACGTAATATTCATACTGAAACGAGACAGTTGAATGCTTTGTATTCCAATAACAACACCCTGTATATGTAGAGTTTAGATGAATGACAACCTGTTCAAAATTGTTGGTATATGATTTTTTTTTTACTAACATTTACTGAACGCGGCGGCAACTACGTCTAAAAGAAAGTTGCCTTTGACTCAACCACCACACATGTTGTGTGTGTGTGTGTGTGTGTGTGTGATGTGGTTGCGAAATTCGTAATAACATTTCGCTGATTTCATGAATATAGTTTCTATCTTTGTCTGTCGGTGTGTGTCTGTGAGAGTTTGAGTGTGTTATTTGCAAAAACATGGGGTACCCGAAAATCGTGACGTGCTTGCGAGTGATTTACATCTATCAGTATTGCCGAACATTTACATTCGAAATGTATGTAATTAGTATTTTGACACAATCCACTGATTTAATTCAAAGATTCTAAATTTTATTTTGTTCAATCACATATATGTCTCTATGGGTAAACCCACATGGTAACAAATAGGGTTTTTCATAAATTACGCGATGTATCTATTTAATTTTTATTAAACAACAGAAATCTAGATCTTGTCTTATATTTAAAAAACTACATAAATCTTTTTATTTTTATATATATGCTTTATTATAATAAATTCATAAAATTAAAATAACAATCGAGAATACATATAAGCATCGGCTTTTATTGGGCCCTATATTTCCTTTAGTATAGTTCCTATTGAATTTAAAAAGAGAACAGATTCAATCAAGAATCTACACAATATGTGTGCTAAATTTGGTGGAAATCGGTTCGGTACTTTCAGAGGAGAAGAAGCGCCAAAATTTAGTCTTACGAGCGACTAGCATATTATCGAGTATATGACATAAATTACACGATTTTACATTGAAAATCGAGAAATCTATGTGGTTGCATTATGATAAATAGATATACATTCATTTTGTGCGTGCGTTTGCTAATTTCATATTTGCATAAAAATAGGCGAGAAACTTAACTAATCAAACATTTTCTAACGCAAACGTAGCCAAATACTATATCCGCGTATCAACACCCTGTGTATTTGCTTCAAAATAATAAATTAGAGAACATTATTAATCCACTCGAAAAAAGTCATATCTTTAATCACTCATGACATATTTCCGCATATTCTTTTAGATTTGTGCACAAAAAAACAAACACAAACTCATCCTCACACACAAAAAAACTCTCACAAAAAACTACGAAAATTATTTCTTGTTTGATGTTCCGTCATCGAAAGAGCTAAAGTTACATGGTAGTTTTTGATTAACTCTAAGTGCTTTCAGCTTTGATATAGAATAAAAAAGATTATTTATTATTCTTACAGTGGCAATTACATCCATTGAACATTTTTCTTTCTTTACTATTCAAATATTTTTATAATTATCACACAATTTGTATTTGTTTTAAAACACATAATTTATTCTCATTACTCCACACTTATACTTATTGAACACCCTGAATAGTCATTTTTTTCTTTAATTAAGTGAATTTGAGCTTGAAATACTAAAGCGTGTATTTGATTTGTAATAATATAATTTATAATTCAACCATAAAATAAGCGTAAAATTAATTTGACAATCTCAACTGATATACCTAGTTAATATTTAGTTATTGCGTCCAATGTCCTTGCTAAGAAAATATAAAAAATTGTTGCAGATAAACCTGTGCAATTTCTGTTAAAAATAATTCGTATGTTGTAGTTACGACATACTCCCAGCCACTGAATTCACAGCTAACTTCAATGCAAACTCATGTCCTTATACGTAAACCGCTTTCGACTCTTGCAAAACACTTGGTAGATGAATTTATATAGTATACGTACAATAATGCAAACAATTTTTTTCTACAATATGTGTTTTTTATTTAAAGGATTATCATACATATTTTAATTAAAATAAAATTGTATCAAATATTATTATTGTCAATTAATAAATAAACTAATTCATATATCACATCAAATTAATATCAATCAATATTAAAATAACCTGTATCCATACATATATGTGTGCATATTAATATAATAAATTTAAATAGCTATCAACAGTGAATTTAAACCGAAATGAAAACATGTTTATAAATATTCATGTTTGTCGTTGTCGGTACAAATGTTCATAGACCTACTCTGCGTTTTTTGTTAACAAAATATTATGTTGCAATTCGTATATATACATATACCTGTTCCAAAGCTTGTTTGATCATAAATTCCAGTTATTTAACTCAACATGATGTATTTGTTAAGTTAAAGTTAGTTATAAGCCAAGTTTAAACAATACTGATGACAAGTGTATGTTGTAAGCTATGACGTAATTATATTGTGAAGGTGGCTTCATGTATACAATGTAGCATTCAGAGAAAGGATAGAAGAGATTTATAAATTATTATTTATCTCATTTTATAACATAACTGAAGGGTTTCTATGCACGTGCAAACGTGCATAGCTGCGCAGAGCGTATTTTATAATAATATTTGATATTTTTATTGAAAGCATTTCGCAAATGCAAACATTTACCTTCTGGATATAATGCATGCTTAAATAAAATAAAAATATTTATGCTTGAATTTCCCTACATGTAGTAAATATATAACATGACTTTAAAGATTCGTAAAATAGTAGCTAATGCACCAGAAAACAAACCAATGTTCCGAGATCGCCCTCGGCATTGCATGCATAAATACACAATATATAAAGCTATAAAAATTATCTAAGTTTAGATGGGAAGGATAATAAATGTAACAATTTTAGTTGTTAATGATTTTATTTTTACGGCTTTCGATTATAACTTAAAAGACTTTAAATACATCAAGAAAACATGTAATTTAGATTTATTTCTACTATAGTATACATATAAGCGTTGGCGTCTATTGGGCCCAATATTTCCTTTAGTATAGTTCCTGTTGAATTGAAAATGAGAACTGATTCAATCGAGAATCTATACAATATGTGTGCTAAATTTGGTGGAAAACGGTTCGGTACTTTCAGAGAAGAAGAAGCGACAAAAATAGTCTTGCGAGCGATTAAATAGCATATTTCATGAGTATAGGACATATACATTTTCGTAATTAGGACAATATGAAATGTATTTCACTAAAAGATTTATTTTAATCTGATATTGTTATAAATAAAATATGCAAACAAACACTTAAGCTCTTCTGTACCATGTATTAAATAGTGATTTGTTTACACAACCTGGAATAGAATTATCTTGTAGTTTTCAAAATTACTTTCTATTGCCCCTAAATATGGTTGTGTATTGGGCGGAATCCATCTCTGTAAAAATTGTCAAAACTTCACTTGTCTTCCTCTTACCAATAGCCCGCAGCATTCTGCAAAATTCAACATAATAGTATTAAAAAAGTGAAAGTATTCACCACTTGTATTGTATATGTATGTGCCGTCCATTTTGATTATTAATACCTCTTTTTTCTACATGTACAGAGATGCCTTATCACTTTTGTTCCATCAGCTTCATACAGTTTCTGAAGTCATGCACCTTCGAAATGTTTAAACGAATGTTGTTTGTCGAATGCGAAAAAAACGTTACGAAATGTTTTTTTTTCTTGATATGCCTGTTTAAAGTTTAAGTACCTACTGATTTTTATTTACAAGTTGATATTTTAAGTATTACGAAATACTCTTAACATATTGTGGTTATACCAATAAAGTAGTGAGCGAAAACCACAACTTATAGTTACTTTTAGAATACGGTAAATACTTGATAATATGATCTATGATATCACAACGAATCTCGTACTTATTATATATTATATTACTAATACAAAAAAACGTGATAACACGATGCAAAAAATGTGGTTTCATTTGTTCTATAAAGAATAGACATAGAATTCAGAATGATTTATTTTGCAAAAAAATAACTCATATCTCATTGTACAAAATTATGGTATTACTGTAATTTGAAAGTGCTATATTTATTTTTAATTGTTATATATTTAACATAGCTACAATCTAAACATAAATAACGTAACTAGTAAGTCAATGTCCTAGAAAAAAAAACTGTTAATATATTCTACAAATACTGTACTGTGCAAATTGATTATGAATGTTCATTTTAAATCAATACTATACATAGCTGTGTATTATCTCAATTAAAATACTCTATTAGTATTTAAGCTTTAAAAAACATACAAATTATGAATCAACTATCTTTAAAATGTTGAATATCTGTCGTATACATTTAAAATTATTGTTCGTATTGTTTTTTTTTATAAATGCTTACGTAACAATTGTTTTTAAAAATATATACGCAATTATATGGAATTTGCATTTTCGGCAGTACGCATAATTCTTAAGAAATTACCATAAATGAAGCAAGATCTTGATAAATATTTTTTTAATTTTAATATATTTTTTTGTATGTATGTGCTACATATTCACTAGTAAAATAAAATTTGATATTGTTTTTAAAACGCACTTTAAAGCATGCATTAGGAAGAGGATCGTTTTACAGGATATTTATCCTGATTCTGGTAGTACTGAACAAACATGAAATTATAGTCTAAAAGGATGTTCTGAATTACATAAAACATTATTATTTCTACTTACCAAATATTTTAAATGAATAAATATACAAAAAAAAAAATCAACAAATGTTATAAAATAACGCGAATGAGTTTTATAAACGAAGGTATTTTATTTCAGGAGTTTATTCTAAATAAAATCCGTAATATATAAATGTGTAAGAGAAATTGTAAATTGTCGATATAATAATTTAAAATATTGTTTTCGAGCAAGAGCTTAACCTTAGCTAATTAAAAAGTTAACAATATTGTTTACATTAGTATTAAATTTACGATCGTGTCATCTATGAATGTTTGTCTGTGTGTGACGTATATACATACACAAATGTGATGTGAGCATAGATCTCTTAACAACTTGACGTAACATATGTAGTCATATTCATTATGTTGAGGAAGTCTCGAGTTTGCAACACACGCAAAACATAACAACCATGACAAAAGATGGGCGTACTCCATCAAACCACGTGCGTGAGACTATGTAAACGTAGACAGGCATAAATGTATGATGTAAACGTACACGGTATACATATACTCATATTTTATATGTGAAGCAAGTTTTTATCTTGATTGTTTATTTCTTGTTTTAAACATTAATCAGATTTATATCTTATACACCAGTATACTCCGCGAAAACACTGATTTTATTGAATATTTTTTTATTTATTTAACTTATATATTAAATATATAATATTTTAATAAATCATTGTAAAAATAAATAATTTCAATAACAATAATGGCTTTTATTCCATAAATGGCGATTTTACATTGTTTAATTATTTTTCAGTTTAATTCATTGCGTATTTATAAAAGTTCGGAAAATAAAATTTGTTATTAAAATCTCAAAACTGTTTATATGAGGACAATTTTGATACAAATTGTACTTGATTTATAATTTTATATTCAGAATGGTCAATAGGGCACATTTGTGCTGTAAGGTATTTGGAAAAGTTTGATCTAAGCGTGAAATCAAAATAGGAAATAATATGTGACAGAAAAAACATTTTTGCAATTTTTCGGTTTTGTTTTGAAGATTCCGACTCGAAGATTATTTTAATAGTACGTACATGTAATGTACAGTTACCAGAAACGTGAAATACCTAGTATATGAGTCTTTACAATCAGATACTTTACAGTACGTACTCGGTGTATAGGATAATAAAGTAGTAATGTACTATCGACTAACCATATACATTTAATTCAATTTCCCATGGTCTATGGTTGTGTACGAATTCTTAAACGATCCATGTAGTCAAATATAATGAATTGCTATTATATAAAGCTAATTCACTTTAAGATTTGATCAAATATGGCCTTTAGTCACGATTTCGCTATGGAATTATTGACCGTCTAAATACGGAATAGTCATACAAACACACACACGAACACTCCCTCAAAAAAATACACACGAACACACACACACACACACACACACACCAAAGAATATAATAAAATATAAAATTACAAAAGAAACCCAAATTAATATAGTATAAAGTACTGCGTGATTGTTTATAAATTTTATAAGAATAGCTTATTAAATGCAGCTAAAAATGTTTGATGCACCAATGCTGCCAGCGTAATATGAAATATGATCAGTTTATCAATGAAAACTGATATCATGTATAACTATATAAATATGATACATATTAAAGTGTGTGAAATGTTAGCTTAAGTTTTTATATTCGTTTTAAGATATGTCTGTGTTTAGTTTGATTATAAATAGTAGTAATTTTCTATGTAAAATTACTACTTAAAACTTGCAGTTCACTTATGTGAAATTAAATGCTTTTTTAAGCGTAAGCTTACAAGGTTATAGAAAATATGAATTAATGTTTTTTTTTTGTTTAATCTTCAAATAAAATTATTATAAAGAAGCGTGCGAAATAAATAATTGTACTAATTTTCTATATTGATATTTAGATACATATATTTTTTTAATTTTACAAATTGTTTTACAAAATATGAAGCGCCAAGACTAAAATACTAATTATTTTCTGAGGATGCATAAAAATAAATTTATAGCTAAATACTATGCTTCGTAATTGGTGCTGATGTTAGCGGTAAAACTATTAAACAGAATCTACCGGTTTCCCGTACATGGGCATACTCATATGTAAATTTTTTTTTTTACAGATATATAAATTAACTTATTTAATATCTATGAAAAATAGTGATCGTACCGATATGTGAAGAAAGTATTGGCACGCAATTTTATTTTTAGCCGCGATGCGTGTATGAATAGAATGTGTTTGATGCTAAAAATGTTTTCCGCGAGACAGGTTAACATGTTGGGCCGTCGACTGACCTACTAAAACACTCGGTTAACTTCGGTTAATTCCGTTAATGAATATAATTTTGTTATAAATTGGAGATTTTGTTGGTTATTTACAATCCTTTATGATTCTGTGGTTTTCATTAAAAATATAACATTTTTTCAAATATTTCAAAAATAAATTTTATTCAAATTTACAAATATTTTTTACAATATAAAAATCATAAATTGTATTGGTATAGGGTATTCAATTATTATTTTTTTATTGTATTTGTTATGTTGCTTTCATGTTTTGGTATTGTAAATTTGTTGTTTTTAATCATTGGAATATTGAAATACGTGCAGAAAAAAAAACTGTTGGTTGTATATTGAATTATTGATTTTTCTGTGAATTTCCGATTGATGAAATAAATACAAATTCCTAAGGGCATTTTCCATAAATAACCGATAAATACCGTAACCATTGTTCCGGTTTTGACTGCTTTCAAATTTATGAAACACTCTGTGGATAACTTTTATTAAAAAATATTTATACATGTCAAAATTTCGATTGTTCATCGATTCACATCTTTTGAAACAAAATGTGTAAAATTAATTAAATGTGGCAGAAAAATTTGGACAGTTTCGTTCTATTTTTCCGGAAATTATTACCAAACAACATTAATTGTCCAAACTAAAGTTATAATTAACAAATGCAATGCATGTGCATAACCAGGTATGAAATATAATTCTAAGAATATCCTAAATATGCGCCCGAACGAGTAAATCGTGCGATATAAATCAGTTGAAGTGTGCACCAATGTAAAATTAAAAATACAAATAACCAAGTAGCTATGGTAACCACCTGTTAGATGACGTCATACTAGGGGTATATATAAATACCTGAACGTGTTGTTAAGATTGCGTGCGCATGCGTGTAAGCTAGCTGTTTGAGGGAAAACAGCTGAGGGCGCTCTCGAATTAATACCTGTGCGTGTTGTTAGTATGCGCGCGCATTCATATGTGTGTTTGGATAGATGTTTGAGGGAAAACAGCTGAGGGCGCTTCAGGAATGATGTTTAACAACACCGGGTGGGCTGGAAAAACCGGCGTTCGTGCGAAATAACGCTGCTACCGGTACAATTCGCTGCGCGCACCTTAGACCTTACAGACAATGGATCTCGCATTTATATACAGTTTGCGAAACTTATTAAATCTGATTACAATTAAAAAACATGCAATGTTATAAAATATTTATATTTCCAAAAACAGTTCCGACGAAATTTGATTTTAAACTTTGGAATGGTTACATTTGTTATGTTGTTGTTTATAATCTATATGTGATAACAATAATTATGTCACTGAATTTTATAGAAAATATCAAGCAAAGAATGTTTATTTATAATAAGTACACAGAGGGAATATTGATCTTGTTACATTTATTTTGACTTATTTGCGCACAATTTATTAATTATATTCAATGTTATATGCTATATATCATTCTTTTAATTACCTTTATTTATTTTTTATAACTAAACCCTTTATTTTAGTCGAGTTAATAAAATATTTATTTATACTTAATTTAATGAAACTTGTTAGTTTCACGAAAATTCTTTATTATGAATATTTTTATAATTGTCTCGATATTAAAGTATTCATTTATTCATAAATTTACCCTGAATATGGGCATTTAAAAACTACAAAAAAATGCTCGTTGAGTACAATTCGTAATATTAAAGTCTTGTAAATAATAATTATTTGTGAATATGTGTAAAAGTCCTTGTGCAAACAGCATTTTAAAAAAAACCATCTTTTAAAAAATGATGCTTGTCACCTCGTATAAATGTTTTCATCACGTGTGTCGTGATGTCGATTATATCGAGATATGAGTGTTCGTGTGTGTAAGTGTAGTCTATCCAGTTTGTACGAGGTCGTTGGCGGGCATGTGCGTTGCCGACAAGTGCATTGACCGAATGTGCGCAAGCATCCACTGACCCAGTTTGTGTACATATGGGACTTCGTCCAACGTCGACACGCCGCACGAAGCCGCACGACGCTCAAAAGTTCGTCGATTCTTTCGTAAAATAAAAGCCGGTTTATTATTTTGTTTGAGCAAAAAAGAGAATGGCTTTCGAAGGGCCCGCTCGATTATAACTAGCTAATTTATTAGCCTGTTCAAATGAACAATATCGTGCCAAACAGGGCTGCTCTCTCTCTGGAACAGTACCGCGCTTTTTTAGCAATCGTTAAAAATTAATGATCTCCTATTGCGATTTTCTACGTCCGGTCACTAAAATTGTCACATAACTAAACATATTTGTTTCAATTTGAGGTTTTCTTACCAGGCATACACAAATCGGCGCATACTCTATGCCCGGCGGTTGGTGTCACAAATCATTGAACTGTCAAATCGTATAGTCATCCTGCCCGAATTTAAATTTTAAGAAATCCGCATTTTAGAAGTTAGATTCACAAAGGCAAAAAATAAGAAGAATAAAAAATTCTTAGATATTTTATTTAAATGTATAAATATAAAATTATTTTATTTATTATTATTGGACCATGATAATCAACTTTAAACTAAACTGTATTTTCCCTATTGATACATTGTTACCTGTAATAATAATTTCGCAGAAATGTACTAATTTCTAATCTTCCTGTTTAATACGTACTTCTCGTAAAACTAGGCAATTTAAGATGGTTAGTGAACCTTTTTTTATTACCGATGGTTCGGGCAAAATGAAAGGTCAAAAAAGGTACAAACCCAACCGCCGGGCAATTTGAGTATGCGCCCACAAATCTTAAGTTTAAAGTTTTATAATTTTACCTTCAACCGCTTTGGCTCTAAAGCCCTCTCTCTCTCACACAATATATATTTTCATCAAAATTTCAGCATCGATTTATTTCATGATTGCAATACGTTCATATTACTGCGTATAAGAAAGTTAAAAAAAATTTATATTATTGGAAAATTATATTTTTTTGCTTTGCAACAATGATGTCATCTTTAAGGTGGTCCTTAGTAAATCTAGTACATAGGTTGAATATTCTTGAACTGTCCTTCAAAACTCAAAATGTTGTCATGATCAAACTTAGAATTTGATTCTATACAAAACACATGTAGGCCGTATTTCTGCCCCTCCCACTATTTCAAATAAATCACAATCGACATATTAGTTAGAATGCATATTTAGATGTTTTATAGTTGAATATAAAAATTTGAGCGCCTACGAAGTTGTTTTAAAAAACGACGAATCAATTCAACATCTTTGCCATCCCATCCCGTTCCATCCGTGGTATTTTTAGCACACGTGTTGTGCCAACGAGAATTTTGCAAAATCTGAACAATTTTTTCTTTTATTATAAAACATATAGTACTTACGTACACGCTACATACATACGCTCAAGCTTCTTTTAGTATGATTCGAAGAAGTATACGGTGACTCAATGAAAAAATATTTAAAAAAATACGACACGCCCAAAATGGTAAGACATACCAAATGGTATTGAAAATGCGTAATTTACAAATTACAGAAGATTAACAGGAGTATTTCTAGCAAACATTCAAAGTATTTTTAATTAAAATTACTGTAATCCGACAAATTGTACTTAATTTCTATTAAAAACTCCTAAATGATACATTAAATACATATATGTACATAACTGCATGCCTATCTTATAAAAAACCCTTTTACATTCATTCCCTTTCATCACAATCTTTTGCCATTCAACTCTATCACAAATAGTGGTGATAAATATTTGGTTAATTTTCGAAATGTTACAAAATTTTATAAAATATTAGAAATGCTACAACAGTTACCAAGAAATAAAAATATTTATCAAAAATATGGAAGTTTGAATGCAATATTTTCTGCTTGTCATGTGTGCCGTATAGGTCAAAATTGAAGACTGTAACGTCATTATAAAAATTTCAGAATCCTTACTGTATTTATCTTTTTGCTTTGAAAATAAATCTACTACACCATAAAACTGAATTTTTGACGCATTGCGTGTCCGCTGTTAAAATATTCCAGCAATTCCTTTGATTTACAGTAGCCACTCATTTATATTTAATTATTGTGTATTAATTTGAAATAAATTTTAAATATTGGCAACTGGAAAAGCCCTAAAGGCTATAACTATAATTATGATAAATATAATTTTGTTATATTAATGTTTAATACTACAAGTTTCAAATTGTATTAATATAATAATAAAAGCAAACTTGTTAATTTTAATATTTTTTTGTTATTTACAAATAAAGAATCACATTATTTAGAAAACTAATAATTTATTTCAAAATATTTCATCATAATTTTCCACGTAAAGAAATCTATTATCTTCATCAGCTGTAATTTACAAAAAAATCCGGTTTTTCATTTGCAAACGTTTAAAAATAAATTCCTACGTGTGACTATGAGGATACTTAATATAATAAATATGAACTGAATACATTTGCTATTAAGACACTACAATGGAATATCATGTAATGTCATATGGGCGTAGCATCTCAAACATTATAGTTATTACTTGGAATATGAAATATTTTAAATCGATTTTTTTATTTTCAGTGTACTGTGATTTGTCATGTATTATTATTTCAGTTATTTAAATTATCAATTAATTCGTTCGAGAGGTGTGGCACCATAATCGCATGTTCGAATTTTGTAACTTTTTATATCCAATATTGCAAATTTTTATATTATGAAAGTCGAAATATTAGCAAATAGAGACTGCTAAGGTATATCATTTTATGTGATACAAATTGAAACTGATGTTATCGTATCGTATCTATAACAATAATTTAACTATCTGAGAAAAACAAACAAGATACTCCTCTTAAAAGACTGAATATGTTTCGCTTTGCAATAACATACAATGTCAACTCACTCAACGTATATTTTGTATGGATTTCGCGCTGAGTAGGAATAAACACGCAATGTCATAACTATAAAATCACGCATGGTATACCATTCTCTTATATATTCGGAAATTCGATCGATACATTTGAATTAAGAAATACATGACACAAATAAGTGTCTGCACTTCAAATCCCAAATTATTAAATATGACTACTTTTAAATAATTATAAAATACTGTCGAACTATGACTCGGCACAAAAAAGATTCGAGTAATTAAATTTTATTCGAGTTATCGAAGCTGAATTGTAATTGAATGCCTCTAATTAATTTTTGAATAGATTTGGTATAAATTTAAAAACATTATTCATTAAATAATTTTACGCCAATTGAAATAAATATTGTTCTAAACAAAATAATTCTTAAATATTTGTTGAAAACATCCTTGTATTGAAACATCGCATGTATATAAGAAACATGCAATGTTCACTCATTAAACTTTTTTTCGACATTTCGGTAATAGTGTAAGGAAATAAAAATCAGACAAATATTGGGAAAACCATGGAATATCCAATTTTTTATTATGATTAATTTCCAGATTACAAAAATTATATGTATAAATAATTATTAATATAATAGTAAAAATTAAATAATTTCGCGCAATATATACTCGAACAAACCCGAACGCCTTCGGCAGAAGCCCGATTCGTCTAGATTCATAGTATACCCCGGTCGTTGAACCTTCCGCGGTAGTGGGGATCCAGTATACGTCACTACAGCAATACCACGACATACGTTTCGCCGCGGTGGTCGCGTAACGTGGTTGGTAAGACCGCGATCGCCTATCTGCGGGTGCGTTCAATCCCAAATCACATCATTTCCATATTATTACACACAGATACACAGGCTTGGACAGACTTTCTTAAAAAATGTCCAAAATATGTGCTGATTTTTCATAGTTTACTGCGATTAGCAAAACGGAAAAGTGAGTCTGTGTATCCGACAACGCACACCTTCGAAAATCGTTAACTGTGAACAGTCCGCCAGTGTTTACTAGTGATAAAAAAAAAATACAAAAAAAAAATAACACACACTCTAGTTCATACTGTGTGAATTAAACATTCTGTGATATATAATCAGTGCATCTGTGATATAGTGTGTTCTTGTGTGTGTGTGTGTGTGATTTGGAAATAAAAAAATTAAGTGCAACCACAATTGTTATATGAAAATTTTATTTTCTATTTTCCGTGTACCACAGTAATACATTTTTTTTTGTTACAATAGTCTAAATTTTGTTTAAGTAATTGTTTAAGTTCCAATTGGATTGTAAGTCACGTGTTGAAATTATTATTATTAAGATACCCGAGTATACTGAACCGGCAAGCATTAAAAGTTGAACGAACGTACTTGACGCCTAAACAGCTGCTTCATAAAAATCAATCCTACAATACAATCTTTCAGTTTCGCTATTTCCTTATTCACTGCTTTACTGATTTATATTTTGATTTAAACCTTTATATACATACGTTTTACTATTGCAATTATTATCGAACCAGGAACAATTTATTTCAAATACTTAAATACTACATACACAACTATAAAATGACAAAACAAATTCAACCCTTTCACCACCCTATACTAAAGTACCATCTGGTCTTTTCGCTTTTCGGACATATACAATTATAAACTGGTCGTATTAAGACAGTTTGAATCTTTACCCTATTTCTGCCAATTTAAATGCATAGAGCTTCTTTATACCCTAATCCAGCAATGGTTTTATATCAATTATTAACTAAAGTATTATATAAATAAATTCATTTATTATAAATCCAATCATAATATAAATAAAAAAAAATTAAAAATTTCTTTATTCTCAAACTATTTTAAAAATTTGACAAATAATATTAATTTATGAATCGTTATTATATCCAATTTTATTAATTAAGTACTTTGATTGATTCGAGTATTATTACCGGTTTTCGGGATGGTTTCTATTAATAGAATTCGTTATTGATTTATTTACGTTTTGCCAATTTTGTTTCTAATTAATTAAATAAATTTCTGATTATATAACCGAATAAATTTAAAAATACACAACCCAAATATAATTCAATATTCTGTGAAGATCAATTTTACAAATTACGTACACACTTTATATTATTATTATTATATTAGTTGACATTAAAATAAATAAAGATTACCAATTGTTTTTGTTTTATTTAAGAGCTTCATACTATTTTGTAAATAAATGATTGCTACAAATTTCGTTCAATCACTGCAAATTATTTATAATTTATCATATTATTTCGATTGTTTTTGGTTAAAATTGCGCTTATAACAAAATACAATCCCCTAACTAGGCTCATATACAATTTGTGGTGCAATTTGTAATTTTAAAATGTTTAAAATGAATTGAATCAAATATTGCATCATTTTAGAAATATATCGAACTTTATTGATTATTTATTAAATTTAAACTGAAATAGTATTCATTACAGGACTTTTAATAATTTATATAATTAAGCGTAATAATGATTATTTATCGGACTAATTATTAACAAAATAAAATATATCGTTTATTCAATTTAATTAGACAAAATTCGTAAACTGAATGTGAATGTTTAATGATGTTTGTGACTTCATTATAGAGAATTAGGTATCAATTATAAATTTAGGGTTGTAAAGACAAAATATTTATCGGATGACGCGTGTAATTGAAATATCCTACAAAACAAAAACTGGTGATTCCTGTAAGAGTTGTTTAGTATCAAAAACGGTCGTTCAATAAAAATTTTTTACGCCCGCTCGCGTTGACTCGCTTACCCAGAGTTTTGGCGGTTATCGAACTCGGGTTCATTGGTCGCACACGCGCCGCACCTCCAGACCCCAAACACACGGATCGCGCATGCGTGTGGTTTAGCGCGCGCACGCGCACTAAATGCCGCTTGTAAACATAGCGGTGTATAATACAACTATTTTTGTAAGATCATATCAGTCAAATGTGCCGCCTTTTCACGTCACCAACCCCGACTAATTCGCATGCGTAACTCTGTGCAATCATTCATTTTATTGCAACTTTTTATTGTTATTTTTGCTTAATATCAATAATTTCACGTTTTTGCTTCAATATTTAATTTTTCTAAAATATACTTACATATATAATTTTCTTTATTAAATTTCGAATATTTAGTTACATTTGTTCTCTAGCACAAAAATTCTCGTTAATTTTTATTTAATTATATTTAAATGAATGAATGAATTAATTATTCCAATTAAAATCTATTATTTTCAAACTTCTACGGGTTATTAGAGAAGATTTATTATTTACACCAGATGTTTGAGTATTCCGTAATATTTTATTAATCTCTAAGTTGCTACAGTTTGAATTTCTATAAGGGACATAATTACAGATACATATTTACATAAATAACAAATTATTGTTCTTATTTTTTCTAATAAATATTACAGTACAATCTGTAAAATTACATTCACTATTCATAATTTTGTTTAGATTTTTATTAATATTATCTTTGCTTGTTTTTTCCCTGTAACTAACATATTACGTAATATAGAGTAATACGGTATCAATAATAAAGTATTGGTTTGACAGATTTTTCTAAAAGCGTTATATATTAACTGAGTAAGTATAGATCAATTGGAAGCAATAACAACAATGAAATAACAATAAAATCAATATATATTTATACGTTTATTGAAACGTACGTAAAACCTCGTGCGCCTGTCACTCCTTATAAGTGAAATAATATTTTTAATTACAAACACAATAATTATTAGTATGCGAATCAATAACATCATTATAGTCTTGTTTGAACCGATACTGCTATCGTATGTATATAAAAAAAAACTCTTACGACAATAAACAATTTTTGTGTTAATAAAAAATAACCCAGTAGTTTTATCGCATAATTATGAAAAGAGAAAAACAAAAAATTATCTCATTTATTACAAATGTTCATTTCCGCATTTTGAATAAACCATTAATTTTTAGTTGGCCATTTATATGTAAAAATAGGCAATGTTTATTTAATAGTTAAAAATTCATATATAGTTTCTTAAATCGTAAACAATTGTGAATATTTTAAAATATTACCGAAACGTTGAAGGTGTATTATTTATGTTATTATAGAATAAAAAAAAAACGTTTATTTCTTTTGACAAAACATCATAAATAATAACTTAATATATCTATTGTGGTTTTATCAAAAAAGTTAGTTTTTTTTATTGTTCGCTATGAATCATATACGCTGCAAATGAACTCATGAAATTTCACAAAAAAAAAAACCTTCAAATCTTGATTCCGTGCTATTGTTTTCGCAAAGGTGATTGACCGATAAGATCGCTTCTTTTTTTGTAAAAGTACTTTTGAATTGTTTATCTGTATATAATATTTGTCAGTTATTCCTTAAAATTGAAAATTCGTATACTTTTAGTCCAATGACCGATTATTTTAATAACTAAACTAAATATCATTTTTACGCTTCACAGAATGACAAAAATATAAGTTTCAAATTGTATTTTTTTTATTGTTCAATTACACATCATATATGTGAACACGGTTCAATGACCGCTTGTTATATGGTTATATCTTTAAAATCACTTAGCAAATATTTACACTTATTTTTTTAAATTATCTTATTTATTATTATTTTTATAATTAATTTTACACAATTTTATAATATATACTAAAATAACGTTTCCTATCTAACTTAATAATCAATTTAATTTAAAACCTAAAAGCAACACATATTTACTAAAACATGTTTATGATAATCGAAGTAACTATGACTCTCGTTGGTGAAACTGCAATTTAAAATAAAAAAAAATTACGTAGGTGAAACTCCAGATATTTTTATGCGCTATATTATTTATTTAGTTATATATACACCTTATTAGAATTATATAAGAAACCAATTAATTAAATATTTATATGTAATTCTAAAACGTGATGAAATAACTAGTCCTGTTTACAAGTCATGAAAAGCGGCACATATTTGCGTGTAGTTCATTTCGTTTTATAATTCATTTTATCGTATTTTGTTTCGTTTTTATTTAATACTCAATTGGTTTTAAACATTACACATAAACAAAATTTAAACAAATCTCCTCGTTCGTGATTCATTTCTGTTTTTAGGCATATAGCGAAACCGAAAATAACTTCTAAATATCGTGACGTAACAAAAATGGAGACTGACGTTCATGTAAATGATTAAACACTTTTACGAACAACAATAATTATTAAAAAAAATAGTTCAACATGACTTTTAAGACAATTAGAAGAAAATAAATAACAGATACCACCAAATATGTTCGAGTTTAAAGTTTTGAGGTGACACTTTAGTGTATAAATTACTCATAATAATATTCCATTGACCAAAACTCAAAGTGAAAATAATTTTAGTTCGTTGAGATAATTTTTTTAATTAGAATTTTATAAAAAATAGTGTTTTTAATAAAATTAAACTTGTCGTAACTTTAAAGTGGACGATACTTAGTGCATGGTGTATGGTGTACTACTTTAAGTGCCTAAACATCATCAAGTTGTAAATAAGTGCATTTTAGTGTATATAAAATGTAGTGCCTAAACACCATTTCAAATTGTACCAAAAAGGAATTTTCTACGAATATTAGTGCATAAACTGCAACCATTTAAATATAATCAAAAATCTCCAGTAAAGAGAGTTAAGGGCCGCCATATTGCCATGCGATTCGTCACAGCGACACCGAGCACAGGCGGAAACAGACGAAGTGGTGTTCGGGCGTTATCGTACAATGGACTCGTTTCAAGACCTGTTTAACAGTAGTGGTGATAATTGGACGGGAACCGGTTCTGCGGGTGGTGACGTCAGAGGAGATCTACTGGCGGAGAAACGGGTTGTTGGGTGTAGGGGTGGTGGAGGAGAAGGGGATGTTTCGTCTGCGGACAGCACGACGCCGCCACCATCCACTGCGTCACATGTCGCCGCCGATTCGGATAAACTTGCGAAAAGTGCGAATTCCATTAGAGGTTCGTGACTGATAACGGCATTATTATATATTTTTTTTTAATTAGTCAACAAGTCTATTACTACTTATAGTTCCGTAAACATCAGTTCATTCGTTTATAAATATTATATATTTAATTTTAAATAACTTTTTACTGGTTTTCGTACGTATTGTATTATAAATGAGACTGGTAGCGGCAACATATTCACTTCTAAACTTGAATTAGAAATGTCAACTTATGTGTACACTAAGTCTGTGAACCAAATCCAGAACAATTCTTTATAACGAGCTTGCTTTTTATTTAGGCGTTTTGCCAAGTTGGCATTTAAAAATAAATAATTTTTCCTTCACTGTCAGTATTCAACAGCTATTTTATTATTATTATACAATCTACTACATTCACAATACTAGAATCACTTTAAAGATAAACTAGAATCTACTTGTGACATTTTATGTTAATCATTTAATTAATTCAAACATTCCCTATAACGGCGCACACAGTAATAATTCGTTATGGTGGTCTATTTCAACATAACTATATAATTTAATAGCGCAAAATTAATTCGAAAGTATACACCATTAAAAGTAATATTTGTTTCAAACATCGATCTTGAACGAAACAAACCGAACGTGTACTCTCAGTGTGTGCTTTTCGCGCATGCGTATACCTAACACTTTTGTTAGATTGCGTAAACTGAGTCGTATATACTCGTGTTGGAATATTATTTGAAATAAATTACGTAATGGGAATTTTTGTTGAATATATTTACAAAAACAAACACAAGAACTCCTACATATATTTGACTTTATATCACGTTTTTTTTACACATCTACGTGTCAAAATTCTAGTGTCATTGTTTCGATGATAGATTCAAGTGAACTAGAGATAACCATCATCAGTAATTTATTATTTTAATTTGAAACCAAAATGTATGAAGATATTATCTGTAATTGGCAAGTAGACGTTTTGCAAAAATATATCACCATCGATTTACGACTATTTTTTTTTTTTGGCTTTATCTTATATTTAAATGTACTTTTCAATTTGCATACAAACGAATACCGTTATATTTGTTATGTAAAACCGCAAAAAAAAAACACAAAGGAATGGGGAACGGAATTGTGTAATTTCGAAAGCTACATATATTACATCGTTATCATTATTATTATTATTGGTTTTGATATATCGACACGAATATAGTTTCCAAAAAAAATCGACAATTAGACCTAATTCATACATTTTTAATTTTTATTATGAAGTTTTATACTATTTTTAATAAATATTTACAAACATATAATCCCTTTTAGTTCGTTTATTTATTAAAATTACGTCTCAAATAGAACTAAAACTTAAAATTTATTATTTACTGGTTGGTAGATGTATGACTAAAACACTTTTAAATTACTAATAATTACGTCTCTGAAGGTAAATATTTTGACATTGAACACGTATCACATTTGAGTGAAGAAAGATCTTATATTATAGATACCGCGTGTATTGCTATGGTATGGTATGATATGTTGGATGTAAATTACCATACAATCCAACGATACGAAAAAAAAATAAATGTCTTTTAGCAACACCTTCAGGCATGTTTCACAATCCAATCATGTTGTAGTCTTAACAACATTGCCCATACTAAACGAACCTCCCATTTAACAGCACGTTAATAAACGTTTAAAGGTGTGTAGCGAAAAAAAAAAATATTCAAAATAGTGTAATAAATAAAACGAAGCTGTGGCTGGTCATAACAACGAGTCAATTATAAAAAAAATACCATTCTCGAGTGGGTTTCCAATATATTCTTAATACAAATTGTTAATTGATATTTATTCTATCTGGTGTTGATGTATTTTAATTGATTATAAATATATAATAAACAGTTTCTTTTACAACAATAAAATCATAAATCTGTAGTGCCCTGCGCTGGACTTTCTTGCACGTTTTAGTATCAGTTTAGACAGGAAGGACAA
The DNA here is from genome assembly GCA_944738965.1 of Nebria brevicollis. NCBI lineage: Eukaryota > Metazoa > Arthropoda > Insecta > Coleoptera > Carabidae > Nebria > Nebria brevicollis. Next base: position 14,623,494 of record OX122901.1, on the reverse strand, counting down.
TAAAATATGAATAGCTTAAAATTCCAGGTATTTTTCTACATTTTTATAATTTATGACCAGAAATGTGTTAGTTTGTAAGGAAATGAATTAATTCTCATTCAATCGTGACGATCAATCTTAAATTTGTTATTCTAGTCTATTTTGTTTTTTTTTTTGTTCCAATAATAGCATGTATTGATACAATTCATTAAATATAAATTTTCATACTTACGTAACTACAGCGACATAAATAAAAGTTTACGTATTTCAATAGCAATTTTCTTTTTAAAACTTTTCAAACAAAAGTTGTACGATATATTAATAACTTTTATTTTAAATACAACTACAAATTTAGTTACGCGAAACGACAAAAATACTCGTAACTAGAGTAAACTTGCACGACCTGCTTAACTATTATTTTCTTTTTTTTTTTATATTCTAAACTTACGTTTAAAGTTTCATGATTATAATTATTCTCAGTTTTAACTGTAGTACGTTCACCCCCCCCCCCTCTCAAAACTCTTATAGACCATGGACCTTATTTTAAAAATTGCAATAAGGTTGATTCGGTGTATTTCCGTTAGAATACCGAAGTCGTATTTGTTTTTCAAGATTGTCATACTTATTACTACGTATAAGAAAGTCATTAGGCAATTAAATAAGTGCTGCTTTCTATATTTGTTTAAATGTAATTGCATTTTTCTAAATATCGTTCTGAATAATAAACTACATGCAGCATGAGATGGTGTTTAACTGACTTTGTTTAGTTATTCTAACAGTGTATGAGAATCAATTAGTCATTATGTAAGGGTAAAATATTTCAAACTGCCTCCTGCGCTAAAAGTGGAAATTCCAAATGTAGAATAGTAATTTCGTTGTAAAAATTAGTGAAATATTATAACGTTTTATTACTGTTAACTGTATGATTTTCGTGCAATTATTGAGTTTTTACGATGAAATAGTAAATATAAACGAAAAAATCACGTATTTTATACAGCGATACATCAATTTAACGACCGGTAGTGCCATGCTGATGGATCACGTAACATATATAAAGCAACTATAATTAGTGAGTGGATGGTTTACGTAAGTTGTATGTGTGTTTGCAATGTTACGTGTCGCTTCATCAAGCAAATTTTAGATGTTGTTCTTATGCAGTGCGTTTGTTTGCATGATCGCATACACGGATGCGTGTATTTAGTATAAATTATGCATCATCAAATTGCCGATGGGAAATGTTTGATTTACACTTTTTTCACTGTTACTTTAATGTCCATCATGCACTAGAATCACTATAGGTAGATTTATACATATATGTAAAAACGATATACGGATATGTAATCATTAAGTCAATCCGTTCATTTGAACTTCATATTTATGCTAGTTTGTTGCGGCTAATGAAAATATGTTTTAGCACGACGTTTATTAATCGTTTGTTGTTTCAAGATATACATTTCTTTTTTTTGCTATCCAAATGTGTATATTTAATATTCAGAAAAAAATGAATTATATTTATATGTTTTATAAAATTTAATAATGTGTAGTTTTTTTTAATAAATAATTTCAACTTAAGACCGTAAAGGATTCATTTAAGAATATAATTAATAAATTTTCGAATAATTGGGAATGTCTCGATTATACAATGGAATTTCGAATTGTTGTCTAAACTTTGTTATATATCAACATATTTGTAATTTACTACCGGAAATTCTGATTTTTATGTACCCAAAAATCGGATAATTATTATCTAATATCCACACATTATAAAGTAATTAAATTAAGTTAATGGAAATAATTTGAGTTCGCGTATCAAAATGATCGAGATATTAACAGCTTTAATAAATATATTTTGTGTATCTGTAACTTTACTTAAAGCCTCTTTACACTGACATGAATTCATGTGGTTTTTACGAGTGAATTCAGAACTCATTCGCGTGAATTCATTTCACGTAGTTCTTACACGATGTTAATTTCCCTATGAATGCATACGGAATTTAATAACTTCCAAGCTGAGAATGTATAATTTTCATTTTATACTCGTGAATTGATTACATATCGCAATCAAATATGTATGTTATTTTCCATGAAAACAGAAATTTAAAATATTTAAACCTACCCTTGTATTGACTGCTTTTGGGCCTCAATATGAATTATAAGGATTTATCTCAATGTAAAAGGGACTTTAGATATAAATGCATGTGGATACTGAACCGCAATATTATAATTTAAACCGCTATTCACTATTTGGTGTTTCAATATGTGTATTAGGATTTATACACGTAACCACGTAACAATATATAATAAAAATTAAATATTCCTTATTACATACTATACTTGTAGTATGTTTTATGACAAAGATAATTTCGTTTTAAAACATGTCGATTATTCGTTTACGTAAAAATGAAGGAATTTTATTATTTAATTAAAAAACACATGCGCAATTTTATTGCCGTAAAATAATAAACTATTTTTATTAATAAGTATATTTCAGTTCACTTAAAATACAATATTTTTGTTACATTAACTCAATATGAATTTACTTAAAAGCCATAGTAGGCATTTCAAATTTTAATGCTATAAATATTATGTTTAATATATGTTAAAGGATTTTTTATTTTATTGAGATTTTACGCGAGCTTAATGTTATAATAGTGGTTTAATTTAAGCGGATATTGTATTGTAATTCATGAAAATGAGGTAACAAACATCTTAATAGACTTAAATATGTGTCTATATATTTTTTGAATGAAATAATTAAATATGTATGTATTTTTTGTTTTAGCTCAAATCGAGATAATACCGTGTAAGGTATGCGGCGACAAGAGCAGTGGCGTCCATTACGGTGTGATAACGTGCGAAGGCTGTAAAGGATTCTTTCGGAGGTCGCAGAGCTCCGTCGTCAACTACCAGTGCCCTAGGAATAAGAATTGCGTTGTTGATCGAGTCAATCGGAACCGATGTCAATACTGTCGTCTGCAGAAATGTCTCAGGCTTGGCATGAGTCGAGATGGTATGTTCACATTTTTCATATTTTATTATTAACTAAAACGAATCGAACTCATAGCATTTCATAATTTTCAGTCGGTTTCAACCGTTTAAAATTAATAATGAGTTTGAAATAAATGTCGAGTATGTAGATTTTTATTAAAAATGAATTTTTTTGGGACCCTATAACTCTGGAAATAAAGAACCTAGTAGATTTAAAATGAGAACAGGACAAAGAGTGTACCCATAGATTATGCATGCAAAATTTAGTGCAAATCCGTTCAGTAACTTCAAAAGAGAAGGAGCGACAAATGTGATCTTACGAGCGACCAAACAAGCAACGACTGACACCCACGTATTTGATTATATATATTTTTTTATGCTGAGCAACAATACATATATTTCAATCGAAGAAATTTACAAACCCATTACCGAATGCTTAAGCTCTACGGTACTAAGAACTGCGATAAAAAATATAATTGTAAAATTGACCTGCCCTAACACATTACGATATAGGAGATATAAATTTGCTTAGAATTGATTCATTAGCCTACTGTATAGTATATAATATTTATATCTAGTTTGTAATTTATTGTAGAAGTAGTTAAAACGAGTATTCAAATATATTTTGAATGTATACATATTTTCGTGGTTAACTGTGTCAAGAACATTTTCATACTGAATAGAATAGCTCATTATAATCATAATAATTATATTCAACTTTTTTTTTGAGTTAATTCATACATTTTGATCTATAAAATCTTAGATATAAATCAATTGCTGTCAAATAGTGACTGTATTTACAATATTATATTGCTATAATTGTAAAGTAATTCAACTTATAAGTTAATAATAGACAACGCCGTAAATTTTTAATTTAAATTTATTTTTAAATTATACATGATCAGTTTAATACACATTTTATTACTACCGAATTAGGAATATATATATTCAATAATTTTATTTGTATCTCATCGTTAACAACCCAGCGCTAACATAATGGACAAACAGTGTTCTTCATTATCTTATATCAGATGTGATTAAAGCGATAAAGCACGAATTCTTACCGAAAATATACGATTTCTCAAGAATAAAAATAAAGTGCGTTGCGAACGCAAATCCGTTGCGTTTATTGCGAAAACTATAAATCCACTTATGTATATTTATATATTTTTCCTACATTGATAACCTTTATTCGAAGAAGAACAGATCAAATATTCGTGTTTTCAAATGCAAATTCAAAAGTAATATATGCAAAAATCTTCCATCCTAGTTTATTTTGCATGGAAACCAAATAGAAACATGTGAATATATATTATACAAAACAACAAACAAACATTTTTATTCATATCCATACTAGTTTCCGTATAGATATAAATAACTTTACATTTCTTCATATAACCATGTATTCGCAAAACAAACACACACACACGCGCACACAAATAAACATATACAGTACTTAAATGACGTAACGGGCGACGTCACACGTTGGGTTGAATGGCCAGACATGCGCATTGCACTAGTCGGTCAGTTGCAGTCTTCACCGTTTGCCCAGAGATGTCGTTAACGTCTAGGCAACTATAACTGTATGTTGGAGGTGAAATCAGTTTTGAGGCTGGTTTGGTTCGATATTGATTTCTGTTTGTGGTTGTAGGCCAAACGCGAATTTTTGCGCGCGTTTATGCGAACAGGTGGCTTTGACAGGTGTACCTTACGATTATGCTTGTTTAGAAGTGATTTCTTGTATACAGTTATAATACGTTGTGTCGATGATAAGGATTGTGTGTTTCGACATAAGTATCAATAATTAAAACTTATGCTATGTCACCAATTACAGGTGTTTTACTTGGCCTAATTCTCGACGAACGGTACTGAGCACTAGATCCTGTAATCAAACAATTATTACTTTGTATGATTTTCTAACGACTATTGATATTTTTATTTATTTATTTTACATAATTATCACTTTATACATATAAATTTAATACATTTTCTGGTCACATTTATATTTTCGATCTATTATTATATTATACGATTTTCAAACAATTATTGCAATTTTTATTTATTTTCTATTATTATCGTTTTAATTACAATAAAATTATTTTCGTCTTTGTATGCACAATGACATATTTTAATATGAGGTATGGGAAATGACTGTTGGTTATGGATGACGAAAGTGTATCTTTTGTCCTTCCCTGTGTGTGAAACACTGCAGATGTTTTAATGGAATTACACTAATATTAATTTGATTCATAGAAGTGTGCTTTATTTAATAAGCTCCTTGTGCAATCGTTTCAAAAGTACTTGAATTTAATTGTAAATTAAAGTAAATCCGATTAATTATAAAATAAACAACTTATACATAATAAGCATAGACAATTGATTCTGGTTAAGCACATAAATTTATTATTCAGGTTGTGCTCAGATTATTATCATTTTTACGTGTACCCACAAGACAATGCTCGTAGCAATTGCGAAATGAAATATTACGACATGTAAATATCTATTATTAGTAATAGTAGCTGGTCAAAAACGTTTATTAATATTCATAGCCTATCAATCATGAAATGTAGTAATTTTATATGGTACGTTTATATCATTTTCAAATGAGCTCGATTCGTAATGATGATATTAGTTTATAGTAGGAAAATGGTTAGTTTTTTGGGATTTGTATGTTTATGTATGGTTTGTTACAGCTGTGAAGTTCGGCCGAATGTCAAAGAAACAACGGGAAAAGGTTGAAGATGAGGTTCGGTTTCACCGGGCACAGTTACGGGCGCAAAGTGACAGTGCACCGGATAGTTCGGTTTTCGAGCAGCAAACACCGTCCAGTAGTGACCAACTACATCCGACGTACGGTGGAGGGTGAGTTTGACTTTACTCTTTACGAAATTCTAGGGGTTATTATAAAATAAGCACACATTTCGTAACGCTATTCGATGCACATAATGAATGCATCAAAGTCAGTATTACAACGTGCAAAAACAGTAATGCGGTGGCGTTTATATACATTGTGTGTAGTCAGTAGCAGGATTACCAACGGACTTGCAACCAACGTTCATAAGAACAATGAAAAATGTGTTTTACGTCACTAGTTGGCTATCGATAAAAACAGCGTACTTTTTTACCGGCTTTCCTTCTACGCGACATGCATTATGAAGTTTTCAACAAACTTAACTGTTATCACTCAGAACTTTAATTAAATGTTTTCTTTACAAAATTATCAATTTAATTTTTAAACCAACATACTTTATATTGTTCGATTTTATTTAATGATATTTGTCATAAATCTATATTATTATTTTATATTACGAAATTTAATTATTTATCTATTTATGTTGTTGTCGATCATAATGTTAATTTCGACTATAAAATAACAATGAGATATAAAGATCGAGGTTTATGATCGATAAGAGATATTATATTAGGGCATTTTACCAAGCACGACCAAGAAAATGAATTCGAAATAATAGTATATTAATGAAATGTTTATTGTGCGTGTAACTGTATCGCATTGTGTGTTCAAAATTATGTCATAGGAAAAAGAAACAGTTTTAAATGCATGTTCCGTAATACTCTACGTACATTAAGTACTATAATTAACTGTATTTAAAGTCGCGTTTTGTACTATTTTTGTGCTACTGTAATGAAATGCTACTTATCAATAATGATGCGAATATTTAACCTTAACCAGTAGTGCTATTAATTTCCAACTGTTTTACAAATCTCATATAGTATCAAACACTATAAATATTCGCCGTTTTTTGCACTTTGAATTCTTGATTATTATAAACCGTAATCATGTCTATTCCATCGAAATTAAAACATGTATAATATATTTTCCAGTTACCCATACAGCGAGGTGGGTACATATACTCCAGCCGCGTATTACGGCGGCGGCGGTGGCGGCGGCAGTACAGGCGTAGCGTCAGCGACAACGGGCACCACGATGAGCGGTTACGACATATCCGCCGATTACGTGGACAGTACAACGGCGTATGACCCGCGACCCGGCATAGATCAACTCAGCGACACGGCAAGCCTTATGGCGAATGTTGTCACTACAGGTATTGTACCCTAACCCCCCCCCCCCAACATTATACCACCACACACACACACACATTACAGCAACCGTCATGTTTTGCATAAATTAACTAATTTTACGTTATTAATTATTACAACCATAATTTACGGTTATATCACGTTAGGGAAATTTAGTTTTAAAGATAAGGGTTGTTAAAGGTGACAGAGCATTCAATCCCTCAAGAAGCGCATTAGGAAGATTTATCATTATTTAAACTAAAGCTTTTAGTTCGCTTTTATTTTAACTTCAAATAATTATTTGTTAATTTTAAACTTAAATATAGACTATTGCTTGTTAACTTCTGACGTCACTAATAATTTATGAAATATGTTGTATAATTGAAGGAACTGTGATTGTATATAAGGGAAAATATTAAAGAAATTCAGTAATATTATAATTTATTACTAGAACCTAAAGTACATCATTATTCATGTAATTATTAATAATTTACGAGACATTTATTGTAGTGTAAAACATTTAACATTTATATGTTCGTAATATTGAAAAACAGCGTTCATTTGCGAAAATAACTATAATTCTTTCGTAAATCGTGACAATTAACACCCCACATCAATGTGGTTGCGGCTATGCTGTCACTTGTAATAATATACACCATTTTAAGATCATCACCTGTAGTTGTATATCATGCTTTTATTTCAATGCTTTTTTTAACACATTAAAGGTTATATTGTATGTACAGACTAGACACGAATTATATGATAACAATGGGTTTTTTTTTATTTGTTCGTTTCATTCGTTTATGTACAGGGTTTATTATTTAATTTTTGTTTCAATGTTGCTTTCCATGCTTTTGCTTCACATGTAAAATTGCTTTCATTTTTTATTTATTATCTATACTCTATTTTACATAAGAATACAGCGTTAATCGTCTTGCAAATCTTTCTCAAACAATGGATAGCTCTTATACCATTTTAGTGAGTTACTGTATTCTTATAAGAAAAAGTCTATATAATATATTTATTTAAAAATATATCTTAAGTCTATAATAAAAGATGCAAATAATGTATATTTCATATATGCTGATTAATTTTCAATGGTTTCATTCAAAGTCCTCTTGTGTTATTTATTAGAACTAAAATTTACTGTTTATATTTCAAATAAAAGTTTTATTCATTCGAAGTCAATAATAAAATATATACATTAGAAACTAATTCGTTTTTTTTTATGCATTAATTTAACTTGCAGTATTTTTTGTTTGTTTATTAATAATAATGAATGTAAATTTTGAAATATTTGTTTTATCTTCTAACATGTATCTTAACCCCAGTGTAGCTAACCTAACCCTGCTGTTTTATCCCTGCCATCTAGAAGGTGGTGCAACAAACACCTCAAGTAACAGCGGTGGTGGTGACAATAGTAACACTGCCACAACCTCGATCAGCGGTAACAAAACAACAACCGTCACTGTGTCCGTAAAGCGAATCGCTACAACGGGCACGGGTACCACCGCCACAACTAACAATACATCAACCCTCTCAAATAATAACAGTAGTACGATTGTCTCCGTGAAGCAAGAGACCCATCATACCGGTAGCGGTGGTGACCAGTTGGTTACGCCCGGTTACGTGGACAGTACCACGTTTGTTAGTTCGCCGGGCACCACAGTAACGGCAGCACCGGTCACGTCTATTAGACAGGCGCAGAGTACTTCTGCGTCTGCGCAGTCACAAACAACCTCCACCGATGAGTGTGAACCGGGCACATTGCCCAGTAAGAGGATTTATCCGTTGTTGTCTTATATATGTCTGTTGTTCGTATTTTTCTTTTAAATTTTATTTGTTTCATTTAGGGCTTTCCTAAAGGGCCGGTTCATCGAATCTAGGGCTCCTACACATAGACAAACTCATGCATACATACTTACACACACACACGTACAGAAATAATAAGTAAATTAAAATTAAATTGAAACGGTTTCCTATTAAATTATTTTCCAAAAAAAAAAAAAAATGAATGTTTTGGTACCGCAGAACTATAAAAATATTTTTAACTAAAATTCTTTGAACTGAACCTAAAACTGTCTAATGCTATGCACTTGGCTTTTTGCAAGAAAATGGGTTTTATTTTCTTAATTAATTGCTTAATCATGCTAATGCTTAAACGTGTAAACTTAATTAGCATTTTTGGCATGTTGATGTTTAGAGATATGCTATCCTTTTCATCTTCATTTAATACCATTGAAATATGACAATTTTAATTGTGTAGGTATTAAATCATTTAATCAATATTGACTATGCGACCATTAATCAAGAATATTTGTAATATATGTGCTCTGATGCCGGTTATTAGAGATTTCTATTTGCTTTGACATATCCGTAAACGCAATTATATATATAACAAAGGAATATAAGCGTATAGAGTCTGTTATGTTTTAGAATTTGCAATACATATTTTGTCGAAATAATTAAATTCCCTAAAGAGCAACCACTTTAACGTAAAAGCTACTCAAGTTGTATACTACGTCAGTGCTGAGAACATTTTATTAAATGCTATTTTGCACGATTTATTTTGGTGTTTATTAAAAAGTTGTTTCAGGTAGATTTTCGTATATTATTATTATTTTTTTTTTGGGGAAAATGTTTATTAGTAGGATAACTTTATTATTTATAATCGATTTCAGTTCCGTCTTTAAGTTTGGGCCAGTTAAACTCAAGCTAATTAATACAACAAACTCCCAAACCTATAAAGACTACACTGATTTGTTTGTATTATTTAGAATATATGGTAGATGATATCGTTATAAACTCTTTTCTATAAGATTGCAAGAAAATGTTGGATTTTTAAATTTTATTGTTGAGGAATTACGAATTAATAGGAGTCTTTCACAATTTGATTCTCTTTAAATCGTAATTCATCTTTTATTTAATCATTATATATTTTTTTATAATATACTAATGAAATATTTGTTTGTACAGATCCCAGTCAAATATCAGAGCTGCTATCGAAAACGATATCGGACGCGCACGCGCGTACCTGTCTATATTCACTGGAACATATACATGAAATGTTCCGAAAACCACACGACCTATCACGGTTACTGTACTACAAAAACATGGCGCACGAAGAACTCTGGTTAGAGTGTGCGCAGAAACTGACCACGGTCATCCAACAAATCATCGAGTTCGCTAAAATGGTACCCGGTTTCATGAAACTCTCACAAGACGATCAAATCGTACTATTAAAAGCAGGTACGTATTATTTTAGAGCGCCCCCCCCCCCTACCAAGACGATTTATGGTTCAATCCCATTGAATTTATTTTTTATATTTCTCAAACTAATTTAAAAAAAAATATAAGAGACAAACAAAGATGATTGCAAAAGATATATTTAAAATAATTCTGATATTAAATTTTTGTAATTTGTTGTAATTTTTGTATAAATAGGTAGTTTCGAATTGGCGGTGTTACGAATGTCGCGATATTTGGACTTGTCACAAAACTGCGTCCTTTACGGCGATACTATGCTGCCCCAGGAAGCGTTCTTCACAACGGACACAGCCGAAATGAAACTGGTCACGTGTGTGTTTGAGCTGTCCAAAAGCGTAGCCGAGTTAAAACTCACCGAAACCGAACTGGCACTCTACTCAGCATGTGTTCTTTTATCACCAGGTAAGTTGACACTAACATCAAAACGTGGCAATCATTAAACAAAAATTACTCATTTCATTTGTTGTTGATATATTAAACGCAGTTTTAGTGTTTGCGCCGACTGGAGTGACTTTTCATCTCATTTCTAGTTCTGCTGCATGACGCTTAAATTAAAGTGAAGTGTTGTCATTATATATAAAAATACAATTTCGTACATAAACACAAACAAGTGACATTTTTTTCAAACATATACTGGAATTTATCTAAAAATATGATCATAAAACCACGTTCACAAATTGCCTCGCTCTTATTAGTGCATTAAATAACCTAATTTTTTGTATAAACACTAAGTAAAAATCTCATTTTAGATAATAATTATTGTTAACAGATTCAATAATAATTCATGTAGCAATTTTACAATTATTATGCAATCTTAAAAGTAAAATCATAAATTTTAACGAACCTATTTATAGATCAATTAACTTAAACTATTTTATGAATGTTTAAACATTAATAAGTCTCAAAAAACCTTTAAATACATTCTTATAATAATAGAAGAGCAAATAATTTAAATTGTACAAATTTGTACCTTTCCATAAATGAACACAGTGATACAAGTGATACAATAGCTACATTAAAACAAAAGTGTGTTGTTACAATGATTGTAATGCAAGGAAACGGAAAGAGTTAACAAATCGTGAGCATTTCATAGCAATATCAAGTTTATTCATGAATTCATTAAAGTTTGCTGCAGCACATCAACAGTCGGTGTCAATTTTGTAAACCATGTGTTTTGTTGTGTGTGTGTTGCGTAGATCGACCGGGTTTGAAGGGCCTAGGTGAAATCAGCCGATTAAGCCAAGCCGTTATCCGAGCCTTACGGATCGAACTGGAGCGAAATCACTCTGTACCTATCAAGGGCGACGTCACTGTGTGCGATGCTCTTCTAACCAAGATACCCACATTACGGTATGTTATCTTCTCACAATACATGTGTTACGCTAGTTCGAGATTTATTTCGTTTGAGTTGCTACGAAATCTCAGATAGTATTGTTAGTTGAAATCATTTTTATTCTATATTATAAGTATATACAGGGTGTAACAGCGAAACGAGCTACCTCGAATAACTTCTATATTATTAAAGATACAATAAAATAGTATAAGACAATCTTATGCAGGGCCAAGGGGGACATCGAACTATGAAAGAAAATATTTTTTTAAACCAGTGGTTCTCAAGCAACAACACAAAGTTATGGTTTTTTCAAATGAGATGCTATATATTTTTTGGGTTCATTGGATAGGGTATTTTTTTCTAAATCCTATCATGTATTCGTTTTATACCCTTACATAAGTAAAATATTGAGAAAAATACGATTGAAAGTTAAAGAAATTTTATTTTTATAGCTATTTTTCAGTAGGCTATGAAAAAAAATTGAGCTTAAATACAACGAAACATAAATTAAATACATTAAATTATTTGTTATTTACTTTATAAATAGTGTTATAAAGTAAATAACAAAGAATTTCATGTATTTAATTTATGTTTCGTTGTATTTAAGCTCATAGCCTACTGTAAAATCACTATAAAAATAAAATTTATTTAACTTTAAATCGCATTTTTCTCAATATTTTACTTATGTAAGGGTATAAAACGAATACATATTGGAATTCAGAAAAAAAAACTCTATCGAATGGGCTTAAAAAATATATAGCATCTCATTTGAAAAAACATAACTTTGTGTTCTTGCTTAAGAACCACTGGTTTAAAAAAATATTTTCCTTCATAGTTGGATGTCCCCTTTGGTCCTGCATAAGATTGTTTTATACTATTTTATTGTATCTTTAATAACATAGAAGTTATTCGATGTACCTCGTTTCGCTGTTACACCCTGTATCTATCCAATTTAAATAGAAAAAATAGCCTTATTCTTTAGTTTCTGTATGGACTATATTTATATATATTTTTTTGTGATTGAAATGTGAAAACTATTAATATGTTTCTATTTGTATTTTTAGTGAGATTAGCATGCTACATATGGATGCGCTTGGTAAGCTGAAGCGTTCTGCGCCCCACCTGGAGTTCCCCGCGCTGCACAAGGAGTTGTTCAGCGTGGACAGTTGAGTGGTGTGCGCCCCTCGAGCCCCGCTGCATACGGGGGGAGCGCTAGGCCCCGACAGGCACCTGCCCACAGCCTTGCATAGTCATGGTAGGTAACATTAACCATCTAACCACCTTGCGCAAATTGAACTAGTCTAGTATACCTACCCATCTTCAGTAATGACGACAATAAAACGATACCATTATTTTGTTACAGATTCCTTCAAACAGATTGTATCGGCCTTAACATATATATTATATATAATATATTAATAAATTAAAATTACGTTAATTACAGAATAAAATTTATTGTTGTGAAATAGATAAAAATAAACAAAAAAAAAATAATAATAATACTTTAAATATCGCAGATATTGCCGGTAGCTGTTCGTGAAACAAAAAAAAATTAATATGTGCAATTGATTCAAAAATGAACACTGACATATGAGCACAATTGCAAAATAAGCGAACGATTATATATCTGTTATATAAATACGTATGTTAATTTATTATTGATTAATGCAAATATATAAGTGTATATTAGAGAGAAATATATTCATAATTATTATTAATTAATTAAAAATAAAATAAAATCGCGCGTTACTCCAACAAACTGAAAGTAAAAAAAAGAACGGGTCTGAGTTCGAGAATCCAGGGTGCTCTGTAATGAAATTTGTTTATTTCTTGTGCGCATGCGTGCAGTGTTGCAATACTGTGCTTATTCACGTTTTCTTTTTTCTTTTTCCGAACAGCTACTGTGAATGTTCACGGAAACAATCTGCCACTTAAACGTAATATTAACACGCTATTAGACGTAAGAATTAAGAGTTATACACTATTATAAAAAGATATACATATTATATATAAAATACATAAAAAATAAACACTGGACGCGGGAAATGACGTCATGTATCATCCGATAGAATAACATTGTTAAGTTTCTACTTGTGTACTGTATATTCATCTAATTTTCATTGTTTCCATTCGGTTTTTAAATCAGTTTAACTGTTTTATTTCATATTTTAAATATTTTTTTAATTTTACATATATTTCAAAAATCAATTTGTTTCACTAAATTGGCGTATTTTTTGAAATTTATCAATTCATTTTAATATATTTTTTTATTTATTGATTTTAATCAATTTTTATTGAAATTAATTTTCTTTCGAAGATATTTCTTTTATTTTTATTGATATTAATTTTGATTATGAATTGTGTACAATAATATTTAATATATTGTTGATTTGTATGTTTTGATTCGTTTTATGTGTTGAATTAACAAAGCAGATGAATAAACAGTACGAAAATTGGTTATTGTTTGTTTTTATGAATAGAATATTTAAAAAATTTAATAAATGTTCAACCAATGATACCTCGTACGTCCTTTCCAGTGTCCAGTAAAGTGTTTAAGTTAAGTTTCTCTTGGTGACCCATGGTTTTATAAATAAAATATATATATATAAATATTATATATAAAAGAGATGTTTATGTATAAAGTATATAAAAATAGTTCAATAGAATATTTATAATGATAGATTAACCATATTATACTCAAAGGTCAAAGGCATAGTTCAAATTGGTACCGTAAATTATGGACGATATTAATTTATTATTTTATGTTTTTATTACCGCCATGCAACAAACATACAATCAACTTTTTATATAAATCGATATTTGTACATTTTTTGATTGTCTGGTTTTTAAAAATTATGTTTTTAGTTTTGAATTTCTTGCGAAAACTTACTTTTTCGATACTTTTTATTAATGGCCTAACTTTGCAAATAAATACGTTTGGCTTTTCCAAAATTTACACTTTATTGCGATTTTATAAATTGTAAGAATTTCCGAAAAGTAATATTTCACAATAAATGAAACGCTAATATTTTTAATTCTATTGTAAAATAATAATTTTTATTTATATAAAATATTTGGTACTATGTTATTTTATGTGATTGGTTATTTTAATAAATATGTTTTAATAATTTTGACTTAAGTTGCTTTTGCATTCCATTTTTATTATTTCGGCTATTTTTTTGGCGGGTGAACGACATAAACATTTTCATTTCTCTTTTGATGCTATATTAGATTAAAAAAATTTTTTATATAAATTTCCCCGCCAAAAATTCGCCTTTTATTTTGGTTCTTTATATGACTGAATGTGATATGAAAGAATAGACTAATAAATATACCCTTCCCACAAACAAAAACGTATTGAGACGTGACTTTTGAATTCTATATGCCTTTGATTTTTGAATTTCAGTGATTAGCAGTTACAAATTATTCTTGGCTTCAATAAAAAAAAAATCATATAGATAGGATTTACATAGAAATATACGCAAATTTACAGTCGGTGAAAATCAGAACTCAATTTAGCGATTCCAATTTTAATGTATCGTTTTCATTCAATATTATCGATTTCTTTGAGTGTTCAGTGTGGTTTCGTTGAAATAACACAAAATGTAAGTTCATTTTATCATATTTTTCATTTAATTCAACAATTATTTAATTGTTTTTCGGTTTTCTTGAATATATATGTACTCAATCTCAAATAATATTTGACTAAACGCTTAATTAATCACATATAATTGAACCATTCGTTAAATATATTAATAACTTTAATTTAAATTTATTTTCCGTAAATTTTGAGGCTATTACCGGGTAATTTTTATTTTCTTCCCTAAATTCGCATATTTGTTTTATAATATATCCAAACTTGTCGACTTATTTCAGTTTTATTTATTTTCTGTAAATGAAATTAATTTCAATTTTGAGTAAATTTATAATTTTATATGTTTTATCAACCATAAGTACAATTTCGTTATATTTGGAGTTCTGGTTTTCGAAATGCTATCGCTAACACCCCATGAGTAAAAAAAAATTGATATTTTTAGCATATGTTCTATTTGACATGTTAACTTTTGTCGATTCTATTTAAATTATCAAATCATTTGATCAATCGAAATACTCGTAAATGTCGGCTATTTTATTATTATTATTATTATCATATCGAAAAGACTGTTGATTTCACAAAAAATAATAATAAATAAATTATAAAAAAAATTAATATTATTAAAATAAATAAATAATATATTTCGGACTTTTTTCTACACGTGAATTTACGAAATCGGTATAGACAATTGTTGACACGTTAAAAACGAGACAAACTATCGGCCATTTTTGTAAAAAATTTTACCAACGTTTTATACGAATATAATTGCAATATCGTTGGTAGATTTTCGTTGGAAAACGTGCACGATATTAAATATGTAAAATTAGACAATTGTATTTCGAATAGACAATATTTATATTCTGACGTCACAGCGCCAACCAGTGTCAGTTTACTCTATATAATATATATCTAACGTCATTTCATCCCATACATAGTACACAATGCACCATAAAATTACATTTTTACAATTCTTACACACTCTACATTCATACTTACATGCTGTTTTATTATGTTTAGCGAAATCTTGAACGGAACTCATGAATCATTTTACTTAATTTATTCCGATGCGTATCATTCTCACTATATTTAGATTGCGAGCATAAAAAATATTATTTGTTTGAATTCTTAAATAAGGTACACTCTAAGCTTTTTTTTTAAAATGCTAAAAAACCGTAAGCGGTACGTCGATTTAAAAATATATTTCGTCTATTAAGAAATTACAATTACACTTAGAGCGAGGTTATTTGGGTACTATATGGGGCTATTTGGGCCATTGTTTGTTACACACTTGTGTAGATAAGAACCGAAATTATAATTAAATATACAAATTGATGAAATGTAATCATTTATGCCCTCGTACAATGATCCAAATAGCTTTATAGTAACAAGTTCTCGTTCTACAGCAGTTATTTGATGGTTATAAGTACAAAATGTTCCCTTTAAAAAAATGGCAACACTGTATTGGCCGATAGTTTCCTACGTATAACTTTGTTTTTTTCTTTTGTAAAAATGAGGGTACGGTAAGGGTATAAAGGTAAATTAATTGTTAATTATTAATTAAATATAAAGTTACAAAAAAAAAAATGTTTAAAAAACATATACTTGAAAAGTGTACCTTTGGTTACATTAATGTTGTACATTATATATATTTTATAATTTATCAGTTTTATATTATTATTATTCTAATTATTATCGGTTTCGATTTAGTTTTGGTGAACTTGAGGTTTTTAGAATCTAACAATTGTTTATAACGTTCATCTTTTGTTGGTTCTGGACGTAACTGGTTCGATTCCCAATTTCTCCATAATGCATTTTAAATCGTTTCGAAAAAATACGCGTCATTGCGCCCAGTGCACTCATGTCAAAAATGTTATATCTGTTGTATGTTTTAAGTTTTATTGTTGTATATAACATGTTTTATTATTATTATTATATTGAAAATATCTTTGTATATATTGGTTTATGTATACGTTATGATGTATTTTTTTTTTTGCAAGTTTATGACGGAGAAATTGCGAATTGAATTTTTAGTTTATACCAGTAGCTGTACTAGAAATTACATATATTTTTTGTAACACGCATTATTTTTTATTTTTAAACCAAATGCCTCTTGATACACGATAGGAATGATTTTTTTTTTAACGTCGATTCAAAGTGTTTCAGTATTAAAATCTGTCGAAAGTAAATACTGACATTTTATTTCATTCAAATACAACGAAATAACATGCAATATCAAACATTTTTAATCGAAATTAATTCTTTTAAGTACCAATATAAACTATATTAGAAGCAATAAGAAATAAGTTTATAAACTATATAGTATTATAAAAAACTGCGTCAGTCGTAGGATCGTATATTTCAATTCAAATATGATATTGTAGGTTTTTTTCCTTTTAGTCTTCAAATATTTCAGAATGTGCCATAAAATTTTATACTACATGCTAAAAAGGTAAGGTGTTTTTTGTATGCATAATCAGTGATTTTTTATTTATTGTCTTATCAGTACAGGATTAAGGGTTAGTTTATTTATAATTCGTATAAATTCAGGGAAAATCAAGAGGTATATTTCCGAGATAGATTTTTACTTTCTTATACGCAGTATAAGTAAGTATTGTAATCATGAAAAATGTTGATCTCGAGATTTTAACGGAAATATACGTTTTGACCTTCCCTGAATCGATTCCAACGATTTTTGGATTGAAATCTTTCTGTGTGTGTGTCTGTATGTGTATGTGTGTCTCTCTCTGTGTGTGTGTGTGTGTGTATGTGTGTGTGTGTGTGTGTATGCTCTCTACAGCCGTCTGTGTGTGTGTCTGTGTGTGTGTGTGTG
This sequence comes from Nebria brevicollis, assembly GCA_944738965.1. Lineage (NCBI taxonomy): Eukaryota > Metazoa > Arthropoda > Insecta > Coleoptera > Carabidae > Nebria > Nebria brevicollis. Next base: position 14,605,464 of record OX122901.1, on the reverse strand, counting down.
TGTGTGTATGATCTGTACAGCCTAAACGGTTGAAGCTAAAATTATGAAACTTTAAACTTAAGATTTGCATATGCCTGAAGTGTGCACCTCCTATTTTTGATAGCAATATTCCGACGGGAAGTGCATGTTTACTCTAGTCAATTTTTGCAGTTTCTGTAATTACTCAAAAATAGTTACATTTACAGAAAAATTGTTACAATAAAAATTATAGATATCAGCATTTTGTACAACTTTTATTTGAAACTTTTTTTCCCAAACGGTACCGGTAACAAGAAAATAGCTTTTGAAATTTCTTATTATATTTATTTTAACATAAATCGTATCATCTTCGCTTTATCAAAAAAAAAAAAACAAAACCGACTTAAATAATTTGAAGTTTGACATTTTATATTTATTCTAAGAAATATGTTTAGTGTAAAAGTGTTCCAAAGGTTAGAAAAAATATTATTAATTAGAAAAATAATGAATATAGGATGTTTTTTAACCCAAAACCGTACAAGAAAGTCCGATGTATGACACTGCAGATGTTTTCTTGATTAATTCGTAAAGTAAAAATTATAATTGTAATAGTAAAAACAAAAATACGTAACAAAATGACATTTTACTAACAAAATTTTAACATCATTGTCATGTTTGAATAGTTATTAATCATGTATTGTGATTGATTAATTAATTAATATAATAATATACTATCAGAGATCTTCTGACTGTCGAAATTGCTCCAGCAACCCTGTAATCTGCGAAAATCTTCACCATATCTGAAACGTAATTGAACAGAGATAAATATATTGACCTTGAGCCTGACATTGAACCCAGGTGGTCTTTGTCTCGCAATCTGGTCAAAAACCTGACAAAGAAACAAATTTTATGCCTGACACACTATAATAAGGGCATTAATTACGTACTGAGAAGTATCAAAACTGTGTTCCATTATGGTGAGAATAAAAAAACCAAAAATTGCCTTCATTGTTTCGAGGGAAATATACATACGCGCGAATTAAAATACTGTAAAACTCAACCACCGAAAAAGGTGCAGCTGCAACTAGAACAATAAATACGTTCTTATTCCAAAGGCAGGTAGTTGTATGAAGTTGATTTAAATTAAGTAAATGACTGTGTCCTTCGTATGAAATGAACAATTTTTTATGATTTTAAAAGTAAATATGTGTGAAACAGATTTCGATCTGTTTCCTGTATTAAGCTTGATTGTTACTTCTCTTTACGCATCATATAGGAAAATTTATGTTTCAAGGTGTCATGTTTTATTTATTTTATATACTTAAGCAGGAGTGGTTTCAAAAATATTGTACACTCAACTAACTTCTTTTTACTGAAATATTATAAGATCGATTAAAATTATTTTGAATTAATTTATTACTCCTATTATTTATCGAAAAATAGAATTGTACAAGAATATTTATGTAGTGAAATAAAAGCGATTATAATTCAAGCGTATAATATTTTTTTTACAATTTGGGTACTGTTAATTTGATCATTTATCTGCCGATGTTTTTTTTACATACATATTTTTATTAATTGTAGTAATGTATAGGTATCATGTTCGTATACAGTTTAATAGTGACATGATTAAAATTTGCACGCAACTTTTAAACAGTTATACACAAATATTATTTAATAATTGTAATACGTTTGCACGAAAAATATCTTTACCTAAATACCTTAACTATTATTCTCAGAACTTAAATTAGGTTATTTTTTATTTAACTATAAATACATTAGTATATTTGTTTTTTATCAAATCATTTCTTATACATATATAACATACATATTTAGACTGTATAACACTTAAACAGGCAAACAGATTCCAATGATAAACACGATTCAGGGAAGGTCAAAATATATATTTCTGTAAAAATCTCGAGATCGAATTGATTACAATACTAATTACGTCGTATAATAAAGTAAAAAATATATATTTTGGTTACTAAAGAAAATATTAAAAGTATTTTTTGCGATTAATGTAAATTCGTAAGATAATAAATATGTAATAAAGAAATAATCATCAAAATCATTATTAATTATAATGTTCAAATAATATGAAATATTTAATATTTTATTGTTATAATATTATCAAATTACCATAAAAACACCGCTATACGAGGTCAGATTAAAATAAAAGCTAAATATTTTTTTGCAAAAGATATTAAAACAAAAGTACTGTATCAAGGATAAATATGTAAAATAGCCCCTAATTGTTTTTCTGTAAAACCTCTTTAGCCATCAATAGCGTGCAAATCATTTCTCATCTTACAAAAAATAATAATCGAATTTTCGGAATGAATGTTGACCTGCTAGTTCTTTGAGGTTCGTTGCCTAAAGATATATAGTGACTGTATACTTGTAATACTATTTTATCAGAGTCGTACTAATAAAATTAATAACCAAATTCTCCTTAAAAATCAATCAAACCTAAGAATATTGTAATTTACTTTATATTGAACTAGCTTTTATTTAGTTTTATTTTAAATAAAATATAGAGTATTTTGTTTAATAAATAAACATTTTCGAAGGGGTGTCAAGTCTGTTTTTTTATTGGGATATTGATGCTTATAAATAATTAATAATAGCGTAAATAAATCCTGAATTATACAAGCGTTAATTTAGAGTTTAAATTTTGTTTTGAATGTAAAATGAAAACGTAAGTACGGCTCTGTAAAAGACCGGATCCTCAGCCGAAGCCGCGAGAGATATTCTGCACGAGATTAGCGCGCGAACCAGAGGATCATCGTAGACATATAAAACCATTTCGGACAGATCTGTGAATCTCAGTTCAACAAGAACAACAACAAAGCCACACACACACCTTTTACACATCTCGCACTTTCATACACATTATTTCACACGTCGTACAATTCACATAAAATACAAATTGTACGACTACGTTTATCGGTCAATCCACTCATGGATATTCGGTAACTTAACTCGTGGAAGGTCGCGCAAAAAAAAAACAACAATAACAGACAAAAAAAATTGATATTTCTGAGTCTAACGGATTGTAAATGTGAGATTCAAATCTGATACTTCTATTAAAACCAAGTGTGAGATTACTGTCGAATGATGGGAATTTGATATCGTGCTTCAATTGGATTTTGGAATAAAATGATTCCGAATTTGTGGTGTTTTGTGAGCAAAATGAGTGTTGGACTCGCCGTACTAGGCCTTGTGAATGCGATTACGATTGATAATCATTTGATTACAACAAAAAATGGTAAGTTATTACCTGGTTTTTTGGTGGTATTTAGGGCGGAAAAGTATATTGAAAAGTGTAATTCGTAATATCACGTATCAGATTCTATTTTTTGCTAAGACACTTTAGATTTTAATACCAAGTAGTGGTAAAATGAATAATAAAACTGTTATACATTCAAATCTAATATAAAATTACTCTGAATATTATTTTATTGAAATGATTGATATTACTTATGTTTTAGTATATTTTCGTAAAATGTTCGTAAAAGTTTACGTGTATATTTACTTAAAAAGGTCGTAATTTTTTTTATTACACTTTAGCAATTTTTGTATTTATTAAATAAATAATACTTTATAGTGTTTTAATATAACAGTTATACAAATATTGTTTTATTTCAAATATTTTCCATACGTATTTTATTAAAGTAACTTTTCACTTAGATAGATTTATAAAAAATAAATTGTTTGTTATTTGCTTGTATATATTACAACATTTTATATTCAGACTAAATACTATAGCTCGCATGATATATGTTATTTCCTAGTAATCTTGATAGTATTTAAATATATTTAAATCATTGACACAAAAAGAAAACAAAAGTAACAAGATACTTCCTGAGTATTTAATTCATTATTTCACAATATATCAATTATCTGTACCACAGTACAGTCGCTCACATTAATATTTACAAAATTGTAGATTTTCTGTAAGACAAATTACGTCAATTGGAAAATGCCATTTAGGAATCATTCAAATGGTATATTATTGATTTTAAAGCATATTTGAATAACCAAAACGTAATTTACGGCGATCTATGAGCTTTATTACTGTTTATATGTAAAACGTACATAAAAATAATGTATAATATATACTTGATTAATAAGTAATTAGATAACATATTTTTTAGTTTATTATACGTATAATTTCGTGCATGATTAGTAGTTTATTCGTTCAAACGGTGATTATTCTTATATTAGTTGCAGAAAATATTGACCATGAAGAAAACAAATTGATGTTCAGATAAAACGTGTTGTTATATTATTTTTTTTGCCTGATTTCATTGTCTTATAATGGCAATACCTCATGCGTGATAATTAATTACTAATTAGGGATGAGCAAGCTTAAATTAATGTTATAACGGATATTTGGTTATCTTTAGTGTGAAGTTTTGGTTTCGGTTACATCATGAATTTAACGCGATTATTTCTCCATATATTTGTAACATTTAGGATATATGCATTAAATGAAAATTCATCCGTTTGTCATTTATATTATATCTACCCTAGAATTGCAAATCTATTACACATCTAGAAACTTGTTTTAATTTATTATTGCGTCCAAGTTGCGCAGAAACGAATACATTCGCTAAGAAGTATAATACAGCGCATATAACCTTGAGACGCAATGCTAAATAGGTTGAAGATATACTTTTAAGTTAGTATTATGTTTCGTTATAATTCGTAAATTGTGAGTACCCATTTAGAATTGCGACAAAGAAAAAATTCGACACTTTTTCTAATAAGAACAGTTACGTTATATCTCATTAAATATAAGTCACTTCCTTTGTTTATACGTGAGATTTTCTTGTGAATTGCCGAATAATTCTGTATTTTTTGCTCTTATTCTAATTATATATTTGAGTATTTTGTAGAGCATTAGTTTATTATATTATATTTTTTCTACAATTTACCTAAACTTAATACAATTTTCATGACTTTTCTTTTTATATTAAAAAGAATAGATGGTTTTTTTAGAGTGTAATGTTTGTAAACTTGAATGCAACTCATATTACTTAGATGCATCGCGTAGTAAACGCTAAGGCGTTTAAATATACCCGTAATTAATTTTTATTTTTGGCTAGCTTAAAATATAAAACAATTTTAATAAAATAACTACGAATTTTAAAATAACGAATGTATATTTTTACTCGATATTTTATTTAACAATTAAACTTTTTGTTTGTTCAATTCTAATAAATGTTTTTATTTAAAGCAGATTGTTACGAACGATTAGCATTGGGTCAACGATTAGATTCCAGGGATGTATTCAGGACAATTTCAACACCGACTGTTGCCGATTGTCAAAAGGAATGTTCTGAAGAAGATCATAAATGTCTTTCACTTAGCTTTGGGTAAGTAGCTAGATTATATGCTAAAACATATGTTTACATCGATTGTAACATTCATAGAAAACTAAAGAATTTTGCTACCCTATTAATGACTGAATTAGCAATTATATTAAACTGTTCCCTTGACTTTGGCGTTTGTCGTATACAAGTACTTGACATTCTTTCTACACATCGTGCGACTGATCAATATCCATCAAAGATCAATGATAATTGTTTAATTAACAATTGTATAGAGTAAAATTGTTAAATAAACGACCAATTAACAAATTTCAACACAAAAATAACATTGTGTGAATGTACTTGTACAAAAAACTCTATATTTATTTCCATTCATTGTTTTTAGTTAAATAATTAAAATTAAAAAAAAGAACATAATTATACAATTAATATATTTGATTCTTTTTTAACAGGATTGACCTAAAAGGCAACGGTACTTGTGAACTCAGCTTCATTACAATTAAAGAAACATCTGACTTACAACCAATAGGAACTGTAAAAGACCCAGATTATGACTTGTATATCAAAAAAGTTGATTGCAAACTAAATATTCCAAAAAATCCACCGTCTTCTGATAGTTTATCTCCAGACCGTCCTCCTAGACCTATTGTATCACAAGATGAAGAACAGTATTCTGGATCAGATCATCAACGACCTAACCCATACAGACCTGATCATCAAAGGCCTAACCACAGACCTGATATACCTCAAGAAAATCCTCATTATTCTGGACAACCTCATAAAAAACCTGACGCTTACAGACCTGATCCATATAGACCAGATAATGAAAGACCTAACCACCACAGACCTGATATACATCAAGAGAATCCCGGCTATTCTGGTTCTAGTCCTCAACGACCAAACACCTTTAGACCCGATCACCAAAGACCTAGCTATCACAGACCAGACAAACCACAAGAAAATTCGCAATATCCTGGACCTAGTAACCAATGGCCTGTATCTCATAGACCTGATAATAGACCCGTTGAAGTACACAAACCAACATATTTTGTTTCTATTTTGGATGCTCGCCCTGGAGTGCCGCAAGGTCCAACACGTCCTGGAACTGGATATGGTCTATATTCAGATCCAAATCATAAACCAGATCCAGATCGCAATGGAAGGCCTCCATATCATCACTCAGATCTATTGATATTTTATGGTGATAGGAAGCCTCCTTATGGCAGACCTAATGATCAAACATCTGGGCCTTATGAAAATTATTATGATGTTCCAAGACCTTTACCACATATGCCTTATGGCGATGACAAAATTGATCCTTACAGGAAACCTATTTCAGTTTACCCTAATGATCAATTTTCTTATGGAGTTCCAAAACCCGGAAACTCATATGATAGTTTAAATAAACGTCCTCCATATTATAATGATTATTTTTCTGATAAACATCCCATACCTGCTCCAAATAGACCGAGTCCTTATGAAAATAGACCCTTTAATAGACCTTACGGTATCGGAGCAGAGTTCCACAACCCAGATAATCCGAATATTTACGAAGACAAACGACCATTGCCCAACAATAATTATGGGCCCGAGCCTGATAGATTAAGACCGTTTGGTTCTGATAGACTTCCACTAGATAGACCCAATAGTATAGATAATTATGGCGAAAGGCCACATGAACGACCATCAGAATTGCATCCACCAGATCATATATATGACCATAGAATACCTGTCAATAACCGACCGTACGGAGTAGATAGACCTTTTAGACCTGATCCTGAAAGAATTAGACCATATGGACCTGAAAGGCCTATTGCAGAAGTAGACCAAAATAGACCATATCCAGAACCTGTTCAAAATCGACCTTATGGAATTGATAGACCTTTTGGTCCAGAACCAGATCGTAACAGACCCTATAGTTCGGAACCAGATACAAACAGTCCTTATAACCCAAATAGAATTGATAGACCTTTTCATCCAGAACCAGATCATTTAAGACCTTATGGTCCTGAACCAGAAAATAGACCTTATGTTCCAGGCCGTCCTTTTGGTCCAGAACCAGATCATATAAGACCTTATGGTCCTGAACCAGAAAATAGACCTTATATTCCAGAGCGGCCTTTTGGTCCAGAACTAGATCATATAAGACCTTATGGTCCTGAACCAGAAAATAGACCTTATGCTCCAGAGCGACCCTTTAGTCCAGAACCAGATCGCCGACCGTATGGAGCTGAAATGGATCATAAAAGACCTTATGGGTCTGAACCAGAACGTAGACCATATAGACCTGAAAGACCTTTTGGACCAGAACCAGATCTTCGACCATATGATTCTGAAAGAGATCACAAACGGCCTTATGGTCAAGAATCAATTAGACCTGAACGACCTTTTGTATCTGATTCAAATTGGATAAGGCCTTACGGTCCAGAACCGGAACGACCTAATAATTTCCAGAGACCTGTTGGTCCAGAACCAGATCGTAATCGACCTTATGGCCCTGAGTTAGATAGAAATCGACCTTATGGTCCAGATTCAGAAAGACCTCGTCCGCATCTTCCCGATTTTGATAGTCATATCTCGTATGGTCCAGATATAAAACGGCCTTTTATTCCAGAAGTAGACGGAAATCGACCATATTTTCCAAATCCACAAAATCTCGAACATCCTTACCCTAATGATAACCAAAGACCACTTGATAGACCTCATCCAGATGAAAATCGGCCTTATGGTCCAGATATAAAACGACCGTATATTCCAAATTCACAAAAACCTGTTGACTCCTATGATACTCGAGGACCTACCTATGACAGAACAAAATTAGAAAAGAATCCTTATTCACCTTCGGAACGTCCACAAGACCAAAATAAAGTCGATCCAAATAATCCAGATAGCTCAGGTTATGACAGACATCCATTACATGATAGACCAAATACAGTGGAATGGGATCGAATTAGTTCATCAAATAGACCGAGTAATCCTGACAATCCTAATTCAAATGAACCGCAATCGTCTGGAGATTACAACACCAAGCCTACGGGTTCATCAAAAGGAAGTTCCGGATATGGAGATAAGGCTACTGTGCAGCATCAGGATACTCCTCAAGGAGGAACTGTTACTTCAATCATCACGCAGATCGTTGAACGTGAGTTTATTTATGTTTTTATTCATTTTATTTACCCATATTTAAGTTACAATTATGCATAAATATCAAATTTATTACGGTTTAAACACAATTATTTAACGTAAACACAAACAAATCTAGTGTTTTTTGTCCCCGGTCTCCTTTAGTAGAAAAAATCTTAAGGACGTATTTAATTAAATGTAAAATTGCCTGCAATAAATAAATATTAAATTTAACAATTAAAGCAATTCAAAGAAAAAGAATTGCACCAACTTTATGTTGGAAGGAGGGGATGACTCTGACAATATAATTGGACAATTTGTTCGGTCCGGAGACGGCCTTGGATTATCATCGTAATTTTCGTTACGAAAACAATGAAAAGGAATACGCTCATCTGCAAAACACATTACCGGATTAGTCACTTACAAGATGACAATGTGTGAAACATAGATAAATCCGTCATCGTAAAAACGGTAGATTTATAAGGATTTTGTATCATACAATGGACCGACCGCGTCCTATATTTACAATTAGCCGCGATTTTTTACGCTTGTTTTAACTCTGAAACTACTAATTTATGCCCAGTTACACCACCGGCACTTAATATTAAAGCGAGCTTATCTTTTGTTAAATTTATTATTTTGCTTTCGAAAAATACTTATTTATTACTTCGTATAAGAAAATTTGTGAAAAATGAAACAACCAAATTTTTAATTACATCGACATATGTGTATAAAAATATTTACTGTTATCCAAATTAAACAAAAGTATTTATAACAATTATCCTGATGGCATTTATTAAATAGATAAATAACAAATTAAATAATATAAGTGTCTACTTAAGAAAATATTTATGGATTTTTTTCCCGTAACTCTTAGCACTATTAATAATTTTATTAATTCGCACAAAAACACCGCCAAATTCTTCCGTTATTTATAACTGTAAATAGATACAGAGCAAATAATTATTTCGTATCCTGTAATTATTTTTTGCAGTAAACAAACGTCAAACATGATACTTATAAGCTATTCTTATAATCCGAATAGTATTCATTATTTTTATTTAACTTATAACAAGACACGAAACAAATCTGTGATTCATTTTATTTTATTTTCTCTTCAGAAAAAACGTTGATCTTTTATTTCGATTCAGATTCAGTTATATGAATCATAGTTTTAATAATTTTATTAATTTCTTTAGCAACTGAATATTAATTGTACTTACCGATAAAAAATTCAATTTCTATATATTTTATTAGTTATGATGTCTCGTAATGTTAGTTTGTTGACTATTGTTAGAGACATACAACCTTCGCACAACTGAACATGTACTAATTACCACCAAGAGATAAAAATCTCTTCATCATTGCGTATATATGTGTGTGTGTATATGTACATATATACATATACGTGTACGAGTAAATCTACGTATTTCTCTCAATGTATGCGTGATGACGCAAGAACGCCGCAACGCCTCAATTATTTGCAATAACGGATACACTACACTAAAGAAAATGGCATTGAAATTCATTCATTGAATTGTCACATTCAAATTATTATATTTAATTTAGTTTTCATGTGCAATCATGTTTTGATTAGTTTTTAAATAGGCATAATATATTTTTTAAATAGTTAAAATATTAATATAAAGATAATCTAATCTAAACGAAATCCGATTATTATTAATTTGCAAAACCATTTTTCCAAAAGAAAATAAAACCAATTTCCTAACTTTAGGTGAAAAAAAAAAAAAAAATATATATATATAAAAACACATTTTATAATTTAGACTCTTAAAGCCTATTAGGTTCTAGAAATACAAAAAAAGATGGTATAGTGTGTCCACATATTTCTGCAGAAATTAGTATTAATAATAGAAATGTTAATAAAATAGTTTATAAAGCCAGTTTAATGCAAATATTTGATTTAATGTGCTTTTCTACTTTTAACTATACACAAATTATTTAATTTAAATCTTATGAATAAGAAATACTTCAACCAGAAGGCAATTCAATTAAAATAAACTTTTAATTAAAAAACCATAAAAAATAAATGTGACATGGGAATTAAGAAATAATAAGATTTCGTAAGATCCTAAAAAAAAGGCAACCATAAACAAACTCATCTAAATAAACAATTGATCATCGTCAAAAAAGAATATGTATATATACTGAGGTTAAATTACGTTCACTTATAGATAAAAAATCCTGAGCACAAAAACGAGAAATGACTAGTCAAACTTATGGTTTGAATAGGAAAAAACGCGCGTAAACGATTGTATAACAGAAGGAAATCACATACGATGATAAGATCTGAAAAACCTTTTTTTATGCAAAATGGAAGGCCATGAACTCCGTAGACAAAAGAAAGTGGGTCCATCAGAACAGCAACAGTTCTATGAAAACATCGTAAAAATCTATGCATTTGCTTTTAACACTAGTGTTACTCATACATTCGTATATATGTTACAAACAATGTTTAGAGTGTAGACAATACAGCAAAATGGAAATATAAATGCATTTCTTAATTTTTAATTCAGAAATATGTGCATTGATTTATTAAATAAAGTAATTACACATTGGAATGCATTTTTAAGACCATTTTGTTTGTCACCTTGTATTCTGTTCAAGCAATACTTCCGCATTGTAATCATATGCAATATCCGATTGTTGTTTTTGATTCTTTTAAATTTTAATGAATCTTCGTTCCAGGAATTGATCACCTACCTGTAATTAACGCATCTAGCCACGCCGTTCAGCTATAACGTTTTACTAGTTTATGTAAGACAACCACTAGTACAAGTCTTGATCAAGTACAAGTACACAATTTTACAAGTAACTGTCATGTACAATTCTTAATAGTGATTGATTTCTTCACACCTTTTTTTGGTACTAAGTAAATTGCTTATAAACAATCGGTTAATTATTTTTTTTTACACTATAGATAATAGTTCAAATTTAACACCAATTAAAATCAAGTATTTTAGTCAATGCTCATTATTATTAGCTTAGGGGTCAAATACGTATTATGAAACGTTTTTTTTTTCTGACAGTAACCTACTTAAATCTTTTGTATCGCTTTAAAATATGATTACTGCAAATTGTCAAATGAATAATAAACAAATGTTGCAACTAATAATGTGTATCACAGTTTTCTGTATCAATTTGGGAAATGGAAAACGCAATTAGCACTAAATCAAATACTTTCTATTATAGATGTGTATATGTGACAGTAAATATACGTTGTCGAATTACTAGTATATAGTAGACTGTTATATTTGGTCAGGACCATGAATTAAGTTTGGTGCTGTATGAGCATTTATAACTAAATATAAAAATTTCGTAAAACTGGATGGCTAAGCAGTGGGTTGGTGTTAAATATGCATTCATAACTTACCGTACGTAGAACCGAAGATCTAAAGCATTCGGTCTTATATTTGTAAATAACTTTAATTGAATATTTCTTTATCAAAAAGTTCTCCTTTCATCGCTCCGAATCCAAAAATATGTCTTATATACGTGGTTGTTGGTCGTTGCTCGTTCGGTCACTCGTAAGACCAAAAGTTGTCGTTCCTTCTTCTCTGGTGATACTGTGCAAATCAACACCAAATTTGGCATACATAATTTATGGATACATAATTCATACCATTCGCATTTTAAATGTAGTACGTTTCTTATTTCTGAAGTTTCTGGACTATTTTTTTGAATTGTAAACCTATTAAATTTTTCGAATATTCTTCTTACATGCAATAAATTATCCTTACATATGTACTTATTAAAGAACTGCAGACGTTTTATAATATTACCAAACTATAGACTTGCTGAATACAAGACTTAACATGAAGAAGTATGTTATAGTTATTTGCATAGTTCTCTTGATTTGCAAAAGTACCCAATTTTAAATAAATATTTAATTATAATTCATCTAAATTCAACATTTTTCTAATATTATTTTTATGTAATATCCTAAAGTTTAACTTAAACAAGGAATAACATTTTTCTGCAGATAAAATCACTGATTTATAGATGTTATCTATTCAAGTACGCGAACAGCATTTAATGAAATATTTATTATAATTAAAAAATAATAACACAAAATTATCTATATCTACAATACAAATTTAATTGTATATAATTAAAAGATTATCTATATGTTATTAATACTAATATAATATGAAGCTTAACACGAAATATATTTTTTAAATTATTTGTCATACAAACCAACATGGTGATAGATTTTGAAAATTACGTATTGACCAAACTCAACATCTGATTCTGAAACTGACTACTTGGCTATATATCCGTACCGTAACTAAGATTAAAATTAAAATAAGATTTTTCTCAAATAGACAAAGTCCTTGAAATGGTAATGATACCATTTAAACTGTAGTTAAAATAAAAACGATTTCCCAAAAAAAGTTGCAATTTCATCCCGCCCAATTTTCTCGGGTAACGAATCTCAATTTCTACACCCAAACTTAAAAATAATACATATATAAAAATCCCAATTAAAATGTAATAATCTTTTGGTTAATTACACGCGACGTCCTTCCATATAAAAATGTTTAATTCGCTCATACATACATGCACATACATAACTTACGGTCGAGGGTCAAATCCCCCTTTTGCGCCCCCTTCCATACAGAAAATAGCGAAAAAAATGAACGCATCCAAAAGAGCGGGAAATTACTCCAACAAACACTAGAAAAAAATGCTGAAGATTCGCATGGAGTATCCTTGAATGGAATGCATATATTTTACACAACGTTCACCCACACTCGGTCAGTAGTGGCATGGTACTTGTCGGCGAGCATGTAACATGTGTAACGGTTAATTGTTGTTAATTTGTTTAAAATTTACCGCGCAAAGTTAACCTGAGTGTTCACAAGTGTTCAAATTTTCTGGATTTTATTTATTCATGTGTACAAATTAGTAATGCCTTGTTTATTTGAGTTTTAAATTATTCATAGCATATAAATCTTAGTTCTTACATATTTAGATCGAAATACTACATTTTCATATTCAATCCCTGTTTTTAAATTATAGCGTTCACACACAGATTTATTTCGTCAAACGTAAATTAAAGCGTGTATAAAAAATCAGTAAAATAAACAATTTTGCTGCAAAAACGTTTAAATGTGTAAAAGCTGAGATTAGAATGCAAAAGTGATAACGTAAAATGTGCAATTTTCTAATAGATTCAATGTGGATATGTCACCTTTGCACTCCAACAAATTAACTCATTCTTATATTAAATTAAACACTAAATAAATTTGTTGTTAAATTGTAACTAAACAAACTATTGGTGCTTTAAAAAAAACAAGTTTTAATAAAGTTCAATTAAGATAACATAGAATAGTAAACAATTCCGTTTACGTTTCAATTCTCACACGGGTCACTAAAAAATAATTTAAATAACTATATTTTTTTCACAACGTATACCTTAATTAGCATACGTAAATAATTGTGCAAGTAACGTTTAAAGTTTACGAATTAACGCAGACAATGGACGCAACAAGTGTAATGCTAAATTTCGTGTTTTTCATTTAAAAAAGAAGAAATTTGTTTTACCTAAAAAATAAACAATGTGTAATCCTAAAATAACTGTGATATTTTATATAATATTTTGTGTTATACCCATCGTTCTAGATGCCTCGAAAATTATTATTGTGGAAGATGCACGAGGTATTAAATTTAACAATTATTTAGATTGTTATTTAAACATTAATTGAATCCGTAAACTATCAAAATTACCAATTTATAGTAACATAAATATCATGGAAATTATATATCCCTGCAAGGATTATTATTTCACAAGATTTACCAAAATCTACCGTTCCATTTAATTAGTAATGAAAGATTGGTAATTTTTACCATTTTGGTAATTTTTCTTATCTACCCTGACAAAACCGAAGAATTCCCGGTAATCTTTTGCTTATGACCAATGAGCTTCTTGCAAAGCTAATATAGAATCATAAATTATTTGTCAAACTGCCAATATATATTTTAAACTGTTTGTCGTGCTAAATACGATAATCACCAGATAAGTTTTTAACATTAAAAATTAAAAATGTTTAACAATAATATTAAATTAAGCTTTCCCAAAAAAAAAATTTAAATGATTATTAAACCAATATAAACAGTCGTAATTAATAATTTTATTATGTTCCAAAATTAAATAATTCTTATATTTAGTTCTAACTTAAATAGTAGTTTTTTGTTTTACACGATTTATAAACAAATATTTTAATGTGAGTTTTATAGATGCACGCTATGTATAGGATTAGAATTATATTAAAACTTTATTTGAAAAAAATAATTGTATAAGTATGTCAATGTTAGGTATTTTAAACAAATACTGACATAATTAAATATGTCAAGTATTTTTTTCCCATCACTAATCAAAATATAGTATAAATTAGCGCTAGTACCGCAAAAGTCATAATTAAAAAAGTAATTTTAGCTTAATAGAAAATAAAATATTAGTGTATACATAAATAAAACTAATAAGCTATAATAATGTTCCTATACTGTAATTAGCATTTTTTGTTGTGGTCCTATTTCGATCTTAATAACATACGAAATAATTTACCAAAAAAAAAATTAAGTAGTTGTAATTTTACAAAAATTGATTGAAATCAATAATTGAAAAATTACCTCACAAAAAGCATGAACCATCAATGTTTCAAGCACGTTTTATGAATGCATAAAAAAGCATTGCAAAAAATATTAAATATGACCAAGCTCCATGGTAATAGAACGAATTATAATGAGTCAATTGCATGCAAGTTTTCTATAAAATTGTATTCCAATTGTTATATTACATAAACCGATGCAATTTTCATAATTGTTACTTTTTTTTATGCATGTTCATATGGAATGCAAGGCTGACATAAGAAGATTATTTGGAATTAATGCGATACAACTGTAGCGAAATTGATTTTAATATAGTGTGTTTATAGAGTCCTCAGCTTTATTCACAAATATTAATATTTTAGTATAAATACAAAACACTTTCTGTTTTTTAAATTTATTTATTCATCATCCCTCGGTGTTTTATTTTATATACATTTTACGTATTTTAATTTTCAATTTTCTACGTGGCGAAATACTAATTAGAACGTATAAGAATGGACGATGGAAAGATGTATGAAGATTATTCTGTCAAAATGTATTAGTGAAAAAATATATGTAATCACTGTCATATTGAGACAAAACTGACAATTTAATTACATAGAAAGTTAAATTTCTTTTTGAAAGGTTTATTAATGTTGTATTTAATAATATGATAAGTATTAAATTCTACGCTTACAATTATACAAATGAAAATTAATTTAATTAGTCTTCTTCAAAATGTATAAGGAATGGAACTGATCCTGTGTTTCATACAAAAATAAGTGTGTCTTAAAAAAAAACCTACGATATACTTCAGATGTGAAGAGATAATTTACGAAATTAAATTTATATTATTATGTACCGTTTTCTAGAGACGCATATACAAAAAGTAATTTTTTAACGTAAAATAGGTGAATGTAATCTTTACATACATTCTAAAACGGGTTCAATTATTTACGTTCATTTAAATGGAGATTTTGATAATTTTTATATCTGTTTTAAATCTATACTAAGAATAATTTTTTTTATTGCAGCATGTTACCGAAGAGTATTAGCAGGTAATCGAATCACCAGAAACTACATAAAACGCGCGGTACCTTGTGAGCGAGTGGAAGATTGCCAGCGAGAATGCCAAGAAGAAAAAAGATTCGTCTGCGAGGGTTTTAACTACAGGTATTTTAGAAATCAATAATAATTTGTTATGAGCAGAAATATTTTCGTGAATTAGTCGATATTTTATAATATATAATTTAAATCTAAAGTAGTATTTCTTTGAAAATGTTTGTTAAACTATCTTAAAAAGACTATAAATTATTCTAAAGTACTTCTTTCCCATGAGTAAATATTTAACTAGGCCTAATTTTGCTTAAATGCTAATTTTTGCAAACTAGGTTTTAAATGAATGCAAAAAGAAAAATCGTGTATTTCATATTAGTCACTAGAATATCAGTATCAAAGATCAGTTGTTTATTTGTGCTTAATCTATCACCTTTTAAGAAAAAGTGATATCATATCCGGTGGTATCCAGGATGTACTATAAAATCTTGTTCGAGAATTCTGTTATATATTTGATGAGATCACTGATTGTTATCAATAACAACGATATAAATTCTATTATTTAAACGAACACAATCATTTTTTATCCGTTGATCTTTTAATTATTTAGATTACAAATTGTTTAGATATAATTTTGTCCAAATAAGTTTAAAATTATTAAAAGCACCTATGTGCTATGGATAATGGAAAGATTGAGCAAATACTGAATATATATGTTTAAAATCGAAAAAAAATCATAATTAATATTTGATTGATATCTGTTTTTTTTTGTAAAATCGCATAGATTTGATTAGTTATACTATTTATTGAAAACCTTCAAACTAAATTAATAGTATATAATAAAATATTGTAGTTGATCTATTATTAAAATCCATTTTTGCGTGGAGCAATTAACCCATATTCAATGGATATAACCCAGTAATACATAAACGATTTAACGGTGCATCAGTTGAAGGACACACGACGCTAAATCCTGTATTTTATATGTGTATGGTGCATCAGCCATACACAGTTAACAAAACACAGAATGCCGGTGACGTAACATGAGAGCCAACCTCGTGTTTACCTGGTTTACAATAATTATTCACGGACTGTTACCCGAGTTTCTCTGCTGTCACTTTTTTACTGTTGTATTTATTTTTCACTATCTTCCGCCTGTCCATCAATGTTATGTCTTTCATTCTTATATGTCGCATGTTTCACTTTACATGATCTCATTCGAGTACTAATTTCGTTATAAAGAAAGTAAAATTCGATTCACTTGAGTAGGTTTTAGGATAAGATACAACACGTTTTATTAAGCAATTTTTCAAACACTGGTCTAATTAAATATATATTTTCTTGAACTACAATTTTGTATTTCATTTATTTAACGGATATAAACCCCATATATATTTATTATTGTGCGACTTATATATTTATTTGTCTGTAGATTGGATCCTAGTGGTCGCGGGCAGGGTGATTGTGAATTAACGGATCTGCCTGTATCTCGTGTGGATCCACACCGTGATATTGTACCAGATAGAGATTACGATTTCTACGAAAAAGATCGAGACAGTGGTCCAGACTGCCGACCGCTTCCCTATGGTGGTTTTCGCCCAGGTGGTAGATATCCACCAAGTTCTGGAGGACATGGATGGTGAGTTATAACTCTTCATTTAATTAATTCGAAAAGCGCAATCATTAGCGGTATTTTAGTTTTCTGTGATCGGTAACAGTTCATTAATAAAATGAATAGTAAATTTGAAAGCTTTACATATAGTATATAACGGAAATAAATTTTCTTCTAGGCCTGGTCACGGACCAGGACCAGGTTACCCACCTTCAAGCCCAGGAGGGGCCCATCCTTCACGTCCTGGTAGCTTATATCCACCAAGCGGAGGAGGATACCCACCAAGTGGTGGCGGATATCCACCAAGTGGAGGAGGAAGATATCCACCTAGCAGCCATGGCTATCCACCCAGTGGCCATGGTTTCCCACCAAGTGGAGGACGAGCCCCATTACCAAGACCACGACCTCCTGGAGGACCTGCTTATGGAATACCAAGCCACGGAGGACCAAGTCATTTAGGACCTAGTCACGGACGAGAAAGATATCCATTGCCTCCAACAGGACCACCCGTAGATGGTGGTAGATATCCCGCTCCACATGATTACGGTAGACCTGCACCAGCATATCGACCACCGTACGATGATGGACATAAAGGTACTCAAAAACTATCCGCTTGTGATCTACATATTATTATTACTGTTTAACTTTCCCAATAAAATATTAGGTTTACTTTTACACTATTTAATAATAAATATCAATTACAAATCGTATAAACCACATATCTAAAATACGATTTAGTTACTCATGTATCGTTACAATACTAAAAGCAACGTCACAAATGATCTTTAATCATGGAAATGATTTTATTATTTTATTTATAAGAAATTTCTAATATTACAAAGAGTTGATGATTTTTCACCTAAACAGCTTAATTTGGTTTTAGCATAATATTTCTCTATAATAGTAATAATTATAATAAGAAAGACAAAATACAATTAATTTTTATAATTATACCTATAAAGACATACAAGCCATTAACAATTTATAAATTTGGTATTAAAAAGTAGACTAATTTCTGGCATATATAAAAGTGGCATATTATCAAACATTTTTCCTATTTTTCTTAAGTGACATAAAAACTTAATTATAAAGTATGACAAATAAGTATAGCTATGTAAAATTAGCATTCGTATTTACAGAATTTTAAAAACGTTTTACCACTTTTTAGAAACATTCATAATTTCAAATAATAATAAAAGCACTTTTAAAATATCTATAAATACGGTTGTGAATCGTTATAAATAAAAATAAAACAACAAATATAAACTTTATTTAATTTGGTAACCTTTCGATCACATTATTTCAGTTTAGATTTTAAAGCATATAATAAATTTAAATAAACATATATTTATTTAAAATATTTGTTACAATAATTAATTTTTCGTAAAGTAATAATGATTGAAATTAATAAATATGTTCAATTTTAATTTAATTGAACTATAGTTCTAAATTTGATAAAATTTGGTGGAGGATTCGTCCTCGATAATGTGATCGAAAACACGCGTAAATTGTTATAGTCTAATTAATGAAATAGAGCAATATGTTGACCTTCCTCATTGAAAAACAATAGATTTGTTAATTATATGTTACCTGGGAATATATTTGCCATGGTCAGTTAGGTATGCCAATTTCAATTTGAGTCACTCGTAATTATAATTTAGTAGTTGTTTTAAAGTCTACAGTGTAACCATAGCTATTTGTAGTCAACGAAAGCAAACTCAACAAAATGTAGAATTTTTGTTTTAAACAACAATACTTCTATTAAGCTTATAAATTCTATAATCAAAATAAATCTTATTTTAAGTCATTTAGAATACGTAAAATATTTATAATATGTGTTTTCATATCAACACAAAATATGTTTGGTTTCAGGCCTTGGTCCATTAGGCCCACCATCCCCCCATTACGATTACCACTATTCCCTTGGGGACCGACAAGACCACCACTATAGTTACGGTTACCACTACCCAGTAGAAAGACCACATTACCCCTCCCACAGTGGAGGTGACTGGCGACCCCCAATTCGCGACAGAGACCGCCCGGTTTTGCACTACCCTGACCTGCCCCCCACACGACACCAAGACCCAGCCAGTCATCACTATGACCCCCACTATCGCTACCAAGATTCCTACTATCATGACCGCGAACGTGACCGAACTTATTGGGCAATCAGCGACCATACAAGTAAATGGGGTTACTATGGTGGGACATACGGTAACTTTGGAGGACCAGATTCGTATTATGGAGGAGGGAATGATCGAAGGAATCAAAATCGATATGATTATGATCGTAAGCCGTTTGTACCTTATAGAGTAGGTCAGGTTGGGGGGCCACAGGATTGGGGAAAGTACGGCGGGAGTTATGGGACTGGGGGGCCTTATGTGGGACAACGAGATAGTTACAATTATTGGGGATTTGATAGGTATCATCCAGCAGATGTCCAAGGGGATAAGAGACCTTATTATCCTTCGAGACCCAGTGATAGTGGAAGTCTTATACCTCATGGGCATGGTATGTAATTTAAGTTTAAAATGAATAAAATTCACATAATTTATTTAAAAATTTATGTTCACGTCATTTTCCTGTGTACTCCTTACTTTCTTATTGCACGTTTGCACGAATTATCTATTTCTTTTTCTATTTTCTGTTACCAAACATACAAAATTAACCTGCAACTACTATTCTTATTTATACTAATCAATTGTGACGTCATTTAGGACTGTTAAACGAACTCTAAACACTAATAATAAATACGTAAAATTCGTAATTCGAGAAAAAACAACAGATCGTTAAACATGAGCACATAAATAAAAAATAATATAGATAAAAATCAGTTTTGTTTAATCAATTAAATTTATTTAAATGACTTGAATAACAATTGAAATCAACTAATCAATGTTTATAAATATAACACAATTTGTCCTAAATGCAACGATATTTACTACAAAACAAAGCGGGTTGCATAGTTCCTATTAGGATTAACATCTTTAAATTAACAACTGAGTAGTAGTTATATAGTTTATTGTAAATAGTTGTATATATAACATAATTTTCCTTTATTAGGTGGAGGACATTACTTACCAATGGACAACCACTATGGTGGTGGTTATGGACACTACCAAGGCGGTGGTCCCAGTTCTCATTTCGATGATAGCCACATCGGTCACGGTGGTCACAGTAACCATATTGGTTTTGATACTGGTTATCCTGGTGGCGGTAGTGGTTCATCATATCCTAGAGATGATGGTAACTTTTGGTTCTTATGAAAAACTGTCCCATAGTAACAAAGAATTTAAAAAAAATGTTATAGAATTTTATAGATATTTACTTTAATCTAGTTTTCTATGGGATAATTTATATTATTTAGTTGCATGAATAAATAACATTATTAACAAATTTATATAGATTGCTCAACACGACGTGGTATGGGTTTCCGTTTACACAAAGCGGTTGTGAAAAAATTCTACGCTGTTCCTAATATACACGAATGTGAGAAATTGTGTTATATCGAAAAAGATTTTATTTGTGTCTCATTTAGCTACAGGTACGTCTTTTATTTAATTTTTTTTTTTATATTTAAGGCAAATATTTATTTATAAAAACGCATATAATAAGAGAATTGTAAACGGCCAAAGGTTATTTTACATTTTTTTAAACTAGTAAAGTAACTAGCAATGCTTTTTACATTATATATTCATTTATTTTTATAACTACAATTAATAAATGATATAGGTACTCCATAACTTTGAGTTCACCATCAGATAATTGTTATTTGAGCGATCGACCCTACAAGGAATTGGACTTGTATACAGATTTGGAGCCTGATAGAGATTTTGATATCTACGCAATGCACAAGAGTCAAAGTTGTTTAATTCCTGTGATTGAAGAAGAGAGTGGTATGTTTTTCTGTGCATCAGTTTCAAAACCACACACACACATTATTGATATTTAAATTCTTTGTAACAATATAAGAATATTATCAATCCATAATTAAATATATTTTGTATGATTTTTTTATTATTTATTTATTTTGATTACAGAATGTTTCTTGCGTGTTAGAAGTGGTCAACGATTAGACCACACTGCTGTTAAGGACTCGATGGACGTGAAAACAATTGTGGACTGCCAACTAGAGTGTTTAACTTCGAAACGTTTCACTTGCAGAGCATTCAGTTATAGGTATATACATTTCGCTATTCATATTTGTTTAACTTACTTACGGCAATTCGAAGGAAATAATTTTTGTTTTTCTATTTAGGTATGGACCACCATACCCTGGTGGTTCTATAGACAATTGTCAACTTTCTGATTGGCCGTACGCTGAATTAGATCCACGCAAAGATCTTATTCCAGAACCTGGTTATGAAATCTACGAACGTGGTAGCTATGGACATGGTTGCGAACAAGATCATTTCTCAATCCCTGGACATCATGGTATTGGAGATGGAACTATTATTCCAAAACACAGCGATAAGAGTAAGTCTGAACACTTCATATATCATTTATATATGTAGTTTTTGTTAAGAATAACGTAATATTTAACATTTAATTTTTTTTAAATTGTCCTAATATAAAATACGTAAAGGATTTTTTTAAAAATATTTTCTGTTTTTTTAGCAATGTTTGTTTTATTATAAGTAAATTTAAATTAATAATTTTCAGTATGTTATGTGGGGTATGCCAAGCCAGCACGATTAACAACGGAAGCAGCAAAAGGAGCACTTTCTGTTTCAACAGAATTAGATTGCAAAGCAGAATGTACAAGAGCTAGAGAAGAAACACAATTTCCATGCATGTCTTTCAGCTACAGGTAAGAATAATTTAAAAAATACATATTCACATATTATAATAATTACTATCCAATATGTAATGAATGAAAGTTGGATTTATCTTCAGAATTACGGATTTTAAAATAAATCTATATCTATAAATTTTTAAGGAAATTAATTGATTTATCTTTTTTTATAGAAATCTGCCACCTAAAGGAGAACCCAATTGTGAGTTATCCGATATAGAACAGCGTGATCTACTACCAGATTTAGATTATAGACGCGATCCAGACGCGTGGTTATTTGCCTGGGATAATTACAATCCGCAATGTTTGGAACTTTCCAACCCTGGACACCACGGACCAAAACAACCACATGGTCCACACAATGCATTAGACACATGGAGAATATACTCTGTAAGCGGATGGCCTTGCCGAAGAGGCAGCACATGTCAAGAGAACCGAGAAGCCGGTTTTTGGTCATGCGAACTAGAAGGTGGAGATGTTGGAAGCTGGGATTATTGTTGTAGACCTGACCACAGATGTGGCTACTCTCAAGGATATAGTTACCCATGGCAAGTTACTAATTTAATTATTTCTAACGGTCCTATATCCTTATTTATTATTATTAATCTCCTATTTTCTGTTTTAAATTTGATAATAGTATATGTATGTTTTAATTCAAATTATTTGTGTCGTTTTCTATAGGTGTTATGTAGGGCCATCTCGGGATCAATGGCGCAAATGCAGTGACAGTTATTACCCGTACTCACATCAAAAATTCCCACCCGATAAACATGACACGATAATCCACACCAAACCACACTATGGCCTAGCGAGTTATGAGCCATATATACCAAAACCCACAGGACTATCAGGCCCTGGGTTCAAACCCTTTGCAGACCATCCATCACCAACATGGCACGCTGAGCGACCGTACCGCCCTCCATATGGTAATAGACCATTAGAGTCACGTCCGCCGCGACCAAGTCTCAACGAGTACGAAGACAAGTTTCACCAGCAATTTCTAGATCCCCCAATACCGGGTGGCTTTGGACCAGCACGCCACTGGCCTGTTTCTTATTTACACAAAGAACTCCCGCCGAATTCTACAATGGAAGAGCCCGATCGACAAAATCGTAAGATGAATAAAAATCGTAAGAGCTATAACGCGATAAATGATTTTAGAAATTCGATTCAATCGAATAGAAATAAATACTCGAACCAATCAAAAGCGAATGATGATGATGATGATGATATTTTCTTTGTGCGATTACCAATGCCTGATTTAGATAACTCGGCGAAAATGGTTGATAAAAATGAGGATAAAATATTGAAATTTGATGTCGTTGATATGAAATCTAAAGACGAAAAGAAATCCGATGATTTTGATGATTTGTTTTTGATTTCGGTACCGAAACCTAAAAACAAAACAGACAGTGGTCGACAACCAAAACGAGATCTCCAGATGTTTCCAGTGGTTCGAAGAGGTTTTGTAACACGGACAAATAGAACGGAAAGAAAACGTAGAATACGACCTGAAAAAGAAATGATTGATTTCTATAATCAATGATTTCAAGCTAAAAATTAAGAATTATTATTCGCTTTTACATTTAATGAAGCCATTTTAAAATAAAATTTAGTTAATTTTGTAGATATTTTATAGTAATCTGTAGTGGCGATACTAGACAAAAAAAAAAATCGGATCCTAAGATATATATATAAAAAATAAATCATGTCAATGCCACTAATGAAAATGAAAAATAAACAAATTTATTGTTTATTTGTGAAAATTGATACACATTTTATATTTGTTAAAAGAAAATGTTAATTAAGTAAAAAAAAACAATGTTGAATATTACTATTAATCAAATTTATATTATAAAATTTAGTTTTTGATGTTATAATTAGTTAACTAATTAAGTAGGATTATAAACATTTTATAAGAAAATATTTAGAATTGTTTTGCATTTATATTAAAAAGCTTAGATGTTTAGTAGCTCAGATTTTTTACAAATTATCTTTATTTTATATTTATTAATTTGAAATATAAAACAAATTATTATTAAAGGAAAAAAAATGTTAAAAACACTGCCGATAATGTAATGCATCAATCGTTTAATTTCAATTAGTTATATTAAAAAATTATGGCTATTGCTATTGTTTCGTAATAATTTAATTGTAAAACAATAAAGTTGTATACAATTTTTGTAGAAATGAATATCATTAAATAAATAATATTACAAAATATTTATCAATTTTTCGTGCTTTAAAATAGCCAAAATTTAAATGTGTAATAATTATGATTTACATATGCTCTATATTTTGGATATTGTGGAATTATCTGAAATAAAATAAAAAGACCGAAATATATATATTTTTTTCAATTTTTTATTGCATGAAAGCAACCTTTACAAGCTTAACCTACATTGTTCGTAGATAGATTTACCAATACTATAATTTATAAAATAAACAATAATATGAAGGTAAATCTATCTATGAACAAATAAAACACATTACTTTAGATAAGCCTAAGCTGCCCCCTTGCTTATACAGTAATTATAGCCCAAGCAACACGATGACATTACGAAAAAATTCACAATCATAAAAATCGATCTCAAATCGATTTCCATTTGTCCAAAACAAGTGGTAAACATTCTCAGTGTTGCTTGAATATATTTCTAACAATTAAATGCTTTTCACAGATACATCGCTACATCTGTATTATTATAATTTTGTATATAAAGTATATTTGAAACAAATTTGAAATGTTATTATTTCTAAAATATACTTTTTTACGAAAAAAGAATTTTATCAATTGTTCCCTAAGCCCATTTATCTACGATGAATTGAATTTGACACATGGGATATTAAACAAAATATTTTTAGATTATATTTGACACTATCACTTCAAAATGTTTATCCAGAATATATATATATATATTATTTAGTAAGGAATTTGTTGTCAAAATTCTCAATTTTAGAAAAAATCATGTTATTACAACAAAAATTTGAATGCTGCGGTTTAAATATATCGTTTAAGGCGAATTACACATTATTTTGCATTTAAATATTTCTGAATTTAGAATCTCCTTAAATTCATTACTAGTTTTCAACAAATACTTAAGATGAAGTTCAACACCATCGCTATTTTATCCGTAAATCCATTTTTAAATCCTTCATGTCGTATTTTCCGCAATCACGATTCCAAGTCAATAGTTTTTTTTCTTCTAATATTGTCATTCCCACTGTTCCCGAAAATAAATTACATAATAAATAAAAATTCAAATATAAAAACTTTTTTCATCTTATTAGTCAATAATTTCGTTAAAATTGAATGTTTGTATTAATTTAAAAAAAAACAGTAAACAAATTGATACGTTCGACAGTTATTAAAATATTTTAAAACGTTGACATTAAAATAGTTTTATTAAATAATAATAATTTTTCTTAGTTAAAGCCTAGTCAAAATATAGTTGATTTGACATGAATTTTTAGAACTTATAAATACTTGACTGTCGAATTTCGAAAAATATTGAACGTTCAGTGTACGGTAATGACAAAATTGTGGAACGAATGCGTGGGGACGTATTCTCAGTCAAGGGCGCCAACGTCCACGTACTCGAAAACATGATCGCCGATTGGTGTCGAATGAATGATTGGTAGTTGTAAGGGAATAGGATTGATTGACCAGGGGTTCATATCGGACCCGCCAATATCCAAACCCAAACGGAAGTTTGCTGGAGTGTTTCCGAAAACAAAATGGTCTTCAGATAGTGGCAATATATCCTTTAGCAGTAACCTATAAAACAAAACACTACACTTAGCAAAACATTCCAAACCAGTTGGTTTGCGACATTTTAACATAAATCAGACAATAAACGATAAAATTAATTGGCTACAAGGTGATTGACCATAGCTTTACTGATTATTATATCAAAATAATATTTTATCACCATATTTACTGTAATAAAATTGTTGAACTTTATTATAAATAATTTTAGTTATAATAAAATTACAATCAAAATAAAATTCGTTAATATAGCAAAGTGTCTGAACAGGGAAGAATATTTTGTATTAATCCTGTAATTCTCATTGCAAAATATACCAAAATATTGAAAAAAACTTACCAAATAGATTCATCGGCAATGACATGCACTTTTGGGATTGGGAAACCGTTGAATTGACTAGCTACTGGTAAAGTGTATGCGCCCATATCTTCGAAGACCAACCAGTCACCAATTTTCATTTCCGGAAGTAGTACGTTATCAGAAACTTGGTCTAAGCCATCGCAAGTCGGACCCCAAACACTACTAGGGTACAATTTGCTACCTGCATGTTCCTGTATAAACAAATTTGAAATTCATACATTTATAATTATACATTTAACTATTTTTGAACTAAAACATACGTGCTCCCGTTTTCAAGATAGTAAAATAAACAATTACCTTCAAAGGAATAGGTGTAACTTCTTGATGATCGTACAGCATGCAATTGAAACTCCCATAAACCCCATCATTTATATAGTACATATTCCTCGGAGTAATTTGACCAGTTGCCTGATCCTTGATGTCAATCCTTCTCACCGAATGGATATTACAAGCCAGCGTGTAAGCACTGGCAACGTAATACCTGCCCGGTTCAGCAATCACATTCACACTAGGATCAGGGAAGTAATCAATCAGGGCGTTGTTTACGACTTCAGCAATCTTTTCAATGGAGGTTCCTCGAAGGCCTGGGAATCCGCCGCCAATGTCGAGCAAAGAAAACGTATAGCCAAGTGACGCGGCATAGTCGAACACTTGCCGTGCGTAGCTGATTGCAGTACGGAAGATTGGTGGGTTGCTGCACCCTGAACCGACGTGGAAACTAACGCCGATCACGGATAGATTGAGATCGCGAGCCGTTCGTAGTAGTTGCGGTGCTTCGGTTTGATAGTCGCAGCCGAATTTCATACCTAGTAGGCATTGGGCTTGTGGATCATCGCAACGGATTCTAATTACTAATCTAAAATAATAATATATAATTGTTTAAATATAGCACATTTAAATATATGTTTATGTATTAATTGTATTATTATATTATTATATTTATTGTGGTGAAAAAATTGTAGAGTTTTATCTTAAATAATTTTAATTATCATCAAATTAAAACTAAAATGAAATAAAATTCGTTATTGTAGCATAGTGTCTGAACAAGAATGAATATTTTGTATTAATCCTGTAATTCTCTTTGCAAAACCACTGAAGTATATTTGTGTAATTTAATATGGTTTACAAGTAACAATGAAGTAAACAACTATTGTTTATTACTATAACAGTTCTAATATTTTCTCTTTATGTTTATTGTTGTCGAGAAATTGTAGAGTTTTATCTTAAATAATTTTAATTATCATCAAATTGAAACTAAAAAGAAATAAAATTCGTTATTGTAGCATAGTGTCTGAACAAGAATGAATATTTTGTATTAATCCTGTAATTCTCTTTGCAAATCCACTGAAGTATATTTGTGTAATTTAATATGGTTTATAAGTAACAATGAAGTAAACAACTATTGTTTATTACTATAAAAGTTCTAATAATTTTCCTTTATGTTTATTGTTGTCGAGAAATTGTAGAGTTTTATCTTAAATAATTTTAATTATTATCAAATTAAAACAAAAAAGAAATAAAATTCGTTAATGTAGCATAGTGTCTGAACAAGAATGAATATTTTGTATTCATCCTGTAATTCTCTTTGCAAATGAACGGTAAAGTTCTTTATAAAAGTAGTAATTAAACCATGTATTTAAATACAATTTTTATATATTTTGTGTAATATTAAATTTTATATTATTACAAATTTCGAAATTGTTGAGTTATATTTTAAACAATTTTAATCATTATCAAATTAAAACTAAAAACAAATAAAATTCGTTACTGTAGCAAAGTGTCTGAACAAGAATGAATATTTAGTATTAATCCTGTAATTCTCTCTGCAAATCAACTGAAAAGTTGAATGGAAAAATAATTGTAATAAATCATGTAGTTCAATACAATTTTTATATATTTGTATTATTTAACTATGAAGTAAAGTTTATTAATTTTGATATTCTATTTTTTTTCAAAAAATTGTAGAGTTTTATTTTAAATAATTTTAATTATTATTAAATTAAAACTAAAAACAAATAAAAATCGTTACTGTAGCAAAGTGTCTGAACAGAAGAGAATATTTAATATTATTCCTGTAATTCTCTTTGCAAAACAATTACCATAAAAGGTTGTAAAGGTAATTGTAATAAACCATGTATTTAAATACAATTTTTATATATTTGATTAATTTAACTATGAAATAAACAGCCACTATTTATTAATTTTCCTTTACTAATATTTTGCCATTCTATTTATTGTTTTCAAGAAATTGTAGAGTTTTATTTTAAATAATTTTAATTATTATCAAATCAAAACTAAAAACAAATAAAAATCGTTACTGTAGCAAAGTGTCTGAACAGTAAAGAATATTTTGAATTAATCCTGTAATTCTCTTTGCAAAACAACTAAAAAGTTGTTCGTAAAAGTTTAATATATTTGTATAATTAAACTATGAAGTAAACAGCCGTTGTTTATTAATGTTACAGTACTAATATTTCGCCATTCTATTTAATATTTTCAAGAAATTGTAGAGTTTTATTTTAAATAATTTTAGTTATTATCAAATCAAAACTAAAAACAAATAAATATCGTTGCTGTAGCAAAGTGTCTGAACAGTAAAGAATATTTTATATTAATTCTGTAATTCTCTTTGCAAAACAATTCAAAAGTTGTTAGAAATTAGATCAAAGGAAAGTGTAAATTTTGAAAATTATGTTTTTTTTTATGTAGAAAATGATTAACTTACTTGGCATTAGGGCATAAATTCTTCACTTTGTGAAGTTCGGATTCGTTATCGAAAGTCATGGTTTCAATTCCAACTGAAGCGGCATGGCGTATGTGCGAAATAGGTTTGGCAGGATTCGCAAAAATGATGCGACTTGGATCAACACCCAAATCGAGCACTTTGTTGATCTCGCCTTTCGATGCGCAATCAAAGCCCGTTCCAAGGGCGGCCAACGTTTCCAACACCGTCAGACTGTCGTTGCATTTGACGGCGTAGTGCGGTTCGACTCTGGGCATCGCTAGTTTCCATAGTTTATGTTTCTGGACGATTTCTCCGATGTCACAAACGTAAAATGCCTCCTCTTGCACACCCGAATCGGCAATGTCGCGTACGATCGACCAAACATTCGTATGGTTATCGAGAACGTGGACACGTTCATCTAAATTCGTGATCTTCATGATTATGTCTTTTTGTTATTAATTAATATAATAATATAGAATTGATTTTAATATCTAGTGGGAGTAGCGATGCAATCTGTCAAAGACAGTTAAATTTTGGGCTGTAATAAGCAAACTGGAACAAACAAAACGTTTGGAATTAGAAATTTAATACTTCTAACAAATACAGCAAGTCTTCCAATAACTACATTTTTTTCTTTAATATTTTATGTTCTAACTACAAAATTAATTACAGTTTAAAAAATTTACAAATCATTTTATTTATGTTACGCTTATATTTTTCATTTTTGGCCACATTAAGTACGTAAATAGAACGTTATTTTCTCATATTAGTTTCCCGTGTCTTACTTTTAGATTTGTCATGTGACGTATTTGCAAAATAACGCAAATATTACGTTTTTTTGATACGTACTAGTCTAAAAATTTTGCTATTACGAAAACTTGCTGTTTACTAGTACGTGATAGCTAAGTGAAATGTCTAATATCGAAATCTTAAATGTGTTACCTTCATTATCTAATAATAGATGAGATAATAATGTTTAAATTGTAGATAAATTATCGATTAGAAAAGTGAAATAACTATGGCTATATAAAGCATTTTAAATTAATTATCTGTTAAAAGTTACATTTTGATTACATTTGGTAGACACAACAAAATAAATGCCTCAAATGTTAAGCGATACTAGTGTTCACTTTGCTCATGATAAAATGTTAAATTGAATAAGATGGTTTAAGAAACTGAGTGAATTTGTATTGATTTCACTTACGAGGCAGCTCGTTGCTCAGTATAATTCAACGTGTAGACGGTAGGTAAAAAGTAAAACTTTGTTGGTTCTTCTTAGTTCTAGCAGCACCAGGGCGGCTCAGCGTTTAGGAATAATTTGTAATTGTAAACGAGGATAGAGCCGCTAGTAGCTGGGGCCACAGCAGTTTGAGCACAACCCTGGAAACAAAAAAAAATATTAACAAACAATTTTTTTTTGTAATACAACTTAAATATTGTGTACTAGGAAAATTATTGCAAATTGTAGACTACTAGATAAAATCGATAATATAGAAAACAATGGTATACGTATTTTTAGAAATGTCTAATTGTCTTTACTTATATTTTTCTATAAATGATAACGGAAGTGGTATTCATTACGATACCTACCATGCGATAAAATATAATGATCCACAGTTAAAGGACAATTAACTAAAATCATCATAAATGACTAACTAATATAAAATGCTACTTATTATAAATGTTCATAACTCGAACAAAGAATTGAAATATCTAAAAAATAAATTATTGCGGCGAATTTTAACTATTATTAGAAAATTAATTATTTTCCGTTTCAACAATAAAAACAAATATATATACATATATATATTTAAATATGATGTAACCTAATGCAATTCCGAAATTATTGTTTTTAATAGTAATATTTTAAAAAAATGTAGGGGAAAATCGTAATTACTTTTCCAGGAATGGAATTACGCTTTCACATTCCTCTTGCAAATGTAAGAAAAATTCCAACTATTAAGATAATATTCAAAACAAATAAAAAAGTAAATCCCTATCATTTAAAATTCATGAAGCATATAAATGTATAAATAAGCTTATTTAGTAAACTAAAGCGAGTAATAGTATATGAGCTAATACTTTATAGTTGTAAACGTTCCGAGTTAAAAAAAAAAATCACAAAATAAAATTAAAACGTACGTATTCTACTCTTTTTTTTACAATATTCAAATGGAATATATACAAAAATATAGAACTATTTGAATCAAACAAAATATATGTTACAAATAATATTGGTTGTTACTTAAAGTAGGACAGGGTTCAATAATCCACCATAAAACTTGAATCCCATTGTTAACTAATGTTTAAATATTATAAATAAAACTCATATATTTGAAAAGCATTGGCGAAATGATAAATAAAGTACCTTGGGTAGTGTCGCACCAAAACTACTCGCAATAATTACAATTACACTCATTCACAAACAATTATACGAAATAAATAATCACTGGAATTTCCACCAGCCGGTCATTTACAATATGTGACTGTTCACAACAAAATGAACGCACGACAAAACGGATAGAACTTTCGGAAAATAAATATGCGGTGAAATATATATATCGAGAAATTTGAACTCTGAAAAGAGGACCGGCTGGTGTTAATATGCGATAGGCCTTAACAGGCGCCAACGCTTTGAGCGTTGTGTGTAAGCACAATGATAGAAGATTTGTATAATACTAACTGAATTCCGTGACAAACCAACGATTATATACCCTCGATTTCTTATCAATAATTCTTCATTTCCCATACTTGGATCCATAGTATATGGCATTGGTTCAAATAAACAAGTCGTTTATAAATCAATCTATCACTCGTCAACATCTAGACTTTGGGTAACCTTTTTTTTTTCACATATCAAAGCAAGTCAAGAGTATCATGTAGGATATGTAAGGCACATGAGTCGTCATTTTGTCTGGCGTACGTCAATTTGGAATTTTGAGACAATAATTATCAACAACTAGTTTAAATCGGTTAAGAGTTTAAAAAAAATATATTTTAAGATATGATTTGTTGCAAATTAGAGCAATAAATTAATTATTTTACATTACAACTACTCCAAACATGTTATTAACATCAAAAACACAACAAAAATACTATTTTCAATTTCTATACACTATTTTATATTAGTTCCAACATCTTACACCAGATATACGAGTCTTAGTTGTCATTTTTTAATAAGCAATTACTAAGTAAGATACTTTTCTAAATATAATACAGTAATTAGTCTCTTAAATGCAATATTTGAACGTGATAATTTGGGCAAATAAGAGTTCAGTATTTATATCTTTAATGACGTAGTTAAATGAATAAAAATCATAACTTTAAAGATGGTTACACTGCAATAAAGCGGTTCAGGTTTTGGCGAATTATCAAAAAACGTGTTACATGAATATTGTACGATTAATGCGAAATGAATAATTTATTTTTGTTGCTTAGCGAAATCGATAAATAATGGCATCTTTATTGTAAGTAATCAGTTGACCCCTAGAGGATATCAATTTTTACTAGTAAATGTGTATAAAAACACGTGTACAATGAACTTGTAACATCAACACGATTTTCCGAGTAATCTGTTCGATTTGAATTCGTGTGAGTGTAAATATTTACACACAGACAAATAAATAGGCCAAACAGAAAAAAATATTGTAACGGACGTACTCAATTAATTGATAAAAATGATACTGGCTACAACGAGATTAAGAAAAAAATCTGATTTAAATCGAGTAATAAATAATATTGTAACTTGTTTACAAGGTGTACAAGCAAACAAAGAAATATTATAGTTATCAATCAATAATAAACCAATATATATATTCAAAGTTTGGATTATTAGTTTAAATAATTTGTTTTAATAAATAGAAAATCAAATTCAATTTATGTACTTTATTACGTTTTCCAATAAATTCACATCATAATTAAATTTTACAATTATAGCAATTTAAAACATAAATCAAGATTATATTATTTTTTAAAAAATAATACGTTTCATTAATAATTCTTCGAATTTTAAATAAAAATTAAACCGACGATTGAATTTGCTCTAAGAGCATTTCAATTTTGTTTTTCATCAACGGTTGTCCTTTCTTAGTCTTCTTATTCAATTTCTTGTACCTATCAGTTTTTTTCTTCTTGTAATTTTTGAGTGCTTCCGCTTTTTCTTCTTTCCGTTTTTGAATTTCGTCTTTTTTCGCTTGTTTTTCTTGTTTTAATCGTTCGAATTCTTTGCGCGCTTTATTATTTGGCTTGTTTTTAAATTGATTCTTATCCCCTTTCGCAGTTGATTTCATACTATTTGCCAAATTCTTTGCAGTCTCTTCTTCATCTTCATGAAATTCGATCCCATCTTCATCAGACTCTGGTACATAATTGGGATTTCGCACGTAATTATGAGGTTTTGTTTCCACTTGTTTGAGCGGTGATTTTTTAACAATTGGTTTCACAATCTTTGTCAATTCTGTTTCTGAATCATCTGAATATTCTTCGTATATTTTTTGAACATCTATTTTGGGTTTGTCATCCCGGATTTCTTTATAATATTCGCGCAAAACTGCTTTTTTCCTATTATCTTCCCATTGATCTAATTTATACTTTTTACTGTACTTTTGCAGGCGCCATTTTCTTTTATCGAATGGTATTTTGTCGGTTTTTTCAACTTTGCCACCTTTGAATTTCTTTTCTTTATCTGTGTGTCGTTTTTTATTAAATTCTTTGCTGTCTGAAGTAGTTTGAGATTCTTTCTTGTTTCTCGAAAAAAAAGAGTCTTTTCTCATGAAGCCCTCATCTTTTTTGCTCTTGTCCGAATTTTTACTGGCTCCTTTGTTTGATTTTGATACAAAAAACGGTTCGTTTCGAGACGTGTTAGGTTCAGAACGCGATTTCTTAACGAAAAACGATTCGTTTTGAGTTGTACTGGTTTCAAAATGAGGTTTGGTTGTATTTGAATGATCCTTTGGTTTTCGAAAACTCCTGGTTGAGGTCGGTTCAACTTTATTCCTCGCCATTTTTGGATCGTTTTCGCCGTGTTGAAGTCTTCAAAATGTTGATTTCTTGCCCTAAAAGAAAGCGTGTTTTACAATAGAATTTAAATCCAAACAAATCTACTTCATTCAATATTCTTTGATAAATTGTGAAGGAAAGTCACAATTGTTTTATTTTCGAAATTCTTTGAAAGTATTTAGTTTCAAATATCAGGTATTCCATCAATTAAGAGTTATAGAATATTCAAATAAATATTAATTAACAACTAAATTGAGCAAATCACTCATAACATCCATGCGTTAATAATTCGGAAATGTTTATCACTAAATATCTGAATATTTTACGAATATATTCAATACAGAGTTAATTAAATTTAATTAAAGTCTGTTATAGCTTCTTTATTATCGTTATATCAAATTAAATTATAAAACACGCTTCATTTCAAGTATATACCACAGTTATTATCCTTGAATCCTCATGAATATTTGTTACACCATAACGTATAATTTGTCACAGATAAATTTTGTTACGAACACGCGAAAGTGACTCATAATCCAATAAAAATAGGTATACGTCAATTCCGATCGAAGTCCTTTTGCCGTGCAGAATTACATATTTATTTTCAATTTAAATAAAATTCATAACATCATAACTACGAAGTGATTTGAGACACTTTAGAATAATTTTCACATATTATATAAATTAATTGAGTTAGTAGATCCCCCACACACACACAAATTCGAATCGTAAAAAATCTTCGCAGTAATGTAATTGCATAACACCTCTATTTACTATATTATAATTATTTTTAAATAAAGCATGTCAAATTTATAAAAAAAATAACATATTTCACAAGAGTTTTTATTTTAGTAAACAATATCAATTAAATGTTGCACAATATGTTACAATAAAAATACGTTTATTGTTATTTTTTTGTTATTATTTAGAACATATAAAAATAAATGAAATATTTAATTCGATTTTCGGTTAGAGGACAATTAAATTACCCATGGCTCGTATTATGTAATATAATATATTTCGTATACAATACCTCAAATAACGCTGATGCGCAGAATTAACACATGACTGCGTTTTCAACACATAAAAATATTCTCGTTAAAACATCGAACCAAATATTATTATTTACATTTAATCCGAGATTAAAGAGTATCACACTGTTTTATTCACCATTTTTTTTAAACGACTTTACATGTGAAACACTTCGATTAATTTTTTTCATATAATTAACGCGCATATAATTTTAAAAGTTTATTTTCAATATTAATTAGAGCCTTTAATTGGCATTGATGTAAGCGTTTTTAATACAAATTGAGGTTAAAATAAAAGTTACCAAAAAGCATGCGGTAACTGTATGGCAGTGACGTCATTGTAATTTGATACAAAAGCGAATAATTATCAATTTTCACCATAGCAAAAAAAACTCGCGGTTTAATTTTGATTGCATAAACAATTATTTTAGTGTTTTATGTTAGGTAAACTGTGTAATTTTTCCTGTAGAAATCAGACAATTTGAATAAATTTATCAGTTTATTTATTTAAGTAATAGTTTCCGTATGGCGATAAGATTTTTTACTGTAATCAGTCTATAACGTCCATATGTTAGAATATTTGATATCCTAATTTATTAATATGTATAAATGTTATAAAAATATAATAAAAAAATTGACAATGGACAGCTATGCTTTTGACCTCTGCTTCAAAAGCCTTGAGACCCAGCAATATACAGATTAATAAAATTGTTTCTGATATCATTAATTATTTATTACAGATATACATAAATTGTGATAAATGTTTTATCAGTGCCATGTGGCTCTTATATAGCATATTTTATTCTTTGCACTGTAGATTTGTATGATTTAAAACAAAAAAAATTATCAATCGTTTGCACTCATTTTAACGAAATCAAATATTAAAAAAAAAACTGCTCGTTTAATGAATTACGAAAATTTATTCGAGTTGTTTGTCGTTAATTTTTAAAAATATATCTGTTGACGCTTATATTGTTTTTAGAATTCGTTGTATACGAATAAATAATTAAATACTAATTACCAAATGGCATAAACATGTTTTTTTATTACTTAAAAGTATAACTAAAATATGTTCGAGCCAAAACATATTGAAAATTAGAAGCATACGTTGCATATAGATATGTTTTGCATCTATTAGTAGAGCTTTATGTGAATCATTAGAAAATGAGTAATTGTAATTAAATCGCAAAAAGATCTTTTAAATTTCAACGTCAAAAGAAATTCAATGTACCACAATGATTTACATAACAAATTAGCAAGCATTACCAAGGATGCACAAGTTACAAAAATAGGCAAAATTACTAACAAGATTTGTACTTTAATATGGTTTTAATGTGTAATATGTGATCTAAATTTACTACAAGCAAAAAGAAAGTTATGTAAATCAAAAAAATGCATGATAGGAAAGTGCAACAATTAGGATGACTCATGTTTGTGGTATCAAAATTTGAATCGGCTAAAGTAAATCCAAAATTCCAAGGGGCCAAAGTGAAATGACAGTTGAGATTAAAGATGGTTTCCAGTAATTCTTACCTTTGGAAGCCACCCTTCGGGTTGGCAACGACTTAATGGCGGAATGATGACGACTTGTAATAACAATTGAGTAAAAATATGTTGCAGACGTTGTGGATGGAAACAAATTTACGTTATTTTAGAGCACTGTATCACCACCATGCCGGTCCGTATGAAATCGGAACAAGAAGAGATATTGCACACGCGCGACGTCTACAACGAACTATCAAATAACGCTGCGTTTTATAGAAACGATACGCTATTTAAAATTCACAACTTATTTGCGTTCGTTAGTATATTTATAGTTGCTTGTTCTTATATTATATAAATAAACTATTATATTTTCTAAAATGACTATTTATTTCTAATATTATACATATAAAATCGACAAGTGTACAATATTGATCATAGATGGCTGTGGTAGTATCAGCTAGTAAACATTTTAAAAATCCCATTTTACAAAATTAACCACGACAATTATAAGCTAAAATATTATAAAACTAGAGAATATTTGTCTGTTTTAGTAGTGCACTAAAATTGAAAACTATTTTCTGGTAGCTTCTTTTTTATATATGTCCTGTAAAGAGCATGTATTAATATTGATATGAATTTTAAATCCGTATCATTTTACCATGTTGATTTATCGACAAAAACATATGTTTTTGGGACTGGAAACCCACAAAACGTACTAACTAATGTGGTTGTATAAGCACCCATGTCTTCATAAAATATCCAATCACCTATCTTTAGTTCAGGCAATAAAATTTTCTCAGATATTAAGTCTAAACTACAACATGTTGGGCCCCAAACGTTGCTGATTATTAATTCATTATTTTCACATTTCTGTAAAATATACATTTTTAACTGTAATGTTATACATATGCTATAAATAAATGTATAAAAAAAAATATAGATGAAATACATTTTACGCTTCTTGTGGATATGTGCCGCTATTGGTCAACATACATTTTTAAATGTGACCAATTGCATCACAGGCATTACCAAAGGTTGCAATTATGTCTCATTTACATTGAAGTAACATGTGTTGCCTACTAAGTTGCATATTGAAAAATATCCACATTATCTTGCACTGTACTTTCTCATATATATTCAAGAATACACACACGCACACACGCGCACATACACACACATAGACAAACACACATACATAGACGTTATTTCAAAAATAGTTAGACTCAATTCAGGGAAGGTCAAAAGGTATATTTCTATTAAATTCTTGAGATCGAAAATATTGATTATTACAATACTTACTTAGAACTTCGTAAAAAAAATTAAAAATTTGTATTCCTATTAGGAATATCACATTTATTCTTTCTTTGAAGTCAGGAATACAGATGTCTTATAGTATTATATTTACCTTTACTGGAATTGGCACCTTATTCTTTAACGTCCATATAGCTGTATTAAACATTCCATATATACCAGTACTTGCAAAATACATATTACATGGAGTAACACTGTTAGTTTTCTCGTCGAAAAGTTCAGCTTTACGAAACGATTGTATTATAGTTGCCACAGAAAAAGCAGCGTCGACGAAATACTGTCCCGGTTCAGCGATAATTTGCACATTTGGATCAGGAAAATACTCATCCAATGCACTATTGATAACTTGCGCGATCTTATTGATGGACGTTCCACGTTTTCCTGAATAACCGCCACCAATATCCACCACGTACAATTTCTGCCCTAATGTTGCCGCGTAATCGAATAAACGTCGCGCGTAGCCGATCGCAGTTCGGAAATAATTTGCATCTTCGAAACTCGAACCGATATGGAAACTCACACCGATTACATTCAAATTTAGTTCATTTGCTATTTTAAGTAATTCTGGTGCTTCTTTCAAATGGCAACAACCAAATTTCGAGCTTAATGTAAACGCTGCATTTGGATCATCACAACATATTCTAATTATTAATCTGAAAATCATTTGTTATGGTATAAAACAATTAAACATTAAACAAGCACTTCCGGATTGAATTTTCTTTAAAAATAGCAAGTTTAACACACACACATACACACTACAACCGCTTTGGTTGTACCTTTCTCTCTCTCTCTCTTTCTAATAATTCAGTAGTTGTATATGCTTGTAAAAAGTATAGTATGAGAGGTGATTTTTGGATGAGTTTTCCATGATGACTTACTTGGCACTTGGAAACTCGTTTTTAATTTTATACAATTCTGCTTCATTATCAAATGTCATGGTATCAACAGAAACAGACGCTGCTTGGCGAATTTGGAATACTGATTTGGCGGGATTTGCAAAAATAATACGTTTTGGGTCCACACCTAAATCACGTATCGTATTGATTTCAAAAGATGAGGCACAATCGAAACCAATATCCAGGGCAGCCAACAACTTAAGAACTTGGGGATTTGCATTGCATTTCACAGCTAAAATAATATATTAAATGGTACACCGAAATATTAAAAATGCCAGTTATATTTTTTGAGTCGAACTCAGCCGATGTTAAACGAATGTGTTTGAATTGAGTATGCTACGCGCGCATGCGTGTTACGTTCGTTGTTAACTTGATTAAAGAAATCAACAAAGACTTCATATAGGATTAAATTACCATAAAATGGTGTGATTCTCGGCAAAGCTTCTTTCCATTCAATATACTTCTTTACAATTTCTCCAACATCACAAATTACGAATACTTCTTGTTCGTCTAAATCCGATCTAATAAGATCTTCTATGATGGACGCTGTAGTTTTACCATTGTCCAGCACATGTATTTTATTATTAGACTTATTAAATTCCATGTTTTTGAAAATTGTTAATTACGGCTTTATCTAAAAACTAATTCAATAATTATTGTATGTGTGCGTGATTTATATATGACTCGCAACTTATTTCTGATAAGAATATTTAAACCATCGGTTTAATATATTTAAAATAAAACAATATTTTGCACTATTTTTGTTTGAAATAGTATTTAAAAGTAAATTAAAATATTCATATTATTGTAGATATTCAGTAAACAAATTAATTTATATGAACATTAACAAATGTCTGGTCATAATAATTACAAATGTATAATGATTAAAAATAAATATTTTATTATCACTCCTGTATAAATTATTAAACTACGTATAAGAAAGACAAGTGCGGGGCGCTGCATATCTTTTAATTTGGCTCCCAAAGAGTAATAAAGACATTTTAATACGCAATAAAATTTAGAAAGATAATGTAAGTAAATATTTAGATTATCTAACATCATAAAACTGCCAAAAGCAATATAGTAACTATATCAACAATTACTAAATTAATGGAAGAAGAAGAGACCTTGTGATAATTATGCCATTAATTCTTATCCTTTATGGACCTATGACGACATAGAATATATTTGTTGTGACGTAAGTGAAATAAGTATGCATGTATATTTAATATAGTTTTCGTGAAAATACTCACAATATCAAAGTATTTTGTGGCAGTGACGTCATGAACGGTACTCTATTTTCTGCTTTGAACGCTCCAGACTTTAACACTCATGTATTAACCATTAATATACAAAACCATTTGTTATCATATTTTATCTCACTATAAGAGCTTAGATAAATTAAGATAGTGATCAAAAACATTTCTATAGTTACGTTTTATACAGTCAGTGTAACATTGTAAAACAATAGTTTCAGTGAATTAATTTTTGTAATAGTTGTATAATAAAACGTAAGTTATATCTCTAGTTATATATTTCAATCATTTTATTTGTAATTCTAATTACCACGATACTTTTATCAATACAATGTACCAAGATATTTTCTTTATTACACCATTTTTAATCATTATTTACTAGGATTTTAATGCAATATTCGTACATATTTACGCAATAATATAAATAACAGGATTGAAACACTACAATGAAATAATATGCAATTTAATTGATAACTTATCGCACGACGTGTTTAACCATATTTGTAATTTTAAGATACTTTATATGTATGTACATACAAGTGCCTATATAAACCAATTAGTAATTTAGAACTCTTTGGCATACTCATATTGTAGAAAAATAAAATATTGCCATTAAAGATCAAATTTAACAACTAAAATTGACGTTAGATACACAAACATATACTAATATAAATTCGAATTAATTACGTTAATATTCATATCGCATAGCGTTAAGCTCGTAAAACCGTTAATTTGATATTCATTTAGTAGGAATCTGAACTTAATCGAACTCAAATTTATTAGGCACTTCATAAGTAAAAAAACATTTTTTTAATAAGTATTCGTTCTGAGTGAATAGGCAATTGTAATATAAAAGCAATAAAAATTGTTTGATCAAATGAAAAATAGTCAATAATGTATACGAATACGAGCATATTTCTAAAAGTTGACCATGACATTGAATAGCTTACCTTCGTACCGCAGTTTGCGACTAGCCTTCAATTAGTTGTGAAGTTAAAAACAAAGCGTTATTTCCTCAGTGTATGTGGCGAATAAATTTAATATTTAGATGTATGAAACATCTATTAAATTTCAAATGGATGGGTATGAAATTTACTGATTGATTTCTCCGAAATGTTATCCTGCGTTAAAAATAGTTTATTTGATAACACTGGAACGTACTTATTTGCAACAAACGAGTAGTGCTAATGTCGGTTCAAAAAAATATAACTTATTTAAAAATTTCACTGCATAATTAAGAAATTTATATCTACAAATTGTGATAGCAGGGTATAGCATTTAGGGTCCCATGTTTTTTGGGTGGTGGGGGAGAAGGATACAATTATCCTGAGACCTTTTTATGTGTAGATAATTTGGAATTTATAATCTAAAATGTTTTTTCTAATTACATACATATATACATTTTGACGTATGAAGGTACTACTCAAAGCTATCTTTTCAAACACAATACTATATTTCTAAGCTATGTTTATATATTTTGTGATATAGAGGACAAAAAAAATTACAATATTATATATGTATACTATGCTGTTTGTCAAGAAAAAGTCTATAATAAAGGAGTGAAATCAATGAGAAATCTTTTAGTTAATTAAAATCAAATGTTTTTTATTTAAAAAATAATATTTTGATAAATTAATTTGCTACAATATAATAATAAATAAGACATCTGATCTCGAAACAATGGCTTACGCGATTATATTCACATTCATCGATAAAATATATCTTGAAAAGTTATAAACATACTTTTTGTTTGGAAAAAAACAAAATTGAAAAAGAGAATAACCAATAATTAACACTAATATCATAAATATTTTCTTATACTTGAAGAACCTTGCAGCGTAATTGCAGGAATATTGATTTTTAAATCTAATAATATCGCATTTCAGTTCCCTACAGCGCCAGATTACCAATATACCTTTAGACAAAGATAGCGATTATTTTACTTAATGTTTAAATTTCATTAAAATTATTCATTTGTTGTTCCAGGTTTTAAAATATGACTGTACCTAATATCTGCCGGAATATTTTCGATTATTTTAAATCAATGAGTAAGTATATCCAAATTACAATTACAGATTGAAATATTGATTCAAATAATGGATTTTAATGAATATATACATAATTTAAGAATAGCAGGAAAATCGCACAAATATTTTTTTTTATAAATATACATGTTTTATTTAATTAATCTATTTG
Source organism: Nebria brevicollis (assembly GCA_944738965.1). Classification (NCBI taxonomy): domain Eukaryota; kingdom Metazoa; phylum Arthropoda; class Insecta; order Coleoptera; family Carabidae; genus Nebria; species Nebria brevicollis. Next base: position 14,562,947 of record OX122901.1, on the reverse strand, counting down.
TGGTAAGGAAATTTTATTTGTTCGGAAATTATGATAAAAAAATATTGTTTATAAAAATATAACCTGTCCATCATTAAAACTAGCAATCTTATTATAATTATCTATTACTCGATAGTAAGAATAAAGCTCACTATTGAGTCTATAAATGCCGACTCTCCAGATTGAGATAAATTACGATAATTTTGTAAAAGAACTGTGCTAATTTTTCATATTATTAAAAAATATCCCTTTATGTTTTAGGTAGGAAAAAATTGATTATTATTGGCGTTTCGACCGCCTTATCAATAATAATTTTAATTGTAATAATAGTCGTATCGACGGCAGGCGTGAATACACCGTCAAAAGGGCGTGATGCATTGTCAAACACGCCATTAATTGATGGGTACGCAATTATATAAAACAATTCTAAATTCATATCCAAAAATTAAATGCATTAAAGATTTTTAATTGCATCGAAATTTTCGATCTTGTCATTTTAACGGAAATATACTTCCGTATAAGAATGTAAAAAATAAGACGAAATATCTAATTACTCAAACAATATTAAAAACAAACCAAAAACGTCTATTTAGTAAATTACTTTTCCAGACATAATGATTTACCGATGAACATCAGAGACTTGTTACGAAATAAAGTGAAAGATTTTCATTTCGAGAAAGATTTAACAAATGACCCAAATTGGGGTCGCAGTGCATGCAAATCATGTTTTACAGATTTACCCCGATTAAGGAAAGGCCTTGTTGGCGCACAAGTATGCTTTCCAGTTATTTATAAATGTTTATTTGATTAATGAAATAGTCTTTGTGATTTAGTTCTGGGTCGCTTATGTAGATTGTAAAACACAATATAAGGACGCTGTTGCCGAAACGTTAGAACAAATTGATGTTATCAAACGACTAATTCGGCAATATCCGAAAGATATGCAACTCGCAATAACACCAGATGGTATATACGCTTTATTAATATTTATCCTAAATAAATAATAGTACAAATCTTATAGGAATATCTGTCGTGTATTGAAGTTTCTTATACGTAATTTTCGTTACACTTTTAGGGATTGTCGACGCGTTTGAAAACAATAAAATCGGCAGTTTAATAGCAGTCGAGGGTGGCCATTCGATTGATTCTCGTTTGGGAGTGTTACGAATGTTTTACGAATTAGGAGTACGCTACATGACACTAACACATACTTGTGATACGCCCTGGTACATAATTAGTAATCTAAAATGCTTGAAAAGTTATTAAATGAAACATTTTATATTTTAGGGCTGACGCAAGTACTGCAACTGTAGCAAAAAATAAATTAACAGAATTTGGAAAGGTTAGTTTTATTATTCGTGCATGTCAGTGCGGGGTTTCCAGAATAAATAATCCACTTCTGAAAACACTACAAATACATATATTTTGGTTCATACCCAACAATTTACTAGAAATTCCAATCCTTATTGTCTATAAAATCACGCAATACTGTATATGTTTTCATAAAATACTGAAATTATTATAATTCCCGTAAATAATCATTTTGATTGTTACTATTTTATGAAATTTACAATAAAAAACTTATATTACAGTCAATAGTCAACGAAATGAATCGTTTGGGGATGATGGTAGATTTATCCCATGTGTCCGCAGATGTTATGCGGGATGCTTTAGCAGTCTCGAAAGCTCCAGTTATTTTTTCACATTCATCTGCGTTTGGAATTCATAATAATCCCAGAAATGTACCAGATGATGTTTTAAAACAAGTAGTATGTATTTTGTTTGCTTTTTAGACTTATTTTAAATGAAATGCATTAAGAAAATTTTAGAATTTATATAAAAAATCCAATTGATAAAATATTTTAAAATTAGATTAACTACATCGAAAATAATGATAAGATTTCGTTTGTGTAAATAATAATTGGATGATAATAACATTTTTTACTTATTTAGGCCACTAATAAAGGAATTGTTATGGTGAACTTTTACCCAGGATTTTTAGGACCAAATGTGACTGTAGTGAATATAAATACAGTCATGGGTAAGTTATCAAATAACACATTTTAAATCGGCGCCTTAGAAGCGTAGCAAAATTCTGATTTTAATTTGTCCACTGTTTAACACATTGTAAGAATAAAATTAATGAAAATTATTATTTATTACGAATATGCATTGAAAGCATTACTTGTTACAAATGTGTTATAATTTTGTTATAGCACATATCAATCATATAGTTGAAATAGCAGGCATTGATCATGTTGGTATAGGCGCAGATTACGATGGTGTTCAACAGTAAGTTTTATAAATATAATTCCAGTAAATAATAAATAAATGATGTGAACATTTTATTGAAAGGATGCCAAATGGTCTAGAAGATGTGTCTAAGTATCCAATGTTATTCGATTTATTACATTTGAGTGATTCAAGTAAATGGAGTATAAGTAATTTAGAAAAATTGGCAGGCAAGAATTTGCTTCGCGTTTTCAAACAGGTTGAAGAAGTACGTGCAAATAAAATTATTAAGAAAACTGAGATTATTTTAATATAAATGCCAATACATGTTTAGGTAAGAGATGCATTAGCTGCGAAGAATGAAATTATAGATGATTGGATTCCGCAAAAGGATATGGATGCTGTAACTGATACAGCAGCCAAAGAATGCAGACAACCAAGTGATACAACTGCTGAATCTACCACTATTACTGTTGCTACATCAGAAACTACGGACGCCAGTACTACAACAGGCTCAGAAAAACTTCCAACATAAGGTACTGAATATCTTTTATCTCAGTTTAAGAAATAGAACAGATTGAAATATACAATTATATCTTGTCTTATGAAATAACAAAACTTTAACAATTGTCGCTTTTGTTGACCCTTGAATGTGATATAATTTTGTTAGTCAACATTTTGTATAACTGAAGTTATAAAATTAAACCTTAGTCAGAATTGTATTTCCTTTTTATTTATTTTATATTTTTAACAACTTAATATTAGAATTAATTTGTCATTTTATAATATGTACTTATGTTTGATTAATTTAAGGAATCATGCTCGCAATCACAATATGAACATGTAAAACGTAAATTAAATAATAAATAAATATAATAACTGTTCAAACAATATGTTATAAATTGATAACAAAAACCAAAAACCTCAAATATCCTATAATATAGATAAGAATTTCCTTACATTTGAGTCGAACTAGTTTTAAAAATGTGTGTGAAAAAATCCCATTTAAATTGAATGAAATATTCAACGATTACTCAAAATGCTTAGTTTTTGCTTAATAAAAAAATTCTATTTTATGGCACAATAAATACAATAATTATAGTAAATACACTAAAGCGGCTCAAATTTATTATAAACCGTGACAAGTAACGTAGTTGATAAAATTACTATTCAATACTAGTGATTAACATATAAATTGTCTCCAATAAAGATGCAAATTGACATTTATTTCAATAATACATGTATCATTCGTTTATTTATGTATGAGTATAAGGGCCGGTTTCACCAATATTACTTTCGTATCATCGTATTAGTTTTTCACCAAATACTTATTTTGCTAAATATGAATTTTAAAATGCCTTGTTTTTACAATTTGAAATTATTTTATTTTATTTAAATCAAACTGTCTGTGTGTGCGTGCGTGCGTATGTGTGAGAGAAAGAAAGAGCGAGAGTGTTCTACAGTCTAAACGATTAAGAATAGTATATACCTGGCAGAAATCTTCTTATTTTTGAAAACAATATATTTATTTTAGTTTCAGTTTCAGGAATATTACCGAAACGCGTGCACTTACAGTAAAATAGTTACAATATAAATGAGCAATAATAATATTTCGTAGAGCTTTTATTTAATTCTTTTTTCCTAAATCGCAATAAATTTTTTTTTTCGTCTTATTATATAGTCATAATTACGTATATAGGTATATGTAAATATTATTATATAAATCGCATAAACAATGCCTGTCAATTGTTCAACAGAATAGACTAATTTCGAGGATAATATTTAATATATATTCCAAGAAAAACGTATTTCAATGGTTAGTATAATCTAAAAATCTATATATTTAAGAGGTTAGTACTCTTTTGAGGCCAAAAAAAAAAGGCGTTTTTTGCGAATTTTTTTTAAGAACAATTAACAACCGATTGGAAAACGGAAAACACAGCTAACTTTATTGATATTTCGTCTTTAATTTACATTTTTTTTGCGATGTTTAAGTCACTCCCGTAGCCGCTGCACCAGGCGTCGCTGCAACCCGAACTGCGCTTACTGGTCCACGTGGTCCAGGTCAAGTTACAACAAAAAAAATTATTATTTCCGGTTCTTAGATAGATTTTCCGTCAAGGTACATAGGGATTTTGAGAAATGTTGAAAAATAAAAAATAAACTTTGAAAAAAAAGTTGGTTTTTCGCTCCCAAAAATTGAGATAAAAGCGTGCACCAAAAAGCCATTTTTCAACCAATCGAAAATGTACCTTGACAGATAATTATGGGTAGAACTCGGAACACGAACAATTAATCAAATCGGATAAGCCGTTCCGACGGTAGATGTCCCACCAGTTTGCAAAAAGTGGTTTCGAGATAATCGCGTTTGAAGTTTTGGGACTGCATGCGGACCGCCGTGACACAGGTCCACTAATTGGCCTATAACTTTTTAACGGAGTTGTTGGCGGACTTCGGGTAAAGTTTACAATAAAGTAGACACCTCAAGAAATATTTTAAGCCAAAAAAAAAAATGATTTTTTGAAAGTTCAAAAGAATACTAACCCCTTAAGGTAATAGTAATGATGATATGTATATACATATATTGCGGATATTTTATATAAACACAAATGATTTTGAAATTTTTAACATAATGTAGGTATTTTTTTGCGCTCTCTCCTTAGTACAATCCTTGTGAGTATTTAAAAATAAATTAATTACAATAAGGATCAAACATATAATTTTATTATTGAATACGGTGTAAACTATAGAAAATGATAAAAGAATAATTAAAATTGGATCAAAACAATAATTTAGCATAAGAATGGGCGCGCGACCTTTATGAAAATTCAAAGGCCATATGCAATTAAAAATAAACAAATCTATGAATGCGATTTTGCTCATATGCGTTAAATGCGTGTCTGTCTTTTATACATATTTAATTTTTTTTTCGGTTAGCACACTATGATCATTGTGGTATGGTTTTCCTTCCTGTTAGGGCCCATTCTATATAAACACATTGCGAAAGGGAAGCTGACATCCAGTTGTGATAAAAAATTAAACACTCTCTCATGTGTCGCACATAATCACATAATTATGGCAAATATGTTTGTGCAAACGTGTCTTTTTTTCGTCGCGTGTACTGCACTTGAAATTTCTGCTAGGTCAGGTAAGAAAAGTGTTCTTTTATTACATAACAAACATACATAATTATTCTACGAAATATTAAAACTTCCTACTGTTGTAAATATTATTGCGAAAGTGTATTTCATTGAATCTAAGGATAGATTAAGCTAATTTATGGTGCCATTTATGGAAGTTAAAAAATTAATTAATTGAAATTGTATTATTTTATTAAATTCACATGCGGATAAATTACGATTTTTATATCAAATTTTAAATAATATACAGACTACTGATTAAGTACAATAAAAAATAATTATTAATAAATTATAAAATACTCATAAGATCAGTAATTAAAGTTTGTATATTGCTGGTAATTATGTTCGAAAAGCGTAGATAAATTATCTGGAAGTGTATAATCTTCTCGCTCAAAAAATAATAAATAGTTAATTTCATACGGCACCTGTAGCAAATGGAATGAAAGGTCATTAAATAATATTTGGTAAATGTGATCGCACAAGGTCCGAAATAATGTCAATATTGCACATATATAATGATTTAGAATTAACTCTTTCGAAATATGCACCTTTAGATATTAAAAATAAATACTATCATTTATCATCGTTGAGTGGTTTTAAAAATAGCCTTGCTAAGAGGTACTATAGTTGTTAGTTTTTATCTTCTATAACAGCAGCAGTGCAACAAAGCTCTTTAATATATGTTTTTGTCGGTTTGTTTTTGAATTTGAATGGAAATTCGTGACACAGTTCCAGCGTATGGTGATCGGGACGAAATGGTCTGTCAACCAAGGACAAAATTCATACTGGATTGCAACACCTGCTATTGTTCATTGGATGGGACAAGATATTCATGCACCTATATGGCATGTCCGCCATCTATTCGGGTATACAATATTTGAAATTAATTCATTTTAAATGTCCACCTTTTCTGAACTCCAAAATTAATTTAATAAAACAATTCGACCAAATATTTAGTTTACATTTATTTAATTTTAAGCAATTTGTTTATTCTTAATCGGCAATGATATATCGGGTAAAGTTACTTGGTCAATTATTTTTTAAACACATATATAACGAAGCAAGCATAACTCTTAATATTACACGATTTTTTTTTTCAACCAATCGTCGGTCATTTCATTTGCAGTTTCTCCATTTATCACTTAAATTTTCAGCCTCTTTTTCAAGACAGTAATATCCCAACAACAGCAATCAGGAAAAGGTCTATAAATGTGTCCGAAAATAAAAAATCTCAGGTAGAAAACAGAAGAATAAAAAATAATTAATCAGGCTTAAGCTTACACTACTCTAAAACTAAACGCTTATATTTCGTTATAGTATCTTTAATTACTTTTTTATACGAAGTAATACGTATTATAATCATGAATATATTAATGTCGAAATTCTATCAAGAATACACCTTTTTGGTGTGCGCTCGCGTTTGTGTGTGCGTGTGCGCGCGCGTGTGTATGTGTGTGTGTGTGTCTATGAGCATTTCATAGGTAGGTGTTTGATCCGTGAATTAAAAAAAATGTATTTTATTATCTGACCTATCTAATCTGATATATTTACTACGAAACGTACATTCCGTATTCGTAACCCTCATAAATCTTCATTTATATTATTATTAAAGTTGTAAGGAAAGAGTTGAATGGCAAAATTATTGTTTAGATGTGAGCGAAAGTAAACCAATTTTCTGCCACCCCATTTTGATGGGAATAGGCTTGATGTTATGAATGTATATATGTATAATTATTCAATTCAATTTAATATATGCTATAATTTGATAAAACAACATTCCATTTGATGGTAGTAATGAAATAAATTCAGTTTAGACCTTAAACTTTAAAGAAGAAAGGTATCTGTTAACCGGTTACGTTGGTCCCAATACAAAATATGCTACCAATGAGTTATCATATTTTTCGCAATTTTTCAGTATGTATAGTTCGTCTATATTTAGCTCACTGAATGTAAACCCTCACCTACCGTTCTAATCGCTTTCATTTATGAATGAAATAACCTTTCCGTTAAGTAATTTCAAATAATTGTGGATACAGATTAACAATCTACGAAAGAAAAGAGAGGCGGCCGGTTATGAAGAAGCTGATGAAGACTATTTTTTAAACGACGCACCCATACCGGAATCGCAACGATTTGAATTAGCGCGTCAACAGCGATACCAAGATCAACAACAATTCGTCGATAAAAAACGACACGATTATTACCAAGCTCAACAACGAGAACAACTCAAAAAGCAAGCTGAGGAAATCAAGGAACAACTTGAGTATCAAAAATCGTTAGACGAACTGCAACTGTAAACATGCGAATAAGCCTATAAATTACGAATTTAATAATTTAATTGCGATATTTATTTTTTTTGTAGGGCTTATGATGAAGATCAATACGATATCGATGCACAAACACAATCTAGAACCTACCCACAAAAATACCAAGAAGAAGAAGATGATGATTTTGAAAAACAACTTAATCTTGATTTACAAAAAAAAGGATATTATTAATATAGACATCAAAACTTAAAGCACATGTTATTAGTAAGACTATGTATCAAAATCTTTAAAAAATCGTAATTAAACTTAATTTAGCTTCAGGATTCGTCTGGTAATGCACAGTTAGGTACGAAATTTGATTTTAACTCAATACATTTGAAATAAATGTACAAATTTTGTTTTGGAGCTAATATCATTTTTAACATTTTTAATATATTAAATTATTAAAAATAAACCAAGCTAAAAGATTTTTTATTGATGTGTAGTCAAATAATCTTATCTAAATATTAAATACAACAAAATATATTATATTTCACATTGTTAGCTACTGCAATAAATATTTACACCAATATCTTTCCTTTTACTAAAATTCTAAAAATACCAATTGCAATTTGGTGATTTTTTTAAATCACTTAAAATATATATATTTTTATTTTGAATATGCAATAAAACAATCATGTATACGAAATATTTACTGTTCACATTTTTAAATTTAATGTTTTCTAGATTTCAATAATTATTTTTTTATAATAATACAACATCTATTTTTTTATCTATAAAACATCCTAAACATGTAGCAATTATTAGCACATATAGATCGATTTAAATACATCATTTTGACATTTAACACGCGTAAGTGACGGAATACTGCACGCACTAATCGTTATACGTAGATTTAGGTGATCAAACTATAAATAATCTATAGTGAAGAAACGTAATCTATACTGCTTAATTAATAGCCACCTTCAACCTTTAAATCTATTCTTGATACTATTGAAATAGTCGATTTAATATCATTTATTTATTAAAAGAATTTTTAGTAAAATTTTAGCACCACTTAGAACATAAAATATGTTGAGGTCGTTGTTCGATATCTAGCCACATGTTCTTGTGCAAATACCACATGATTGGAACATTATTGTAAGATTATTTCGAAAATATATAATGTTTGTTTTTATTTGTTAATAGTTTTGGAGATAGTCAATTTTCTAATGGATTAATTAAATTAACGAATTTTTTTGATTTATTAAAGATGAGTAATTATGTTAAAGATGAGCAATGACACATTATAATAAATAATATAATATGCACTATTTTACCTTGACCTGGTTATCAAAACGTGAAATTGAGTAATCATCATAGTGTATGGAGGAGTTATTGAGTTATAATGAAAGTGCTGAATCATAACAAAATTAATATGCAATAATGTGTTGTATTTTCATTTTAAACAAGCGAAAAAAACAGGTGTTGCAATGGGAATAAGTGAACACAATAAAAGAATGCGTAACTGTAAATGAAAGGAAATGTATTTTAAATGAATGCACATGCAGACCAAGTATTCTGCAGATCAAGGTTAACAGTTGATGAAGGTTGGCTGAAGATTTAACGAGAAACGTTTACGTTTTTACGATTATGTATTTTAATTATTTCATATCTAATTCCCATACATAGATAACAATTCATAAATCAGTTGCTCTGCTTTACTTATTTTGGCAACTAACCAAAATACGCAATTAATCATAATTTTATTGCTTAAAATTAAATATACGAATATTTAAAGTTGCACCTTACATCCATCTTAATTAAAGGATGAAAAAAATATTAAATGTAGTATATTTACTAACAATTTAGAATGTGAAAACTCTAATAAGCGATAAATTTACAGTATTACGTATCTTTACATATTGATTTACAATTCATTATTATTTACATAAATGTAAAATTTTCCAATTAGGTAGGTACTTCAATTTTTAATGAACTATTGAATCGTATTATATAAGAAACGTATAAGTTATAAAATGTACATGAATTCTTACATAATATATACATATATACTTTCAAATCACCTTTTTTATAATTTGTTTATATCTTGATTATAATGAATTATTAGCATGTCTTAATTTAAAGGTGAAATATGCCCGTAATTTTATACCTACATCTGTTTAAGGATATTTAACACAAATTATTATTTGATTTTTATTCCCGCAAAACAACAAAAAAAGTTAAATTATATAATTCCATTATCTTACTAATAATACTGCTATATTTTGCTTGGTAATGGAGATATATTTGTTTTAATTTATCTCGAAAATAACTTTACTTTTAAAGTTTTACTTTAACGTATTTTTGTTTTTTAATAATTAATAGTTGGATAATAAATATATACATATACAATAAATATAGCTAGTACTTATCAATACAATCATGAGTAAAACACAAAATTATAATTTGTAGATTATTTAAACAAGAATCACGACTACGTAGAAAGTATTTCCTTATTAATATTATTAAGCAGGTCCGCATTTATATTTTCATATTGCAATCACTAAAATTATTCACATACATCGAATTGAAAACTGTAGTTTTAATTATGAAATATTAGATTAATATATTTATTGAACAAAAATATTTGTTAAAAAACACGTATATTTTTACATTCATAACTCTGAATTTCAGCATACTTGAAAAGACGCATGGGTGGTTAACTGAGAAGAATCAATCAAGTGGGAAAGGAAAATAATGGTTTTTTTTCTGCATTTCAATGAATAGTCCTTCGGATATAATAGATATGTGTTTATACGAATGTGAGCTTGAACTGCGAGCATAAATCAATTAAGGGGAGAGAGGTTGAAATTTACAAAAAAAATCTTAGTGTCTAAATTTATGAATTAAATACTCTGATTTCCAATTTACAATGAAGAACGTATATATTTTATGAGATAAGATTGTAAGCAATATGCGTCTAGAGATGATTTCATAATATTGTGAATCATCAATGAATTATATCTAAATCCAACTCTGAGCAAAGTGAATTCCGCGACAAGTAAACATACACGTTAGTTATATCATTTAACATACTTATTATCAAAAAAAATCTGTTACCTATATCCAAACCGTAGTAATAGTAAAGTAGGCTAGCAAGTGTTATTTTGCTGATACGATTTATTATGCAATAAAACATTAATAAACCTCAAGTTGTATCTACTACTCGTAAACATAAATTTAGCATCAAATAACATTGTTTATTTTTATTTAAATCATATGTTTTAAATCAAAAGTTAGGAAACAATTGCTAAATATAAGTTAAGAGAGTGAAAGTAAAAAAATGTACAAGGATTTCGCGCGTATTTTTCTTGTCAAAAATGTATGTTGTGTTGTTTCATATCTAACATCAACAGTGCATGTGAGTGAGTATCATACAAATCGTTGAGTGTTGAGTTCAGTGTTAACATGTGATTTGTGATTAAGAAAATGTTTAAATAGTTCTGTAGTTCTAAATTATATACTGTAAGTATAAATATAAAATTATAATTATACACAAAAACGACATATCCTATTAATTTGAAGAATAAACTAAAATAAACAATACAACTTTTAACTTTATGTATATATTCTTTAATTAATTGTTTATATATTATAAGGAGTCTCATATTTTCTATACATTTAAATAATAATATTGCATGAAAATTATTAAAAATGTGGGTATAATAATTTCAAATAGTTTTAGAGAAAACTAAACATTGTGAAATTCGTTTTTGTCATAAATAATCGAATGTCCATTTTTATAATACACGCACGATTAACCTCTAAATCAAACATATATATAACAAATAATATATAATAATAATTAACCTTGAGATCATATTTTAATACAAGTGTTTATTTAACAATTGTTCGACAAAGTCCTAAAAAAAGATGTCTATATTGTCGTTAAGTTTTAATTTTAACTTACAATGGTGCAATTAGACAATATTTAGCAGCCAGCAACTTATCTTTATTACTGACACGAAAATGATTAAACATGTTTTGCTTGATTTCTTTCGCTAAAATTAATATTATAGATTAAGCACACGTTGCAGCAAATTGATTTTTATTTATGGATATAATAATGTTTTCATAACTAATCGTGTATTTTAGTAAATTTATACAAACAAAAAACAATATATGTATGGTCAATGTAATCTTATTTTAATCAGCAAAAAACCAATTAGCAAACCTTAGATATAATACACGTAATGGATGTAAAATTACATTATTTTATTGTATTATATAATTACCCAAAAATGAATATAATTTTATTAAATTTCAATGACAAATTGTGGTTTATAATTTAGAATTGAATTAATTAAAACCTCGCATATATACAACACTTTAAAGCGTTATACTTGAAAATATATATTTAAACAATGACATAAATGTGAATGTCAATATAGCAATTATAAAAAATTAAGCAAAACAATTAATTTATAAAAATTAGTTACCTTGTATTTTTTATATCCGGTAATTATGAAATTGTATGCAATTATTTAAATTAATACGTAATACAGTACATATGATCATAAAAAATCAAACGGATACAACAAATAAAAATATAAATTTTAAAAATCGCCAACAATTTACATTAATAATTTCTTTCCCATGAAATAAAGGTGATAGGAACCCTTCTCCTGCAATTTCAATCATTTACAGTTTACCTTACTGAATTCAATCTCACTCCTATTTAATAATAAATTTTGTAAAATTTATATTATTGAAATTTAGTTCCTTGCGCAAATGAAAAGCGTGTAAAATAGTCAATTAGTTATTTGTGTATAAAATAATTATTAAAAAAATTAATGTTTACACACTTTTTACGTAATTTTTTTTAATCGGATTTTCTTTGTAATATTCCTTAATACGAAAAAAAGTTATAAAAACCTTGTTGAACATTAAATTAAATCGTATACACGTTTTTATTATTCTTATATATTTATTTTTAATTTCGTAATTGCATAATAAGTTTTTTTAAAAAGCACACGATTATCAAACTCTACCTAGTTAAATAACTATATAATTAAAATTTTCGATTGTTGTTACAAGATGGTATATCCTTCTTACGTCATTTATTTCCCTTCTTTCGCACACATATAGAGCATAAAAAAGATAACTTTTCATTATACTCCGTCAAGGTTATTGAGCGGCGTCTGACAAAATCCAATACATTATTATTTAACAGTCAAAGACTTGGTGTATAAGTTGTCGATTACATATTAATTTTATTTCCAGTTAGTATAAAACTATAACAATCGTTTTAAATCTACGAAATAGTTAATTGCTAAAGACTTCCTGTACAGGAAAAATTAATTTAAGTGATAGAAAAAAGTGATATAATTAACTATATATAATATAAAAAGTAAATATTTGATTTTATATTTTAAAAATAAGTGCAAATTTATTTTAATTATTTCACTAATTTATTTATTATTATTTATTTTTTAATATATTCATTTACATTTGTATACGACCACACACAACTGTTTAACTGTTAATATATGTAAATATATTTGTAATAAATATTTAAAGATTTAGATCTTAGATCTCTGAAAAATATAGATCGATTAATCTAATTTGGAACATGATCGATTTAAATTACATAAGTTTTAAATGTTTTTTTAGGTGCGATGGTAACGAGGTTTCGTGTGTTAATATCTGTGGGTGTAATCCTGTGTTGGTGGAGCGCTGTCAGCAAAGCGGGATTATTGCCGAATCCGTTTGCCAATAGTAATCCGTCGCAGAGTAAACGTTGGAATTTTTTGCCACAATTGCCATTTTTTAACACATTTTTTATTGATATACCAAAACATGCATCAAGTAAGCTAAACAAACGATTCCAGGAACTATTCATAAAAACACTCTTTAGTTGAATTTAAACCTGTTTTCTAATTATAAATATTAAAATAGAATTTATATTTGAACTAGTAACGCTTTTTTGTTTGATACACCCGTATTCATATTACGCATAAAAATTTGCTAATATATACAATGTCAACATCTTTATTTAAATATTTTTTTGAAATAATATAATGACTAAAGTGTCAAATTCTTTCTTTTTTTAAAGACAATAATACATTTAACCTTGTATTAAATACTCAATGTTACGTTTTATAAGGTCAATTTCTACTTAATTATTTCTTGCAACATTTAAATTAATTAATATTATATTTTTATTTTAATCAATTGATAGTTCCTATTTTCTAATTTACGAAAATCTGTTTTAATGCTGAAACAAACAAATGCGATAAAATATTAAAAATTGTATAGAACTTTTAGATAAACTAGTTATGCGTCCCTTCAAACAAATATTCAACTATGATCCTGCTCCAGAATGGGTGCCGCATCCGAAAGATTTCCAGGAGGATAACGCGGAAGAAGGATTCGTTGCCGACGAATCGGCCAGGCATAGTTACTTAGATGACCAGGACGAAATTAATACCGAAAATATTCGAAGTGTCGACGAAAAAGGAAACTTGCATGGATTTGGTCGAGAAATTGTTCGATCTATTACAAATCAAGTCAGTTCTATTTCCGCTGGCTTGGATACGGATGCGAATTTTTTTAGTGGCATTTTAAACTTGAGTGGATTTAAAGATAAAGTCAAAGCTATATTTCCAGGTCAGTTTATTTTTAATTACATAATTTAAAAAACGTATATACCTAGTTGCAGAAATGTTCCACACACACACACACACACACACGCATACGCGCGCGCTCGCGAGCACTCTTGCTCATAGACATCATTATCAGGGAAGGTCAAAAAGTGCATTTCCTTTAAAAACTTGAGATCGAAAATTTTCTTAATTGCTATACTTTCTCATTGTCGTATAAGAAAGTAAAGATATTCATTACATATATATGAACATAAGAAATTCATTATATATAAATACGAATTTATAAAATATTTCCTAATATTTTAGGTACGCAATGGTGTGGCGATGGAAATATAGCCCGTAATGGAAAAGAACTTGGCTTTTTTCACAAAACTGACAACTGTTGCCGAGAACACGATAATTGCCCTGATTTTTTGGAAAAAGATGAAACCAAACATGGAATTGTAAACAAAGGACTTTTTACAAGGTATACCGAAATACTTTACTAACAAGTAATACACATTTCAATTGTACTTTACTCGTTGTAAACTGTTTAAAAATAGTAATTACGGCTACCAAGTTAGCATAAACGCATCGTGGGTTGCATATACATTATTGAACACATATTTGTCTATGATTTAACGGAAAAATCACAAAAGTTTATTATTATATTATATGAATGTTATATTTTAGATCAAATTGTGAATGTGATCGTAAATTTTACAAATGTTTGAAAGACGCACAAGATATGATTGCCACTCAAATAGGCATGGCATATTTTTCAGTACTAGGACCGCAATGTTTCAAAGAAGAATACCCCATTGTTAATTGTCGGATCAGAGTAGGAATGTAAGTATGACTTCATTTCGATTTTCTTTCAAAACTCTAACATTATTTGTCAACTTAGAACTGGCAGGTGTATAGATTATGATCTCGCTAATTCAACAAAGAAGTTTTACCAATGGTTTGACAACCCAGAATTTTAATCTTCTAACTAAATTCGTTACTCATCCGTAGTAACAACCATTTAAATGTGATATTAATGGAAGGGATGAAGAAATTATAAATTGTACAATAATTGATCCAGAAATTTTATGAATCTGTATTTAGTATCTAAATACGATAAATAGAATATTTTATTAAGTTTAAATTATTTATTTTAAGGAAATGTACAATAAAAAAATTATTAATTTAAATTATATCAAACCTGTCTATTTTTTTTAATAACCAACACTATTATTGCTGATTATCTTTAGCACTTTTAGCAATCATATTTTAATGACTTATTAGCACAATTTCGAAAATATTTTTATAAAAATCTAAAAAACATCAGTTTTCTTAAGAAACTTTAAAGTGTTAGTCGTGCAACCATGTATAATAAATAGATAAAAGCGCAATAAAATATAAAATTTATTTTTAAAATATTGACAATAAATACGAAATATATTAACAATAAATACGAATGTCACTTTTATAAAATAGTATAAGTCCTATATGCACCAAATTATAAATAACGGGTGTTTCAAATGAATGTCAAACTAAAAGAACAAGTTTTGATAGCTGCTGACAGCATTTTTTCGATCCCGTTAAATATTTTATTCAAAACAGAATCAGATCAGCTAGTAAATTTGTCATTAGTCATTTGCAGCTAATAGTTCATAGTGTACCAATATTTAAAATGTAGTATATTAGATTACAACATTAAAATGAAATGTGATTTGTGTCTTGTATTCTTATTAATCGATGCTATATATGTATCAGTAATGTCAGGTATGTAAGAACTCACTCAATATATAACAAAATATCTTGAGAGGAATCCACAAAACGCATTTTAAAATGTGGATAACGAATTAAGCAAATGCTAGCGCAATTAATGCAAAATTAAATTTTAGAACCGACAACAGTTGCTAATATGTATCTTAATTATACGGATAGTGAAGATTTTTTCTTCCAAGATAAGATTTTAAAGCATCAGTTTACTTTACCAGGTATAAACCAATATTTATTATGATTAACTTTTGAGATTGCGTCAAATTTTATATATATATATATATATATTCGTAGGAACTAAGTATTGTGGTCCTGGGAATCGTTCAAATGGACCCGATGACCTTGGACGATTTGATGATGTCGATATGTGTTGTCGAGACCATGACATGTGCCCGGATAATATCCCAGCAGGGGAATACAAGCATGGGTTACATAACACTGCTTCATTTACCAAGTAATATTTACGGAAATAATTACATACAAGATACAGTCTGTTCACGTTGCAAACGTGATCAATTAATTACACATATACAATAATAATTTAAGAAATCGAATATTACGTTTTATTTAAGGGAGTACATAGGTTTTGAAAGTAAAAATATAGCACTATTTTGCTAATTTTTTTCTGCTTTATTGATACACTTACGAATTTAATTTTTTTACCGTAACAAAGGTGTATACAACAACGTTAAAAATCACAATTTTTCAAGAAAAAGAAAAACACTCAATTGCGGCAAAATGGCGAATCGCGCGGAGGTCCTTATTTCGTATCCCCAGGATAACTCGGCAGTTTATCAGTTGAAATACACAAGCGTACGTTTTTATTAATTTTGAAGGTCAAAACTAGTCCTTGTCGAGCCCGATTTTTGAAATTTTGATTATTAACAAAATGGCGGCCTTTTTCATTTTTAACTTCAATTTTGGGGTAAGAAATTCGTCTTTACAAGTCAAAAAATACTATATCTTTCAAAATACAACAAAATCCTCTCGACAAAGACTCTTAAATATAATAAGCTTCAACAGAAAGAAAGAATAACGCAAATTGGTTGAGTAGGTCTTGAGAAATCTTGGGGATACGATTTGAAAACATAGTTTCGAGATATAAGCGTTTTGCATTACATTAAAACGCTGGGTTTTTTGACCGATTGAACCACTGTGCATCGTCATAACTTCGTCAGTTATTCGAATTTTTAATTCAAGTTTTGACTGTACATTTCTGACAATATCTACTTTTCGAGTAAGCAAAAAAAAAACGTAAAATTCTAACCAGAAAAAGTTATGTACGCCCTTAATAATTTAACTAAAATTATAAGTATTCTATAACTTTTTGTTTCGGAATACGTGTTTTAGAGCGAACAGACTATACTCAAATATGTAGATTTGACTGTGATTCAGAATATATATTTTATAATTAATTACGAATTTCTTAGGTCTAACTGTATTTGCGATGAAACATTTCATCACTGTTTGAAAAACATCCATACAGTTCCGGCTAGGATAATTGGAGCATTTTATTTTTCTTTATTTCATATTGATTGTTATAAGAAGGAACATCCTGTTATTGCATGTACTCGACTTAGACGTAGGTAAGTTGCATTAAATAATTATTATACTTGCGGCGTTTTTAAAACGCACACGCACCAACACACACACGCGCGCGCACACACACATACAGACAAACGTCATTCCAAAAATAGTAACTATAGATTCTGGGAAGGACGAAAATCGAAATCTCGAGACAATTTTTTTTTTCTTTCTTATAAGAAAGTAAAAATAATTTTTGAAGGTATCCACTCTATTGACTAAAATATTCAATATTTTTTTAATGTTTATTGCCATGATACAGACATAAATACACGTTCATTGCATCGGTACATAGATACATTATAGTTTTATGAATGATTTGAAATAATGATTGCTATAAATAAATGTGTAATTGATATTTTAGGAAATGTTTAGAGTACAAATTGAACATAACTGCAACGCCTGTTTACCAATGGTTTGACTCGCCGTTTTTCCGCCACTGGATCGAACAATTCCCAAATATCACTATTCTCAACAACACGTATAATGAATATTTAGCGATGTCGAATGATATCAACGGCACTGAAATACCGAATAAACTGATTGTTGAAATATACGAAAATGACACAGAAACTGAACAACCAGCAACGATCAGTTCGCTTTATTTACCAGCGATTCGGACCTCGAAAATCAGTATTTTTGATTTTTTATTTCCTAAATTAATTGTTACTACAGACATGCCACATACTACTCAAGCGAAATTACACGAAACCACAATATATTTAAGTGGTGATATTAATCAAAATATCAACAATCTTTCCTTGTCAGAAATTAACGATGATTTATCGAATAAATTTCAAAATAGTGAAGAATCACCAAGTGACACTACCACAGAATATTATAAAACAACAGAAATTTCATTAAATGAAGTGTAATTAATATTTTAAATTTAGAAAATAAATAAAAACATATTAATTCGTCAATTTCATCTTGAATATATGAATAGATTTTTTTTTCTTTAGTACGTATATTATTTAAATTGTAATATGCATTTGTGAATTAAAGTTATTCATAATTATTAGTACAAAAATAGATTTAAATTTACCTACCCTGTAATTCGATACCTATAACACACATTGATTATTTCGTCTATTAATTTTAAGTAAATATTTAGTATTCTATATCAAATTTTACAGACATGAGACGCTAACGTGATAATTTGCAAATCAGATATGAAACTGTAATTATTCGTGAAAGTTAATTAAATCTAATAAGTATATTTAAACATGGCGAATCAAATTTGGGCGCTACTTAAAAGTTTATGTTATAAACAATGGAATCAAACTATATCAGGTAAGATATTGAATTTTGGCGACTAAATTATAGAAAGCAAATTCGTAATTATTAATTTTTAAAGTAATTATAGTTAAACTGTTACAGCTCATTTCTAATTTAATGCTAAATGCCTAAAACTTGACATGTCGATTTTGTGAGTAAATAACCATTAATTCATATTTTAAGTGTGTATATTTTTAATGTCATATTTGATATTTATAACAATAAAAATAGTTTACGTATATAACAAAACCTTTACAATATACCTACAATTTGTTCTGATTGAAAATTTAAGAACAGTTTTCAACTGCATTAAACCTATAATTATTGTCTTTGTTCATAAATTGTTCATATAATTAGTTATATAATTATTAGCAACATGCAAAACTGTGATTTTTAACCTTGCTACAAACAACAAATATATATCTATTTAAAATAAATTTTTACATCATTGAATAAAAAAATTTCATAAAGCTAATCGGTGTTGAATTGTGATTTATTATTTTATATTATATTTCCATGTAAGTTTTGAAATGTACATATTATTGTTCTTATAATAAGGAATTCATTTCTTATAAACATTTTGTTTAACGTCGTTGCCGTTTTTTCCCCCGTTTTTCAATCATTTTAATTAAAATAATCATTCCACGTGAGACTGCTACATGCGTTAATCCATTTATTATAAATTCAAACAATAAAAAAAAAAAAACTTGTATTCTCACAATTTCGAGATAAAAAATAACATTTTTTTCCCCATAAATAAAAAGGATTAAAAATGAGTGATATATATTCTTTTATCACAGAAGAATAAAGAATTAATTACATATATCATATAAAACCGCGGCTAATGGCGATGTTTGAATTGTGACCTTGATAAACTATGTGGAACATTCACTATATGTTTAAAATGTTTAATTTATTTCTTATATTTTTGTTTAGCATTGTTTAAACAAGTGTTTTCCTTGACTCACATTATTATTTAATTTGAAAACGGTATTAGGTACAGATCATTTAGTTAACAGTTGCTCGTGTTTTTTAAAAAAGGCCAAAAGTAAGTACGATCATATTATTTCAAATAAAAACACTTGTTCACAAATTATTGTATGAATATACGGCGCTTAAAATAATCAAACAATTCTGTTTCTTTATATATTTTATTATAAGGAAATCTATTAGATTTTTTTTTTCATTTAATAAAACATTTATAAAAGTGCAATTTTACAAAATTCTGCTGGAGTGTCTATAGTAGCTACATTGTAATAACTACGTATAAAATAAAGATTATAATGAAAATAGATGCAATTATAATTTAATATAAAATATTTCACTCGATGAAAATCTAAAATCATTTAAAATATGTAACTAAGAGAACGTTTGTGACCTTAAATCTATTAAAACTGTATGGAGATACTTTTAAATAACTGTTCATTTATTTCAGTGTACTTAACAATGAATTTGCCGGTTTGGGTATCAAACAATATTTTAGAAACAAGTCTACAAACTTATTTGAACGATAAAACAATTAAAATACTAGAAATAAAAACAAAAAATGCGGTACCTGTTGGCGATAACTATACGAGCGATCTTTTCAGAACTACAATTAAATACAAATCTAATTTGGGGTAAGTAGACATACATACATACAAAGTTTTTTGATTCATTCGGATTACTCATTTTTAGAAATATTTCTAATACAATATCCTTAATTGTGAAATGTACCGGTGAAGATGGCGTCAAAGAATTGTTTGCAAAAGGAGTAAATCTTTTCGAAAAAGAAACGAAAATGTTTAGTCTAACTTTACCAAAACTTCACAACATTTTAGGTAAGCTCATTAATGTTATAGCAAGTTTAAAGTGAGTAAAGGGTATAAAATAATAACAATTTTGTTCATAGGTAATATTTGTTTATCAGCAGAGTGTTTATATGCAGATATGAAACCTCGTGGTCTCATCATTTTACAAGATTTAGCACCGCTTGGGTACAAAATGGCGAATAGACAATTAGGTCTTGATATGGATCATTGCCTTCTAATGATGAAAAAAGTAGCTAAACTTCATGCAAGCTCGGCGGTTCTTTACGAAAACGTAATATTTTATTGATTTACACTGTCAATTAATGCTGTAAAAAATATATATGTTTAGGATCCGAAATCTATGGATTATTACGACCGTGGTCTATTCACGAATCAGCATGATAATGAGATAATAGAAAAATTCGTTATGGGCGGATTTAAATCGCTGGAAATTGCATCCAGCAATTGGCCAGGTTTTTTTTTTAAATTCAGTAAAATCAAGTGACTATTTTGCGATTTATCGAATTTATTTATTTAAGGCTATGAAAAGTATTCGAAGAAAATATCGATTATGACCGAAAAATTGTTCAAGAAATGCATGAATGTTGGACAAAGAAGAATCGGACAATTCAGCGTTTTAAATCATGGCGATTTGTGGTCAAATAATGCGTTATTCAAATATGATGCGAAAGGACAACTAATCGACTTAAAATTGGTAAATTTGTTTACTAAAGTTAATTATTAGAAATAAATGTTTGGTTTGCAGGTAGATTTTCAATTCTCTGTATTCACAAGTCCTGCAATTGATCTCCACTATTTTATTTATACTTCGCCACAACTTGGTATAATTAAAAATAACTTATCAACATTACTCGAACATTATTATGAACATCTTGTTGCCAGCTTAAGAGAACTGAATTATCCTCATGAAAAACTACCAAGTTACTCAGATATATACGATGATTTCATGAGCAGAGGATTCTATGGTAATGTTAGCGAATGATTATGCAATAGTGACGTAAATTTATTTTATTTGTTCTATTTAGCTGTGATCGCGTCTGCAATTGTGCTGCCACTTGTTAGAGCGCCAAGTAGCGGAGATGCAACGTTTGATGAGCTCGTCAAAGAAGACAACGAGAATGGTTTTCGACAAAAGTCGTACAATTGCGATGCGTACCGCAAAATAATGCAAGAATTATTACCATTTTACGACAATTTAGGTCTTCTAAATTAATATAACTACACGATAATTTTGTAGTATATGATTCTGTAGAATGATTTTATTCAAATTTGACTCATATTTAATAAAAAGCATAATTACATTTTATAATACTAAAAAAAAACTAATTAATAATAAGTATTGACTAGACATGGACAGGTCCTAATTATCTTAGAACGTTTCTGGTGTTTTGTCTTTCTATTTTGTATTAAATTATTTCTAGAGAATATAAAATGGGGACTAAAGCACAGGACAACAAAATAATGGAATATAGCCTAAGAATAAGTAGTACAAAATACTAACATACCTATATAATAGAGATGTGTAATTAAAAATGTTTTTAGATAATAAACTATTTTATCAATTATTCTGGTCTAATATTTTTTCAAATTCATTTAAGAACTCATCGGACGTTCTCTTTGATTTATTATTTGTTTTCTGGCATAATCCAAATGGAAGGCAGCTATCTGGAATAACAAAATAGCAATAAACAAAATATAATATAAATATAAATATCTGCAGTGTCATGCACCGAACTTTCTTATCCGCATATGGGTTAAACCTTATCGTAGTTACATTATTTTTCTAATTTATAATATTTGTTCTAACCTTTAGATCGCTTTTACACTAAATATGTTTCTTAGAATAAATATTAAATGTCAAACTTCAAATTATTTAAGTCTATTTTGTTAAACAATTGACAGGCGCAGATGATACGATTTATGTAACAATATATATAATAAGCAGACATTTATTTTGAGACCAGTACTTTTTTTGGAAAAAAGATTCAAACAAAAGTTGTGCTAAATATAAATATCATTAATTTTTGTTCACTAAAATTTTCTGTAACTGTAACCATTTTTGAGTAATTGCAGAAACTGCAAAAAATGACTAGGGTAAACATGAACTTCCGGTCGGAATATGGTTTTCAAAAATAGGAGGCGCATACAAATCTTAAGTTTAAAATTTCATAATTTTCCCTTTGGCCGTTTGGGCTGTAGAGCGCTCACATACATACATACATACATATACACACACACACACACACACACACACACACACACACACACACACACACACACACACACACACACACACACACACACACACACACACACACACACACACACACACACACACACACACACACACACACACACACACACACACACACACACACACACACACACACACACACACACACACACACACACACACACACACACACACACACACACACACACACACACACACACACACACACACACACACACACACACACAGACACACACACAGACGGACGTCATTCCAAAAATAGTCGGAATCGATTCAGGGAAGGACAAAACGTATATTTCCGTTAAAATCTCGAGTTCGAAATTTTTCATGATTACAATACTTATACTGCGTATAAGAAAGTAAAAATTGTCAATTGAAATTAAATAGATTATCAAATAACAAACATAATTTATACTCATTTACACGTACTATTGAGTATAGAACTTCATTAAACGCGCTAATCATTTTAGGATTAGATAATTACACTATAATTATTACATAAGACATATGACACTAATGATTAGAATAACATTTTAACTAAAACATGTCCAATTACCTTCATTTTCCAGCCTTTTCTTTTTATACCTAAATTATAAATAACAATCATTAAAAAACTGTAAAACAAATTTAAAATTAATTTCTAACGACGAAAACCAAATGTAACTAATGTTTTAAGAAATCCTTTAATGCTGTTATTTTATCTAAAAATATTTCCTTCTTATATTTAAGACATTCCATATAAGGTTTGTTTTATAAGCGGATCGGAATAGCTTCAATTTGTATATACTGTTTATATACTCTTATGATGGTTCAACCTAGAGTGACTAGATATATAAGAGTGTGGACAATCGACGAGTAGTCCCTATCCAAAGCATAGAGCGCAGGTTCCCCGCTTGTGATTGGTCGCCGCCATAGTTTGTCTAAATATTCAAATGAAATGCATTGCGTTATATGGAGTGCGCGGCTCATATTTTCTTATACTCCTTAAATCTAAAGCACCAGATAAGATAATTGCACCCCGTATTTTTTATGTTATTCCTGATTAAATTCTGCGTATTTTATTCCGCGACAGCATATGTCTATCTTTTATAGAAACATTTATACAAAAGTCAAAACATTTCGCGCTCAAATATTACGGTATAAACATAATTTTAAAATACACCGTTTGAATTAATAAATGTAATAAGCATAATAAACAGTGTTTATTTTAAGAGATTCGCGAAATGTATAACACTAATAGACTTGCAAGTATACAGCCCAAATAGTTATATTAGCCCGCGAAATGTTTGGAATTTAGTATAAATGTTTCTATAATAGATAGACCTATGCTGTCGCGGAATTAAATACGCAGAATTTATTCAGGAATAACATAAAAAATACGGGGTGCTATTATCTTATCTGGTCCTTTAGATTTAAAGAGTATAAGAAAATATGAGCCGCGCGCTCCATATAACGCAATGCATTTCGTTTGAACATTTAGACAAACTATGGCGGCGCCAATCACAGGCTGGGAAGCTATTGTCCACACACTTATATATCTAGTCACTCTAGTTCAACCTATTCCGAGCTGCCTGTGTACATTTGATTTTTGATCGACTGTTTCAAACGACTTTATAATTTAAATTTTACATACCAGTAAACGAACCAAATTATGAATGGTATTAAAATAAGCAAAAACAGTGCATAGAATCCAGGATGCCAGGACGATTTTCGTCGTGGTATCAATAAATTATAAACATTATAACGGCGTTCTGTGTTATATATATTCATCAATATAACGCTGATTGTATGCTCATTGTGCGGATCAAGTGCCTTGTTTTGTATTTGCCCACCGAGACTTTTCGATTGGACGATCAAATCATCGCCAACCGTAAATGTAATGCCGATTTCATTTGCCTAAAATATTTTAATTACATATCAAGAACGTATGACGTAAATATATTATAGTTTTCAATCTACTTGTAATTCAATTGCAATCCAAGATGATCCAGCGCACTTAACTAGAGTGGACATATCCATTTGGATTATATCTGTCAAGTAATTGTTCGTACTTTTGTCTGGTGTGGCATCCATATCACAGACCATTACAAATAAATAACTGAAATCATTTCAAAATATGTATTAATTAACTAAAATTAACGCTAATAATAAATTTCAGGATTGAAATAATGTGTGTGATTGATGATTAATATATTGCGTATAACTATTGATAAAGTAGATACCTGATTTCACTTAGAGTGGTTGGATCGATGCCTGGTATAGTAATTACTTGATTTGTATCCGTATAATCACGTGCAATTACTTCTGCTCTTAGCACGGGCGTCGCTGGTGGAGTTACCATTATTATCGATGTATTTTCACCTAGAAATTCGTTTATTCCACAAACACTGATGTTATATCTAGATGAAAATGGAATGCCATCTTTTACCTAAAATATATTTTCTGCTATTACATCTCCAGCTTACTACTATAATGCCCGGTATTATAAACGTCAAATAACTAAAATACTCGGTAGATTTGATTTGGTAACCAAGTAATATACTTTACTCTATAGATTTCCGTATTATAAACGAAAAATAAATTTACTTCGCTAGTAAATCTCACAGTTAAACTACTCCCATGAATTTCTAGCTAGTAACATTTATTCTGTCAATTACTTGACAGCTTCGTGTTTTGTTTTTATTTCAAATATTATAATAATAACCGTTGTGAAATTTGCAATATTTATATATTAGTCATCTATTGATGAATAGATGAACTAAAATAGTCGGTAAATCTCCTATTAGTTAATTTACTTGTAAGATTCTTTTATAACACGCAAAATTATATTAACTGTGTAAGTAAATTTAGTTCCATAGTAACTAATTAACATTTATTTTGTTCTTTATAATACCGGGCCTTAGAAAAGTAAATACCCAAAATTTATAATCCTTTTCCGCATTAGTAATATCAAGATACAATGGGTCATATTCAAATAGACTTGATTTAACAATTGAAGTATCCAAGCGAGTGATTACTATTAAAAATTTGATAAGATCTCCATTTGATATGTATGGATGATTCCATGAAATAAGTAACTGATCATCAATCCAAGTACTAATCAGATTTACAGGCGGCAACGATACTGTAAATAAAATTACTTCCTTGTACATAATTGAACAAAACAAATTAATACGCTTATAGACTACTCTAGATTAGAGTGACTAGATATATAAGAGTGTGGACGATAGCTTCCCAGCCTGTGATTGGCGCCGCCATAGTTTGTCTAAATGTTCAAATGAAATGCATTGCGTTATATGGAGTGCGCGGCTCATATTTTCTTATACTCTTTAAATCTAAAGGACCAGATAAGATAATTGCACCCCGTATTTTTTATGTTATTCCTGAATAAATTCTGCGTATTTTATTCCGCGACAGCATATGTCTATCTTTTATAGAAACATTTATACAAAATTCCAAACATTTCGCGGGCTAATATAACTATTTGTGCTGTATACTTGCAAGTCTATTAGTGTTATACATTTCGCGAATCACTTGAAATAAACACTGTTTATTATGCTTATTACATTTATTAATTCAAACTGTGTATTTTAAAATTATGTTTATACCGTAATATTTGAGCGCGAAATGTTTCGACTTTTGTATAAATGTTTCTATAAAAGATAGACATATGCTATCGCGGAATAAAATACGCAGTATTTATTCAGGAATAACATAAAAAATACGAGGTGCAATTATCTTATCTGGTCCTTTAGATTTAAAGAGTATAAGAAAATATGAGCCGCGCGCTCCATATAACGCAATGCATTTCATTTGAACATTTAGACAAACTATGGCGGCGACCAATCACAGACGAGGAACCTGCGCTCTATGCTTTAGATAGGGACTACTCGTCGATTGTCCACACTCTTATATATCTACTCACTCTACTCTAGATATTTATAAATGAGACTTACCATTCTGAGAAGTATAAGTTTCTCTATTACTACTATCGCCATAATAACCATATCCGTAATTTTTACCATTCACCTAAAACACAATTAAACGTATAACAACAAATTACAAAAATACAACAGGATTCATAAGCCCTATCACTTACAAAACTATATTTTTGTAGTAATTAAATATTGAACAAACCTTACCGCAATTTTATAACGGCTAAAGAGAAAATTATGAAATTTTAAACTTAAGATTTGTATGTGCTTGGCAAGAAAACCTCCTATTTTTGAAAACAATATTCCGACCAGAAGTGCATGTTTACTCAAGTCATTTTTTGCAGTTTCTGCAATTACTCAAAAATAGTTGCAGTTACAGGTAAATTATTACAACAAAAATTATAGATATCTGCATTTTGTTCATCTTTTATTTGAATCTTTTTTTCACAAACGGTACCGGAAAAAATAAAATGGCTCTTGAAATTTCTTCTTATTATATTTATTTTTACATAAATCGTATCATCTGCGCCGGTCAATTGTTTAACAAAATAGACTTAAATAATTTGAAGATTGACGTTTTATATTTATTCTAAGAAATATATTTACTGTAAAAGCGAATAAGAAAGTTCGGTGCATGACACTGCAGATGTTTCTGTAGTAATTTAATATTGAACAAACCTTACCGCAATTACGTAACAATGATTTTCAACCACATTAGTTATTTCAAAACATGTGAAGTCATCCCATAATTTGCATTTCATTGGTTTATTTATTATTTGAGAGGATTCATCACTAGCGTCACACATACGATAAACAACTTTATATGATTGAAGCACACCTTTTGGTGGATTCGATGGCGCCATCCATCGGATTTTTAGTACATGTTTATCTCGAGAATACACCGTCAAATTCCCAACTGCATTAGGAGCTAAATACATATTATTATCTTAAATAATAATGTAAAACAATATTTCTAAGCAATAAATTAGTTACAGTTTACATTTACTTACACGAAGGCTCTGTACGAAATAATAATTTCGTATGTACTTCAGTAGAATTCTGTACTTTTACTACTAATGAATAATTTGTATACGGTTCTAAACCATACCAGCGAAAACTATCTTCTTTACTATCAGTGTGTTGTGTTATAGTATTTCGTGGACACCACGCTTCTAGACATGTTAGAAAGAAAAATATTCTTCTATTGCACACTGGGTGCCAGTGGATATCTGCGAAAGTTGTGCCAGAAACAACATGTAGACTTTGAAGCATAGGTATATCATTTGGAATATCTAAGAAGACATTTATTCGTTAAAAAAAAATTCCTTAATATATATTTCTATCCGTACAGCTGTACAAATTCATGAGGTAAAAATGGCGGCTCTTCTATGTATTAGATCACTCGATGTTCGTTAGAGGGACATAAAATCGACTAATAAATTTGTACAGCGCTCTATCAAAATAATATCAAACTAACTTATGCATTGACTGGGAAAAGATATCGGTGGTGTTGTACCTATTAAGGTAGCATTTGAGTAGATATTAGCTCGAATAAAAGGGTTTCTAAATACGTATATAGAAGCATTTGTGTTTATTTCGTATATGTCTTCAATCTTCTGCCAGTTATAATATTGTTGTTTCTATAACAGGGAGAATCAGATTCTAAATAATATGAAAACATTATTGTATTAAGTTAAAATGTATAACTTACAATTTCAACTGTATACGAATCAGCATTCAATTCTTTTGCAGTTGAATGAACATTTATTTTAAGTGTTACATTATGTATAGTTGCATTTATTAATTCTATTTTAAATGGATCAGCATCTATAAAAACGAAGATTGTTTGTTATAGAATAACATTTTTATTTCAAATTTGTTTTTAAAAATACCTGTTGTATTTGTTGATTGGGTTTGGGTATATATTATGGTTATAATACAAATTAAAAGTAATCTGAAATAAAATATGTTTCAAATCGTTTTTAAATTTAAACTACAAAATAATTGTATGTGCGTGTGTGTGTGTGTGAACGCTCTAATTTTGTATTTTAATATCCTTACTGTTGGGCGAACACAATAAAACACTTGACCCGGGGCGGAATTACATTTATTTTCCGTACCCAAGTGAACACAACATATACAGAATGCGCAATGCGCAACAAACCCGACATGACATAAAAAACGGCGCGAACGGATTCTCCAGTGCTGCCATCTGTGCTCCCCAGAAAAGGCGGGAGTTTACGAAATTTAAATCAAATACTCAACACTCCCACTTTGATTAAATGATGTCCATTGAAAAACTGACAGCTCTATTGTGAGAATGACTTTAAATGATATAATATCTTGGTTAACGCCCGTCGAAAGAAATCTAATTAACGAACGTTTCAAAACCGTTTGATGTCCACCACCTGAAGCATCTCGCGTTGGCGTTGAAGAATGGCCTTCGATAGTGGTTTGGTCATCAGGTCTGCTTCCTGATCTTCGGTTGGCGTGTATGCGAGAATGAATTCTCCTGACTCGTACTTCTCTCGGATGAAATGGAACCTCACGTCTATATGCTTGGTCCTCTTGTGAAATGGCGCTTTGATTGTCCATCATCAGCGTCGTAGGTACGTCACCGGAATCCAGAAGAGTCGACAGCAAGGTTTTCAGCCACAGGATCTCCTTCAACTGGTCGCAGCTGAGGGCTTCTTCGTAGCTTCCAGGTTCGGGATGATCTGCGATGAACGCGGTGCAGTCGGCGACTTCGGCGTATCTCGCTGGAGGATTCATCTGGTGTCGATCACGAAGATTATATCCTCGCGGCGGGTCTCGTCTGCGATCATCTTCCGGTTGATTTGGCAAGTCCACGTCCTCAGCGTCTCTGACGGGTGGTCCCTCAGCGCCTCTGACAGGTGGTCCCTCAGCGCGTCCCTCCGGCTCCTCGTCATAATCCCCACGGATGTCGTCTGCGAGGCGTGGTCCGGGTTCTGCCGCTCCGAAGTTCTGCGGGTTGCCCACCAGATTCAGCTCCGAGTACTCGTCTTCCTCAGGAGCGACGTCATGTGAGTAGGATCGACCGGAGAATTTCACGTCGCGGTGAGTCTTGACTTGGTCATTTCCAGGAAACCAAATCTTGTAGCCTTTGACCGTGCTGTCGTATCCGACGAAGAATCCCCGCTCAGCCTTTGGGTCGAACTTCCGGCGCTTCTCCTTGGGGATGTGGACAAAGGCCTCCTCGCCGAAGATCCTCAGTCCCGATGTGTCGGCTGCCAGTCCAAGCCAGAGTTCGCACGGTGGCACTCCTTTCTGGCTGCTCGTGCCGGTGCTGTTCAGCACATGGACTGCAGTGTTGACAGCTTCTGCCCACAATTTCCTGGGAAGTTTCTTCGCGTGCAGCATGGTTCTGGCCGCCTCGACCAGCGTTCGGTTGTCCCGTTCCGCGGCGCCATTCTGCTGCGGACAGTAGGCCACGGTCCTCTGGTGGGTGACTCCGAGTCGTCGAGTCAGTTCTTCCACCTGTTGGTTGATGAACTCGAGGCCGTTGTCCGTTCGAAGAGTCATCACGCCCTTCTCCAGGTGTTTCTCCCCCTTCTTCAGGTAGTCTTCGAGGCAGTCCGCGACCTCCGACTTGTTCTTGAGGAAGTACGTCTTCTTCCAGTGTGAGAAGTCGTCCTTCAGGAGAAGAAAATACCTCGATCCTCCAATGGACTTCTCCGGCATGGGGCCGCAGACGTCAGCGTGTACCAGTTGTCCTATCCCAGAGGTCCTCGTCGTCGAGCTCGGGAACGGCAGGCGGTGCATCTTTCCGAGAGTGCAGGCGTCGCAGAAGATGTCCTCTTGGTCCTTGAAGTCAATCTCCTTCGCCTTCAGGAAGCTCCTGACGTGCGCGAGGTTCTGGTGCCCCAGCTTCTCGTGCCACGATTGGAGCGATTCACCTTCGGCGAGGTGAGCCTGCATCTCGGTGTCGACGCTTTCGACCTGGAACTTCATCCGGTACAGTTTGTTCTGACGCTCTCCCACTGCAACAATATTGCCGTCTCGAGATAGTATGCACGTGGAATGGTCCGATTCGAGCTGCAGGCCTTTGTCGAGGGCGGCTCCCGCGGAAAAGAGGTTATACTTGATCTTTGGTAGATACAGGACCTTCGCCAGGTGTCTCTGAACCCACTTCTGTCCGTCGAATGCGAGAATGTTGATGTCTCCCGAGCCGCGGGCGCTAATGTACTCCCCATTGCCCATGCGAACCGACGACGTCTGTTCGAACTCGACGTAGTTGACGAACCAGTCGCGCCGATTTGACATGTGGTCACTCGCCCCAGAGTCCAAATACCAGCCATCCTCATCGGAACCGTGACCTGCAATCGAGGTTAACAGCTCCCCGACAAGCGCGTCACCCCTCACGTCGTTTCGCGAGTTACCTGGCTCCTTTTTCTTCTTCTTGCTCCGACAATCCTTCGCCCAGTGACCGTACCTGTTGCACTCGTAGCATTTCCCTGGCTTCCGCGCCGGGTCGCTGCCTTGTTGGTTTCCTCGGTGTCCTTGTCCTGGACCCTTCGAGTTGAATTTCCTGGCGGCGAGGGCGCTCCCTTCCGACTTCTCCTGGGAGGTCATCCGGGTTTCTTCGATGGTGAGTCGAGAGATCAGGTTGACCAGGGTTCGCTCGTCGGCACTGGTCGAGTCCCACGCGCTGACGAAGTGATTGTAGCGGGAAGGCAAGGTCATGAGGATTTTGGTGATAATTAGGGAGTTTGGAATTTGCTCACCCAGGTTCCGGAGCCTGTGTGCTAGATCCTCCAACTTCGAGATGTGAGTCGCGATGTCGTCGGCCGGATCCTTTGTCATGACATACCACTGTTGTTGCAGCATGTGAACGCTGGCGTCGGATCGTTGCTCGTGGACGGAGAGAAGCTTGTCCCACATGGCCTTGGCGGACTCGCAGTTGATGATGTGGAGCATCTGCTGGTCCACGATCGTCGTTGCGATTATCTTCTGGGCGAAATTGTCGGCTTTGGTCCATTCTGCGAGCCGAGCGTTGAGCCCCGCGAGTTGCTCTGCATTCTGGTTAGCCGCTGGCTCCGGCTTCACGGAGGTCCCGGTGACGACGCCCCAGGCATTGTGCGAGTTGAGGACGATTCGCACTTGGAACTTCCACAGTGGCCAGTTTTCACTGTTTTTCAGCTTTGTGATACGCACCAGATCGTTCTCCATCGTTTTTCGGTCAGTTTTTCACTTTGCACGTGGCTGGACCTAACCTCAAAACGGAATCCGGCTTCTTGGAGCTTCTGCCGGCGGTGCGCGACTGTTCACTTGTAAGAGACTGCAGGTCTGTGTCGCTGGGCCCATAACCTGTTGGGCGAACACAATAAAACACTTGACCCGGGGCGGAATTACATTTATTTTCCGTACCCAAGTGAACACAACATATACAGAATGCGCAATGCGCAACAAACCCGACATGACATAAAAAACGGCGCGAACGGATTCTCCAGTGCTGCCATCTGTGCTCCCCAGAAAAGGCGGGAGTTTACGAAATTTAAATCAAATACTCAACACTTACAATTGCAATTCAAGCAAGTACATTTAGTTATAATATCAATAATTCATTTTCAAACAATAATTATTACTCATAAAAGTAATACTTTGCAGTGAATAAATAACATCAAACTTTTATAATAAATCACATAAAAAATATATATTTATGTCTAAAACCGCTTACCGTATTAAAAACATGATAACTTTCGTATCGCCAAAATTATAACGTATTTTTAACAGCTAAAACGAACCGTCATTTTATTTTCATATCTTAAACAAATCTTAGATTACAATATATTAAATAGTGTTATAGATAAATAATTCTGAGTAAACAACTCAGGTCCTGAACTATCTATTTTGATTTTGTCAATACATTCATTATTACCAGTTATTTGATTGATATTACAAAAAATTATATTTAAAAAAAAATACATTTCAACTATTTTTACTTTCTTATACGAAATAAAAAATGCAATCTCTAAATTTTAACAGAAATATACTTTTTGACTTGGAATGACGTCTGTGTGTGTGCGCGCGCAAGCGCGCGCGCGCTTGTGTGTGTGTGTGTTTGCGTATGGCGTGCGTACTTGCTTGCGTGCGTGCATATGAGCGCTCCACAGCCTAAACGGTTGAAAGTAAATTTATGAAGTTTAAAATTTATAATTTCCAACTCGCAACACATATTTTTCCCACTGTTGGCTTATACCAGAAAAGTTTATGATTATTTCAATTTTCGAGAATATTCCATAGGCGGAAGTAACAGAACGAACCCTACTAGTAAACGAACCATGGTTGAAATAACCTGGTTAGCTTTTACAAACTAACCACTTAGCTCAACCAATGATTGGCTCAACAATTTATAATCCCAGTTACCAAATGACAAAAATATACCATGGTATCTAACCAGCAGGTAACCACTACTTGATACATGGTTAACGGAATAAAATGGAACTACAATACGAGCAGGCCAGAGTGGAGCAAATGATTGTGTTTCCGACATCTTTGATCTTTACGATTTTGTGTTCACTAGAAGCAGAATTCATGTATTAATATTTCTGATGTATTTATGTGTCAAGAAACATCAAACAATTTAGACCATCTCCATCTAATTGAGGTAATATTTTCAATTAGTTTATGTGTTTTAGTACGGGCTATAGAAAATCAAATGTTATATTGTATTTTAGGTTAGTAATCTGTATATAAACAAAAACTCGTAAATGTAACTAAAATGTCATATATTTATGTAAAATTAGTACTAAATAGCAATAATTGATGCGATTGAAATTTTGGTTTAATGATTAATTATTAAAATATTGTTAAAGTCGGCGTTCCGACGTATATTTTCTTTAAGAGTTTACTAATTCATTAAACCAAGATGTTAATGCCATATTGAAATTATTATTTGAACGCTAATATGTCGCCGTATGCCAACGTGGTTTTCAAATCGTATATTGCGTTTTAGTTTTTTTTTTGTATACGTGATACAAAATGGATTTATTCGACTTTTTCGACAAAACGGTTTCGTTAAACATTGTAAAATTACCGAGTGCTCAAGTAGGCGTCGATTTGAATGTAGAAGTAGAAGAACAGCCTCATTATGAAGAAGAAGTTGATGACGACGACGCAGCATATACTTATGCGAATAAATATATCGAGGCAGAGGAACGGATGGCTCTTGACACCAGTTCATATGCAAGTATTTTTATTTGTCTCAATTCGAAAACGAAAACATATTTAGATACCAACACTATATGTTTTATTTATAATTTTGTCAACTTTAATGATTTTTCTTCCTTAAATAGAAATGTTTCGCAAATTGTTACAAATAGTACTTATGTATGATTTTTAAACAATACAGTATAGTTACAAATACCTATTGCATTGGGCTTCTTATACATTGTTGGTATATTTGTTTAGATTAAAAAAAAACAAACATCAAAGAATATTATTTATTACACTATAT
Source organism: Nebria brevicollis (assembly GCA_944738965.1). NCBI lineage: Eukaryota > Metazoa > Arthropoda > Insecta > Coleoptera > Carabidae > Nebria > Nebria brevicollis. The sequence goes on along the minus strand of OX122901.1, from coordinate 14,528,594 downwards.
TGGAATTTATTGTGGTCGGGCGTTTTTAGTTTTTAAGTGAATTTGAACTCTAACAAAATATTTGTTTATAATATTTTATTATCCCTTGAGAAGCTTTTTCACTAAATTTATTTGTGTCAAAAAATGTTTAATGGCAAATCGCAAAATAAGTTTTGTACATATTGCAGAAAGTGCAAAAAATGACTAAAGTAAACATGCAATTCCAATTGGAATATTCCTGTCAAAAATAGAATGTGTTCTTGCCAGGCATATACACAAGTCTTGAGTTGAAATTTTTATAATTTTACCATCAACAGTTTAGGCTGCAGACCGCGCACAAACACACACACACACACACATGCATGTTTTCATATGGTTTAAAAAAAGAATATTTTTAGTTTTATATATATATTAAATTATAAATAATAATTATAGTTAAAATGATGTCATTTATGATCTTCAAGTAGTATAAAACGCTATTAAACATGATTGAACGAATAGTTTTATAAAATTGAAATAGAATAAATTTATTTAAAATTAAATTGTGTTCTCAATTAATTAGAACCAAGAAAATGATATATTACGACCAGATACACCAACGACAACAAATACAGGCTACAGGGACAATGATCTAGATTCCGAAATGACAGAGAATATATACACGAAATTTAATTTTGAGAATCGTTTACCACTTACAGAATTATCAATTAATTCATATCAGGAACAGGTAATTTTGTTTGTATTTTGAACATCGCAATCTCTAATTACGGTGTATCATTTTAAGATTTTGGAGTTAATTTACGCAAACTCAGTTGTAATAATACAAGGACCCACTGGTTGTGGCAAAACAACTCAAGTCCCTCAATTTATACTGGATAGTTGTCAATCACAGAATAAGTATTGTAAAATCGCTGTTACCCAACCGCGACGTATTGCTGCAATCACAGTTGCAACACGCGTTTCGGATGAACGTGGATGGTCACTGGGCTCTGTCGTGGGATATCAAGTAAGTTTTACTTCACCTTTACTTATATCGAAAATAATAGTACAAGTATAGTATAGTCGTAGTTCCAAAATCAAACGTAAGATTCAGTAGATAGAGATGCGAAATTGAAAAGAGAATATTTTAGCTTCCCCCTCCACTTTTCAAAACCGGGGTATAGCAATATGAGATATTAGCATTGCGTAAATGGTCGAAAAGTGAAGTAATTGTGGTACGAGCTGAATTTAGAGGGTAAAGCGGAAGAATTTTGCAAAACGTTGCATTGCCACCACACATGCCAAGGATGTGTTTATGATATAGAATTACTTTTGGTTTTGTTAAGCGTCGAAATAAAAAGTTATTTATAAATGAAAATTCAAATATTTTTTACTTGTGTTCTACCGCGAGCGCATGTGGTGGTTATATCTCGAAACTCAATGTGTCACTTTCTATAATTTGAATATGCTTTAAAATTTATCTTTTATTTCATTAATTTTGTTTTGTTCTTGTTCCATATTGTTTGATTTAATATTAAACAATATTTCTTGTTGCTATCGGTCCATTACGTTGAGTAAAAGTTATAATATCTCTCAGATTTGACAGGTTGAGCTTAGAGATATTACCACCACCAGCGCTCACAGCAGCTAGTTTGAACTGAAGTGTAAAATATTTGAATTTTCATTTGTAAATAACTTTTTATTTCGACCCTTAACAAAACCAAAAGTAATTCTATATCATAAATACATCCTTCGCATGTGTGGTGGCAATGCAACGTTTTGCAAAATTCTTCCGCTATACCTCTGAAATTCAGCTCGTACCACAATTACTTCATTTTTCGGCCATTTACACAATGCTAATATCTCATATTGCTATACCCCGGTTTTGAATTTGGAGAAGGGGAAGCATTGCATCTCTCTCGCTGTCACAACTCAATAACATGGTTATACTACATTTTCCCATATTACAGTTTAGTGACGTCACAGTACTGTTAAATAGTTTTGGTTCTCGCCACCAGATCTATGTGTTAAATTAAATGCAACGTATTTAATTATAGGTTGCACTTAATAAACAAACATCACAAGATACTGTTTTGACATATATGACTACGGGCGTTTTACTTCAAAAATTAGTGTCGATGAAGAATTTAAATCAATATAGTCATATTATTATTGATGAGGTTCACGAGCGCGATGCAGATATGGATTTTTTGCTATTAGTTGTGCGCAAATATGTTAGAAGTGTATCGAAACATGTCAAAGTAAGTATTGTTTAATCATCTAAATGGTCATATTATTGTGCTCATAAATGACTTTCAGGTGATTCTTATGTCTGCTACATTTGATGTGGATCATTTCTCAAAATACTTTATGATGTCGGGTGGTTCTACACTTGTACCAGCTCCTGTGATCGATATAACTAAACAGCAACAACACATCGTTAACATATATTATTTGAATCAATTCAAGCAGCAATTAGATGACAAACTTGTAATGCTATATTTTTTTTACGGGGGCGTCATCACATTTTATTTTGTGTTTTTTTTTTTCGTGAATAGATGCCCGAATTTCATCCTGACGAGCCTCAGTGGATGCTAGAATTACGCGATTTGGTCCCTAAGTTATTGGAAGTATTCAACAAGATTGACCCTCCGAATTTGGATTACTACGGTTCTGTTTTAATTTTCTTGCCGGGTATCTTTGAAATTGAGGATACGTACGAACTGTTAACGAACAATCAAACTGCCAAGGTCAAATGGTATGTGGTGCCGCTGCATTCATCCATCTCAGCAGAAGAGCAACGGAAAGCGTTCGAAAAAGCGCCGACAGGGTATCGCAAAATTATTTTATCAACTAATATTGCAGAAAGTTCAATTACCGTTCCAGACGTATCTTATGGTAAGATTCTAGAATTATTTTCTTTTAATTGACAAAACTTTTGTAAGAGAAAGGAATATACAGGGTGTAACAGCGAAACGAGCTACTTCGAATAACTTCTATGTTATTAAAGATACAATAAAATAGTATAAGACAATCTTGTGCAGGACCAAGGGGGACATCCAACTATGAAGAAAAATATTTTTTTAAGCCAGTGGTTCTCAAGCAACAACACAAAGTTATGTTTTTTCAAATGAGATGCTATATATTTTTTAAGCCCATTCAATAGAGTATTTTTTTCTGAATTCCATTATGTATTCGTTTTATACCCTTACATAAGTAAAATATTGAGAAAAATTCGATTGAAAGTTAAATAAATTTTATTTTTATAGTTACTTTTCAGTAGGCTATGAAACAAAATTGAGCTTAAATACATGAAATTCTTTGTTATTTACTTTATAACACTATTTATAAAGTAAATAACAAATAATTTAAGGTATTTAATTTATGTTTCGTTGTGTTTAAGCTCAATTTTGTTTCATAGCCTACTGAAAAGTAACTATAAAGACAAAATTTATTTAACTTTCAATCGCATTTTTCTCAATATTTTACTTATGTAAGGGTATAAAACGAATACATAATAGAATTCAGAAAAAAATACTCTATCGAATGGGCTTAAAAAATATATAGCATCTCATTTGAAAAAACATAACTTTGTGTTGTTGCTTGAGAACCACTGGTTTAAAAAAATATTTTCTTTTATAGTTGGATGTCCCCCTTAGTCCTGCATAAGATTGTCTTATACTATTTTATTGTATCTTTAATAACATAGAAGTTATTCGAGGTAGCTCGTTTCGCTGTTACACCCTGTATACAACATTTATTTGTACTAGTTCAAGAAAATATATTTTAATATTTTACTAACATGAAACACTTTTTAATGAAATATATTTCATATAGACATTAAAAATTTATGTTACAGTCATCGATTTTTGTTTGACGAAAGTATTGATAAGTGACCCCGCAACAAATTACACCTCATTGAAATTAATGTGGGCATCACACACGAATTGCCAACAGAGATCAGGTCGAGTGGGTCGCGTGAGTGCTGGCAGAGTTTACAGGTTGATACCTGAAGATTTTTACCAAGTACGTTAACACTATTGCAAAATTGACAATTCTTATCAAACCACATCACATTTATAATCATTTGTAGACTCAAATGGATCGTGATATTAAACCGGAAATGCTAAGAAGTCCGCTTCATCGTTTAGTATTACTTTCAAAACGATTAGATTTAGAAATTCCTCCTCATGGTATTCTAGCGTTAGCTATTGACATTCCATCGATGCGTCATATAGAAAAAACGGTCGCTCTACTAAAAGAGGTAAACATTTCAAAATCAAACACAACGGTTTTGTTTTATATCTCAAATGTATAAAATAAACTTAAATCACTTAGTCTGGCGCACTATTAACAACAAATCGCGGTACTTATGACCCACGCGATGGCGATTTAACTTATATTGGACAAATTATGGCGCAATTACCCTTGGACATCCAAGTTAGCAAGCTGGTTATTTTAGGCTACATGTACAGTACATTGAAAGAATGCGTAATAATGGGTGAGCTTTTCTTTACATATAACCATTTAAATCGGCAATTTATCTATAAACTCTTATAGGAGCTGCAATGTCTCTGCAAAATATCTTTAGTTGCCCTTTCAAAGAACGAATGAAAGCATACACTAGTAAACTTTACTGGGCTGATTGTTCATGCAGTGACTTGATCGCTTATCTTCATGTCTATGTGGTAAGTAAACTACACATAACGAATAACTTGTAAACAAATTCTGGTCGTATTCGTGATCGAAATTATCGTTGGCGGCGCTAGTAGCGTTAATAAAAATGCCTGGCGTAATGACCAACGTATTTGACAGTTGAGATAGAGGCTATGATTGGACACGCGAAAGCCAGCAAAGTGAAATATCTTTTAAAGTGAACTGATTATAAATGTTCTTTGCCAAAACGAATAACTCTTGACGTCAGAATCTTTTATTTTGTGTTCTTTAAATGTGTATTTTGATTGCAACTGTTATTTACAAAGTATTTGTGAATTATCCGAAGAATTTACTTCGTCAAATATAATAGATATTTTGTTCCTTGGATATTTATAAAAAAATGACAGCTGGCCATTAGTGGAACAAACAGCTGTTTGGTACATTAATGCCGGGCGTAATGACCAATTTTTGTAGTACATTAGTTTCACCGCCAGAGAGCGAGTTGTTAATTTCGATCACGAATAGAGAATTTTTAGTTTAAATTACGAATTTTAACTTAAATTAGGTATGGGAAAGAAAACGACAGAATAACGCTTATCGTATTAGTGGAAGTGAAAAAAATTGGATGAAAAAGAATTATCTACAACCGCGAACGATGCGTGAGTGGAGATTCTTGATCATGGAAATTCAACAACGCCTAGATAACCTGGGAATTAAGGAACCTATCACAGGACGTGCAGCCGATTTAACTGAACACGAACGAGCAATGATGTTAAAAGTAAAAACAACCAAAATAGCGTTTTAAGATTGTTTTATTATAGTTTTGACATTTTATTTGAAAAGGTTGTGATTAGCGGCGCTTTTTATCCGAATTTCTTCGTGCGATCGAGCGAGGGTGGTCAAGTCGATGAGAGTTTAGCTGTGCGAGAGTTGGGCGGTCGTGATCCATATAATACGGTTTATTTCTCGGGTAAACCGGAAAATCAGCCTGCTAAACTTTATGTACAAGCCATTCGTGATTTATTGCAAAATTGTGGCCAAAACATGCATATTTCATATGAGAACAGCAAGTATGTTATATTATTTTATGTAGGCTTTTAAACAATTTTTAATTGTGATTTGTTACAGTAAAATATATGTGCAATTCAAACATGATTGGATTCCAAATGGCACCAAAAATACACTGATTCCTGGTAAAATTGCAATTGAAGTATACAATGCTGTCAAATATCGCCATCTCAAATTACCAACGATCATTAAATGTCTATCGTAAGTTATTTTTAATTAATTCTAATTCCTGGGCGATTGTCTCTTTTTTATTTAAAACTTATAAACAAAATCTGTATATGACTTTTAAGTGAGTATATTTACTTTTAGTGCGGAAGAGAGCCAGTACCGAGTAAAACAGTGGGAAGAAATTCAAAGTGAACAAAAGAGTAAAATGCAAGAAATTCCTGCACACATAATGCTGCCAAGTATGAATGTATTGACTATTGAAATACGGATTTCTTATGTAAGATTTGGGAACTATTTTAAATAACGAAGTTACAAGTGTTTAATTTGTGTTTGCTTTAAGGTCAATAATCCTGGACATTTCTTTGTCCATAATGTCGAAAATGAGGAAGCAATGCAATTGCTTCTAAGAATAGAAACATATTTAAATACAGAGACACTTCTAAAAGTAGACGATGACATTGTTGTTGGACAAATTTATGCAGCGCCGTACGAAGGAAAATATTATCGAGCTCGAATTATTTGCTTGATTACTGAAGGAAGTGTTCCGGAAGCACTGGTAAGTATTTTAACTTATTTTCGTCGCTCTATATCATGTCTTACCATAAACTGACTATGATTTTATATTTGATCAAATGTACAGGTTATATTCATCGATTATGGTAATATTGACAATATTGCCGTCACTGATTTGAAATTGATGAAACCAGACGTAGCAAGAATTCCGTCTTTAGCTCTTGAATGTATCTTGACAAATGTGCAACCGTCGCATTCGATGAATGCCCATGCTATTTGGTCGCTTAAATCACGTCATGAATTCGTTAGAGTTACTGAGGATGCTACTCTATACGGAAAGGTAAGAATATACAGTGACATATATATTTTCACTATTCCATGTAATGCGCGCGCGTTTTTGTGCGCGCGCGCAACTATTCTATATCTAGTTGCCCTTTATGATTATAACTATGCCATAAACAGATAGATACATGTAGAGTAAAGCCTGTATTACATTCAGCAACATTTTCGTGGATTAGTTCATCGACTAGTCCAGCAACAAAAATTGCCCAATGTAATACAGAAGTTGCACGCAACTGTGTTGCGCAACTAGTCCATGGACGAGTTGCACAACATGTTCTAATTTTGTTGCTGGGCAACATGCAACATTTAGTGATTCTAGTTACTTTTCATTTTACCAATCGCAATTTTTCTGGTTGGTCTACTGTGTTGCGCGGTCTTCTACGTGGCGTTCATTGTAGTCATTTTCCTTGATTGTAGTGAAGTCTTCTGTAGAAATAAGTCTTTTGTTTAGCGTGGTCTTCCATTCAATTAGGATTTTTATTTATAGTCTTCAAGGTAGTTTACCAAAATCGCCATACACGAAATTGCTGATTACTTACGACTCACACAATATTGTCGATTTTTTTTTTTTTGTAATTTGTTCTGTACATTTTATTTCCATATAATTGTTTTAGATAATCATTATTTTTGTTTATAACTTGATAAGAACAATTTTATTAATACATTTATAAATGGGTATTTTCGCCTGAAAAATGTAAATGTTTATTTAAATTTTTGCATAGAACGTACGTTTGTATATTTGCAACAATATGTATAAACGCTAGCGGTTATAAGTAAAGCACCTTTACGTCTTCTCTGAACTTCACGTAAATAAGCTTTTTTACGATTCATTTTTAAAGATTAATATTTTCAAAATGAAACAGAAAGTGTAAACAAGCAGAAAATTAATCAATAAACACGAAGTTATCGACAAAGAGGATTTCTTTAACTGTCACAGAAGACCAACCTTTGTTGATTTAAGTTGGTATAAAATGTAATATAACTAGTTATGTTGCAAAAATATGTTGCCCAGTGTAATACACAAGAAATTGGTGTTGCTGGACTAGTTCATGGACTAGTTGCTGGACTAGTCCATGAACTAATCCACGAAAATGTTGCTGAATGTAATACAGGCTTAACAAACTTATTCTGACGTCATAATCTAACTTATAAATTAGACTACCAGATACAATATGACTGACTTAAATTGCAACTATTTCCATTTTGAATTAGTTTAAATAATAAAAATAATGCTATCTTGCTATGGAGAAATTTAAAAGTATTTCGATTATATTTAGATTTATTCAATTGTGGATAATATCGTATCCTTGGAGATCTATAAACAAAAAGGACATGGCTCAATGACTGAAAGCTCTATAAACGCTTGGCTGATCGACATGGGTTATGCCCAACACGCCAACGAAAGTTTCTTATCACAAGTATACTTAATTTATTATGTGCACTTGGTTTGTGATAAATGACAATATTGTTTTTTTTTTCTGTAGGATAACCATAAAAAACGAGAATATGTTCAAAGTAATGCGTGCGAAACCTCATATTATACGCCGCAAATAGAATGGTTTGGCAAAGTCAATGAAATGCCTGCGCCGAACGAGAGTGAATGTCGTTTTAGCATGCAATTGAAAGGGCCCCATAGTCCACTGGAAATGCAGATGTACAGCATTATTCAGTGTAGTTTAAACAAAACTGTAGGAATTGAATGGAACTCTGTTAATGCAGTTCTACTCGATTCTGATCCACAAGATCCTCACGATAGGTAAGTTTATTGACGTAAAGTAGGAATATATAGTAATCTATTCTGTTTCGCTCCCTAAAAATCCATACAGACTAGAGTGACTAGATATATAAGAGTGTGGACAACAGCTTCCCGGCCTGTGATTGGCGCCGCCATAGTTTGTCTAAATGTTCAAACGAAATGCATTGCGTTATATGGAGCGCGCGGCTCTTATTTTCTTATACTCTTTAAATCTAAAGGACCAGATAAGATAATTGCACCTCGTATTTTTTATGTTATTCCTGAATAAATTCTGCGTATTTCATTCCGCGACAGCATAGGTTTATCTATTATAGAAACATTTATACTAAATTCCAAACATTTCGCGGGCTAATATAATTATTTGTGCTGTATACTTGCAAGTATATTAGTGTTATACATTTCGCGAATCTCTTAAAATAAACACTGTTTATTATGCTTATTACATTTATTAATTCAAACTGTATATTTTAAAATTATGTTTATACCGTAATATTTGAGCGCGAAATGTTTCGACTTTTGTATAAATGTTTCTATAAAAGATAGACATATGCTGTCGCGGAATAAAATACGCAGAATTTATTCAGGAATAACATAAAAAATACGGGGTGCAATTATCTTATCTGGTCCTTTAGAATTAAAGAGTATAAGAAAATATGAGCCGCGCACTCCATATAACGCAATGCATTTCATTTGAACATTTAGACAAACTATGGCGGCGACCAATCACAAGCGGGGAACCTGCGCTCTATGCTTTGGATAGGGACTACTCGTCGATTGCCCACACTCTTATATATCTAGTCACTTTAATATAGACGAGTTTAATTCTTTTGATATACATACATTGCACTATTTTAACACATTTGAAACGATTAGTCTTCGAAATTAAGTGACTTCTTTATTAATGATTAAAATTTGAGAAACCTACTAAATTAAAAGTAAAATAAAATTGTATTACGAAATTAAAATAAGCGTAATTTTCTCTATTATGAAAAATGTAAAACAAACAATTTGTTTAGGTTATTAGTAGCAGGTAGTGTGAACCAAACAGCGAATGGTGATCGTTTAAGTTTGCGCCACACAACAATTATGCCCAAAATTCACGGTTTTCCCGCGATGATGGCAATGATTTTCTGCCCAAAAATGGAATTGCACACAAACAAAACTGGAACTCGTATCACATCAATTCTTTGCGGTCTTGGCCAGCATCCAGAAACTAAAAAGGGCTTGTTTCCCGGGCATGATTTAGCAATGAATTTAGATTTTGAACTCACAGACGACACCATAACAAAGGTAAAACACATTCGTATTCTCATCGAGACACCACAAATGTTTATACTAATTTAACATTGCAGATTAACGAAATCCGATACTTTATGGATAATGCTATCGGAGCAATGAGTTTGTACCAGACGAACGTTCAACCGAATTTCGCGATTGAAACGTGCCAAAATGAAATTAGGAAATCTATTCGAGAGTACGTAGAAAATAGTTTTGATTTTAATTCGAATTACTCATACAGACATTGAAATTATTTTTAAACACTAATTATTTATTTGGTATTTAAAAGTATAAAATGTTTAAATTAATATTTCGATTGAAGCTTTAAAATTGTTGCCATAATTTGTATTTTTAATTTTGGATATTTTATCTAATTTTGTTTTAGATTGTTGAAAATCCAACATAAATCTGTCGATCGTCAAATATTACCAAATACATATGTATGGGGTAAATTACCCAGTAATGTTGAGATTGTCAGTCCTGAGTACCAGAAAATGGATGATATTTGGCCGATGCATTCATCTGTTGCGCTACAAGAACAATCTATAATTGAGGTTAAAGAAAATTTGGTGCATCTGATGGAATGTGCTAACAAGTAAGCGTTTTTTTGTACATGTATTTCTGCCTTAAATATTCCGGAAAATATAAAAAATCTTAAATTGTATATTTGTATGTTTAATGGTTACAACACACACACATACAAATTCAAGGATGTTAAAAATCTAGAAATTTCGAAAGAGTCTAAAATATGAATAGTGATGAGTTTCAGCATTTTTAGTAATAAAATCAACGAATTTTTGGATGCCTAATATTGTATTTAGTAATTGAAATTGATTATTTATTTTCTAGTGGTGTTTCTCTGAGCGAAATCGCTTGCAAATTATGCAAAATTACATTGTATGATGTCGCAGAAATGAGAGTGCATCTTGTGTCCCGTCTTCATAAAGAAAACGAAATTGCATTTAGAACAGTTTAATAATTTTTTTTCTATTATTCCATTAACCGTTGTTGTAATGCATTACTTGTGATATGTAAGATTTGATAAGTGGAGTTTATTACTTATTTAAATTTATGAATAACTAGAATAGTTGATTATTTATATAAGATACAAAAGCACTAACATTTTTTTTATTTTTGTTACCAATTTCATTACTATTATGAGATTATTGTACGAATCCCTTACTGGGAGTAAATAAAAAACGTTAACATATATTTTCTAACAATAATAACTCTTTTTAAAAAAATCATTTAAAATTTGCAAATTGAAATAATTTTAAATTTATGAATTTAGGTTACGGAAATATAACAGTAAATACATTTTAAAGTTTTAGTGAAATGAAGAAAGTAAGTACAATTTAAATTAAACATTAAAAATATATAAGTAAAATAATTAATTTTAGGTAAAAAACCAACACAATAATGCATTTACAGTCCAAGATTTGTTCGAATATATTTTGACTTGTCAGATAAAGCATTTAATATCTGGCCTTATTTTATTTATAGCAACTTTTTCATTATTTACTTTATCTCTAGATCGTTTTGATACCTATATACACAATTGCAACAGCAAATTAATCATAAATCCCCCAAAGAGTTTAATTTATTGGGCTTACGGGAAAACAATACATAGAGGTTATCTCAAACATGTTTTTGCCGTCCTAGATAGATTAGGTTATAAAAATGACCCAAATGCAACCGATTGGGACCTTTTATGGGCCCATGATTACCCATTCCGTACATTACACACACAAATGACCAATTTGAAAGCGTCGCAAAGAGTCAATCATTTCCCAGGTTGTGGGTACATTACAAATAAAGTCGATTTATCAATTAGTAATTTAAAATATTTACCGCGTGCTTTTAAATTACCGAGCCAAACACATGAGTTTCTTCAATATTCTAAAATGAATCCGCATAAGATGTATGTGCAAAAGAGCAATGATCATCGTGGTATAAAAATTAATAAAATCGATGATATCGATTTTAATAATTCGAATCATTTTATACAAGAATATGTCGATAAACCGTTTTTAGTTGATGGATATAAGTTTGATATTGGTGTTTATACTATTATAACTTCTATAGATCCTTTACGAATTTATATATACAATGGTGATGTTCTATTTCGGTAAGTAATCATTTCTACTAAGTTTCGTTTTTAAAAAATGTATATCTCAATATATAAATAATTAAACAATTTATTCTTGTTTTTATTACTAATTTACAACACAATTTAAAGTTAACTAAGGTGCAACGTTTCGACCCAGTACTGGGTCATTTCTTTCGAATTTTGAGTTTATTATTAGTTGTACTAGATAATACACGCTTAAACCGCAATTGTAATTTTAAAATATAGATACTGTCCGGAGAAATATTACCCATTTGACCCTGATAATTTAGATAAATACGTAGTAGGTGATGATTATCTCCCAACTTGGGATGTACCATCATTAAAATATACCTATAACACGCTTGGGTTATCAATGAAAGATAGCTTTGATGGTTATGTTAGAAGTGTGGGTAAAGACCCGGTCAAAATGTGGTTGAAAATTGAAGACGCAATCAGGACAGCTATACTGAGCAAAGAAGACGCAATTGCAAATGTTCTAGAAAAGTATAAACTCATCGAGAAATTAGCAAACAGATCTATCTATTATTTTATTCAGATATAAATCGAAAAGGAACTTTTTTGAAATGACTCGTTTTGATTTTGTTGTCGATGAAGATCTAGATGTTTATCTAATGGAAGCGAATATGAGTCCGAATTTATCTTCAGCTCATTACCCCCCCAACCAGTTGCTATACGAACAAGTGATTTACAATTTGTTTGGTTTAGTCGGATTAGGTGAGCGCGTACGAAAACAATCATTGGATATCCGGTAAGTTAAAGCAACAAAAACGCATGCGTTCAATTATTTAAGTAATCTATTTCAATAATATTTGTGTAGGAACAAGGAAGAAGAATTAATGTTAACAGCCGATAAAAACCTAATGGTATTTCCCACCGAATGCAGCAGTGATTTATGTCGCAATAGTTGTCTATCACCAGTATGTCTACTCTGTAGACCTTGTTTAACATCCGAAACAAAAAGTTATCTAACGCAAGCTTATCGGGAACACATGAATCGCCAAGATTGCAAACGAATTTTTCCGCCAATAATGGTATAACAAAGATAAACGACATAAATATATTAAATTTATTGTACAACATTCCAGGACGCAGATACCGTGAATAGTTCAACAGATTTAAGTATGTATTCTGCCGAAAATCAATTACAATATCGATGGTTCATTGGCAAATGCTTAATGGATTCTTCATGGTGTTAAAAAAAAAATTTCTATGTTTTTACATGTCAATTAAAATGAAATATATTGTTTATTTATTATTATGATATTCCGTCCATTTGTACATTTTATATATTTATACAATAAATTTATATGAAATTTGACGAATATTTGTGTTAGTTACAAACGAAGCCGTGACATTTATTGTATATTCATTCAATACTGTCTCTAAAATAAATATTTAATTACGTATGCAAAACATGTAATTTGATTATTTAAATTCGTATAGATTTATGCGTAAATGTCTGGTAAAATACGCGATATAAATAATTTAAGATAAAGCCCAACCAGTTTTAGTATCACTGGTTTATAAATAGGAAATAAATTACATCAAAAAATGTTTTACGGTACTTTTATAAAATCGTGTTAATCAGCCATAAAATAAAATTTAAGCAGTTTTATGAAGTTGAAAAGAGTTACATGTTTGAAAAGCAATTAAATCGAATCCACGTCATACGTACATGAATCAAATATCATATCAACAAAAGGGAAATGACTAGGGACTTTGATTCTGAAATATTTTATAGAAAGTGAACCGGTCCGCACGACGAAACGACAGCGAAACAGTATTTGGTGTAGTGTGTGAAAAATGGCAAAAACATATGATTATTTATTTAAATTACTTCTTATCGGTGATTCAGGTGTTGGGAAAACCTGTGTTCTTTTCAGATTTTCTGAAGATGCATTCAATACGACGTTTATTTCAACTATAGGTAAGTCGAAGGAGTGTTTCTTTAGAAAAATAGGCGTTTGCGTTAAGGTTAAAAACAGTGACTTCATCGCTAGCGTTCGTTTTTATATAATATTACACGTATTTCAAGATAATATGCACGCTAACCTAGAAACATTGGAAGAAACACGAGTTTGAAACATGATAAATATATCGTCCACTCATCAATGTCATGTTTATAATTAAAAATTTCACTAATTATGAATCATTTTGACCTTTACTTAGGGGGTCAATTTACTTAATTATCATTTTTTTTATCCACAGGAATCGACTTTAAAATCCGCACAATAGATTTAGAGGGTAAAAAAATCAAATTACAAATATGGTACGTACTTTTAAGCTTTAATGTATGTCTAGTGTAGAAGAGCCACGTACAAATAAATAAACAATTATGTTATAACATTTAACAGTTAATTTATACTTTTATTTAATTACTTAAATAAATTATTACATTCCACTACACAATTTAATTAATATAATATCATTAATTTTCTTGTCTTTAATTATTTCTCAATATAAATAAATATATATTATATAATTAGCTGGTAATTTGTAAAAAAAAAATTGTTTTGAATATGGCTCTTACATACTATAAAAATGACATGACTCTGGTGGTAAAAATTAGAAACATTGTAAGTAGTTCTTCAAATATAATTAATGTTTGGATTTTTTATGGTATGCACAAATACAAATGTGAGATTTTTTTTTGTTTTATTATACTAAAGTGAAATTCAAGGCATAAATTTAATTTTTTTTAATGTATTATACAATTATCAATTTTGAATTAATAATTCAACAAGAGATTCAGTGGCAATATGAAACAAAACACTTGGTAAGACGTTGAATTATTGATTTGTAATTGTATTTCTTGAAATATTAATAATTGATTCGATCAAATACTTCATTTTAATTCAATTTCCATTTGTTTAATTAAGTAAACTTCGTGTTTCGATTAGTGTATCTTAAATACATGTTAGGCTTAGGATTTTGTTAAATGTTGTTTGATATTTTAGTGCATATTTTTTAAAATATAGGCCTACATAAAAATATTGATTTGATTCGGTAAATTTAGGGATACAGCCGGCCAAGAACGATTCCGCACGATAACCACAGCGTATTACCGTGGTGCAATGGGTATTATGTTAGTATACGATATAACGAATGAAAAAAGTTTCGAGAATATCAAAAACTGGATAAGAAATATAGAGGAAAATGCGTCGGCGGATGTGGAGAAAATGTTGCTTGGGAATAAGTGTGAATTAACGGAAAAACGACAAGTGACCCGGGAACGAGGCGAACAACTCGCTATAGAATATGGTATCAAATTCATAGAAACTAGTGCGAAAGCAAGTATCAACGTAGAAGAAGCATTTTTCACGTTAGCTAAAGATATTAAAGCTAAAATGGAAAAGAAATTGGTAAGTGTGCAACAGATACTATTTATTTGGTGGTTGTTTATTTGAGGACTAATATTAGATTTCTATCTTTTCTTGCATTCGTCTTTGGCAGAAGGTAAACATATCAATTCTAAGCATGCTTTTTCTTTCGCTGTGGTTTTATCTATTGCTGATTTTCATCATTTTTTTATTCGGTATTACTGACTAACAAGGGCACAAATGCAATCTTTTAAATTTCTAGTCATTTTACTTATATATTTTTTTAAAACTTCGGAAAATATTTTAAATAAAGTGAATTATTCAACATTTTGTAAACGAAGTAAATTTGTCACAATTCTATATAATTATAAATTTCTAATCAAATATGAATGCATTTTCTTGTTTTATTATCAGATAATTGTGATAATAATTAACAATCCGTTTCACTAATTTTTATTGAATTTGCGTAATTGATTATCACCTATTATTTATTTTACATTAAAAAACGTGATATGCTTTTAATTATATTATTTATTTACGTTTTTAAGCAATATTTCAATCACTGATGATTCATTTTTTAAAATGAGTGTAATCTCCTAAAAATAAAACCTCTTTTTAGTTACACAATTCCTTTCTTCAATAAAATCCCTGCTTCTATGCTTTTCAATTATTTATTACATTAACAAGTATTTTATCAAGTAATTTATTAATTATAATTATTCGCCGCTTTGTATATATTCTAAAAACATTCGAGAAATAATATCCTATTCTAATTGCATTTATCTGCCGTCAAAAACCTTATCTTTATTCGTGATCGAAATTAACAACTCGCTCTCTGGCGGTGAAACTAATGTACTACAAAAATTGGTCATAACGCCGGGCATTAATGTACCAATCAGCAGTTTGTTCCGTTAATGGCCAGCTGTCATTTTTTTCATAAATATCGAAGGAACAAAATATCTATCATATCTTACGAAGTAAATTCTTCGGATAACTCACAAATAAATTTTAAATAACAGTAACAATCAAAATACACTTTTAAAGAA
The DNA here is from genome assembly GCA_944738965.1 of Nebria brevicollis. Lineage (NCBI taxonomy): Eukaryota > Metazoa > Arthropoda > Insecta > Coleoptera > Carabidae > Nebria > Nebria brevicollis. The sequence goes on along the minus strand of OX122901.1, from coordinate 14,512,358 downwards.
CACAAAATAAAAGATTCTGACTCCAAAAGTTATTCGTTTTGGCAAAGAATATTTATAATCAGTTCACTTTGCTGGCTTTCGCGTGTCCAATCATATCTCTCTGTCTCTCTCTATCTCAACTGTCAAATATATTGGTCATTACGCTACTAGCGCCGCCAACGATAATTTCGATCACGAATTACATTCCTTGCTAGTATTTTCTACCATTCTCAACATACATCTATAAATAATTTTTCGTAAATCACTTTCGTGAATGTATAATTGCTGTGCCAGGCCGCGCTTTGAATTTAATAAAAATTTTCTTCTTAAAATCTAAATCAAAGGAGGCGAGCAATCCCCCGAAAGGTGGCCACCAATTGAAAGCAGCCGAACCACCTCGAAAACCGCAAAGTTGGTTGTCTCGTTGCTCTCTACTCTGACCCCGATGCCTATTCTGAACAAACCCCCCCCCCCCCCCATACACACATTAAATTACGATACATCAGACATTTTTTATATCCCCCCCTAGTGTGAATGTGACAAAATGTATATGTATACACAAAGCATTCACTCAACAAAACAGAAAAAAAATAAAAAAAAACGAAAAAAAAAAAAATCAAATCGAATGACCAGTGTATAAACATAATTCATGATGTATTGTGTTTGTTTACGCAGAATATAATGGCTTGACATAAATTAATGTTTGGTTTCTTACGAGCAGCAAACACAACTTAAGTGGTCTGACGTAGCAATTAATTATTTCACCAATCTTCATTTATAAACGTAGCTAATAAAAAAGAAAAAATATATATTTATAGCGTTTACAATTTACTCTAATTGCAATTTATATATTGAGTCGATTTGAACACAAGGCTTACGCAAAATCTATATAAATGCTAAAAAAATGTATTGAATACCGCTTAAGTTGTGTACTGCATTTTTAGTCTCAAAAATTGGTTTATAAATAAAAACTGTTTACATAATGCACGATTTTATTTTATTTATTAAAGCATTTTATTTATTTTTTTATAGTATTTTTGTGTTTAGTTTATAAATATGTCAAGTCATTGATTTAATGATATTCTTATGTGATTAACAAATTATTTTGAATATTTTTATTGGATTAGGCATTTAAGTTAGGTATACAATGAAAAAAAAAGAAATAAAAATAAAATTGCAAGTATTTGTGAATTTTTGGGTGCTCCATTATTATTGTGTAGTAAAAATGGTGTACTGAAATGTTTTGTAAACGGTGATATTTATATCAATAAGTAGTTCAATTAGTTGCAGTAATTTTTTATAAATCATAATCATTGATTATTTGTATACTTAATTTTGTAGTTGATATTTTATAAATTCAATCCATATTTAATAAAAAAATATATATAATTCAAGTAATACATTTAATTATTTCGAATTCATTTTCTTAATAATTAATAATTTTTTTCCCATGTAATTTTTTCAAAATCACAATTTCTAAGTGTATACCAACATAATAATAGTCTCAACATTTTAATTTATTTTTTAGATGTGTTTTTTAATTTGATACATTAATTTGCTTTACGCATTTATTATATAAATATTAAAGGTTGAATAATAGTTAAATAGTTAAACAAATATTCATATTATTTGTACATATTTTTCACAGTTTTTACTGCAACTAGTATGTTCTACGTAAACTGTATTCTTTAGTTGAACAGGTTTAGAATCAACATTTTCATTTACAAATGTATTAAACGTATTTCGAGCGTAAGTGATTTTGGTTTGCTTCTAAATCAGTTTAAAGAATACGGCACTACATGTTTTTGGGACAATATACAGTTCTTTCTTATGAATGATTGTTTTTTTTAAACAAAATATGTTAAGTGGACCTTTTTTGATAACATATTCATTTGCACGAATGGTTGTGACTTAAAAGAGTTGAACTAAGTTAAGATCGTTGATAGAAGATAAACAATTGGCTAACTTTCCTGTCAAAAATAATACTTTTTTACCCCGATAAATAGTGTTTAACAACATTGACTGATACCTTGTATATTTATATAAACGTGGAGACAAACTTTGATAGTTGATATTTAAAATTTGAATTTTATAAAAATCTAAACAATAATAATTTCACTCGTTTCAATTCAATATAATTAACAATGCGATTAATAATTAAATTATATGTAGTACGGTATCAGAATATCATCAGATTCAAAATTAATTTGTTATTTTCAACTATTTTGAATCTGGGAATATTCTAGACTGAAGCTCAAGTTGATATTGATTAAAAAGGTAAGTAAACAGACATTATAGTGTCACTTCTCCGTGCCAAAATGATTTACTTATCAGTGTAGGTAACACATAAAAATAATTATTACTATCTTATTTGTTGTTTAAATTTATTTGAAGTTTAAATTCTGTGAAGTAACAATCATAATAAAATCAGAATATTAGCTGAGCTAGTAATCGATAAATGAGAAGTATTCACATATAATAATCGAATTTAAAATATCAACTTTCTATTTTTTAAATATTTATATAATTTTTGAACAAATTATTTTAAAAGCACAAGCTTCCCATCTAAATAATGTAATCTATATATTTAATTAAATATTTTATACTTCAAATTTTTGTAAAAATTAAATATTTCTTTATTAGACTTTTGAAAATATTTTTAAAATCCAGTAAATTTGAATATTATTTGATATATTTCATGTATCAATCATAGATTTGTAGCAAACATTTAATTTTTCTGATAATTAAAACGATTTAAAAACATGTATGCGCAATTATTGGTGTTTTGAGAACAAACCTCTAAATGTTTTTTAAATAAATTACTGCATATTCGAATTAAGGGAAAAAGATATTTTTGTTAAGATTTGGTATTTGCGATCAAATCAAATCAGTTTGGAAACATTTTATATCAAAAATTTTTATACATTATTAATAGGTGAAATGTAATTTTATTTGTTATTTAGATATTTTTTAAAAAAAATCTAATGGTGGAAACTGTTTTTGGTTTATTTATAGATATTTAGATAGTGCAAAATAATGCCACTTATTATAATACGTGTAAATATAATTTACATTTCAAAATATGGAATAAAAACTATATAATATCAATCATTGTTTGATAATAAAAAGCATGTTATTTTTACATTAAATCATTGGTCATTTCATTTTTCTGCGGTTGCGTTAATTTGTCAAGGGGTTCTCGTACGGGTCCCATATTTAATGGGGATTTTATATTCATTGCTGTTTTCATCGTAGATACCCATGTACCTACAATATTTATCAGTATTTAAATATTTCAAATATACGAAATAATGACAGAATTGTAAACTCACTTATAGAGAAAACAAAAAATATCCTAAATCTGTATTAATCATGAATTTTATTTCATTGTGGACCTTATTTAGTTACATATATTTGTTTTCTCTTTAGTGTCCTTTTTTTAGTTGTGTTTACCATTTTTGATAATACTGTTAACGTATCCAGTCAATTGCGTCTGCGCACTTTGAGCCACTTCCATGTTAATTTTGGTATTTTTCAACGATTGTTGAATTTTGTACCCTAACTCTGGGAAAATATTAAAAGTCGTGGCAATCGCTGAGTCAAATCCTAATGTGTAAGCGGCTGCTAATATCTATCAAATTTGTCATTTACTTTAAACCTTATTTTCAATAAAAGTTGGTAAAGCACTACTTATTTTTAAAATTTTATTTATTTTTTTGTTGTTAAATATAAGATGTGCAACTTTGTCTTTTTAAGTCCAATAATTTTAAAAATAATAATTACCTGATCTGCGCCCAAAAATATTGTGTATTTTCCTTCCGAAACTTTCAAACACTCAGCACCTTCAACTAAATCAGGAGATGTGAATTTAATGCCTACTAAAGTATCGATTTTAGCTTTACTTAAAAATTCAGGCATGCTTACTAAAAAATAAAAATATAGACAATTATTTAATGCTGGACATATTCAGTGTTTTAAGTTAACTCACTGTTAACGTTTGTAAAACTGGGAATATGATAATAAAGCAATGGGGTAATCGGAGCGGCTTTGCCTACAATCGACAAATATCTATTTAAGTCTTTCGCAGATTTTGGTTTGCTATACAATTCTGGTAAACACAATATTGCGTGTACACCTTGACTTTGGGCATGACGAGCCTATATTTAAAAATGAAACATTTATTTTTTGTTAGTTGCATACATATGCTATAGGCAAAAAAAGTAAGCACGTGACAAAAGACGCGGGGATCGAATTCGTTCGCATTCAACGCTGAGAGACATGTTAACCTTATGGCCAGAATCGGCGGCTCATTTATTTTGAGACATTACACTTGCATTTGTCGATGAATCAATGAAAAAAATTAATGTGTTAGGGGAAATAGAATAACCTTTATGCTATAGTGTTTATGAAGTTACGAACATCTTTAATAAAGCTATATTTTGAAATTGAAAATGCATTTTATGTTAAATGCGCCTCTGCACATGCGCGACTATGGTCAATATGCTGCGTTTGTTTGGATTTTTACATTTTCTACAACGAAGCCAAACAAACGCAGCTTATTGCGCATGGTCGCGCATGTGCAGAAGCGCATTTAACATAAAATGCATTTTCAATTTGAAAATATAGCTTTATTAAAGATGTTTGTAATTTCATAAACACTATAGCATAAAGGTTATTCTATTGCCCCTAACACATTAATTTTTTTCCTTGATTCATCGACAAATGCAAGTGTAATGTCTCAAAATAAATGAGCCGCCGATTCTGGCCATAAGGTTAACATGTCTGTCAGCGTTGAAAGCGAACGAATTCGATCCCCGCGTCTTTTGTCACGTGCTTACTTTTTTTGCCTATAGGTATATGCTTGTGACGTCACAATATATATTTTAAAGCTAAATCAAATGCTTATCGTAAGTAAATAGAAGAAATATATATTATAGGTAATTATAAATGATTAATAAATATAATTAAATTACCAATTCAAGAACATCTGGCAAAGGCGCACCTCCAACTTGTACCATTAATGTTTGTTTATTCTCTTTGCAAGCTTTTACCCATTCTACAGTTAGTTGTTTTCTTTCATCAACATTCATCGACATACCTTCTCCACTAGTCCCATTTACTACGGCATATTTAATTAAATTTAAAACTTAAATAAATAAAACTAAAATATTCAAAATATTATTAGAGAGCACTAAAGTGATGCGCAGTTGGCCCTTTTTTTATTTCGGCCATATTAGTTATGCGCATATGTTAAAAATTCAACTTCCGTTTACCTAACACTCCTTTTATTCCTTTGTTTGCCAAATATTTTGCATACTTCGGAATTAAACTTAAATTCAACGTTTTATTCCTAAAATATGACCAAATTTAGTAATCGATCTTTTTGATAATTACAAAAAATGAATTACTTATCATCATTAAACGGCGTAAATACTGGTGCCATATGACCACGAAATGCAAATTCAACCTATAACAACAATTATTAGTTTTTTTAAATGATTTATATTGAAAATATTACCATTTTGATGTGTGAACTTGAAAAGCAATTAATCTAAAAGATGTGGTCGATGATATATATGCGTTGATAAGAGCTGATAAGCGTCGAGTATTATTAAAATGTTATACAATGAGTTATATAAAGCAGATTTAACCTATTTTTGTTATTCTTTGTCCTTGATTTTTTTAATAAACAGTTACATAAATGTAAATAAATTAGATAAAACAGCTATTCTATATTTGATATTTATAACGTATCTATTAATTTGTATGTGAAGTAAATGGGTAAAAAATGAAAATATAAATTGTTAAAATTTGTAGATATATGTTGCGTTTATTTATATAAGTAGTCACGCCTCTGGTGTACAGTGGCTGTGCGAGGATAGGCCTTAAAAAGTTTACTCCCTAAGATTGTATTAGACCTAGGGTAAATCCTAACAGGTGTTTAAAATATTAATAAATCTATGATTGATTCAAAAAACAGACAATTATGCTGTGTTATTAGCATATTATGTAGTTTATTAAGTTTTTTTTTGGTACTGCCACTGTTTGTATTTAGAAAAGTAATAGTTTTTAATCGTTTAGATGTTTATTATTATTTATTTACATATTGGTATATTATAATATAAAATTATGAATGTAAAATTGTAAAAAAATTAAATTTTGCGCATGTTGAGCAACTGCAAAATTTAACTTAGAGGGCGTTGCACTCATGTTATTGACAGTTGCTGTCAAATGTGTAGGTTAAATCCACGTCTGCAAAAATGAAGTTTTAGTAAATATAATAATTACGTTTAAAATTTATTTGGCAAAGTTAAGATTATGGGTATTAGAAAAACACGTGGTTACCAAGATATTGAGGGTGTTTCGGGGGCAGATCTCCCGGACCCTGACATGGGAATAACGCAAGAGATTGAAATGGCTTCAGTTTCTGTTGTACCTGATGGTAAATATATCGCAAGTTTTCGTATTCTTAGCTTAGACTTGTGAGTTTTTAGATACTTTTACGGTGACTCAAGCTGTCAATGCGTTAGGGTTTGGCTGGTTTCAAGTTAAGTTATCTTTATGGACAGGATTGTGTTGGATGGCTGATAGTATGGAAATGACTATTTTATCTATTTTATCACCTGCATTACATTGCACTTGGCATATTTCTAGGTAAGAAATTACATTACTAAATTGCGTCAAGTCGGCATTTTTCTTACGTTGGGAACATGATTTTTATAAATTACAAATGGAATGATCGACACTCAACTTTCTTATATTTATTTAGTTTAGGGAGGTTACGAAAATACAAATGTAAAAATGTAATGAAATAAAGTAATTTCTTTGTATACAATGCTAAAATATTATCATTAATTGTATAACTGCGCGCGCAAGCGAAGCCACATTTAAATAGTGAGCTCTTTAATAGGTTAGCAATGACGTCACGATCCCTTCGAAGCGTTTACTAACAGGAAAACACCTGTCTGATAATAGTTCCCTATAATAGAGTACAACAGGTTTAAGTGACGTAATTTATTAAGATATCTATTAATTATAATTTTTACGAAATCAGTTCCCAACTTAGGAAATTATATTTGTTTTTTTTTTGTAAAAAGTAGATTTTTATTTTGAAAATTTACGTTTAAGGTATCAACAAGCCTTAACGACAACTGTAGTATTTTTGGGTATGATGTTAAGTTCGACGTTTTGGGGTAATTTGAGTGATAGATATGGAAGAAAACATGTAAGTTATAATATTAAGCCTTGTGTGGTTTTTTAAACAATTAAATTCTATTGTAGGCGTTAAGTTTGTGCGCAATTCTATTATTTTATTATGGAGTTTTGAGCTCAGTGGCACCGAGCTACATGTGGTTGTTATTACTAAGAGGACTTGTTGGATTTGCAATCGGTTGTACACCGCAATCGTAAGTCTAATTTGTAGTTAGATTTTATATGTTTAGTTTGCATGTTGTTTTATGTGTTTGTTTTGTGTTTATGTAGTGTTACATTATATGCTGAATTTCTCCCGACTAAACAGCGTGCTAAGTGTGTTGTATTGCTTGATGTAAGTTTATAATATCTAGTTAGGGAGATTAATATTTACCGTCGTTATTTTGCAGTGTTTTTGGGCTTTAGGAGCATGTTTTGAAGTAGCACTCGCTTTAGTTGTCATGCCAACTTTAGGTTGGCAGTGGCTATTAGCTCTTTCCACTGGTCCACTTTTAGCTTTTGCTGTTGTTTGTCCAGTAAGTGTATTAGCTAGCATTCGTACGATTCATATTTCAAATTTTTATATATTTATTAATTATAATGATTGTAGTGGTTACCAGAATCAGCTAGATATCATGTGGCAAGTGGCCAAACTGATAAAGCTTTGGAAACGCTCGAAAAAATCGCTAAAGATAATGGGAAACCTATGCTTTTAGGACGTTTAGTTGTTGATGACTCTATGACGTCATCGCCGTACAGAGGCAGATTTCGAGATCTCTTAGGTCCAGCTCTACGGAGAACTTCATTGTTATTATGGTTCATATGGTAATTATTAGGGTTTGTGTTCGATTTTAAAACAAATTCTTAATTCAATTGTTTTTTTGTACGATGTTTATAAACATTTATTAAAATATCTGCAGTGTCATGCACCGAACTTTCTTATCCGCATATGGGTTAAACCATATCGTAGTTACATTATTTTTCTAATTTAAAATATTTGATCTAAACTTTAGATCGCTTTTACACTAAATATGTTTCTTAGAATAAATATAAAATGTCAAACTTCAAATTATTTAAGTCTATTTTGTTAAACAATTGACAGGCGCAGATAATACGATTTATGTAACAATATATATAATAAGCAGACATTTATTTTGAAACCAGTACTTTTTTTTGGAAAAAAGATTCAAACAAAAGTTGTGCTAAATATAAATATCATTAATTTTTGTTCACAAAAATTTTCTGTAACTGTAACCATTTTTGAGTAATTGCAGAAACTGCAAAAAATGACTAGGGTAAACATGCACTTCCGGTCGGAATATGGTTTTCAAAAATAGGAGGTTTTCGTGCCAGGCACATACAAATCTTAAGTTTAAAATTTCATAATTTTCCCTTTAGCCGTTTGGGCTGTAGAACTCTCACATACACACACACACACAGACGGACGTCATTCCAAAAATAGTCGGAATCGATTCAGGGAAGCTCAAAACGTATATTTCCGTTAAAATCTCGAGTTCGAAATTTTTCATGATTACAATAGTTACTTATACTGCGTATAAGAAAGTAAAAAGACATTTATACAATGGTCTTAAATTAAATCATTCTAGGATGTCATGCGCATTTTGTTATTATGGTTTGGTACTTATGACAACTGAATTATTTGAAACATCATCCATAAATTGTGCTGGCGATGATAGTCTTCCAGGCCAAACTATGGATACATGTGCAGCAGATTGTCGACAACTACAAACAACTGACTATATGGATTTACTATGGACAACTTTAGCTGAATTCCCAGGTACTTTTTAATTCAATGTGTTTTATTCTCAATTTGATATATATTTGGTTGATTTATAGGTATTTTCGCAACAATATTCATAATAGAAAGATTTGGGCGTAAGAAAACAATGGCTGTCCAATTTGTTTTATACGCTATATGCTCTTGTTTTCTTCTAATTTGTACGAAAAAGTGTGTACAATCTTAATATTAATGATTTACAGGATATAATTTGTGTTTGATTTTCTAGGCGGGCGTTTTTAACAATTATGCTATTTTTAGCTAGAGGTATTATAGCTGGGGTCTTTCAGGCAGCGTATGTTTACACGCCTGAAGTGTACCCGACGGGTTTAAGGGCTGTTGGAGTTGGATCTTGCAGTGCTATGGCACGGCTAGGTGCCATGGTTACACCATATGTAGCACAGGTATAGTTTTCTTTACAAAGTATTCTAATCGCTAACTCGAATTCGAGATTCTAATCAAAATATTCGTTTTATGCGTTTCTCAATTCATATAAATAATTTTTATCATAATTTGTATTTTTTTTTTAAATTATATTTTTGAGGGTGAATTGTGCGATATATGACTAATTGCTTAAAATCTAAATAATTTCTGTTTTGTCTAAGCTTAGAAAAGTTATTTACGAAAAAGTGTTTATTTAATAAATTTTCTACAATTTTGTTCAATAAGTTTTTAAAAATTACTACTTGCTACGGATTTTTGAAATTTATTTTTTTATTCACTTAAGTTTGTTTCGAAATAAGTCATTTTTTAACGGTTTAAAATTGCTTTGTTATGGTTAATATATTGAAATTCTACGATTTAGAGTGTTTTTCTGTACTGTGACGTCAACAAAGAAACTGATTGTAGTGTAAATGAAGTATGAATTTGATTTTTAGGTGTTACTGAAGCAATCAGTAACAATGGCTACAACAGTATATGCTTGCGCTGCTCTTTTGGCAGCTGTAGGTTGTTTAGCGTTACCAATTGAAACATCTGGCAAAGAATTGCCAGATTCTATCAAACAATCAACCATTGCAGCTCGTAATAACAAATGAGTCATACCAATACAGTATTACATTACATTACATCGCTTATTGACCAAAGTATTTACTTTTAATATATATAATATGTGTTCGTTAATAATTTTTATTTATTGTGTGTAAATCGAAACGAATTTAATATAGGTGCTGGATGTACTTAAGATTTTTATATTTATTTTACAAATATACGAATGTTTTTAATAAATCATTGTTTAATTTTTCCCATGTTTATTATATTATGCAGAATTTTCTGATTCATTGTTTGCTATTTATAATATTTACAATGCATTTTTAAATTATTAACATAATTAAACAATTTATTCATCGACAAATATTTATAAACTTTTGTAAATGCCCTCGGTGAAATATTTTAAAACTATGAACTGCGTTGTGGTTGTTGCGTATAAATCAGGCGCATATGTAGTATTTTTTTTTGAAAGAAATGTCAAACACGACGAGATTAATCTCTGATTTATTAATTTGATTAAAAATGTGATTGTATTTAAATGAAAACAACACCAAATCGCTTATAATTAATACAGTTTTTTATTTTAATCGAGCAGATAGGTTAGTATATATATCTGTTTATACAAAGCCTTGAAATTAATCATATTGATTATTCAAAATGTAATAATGAATATTATTTTTGTACGTAGAGCAAAACGAGCACAATGCCGACTGATATAAACCAGTCATTCAACAGTTCGAATAAGAACGTCAAGCCGAAACGTTCTTCGATGCCGCGGCCCCCAAGTTCCGCCGAAGGCGACATGGGGTATGGCTTTCGATCGGATGCGGACGCCGATGCAATGTTACCATCATTTCGCACCAGATTGCATTATCTATTTCGGCAAATTGAGAAGGAATTCGATTTGCTCTACCAGGAAAATCAAAACTGTAAGTTGTGATCTTAACCTTTAACCATTCATACAAAATACATTTAAACATTTCAGTGCATGAGAAGATTGAAATACTTAATGAACGTGTCGAAAGGGAATCGTTTACAGATAAACAGAATTTGGATTATGTTGATTTCGATAATAATCCTACAAAAGGTGTTTTAACAAAAAAACGTAAGTTTATATTATATTTATAATTAAAAAGTGCTTAAAGTTACTTTAAATAATAATTAACACTAGATAATTAAGAAAGCCAGTTTGTAATGTTTTAAATAAAACTTAATAGCTACAAAAATTGATTTTAATTTTAATGGAATAAATTGCATGCATATCTATTTTCGGGCCGGAAATGGTCAAAATCGACCGATACTAACCGAATATATTAGTTTTGTGCAAGTAACGCGCACATCCGTCTTTATACGTTTTAAAGAAATGTTTACGGTTTATTTGATTTGTTAAATATAAATAATTAGACGTATGAACACGATACAACAATAATATTATTGTTAGAAAATAGATTTCGATTGTTAAGTTTAAAATGTTATTACTTTTGAGTATGATTTATTTCCCCTTAAGGTATTTAGTGGTTTCGTTGCCTAAATATATTAATCGTATTTTTTTCTTTTAACAGTGAGTTCGACAAGTTCACAAAAATTAAAAACGGCGTACAAACTTAAAGCACAAACCAGTAAAATAGTATCTAGTTTTAAGGCACCGCATATGAACTGCGGCTTAATTCGCGGCTATACCGGTCACAAAGATGGTGTTTGGGAAGTGTCTATGGCCCGTCCAGGACAACCAATTTTAGGCACTGCGTCCGCGGGTATGTAATAGTTCCGCTAGAAAGTAGTAAATATTTGGAATTGTTTGCTCAGTTACATAATTCAAAGGAATCTTCATCATTTTTATTACATATAGTGAAAGCTATCCGCTTAATTAGGAAACGAAGGTTGTTTTATATAATCTTGTCAAGGTTGTCGTTAACTTTTTTAATTATTACCTTAATTAAAATGTTTCGTATATTTAGCGCACTTCATTCAAAATTGATTTATTTCTAATTATTACACGTCTATTCAGCTTAAATTAGAATCAAATTAGTTCACCCTAATAGAAAATTAGGGCCGTTACGAGTTACTAATTAAATCTTTTTTTAAATCTCTAGTTGTATAAGAGCTGTTTAGTGTGCATGCTAATTTGATTAGAACTCTAATAAAATTGTTTGTTGCTTAGATCATAGTGCTTGCGTGTGGAGTATCGATAGCGGTAGGTGTTTACTTCAATATCAAGGCCATATTGGCTCGGTGAATTCCATACGATTCCATCCATTACGCGATTTGGTACTGACTGGCAGCGGAGATTGTACTGCTCATATTTGGCATGCTGCTGTTAATTGGGATGTACCAGTAAGTATTACTCATACCTCTAAATATAATCTCGTACAAATACGATAATTGTCCACCGAAGAACTTTCCACGTTTTTATTGTGTAAAAATTTATTTTTATTAATTATTTGATTAATTACATAAATATAACAAGGCCGTGTTTGTTTTCATTTTATGTTTATTTATATGGGTAATTTAACAAATGCTATTATTATAAAGTGTTTTATTAGTGTAATTATTTATTATCTAAACATGCATTTATAATTCGTTACTATTATTTCATCATTCTTTGAAAATACTTGAGTGAAAACGAATCTCTATTTTTGTTCTAATGTTTAATTTTATGCAACTTACATAATTATTGGTGTATTGCATATAATATGCGAATAATTTCACTATAAAATTAATTTATTTATGGTGAAAATAATATATATTCTGGTTTAACATTCATATTACGAAAATACTTTAAAACGTAAGAATTTATAATCATTTGCTTTAGACTATACATTACAATGACGTCACTGCTGTACAATTTCGCCATGCTTTGCAGTAATTCAGTTTTTACGACGAATTTTTAAATTAATGTATTAAACTATCTATGCTTCTGATAAATAATTATTTGTGTAACAAACTGACATATACGACACTTTTTATTTCGTTTGAAAACTTTAGAAAGGTTATTCATCTGAAGAAGAATTAGAAATTGGTGAAGAGAATGAAGAACGTTCTGATACGCGCGTTGATACATTACGTACACCTATCTGTGAACTTGGCGGCCATGTTGCGGCGGTGACGGCCGCTGATTGGCTAGTCGGTGCCGAACAGGTTATCACCGCGTCATGGGACCGATGGGCAGTGTTGCACGATGTTGAATCAGGCACAGTTGTCAACACCCTTACGGGACATGATCACGAGTTGACGGATTGCTCAACGCATCCAACACAAAAATTAGCTGTTACCTCGTCGCGTGACACAACGTTTAGGCTTTGGGATTTTAGAGAATCCGTACATTCGGTTTCAGTTTTCCAAGGCCATACAGAGTAAGTAATTTTATATAAAATTCATTAACATATATACAGAGATGACCACCTAAATAATTTAGAAACAAATATTTAAAATTCTATTGCCCGGTATTATAAACGTCAAATAATTAAAATACTCGGTAGATTTGATTTGGTAACCAAGTAATATACTTTACTCTATAGATTTCCGTATTATAAACGAAAAATAAATTTACTTCGCTAGTAAATCTCACAGTTAAACTACTCCCATGAATTTCTAGCTAGTAACATTTATTCTGTCAATTACTTGATAGCTTCGTGTTTTGTTTTTATTTCAAATATTATAATAATAACCGATGCGAAATTTGCAATATTTATATATGTCATCTATTGATGAATAGATGAACTAAAATAGTCGGTAAATCTCCTATTAGTTAATTTACTTGTAAGATTCTTTTATAACACGCAAAATTATATAGGCAAAAAAAGTAAGCACGTGACAAAAGACGCGGGGATCGAATTCGTTCGCTTTCAACGCTGAGAGACATGTTAACCTTATGGCCAGAATTGGCGGCTCATTTATTTTGAGACATTACACTTGCATTTGTCGAAGAATCAATGAAAAAAATGAATGTGTTAGGGGCAATAGAATAACCTTTATGTTATAGTGTTATGCAATTGCGAACATCTTTAATAAAGCTATATTTTCAAATTGAAAATGCATTTTATGTTAAATGCGCCTCTGCACATGCGCGACTATGGTCAATATGCTGCGTTTGTTTGGATTTTTACATTTTCTACAACGAAGCCAAACAAACGCAGCTTATTGCGCATGGTCGCGCATGTGCAGAAGCGCATTTAACATAAAATGCATTTTCAATTTGAAAATATAGCTTTATTAAAGATGTTCGTAATTTCATAAACACTATAGCATAAAGGTTATTCTATTGCCCCTAACACATTCATTTTTTTCATTGTTTCATCGACAAATGCAAGTGTAATGTCTCAAAATAAATGAGCCGCTGATTCTGGCCATAAGGTTAACATGTCTCTCAGCGTTGAAAGCGAACGAATTCGATCCCCGCGTCTTTTGTCACGTGCTTACTTTTTTTGCCTATTAGCTGTGTAAGTAAATTTAGTTCCATAGTAACTAATTAACATTTATTTTGTTCTTTATAATACCGGGCCTATGAGTGTTTAGTTGATAATAAAATAACTCAACAAACACTTATGTTTATAGGAGCGTAACTTCAGCCGTTTTTACGCGAGAAGATAAAGTCGTGAGTGGTTCCGATGATAGAACCGTTAAAGTGTGGGATTTGCGCAATATGCGTTCGCCATTAGCAACGATTCGAGCCGATTCAGCAGTGAATCGCTTATCGGTATCACCAACCGGTGTTATAGCGATACCGCACGACAATCGGCAGGTAAGATTGTTTGATTTAGCCGGTCAACGACTGGCTCGGTTACCAAGATCCAGTCGACAGGGTCACAGTCGAATGGTAGCTAGTGTTGCATGGTCTGACGATTTTTCGGCTAGTCCAAACCTATTTACTTGCGGTTTTGACCGAAGAGTCTTAGGGTGGTCAGTTCAAAGTTGCAAGGATACATAAATCCAATATTATACAATTACGATTTAATTCTTATACAATTAAGTGGCAATGTAAAATTTTATTTTGATAATTTTGAATATTTAAATTTCAAATAGAGATTTGCAGAAATATATTTCTAGTACTAAAATCTAAAAGCCCGGTTTACACAGGCTTAATAGTGTAGTGGTGGGGAATATTAATTATTTGGGTGTAAACAATGGATTTTAGTTCGTAATTTAACCAGTTATTTGTTTAACGTGTAATATGCCATATGAGGCCAATATGGATGCATATTTATTGATTACACATTGTTATTTTAACCCCACACTCTAATAACTGAAAATCATTAAAAGACAAGATTCATACCGTTTCTTTGAAAATAAATTCAATATTGTTTTGTATTTTTATTATTATATAACAAGAATTTATTTACAAAAACGTCTACATTAAATATTTGTTATATTAGCTGTGTTTTAAACTTTTGAAAACTGCAGGGAGATGTTACGTCACGATCCCTTATTATGTACGTTTAAAAACAATTACATCTCAATCTATTTGATTAAAAAATAAATAAAGAAAAGTAAACAGAATCTTGTCTATTTATAGTTTTGCAGAAAAAAAAATAACTGTTCTCATTTTTATCACTCAGGTATTAAAATGGCATTTCTGCAGTTTTGAAATTATAAAAATAATTTTGTTCATATTATAACGCACTAATATGTCAATATAGAATAACTATTTAGCACTGATACATATCTAGTCATTAGATAGTTAATTAATTAAAAAAAACATATATTTGTGTTCACATTATTTTATATGTTAATGAGCCTAATCTTGTATATAGGCAAGTTTTGTTGTTCAAAATTTGAAACTATAGGCAAAAAAAGTAAGCACGTGACAAAAGACGCGGGGATCGAATTCGTTCGCATTCAACGCTGAGAGACATGTTAACCTTATGGCCAGAATCGGCGGCTCATTTATTTTGAAACATTACACTTGCATTTGTCGATGAAACAATGAAAAAAATGAATGTGTTAGGGGCAATAGAATAACCTTTATGCTATAGTGTTTATGAAATTACGAACATCTTTAATAAAGCTATATTTTCAAATTGACAATGCATTTTATGTTAAATGCGCCTCTGCACATGCGCGACCATGCGCAATATGCTGCGTTTGTTTGGCTTCGTTGTAGAAAATGTAAAAATCCAAACAAACGCAGCATATTAAGCATGGTCGCGCATGTGCAGAGGCGCATTTAACATAAAATGCATTTTCAATTTGAAAATATAGCTTTATTAAAGATGTTCGCAATTGCATAACACTATAACATAAAGGTTATTCTATTGCCCCTAACACATTCATTTTTTTATTCATTCTTCGACAAATGCAAGTGTAATGTCTCAAAATAAATGAGCCGCTGATTCTGGCCATAAGGTTAACATGTCTCTCAGCGTTGAAAGCGAACGAATTAGATCCCCGCGTCTTTTGTCACGTGCTTACTTTTTTTGCCTATTAAATAAAAAATACTAACATGGGTTAATTGATATAAAAACAATTTTAGTAGTGGAAATTACTTTTAAAATGCAATACAATTTTAAATTATTATTTTAAAATATGTTGTTTATTAAGCGAAATCTAACTAAATATATACTTAATTGGAATTGATTGTTAAAATCCTACTGAAGTTATATTACCTAAATGGCAAATACTAATATAACAACGCCATATCCCACTAAGGTGGAAAGACCAGGACTTTAGAGGGTTTTTAATAGTAACAAATAAAATATTGTAACATATGTGTATTATTAGAATATAAGTATTGTTAAAGTGGTACCGCTGTAACTATTGCTGTTTTATTTTTGTTTTCTTAGAAAATCTATCAAAAGTTCAAAGAAAATTGTATATTAAATATTTGTTGTAAAGAATGGTTGATTTAAACAAACTTTCTAATAAAAAAAAAACAAACAAACGGGGATTTATGGTGTATAACAAATAAAATAAATTATAGGTAAACAACTCTGGATTTTTTTTTATTCTTAGAGTTAAATTTTCTTACGAAATTAGCAATGACATCTTGTGTAAGTCTTTAAAACTAATTTAAATAACTTAACGATTTTGATTATCCATAACCTGTATAAAAAACCAGTATTATTATATTTTATTTTGCAATATTGGCAAAGCTTTAATCCATTATAATTATTAACATAATTACCTAGCAATGATTAGCGAATAAGTGAATTAATCATCATATAATTAGATAATCATATTATAATTATTACGTATTGAAGATCAAGCAAAAAATAATTAATCTGACTATATTTTATATTATATTTTATCAACAGAATTCATTTTTTGAAAATGTTATTCCAAAATGTATAATAGTCAGAATTTGTTTTATGGCCTCAGTTGGTGTTGTGAATAATATTAAATTGCGAACCTGTTTCTTATCGGTTTGAATAACGGTTTGCAACTTCAATTTCAAAAGCTATGCGTCTTCGTTCACGATCTAAGAAATTAGCCATGCCGGGCCCAATTGGCCCCATGGGCCGGTGATATTCTCTAGGTCTGGGAGTCACGGGAATAATAGGTAAGATACTATCAAAATCATCACCTTCGTCTTCTTCAAGCGCTAGTCGTCTTTCATAGAAAACTAAAATTTTTAAAATAACTAATGTATCACTCTTGGCTTCAAAACATGTTTAATTCTTTATTTGCTACTTAATACACAACTACTAGATATAATTAAATCTATTCAGGCTGCATAATTGTCAAAAATACTTAAATATTTCTTATAATTCATATATACATTACATTTTGTGCTTATTATTTCGTATAAGAAAGTAAAAACAGTTAGGCCCGGTATTATAAAAAACAAAATAAATGTTAATTAGTTACTATGGAACTAAATTTACTTACACAGTTAATATAATTTTGCGTGTTATAAAAGAATCTTGCAAGTTAATTAACTAATAGGAGATTTACCTACTATTTTAGTTCATCTATTCATCAATAGATGACTAATATATAAATATTGCACATTTCGCATCGGTTATTATTATATTTGAAATAAAAACAAAACACGAAGCTGTCAAGTAATTGACAGAATAAATGTTACTAGCTAGAAATTCATGGGAGTAGTTTAACTGTGAGATTTACTAGCGAAGTAAATTTATTTTTCGTTTATAATGCGGAAATCTATAGAGTAAAGTATATTACTTGGTTACTAAATAAAATCTACCGAGTATTTTAGTTATTTGACGTTTATAATACCGGGCATTAGTGAGTTATTTTTACTTTCTTATGCGCAGTGTAAGTAAGTATTGTAATCATGAAAAATTTCGATCTCGAGATTTTAACGGAAATATACGTTTTGACCTTCCCTGAATCGATTCCAACTATTTTTGGAATGACGTCTATCTGTGTGTGTGTATGTATGTTCACTACAGCCTAAACGGTTGAAGCTAAAATTATGAAACTTTAAACTTAAGAGTTACTTATGCCTGGAGTGTGCACCTCCTATTTTTGAAAAAAATATTCAAAGCGGAAGTGCCTGTTTACTCTAGTCATTTTTTGCAGTTTCTGCAATTACTCAAAAATGGTTATAGTTACAGAAAAATTGTATGAACAAAAATTAAAGGTATTTATATTTAGCACAACTTTTGTTAGAATTTTTTTCCAAAAAAGGTACTGGTTTCAAAATAAATATCTGCTTATTATATATATTTTTACATAAATCGTATCATCTGCGCCTGTCAATTATTTAACAAAATAGACTTAAATAATTTGAAGTTTGACATTTTATATTCATTCTAAGAATTATATTTAGTGTAAAAGCGATTTAAAGGTTAGAACAAATATTATAAATTAGAAAAATAATGTAACTACGATGTGGCTTAACCCATATGCGTATAAGTAAGTTGGGTGTATGACACTGCAGATGTTTGATATATATTACGTACCTCGATTTAAAACTGAACGATGTTCTTCAGTTTTACGTAAAATCTCCGCTTTGCATAATGGGCATTTATTCGATGATTTCATGCACCGTCGCAAGCATTCACCATGAAATATATGCCCACAAGATGTCACTCTAGCCATAGTCATATTACAAAGGCAAACAGCGCAAATATCATTCCACTGTCTCAATTGGCGTTTCGTCGCACGCGGAAAATCATCCAATAAATGTTTCTCGGCATCCAACATTTTCCAACAACCGTTCGTCGCAGATTTGTATCGCAAAATAACAGTTTGATATAAACTGAATAACGCAAAATAGAAATTCGCTGGCAGCAACATAACAACCAAAATTATAGAAATGAATATGATCACAGTTTCTAACATCGCTCGTACATATAACGTTTCCAGCCCTTCCAGGAATTGGAAGTTGCATTTTTTTAGAATATCCGGCAGGAGTTTAACGTATGTTGGCTCCGTGCAGATATAATAAATTAATGTTAACGTCATATAATTTGGATTTAGTTTCACTTTCAATCCTTGTTCTTTCAAGCAAACGATTACTATAATCGCTTTCGCCCATTCTAGCAGTAACTTTATGATGCATATAGTAAACGAATTTAATTTCCATCGTTTCGATTTAATCTTCGATTTCATTAACGGTTTACATTTAGCAAATTGGATAATATTTATAGTGCGTTGAATGAAATATGTCACAATTGAGTACAGTAGAAGAGTGTTTAATTCTGCCATTATATTCTTTGTCAAATCATATTTGGTTAGTGCTATTTCGCACATTCCGAAAAAAAATAACTGAAATGAAAACAAACATTACGTCTTTTACCATCGAAATGACAAGTTTTCGCACTCTGGCGAAAATATATTTAAGAACTATTTAATTCACTAGTAATTTTATTATTTGATTAATAAAATTAAAACTCAAAGAATTTTTACTGGATTTGGTGAATTTAAAATGAAAATATTTTACCTGATTGAGAAAAACATGTAACGCTGTCATCTTTAGATATAATTTTTCATATTCTTCAATCAATTTAAAGGTGTCCACAAATAGAAATAAAATACGGAAAAGAAGTGAACCAAACCCTAAAAAAAAGTGCTTACTTTTACATTTTTTTTTTGGTAGTTCTATCAAACTAAAAAGTTTTTATGATCGGTATAAAATGTAGTAATTGTTTTGAAAATAACAGATAATTTTGATGTATACTTTGACATGAAATTTATTTCATTTGTTTTCGAAATTTCAATTACATTAACATACGATTTTCGTTTCACATTTTTTTTTATCATAAAAAATATTCTATTGACTATTTTAGCAAAATACTACCTACCAGACAACATTTAGCAATAATACAAAATTCACGCTTATAATAAATAACATACATCTATAATAACTTACATAGTAAATACAAAAGAATATAATAACATATTTGGCATTTATCACATTTTAAAATATTTTCAATTTGATTGCATTTCTATCTAAATTCATCATTATTTCAATTATTAAAAAAAAAACCACTTTTACGAAATTTTAATTTATATTCTAAATGGAAAAAGACTTTCGAATGTTGCAATCAAACTTGATTATAGAAATGTGTATTCTCGTTTACACATGGGACATTGTTGCGACGCATTCAAACACAATCTCAAACAATCCGCATGGAACAAATGGTGGCACGGTGTAATCCTAGCGCGAACCATTTGGCTCAAACACACCGCGCAAATATCATCCCACTCCTTCAATTCCTCATCAGTTGCATAGCGAAACTGTGCCAATACAGCTTGCTCAGATTTCAATTCTTTGAAACAATTCTGTACGGCATCTTTCGCTTTCAAATAAACTGTTAAATAACACGCTAAAAACGCAAATCTATACTGGCCAAGGATAATTAGTGATACCGTGAACATTGCAGCTAGTAGTACGGTTAAACCGCGCAAGATAACAGGCGCGTATAAGATTTCTAATGACTCTAATCGTTCTAATTTCATGCTGGTTAGGAGTGGTGTGAACATTTCTACGAATACTTTTTCGGTGCACATGTAGAATAGCCAGGTTGTTATGGTGTATAAGGCTGTTGGTTGGTAGGTTTTGAGTCCTTGTTCTAAACCGAAAACTAGTAGCATGAATGTAACGGTTATGATGAAGGTGACGGCTTTCGTCCATTCAAGGACGATTTTCGTTGCGCTCATCGCTAGGTGTTTGATGTTTGAATGCTGGGTCATATTCACGTACGGTGACCAGTCTTCTTTTTCGATTAATTCCTTAATGTAGGAGACGCAATAAGCTATTACGTTATAGAACATTAATGTGTAGAGGGCTGTGACTTTTTTATGAGGACAATCCGCCCCTAGGAATCCGCATAATAAAACTCGATCGCACATCATGAAAAATATTAACTGAAACAAACATTCATTATTAGCTGATTCTTCTTATATACATATATAAAACACACGCGTGTTCATTTCAAATTATTAAAAAAATTCTAATACATACAAACAAACAGACAGACATACAACCACACAGGCATACAGCCAGACATACATACAGACAGACAAACACACAAACAGACATAAAAAGCCTTTACATTCATTCAAATTTGGACAATTTTTATAAACTGCTTTCGTTTAATTTAAATTTTTCATACACGCTCTTCTATTCTGTTTGTTCATAATTTAATCCTTTAAACTATAAGTTGATACGTTTTTAAAATTGATATTAATATATACCTGGTTCGCCATATTGGTCAAATTGGACATTTTCAAAAAAACTTTTTCACATCGGTCAATCGGCGCGTAGATTTTTCGCAAAATTCGTAGTACCGGTCCTGATGCACGGTGTACCATGCCTGAAAATAAAAATTTGTGTTATTCATAAATTTAACTAATTATTATATATATTAATAACATATATACGCAAATTAGTCGATACTTGCTTTATTATTATCAATATAACAATGCCTAAACGTTTACAGATGATCCAACAAAGATTGATTTGATTATTTTAGAAAAATATTATTTAAAATTTACCCATAGGTTAATATGGCTAGTTTAAAAAAATATATATATTATTTATGTGAACAAGCAACTCGGAATAGCTTGAATGTGTACTAGGATAGAAAAAGGTAAGAATATACTTTTACATTTTTTTTAAAATGATTATTTCTTAACATTTCTGAAACTTATGAATGTTCTTCTTCAAAGACTTCAACTATAATTTCCTATTTTTCTATTAGTGCTTGTTTTATTGCATGTTATTCCTTGGCTGTTCTTATAAATTTTATCAGTGTAATGAGACATTTTTTGTACCGAATTAATAATATTTACAATTTCTAATCACTGGGTCAATAAGAAACTTGATGAACCATAACGTTGGGGTTAAATGTGACTACCTTATTTATTTAAAAATAAAAATAAGTATCTCGTGTTTCTGGAACTTATTTGGCCATCAAACTGTATAGTTAGATTATAAATAAATATGATAGAGTTAAATAAAGGCCAAGGTGCTCTTAAATTATGTGTGCCAAATTGTATTACATACAAACTAATAATTATAACGTAAACGTATTTAAAGGAAATCAGATGATGTGTATTTTCGATTACTAATCAAATCGCTGACATTTTGTACCTTTTTTACGAAAAACAACATTTATATTAAACGAATAAAATATATTTGAATTAATTAATTATATAAACTAACGAATTTGCCTAATTCAATGAGGCAAATTCATTTTTGTTTTGCGCAACTATATTTCTATATTAAGTTAAATTATGCTTGTATTAAATATAATATTGAATTGAAATTTTACATTTTATAGTATAATTGGCAAATATATTTGACACCTAATGTCACTACAAGATCATATTAGTGCGCATCTCTAGCTATATCGTAATTTTCCCCCGCACTCTTTTATTTTTAATTTAATCTATAAATGACTTAATTACATTTTGATTTTATGTTAAAAGTTGACATTTTCCTAATCAGGAAAAACATTGGCGTAGTCATCAGGGATTAAGCTCTCATATATTGTATTATTTGTATTATATATAACTATAATAATGTTGTTGATAATAGCTATAGAATTTTGCGGAAAAATCGTGTTAAAATATTTATTTATTACACAATTTATAATTTCAAAATTCATAATATTATAGATGTAATTTTGCTTGAGTTAATTTCCGGTTGCCTTAAGTTAGTTTCAAATAAATATAAGTCTATGTCAGATTTTGATTTCATGATATAATTGTGTATGGATTTCATGAATTACTTTAGGAGATTACATTATGTGCTGGAATTTTATGATTTTATCATTGTTTTAAAGAAACTAATTACATTTTAAGATACTTCTAGGATGTTCGTTTGTCTTGCGCTGGTGGTTCAGCTCATAATTGTTCATTATAAGGGAAAAAGCAGCAAATCATGAATACAGGACAAACGAACGTAGTATTTGTAACTAAGTATGATCAGATTATCATTTTGAAACCGTAAAATATGTATTATTTTATGTTTTTATGATTTGAAAATGCAGAAATAAAATGTGGAAAAATGTACGCCACTGTTGGATCAGTTGTCAAACTGAAATCATATTGGAACCCTCTGGCTTTCCCAGGGTATAAGAACCAGTAAGTCATCCAGGTCGTCCTCAGTGTTCGAACCACCGCAACCACAGCACACCAGTGATACCAACAAGCAGTCACCACCAACATCCACATTCAATCATCACTGGTAAGTCAATTTTTACCCTAGAGTTCTTTATTTATTTGACAAAATTTACAATAAAACAATCCAATATCGTAAGAATTAACTTTCGTCGTAACTTTTTGATGCACAATTTAACTGAAAACTTGCTGATAATTATGGTATCAAAATCCAAAATCGTTATTGTCTCATACAATTTAAAAGATTTTTACCACAAAAATTTAAACAAATCACCATATTTTACTATATTCGTACAGTTGGTCCCTGAGAATATATTTTATTAAACAAATGTTCCTTGATAGAAATAAAGAATTCTAAATTTGATTTCTGAGTAAAATTTACTAAGTAAACATTTTTAGAACAACGTTTACCAACCTATAGTATTTTATTTTACGCAGAAATCTCGAGAATAATTCCCTAAACGTCTATAGGTACTTTATTTTTATTTAAAACAAAATAAACAAAATGCATTTCGAATTGAGCGAACAATTCCATTTTCTTTCGTGACCAATAGAACATATTTCAATATTTAACTTAGATATATATTTATTAAATGTTGATTATAAAAGCAACTGAGATTTAAAGCTTGTAAGGTTGATTTTCGATAAAACTTAAAATATAAATATTTATTTTGTTGATAATAATGTCGAGTAAATTCGTTTTTAAATGTCAAAATATTGACATCTAGCTTAGATTATAATTCTATATTTACATTAAAATCTATATTTTACATCTCCCTAAAGTCAATAGATACAAGTAGCGGTAGAGGTAAATAATTGGGAAATATATACATATACCGGTGAATGCGCACATATTCTTTAAAGTTAGCTAAATGAATAACATAAATCTTGTTTTTTATTTTTTACAAATGTTGCATATCGCGGATTTGAAATGTTATAGGAAATTCTAAATTAAATTAAAGTGAAATCTCTTTTACCTGGTAAATGTTCAATAAGTTGTTTCAACCATCTAACAGGGTATTTATAATTGGCGGATATTAAAACGGGTAGCACTAGGAATGAATAGGTCGCCAACCACATTCCACCTAGACCCAGCAAAAGCGGGGCATGACCACGACCGCAATAGGGCAGCAGGAATAAAATTGACAATAAGCATACTGAAACAGAAAACAAAAATACAATTATTCATATTTTTATTGCTATATTTTATTCCATACAGTTTCAAATTAGTTCCGAATTTCGGCAAATAAAAATAAATTAGGTATTGCTTATTTATTAATTGCAGTGTAGCATTTTAAAAGTATTTAATTTATCATATTTAATCTTTTCAGGCCACGCGGTTTTTTTTATTTTTTGATTTATTCATTTTTGTTTTGGTATTTTTAAGTATGGAATTTTTGTAGATGTGATTTATATTAAAGTGAAAAACATACAAAAAATTCAGGTCAAATCGAAATAATTTTATTTGCCATCTGCTAAATATAGCGAAATTATTCGAAAACATTTTTTCCGATGGTTTTTATTTAGAAATGTAGACCCGCGTAATATCAAGCAATATCACATTTTGTGTTATTGTTTAGTTTCAAACACCTAAAAGTCAGTTTAATTTATTGCTTAGCAAGACAGTAAGACTAAAATATACGCCATGCAATGATGGATTTACACCACCAGATGGCATACATTATTTCAGTAGAATTTTTATTTATGTACAACTGACACAGAACGCTTTGCAGAATAAATTGCATGGTACATTCTGGTGTTTATGTCTATTAAATTGTATGTTCACCATTGTTCAATACTGGTTGTCTTTGTATTTATATTTTATGTTCGTCGATTTCTTGGAAAGCGCAAAATACTCGTCAATTTCAACATGGCAGCTAAAAGAATAAGAAATCATTTCGTTATAGCTTGCATTGTATTTTATATTTCTTTTTTAATGAATAAATAAATCCAAAAACAATAAATTTTTATATAATAGCTTTATTAAATCATTTAAAGCGTCAAAGATTAATTAATTAATTTAATAAAATTCACGAATTATCATAATTATAACAATAAGATAAATAAAATTGCCTAGTCATAAATTATACAGCCTACTAAGATGAATTGTCTCTAAAAGTTGTTTATCCCATATGTATTTTAAAATAGATTTTTATAAATCATATCTTTTATTATATTTTAACCGATTTTGATTAATTTAATTTTTTTGTAATTTTATTCACACTTCTGTGGCATAACAACACAGGGTCGCGAAGATCACGTGAGTTCATGGGTTATTTTTTATTCTTATGATACTAATTTGGTGTATAATAAAAAAATATTATATAATTAATTTTATCGGAATACTATTTTTAATTATTCGATAGATATTTATAAATTTCAAAGACTTGTATTTATCATATGTTATTCTAATTATAAATAAAATTATTTCGGCTTATAATAATCATAGGAAAGCAAAATAAAAAATATTGCAAAAGAAATAGGAATGCCTGAATTTTGTTTATGAATTAAACGATATTATAATTTTTTTTGTAACCAACTATTTAGACTATTCAGAATAGTGGCATAATATTCTCTCGCCATTATAGTTACAATTAGGTGAAAGTTATCGCAGCTTTTAATTCGAATCTTGGCACTTTAAGATATATATGTTTATATAAAATTGTGGTACAATTAATAATTTTATAGAATTCATTTATAAAGAAAATATTCTTGGAATTAATAACAAAACAGTATAAAGTTTAATTTTATAATCTTATGTCGCATCGCGTATTTATAATTAGTAAATGTTGTCGCGAACATTAGGAAGGAAATCTAGATGTATTAATAAAAATGAGGCATTATCAATTTAACGACAGTTACGTTTTTTATTTGCATATATTTATTGTTTGAAAATATTCCACGAATGTACAAAGCAGAAAAGTAAGAAAAACATCTCTAAATCGAGGCCATATCCTATTTATATTGGTAAATAACAAATAATATGAACTCAATAATTATTCTGAAATTTAAACAACAAATTGTTGATCTTGTACAAATATTTTGGTTCTGAGTATTCATAAATCTGTAGGTAATAAAATCTATAAATACATAAATTTATAAATAATGCAATATTGAACAATTACATATAAGGATCATATCGCTATAGATTTACAGATATTTACAATTTATATTTCAACTGACAGTCAGTCCTAATTTCAGATTTAGGTCATTGCTATATATATAATTTCTAAATATGAAGTTGGTTTTACAACTATATATATTCTAATATATTAAAATCCATATTTAAGTAAAATAATAACTTTTTATAATTAAGTAAATTTGTTCGTGATAATTCAAGATATTTTCAAAAAAATTAAAAAAATTCATATATGCCGCTTATCATTATTTTTCTTTTGATATATATCTTTACTCTGGACAAAAAGGTGTAAAGGCGTAAACATAATATTTTATACGATTATTTTAAAAAAAATTGAAATGATGTAAGTTCTCTGATTTTTAAATCATTGCTCTATTAACTGAATAATCTCTAATTGAATTGAATTTAATAATCACGTGAGTGTCAATATTTACAATATCGTTGACCTCTTATAGGGCTATTTCAAATAATCGTCTGCTTTTAAATTGTCTGGCAGTATAGACGCAGAAATATTTAAAAAGAAATTAAAAAATTGCAAAAACAGATTTTGCACATCACTTCACAGATACTCCTATTTAAGTAATTGTAAATTACACACTACATATATGCATGTAGTGCAAAATATATTCAACATTTCGAGACTCTTTAATAAACTCACAATTTGAATCTACATTTCTAAAGTATCAGTTACCGAAAATTACTTTAAAATAAATTGCAAATTTATGTGCTTTTTGTCCATTTACTACGAAATTTTTGTATTTATACATTCAGTAATATTTAATACGTATGATTTTAAGGCTCATTAATTCAACGATTTTTAAATGGGATTCGTTTCTATTTAAAAATATCCTTAGATCAACGCTCTACTAGTAATGTGTTTAAAACAGAGTTCAGTTTGTTGATCTGTGGTCCCAGATAAATAGTTGAAATTTGTAAATACGAACATCACAAAGAAAAAAAAAACAAATGTTGAAGCCAAGATTTTTGCCTGAAAACAAATGGATCGTCATGGAAAAACAATTTTCCATAATCGCAGTTTATAAAATTGAATAAGTTTATTCATATTTATGTAAACTTTATATTTTTTAATTTTGGTGTAAATCTAAACAGTTTTGCGATATATATTTTTTAAACTAAGTATTACGTGCATAAATTTAATAAATCCTGAACCATATGAATATTTTGGGAAGAATTAGAAACTAATTTAATTAATTGTATGTATAAATTGTTTTAAAATTATGGAAAAAATATTCTATGCAGATTTAATATATTTTTTTCATTGAGTAAAGAAAAATTAATGGACAAACCTGTTTCGGCAATTTTCTCATCTTTCAACTGGGGATCAATCTTAGTGAATGAATGTAATCTGCCACGAACTCTCGTAATCATCCCCATGACGATAAAACTTCACTAGAATTATCCGACAAATGTAACAAGTTGAAAAAAACACTCAAATAATAAAGTCTATTATTTAATCAATAATCCAATGTTGTAATAATAATTTTATTTAATTGCACCACAGATAAAAGTTTATAAGAGCAGGTAGTCGCACTTTCTAGAACTCTGAGATTGGACTGAACTCAAAACTGACGATTACTTCGTTGTTGTCTTTATGAACGAATATTTTTTTCAGCCAACACAAAAACAAAACGACGTATGTCCACGTGTGCAAAACGTAAATCAACGAGCAAACACGTGAATATAGTTCTTATATCAGTTGCGAATAAGCGCTTTTTTTAATTTGCATAGTACGCGCCCTCTGTATTTCATTTTGGCAAATTCCCATGAAACGTAATTACCAAAAAACTAAATTACATACTTGCCCATCATTGATAGCATTTTACTGTGGTTCAATTAGAGAAAAAAATGCTTCTTAAACTATTTTTATTCATAAAAGAAACCCTAAAATTCATATTTAAAAATTCTCGCAATAATTAATTCCTTTAGAGGTGTCCTTTATAGAATAAATTTTCGTATAACAAAACACATTTAATTATTATGTGAACATGCCATTGTTATGGCTTTAAGGGGTTGTAATTATGAATGTTTACGTTTTGCTTAGACGATTAGGGAATTTAAGACTATGGGCCATATCAATCCCACGTAGTCTATTGCGTCAGTAACTTGTGCCGTTTTGGCAGATTGCCAAAATAGCAAATGCGAATAAGCAGGCGTGTGTATACTGCATTTTGTATACGCATTCGAAATCTTCAACAAGCATACGTAAATATATGCTATACACTTGATTCTATTCTAGGAATGACAATATCGTTGTAAACATGTTTATTAAGAACAAAGTCAATGCTTCCCCTCGTTATTTCATTATTTATAATAATTTATCTTTATTTGTTTATTGTTTACTATTAAGGGATGTATACATTGTAATATATATATATTGATATTAACAGTATTGATTCAATCCTTAATTACTAATTGGTATTTGTTTATTTATTATGATTTACAATTACAGAATGGATACTTGTTACTTTTGTTTGAAATTTATTCTTATATTATTTATTTTTTTATAAATCGTATATTCTGCGTCGGTCAATTTTCGAAATTTTATTGTTAGTAGAATTTGACAATTAATTGTTAATATATTTATAACTGTAGTACAAATAATTTTAATAAATAATAATTCATAAAGAAATCAATATTTTTCGTCTTCTATGTTACTGATAGATATAACGTAATATGGAGACGTGCATTTTCACCCGTTTGAAAATTGAACAGTTATTGAACTTTCGCAATTTATTTTTGGAATGGTCATTCTCATCTTCAACTAAAAATATAGTATAATCCTGGCTAGATGCACTTCTTATACACGTTTGGAAAACAACCATTTTTATACTCTTGAAATCGAAATGCTATTTTTAGTGCAACTTTCAGAACATTTCAGTTCAGTTAATCATCCATTACTTTTATATTATTGTTACTACACATGGTTAACTGTGATAATACATTTAGAAATGATGAAATATCACGATGATTCCTGCAGTTATTTTAAACAAAAAATAAGATTTAGTATATTTATCGTCAATAATTAAATGTATATCAACCACAAAATTTAATGGACCATTCATAATTAATACACTAAATTCGTTTAAATAAGCCTTCTAAGCATTTAGAAATATACTTGGATTACCCCATATTACACCAATCATTGTGAATTCTTTAAATTTAGTATCACTTTCGTGTGTGTATTTACATTTTAAAATTTTGACCATGAGCCCTTGAGAAATACACAAAAACAAACATATCTTGGTTTGAAAAATAAAATATTGACAATAACATGTTATTTGCATTAGATATTTTCGCGTAATTTCTAATATTAAAATTGAGAAATCTTCTAATCGCCACGCGTGCCATCACGAGACCATTGTTGACCAATAATAACGTAAACACGTATTACTGTCATACAAAACGAAACACTTGATCCTATGAGCAACCCACGATTTCTAGGATAAAAATAAATTCATCGTATTTATGAATTCTATTGAATGATCTAATATTTTTGGCACATAGATTCATCTTTTACAAATTTAAATATTCTAAACACAACAGGATATACCTACATACCTTACCTACTCACATTCGCTCAAGAGATCACATTTAATGCTCCAAACTCCAATGAATGAACAAAAGGGGAAACTTCTGGTAGTTTATATATTTTGAAAATTTCGTATATATGATTTTGCGAATGCGTAAAAATACTTATAATGTTTTTGTATTCATTTTCTAGCGTTTAACATTCTAGAAATTTCCTTTTATACAAATATATCTCCACGATTTTATCCATTGCTTATTAAAATACTTAAACTGGAATTTAAAATTAGAAACTAATATAATGGTAGTTTGTGAACCGTAGAGCTGGGAAAACCTTCTATTATAAAATTTTATTTTAAACAAATAAGTAGATATCTGTTTTGTAATGCAATCATAGGTCAAATAAGTTAATAATTTCGTAGAAAGATGGAATACATAATTCTACGGAATTGGCAAGAAAACGGGGTCGCTGTTCTCCTTTGTTCTATTATATAAACAAAACGAATTGATTGAATGAGCACAAGAAGATTAAAGTCAAATAAATCAGGAAATAACCAATGAGGACACATATGGAAACATTTGTTCCATAAAGCAAAAAATACATATTAGAAAACAACAAATGCAAAAGGATTTTTATTTAATTATAAGTTTTATTTTTTTACAGGCACAATAGGTGATACAGATTTATACAGATATACAATTTATAAAGAAGTTAAATATAGATATCAGTGACCATTTTATTAAAAAATAATGTATATTACTATAAAATATTTATAAATAAACGTGTTATCAATGTATCTGAACAAATTCCAGGCAATGTTTATTTTTCATTAATTATTGACAAAGTACAATTATTTATTACTAACACATCCAATGTTTTTGTTTTGGCTATTGGTCTAGTATTGGCAATGCGTTGGTCGTTGCCATCAAAGTGGTATGATTTTTAAAAATAGATTCAATACGATTTTCGTCTGGACGTAAAGTGAACGGACGTCCAAACAACAATTTTTCTTCAATGAGCATAGTATTCTTGATGTAAAATTACACCAAGTCAATATTTTTAGTAATATATACTAAGCATACTTGTCATTGATTCATTTGAAATTATGTGTGGACCAAAAACATTTTCGTTTCTGAAAACTTAATATAGCTCAAAATTAGTTAATGTTCGTTATATTTTCTTTTCTAATTCATATCTTTATTGACGTCATACTAGTTTAAATTTGAACCTTTTATACTAAGATCGTCGTTTAGGTGGCAATATGATTTTGAGACGTAAACAAAAACAAAATGAATTTGAACAAAATATATATTTGCTCGAAAACATGCATATTATAAATAACTTATTGTAAAATTGAGTTTATAAATAAACAACAGTTTTAGTTATATCGATTACAAATTCGCGTTTAGGGCAAACCCTTTCTACTTTCTTATATGAAGTAATAATAAATAAGAAAGCAATCTGGTGAAGAGCATATCTTCTTAGGTCTTACTTTATCTAGAGAGATTGCGTTACACACTCTCCTTATTTTTACCACAGATGACAATATATTTGTCGAAATACTTGGTGACTAAGGGTTTTATATTATTTTAAGTCTAGTTAATTGTTGTGCCTATTTATAATATATATTAAATATGATTCCTATTTTTATACGGAATGTATTTAATGCATATACTAATTTTAAAATTGAAAGTGGATCATACAAAATTCATTTTCAGTTGACAGTTGTATACTGTTTAGTAAATTTGTGCGAAATTCTAGTTTTAAATATAGTAGCAGAGAAACCTTGGTGAAATAAAGTAAATAGGTTAACAGCCAAGATGACCGGTTAACAGTAGATAATAAAAGATAAAAACAAATAATATTTTTCACAACAAAACATTACGCATCACGTAAAGGTATACATATATTCAAAGAGAAAATACAGTAAAATTAATTATTTTGCACTGAATTAAGTATCCTTGTCACAATGTTATATGAATAAAAATAATAAATAACTTAAGATGACTTTAGTTTTGTTTTAAATATAATTCTCGATAGTTTAATATGATATTGCGCATATTAAATGTTTTTTTCTAATACGGTAATTTATAGTTTGATTATATATGTGGTTTGTATCGTATGTTTTTCCTATAAACCAGTCGATGAACATGCGAAAATTTCTTTTTTTTAAATAGTCTTGTGAACGTACACAATAATTCTTTGTAATTATCTGGTAAATGCAACTTTATGTGCATTCATTTCTAGGAAAAGTGCTAGAAAGTAACCATGCTATTATTAAATATGTCTGGTAGACTGATGATGCAACAATAGTATTTTTAAGATGTAAATAAAATAATTTTAATCATTATCAATACGAATGTCTGCAGGTGTGTTTGTAAACAAATTAAAACTTGTGGATAGATTTGACAAATATCCATAACAATATTATCGAGTCATAGCATTCTTGTTCTATGTTTATTAGAATTTGTTTTTTTTTTAAATGTATCTTTGTCAATTAAATTTATTGTAAACTAATACTTTTACTGTATCCTTATAGCTTAAGCCGCGAATTTATTCCAAGAGACTTTTACCTCCACCGCAAAATTTAATCTCGACAGGTTCTTTATTTTTCTTTCAAAGTACGACCACTTTCGATTTTTATTTAAA
This sequence comes from Nebria brevicollis, assembly GCA_944738965.1. Taxonomy (NCBI): domain Eukaryota; kingdom Metazoa; phylum Arthropoda; class Insecta; order Coleoptera; family Carabidae; genus Nebria; species Nebria brevicollis. The sequence goes on along the minus strand of OX122901.1, from coordinate 14,479,529 downwards.
TTATTTTATTTGAGTAATCTACATACAGGCATATTGGAGCAGCTTGAACCGCGACCTTGATGCGCGTAGGATATTATTTGCACTACCGCTGTACAATATATCGCAGTTCAAGCTATTCCGAGTGGCCTGTACATATTTAAACTCTTGCTTATATTTCGTAGGATAGTGTGTCGTTATTTGGTTTCGTATTATATATATTTATGGTGGGAATCAAGCGAAATATTGTCAAAATGAATTTAAAGAAAATGGAATTGATGCCAGTGAATATTTGGAGTGGCACGCGTACCTTTTATATAAAGTTATCAATATCCGCATTTATGTGGTGTTGTTGTCTGACCCCACTACCGATGTATTACAAAATGACCGTTGACCGCGTACAACAAACAAATAAAATCTTCGGAGATCATACGGAATGACCGACCCCGGATTCCGGCATATTGTATACTACTAAAAAATTGATAGTATTAACTACACTCTTGTCGAAGCTGTCTGCAGCTTGGGATGTCTGCGTGGTGTCTGGTGTTTTGGTGCGCGTAATCGGTGATGAAACGGCTGTGAATTTGCACATAGCTTATAAATAATATTATTTATAATATCAATAAAGATTACTTGGATTTCAATCAAATGTTTTACATAGATTTTATTAATAACAATTTTATTGTGATTTGTGGATGTTGCATTTTGAATCATTATTTTCAAAGGTAATTTTAATTAAGATTCGATTTAAAAGTGAATTGCATGATTTTTTAAATGTAATTTAATAAGAGATGATTGTAATGGAATATCGCGTGCGAAATATCTTATTGGAGATTTTAATACAATCACGTGTTTGGAGCTTTCGACGTCCGAGCTAGGCGCCGACTATTTTATGATTCATCGATTCATCTTGTATAATAATAAGATCGATAATCTAATATACTAAAATAGATTATCTGTATGTATTGTTAAATAAAAAACATTTTAATTTGTCCTAAATCGGAATTGGATTTAAAGTAGCAACAAATTACAAATTAAGTTAAGTGGGAGGAAATAGTTTTAAAAGTCACTAAAAGATATTTTAAAAAATTCTTAATTCACTCAAAAATTATATGAATTTGAGTGTGTGTGTGTATGTGTGAGTACTCTATAGCCTAAACGGTTGACGGTAAAATTATAAAACTTGAAACTTAAGATTTGTATGTCTGGTTAGAATGCCTTTTATATTTGAAAAGAATATTTAAACCGGAAGTGCATGTTTACACTAGTCATCTTTGCAATATCTTCTAAAAGCTGCACTATCAGTAAAAATAGTCAAGAAACTATTTTAAACTACTGATTAAATGAAAATTGTTATTGAATCTTATTTATGTTGCCATAGTTACGTAGGTATATGACATTTATTTACGGAAATCGTATAAACGATGCCTGTCAATTGTTTAACATAACAAAATAAAGTCAAATAATTTGGAATTTGACATAAATTTTAGATAGATTTTTAGTTTATTTTATAACGTAAAAAATATAACATAATCGATAATTATATTATCGAATATAGGCAAAATACGTATAAGGAAGTGAAATACATTGCAGATATTTTGGAAGGTCATCAAGACCCTTAAATACTTTAACAAAGAAGTTTTCACAATATTACGATCAACAAATACTCTTCAAGCCAACCATTTTTTTTAGTATCAGACAACAAGTTTATAGCTTTACGCATGCGAACTTGTGCCGTTATGACGTCACAAAGTGCCCGTACAATATATATTTATCGGCATATACTATATAATCACAATTATCCAGTTTTTAAACCGTATTATTACAAGTAATGAAAGTAATTGCTAATGATCGTAAACATGCAAAGGTCGACAAACTTTTTCTATTCCATCTGGGAACAATAGCGAGTATGTGGTTGTCTTCTTTAATTTGAATGACCACTTGATCATGCTTATAATACAAAGATCATAGTATATTGGTGGTGTTGTCATGTCTGTTGGTTGATGCCATTCATAATATGTTCTCGTAATCTAATGTGAGATTGATTGTTTTATTATTTCTAGATCAACACCGAGTTGTGTCATCCGTCTGTATCCGGTCGCCCCCGCCACAAAATGCACGCTACTGCACTCATATCGCTTCTCACCGCTACCGTTCTTATCACAATTTGCAGTTTGTAAGTTTTCTCTCTTTCTTAAAACCAAATGACATTCTTACATTTAAATCTAATTTTAATATAATTCATTGCTTCATTTCAGAAGCGAAGCACGAGTATTATGCAAACCTTGTTTGAACAGAATAGACTGCAATGAACCACCAACAAATTGTCAATGGGGCAAAACAAAAGACATCTGTAATAGAATTGTTTGTGCAAAGGTATTTTATTTTGTAATTAAAACGTAAGCTTTTTAATGTAAATATAATGTTTTCGTTTGTTTTAGGGACCTGGTGATCGATGTGGAGGTGCCTTTAACATTCTGGGTAATTGCGGTGAGGGAATGATGTGTGTAACATCATTTTTAGACAAAAATGTCGAACGATGCCAGGGGTGTTCGACACTGACACTCGATTGCTACCCATATACAGACATTTAATACGCTCACGATATTTATTACACCTATTATAATATGACCATTCCGCGAATTGAATTTCAGTTACGAAACAAATAATGCAACGCAATGACTGCGACTGTGATTGTATGTAAGAAGATTTTTCTTTCTTTCTTTGTATTCCAATATTCAGTATTATTAAGTTTTAAGATGATTGTTTGTTTTGGTGCGGTGATTCGAATTTCGTTTATTTTGTGATTTTAATTGATATGCCAAATGTTATTATCGATGTATTTATTATGATTGACAGATCTTAAAGAATATTTTCTGAAATAAATTATAATATTGAAAAAAAAAACGTATTGTTTCATTTTTTATAGATTTTACATAGTTTTCTGTTTAATCTAAAACAGAAAGTATAAATAATGTTTTATATAAAATAGAAAGTTTGGAAGTTGATTTATTTCATTTTCATTTAAATCAGATGTGAAAAAATACTAGTTTAACAAGAGTATAAAAATTACCTGCAGAACTGGTTTCACAATACAATAATCAATGACAATATTTAGATTGATTACGTATTTATAAATACAGCGTAGTTCATTTTAATCCGAAAAGATTGAAACATTGCATGCTGTTTCCTAGTAGTAAATGACTATAAAATGCATATTTGTCTTATATTAAATACTGTTTTCGAATATATTAAATCTAATCAAATAAACCAGTTGCTACTTAGATCGTGTTATCTACCAGTTGTCTACAAACATTAAGACTATACAGTGTGATTTTAATAAAAATTTGTATATTTGTGAATTGATATTAGAATAACTTTAAATCTATAAATAGTACATATGTAATCATTTTAATGTTATTTCGAGTAAATTAGACTGTTTAGTGCTTTTTAGTGAATAAGAGCACAATAGGAGGACCTTCATATATTTTCTATTAGATCTTCGTTAAAGGTAAGATCTTTTAAATATTATGGTTTTGGAACCCTACGGGTTTGAATTTAAACTGTTAAAATATTAAGAGCTTTGATGAAATATTTCGTGGAAACAAATTGAACCTTTTCATTCTATATTCCGCTTGAGTTTCAATGCTATCAAAATAAAACAATAAATTTGCTCATCAATCAAGAAGAAGCTACGGATAATTGATATCGAATCAAAAGCACATGGTACCACTAATTATTATTCCAGTTCTCAATAAAGTAAAATTATCCAATTAAGATTGTTTATTAAATATTTGACATTGAGAAAAATGTATCAGTTGACGCTGGGGATCGAACCCATAACCAATTGTACTTAGTTCAAATAAATGACTATTTTTTATATTTTTTTTCTCTCTTATTTTATTAAATAGAAAATTAAAATATTAAGTAACTCATGCAGTATACAAAAAAAAAATTTTATTTTTTATTTTTATGCATAATTATTTATATAGGAGGTGACAAAGTAGAGGCCGCGGAAATGAGGTGTTTTGCGGTGTGCACGATAACACCAGTCCAAGATGTCTAAAACAAAAAAATCTAACGGGGTTTTATTAAGAACAAAATTACATTCCCCGTAAACTAATAAAAATTTAAAAATTAAAAAAAACCTAGAAAATAGAGTGAGTTTAAGAAAAGTTCTATGTTTTGTACACACAATTGGACCTTTGGGATTGAATAAAAATGGAACAAATGTATATTTATGTCAAAATATTGGTTTGCGTTCTGCATTATAAGTTAATTAATAAAATTAAAAAAGATTTGAGGCAATAGCTTAATTATTTTTTGAGCTAGAGTGCACACCGTTTTTAAAAATGTAGTTTCGAGAAAAACGCGTTTTAAGTTTAATTTTAGTGTATTTATTACCGGGTTACTACTTATGGAAATGTATATATATTGGAAACGGTTTGGAAATTTACCTTAAAATTTTTTTAATATATTTTTGAAACGTTTTTGAATAAAATTATTGAACAAAAAAAAAATCGATTTTTTTTTTTAAATTGGAACATCGCCTTAAACCAATTTAAGACTGTCAAGTTGTGAAAGAATGTAAGGGTTTTCTGCCACCCCATCGACGGAAATATGTATGATGGAAATTTTGTCATATTAAACGAATGCCGACAGAAAAATTGAAAAAAATAGATTTCTATTGTAAAAGAAATAAAAATCTTCTAAAATAAATCATATGTATTCAAATCACAATAATTGTCAGTTGAGTTGGCAAAAGGAATTTATAGTAGTTCGGAATGTAAATAATGACGGGTTGGTTAAAATAATGTATAATATTACGATAATTACACATTTTAATAAAGTAATACATGTATGACATTAATACGAAAGCAAAACTTCATAACAAGCATATTTAATAAATGTGTTTTTAGCATTAACTAGAAGTGCATTATTAAAATACATTTTCAATGTGCCGAATAGTATAATTGCTCATTTTAATAGAAAAATATTTTCCGTTCCTTTCGAAATACCTGAAGTTTTTACTTATATTGCTTATTTATGAATATATACCACTAATACTAATCAGTAATAAAATATTTTAGTATGTTTATCCTTGAAATAACGAGTGTTATTAAAATATGTTTAAATATATTGTTTACACATCTGGAATAATGAACTTACATCACAATTATGGTTAGTAGGTCAATTGAAATTTTAAGTTTAAAACTAAACTTGAATCTTATAAGCTATAGCAGACATTTTTAAAATGAGTATAAACTAGCTAATATTTACACCAAATTTAAGCCGATTTTCTAAATAGCTATTGATTTGTTGGTGTTCAATTAAAAATGTATTTAATTTCATAGCTGCGTTTTTCATATTTTATTTAGAATAATTTATTATTAAGGGTGATATGCAGATTAATAATACTCTAATATTAACTCAGTGGTTACAACTAATTTGTGTTTAAATTACTTATTAGTGCCAATAAAATCTTTTTATAGTTATAACATTTATAATAAAATCATATCATTCCAGTGGGACGATAAATTATTTATTGTAATTTATTTGAATTTAACGGCCATATCAAGTATATTACTTTATATTTAATTAGAATAAGGCAGTTAATCAATGATATTTTAGAATATGCTTGTGGTATTATCCACCATTTTTCATTACACTTAAATTTGCTTCGCTTTTCTTAAAATTCTAACATATCTATATTTAACAAAATGCCCAATTTTCAGAAAATCAAATTAAGAAATAAAGCTTCAAATGTAATTTCTCAGTCAAATTTGAGTTACATATCATTTTATAAATATTTTTGGGCACTAATTTGGACATATAAGTTGTTACCATTAATTTGGTTTAAAGAAGCGAACAGAACAAAATGGGTGAATGTTTTGTTCACACTAGTGTAGTTCCTCCACTATTTATTTGTGTGTTTGAATCTATTAATAAATATTATTTTTCAATTTCAATTCTTTGTTTCAAACTGGAATAATTTAGGATATAGTCCAAATTTGAGCTATATCAAATACTAATGAGTTATTTGTAGATTTTTGAATATTTACATTATAATTTTATATTCGAATTGTAAATATTTCCCAATTTTTTACATTGTACGTTTATAATTCAGTTGCTATGTCCTAGTAATATTACACTAAAATCCTAAATCAGTGTAGTTATAAATTTGCACCATTTTTTGTAATTATTCATGCTTTTACATGCAAGTATAATTCTATCTATTCTCATCCTAATCGTTTTATATTCATATATTAGTCTAAATTTGATTTCTCCAGGAGTTAAGTCTCAAATTTGATTAAATATTAAGGTTTATAACGCATCTACTGTGCTGTATATGTTTTAAAATGTTATAAAGTGACATCTTTGATCGAGAATATAAACACAAATTTTCCCTATAAAATCTGCATTGCGCAGAAGTAAATAAAATTCTAGGGGGCACCCTTGATTTCATGATTTTACTTTCCATATATCTTATACTATGAAATATAACAACTCATTTTAAAATATAATTAAACTCTATAATTATTGGAATAATCTTCAAAATATATATCATCTTTTTTTTTTAATGCACCATGTGTTTCACGTCTTCCACCGTTTCATTTTTGACATTTTACGCCTTTGAACCTTTGGCATTTTGTTGACGCTTGCGCACTAGGAAGCCACGGATGCCTGCTTGTATTTTCGTCGCTGATTTCTCCTCAAGGTCATTGCCGGATTTCGGTGTTTCGCCGCGGCGTCCTGAACTGCGGCGGCGGCCAGACGAACAACGCTTCACTTGTTTTGCGTCATCCGAACCGTTCTGAAAAGCCAAAACACTCAATATTTAGCTGCTGTCTCACACAAAGAATTCAAAATGATAATATTTTTATTATCGACATAATTTACACAAGTTTTCAACAGCATTATTTTGAAATACCGAAAATCCTTGAACATATACATAAACACTAGGGAAACAATTCACTTAACTGACCTAATTAAACTTACTAACAGAATAAATTGAGCTAAATTTAAAAGTATTCAAGCATCTTCCATTAGACAAATAAGTAAATATTTTACACTTTCTTACATATATACAAAATAGAGTTTAAAATAGACAAATTAATAATATTAAATAAAGCTTTTCCGTCATATAATATTTTTATTGTCGGATAGTTTGATATTTATAAGCGAAAAATATATAAAATAAATATTTGAAACGAAACATAACGGTATTATGATTGTGTTAGTTTATGATTTGTTTAGTGTTTTTCAGTTTGTTCAGGTGGTATTTATGAGCAGATGTTCATAAAAACGTATCGGCTACATGGCAATCAAAATCAGAAAATAAATTCGAGGTTGCGTTTTAAATATGTTACATTCTACGTATTTACGTTCGCGCACGTGGCTATTCTTCTGTATCAAATCAGACAAACAATTTCAATTTTCAATAGAACCAATCAACTATAGAAATTGGTTTCAATAGTTGATTGTATTGTTCTAATAATTAGATTACAAATCTAGAAAAATGCTATTTTTGGAATTACGTTGTGTGTGTGTTTTCTTGAATGATTCAAAATTTCTATATTAATATCTTTCCTATCAAAACAAAATACGTATAAGAAGGTTCAGCGCGGATATTTGATCGTTTAGAGTCTAATTTATTTACGTGAAGAAATAAATATGCTATTTATTTGTAGAGTCAAATACCTTTCAACAACCATCTCATTACAATCGCCACTTTATTAATATACTAGGACCAATTTGCTTGTTATTAATATTTTTTTAAAGTGACAATAAATTGCGGCCAGTGACGTCTAGCATATAATAGACAAAGGCGTGATGCAATCGTTAGCGACGCTGCAGTTTCAAACAGATTTTCTTAACTAGTTATAAATTACTGCAATCAATCATCACATGGTCTTATAATACCTACGTACGAGGAAGTGAAATCGTAATTTATCGTGTCGAATGATTTAATACTATCAATATCCTCGACTCGGTTACTGTTATTAAGAAATTTAAACAATGCGATCACAACTGGTCCAATCATTTAAATAATTGTGTATCACTATGGCGCTTGTAAATCACAAACAACTAATTAAAAGTGGTCAAAATATTATTTGTTATAGTTATAGTACTAAAATAGATTTGTTAGTCAAGATAATATAAATATTTTTTGTCTATTATGTCCTTTAGTTTCTTTGTTAGAATTAGCTACTGAAGAAAACATATTCATATTTCTTTATAAACAAGTATTGTCTATGTCAATGCACAGAGCTCGCTTTAAGCTTTGCCAATGCAAAAGTTTGGCATGGCGAATTTCTACATAAATAAACAATATCTAGGGTAAAACGACCAGTTGTGGCACAGTTAAGAAAATTCTCTACTCTTTTGAGGATTAAAAAAAATATGGATAATATATTTATATAATAATTGAAAATTTTTAAAGTTTAAGTGTTTTATAAAGTTAAAAAAAAAAATTAAATTGTTTATTGATGTTTTAGGTAATTTTGTTCACAATTTATAATTCGATGTTAAAATGCCAGTTTTTAGACGGTGGTTGCCTTTTAGCGCACAGTCCTTTCTAGTAATAGCACGGCAAATATAGTTATAAATTTATATATTTTAGCTTGGATTTCCTAAAATTTAGGTATATATTTATAAAAAAACACTTGCAGTAGCTTTATTTTATAAATTTTTAAATTATAGAGGTAGGTACTATACCTATCTAAAGCTAAATTTAATATTTATAAAGTTCTAAATTATAAATGTAGACAACAATATTATTCTTTATCTATAATGCAAATGATATTTTAATTAAATAATAATTTTTAATCGAAATATTAAAATTACTTATAAATAGGTATATTACATCAAAATTTTTAATACTTTTCTTGCATTAAAATTTTGTGAACAATGAAAAATTGAAATCTTTTCTAGTTAGTTATTTTTTTAGATAAGAATACTTTTCATCTTGTAATTTCAGATAAAAGTATTTTTTCAAGTGTACCGGGTGGGGCAAAACAACCTCCCTAGTTTTGCAAGTGAATTAAAGAAAAAGGAGTCGAGATACAAAAAATTTATTTCAATAAAATAAAGTAGTTACATGGCCAGTTTTATCTTATGTAGTTTTAAAAATCATATCGGCCAAGTGTTGTCCTTCATTGTCTACACACTGCTGCAAGCGACTTATGAAGTTTTGCATAACCCTTTCAAGCATTTCTTCAGGTATACGGCGAATTTCCGTGCGGATTGTCTCCTCTCAGGGAGGGACAAAGCACGCGGGGAACATTTCCTTCAAAACCAGCATTGATGCCCGCGCTGTGTGGGCTGTGGCTTCCCCCCCGTCCTGCTGAAACCAGACATTCTCGAGACCAAGTTCTTTAAGAGCAGGGGCAAAAAAATTCTGGAGCATGTTCATATAGCGCCCAGAATTGACGGTAACTGCCCAATTTCTTTCCTGTAGTAAAAGTAAGGCCCGATAATCCCTATTCGGGAAACTGCGCACCAAACTGTGACACGATCACTATGCAGAGGCTTCTCGTGGATCACCCTCAGATTGTTTTCGCACCAATATCGAACATTTTGTTTATTTACACCGCCAGAAAGATGGAAATGTGCTGGGCGGCGATTACAGACTCCTTTTCGCGTATGTATGCTTCCACGGCAAAAGCGCGCTGCTCGTTCGTCCACATTGTGTTTACGACTGAATACTTTTGTAACACATACACACGGCATATCTTTCTGCCGCCATTCACGCCATTCCTACCCTGTTACGACCTCTGCTAGCTTCACAATTCTCTGTTGAAACTAGGGAGGTTGTTTTGCCCCACCTGTATAAGAGGTTTTGGTTCTAATTCTTGATTTTTCACACTTCTTTTTACCCTTTTTATTAACGGTGTCATTGTTTTTACCAGTTTTCACTAAAATAAAAATAATTTATTCAAACGAATACAAAAATAAATTAAATAGGTCATGTTTTAGATTTTTATTTTTTATGAGATAAACAATAAAATTTCAGTGTACGTATAATGTAAATAATAACTGATACATACCTTTTAAAGAATTATTTATCTGTAGTTAAAATTTGTTCTTGTTATAAGAAATATGTAAAAACATTAATATTCTAACCTCACTTGATTACTGTCAGAGAGTCTCTGTTTACCGTTCCACATATAGCAGCAGCGGCGCCAATATTAAAGCGCTGTAAGCATAAAGTGCTTTTATAATTGGCGCGCTCTTCAAATTTCATACTAATTAAAGAACACGTGTTTTTAATATTAAAAAATAAAAAAAAGTCAATATTCAACATTTGAAATGTTTCGATGAACTATTCATTTAGTTTATTTAACCAGGTACATATTAAAAAAATACGTTTTTCTAGTAAATATGATTGTAATTGCTTAAGCTATGGTAACCGTAAACTAACTAGAAATGGCTGTGAAAAGTACAATTTTGATATCGCTAAACAATATTCGTTTTTTTTTTAATTAATAATTTTTAAATGGACGTTCTAAAGGTTTTTTCTTGTTTAAAACTATATATAAATATTTAAATCGTTGTTATACCTACGCATTTGCACAGTTTTAAACGTATAAAACCAAGTTTTTGATACCTGTGCCATTACTAGCGCTGTGCCGAAACTGGTCGTTTTACCCTACTGTATTCATAGTGCAGCGTTTAATTTTAAACCAAGACTAAACTTGGTAAAAAAAAATCTTACGTAGTGGTACATACATGAATTAAAAAGCAATTATTAGATATATTTGAACAGTATTAGGTTTCCGTTCTTTGAAAAGTCTATATTTAAGATCATTGCTTTTTTTGGAGCCCAATTACTCCGGAAATAAATTACCTAGCGGTTTTAAAATACTAATGGTATACATTATGTACCCATAGATTATATATTTAAAATTTAGAGTCAATACGTTTAGTATCTTCAGAGAAGAAGGTGCGACAATTTTGGTCTTACGAGCGACCGAGAGACGATTCATCTTGCAATAAATATATTTATTGAATTCAAGGCAATAAGAAATAAACTTTTTGTTACATTTAATCTTTAGCTTTTCGGTACTAAAATACTAATGGTATACATTATGTACCCATAGATTATGTATGTAAAATTTAGAGTCGATACGTTTAGTATCTTCAGAGAAGAAGGTGCGACAATTTTGGTCTTACGAGCGACCGAGAGACGATTCATTTTGCAATAAATATATTTATTGAATTTAAGACAATAAGAAATAAACTTTTTCTTACATTTAATATTTAGCTTTTCGGTACTAAAATACTAATGGTATACATTATGTACCCATAGATTATGTATGTAAAATTTAGAGTCAATACGTTTAGTATCTTCAGAGAAGAAGGTGCGACAATTTTGGTCTTACGAGCGACCGAGAGACGATTCATCTTGCAATAAATATATTTATTGAATTTAAGACAATAAAAAATAAACTTTTTGTTACATTTAATCTTTAAATTTTCGGTACTACGTAAATTGAGGTAAAATATATTTTAATTATTTTTGATTTTAGATTCAATATTTTTGTTTTTAACTGATTGAATTAATATTTCGGCTTGTGTGTATGTAAATATATTTATATTTTAGATTTGTATAGGTAGAATGTGCCCTTGCAATTTTGTGTGCAAACAGCATCAATTGGCAACGTAAAATCTCGATGCGAAAAGAAAGCGTTGGGTACGTTTGAGCTAAGGCCCGGGTGGTCAAGAACAGGACGTGCAAATGATGCCAGAGAATTTAGAGCGAGTGTTTCTCAACAGTGTATGTGTAACTGATGTAATGTGTGAATGTGTGATGGTGTGTTTGAAAGGCGCAACTCATTCGCCAAATACAATTTTTATTTTCATTCTCTTTGTTTTTAATTATAAACTAAACGCTGTCTGCCGAAGTCTACGTTGCAAATATCAGATTATTTGCTTTTTTGACGCACGACTTTTTGACATATTGTATATAAGTACAATTTGGCGTTACTTCAAAAAAAATTAAAAATTCTCAATGAACAGAAAGTTTGGCAAAGAATCATACGTGAACATAAGTGAACTGTAAATTATTATTTTTTTAATATTTATAAATAAAGGATATTCTATTTCGTAGAGTCACGGGCAAATTTGGATCTTTAATAGAGATTTTTCATCAACGCGAAATAATTTATATTATTTATCTCGCAATGATCTTGACCTACAAATTGCAATGAATATTTTAAAATTCTTGTATTTAAATTAAATGCAAGGGAAAGTTGGGAAACACTTTAAATAAGTGTCGACCACTTTATAGTTTAAATAGTCTTGATCTATATTTTAAAATTAGAATATTACAATTCGTATAGTATTTTTATATTCACACATATTTACAAACAAATCAAAAATCCAATATTTTTCAAAAATACACATTCTTACTAGTTTTACCGTCTTATACGTAGTATTTCGTAAGAAATATAATTTGTAACTTTTGTCGTCCCAGGATCGTGTCTGAATATTTTTGAAATGAAGTCTGTCTGTGTGTGTGTTCATGCTTCATTTATATTCATCAAACCTTTCATACAAGTTCTTTTATTCCGTTTTCTCTCATATTGAATTCATTCAAATATTCGTGAGATGACTAATGGTTCTATTATATAGGAGCTGTACAACTTTGAAAAGAATATTCAAAATTGTATTTATATATAGGCCTATATAGTATTTATAGAATTTCAATATAAGATACAGACTAGCATCACAAGTATACTGAGTGAGATTTTTCAGCAAAATAAATGATTTATATAAGTAGATATACGTCGTAAAAAATTTATTTGTCATTAAAATAAATGGTATATCTCATGCAATTGTTATGTCCTTATAGAAAAGATCTAAGATTTCTCATAATGATAAAATAAATGCATGTTTTTTTCTAACGTAATTAATGTTACCAAAATGGGCAATATTACATCATTCAACCAGTCATAAGTTTTATATCAATCACAATTGTTATTAAATATTTGTCTAACTAAAAATACATTGTTTTGATAAATAAAAACACGTCAGCCATAACATTCGAGAATATATCCAGGAATTTTTGATTTATAATAGAATTTCCTGCATTTTATTAACCCAAGCTTAAATGTTAGCATATTTTGAATCTTACATCCGGTTGAAATTAACTAACATGCATTTTATTCATATTCCAGTAGTTTATACGCAACAAAATAAATAATAAAATTACTAGAAGCGCGTTTAATGTTTTATATTAATATAGTTATTTAATTCTTTATTTAATACAATTATTTTTGGTGGTCACCTCAGGCGCAAAATGATATTTTTATTTACGAAATATAAGAATATATTATGAAGAAGAAGAGTTAAAAATATAGTTTTATAGTGTTATATTTTCATTTTCAGTATTTTGAAACTTTTATAAATTTTTGTATTTATAAATTTAATTGAGTAACAATTTGTGAAATATAATTATTTTTAAATAAAATTCCTGATTTTGTTGCTATGGAAATTTTCACAACACTATAATAAGTACATATTTTCTATAGTAATACTGTTAGTAAGAAATTTTAATTTAAAATAAATCATATTAGCGCTCTGCGAAATTAAGTTTTCAACAGCTCATTTAATATAATGTTTACCACAATTTCCGGTTTAACACATTCATCACTGTCACAATTGTTACGAAATAGCACGTTAAAATACCGTTAAAGTAGGTGGTAAGCATAATTAAATTAAAAACTGACCGTTTTTGTTTTCATTTGTTTCCGGACTTGATAACCACGAAAACCCGCCTGGATTTTCGTCGCCGCGTTCGCTTCATCGTTTCCACCCATTTCTCCTTGTGGTGGCTGTGATGCTGGTGTCGTTGCGACGTTGTTGGTGATGTAGTTCTTCTTGTTGTGTTCGTTCTTCGCCGTTTCCATGACAGAATGAACGTGGTCCCCGTCGTCGCTGACGACGGACGCGCTTGCATACTTTGCCGCCGACTCCCGCGACGCATGCGCGTCTCCTGCTGCTGTGACGGTGCTTCTTCCATCGGCACCATCGTCATCACGGTCATCCGTCTTCGTGATGTCCCGTGACGTCAGCACTTCTGCACCTGCTTGAATCAGAGATACACATAGATGTGTATGCGTATGTGTGAATTGTTGATGTATGATTTGAATGTGTGTGTGTGTCTGTCAGTGTGTGCGATATAATTAGAATGAAGATAGACATCGTTGGCTTGTGTGTATTATTGGCTAGGCGTGTTTTCATTAGTGTACTTGCACTCGGCTCTATATTCATTAGCATTTTCAAAAGAGTACTTGTTTCCTTTACACAAAACCACGACAATATAAACTGGTTGTGTACTTATATGACTTCTACATAGCATATTCGGAATAATCTTTGAAATAACGTTTTTTTTTAAATATTCTTACTAGGAGCTGTTATATTTATTGTATTGTGTGCTAGTTAGATTAATAAATAATAAATGGGATTATAAATTAGGGTTTTTAAGTTGCTTATATCTCAATTGAGCTATAAACTCTTGACTTAAGTATAATTTAGATTTAGATTGCTAAGAGAATATTCATTATTCTTGTCATTCTTTCGCTATAATTAATTGTAGTTGTATATACAATATCATTTTTTAGCGCTTCTATCGCAATTATTTTCTCAAATTATATATTTCATATTAGTAAAATAATTAAGTAATAAAATAGTTTTTTTTAAATACTTTATTTTGAAACAAAACTTTTAAAAAGAGTAAACATTTATCAAAATGATAAACCACCGAAAATGTCTCTTGATAAAAAGTCGGGTGAATATTTTTTAGAGGTCAAACCGGAAGTGAAACCGATCAAAATGGGGCGTAGACATTTTGACGGAAGTTATAAATTGTATCATAATTCTTCCGGCATTTTTTGCTAATGATTTTTCTGTGCCAATTTTTTATCTCCTCTATACGTCTTGTCCAACTGTACACACACATACACATACGACCAATTACATTGACTTTGGGCTAAATATATAACTGATTTTTCGCTTGAAACTTTCCTTTAGTTCCCGCAGAATGGCGTAACAATATCAGTGTTGGTGCGAGGGGGCGGGTAATATTAGACAGAATGACGCACATTTCAAAACATTTACTTATCGCCTAATTGCATGAATAGTAAACTTTTGCACATATGCTAATTGGACGGTGTAGGCGTGTTATATTTTCGAAAAGAACGTCATCCAAATTGCATTTAGTGCTTTTTCTGTTAATTTTAGAATACTCTGATTTACATATTCTTATTTTAACACTTCTTTCCAGTAAATTTATAAATATGTAACAGCTTTTGACTTGAAATTATTCACATTGAAATTGAACACGAGTATCGAAATAAAACGAAAAATTTTGAGATTCTAAAAATAATATCCTACCCAAATATAATATAATATAAATACATAATTTATTATATTTGGGTTGGATATTATTTTTAGAATCTCAATATTTATCATTTTATTTCAATACTCGTATTCAATTTTCAATGTGAATAACTTAATGTAAAGCAAAGTATTAAATCACAATATAATACTTTACCATAAAATTATTTTCTATTTAAAAATGAAAGTATACCTACATATAATTTAAAAAAAAAATTATTAAAGCCGTTTTTATAATTCTTTTATTCCAAACAACAAAAGTTACGCAAATACGCAATAATTTGTACTGCAATTAATTAAAGAATTTTTATTTCTTTTACCTACTGATTTAATATCTTAAAAAGTCAAATTACGTATGTTATTATACTGAATACCAAAGTACAGAAAACACAACACCTAAACGCTAAGTATAACCAGGAATGCAGCAGTTTATTGATGTTTTTACATTTATTACTAGAATTTAATGTTAACTTCAAACATAGCATACATAATCTCAACTCAAACGTTCCTATTTCATCTTCAAATATACAGTCGCACTCATCAGGAAAATATCCAGAATTCTTAATCTACCATTAAATAATTAAAATGTTCCAAAGATTTTTCCGATCGATAATATGTGTAAACACTAAAGTTTAACATTCGCGGTTTTTATTATGAACTGTACCTAATTTCATGGCTCATAAATCTATTTTGTGAACGAGTTTCAATGCCATACTCGCAAATTTGCAATTAAACTGCTATTTTATTCGTTTCTTGCGTAAACCTTTATGTTTAACCGCACAAATACCAAAATGCTTTTCTGAACACAAATTATTTAATATTAGAAACCCAAAAGAAACCAAATATTAATTACGTTTAATTTATTAGCGATACTCGTTCTTAATAAACATACATAAAAGCAGTTTACGAGCGAAAAGTGTGTTATGATTTTGAACCATTTTTTTGTATTCTTGTGCATTTTTACTAACCGTTGGGCTAAATTTAACTACCACCAGACAGCGTCACTAATTCTACTCCTCTCGATCTTGTAAACTGACAAAATAGAGCATATACCTCTAAATATAAAACTTAACAATCTGCCTACTAAAATATAAATAATGAAAAACACACTGAGAAAACAATTTATTTCCCACAATTAAATAGTAAATTGATTATGATAATCTATAGATTGTCTGACTATTCAATTTAGTAAATCAAGCCTTGATGGCTTTCATATAAAAATACGATAAATTAATTTAAAAATATGAAACGTAAATTGTAAATGGCACGTCTATTAAAAATCATTCGATTCAAATACTATTATGAGTGCAATAACAAGCTTATTAAATTTATGCTTCGATAAATCATAGTTAATTTTGTTTTGTTTTTTCAATTAAAATAGTTACCATGTGTAACTATTAGCTTCTGAAAATAATGTCACATACAAAATTGGTTAATTAATCAGTAAATTACGATTGGTAAATAACTGTATTTGTAAACTAAAATAAGAAAGAGAAAATTTTGGTTTATTTTAAAATTTATTATGGTACAGTTTAACTTGTATAAACTTTAGCAGAATCAAAAACTTTGTAATTTTACGTAAATTTGTTTGAAATTGTTTGAAAATTTCCCGTTCGTGTTTCTCTTGTGTGACGTCATCGTTATCTCTATTACAACAAATTATTTAAAGAGACCATTTGCTTATAAGCAATTAAAATGATTTTTATATATTTT
Source organism: Nebria brevicollis (assembly GCA_944738965.1). Lineage (NCBI taxonomy): Eukaryota > Metazoa > Arthropoda > Insecta > Coleoptera > Carabidae > Nebria > Nebria brevicollis. Next base: position 14,462,438 of record OX122901.1, on the reverse strand, counting down.
TATATAAAAGCACCTCCACCAAAAGTTGTAATTGTTATTATTGAATTATCTTTTATTTTGCGTTATTTATTATATACACTAAATTAGAACTGAAGTTATCGTAATGTTTTTAAAATTTTATTTTTAGCTAGGCACAAATTAAATACAAAGAGCTTAAGTGTTTGGTCACGTATTTCAGAATCTAAAAATTGTTTTATTCGAAACGATTTTAACCGAATATGTTAAACAAATTTTATTGTTAGTGCGAAAAATACGAATTAAATTTCAGTCGCATTGTAATATAAATGTTTAAGGACTGAAAGTAATATCGTATTGTGTCAATAATAAACTGATAAGGTTCATAAATAAATTGTTTTCTTTATGTGTCTATGGCCAAAAGACTTCCAAACCAAGAAGTAAACTAAGCCATGCACGATTTTTAATAGAGCATTTGTTAATATGCGTAAAATAATACCTCTCTGTGATTGATGGACTTACTATTATGACATATACTTGACCTTGTGATAACTCTTCACTGGATAGGAATATATCGACGGAATCATGCATTTCTCCCGAATGCTGAAGTCCTGCAGTATGGTAGTGCTCTCCATTTCCGTGCTCGTTTCTAACATCCTCGTCGGCATCGTAACCTTGTGCTAGTTGATGGCGCGCATCTGGTGACGATTTGGCATCGCTTGGTTCGCTTTCATCTTCGTCGTAAATCGACGATTCGCTCCGGATTCCACTGGTCGTTGTCCTCGCTGTTGTTGTTGTTGTTGAGTCTTTCGCGATTTCTTCGTCCGTTGCGTCATCTGAGTGTGGGTGGTGTCTGTATGCACCATCGGCGTCGCTGTCATACTCCACGTTATTCGCTAGACATATTAATAAAATTTTGCTTCTTACACAACTGTTCTAAATTTATCGATTCTGATATAATTTTGTTTGTTTTGACTTGTTTTCATTTTGTTTTAATAATAAATTAACACAAAAAAAATGTGTACATTCATCTCATAACATAAAATAAAGACAAATTTTCCAAGTGTTGCATATGCGGAAATGTATATAATTTCAATTTAAATTTATTAATTTGTAGCCATTAATTATTATTTCAATCGTTTGTTTTAGAATAATAAAGTGATTCAGCCAGGCAACTCACTTAAAATATAGCTAGTTTCATTTTCATTACCTGAGTAATGAGGCTGAGATTCATCATTGTTTATTTTAGTTTCGATTCCGTTTATTTTCTTTTGTGATCCACTCGATACTTCCTCATTCGCTGGACGTCTCAGTTGGCTATATTCATCTTTCAAACTAGTCTCACTTAGCACATCCTCACCACCCGTATTGTCTGTTGAATTATCTCCGGCATTCGGTGATACTATTTCTGGTATTGTCTCTAAATCAGAATCGTTCGCGTTGTTATTTTGTAGAGTTTGTCTTGTTTTGAAACCGCGATAAGTACTTTGTATTTTTGTTGCGGCACAATGTGAAATTTCTGAAATATCTTTAAGTTCTTCATGGGCCGTAGGACTAGTGGTAGTTTCATTTGGATAATCTAAGTATTTGTCTTCTAAATCGGAGAGTTTAAATTGGTGTACTTGATGTATATCGGGGAAATTCTCGTTGTGTGATGGGATAAGTGATAGTGAGCGTTTTTGACGATAATTTTTGTAAGATTCTTGAATCTTTGTCGCTGCTTCATTCTTCAAATCTTCTTCATCTATAGTTTGTTTGTTGCGATAATTTCTGTAACATATATGACATTTATGAGCCTATTTATTATTAGAAATTGTACATAGTTGCATTGATTATAAATTTGTAATTATGATATTTACAGATCTGTATCAGATATATATTTTAAATGTTTAATCTTACAGTACTTAAAATGTAAAAAAGTACAAGAATTATTTTTTTATGTACCTGTAAGATTTTTGAATTTTAGACGCAGCCAAATTCTTAACAGTTTCGTCATCCGAAGAATCTACTTCAGGAGTGCTAATATTAGTGGGAGATCTAACAACTGTGTATGTTTTATCTGAACCTAAACTATTCTTTCGTTCCATTGGAGTATCGTGGGTATCCATGCCAATTTCTGATGAACTATCTTTGCTGGTTTTCAACTGTTGACGTGTGCGAAATCCTCTGTATGCGCTTTGTATTTTCGTAGCTGCAGCATCTGAAGTATGTGCCATTATGACATTTGGCACGGATGTTTGCTCGTCAGATAATTGTTGACCTTGTACGCTTGATTCATTCTCTATTTTCGGAGTTTCTAATTCGGTGTAATCGCCAGTGCTACTACTGGTCGGTGACATTTGACGCTTTTGTCCGTATGATTCGATTATCGAATCGATTTCGTCAAATAGTTGCCGATGTCCGCTTGATTCTACATTATCTTGTCGCGTGATTGTTCTTTGTTTATTACGTTCCAAAAATGCGTCGATATCAGCAATTGGTGATTTTATTCTTGATGATTGTGATTTTGCTGATTCAATGAATCTTTCCTTTGAAGTGTTTCCTTCTTCTGAATCTTCTTTTGAATTTTCTTCTGGATGTATTCCTGTTGTTGTTGATAAATCTGCGGTTACAATTATTTCTTCATGTGGAATAATTTTTTCAGTTTCGTTTTTTATAATTTCTTCTGTTGCGTCTTCGTGTAAAAGTTTTTCTGATGCTATTTCTGGAGTTTTGTGTTCAAGCGATTCTGTTTCAGAATTTGCATCTGATTCGGCTTTTTCAGTTGGTTTTTCTGGAGATGTTTCATTTATAATATCTTGTTTTGATTCATCACCTGTTGTTTCTTCATTTAAAGATATTGAATTTGATTTTGCACTTTCAGTTGATTCTTCTGGAACACTTTCTTTGATATCTTTTTGATTTGCCTCTACTGCTGCTGTTTCTTCAATTAAAGATATTGGTTCTAATTCTGTATTTTCAGATGGTTCTTCCGTGACTGCTGTTTTTAAAGTTTCATCTACATGTATTTCGGCATCTAAAGCTGTTGAATCTGATTTTGAATTTTCAGTTGATTCTTCTGGAACAGGTTCTTTTATATCTTCTTTTCTTGCCTCTACTGCTGCTGTTTCTTCATTTAAAGATATTGAATCTAATTTAGTATTTTCAGTAGATTCTTTTGGGACAGCTTCTTTTAAAGCTTTCTCCTTCGATACATTCACAGTGGTTTCTGCATTTAAAGATGTTGAATCTGAGTTTGCGTTTTCAGTTGCTCCTTCTGGAAAATTTTCTTTTGTATCTTCTTTTTTTGCCTCCACTGTTGCTGCTTCTTCTTTTAAAGATATTGGATCTAATTTTGTATTTTCAATTTGTTCTTCTGGCTCTGTTTCTGGTAATGTTTCCTCTCTTGATTCATCTACAGTTGTTTCGTCATTTAAAGATATTGAATCTGAGTTTACGTTTTCAGTTGATTCTTCTGGAATAATTTCTTTTATATCTTCTTTCTTTGTCTCCACTGTTGCTGTATCTTCATTTAATGATATAGGTACTAATTCTGTATTTTCTGCTGGTTCTTCCGGGACTGCTTTTTTTAAAGTTTCATTCTTGGATTCATCTACAATAATTTTTGCATTTAAAGCTGTTGAATCTGATTTTGCATTTTCAATTGATTCTTTTGGAACAGGTTCTTTTATATTTTCTTCTGTTACCTCCACTGCTGCTGTTTTTTCATTTAAAGATATTGAATCTAATTTAGTATTTTCAGTTGTTTCTGTTGGGACTACTTCTTTAAAAGCTTCCTCCTTTGATACATTTACATTAGTTTCATCATTTAAAGATATTGAATCTGAGTTTGCATTTTCAGTTGCTTCTTCTGGAATAATTTCTTTTGTATCTTCTTTCTTTGCCTCCGCTGTGGCTGCTTCTTCATTTAAAGATATTGCATCTAATTTTGAATTTTCATTTTGTTCTTCTGGTTCTGTTTCTTTTAAATTTTCCTCCTTTGATTCATCTACAGCTGTTTCATCATTTAAAGATATTGAATCTGAGTTTGTGTTTTCAGTTGCTTCTTCTGGAATAATTTCTTTTGTATCTTCTTTCTTTGTCTCCACTGTTGCTGCTTCTCCATTTAAAGATATTGGATCTAATTTTGTATTTTCAATTTCTCCTTCTGGCTCTGTTTCTTGTGATGTTTCCTCTTTTGATTCATTTAAAGATATTGAATTTGAGTATACATTTTCAGTTGATTCTTCTGGAACAATTTCTTTTATATCTTCCATTTTTGCCTCTACTGTTGCTGTTTCTTCATTTTTAGAAATTGGTTCTATTTTCATATTTTCAATTAGCTCTTCTGGCACTTTTTCTTTTAAAGTTTCCTCCTTAGGTGCATCTAGTGTTGTTTCTTCATTTAATGATATTGCGTCTGATTTTTGTAACTCTTCTGCATTTGAGTCATCATTTAAAGATGCTTCAATTGGAATCACCATTGGTGATGTTTCTTTAATATCTTCTTTTTCTAAATTTTCCACTGTTTTATTTTCGTTTGCTTCCGCTTTTTCCTCTAGTACTTCACTCTTATGTGATTCACCATTTAAATCTTCAATATTTGGTTGAGATGTTGCTAGAATTATTTCCGTTTCTGACTCTTTATTATTGTCATTTAAAGCTGCGTTATCGTTATCTAATATTTTGTCATTAGATAATCCGTGTGTTGTACTTTCTTCTATTTTGGGTGGATCATCATTTATTATTGTATTTTGCTCAACTTCAATGTTCTCTTTTGCATTAGGATCTTTCAATGGTATATAAATATACTCCGGTGAATCAGAATCTGTTTCTTTGGCAGTTTCTTCAAGTTTTCTTTGTGTAACTTGTGGAATCGCGCCTTTTAATGGAATATGGATATATTCTACAGGCTTTTCCTCCACTTCTTCTTGACCATCTATAGTATCTGTTATAGTATCATCTTGTCCAGTTATAGCAGCACCAATTTTCAAAGCAGCTGATGATAATTCGTGAACTGGACTTGAGTTTTTAGATCTAGGTGTTTGGTGATCCACTTTTATATCATATTTTGAGCTGTTAATATCGACTTCATCTGTTTCCTTAACAGTTTCTTCTAGTTTGCTTTGTGTGATTTCTGGAATCGCGCCTTGTAATGGAATGTGGATATATTCTACAGACTTTTCTTCCACTTCTTCATGACCATCTAAAGCATCTGTTATAGTGTCATCGTGTACAGTTATAGCAGCACCGATTTTCAAAGCAGCTGATGATAATTCGTGAACTGGGCTAGAGTTTTTAGATCTAGGTGTATGTTGATCCTCTTTTAGATCATATTTGGAGCTGTCAATATCGATTTCATCGAAATTCACTGATCTTCGAGGTTCGTTACTTACAACTTGATTTTCCATTACTTGTGAAATTTCATCATCCATTTCTGGTAGTATTAATACATTTATATGTTCATTTTTATCATCTATATTTAAACCATCTTTATTAGAAACCATTTCTTCATTTTTCGTAGTTTCTACGAGTTTTGCTTCAGGAGATTCATTTCCTTCATTTGGTGACACAGCATGATAAACATTTGACCGGCTTAAATCCTGCAGGCGCAAATTAAGAGCATCGATTTCATCTAAGTGCCCTACAGTTTCTTTTTTTGTAATATTAATTAATTCCTGGTTATTTTCTGCATCATCATGAACAATATTTTCATCTTCTAAAGTTTTATATATAGTATTTATATCTACAATCGGTTCACTAACAGTTCCGATAGAATCAGCTTCTTTATCTGATATAGCTTTTTCATCGGTTGGTAATTCTAAAATTGTTTCATTTGTTTCTTTATTTCCTGATTCTTCCACAGGGTGTTCTTCAATTTCATTTGTTTTAATTGGTATTTCAGGTGTTTTAGCTGTAACTGGTTTTTCAATAACTGTAACCATTGAGGCTAAGGAAATGTTATCTGTTGATTCATCAGTATTTATTGAGTTAGAATTTTCTTGTGGTGTTTCTGTAAATTTGGGAGCATTGCGACGTTTTCGAACTAAGTAACCTCTGGCACCTGCTTGAATTGTAGTGGCAGCTTTTGAAATAATATCCGCGTTATTAATTAGATTATTATGCTCAGAAAGTTCATCACATTCGGTAGGTTTCTGTAAGTCAGCCAACTGAAAAATGGAATATTATTATCCTAAAGTATTGAAATATAAAATATTCCTTTAATATCTTTACCTCTTTTTGATCCTGAATTGTTCGTCTTACATTATGTCCTCTCCAAGCTGATTGTATCTTTACTGCTGCTTGGTCTGTAAAGGTATTTATTGATATTATTAAATCACAACTTAAAATGATTGAGAACAACAAAAATATAAATAATGTTTCTATAACTTACCATTCTTTAAATTATCTGCATTTTCAGTTGATGCGTTTGAACTAGGCTCTACATTTTCTTTTCCATCTATTATTTCTTTTGAATTGCTTTCTTCAATATTCTCTATCTTGATATTTTCTGGCGTTACTTCTTCGAGTGTAACGGATTCTTCTATCACCGTATATTTCTCACTGTCTTTATCTTCATTTTTCAATATTTCAATTTCATTTATATTTGTAACAACACTGTTTTCTTTTATATCTGACTCACTTAAATTCCCTTCATCTTGTACTTCTCCAGAATTAGTTGTTTCATCTTGTAATTCCGTTGATTTTAATTGTGTCTCGTCATCCATATTTTCTTTTATTTCTTCTGGATTATCATGAATTATTTCTGTGACTTTATTTTCTGAAGTATGCTTTAATAATTCAGGTATGCGTTCATCATATTGCAATTTTTCAGTTTCAGTTAATGCAACTACTATCTTGTTTTCGTCATTATCTGATGTTTGTGCAACATTTTCAGATTTATTATTTTGATGCAATGTGTCATGTTTAGTAGCTCCTTCTGTAGAATTTAATGTTGTATTTTCTGTAGGATTATCAGATTCACCTTCATGTATATCATTTTCTTGAATGTCAATATTTACTGACAATTTTGGTTCTTCAAGATCAATTTCACCAATAAGTACACTTGTCTGATCAAATTGACTATCTGTTAAACTATCTTGAACACTTGATATCAACAATTCTTGCTCTTCAGGTTTGAATTCAATTAGTGTTTCAGACGTTTTCTCAATATCTTTGTCAGTAGTATGTTCTTTATTTATTTCTTCGTAACTATTTTCTGCTTCTGTTAACTTGTCAGTATTTTCTTGTTCAACTTCAATTATTTGTGAAGGTTTGGTTTCTAATTCAATTGAGATTTCATTTTGTTTAATAGCTACTGGTTCTTCAATGGTAGATTCCTCGATTTCTGCTTGTTTAGCAGTTTCATTTTCAATATTTGGTGAATCTTGAGTTTTAAGATCGTTTATTTTGTCATCTGTATCTATTATATTTTTATCTATATGAGATCGTAGAATTATTGGATCTGTTATTTCCATAAGTGCTTTGTCAAAGCTTTCTATATTTTTGCCCAATACACTGTTTTCTTGTTCACTTGTTTCAGTATCTCTAGACTGTTCAATTCCAGGAACTATCGTATTATCACGATCATCATGTACACCAGGAGTATTTTCGTCACTTTCTGTTAAAACATCATCTTTAGAAACTTCCTCTTGTGTTTTAATGGTATCAACAGTATCGGATATTTCTTTTGAATCCTCAAATGTTTTGCCATGTTCTTCTATTTCTGGAATACTAGTTGCATCATGCAAAATTTCAGTGATATTAGTTCTACTTAAGTTTTTCAAAGGTAAATTCAAAGCTTCCACTTCATCCAATTCTTTGTCCACTATATCTACAATTGCGTTTGTATTTTCTTCTTTTTGAATGTGATCTTCTCCTGCAGATTTATTATTATCAGAAATTTCATATGCGTCGCTAATTATTAGATTGCTCTGCATATCTTGAATTTCAGTATCTGCATTTCCAAAATCTTCAATTAGATCTGCCTGTATGATTACAGAAGAATCATCATTGTTAACTGTATCAGCTGGGTTTGGTACTTCTGAAGTTGTATCAATAATTATTTCAGATGTATCTTCATCTAAAGAAGGTTTTTCTTGGAGTATAGTTGACTGATCAATATCTTTATCTTCATTAGTGTATGATGTTTCGATTTCAGCAGAATTTTCTGTAAGTTCTTTGGCTAATGCAATTGAATTATCTTCTGTTTTATTCTCAATCAGCAGATGTGATTCTTCAGTATTATCAGAATTTATAAGTAATTCTGCATTTTTACTATCATTATCCATCTCTTCTTCAGCTTCATCTTTAGTACCTGACATCTCGTCTGATTCAGTAGACACTGCTATAATTGCATCCTTATCTGGACCTATGAAGAAAGTAACCTTATCTTCAGCTAAACTATCCAACGGTGTATCTAAATCTTTTAATTTTTCATTGATCATGGTGGAAGATTCGTTCTGGTTTTCAATTGGTTCATGTAAAAACAGTTCAAGATTACTGCTTCGTCGTCTCATAGGAAGGTGAACTTGCTTCATATCTGAAACATGCTCTATTGGTTCATCTAATATTTTAAATTCTTCAATATGATCAATACTGTCAGTACTTTGAGTTATGTCATCAATGTCTTTTATATCAATGGTAGAAGCTTCACTTTCTTCAAATGGATCTTTTGCATCTTTGAATTCTGTGTTTGTAATGTCAATTTCATGAATATATGTTTCAGGCATTTCATGAAGCTGTTCAGTTTCTTCTAGTTCTTCATTTGTTTTATACATATCTTTGTCTTCAGTCATTTCGCTGTCAGTGAAGCTTATATTTAAGTCTTTTCCGGTAATTTCTTCGCCATCAATAGATTTTTCATTTTTATTTTGAAAATCAAGTTCATAATTTTCTGTTACATTTTCTGTTGATTCATTCTCTTCTAGAATATTCGGTGTTAATTTAATTTCTAACTCACTATTTGTACTGGTGTCATCAATATTTTGAATATCAATTTTTGTTATTGCACTCATAGATTCCGTTTTTCCTTCCCCAGTTTCTTCAGTTGTATTTGTACTTTTTATATTGTTTGTATTTTCATTATCTATTGTAGAAAAATCGTTTATTGGTTCAATAATTATTTCCTTCAATGATTTATCCTCATTTGTAATGTCTTTAATATCATCTTCAATAATAGAAGATTCGGCTGCTTTTTCAATAATTTGAGATACATCGATTAGTCTATTGCTTTCAGAAATTTCATCTTTAGTAGGTTCTCGAATTTCAGGAGTTGTTTCTTCTAATATTTTATTTTCCGTTTTTATGTTTTCTGCAATTGCTTGTACTTCAGTACTTATTATTTCTTCTGGTGATGCTTCATGTAGTTCATCTTCATTTTTCTCTTCTATTATTGGAGATTCAAATTCATTGTTTTCTACTGAAGGCACTTTATTTATAATTTCTTCAATAGAAGATTCAGTTATTATGTTATTTATATCTGACATTACTTCAGTTTTTAATTCCTCAATTTTAGAAGGATCTTGTTTTTCAGTTGATTCAATATTAATGCCATCTTCAATTTTAGACAATTCGTTCTGAATTTCAGAACTTTGAGTTTCGTTGTCATCTGTTTGGTCCATAATGTAGTCCTCAATTATAGGGATTTCTTTTTGATTTTCTTCAATTATTAAGTTAAGGGTTTGGTTTGGTGTTTCAGTGATATTTTGCACTGAAACGTCTTCTAGTTGCTGTTCTGATGTAATTTCTGAATTATCAGTATTTTCAAGTTCAGATTCAAGTATTTCTAAATTTTCTGTTATGTTTGCGCTTACCTTTTCATTATCTTCGTTGATGTCTACTTGTGTTTCTTCAGTATCATCAACTTTATTAGACTTTCTGTAATTATATCCACGCCAAACAGATTGCAGTTTAGTAGCAGCTCTTGTTTGTTTTAATACATTTTCTACTTGCTCTTGAATGCATTCATTTTCTTCATTTATTGTTGTTTCAATTGATTCTGAGTTCTGAACTTCGTCCAATTTCATATCTAATTCTTTCTCTAAAACATTTGCTTCAAGTGTTTCTTTAAAATCTGCATTTGTTTCATTTGATTGTTCTTCTGTTTTAATTTCATCCGATGAAGTATGGGAAATAATTTGATTCTCCAAATCTGTCAGAACTTTAATTTCAGCTGCATTTATTAATTTTTGTTTCTCCGCTTCCTCCGTAGTATCTGCTAATATATTTTCTTCCGTGTCTTCGGATTCATCATTTTTTTTGTCTTCATTTTTATCTGTATCATCTACTATTAATTCGTCATGTGCAGTAGTTTCATCTAATTGTATTGGATTACCATCATTTGTCTTACTATCGTCTATAGATTCTAAATTATTAATTATTACCTCACCTTCATTTAATTCTTCTTTATTATCTTGATTTGTAGCTTCAGACAATGAATCTGAAATTTCAATTTCTGTAATAATATTATCCGCGATTTCCTTTAATTCCTCTTCTGATTCTTCAATTTTAATATTCATGGATGCTTCTGTTTCAGTTTTTGATTTATTTTCGTCAATGGTGATATCATCTACTACATCTTTTATTTCTTCATCTGCAATTTTAGCCAATTCTTCTTTTGCTTCTTCAACTGCAATATCTACAGAATCTATTGTTTCATCTTTTGTAGTATCATTTACTGCATCTAATACTGATGTTTCTTCATTTTCTGTTTTTGTGTCAACAATAGTTGTTTCTTCCCCTGTAATATCAATCGCTTCTTTTATTTCTTTATTCAAAATAATTGTATCTGCCAATTCTATAAGATCTTCTTTTACATCATCAACAGCAATGCCTACAGAATCCTCTGCATCCACTTTAGAAATATTTTCATCATTTGTAGTTTCTTCTACCCTATCCAATACTAGTTTTTCTTCATTTTCTGTTCCTATTTCAACTGTATTATTGTCTTCCTCTAGAACGTAAATTGCTTCTTCTATTTCCTTAGACATTTTTGTTTCTGCACTTTCGTCTATTTTGTCTTCGGGTTGTTCAACATCATCTGTGATACATGATTCTATTTCCTGTATTTCTTCTTTATCCTCAGTTAAAACTACACCAAGATCTGCCTTCTCTGTTTCATTTAGACATTCTTCAGGTTCACTTTCTAAAACTTTTACTGTTTCTTTCAGTATTTCTTCCGTAATAGGTAAATTTTCACTGCCAGTTTCATCCAAATTCTTATTTGTACGAATAATATGGCCTCTCCAAAGCGACTGTATCACAGTTGCAGCAACAATTTGTTTCATTTTTTCGTCATCAATGTTTTCCTGTGTTTCAGCTATATTTTTATCTTTCCGAATCGAATGCCCTCTCCATAAAGATTGGATCAATGTTGCAGCAAAAATTTGCTTCATGCTTTCATCTGTTACATTTGGCACTGCTTGTTTTTCATCATTTTTGATATGTTTTCTAGTTTTGAAACCTCGCCAAATGGATTGGATTCTTATCGCAGCATTCATTTCCATTGCAATGTCGTCTATTTTAGTCTCATTTATTGCATTTCTATCTGATATTGATTCATTTGTATTCAATGCTTTTCGAGTAGCAAACCCTCTCCAAGTTGATTGTAGTTTTGTAGCAGCTATAATTTCTTCATTTAACTTTTCTATATTTTCAATTTCTTCAATTTTGGATACATTAGGGTTCATTGTTTTTCGAGTCGCGAATCCTCTCCAAGCTGATTGTAGTTTCGTAGCTGCTAAGATTTCTTCAATTGTGCTAATTTCCTGTGACTTATCTTCATTTTGTAACGAAGCAATTTCGTTTTTAGGGACAATAGACTTAATGGCTTTTCGAGTAGCAAAACCTCGCCAAGCTGATTGTAATTTTCTGGCAGCCATAATTTCTTCAATTGTAACTTCATGTAATTCTTTATTTTCAAGCAGAGTATCAGGGTTTTGTTTCAAATTTTGATGCTTCCTTGCAAGATATCCACGCCATATTGCTTGTAATTTTGTTGCAGCAATAATATCATCCATGTTGACACATTGGACTTCGTTTTCTACTACATTATTAGTAGATTGTGCCAAGTTTTGTTTTCTAGACATATGTCCTCGCCATAAAGACTGAATTAAAGTTGCAGCAATCTCTTCTTTTCCAGTTACTTCATTAGTGTTTATTTGTTCAGATGCGCCTTTATCTTCTAAAGCATTAAGCATTTTATTGAATTTTCTAATATTATAACCGCGCCAAATCGACTGTATCAATAATGCAGATTTGTTTAATGCAGCTTCATCATAATCTTGATCAGCCGGTGCTTCAAGTAGAGTTTCTTCTGTAATTGAATGATCTACTGATTTCTGTTCTTCTTCACTTGGTGTTGGTGTTGCATTTATGGTAGATATTTTTGGTATTTGTAATTTGGTAAGCTCGTCAATATCATCTATTGAAATAGATCGTTTTTTCCTGCCATGAATTTCATTTTCCTGAATTTCTTCATTCAAATCTTCAGTTATTTGTTCTTCTATTGCTGTTTGAGTAGCTTCAGAATTTAATACACTTTCAGTTTTGCTTTCGTTGCTTAGTTCTGCTTGTTCAAGTGTTTCAATTTCATTATCAGTTTCTTGAATATTTTCTATCAGTGCTGCTTCTTTGTCATTTGCTTCAGCTATGTTTTCAATTAAGGATTCATCTTGTAAAGCACGTTCTACAGCCATTTCTTCCATCTTTCCTGCATCATTCTTTAATATATCAGATATTAATTCGTTATTTTCTTTTTCAATTTCATTTGTTTCTTTCTGTACTTCAATAGATTCTTTCAGATTTTCTCCACTTGCTTCCAAGTCAATTTCTTCTTTTTCTATTTCTTTAATATCTGCTTCATTTTTCTCAAGTTCTATAATTTTATTAATTTCTTCAGCTTCCGCCTTAATTTCTTCATCTCCTTCTAATTTAATATTATCTTCTTTGCTTGTTTCGCTTTCTTCTTCAAGTTTTTCTTTGTCATTTATTTCCTTTAGTATTTCATCTACTGCTCCATCTAATTTTTCGACTGAAATATTGTCTTCAATTCCATCAACAACGTCCTCATCTTCTATTACCTTTTCAGCATCAATTATAACATCATTATCATCTAAATTAATTTCAATGTCTTCATTTACTTTATCTGAAATCAGTTCAACTCCTTCTATTGTATTTTCAATCTCTTTGTCATCGATATCTAATTTTTCTATAAGCGAGATTTCAGCTTCTTCTTTAATTTCTTCGACTAGGTCTAGGTTTTCAGATTTTGATTCCTCTTGAGACAATTCAATTTCAGTTTCATCGATTTTATTTTCAATATCAATATTTTCTGATGCATCACTTGGTGTTTCTTCAAGAAGTTCAGGCACTTGTGTTACAGTTTCAGGAGTAAGTTCACTGGAATCTTCAGTAGATAATTTTATATCAGCTTCACCTGGAATGTTGAATAGAATTTCTTCTAATTTATTTTCTTCTAAAGCTAATTCTAACACTTCATTCTGGTCTTCATTAATAACTTTGCTTGTGTCACTTTCTTCAGAATGTGCAGACGCTATAGTTTCATCAATATTTGTTTCTTCCAATATGTTATCCTCATCATTTGTTTCTATCACTGATTTTAATTCAGTTTCTTTAATATCTTCTAATATGAGATCAGCTTCTATTTCTGCTTGTATATCAGCTTCATCAAGCAGCTCTTTGTCTTCATTTTTAATTCCTTCAATCAAATGGCCCTGGGTATCTTCTGTAATAAGGTCTAGTTGTTTCTCAGCTTCATCAATCAAAACCTTAGCTTCGTCGTTAACTTCTTCAATTAGATTATCTTCAGTTGTTTCAATATCCTTTTCTAATAATTTATCAGTAGCGTCAACCCATATTTTATTTTCAAAATTAGTGTCCTTTATATCTTCTTCAGCCAAATTTATTTCATTATCTTCTGAAATAAGATCAGCGCGCTCTTCACATATTTGTTTATCATTTTCATCCACCACTAATTTCTCGTCACCATTAACGTCTTCATCAATTTCTGTATCATCTTCCAGTTTAGGAGAATTTACAAATACTCTTCCAGCCACTTGAGCAACATTAATGAAATTAGCCGTGGAATGAAAGAAACCGTTTTGTATTTTATCAATTTCCGCCGTTGAAGCCTCGCTGCGATTAAATTTAATTTCCGGACTTATAGTTGGTGCACTAAGTCTTCCCAAATCTAGTCGAGGAACAGACAACGGTTGTTTTGCATCTAGCAATTCTACTTCGTCTTTCGGATGCGGTTTCCCTGAATCTGATCGTATTGTTGGTATGTTGTTCTTTTTGTTTTTGTCATGAATTGTCGTCTTGCAATATTGATATTCCGCTGAAATCAAAATTAAACAGTACGCTATTAACTTTTTAATCAAACAATATTTGAGTAGTTATTGTTTATGGAAAAAAGTCGTGTTGGGTTTTTAAAATAGTTTTTAAGTAAATATTATTTTAATATTATGTTTACTATATAAATTATATTTTGAATGTGAATCATGCGAATAACATTTATACATTCATAAAATTTATCTTATGTAGAGGATGAACTATATAATTTATATTATATTTTATTTATGATTTTCAATTAAATTCAATTCTGAGGTATGACAATTTATTCATCTTGTAAAAACATAATTGACAATGTCACAACATATTGTCACGAGCTGGGGGTTGGCTGTGACGTGATTCTAATAACTGAGTTGAGGTACCAGCCAAGACTGTAACTCCTGCAGGGTTTATATCATATCAGGAGTCAAGCACGAGAGGATATGTAGGGAGTTTACTAAGTCATAACACAATTATACATTTATACGTTTTAGTTTGGTGTTTATTAAAATAAAGGTACTTACAGCATTATGTTCATAGTGCACATCTTTACACTCTTTTGCGTATCTTGTTTAGAGTAATTTGGCAGCGACTTATGAAAAGACCCTGGGAGATTGTGTGAGACTTCACTTCGCGAATCTATAAGACTATCACTGTATCGAATCTATAAGACCGTAAGACTCAATGAGACTGTCCGTTCCCCATCTCTCCCGGTGTCTTTTATAAGCTCGGTGCAGCTGGCGTTATCAGCTTGTGGTGCAACCACTTCTCGTGGCTGATGTCATTTCTGACTTGTATATACAATATACATTACATACTGGATGATGTCAAAGGGTTAACTAGGGTTAATTACAATATAGTGTTTTAAGTATGTTTTGTGTGTTTTGTGGCTGGCTGAGATGGTGTGTATCTCAGGCCGTGACACTACCCCCCTCTACGAAAGGTTTTTGTCGCCCCTGACAAAATACTGGGTTGAAAGGACAGAAGAAAAGAAAAAAAACAAATTTTCCTTTTCTTTTCGCAGTTCCTTGTTTAGTTGCCAAAAACGGAAGTAGGTTGTATAGTTTGTTCGTGATTGTGTTATCAGCTATGGTCGGTTCAGGCGCTCCATGGCTATATATTGGCTGTGATCCATCACTTCATTGTACTCGTTCTCTGGTCTTCCGAATTGGTTAACGTTTGAGTATGGTTGGGGTAAGGGTCTTCGTAGGGTTTTTGCGTTTTGGGGTTCTGGGCTAACGTTGATTGGTGTCATGTAATTAAGTTCGGCACTCCTTGATGTTGACGCCAATCTTGCTCTTGAAGTGTTTAGGGGTATGGGTCTTGATTCGAACTCGGTTTGTTCAATTTGCGGGGATCGGGGTAAATTGTACTCAACGATCCTGGGTGCTGGTTCAGGATGTCTGAACATTCGCTGTGCTACTGCCTCAATGTAAGTACCTCTAGTATAATTACAATTTACATGCATATATATCAAAAATATTATGATTAATAAGATTGGTAACCATGGCAATATTAGGAGTAATTTGTCAAACCAGTTATTTTTTAAATCAACTGCTGCTTTGTTTAAGCATTCTTTTAAATTGTTAAATGTTGGATAACGATTTTCGTCGTACGGTGGCAGTATCTGAGTTTTTAAATTTGCCCATGCGGCTGGAATTATTTGTTTTATTATGAACGTAATTGTTTTGTTTAAACACGGAAATGATGGTTTTAATATTGTTTTATCTTCGAATTCTATTGAATAATCGCAAGGTAACTGTACCCACAATGCTCCGAATCCTTTTTCAAAATCTAAATATTTTTGTTTATCACCATAATTTAAAATTAATTTATTTTTAACATGTGTTAATAGGAATGTATTTTGACTGAGTGGAGTTATAAGCGTAGCTCGCTGAACTATTGATTGGCACGAGATTGGACAAAATTGAGCTAATTCATTCACCGTTCCGCCCATGAGAAGGAATTTTGTGCATGCTGATGTAATGGCCTTGTTATCGTACGTCTTTGATAACGCACATAGCCTATCGCGATGTGGGTCACATCTAGGTGAGAATATTTCTATTTTTTGTTCATTTTTAAATGAAACTATAGCAATGTCGATGCTCTCTGTGCCCAGATAGCATGTCTTCCCTTCCCACGCGAGAGGTGTTGGTATTAGTCTTTTAAGTTCAATTTTTTCGATGTTATTTCTGATTATTGGGATATGAATTCCCACAAGTGCTCTATCTTTAGTAAACATACAGTCAGATAATGGTAATCCATAGTATTCTGCTGCGTTTGTAATAGCTAGCTTATATCCTTTTTTATTTATTTCTACTTCAAATGATTTTAATGCTTCATCTAATGTATTAATATTTAAAATTTCTGGTGATAAGTGTCGTGCATGACACGCACTTATTAAACTTGCTGCTAATATACTCATTTCAGTCACAATTTGACTTAAAATATAAATATATGATGGTATGCATTGTGTGTACGAGTTATCTCGTACTATTCCTAATTTATTTATCTCGATTTTATAAGGAAAATTTTTAATTTTATCTTTAAATATTTCTACTTCCCTATTTGTTGTAAAAAGTCTTTTAACATGATTTCTTGATGCTATGTGAAAATCCCAACCTATGCTATCTCCATCATTAGCTAAGATATTTGTTTTAGTTGGACTATATTCACCTATTCCTTTAATTATCGCGGTCATTCTATTACCTATAGCCATACAATCATTATTTCCCTGACATGCTTTATTAAAGCAACTTGTGATTGCTAGCTTTGTCTCATCATTAATCAAGGGTATATCGTACAAAAGTGGTAAAGCCGCTTCGTACGATACTGCATAAGGCAGATTTTGAAAATATGCCCCCGTATTGACCTCAATTTCTCCTAAACTCTCATGGTTTAACCACATCATTATTATAATCATTGCCGACCACCATCTGTGGTTTTTGTGGCTTGCTTTGTGGTTAACATTGCGGTTTACATTATTTACTTTGTGGTCCATTTTAACCACTTTGTATTAGGACTACAGAAATTAAAAAAAGTTATTTGTTATTGTTTGGGTTCTCCCTGACTTTATTTAATTATTTACGTTATCGTCTGATGTTTTTTCTTTCATTCATTTAAAACAACTTTTTCTATTAAGAATGCATGAAGTAAAAGAGAAACAAATGTTTCTTGCTTATTTAATTTCTGTTACCCTTTTTTTTTTTTTAACAATTAATTTGGTGCATTTACATTTATGCCCTTAATTCAAAAATAAGAAAATTATTATAAAAATTAATATAGTTTATGATTATATAATATAAAGCATTTTTAGAACTTGCGAAAACAAATATAATATAATATAATATAAAGATAATATGATATGATGGCTTTTGCCTTGAGTAGATGTATTTACTACTGCTTACAATTCTAGTGTTTATTGTATTTTCTTTTATAATTTCTTATTTCTATGTTTCCTTTATATTATGCTAACATTAATAGAGAAAAGATTTTCTAATTATAATTGTAAAAAATTGTTGCGTGTTTAAAATTATTGATAAAATTGTTATTCTTGATTGATAAAATTATTATACTAAATTGATAAAATTATTATACTAAATTGATAAAATTATTGTATTTTATTTTATCTATGCATTCAATTAATGCTACGAGTGTTGTTCCTACAACCTATAATTAATTCTTATCGATTATTATTCCAGATATATAATATTTAATTAATTTTATTGATTAATATATTTCTTTTAATATTTTATTATTATTATCGTTAAAATATTGTTTATAAATATGTGAATATTTATTTATAATTATTTTTATTTTTATTTTTTGAATATTTTTTGTCTTTTTATTAATTATTTATCCATAGAATGTTCCTTTTTCATAGCAATTTTAAATTTAAAAAGAAAAATAATTTTTTAATGATTCGCAATCATTTTTCTTTTAATTAGTGGTTCAATTTTTATTTATTTAATTATTTCCTGCTCCTAACCTTGTTTCTTTGCTTTAACTTCTGCTAATTAATTTAATCTACACCTCCATGTAAATTTATATCTAAAGTCCCTACAATGGTATAAACATTACCACTATTTATTTATTTATTCAATTATTATTCAATTATTATTGGTTCGACATTACCCTTTAGGATTTCGCAATATCCTATTATTTATATTTTAATTATTCTTTAATATTTCACGGTTTATTCCCTAACTCTTGGATTTACTTTTATAATAAAAAACTCGCTAATTTATTTTATTTAACCTCGACTGATACAACGTTATTATGATTGTCCTTTAAAACCGGCCGGATGGCTAATCATATTTCCGTTGTTGTGTTTTTAATCTGACCCTAACTTCGAGTTTTTTAACCTACTCTATTCATATATTTTGTTATCCCTATCTTTCGTAATAATTTATTTCGTTATCAATGTCTCGATTTATTTCAATTTAACTTTTTATATTCATATATTAATTCATTTATCATTTATTTTAATTCAGTTTAATATTTTTAATTATTTCTTTTAATTCATCATTTAACCATGGTTTTCTCATTTATTTTGAAAAAATTTAATCAGTTTGTCGATGCGTATTTCTAAATTTTACTTGTTGACTTTATGTGACTTTTTCATATTGATCAGATATTACTGGTCATATTGTCTAAAGAATAATTATTTTGCTTGGCTAATTGCAAAGAACTATTTACTTATTACAAGAGTTTATTATACTTTTCGTCAATTCGGTTACTGATTTTATTTTTTCTCCATAACTGAGTTTACTAACCTTTATTTCTTCTGTAGCAATCAATGGGCCGACGGATTCCTACGCTGGGGTGTTTGGAGGAATTCGATCACCTTCCAACGAGATCCCATTGACTGAGGGGTCGGCTGCCGCTTACAACCGAGTCTCTGACGTGTCCGTGCCTAGGTTTGACCGTCCTACACCGCCGCTGTTTTCTATCTTCACCTGGACTTTTTCTCCACTGGCTAATGTCAGCATTCCAAAACTGACTCCTTGTTCAATGTCTGATACTGCGTAACCTTTTTCTTTCTTCTTAAAGCAATATACAAGTCGTTCGCACTGTATTCCGTCTTTCTTTATTTTTTGCTGCAGTTTCCATGCGAGGTAAGCTAATGTTACGACCGAAATGACCAGAAGTGTGACCAATTCTATTATTATTAATAGATCTGCTTCGTTTATCGTTTGTGCTCTCGCCACATGGATGAATCCAAGTTGCCTCAGTCCATTGTTTTTCAGTATCAATAGTACTGCGACTGTTGTGATTACGTTCCATACATAAAGTAATATGTCTCTATGGTATGTTAGTAATGGCCACTCAAGTGGTGTATTCTGTATACTGGACCAATCGATGTCCGACGTTCCACTTATCGATGAAAGATTTAAATGTGGTATTTGATTTGTCCAGTTATGGTTTAAACATTCTGATAAGTTATTGTATGTTGGTTTATTTGCAGACCATAACGGATTTATTCGGAATGATTTTAAATTCGACCAGGTTGCTGGTAATACGTGTATTATTCCGAGTGTGACACTATCTTCTCCACATGGGATTCGTCTTGGAATTGTTTGAACGTCGTTCACGTACAACGAGCAGTTGCAAGGTAACTGAATTTGCAATGCTCCTGGTTGTCCTATATATATATCATCGATATTTCTTATCTGCTTCGGACAGCGGATTTTGGTATTCTTTTGTGGATGTGTAATCACATATGTGTCAGAACTCACTTCCGATATTATCGTTGAGGTTGCTCTATAACATCGAAATGCGCATTCTTTTGAAATTTCTTCGACTGTTGCGCCTGAATACATTTTAAAGGCACACTGTGGTCCGTACACTGCGTCTGATGAAAACCTTGGTAGATAACATAGTCTATCGTGGTATGGTCTACATTGATGTAAACCCGCTCCTGATATTGGTCGCATTTCTTTATCGCTTACTGCTAGATACATCACATCATGCATGAAAATACACGTGTCATTTTTCCATGCGAAGGGTGTGGTTAGTAATTCCACAAGCTTCCATTCTTTGTGTATTTGAATCACTGGTATTTTTACGTGTACTACCACTTTATTTTTGCTTATTCCGCAATCTACAATTGGTAGTTTGTAATATTGCGATAATTCCTCTGCTGGTATGGCTAACTGCAGGCCATATTGATTTAATTTTGTTGACAACCTCTCCAAATCTTCTGCTAGGATTGCTGGTGTCAATAATATTGTTGGAATATTTCTTTGTTTGCAGGCGTGTAATATTTCATTTTGTCTTATTAATCTTGTTAAATATAATATTCTTTTTAAATTGTCGAAGTCGTTTAATAGTAATTCAATTGTTTCTTCTTTTGATTTTTGTAACTCGTTGATTTCACCTCTAATTTCCACTGCTAACTGTCGTATTTCTTTGACGTGATCATTTAGTTCCGTGAATGATTCTTGTACTTCTTTGTCGTACTTTATGAATTTGCTACTTATATCTGATAAGTGTTTGTATTGTGCGTGCATTCCTGCTTTCAGTACTCTTACTGTATTTTCGAGTGACCTCTCGTTCATTACTAGCGGTTTTACTTTCGTCTCTGTCATGACGCCACAACACCAGTTGAAGGCGTCGCCAATAAAATCTAGCGCTCTCTTGTTGCGTTGATTCTTCTTTTCTTCTCTGGTTGGTTCATGTCCGTAGATTTCCATGGGGGATGCAAAGGATAATTCTTGGGGATTGGATGCAGA
This sequence comes from Nebria brevicollis, assembly GCA_944738965.1. Lineage (NCBI taxonomy): Eukaryota > Metazoa > Arthropoda > Insecta > Coleoptera > Carabidae > Nebria > Nebria brevicollis. Next base: position 14,441,418 of record OX122901.1, on the reverse strand, counting down.
ACGTTTGTTTCGATTTGCTGTGCTTTCAACTTCGATTTCTAGGAAATAGTTTGGATCCAAGGATTCGTCTATTTGGTTGTAGGTTCTATCGTATAGGTTTCCCATGTCATTTAGTTTTGCACTGATGTTGCACCTCATTGGTTCATTCTTGCAATTGTTTGCTGGTCTTGTTATTTTGTCTCCATCTTCTCTGGATACCCAGTCGGCTTCGTAGGTTAGTGGGATCGTTGCCTCGTAGGTGATTGCCTCCGGCAGATCCTTCCAGTACGCCCCTGCTACCACTTGAACTGGTATCTCTTGCATGGATACTTCGTAACTCGCCATCATTAGAAATCTGTAATTATAATTTATGTTGCTCTCATGAGCGTTAATATTTATTTGTTGCTTGGAATGGCATGACCATTATTTCTCTATAAAGAATATTTTCTATTTAATATTTTGTTTGTATTTTTTAGCAGTAAATTATTTTTACGTGACTAAGAAAAAAAAAATTTGTCTCCACTTCGTGGATTTATTTTTTAAGGTTTTATTTTTTGTGTTTGTTAATTTTCAATGTTTTAACAACTGACGGAGTCAAGTACTTTTATTTTATTTTGTAATTGTTTATAACGCGTTGTGTCTTGCACAAATTATAGCTTTTATAATAATTTTTTAAGCTTGCAATCTAACATTCTTTTTTCATCTCACAGTGTCTCTTACTCGATTGTAAGAATGTCTGTGATTTGTTTTATACATTGCTTTTTTGGCTATTTAATTTTATTATTTTTCTACTTACAGGTTTTAGCTGTATGATTATTAGTCGGATATCCTCAGTGCGTTTGATATTTGAATATAGTTGTTTTTTGAGATCATTCACACTGAAGGTCTCCGCTATTTTGCATCTATTTATTTATCTGAATGTGTTGCGGTTCTCTCAGTAGCAGTTGTTGCTCTTTCTGTATTTTGTAACAGCCGGAACAGCGTCTACTTTGAAATAGCCGTTGTACAGTGTATTTTCAACTATATCTTGAGGATTTTAACTTATTTTGCGTAGTGAGTACTTCATTATCGTGTTTGTATATACATATGTATATATGTTTTTATAATTATTATTTTAATGTATATTTTTTTTTTTTTTTTCATTTAGTTTTCTCTGGCTGTGGTTGTCTCTCTTTCCATTGTTGGCAGAATTTGGACTCTGCTTTTGATTTTGTTGTACTTGTTTGGTTTAGGTTCGTAGTTCTCTCACAGCTTTTTTGTTATCAAGCATTGAGCGGAATACGTTCCTAAATCCGATATTTTATTTGCAACATTCCTCTATCAAGGCGAAGATTTTTATTAAAAAGAAAAAGAAATTTCTTTAACGAGCCTTGCCTGAGTTGTCGTACTTCTGCAGCCACTGCTCAAATTATTATATTGAGCGGAGGTCGCCGAAGGATGATTGTTCATGCTTTTTGCTCAGGTTCTTTTTTGTTTTAATTATGATGACGACAAGGTGAGCTTCTTTGCTGTATATTGCTTCTTTATTCTTCATATTTGTTGATTATCTAGTTCCCATTTTACCGTTTTATTGTGCGCCCTTCCCTGCGCAGTTAACAATTTTTCCCTGATGTTAAAAGTGGGCTCATCGCTTTGTCCCTCCTTTGTTTTTGTTTTTGTTTTTTGGTGTTTTTTTTTTTTGTTTTTGTTTTTTTTTTTTTTTTTTTTTTTTTTAAATAAAAAAAAATTTTTTCCTTTATGCATTCTTCTTCATTCTTCTCATGGCATACACCCTCTCTTTGGCGCATGCCAATCCCGTTCCTTGATGGGCCCCGCATTGTTTCTGCGAGGACGACTCCCCAAATGCCGGCTCGTTTGGCAAAAGAGATATTTCGCCCCTGAAGCGATGCCTCAGGAACCTGTATATCGGCGAGTTTACGTTTTCTTTTAGATATACCCTATCTAATTTCGCCATCTTCATGAGGAGTCGCGCGATCCCCCGGCTGTGGTTGGTCATTCCATCCCCCCAGGCCAACCCATGGAGGTTCTGCCTTGCGTACCTTATATTGCCCAGGCCCTTCCCATTAACAATTCTCTCCGGAAATGGTTCTTGCAGGAGGAGGTGCATGCACTCTCCTCCGTCTAACAAGAGCGCCACTTCCTTTGGAGAGAACTCTCCGTTAATGAGGAAGCCCTGCATATTCAGGTACGCAGTCTTCTTCCTCCGTTGTTGGTAGGCCTGGTTTTGTGGTTGTTCCACTGGCGTCAATTGGAGGCGTGCTTCATCTGCTCTCGCCTCCTGGCATGCCGTGATCGCCCCTACGTCCCTGGCCACTTCGTCCATCCATTCCTCATTTTCCATGGACTCTGGCCAGGATAGCGTGCTTGCTGGGGTGGGTGGCCTCTGTGGCCAGACGTCCGTTGTAGCGGGCCCGCCCGCTTGGCTCTCCTCCTGCCCGCTACCAAGTTCGTCCTCCACCCCGTTAACTGTTTCAACGGTCGGTATGGTGACCACAAATTGATGGGCGGCGTGCTGCTCCTCTGCCGCTTCGTCGGCGACTTCGAGGCTGTCTAGCTCCGCTACCTGGTTGAGAGCCTCTAGGATTTTAGCCACTCGTTCTCTCCCCGCATCATTGCTGGAAGAGGTGACCTCTCCCAACGCTCTCACCCGCATCGTGGCTAGGGCCATGGCCATCAAGATCTCTGTCGTATGGTGTTCCAAACTACGCACTAGCAGATCTGCCAGGCCAACCCTACTCTCCACGCCCATCCTCTGGTAGCGAGCCATTTTACCCCTTGCCGTGATCTCGTCGTCCTCCGTGATCAGCAGCACGTCGTCCGCTGCCCTCCTCACCAGCGGTCTAATGGTCCGCTCGACCAGGTTCTCCCGAACTTCATCCAACGTTGAATCGTTCTGGGCCTCCGCCAGGAGCCTGGTCCCCCGAACCATTATCCACTGGGTGAGTCCCAGCGTGGTCACCACCTTCTCCTCCCATCTCTTCGTTACTTGTTCCTCACTAGAAAATTATTAATGGATTTTTATAACCGTTATTTGGTATTGGTTCATTCGTTCAACATAACTCGATTATCATCACTCGTTTACATCACAAATTCTCTGGGTAGATTATATATATATATGTTTAAACGTTTATCTATATATATTAAAAAAAAATTTTTTTTTTTTTTTTTTTGTATTCTGTGTTTTGTTTTTAAAATATGTGTGTGATATTTTCTTTGTGTATTATTATGTTTATAAATATATGTTAATTAATTTAAAATTGTTTAATTTACGTGTGTGTGTGTGTTTGTGTTTTTTTTTTTTTTTTTTTTTTTTCTCTACTGGTCTGAATGCGGTCCTGTCGCTTTGTTTTGTTCAACGACCTTTCTAGGCCGCAACTGATATCGTTCGTTGTCGTTGCGCGGTTCCCACTGCGCGAAATATGGTTTCATGCGTTCAACGTGAACTGCTTCAAATTTAATTTTATTCCCTTTTCCTTTTTTGACTATGTATGTTACATCTGATTTCTTCTCTATGACCTCGTACGGTCCGAACCATTTACATAGTAATTTGTCGCATTTACCTACATGTCTTTCCGGGTTGCGAACTCCTACTTTATCCCCTATCTTATACTCAACCGTCCTGTGTTTTTTGTCATAACGACCTTTATCTTTTAACTGTTTCCTTTGTATACGTTCTTTGGCTTGTTCCCTAATCTCTACTAATTGTTCCCTAGTTTTAATAACTACTTCATTCTCAATCGGCTCATTTAATTGAGCTTCCGTAGGTAATATCGGATCGCGTCCGTAAATTAATTTAAACGGTGACATTTGAGTCGTGTCTTGTTTAGCTGTATTATAAGCGAACGTGACGTGGGCTAAGTATTCATCCCAGTCGTTTTGTGCTGTGTTTGTATACATGCATAGCATATTTGCGATGGTTTTATTTAACCTTTCGGTTAAGCCGTTGGTTTGCGGATGGTATGCTGTCGTGAATTGACTATTAGACCCCATGCACCGCAATAGTTCGGTGACCATCTGCGATTGAAAAACTTTCCCTCTGTCACTTAACAGTACACGCGGCGTACCGTGGCGACAGATTATCCTTTCCAAGATGAATCTTGCCACTGGTTCGGCTTTGCCACTGGGTAAAGCTTGCGTTTCAGCCCAGCGCGTTGCGTATTCTGTTGCGACTATTACGAATGTTTTTCCCCGCTTACTTCTTCTGAAAGGCCCCAATAAGTCAATTCCGACTCTGTCGAATGGTTGTCCGATCGGTATTGGGTGTAGCATACCCGCTGGCTTAACGTTTGTTACGCCTTTTCTTGCTTGACAATCTGCGCATCCTTTTACATATTTACTGACGTCATTTAGCATATTATCCCAATAATATCGTGTTCTTATTCTGTCGTATGTTTTAGCGAAACCTAAATGTCCGGCTAATGGTTCATTATGATTAGCGTATAAGATTTCTCCGATTAAATCTTGAGGTATCACTAATAATCCTGACGCGCCGTCTAATTTAGGGTTGCGTTTGAATAAAATATTATTTCTAATTTCGTAATTTTTGGCTCTGCGTTGTAATAACGCATTTCCATAATTCTCGTCTTTTATTGCTTTAATTAATTCTTCTAATTTTTCGTCTTTAGCTTGTAATTCTTCCATGTCCGTTGGGATAACTATGTATGTTTCGACTTCTAATGTTGCTTCTTCGTCTGCTAGGGTTGCTATATGTAATGGGTTGCGTGATAGACAATCTGCATCAATATGTGCTTTTCCACTTTTGTGAAAGATTGAGTATTGATAGTCTTGTATCTTCAAGCTCCATCTGGCCAATCTATTCACAGGGTCTCTGATTGATTTTAACCAACACAATGCATGGTGATCTGTTGCGACTCTAAATGGCTTTCCCCACACGTATGGACGCCACTGTCCTAGAGCATATACGAATGCTAAACATTCTTGTTGTGATGTACTATAGTTTGCTTCGGCTTTTGTCAACCTTCGGGAAGCATACGCTATAGGATGCCATTCATCCTTGTCTAATTGCAATAATACTGCGCCAAGCCCTTCTCCAGATGCGTCTACTCTAATTTCTATTTCTTTAGCTGGATCAAAATGTGCTAATACTGGGGTTGTAGTTAATTTATGTTTAAGTTCATTAAATGCCTCTAGTGCATTTCCTTCAATTTTAAATTTAACATCTTTTTTAGTCATTAAATACAAAGGTCTAGCAATTTTTGCAAAATTTTCTATGAATTTTCTATAGTAATTACAGAGTCCTAAAAAACTTTGTAGTTTTTTAACTTTCTGTGGGATTGGGAAATTTACTACAGCTTCAATTTTCTTTGCATCCGGGCTAAGTCCTTGGCTCGTTACTCGGTACCCTAACAGATCAATTTCTGTTTGTAAATAGGTACATTTTGATGGTTTTAAGGTTAATTTTGCTTCCCGCAAGCGTTCAAATACGTGCCTTAGCTTGATTAGGTGCTCTGCGAATGTTTCGCTAAAAATAATTACGTCGTCTAAATAAATTAATACTTCTTTCCATTTCATGTCTTTAAATACGCTATCTGCCATCCTTTGAAACGTGGCTGGTGCTGAGCATAGCCCAAAGCTAAGTACGTTAAATTCGTACTGTCCGTCTGGCGTTATAAATGTTGTTTTCGTCTTATCTTCTTCTTTTACTGGTATTTGCCAGTATCCACTGAACAAATCCAGGCTGGAAAAATATTTTGAGTTTCCAATGTAACTCAGGATGTCTTCAATAACAGGTAATGGGTAGACGTCGTTTTTCGTGACGGCATTTAATTTTCTATAATCGACACAAAATCTCCATGTGTCATCTTTCTTTTTGACTAATACCACTGGCGATGACCATGCACCGTATGATGGTCGAATTATATTATCTGCCAGCATTTCCTTGACTTGATTTTGGATAACTTCCCTTTCTTTGTGGGATACCCTATACGGTCGTTGATGTATGGGCTGTGCGTCGCCTGTATTTATTTCGTGTTCTGCTGTATCTGTTAAGCCGATCTGTCTTGAATTCCACGCGTATAAATCCGTGTATTCGTCTATTAAATCTAATAATTTATTTTTCTCGTTTTCGTTCAGTTGTTTATTTATGTTATGTTCGCATAGTACTTCTTGTGACTCGTCAGTTATTACGTATATTTCGTTGTGTTTATATTCGCTTGTTTCGAGTTCTTCTATTACTTCGTTGTAGCCTAATGCCGTATTTGCGAATAATCTAAACGGCACTCGGCGAATGTTTTGTATAACCAAGTTCCATACGCCCATATTTGGTTCTATAGAGCTTATCTGCCTTATTTGTAAACCATTTTTAACCAAAAATTCCGTTCGCGGTATGAACATATGACTAAACGCGTAACGTCCGATTTCATTGACTTTAATTTCCTTTTCCTCACCAGAATATAAAATTTCCGACTTGGTGATAATGATTTTATTATAAAACCGCGTTTCTGTCATGCATCCGTCCTGTGGCATGTCGTCTAATCTTTCTAAAACCTCGACTTCCTCTGCTTCAATTTTTTCGTCCCTATCTTTTAACTCTACCACGGCACGCGCGAAATTTATTTCGTATTCTTTATCTCCTAATTTTGAATTAAAAATTATCTTTTGGTTTTCAAAATCTATACAAGCTCTATTTTCCCAAAGGAATTGAGTCCCTATTAAAATATCACGGGGAAGGTCTTTCACTACTAAACAGGCTAGGTTTATAGTCCATCCCCCAATTATGACATTAACTATCGTGCTACCCAAAACTTCGATTACGTGCCCTCCCGCGGATTTGAGGACATGTATTCTATTTTCTTCGTAGTCTTCAGTGTGGCAGACTTTGACTATATTGCACGTAGCTCCTGTGTCAATTATTATCTCTATGGGTTTTGAATTTACAAGACCTTGCACCGTTAATATTTTGCAAGTTGTCTTTGGGCCCTGGTTTTGGCTATACACAACACTATCGGCCATTAGCGTCGTGCATTGGCGTTTCCCGAATTTGTCGCCATGTTTTGACGAACATCGGTCTGTTGTGGCCTTTGTGGCCCTGGGCACATGCGTCCTACGTGACCTGGTTTACTGCATTTAAAGCATATTGGTCTTCCGTCATGGGTACGTGTTAGACGTTGTTGAAAGCCCCGCGTATCTTGCGGTGGTCTGTTAGCTGTCGTCTCTCTTCCACGTCCCGAAAAATTATTGATGGGGGCTCTGTTCTGTGGTTGGTTTGAAAAACCGCCTCTCATTTGTCCTGATTCATTTCTGTTTGATGGGTAGGTCGGATAGTTTCTTTGCGTTTGATAACTACCTGGGTTTGCATAATTACTTTGGCCTGCCTGATATCTATTCTGTCCGTAGCCATTATTTCCGTAATTATTATTCCCGTAATTGTTATTTCCGTAACCACGCCCAACATAAGGTTGATTATAGCGTGTATTAATATATCTCGCGTTATTTCTCATATTTGAATTATTTGTTCTTTGCCTATCTTCGTGACCGTGTGCTTGGATTTCCAATCTATCCGCTAATTTTTCGAACCGCAGTGCTTGCTCTTGCATTGATACTGCGCTGCGTTCCGTCTCTCTCGCTTCTTTCAATGCCCGTTTGCGTTCTTGGATTATGCATAGTTTATCTATACATTCTTTGAGTTCTTTCAAACTTTGTACTCCGAATGGTGCTAATTGTGTTTGTAGATCTGGATCTAAATTTATTATTATTTGATTTGTTATCTCCGCATCCGACAGTGGTGTTTCAAATTGATTACATATATCCATCATTGTAAAATAATAATCGCGAGGGTCCTCGTCTTGTCCTTGTTTCATGTTTCTAAATTTTTCATGTAAATTTTCCATGTGTCCGCGCGGTAGAAATGCGTTTCTGAATTCGTCTAAAATCTGTCTCCACGAGTAATCGCGTCCGTTGACATTAATGTTATACCATGTTTCTGCCGCGCCAACTAGGTATAATTTAAAGTATTGTCTCTTGAGTGCGTCGTTCCAACGGTTTGTTTCTGCTGCTGTATTGAATTGTTTAATAAACCTTGTGACGTCCTGCTTTGCCTTCGGGTCGAAGCTGTCCGGAATGATGCATCTCAGCTCTTTTGGTTTCGAACTTAGATCTTCCGACTCGTCAATTAACATATTGTTATGTCCTTGTGCCATATTTACGCTAATGTTATTTATGTTTTCTGCGTTTGATATGTCTAGGTTTTCAAATTCCGAATGTAATAGTGTAGGGTTTCCAGTGTTCGCGCTTTCTATACTTAACTCGATTTCTGAATTACTAGATTCTAACGCGCCTAACGGGCTTGTATTTGGGGGTGTGAATTGATTAATTATTTGTGTTTCGTTGCTAGCTGAAGCTACGTTTCTACTACTTGTTCCCGTTGAAGGGGTTCTCAACATATTATTTGTTTTTCCCGTTAATACTAATCGCGCTGTGTTTGAATTGTTTTCTCGTGATCGTAAATTATATTCGTTTTTGTTCATAACTTATATGATTCATTATTAGTTAGTTGCATGAGTAATTTATTGACAGTCTCTCAACATACATGCGTAAACCCTCTTTCTCCCGTGCTTGGTCTTGGTCAAAAATTTAAAAATTCTTTTATTCAAATTATAAAACAATTATTTTGTTTTATCAAATTTACTGATTTTATTTCGCGTTCCAATAGAATTACACCAGCCTGTGAACCAGGCAGTGGTCCGTCTTGTTCTTGCTTTTATTCTATTTCCCACAAGGTATTCTCTCTACTTCTATTTCCCTACTCGTTCAAATTGAGTTTAACTTTTATTGCATTTAATTTTAAGAGAAAAAATTTTACGGTTTTTTGAGAATACCCGGCACTTCCACCAATTGTCACGAGCTGGGGGTTGGCTGTGACGTGATTCTAATAACTGAGTTGAGGTACCAGCCAAGACTGTAACTCCTGCAGGGTTTATATCATATCAGGAGTCAAGCACGAGAGGATATGTAGGGAGTTTACTAAGTCATAACACAATTATACATTTATACGTTTTAGTTTGGTGTTTATTAAAATAAAGGTACTTACAGCATTATGTTCATAGTGCACATCTTTACACTCTTTTGCGTATCTTGTTTAGAGTAATTTGGCAGCGACTTATGAAAAGACCCTGGGAGATTGTGTGAGACTTCACTTCGCGAATCTATAAGACTATCACTGTATCGAATCTATAAGACCGTAAGACTCAATGAGACTGTCCGTTCCCCATCTCTCCCGGTGTCTTTTATAAGCTCGGTGCAGCTGGCGTTATCAGCTTGTGGTGCAACCACTTCTCGTGGCTGATGTCATTTCTGACTTGTATATACAATATACATTACATACTGGATGATGTCAAAGGGTTAACTAGGGTTAATTACAATATAGTGTTTTAAGTATGTTTTGTGTGTTTTGTGGCTGGCTGAGATGGTGTGTATCTCAGGCCGTGACAATATTCCAATTAACTGTTTTGTTCATTGGTATAGAGATAAAATATCTCGTCAAGAATTAAATGCTTTATTTGTGAAGTGAGTGTGTAGTCTTTCAAATTGAGAGATTTAATTCGTCATCGTATACATAAAATACAGTGGTTGATTTTGTATGCTCTGCATCGATTTTAATTCGTTTCGCAAATATATGTACGGATGTATATAATTTATATACATAAATATACTTGGATATTTGATCGTTTTTACGAAAATTTTACTATATTTTCGTGCTGTCCTTAAAGCGAAACAGAAATAAAATTGTTCACCGTCTGCACAGGAACTCAATTGATTTTAACGAAATTTAATACATATATAATATATGAACAAGCACAATTTACCGTCTTATTATCTTTCCTACGTTAAATTGCTCCAAAAACGATTTTCTGTTTGGTATCGCTACTGTAGTTTAAATTTTCTTACGAAGTAATAAGTAACTATTGTAATCGTGATAAAAGTCGATCAAGAGATTTTAACGAAAATCTAGTTTGTGTGTTTTGTCGATGAGTATGTGTGCGTCGGTGTATGTATGTGTGTGTGTATTTTTTTGTGTGGGTGTATCCAAATATCGTAGCATTTAAGAATATATTTCGTTTCATATTTATTTTATTTGAAAATTTACAAATAAGTATAAATATGTAATGAATTTTGTTATTCTTTCTAAACTGATATACCTACCACGAATAAGATAGTTCAGCGCAAGGCACTGCAGATGTTTTTATATATAAAAAAGAAAGAAATATAGAAAATTATTAAAAAAATTAAAATGAAGTCAGAAACTAATATTTGTGGAATTTACGAAATAATCAATACAATAAATAACATTCTTTTGTATAATATATTGAGATATAATCTAGAAATCGCGATAAATCTTAAATAATTAAACTAAATTAAACAAAATAATTATATATTTCGGCATCAAAAACCAATGTATACATTTTTCATATAATTTATACTAAATATACACATTTTTAAAATATGACTATTACCAAGAAGAATATAATATTATATGCTTCTTGCTATTACATTAAAATACAACATCAACATTAGCATCGAATTTCAATAAAGAAAAGAAAACGTAATTACATCAACGCTGCAGTTTCATATAAAAAATAAATGTATACACACTTACCTCCTGTAGCATCCCGCACTTTGCAAAGTTTTGCAAAATGTTCAGAAGCAAAAAGACAAATATCCTGCGGTTGTATTCGCAGCACCTCCTTGGTGAGTCCTTCCATAAGGGCTTCTAATCCAGGGGGCACACTTAAACTTTTCACCACCATTTGATCTTCGTTTTCTGATATATACCGCATTTTATGATGTTTTCGCCTTTCGCGTAACGCAATTGTAGCCATTTTTCAAAGAGCTTATTAATTGTATATTTTAAATACCACCTGTAAGGCAGATAGAAATCCCTAATGAGATAATTCACCCAACTGTATGTCGTGTAACTTTGCTCAGGTCAAGATTTCGAATGATGTTTTAATTTTCGATCGTCCAAGAACTCATGACGTTCTTGGTTCGCATGTTCAGAAGGTAATTTCATTGTTCTGAAAAATCAATTCCACACTTCTAGGGAATAACATATATTTCAAAGGAAGAACATGAAATTCATATCTAACATATATTATTTTCAGTTCCATATAATAACATAGAATATATTTAAATGAAATTGTTTTTCCCTCAACATATGGTAGTATAGAAAATCCATTTCATATCGACATAACTTTAATATCGCAGAAAATGTTTTCTTTTTATTACACCTGCCGAGTAAACAGTTTTACAATTGCTATACACATATGTGCTCACTTAAAAGCATCATTATTGCTGTTTTAAAAGCAACACGAAATTGAATTTATATGGTTTGATTACTTTTATAAAATTGCTAAATTAAACATTGCATACTATTCGTAATTCTACAATCAGCTAAATGCAGTTATAACGCCATTTCAGCAGTAAAATTGAGAGATTTTAGTATTTAGAGTAAAATATTTACAGTGCACACTAACATACTAAATGAAAGCATTGCGCAAATTGCGAATTATAAAGCACTAAAAAGTGCAAAACATTTCAAACATCGCCATAAAATACTTTGGAGTAATTAAGTTTTATACTGAATAGAAAGTTCTATCTGGATGTTTTTCTCGTAAAATAATTTGTTATCATGCAAATATATTAAAATATCTCCAAAGTCAGTTCTAAATTCGTTCAGAAAGGTTTAATATGTACATTAATGTCCGATAAACGTATTACATTAGTGTAAAAATGGTTGCGTATGCTACAGGCGAAAAATTACGAAATATCAATTATACTTTTATATTTATATATCATGTATTATGATTAGCAATTTTTTGTTAACATAGGAAATTTTATTAAATATTGTACGCCTTGGTATATGTAGATAATTGTACTTAAAGCATAAGTGCGAATGATAAGTGTTAGTTATGCAAAAATATAGATATGTGCAAGGGAATTGTATAAATGTGGAGTTGAATGGAAAGAAATTACCTGAAGGTGAATTCATAGATATCTATATAAAGTAAAAATACACGATGAACAGTTCGGATTTGTTTGTATCGTAACCATAGCAATTTACCATTTGTAAAGAATATTGAACCAATCTACTTGTAAATAATTCAATGTAATATACAATCATGTTTTATTTATTCATAGGAAATGTATTGCGAATTCCAAAATAAATTAATCTAAACTCTTACCAATCGTATTTCGTATTCATTATACTATTAACATTTTTTTTAGATTAACCGAATGCTAACAAGCTGCTTAATAACTTATTTTTAAACGAATTTTAATATAAATTTTTTTTATTTGTTTGTCGTTCATTTCTTTACATTAAAAAATATATTTTTTATTATTATATATAAAAGTGCCTATTATTCATAGACTATAATTTAAATTGCGCACATTATACTATCTACACACTAGATTTCACTTGTGATATTTAGGTTGTCTAGCAACGAGGCGCATTTATAAAATTGATTTAGTAAATTGCTGTTTCTATTTTATATAATTTCTTTAAATTGAATTTAACTATACCTAACATAATTATAATTCACGTCAATATTTGGATGGAAATAGGAAAAAAATTAAACAAAAATAAAATTTATTATTTTTTAACTACTACAAAACATTTTAGAAAAAATAAAAATGACGATTTTCGAAAATGATATTTGTTTCTAAAGGGAGGTATCTACCACCCCTTTTTATTAGAAGAATAATGAGGTAATAATTAATTAATTGTCTAGACTGAAAGAAATTAAAATATTGTGTAAAATTAGAAAAATCATGAAGTAATAATTTGTTTGGAACGAAGCATATGTTGAATATTTTAATTCAATTATAAATTGCTAGATTTTAATCAAATTTATTAAATTCACATCGTTTTTGGTGTTATGTAACTAATATAGTTTACATGATCAAATTATGTAATTAAATGATTTTGAAACAATGTTGATGATGTGAAATGCATACTAATGTACTGAAATTTACCGCCAAATTTTTATGTAATGTCTGCCGCGTGTAGTTGCGAACAGGGTCGCAGCCAATGGCGCTGCACTCATTTTATTATCACATCGTGTGACAGTGCTCGAGTTTGTGCTGTCGAAAAAATTGTAAATAATACCGTAATTAATTTCTACCAGTGAATTCAATTTGTGCGAAATATCTACATATCAATAATCAACCAACATCTACAATCACATCGTTGTTTTATCAATTGTTGAGGTAAGAAATTTACATATTTCATAGTGTATGGTAGAGAATCGATTAATAGAAAGTAGTTTTGATAAATATCATCTCTTTTTTTTTTGGGTGATCATAACTTTTCCTCATTTATCACAATTTTCATTATCTCAATCAATTGGAACGTTTTTGTTTTTTTTTATTCAATTTTGAATAAAAAGGTAAATTGATTTATTAATAATCTCTAAATTTAACAAATGATTTCCAGTTGACTGTTCATTAAAATTTATTTAATTTGCAACAATATATGTATACAAAAATAAATTAGACCACTAATTTAATAAAATCTTTTTCATCTTATGTACATAACGGTTTGTTTTTAAATTGCAATATTCGAAACGTGTTTCATTTCTTTTTTATTACTTGTTTTGAATTCTGCTTAAAGTTGTAACCTCTTTAATCGAGGACATGTGAAACAACAACTTTAAAAATATTGCAGAATAGGGGTATCACATATTTTAATAATAAATTATCGAAATAGGGTTCAATAACTGAATAGAAATTATTGATAATTATATACGATAACATGTTTTTAAGACCTATTTGGAAAAACCATCCAAAAGGAATTAAACTTGAATAAATTAGTGTTTCTTTTGTTTTAAATCCAGCAAAAAAATTATGACTTCAATCATTAGGGTACATCCGTGTAAAATTAAATTAAAACCATAAATAAATATTCCATACTATTTTAAAGTTTTTTTTTTATTTAAATTATGTGTCCTGAATATAATTTTATTTTTCTGTTGGAGAAAAATTGATTTCTGTTTTATTTTATACATTTTTTATTTTTATAATAATTAAATCAAAAGTTAATTCACTATTATAATTAATTAATGTACTGATATGTTACACTTGAAAAATGATGTATTTTTGAGTTAATTAAAAATGTTTTCGAATGAATCAGAAAAGTATTTCGATAAATTAGTAAGTATATTAGAGATTTAGTTTTCGTTTATTGTTTAGATTATGCAAAATGAAATGTGTTAATTAGGTCTTACAATTAGATCAGTTTCCCAGTACCATTCTGAAATCATTTTTTTTTTAGAAATGGATGTTATTTGTTGTTAGATGTTTTTTTTTATATCATGAATTTAGTTGTTTTTAATTATAAAAGTCTATTAGATCGAAATTTCATTAAATTGTTTTATAATTGGTGATTTTTGGTAGCGAAAATTACTAAAATATAAGATGAAATTTTGATTTATTTAGACCTTCGAGCTTCATTCAAAGTTCTCTTGCAAATTTGTGTTAAACTAGACGATTTTTGTCCCTAATATTAAAAAATATTTTTTTGGAATTCAATTACTTATTTAATATTATGATTAAATTTATTGAAACGTGTTTTATAAAACTGTTGCAATTTATAAAACTTTCATTATAAAATCGAACTTAAGAGTTTAAAACATAAAACGCCTAGTTTCACAAAATGCCACAAGAGAACTTTAACTGGGGTTAAGTACCGTTTTTCAAATAATGTCCGAAATCCAGTTAAAGTTAAACCATTACTCAATAATTGGGAACCTTTAGAATACTTGGAATTTCAATAAACGATTGACACATTCAGTTCAGTATCAGTTGAAGTATTACCGGGTTGCTTGCGATATGTACTCACTGAGCTTTGCACAGTTGAATATAAATCGAAAGCAAGCAGGGTTCGTTCCAGCTGATGCAAATGAATGTGTAAATCAAATTCCAAGTGATGAACGCACTAACACATTCATTATTGAACCATAATCGAAAAACTGAATTGAATTTACGTATTTTAAGAATGCACCAAACTAGTTAAAGTATCTATCTCACTTTTAAAGCATTTAATTTAATCATAAAAATTTGTGTCTCTTTGGTTCCGTGTGTTTTTATAGTAAAAAATAGTGTCATGTGCTCTCATCCGGATATAGTTGAAAAACTGGAAAACAAGAGTGCTAATTATCTTCACTTCCGTGTCCCAGGTGACCCCACGTGGCCGGCTTCAAGACGGGCCACCATCTCGGAGCACCCCTTACACCGCTCGCGCCGGATCTCCCGCTGGACCGAAGACGGAGATCCGAAGAACATGATGTCCTATCGATGATTATAACGGCATGAGACAAAATGGATGAACCAATCTCAAAAAGGATCAAATTTGATGACCCAGCGAAAGCGGTGTCCAAGACGGAACTCCAAAAGAATTCCGCCAATATGCTATACCCAGTCCTGTCCGATGAGTTGTTCCAAGATATACCGTTGATCGAGGTCTACGTGACCACAATTAAAAAAGCCAAATTTATGTCTAGTGTCATCGTTGAACTAAACGCCAAAATGCCAGTGCCAGAATTGAACCATTTGAAACGTGTTAGAGGTAAAGATGTCCTTTTATACCCGACGGAGAATCTGTCGATACCACAATTGCGCGAGCTGTTGCACGAGAAATTTGTGGATTGCAGTCCGTTAGAGAAAAATATACGAACTGCTTTAGTAGCCAAACAACCACCTAGATTGCGATTTCAACTGGATAAAGTACAAAACTTGTGGCCGTGTAACTTCCACAAAGATAATTATTTAGAGAAACTAGTTGTGAACACATTATTTAACCCGAAAGAACTACAAGAGCATGCCAAGTACATGGAAGTCGCAATAGATGTAGCTAAGTTTTATCAAGAGAAACGTATCGCTACAAAATTCCTAACGTTTTGTAACGACATCGTTGAATCGTCCGATGAAATCTTTCACGAGGTGAACAAACCTCAACCAGTACACAAACCAACATATACTTCCGACATAGAGAGACGCTTCAAAAATATCGGTGTAGTAATCGTTGATCCAGTCATCAACACTATTGTGTCGATCGGTTATGATAATCGATTAGAAAACCCGTGCCAACACGCTGTAATGGTGGCTATAGATGGAGTAGCAAGAACCCAAAATGGCGGTGCTTGGAACGAGTTATACGACTACACACCATCAATTAGTCAAATACCTAAATCCGGCAATACAATGCTACGCCAAAAGCCTGAAATGTTAAATTTACAAGGGATTTCGAGCGATGTGTTGGCGCTACTGAAAGAAAAACATCAGGAAGTTGGGTTTGGCGCGCGAATTTTTACCGGGAAAACATCGGAAGGCGCACCGAGTGGCCCGTATTTGTGCACGGGTTATGACGTATACGTGACCCATGAACCGTGTATGATGTGCGCGATGGCGCTTATACACAGTCGCGTCAAACGGGTCTTTTATGGTACGAAGGTTGGTAACGGTGCCCTGGGAACGTGCACCAAACTTCACACTATACGAGAACTCAACCATCATTATGTTGTGTTTTGTGGTTTACTAGAGGAGCGATGTAGAGATTTGGACGTTTAGATTATAAAAATTAAGATTTTACAAACCCAAAGTTTTAACTCTCTTAACAATGCCTTTGTGCATCACTGTTGCTTAGATACTAAACGAGGCAATATAATAAATATATTAATTTCCTTAGGAAATGACATTCTAATTCGATAATAGTTTCATTAATATTTAAGCTTAGTTTAAATTAAAAGCGACAGTGGTGCAATTGGGTATATATAATTGATTGATAATGTGCTTAGCTACATTGTTGCTTGTACGTTATTTAGAAGTGTTTTCTTAAAAAATTAACAAAAACTCTTGCTTTTACGTACAAACTATAGTTAATATTTTTATTTTACCTACTGTTTTACATTTAGGTTTACAAAATTAGGAATACTTTTGTGATTCATAATTCAATATTCTTAAATAAACTTACTAAATTGAACGTTAAAAGTTTTTTTATTTTTATTTATCCTTATTATTCTTATACATATATTTAAAAAATATTCACATTTCGTGGAGTTATTGTGCTCAGAATCATGTTTTCCGAATATCTGTAACACGAAGGTCGTAAGGTCTCTTTAATCAATAATTCGCAAAAATACTGATGTCCTATCTCTAACATGTGAAAACTACAAGGGAACATCACATATTATTGGCGCTTAGCCAACGTTTCTAGTTTCTCCAAAGTTTGCCCTATTATCACTCGAAAATGAATACTAAATTTCGACATTCGTTTCATTAATTTACTTATATATAAATCCAAGTATGATTTTTATTTGATATTTTAAAACAAAATGTATAATTTAATAAGATTTCACTAGATGGCAGAACGTATTCTTATGAGTTATACCTAATGAAGACGAATCACATTATTCTTACTGTTTACAATGTGCATTACTCAAGTGAGTCTAGATTAATATCGGTTCTTTAATTCTATTATAACAACCAAATAATCAGTCAATATGTTATCTGACAATCGATGTCTATATTTTTATCACAATGATTTTCGACTAGAATTAATAATTTACTAATCATATATAATTAAATACATGACGTATAGACGTCTATAAATTATTAAAATCGTTTTTGTGCCTTGATCTCCTTGAAATACAGTTGTTAAGTGCACTTGGTCATGATTTATTTCCAATTACGTATGTATATTAAGTTTTTACAATACACACGAACATACTAAATTAATTTACTGCGTAGAATAGTGCACATGGAGCAAAATTGAATTCACAGATTTACTATTTAAACATCAATAACACAGTAATTTTACTGTCTTTATTTGTTACATGAACCTAAAAACTATTCTGTCTTACGGGCTACAGTGTTGCCATATTTGCTCGGTTTTCGTATATGTCTGGACTCCTAATACACAATCTATCTGTGGCAACTGTGTTGTCATATATTACCTGTACTTATCTATGATTTAGGCCCCTGTGTAGCTCTGACAATGCCAATTATGCGTTGTTACTAACGCATGGTTTGAGCAAAAGCGCGCTGATATGTTATTAAATATAATTCATATCTAGTTTTTGTATAAAGATGTTTTTTTTTTTATAGTAATTTTATGTAATTTAACATTGACACGCTCTTTATGATTGGCAAGAAATTTTAATAGTATTTAGTGTATGTGAATAATATTGTCACACACGATATGGACAAATTTATACTTTCTCCGAACTTTTGTGAGTTCATATTTTATAACCTGGCCACGACAAGGTCAAAAGGTCTTTACCCGAAATATAAATAATTCTTTTCATTGTACCCTTCAGTAGTGACGTGCGTCAAACTGGTATATGCTTTGAAGTGACAAGCATCGTTTATGAATATTTTTGTATGTTTAACATTCTTCGAACAGGTTTTATTAATTAATAACATAAAAAGTCGAGTGTAGGCCACATCATATATTTTGCAAATGTTTTGTTGTAACTTTACATAAATATTTTAACTTTCTTATACAAAGTAATTAGTGAAGGGCAAAAGGTATTTTTCCCTTATTTGAGTGCCGCCACTCACTCGTATTTTTTGTATCAACTAAAGTTAAACGATTGAATACGTATAAGAATGTGTAGTGCAAGATACTGCGGATATTCTTATCCAATATATGATTGACAAGATCAAATCTTAATATTAGTAAATAAGGCCACAAGTGCCACATTATCAGTTCTAGACGTAAATACAGATACGATTCGGGCAAAGTTCCCAATCAGTACTAAGCATATTATATATTTGTACATATGTATAAGCTATTGAAGTCAGAATGAGGTCAATTTAACCATGTTACAATTTGTAAAATTAGACATTTTTTCAGCGATATTCCAATTTGGCGCCAGTGCTCCGGAAATATATTAAACACCAAGAGGTCGATATATGAAGCAAGATGTTTCAAAATTAATATTTGCTATCGAATGAATAAGAATAAGGCTACAATAGAACAACAAATATTGTGTCCGCTCTATGTATTTTTTAAGTAAACAATTACACGTAATGGGAATTTCCTAAGATTATTACTTTGGTCCGAAATAAATATTTAATTATATTCTACATCTTTATTAATATGAATACAATACATTAAATCAGTGCTGGAAATCAATTTTCTTTATTACTATAATTTTTTAAGTTCCGGTGTAAAATAATAATAATCACCTAAAATACATCATCTACAATTAATTTATTATGAGAACATTTTATATTAAATTGTTTTTAATAATATGAAATACCCAAACCGAATAAAAATTGTACAATTTTTAATTTTCTGTTCTTTGAACTGTAATTGATAATATAGTCGGTATTTTTTTCAAGAATCACCCGTTAATTCATGTAATTCTTTTTTTTTTTTTACTCTGATTACTTTTTAATGTACAATGGGAAACGACAACAAATTATACGAGGTTAAAAATTAATTGCCGCTTTAAAATGTGACCTAAATAGATACGAAATAAAATAAGAAGCTCTATCAGGATTAATTGATCCAAATCGATTATAGTCGTTTAACTCATACGCAAATTTAGTATTTGTTCCAAAAAAAATATACATTAAAAGATTCCGCTTGACTAAATCAGTATCGCTGCAATTTAACTCAATAGTTTTGATTCTCACCAACAGATGGAAGTTATAATATACTCAAGCAAAATATACGAGTGAGTGGCGGCACTCATGATCACTTTGTGTGTTTATTTTATATATACTTATGTATAGATAGCTAAAGAGTAAATATTAAAATGGTTGACCAAAGCTAACATCAATTGTCTTAAGTGGTAAATCGAAAGTGACGATGATCTTGCATGCTATCTAGACTAGATAGTAAGGTCTAGGCCAAATAATAATTTTTGCTGAAATAATATTATTCTACGGCATATTGAATGATTAATAAACAAGTAATGCATGTGTTTTGTAGTTAATTTATACACAAACAATATTTACTATAGAAAAGTTTATTTTCCATAATATGAATAACTTTGAGTCATGATCGTCTGGTCCGGAATAATCTTGATTGGTTAATGAATATTAATTTGTTTTGTTATAATTGAATTTGTATCAGTAATCTATTACGGAAAAAAAATAAGAGAGAAATTACGACAATATTTTATGATTAATAATTGTAATTTATTACCGCAATTTTTATTCAATATTTCCAAAATATCTTGGTTACACTCGACTTTCCTGTGCGTAAATTATATAATAGTTTAAATACAATTACTAAGTTGTACTTAGACACATAGAATTTTAAAGCTACTTTCAAATCATTATTGTATTTTCATAGAAATAATTTGCTGTCATTCGTTATCTAACGCTAAATGATTTCATTCAAATATCTGGTAACGTAAATTTAAATAAAAAGCACCTTTAACATTTCTATGAATAATGCATGCACTTGACTGTCTCAAGAATTAATTGCATTGTAAATAGTTTAGTATTTATAAGTTTTTTTTTCATATGCAAAGATTATTATGTTTAACACAAAATAATTATTTACAGTGGAAATAACGTCTTGGTAACTAACACATAAATATTTTTATTATTTCATCAAGTAATGCTATTTGAACAACAACTTTTTTGCTATAGTATACTCATTGCAAAGTACCTATACATATATATATATTTTTTTATCATTATACGTTACAAATCTATACAAAATAATATTGGTTTCGTCATCAAACCTGCTTGACTGGCGTAAAAATCGATTAAAAAATCAGTTGGCCGAAAGATGCAAATTTTTCAAGGTCACGTGATGAAACTAAAAAAATCACTGTTTTACAAATAGTTTACACCTATACTAGCATCTCATAGTTCAGTTTACCGTCGATCATACAACATCAATTTGTATTTATGAATTGTGATTATTATCAGTGAACTTATTTGGGAAATAATCGTCATCGTTTGTTTATCTTCACAAATATGTTTGATATGTTCGATAATTGATAAATTAGATAAATTGTGATTAACTCAAGTGTTTAAGGTGAAACAATTGTTTATATTTATAAAATCACACCATATTGATAAAATTCAATTCTATTACATTCTAAACCTAATTATTAGTAACAAAATACTAAAAAAAGCAATTTATTAGAATTCATACAATTACTTGAGATTACTCATTCATATTCCTGTGAATCTGTTCTAATTTAAATAATTAAGCAAAATTGCACGTCCTAATCATAAAACATGTTTATTTTAGAAATAACGGTTAAAATTTATTTTGTGGATTAGTTTTACAACAAAAAAACTAAAATATCCTACATCACAGTAATACGTAAAGATGTTTTTAGTTAAAGTTACTTTAAACGTTTTACATTAAAGAAATAATGATTACCAATTGTTGCTGTGGGAATTAATGATTTAAAAAAAAAAATAGGTGGTTGAATGTAAACGCGTCTATAAAATTCTATGTATAATTGCAAAATGGTAGATCATATCAACGATATTGTAATATGTGTTCATATATTTATTGTGATATACTCTAATATCTCCCGAAGGCCGTTAAGTATATCCTTGTGATTTTAATGATTTAATATTGAACAACTAAAAAATATTATAATAGAAATAGGGAAACAGATCATAGTGATTTTTAGAACATCTGATTTATAAACCGTTAGTTTTAAACGACTCTAATAGAAGTAACCTCATTTAAATGATCCTACAACCTTAATTTCTAATAAAAAAGAAATAAATTTCGTTTAGGTTTTGTGATAATTTCCCGCATAAAATAAAAGTTAATAATAATGTTGACTAAATATGTATATTATAGAATTTATTCATAATTAACGTATAGCAATAAAAAAGATGAATTTCTGTTTCAGCTTGGATGACTACTGTAACTCAACGCAATTATTTGTTAAGTCCGTCCGTTGCGATCGCCAAAACGTTGAAAAAGCCCGAATTGGAATCACGAAACGCGCGAAAACACCACGAATTTGTTAATGCTTCGTTCACTGGTTTTTCGTCGTCGGTTGCCCATAATTTTGCACACGATTAAGTGACAGTATCATTGAGCAAAAGGTTCACACAGCTAAGAGCAAAACATATTTCGAAAAAGAATCGTTTATTTTGGGTCGCTGTGAATCGGGTTTAATTATGGTTGAGTGATGAATTGATGAACTAGAATAATATGTGGTGTGTTTAGTTTAGTCGGTTTGGGATTGTTGACGAAATTGGCGTCAGAGCTTACTGTGTCTTGATTTATGATTGAGATAACTGTTTGCATCAAATTATTCATTTTGTTTCGTTAGTTTACGCAAATTACCCAGTAGGGTGACACTGTGATTAGTGCATTTTAATTAATTTCCAAATCAGTCTCGTAATTTTGTTTCGAGTTATATTTATGTATACAAAAGTTATGTTATCACAGGTCTAAAGTTGTTTTTATGTGATTATGAAGTTCAAAGTGTACTTGTTAGATGTGAATCAGTAATACTGACAATACTGATGTGTCTTATTTGAGTTTTCAATACGACTCGTGAATGTTTTATTTTATATTGCTATACGAAATAATTAGCTGTGTGAATATTATCGCCAAGACGGCACAGAATTTTACAATTCTATAAAGGGCAGTGTGTTTAGTGTTGTTTTAAAATACGTAATTTTTTATGTGTGGTACTCCGGACTGAATACAATACGGGGGAAGCTGACGCAAAAAGTATCAGTTCCGTTTGTTTTTGTTTCTTTTTTTTTCATTGTTTTAAAAGCTACAACCATTTAAACCGGGCTTTGTGCTAAATGGATATTGAATATTACTATTTACAATTTAAAATGCTAAACATTTACAACTCTTTCCTGCAAAATCATCGACAGCGTGAAACAACCGGTATAAAGAAATTGTACAATTCATTCTTCGTTATGTTCTAAAAATTAATCGCTTCGCGACATATTTGGACTTAATCTAACTACCAAAAAAAAAAAAAACAACCAAAGTCCGAAAAGCCAGTGAATAGTGAGCTCGGACTTCATAATTTTGAGAGTGTTCTACCTCCAAATTTTGTATATAACATATTTATTATCTCGAGATGATATATCCAAAAGTAGTACATTAGAATTTTTTTTGTTTAAATTTTCACAAAACCGTTATTATGGATTTCCAATTCTATGATTACACGGAGAACAATTTTACGAACGAACGTTTGCAACAAGAGATTAAAAATTCGTGGGCTATTCCATCGGACGGAAGTATGGAAAGCAACGAAGAGTACTTCAATTGGTCGAACGACTTGAAACTAGCGTTGAGTAATCCGAAATACAACACTACCACCAATAATAATACCGAAACAACCGATACCGTCAAATACGTAAACAACAGCGATTTGCCGCTACAGAAAATCGACAGGAAACGAAAATACTTCGGCGGCGACACCGAAAACCGGAAGATCCAAGTCGTTGACGCTTTGAAAGATCCACTAGAATTGTCCCAAAATGAAAATCTAATCGCGATTAATAAAAACCCAACGGATAAACGCGATGGTATGTACTGCGTGACATTGACTCTAATTTTGCCCCCATCTTTTATTTTTACACGCACATAAGCTGCTTGTGTTTATTATTTATGACGTTATAATTATCGTTCATTATCATCATGAGTGTACTAAAATAGCTAAGTACGTCAATGATTTTCTGACAGTTTAAAATATATTAGCTTTTGTTATTCTTCTGCTACCTAGATTACATATAACATGTGTTTTTTTTTGCAATTATAAAATCTCAAACAAACATTGATAAGAAATCACGTGTCATCGCCATTTGGCAACAAATTCGTTGAATTCGCAAATAATCTTTTAAAGAGCAAGCAACTGCACTGCATATTGCTTTACTTTCAATAATTAATAACTTTAGAGCACAAAAACGAATTGTTAAACTTAAATAATCATTTTTAACCCTAAATAATTTATGAAGTAAACAAACTTATTATTAGTCGAACTTCTATTGCCGCATTTAGTAAAACCAGACGTTATTTGCTTGATAAATGGAAATAAAAGTTATTTTACTGATAATTCGCTTTAATTCGATAATTCCTCTTAGGAATATTTACTAATTAATTGGTGGAATATTCAATAGCGTAGCTTTATTTCATCGTTCAATTGTTACTAAAGTATATATTGTAGTACTGTTTTCTATGGCGTTTAATCGAGATAAGAATCAAAACAGTAATTGTCATATGCCATCTTTATTGGACCGATAGAAGATGCAGATGTGTGTCGTATCCGTTACCGAGAATTCGTTCTTTCATTTTAAATAGTTAGTAATCATCTAGCTTAATCAACGCTTAATAAAAAATTAAAGAGTCTACATTAGATTCATTTTGTCGACTGACGTCAGTACATACCATACATACATATTGTCATTGGATAACCTTCTCAATTAAACTCAACTTGTCACATTTACTTAAGACGATATATTTATTAAAATTAATTTATAGCTGTGCGAAAATTTCCGTACTTTTTGGCGAGTCGTAAATTAGTCTAACTTGTTTTCACTTTCCTCTAACAAACCAGGAACCATTGTTCATTTTTAAATTAATGACAGTACTTAATTATCCAATAACATAATTTCCTTTATATGTGATTGACTGACTGAACTTTTAAACACTCAACATTACATCACTATAGCAACCAAGTCACTTAATAGTATGTTTGCGAGTATATAATAAAAATGCACGAAAGAAAACTACTTGCATTACATATATAGCGCTTATACGGTTTCTTTGTAATTAAAAAACAAGTTGTAGATTTTTATTTTCGATCTTTAATGCCCGGTATTATAAACGTCAAATAACTAAAATACTCGGTAGATTTGATTTGGTAACCAAGTAATATACTTTACTCTATAGATTTCCGTATTATAAACGAAAAATAAATTTACTTCGCTAGTAAATCTCACAGTTAAACTACTCCCATGAATTTCTAGCTAGTAACATTTATTCTGTCAATTACTTGACAGCTTCGTGTTTTGTTTTTATTTAAAATATTATAATAATAACCGATGCGAAATTTGCAATATTTATATATTAGTCATCTATTGATGAATAGATGAACTAAAATAGTCGGTAAATCTCCTATTAGTTAATTTACTTGTAAGATTCTTTTATAACACGCAAAATTATATTAATTGTGTAAGTAAATTTAGTTCCATAGTAACTAATTAACATTTATTTTGTTCTTTATAATACCGGGCCTTAGACATTTATTATCATTTTATTAGTAATCCTGTTAAATAAATTGATTATAAATAAATAAAAATTGCATAATAACACATCATACGTTTGTGATTTCGTTATTTATGTTTAGTTTTTCTAGTCACAAAATCTTCTTTTTTTTCATACTGTGTTCTGTAACCCAAATAATTCTCAGAAAAGTTACTTTTGTACATACATATATATCCAACTCATAGTTTTTAGGAAGCAACGAACTCTGAACAAACAATATTATCAATTTTATTTTGTTTTCTTTTAACAATCATGGTTTATTTTCTAAAATAAATTTGATTAAAGTATTCTAAAGCTTAGCAAAATTTATAGAATTTCTCGTTAGGCTAATTAATAATTTCTATGATCAGTAATTTAATTGAATGAACCTAGTAATGATTATGGCGTGTAGATTAATGAAAATTATTTTAAATATTATTACATACTTATTGGACCCGTTAATCATTTTATAATTATAGTATAATTATTACTTGGTGAAGACAAAGCAAACATTAATTTGTTTTTATGTCCTTGTTCTTTTTATTGAACTTTATCAATTTAATTGACTTGACCTTGTTCAATCTTATCATTAAGATGAACAATTCGTTTGCGAACAAGATGAATACATTTTTTTACTAAATAAGAAAATAATTCAATATTACGTAGTAAGCGTTAATAACACAAATACAATGAGTATACATTTAACTTTAACAACAATTATCTATCTAAGATTGTGTTCATTCTAGGCCCACGCATAACGCAATGGCAAGTTGACGATATAACGGATAATTTAACAGCAGAACTAAATGGCACGCTTACCAATTTAAGTGCTGATTTCGGCAATGCTGCATACAACGTAGGGTGAGTCTGAACAATATTTGTTTTCAAATGACTATGTATAGGAAATAATCCCAAATCAAAATTTATTATACAACAATTTTCACCCTCTGTAGCTAATAAATAAAATAAATAATAATGTTTCTTTTTTTAGTGATGCTCTTTTGGCATTACCAAGTTTAACTGTATTTAAACAAGAAGCGCCATCGCCTACATCTTTAGATAATGCTGGTAATAAAAAATCCGTTCGATCGAATCAAGTAGTTGCCCAAACAGTCACAACTACATCTACTGATTTTCCCGACTCCAACAACAATCAAAATTCGATTAATACCGCGTTGCAAAATTTATTAGACAATAGTTACAATGCTATTCCATCACCAATCGAAAATGGTAAGTTTAGACCAGAAATTTGATTCTAACATAACTACTATTGTACCATTGTTGTTTTTAAAGGTGGTATTATTGATACGCCGTCGCCCCAAGATGGGAATCGAAATATGGTTACATCCAGCGATCTTTCTGAAGATTCCAGGTTTCAGTATGTACTGGCGGCCGCAACAAGTATTGCAACCAAAGTCAATGAAGATACTCTCACTTATTTGAATCAAGGACAAAGTTACGAGATCAAATTGAAGAAATTGGGCGATCTTTCCAATTACAGAGGAAGAATTTTAAAAGTAAATTTATTCCCAGATAATCTTAAGTCTACACATTTAAACTGCAATTACTTCTAAATATAACACATTTAAAACAACTATAAACTGGAATTCGAATATTTCTGTTATAGAGTGTCATCCGTATATGTTTCTATGAACGTCGTTTACAATATATGGAAAAAGAACAAATGTCCTTGTGGCAAAGTTCCCGTCCCGGTGACCGTATCATCGAGGTAGATGTGCCTTTATCGTATGGCCTTTGTGAAGTTACCCAGCCACCTTCACAACTCAACGCTGTACATTTTTTGTGGGACCCAACCAAGGAAGTTGGAGTTTATATTAAGGTAAATATTACAAAGAAAAATTCTTACAGTTTTTAAAAATCTCCTATAATTCTGTTTTAGGTAAATTGTATAAGTACGGAGTTCACGCCGAAAAAGCATGGTGGTGAAAAAGGTGTGCCATTTCGAATTCAAGTAGAGACATATCTAAATGGCGATTCAGTGAGTCCACCGAAACGTTTACATGCAGCTGCATGTCAAATCAAGGTTTTCAAATTGAAGGGAGCCGATAGAAAGCACAAGCAAGACCGAGAAAAAATTATGAAGCGCCCCCAGTCAGAACAGGAGAAATATCAACCAAGTTACGATTGCACCGTTTTGAATGACGTAAGTTTCTATTATCTGCACTATGTGTGTGTATTAGGAAGCAGTTTAATAGATCTGCTTAGTGCATGTTGGCACTTATTTCCTTCAATCGTCCTTGTGTATGTCTATTCGTGATTTAAAGAACCTGTAAGCTAGAAGAAAGCTTATTTTTGATAGTTTATTGTCTACAACTTAGAAACTCTACTGCTTTTTATGATTCTAGCAGCAATATCATTAAAATTTATATAAAAGACAAATAAATTCCATTTATTTTTCTTATTACATTCATGATAAATGATTATTATACATATATTTTAAATTTATAATAGGTATTGAAATATTTACATAATGTAATATAAGTGTTAACTAACACTATATTTAGATATAAATAAGTCAATAATTTCCTACCAAATAATATATAGTTATATATGTATTTTAATACTTACGGTACACAACTAAGGAAAACTCGATTCAAATTAGTAACGTAACAGTCACTCACACAAAGTTTAATGGGCCTATTTTATATCCTATATAGAGATCAAAATCGAATATCTTTTATTCAGTATTTTTATTCTATTTTCTAGATACCAAATGAAGCTGTTGTTCCTGTCCCTTTGCCAGCATTGAATAGCGTTACATCAACAGTGCAAGGGCCTTATTCTCCTGAAATGTAAGTTTTCTTATTTTATTTAATATATTGCTCAGTTACAAAAAAAGTGATGTAGTGCAAGGTGCATACATTCTCATAACTAAGGTGTGGTTTTGTGTTTTCCTTTAGTTTTGATGAATTTATTTCTGATATATGAAGTTCTATTTTGTTTAATTTTATCTAGAGGATTATTTAATACAATCTCATTATGTTACTGCTAACATAAAATTAATTAAATAGTGTTCATTTACGCAAATTAAAGTTTCGGTGACAATTAGTAATTTTAATATTACCTAGTGAGAAAATTACCATATACGATTATAATTCGTTATACACGGATGGACCAATCCGTATTAAACCCCTATTTTCCCTCCTAAAATTACAGTACTTTTGTTATATTGCATGTTCCAATTTTACTTTTTAATTTTATTCACTTCAAATCATATTTAAATACTGTCGTTTTTAATTGCCTTCGATAAATGAATAAAATTTAATCAACTCAAATAAAACAAATTACCAATAATAATTAAAATATACCTAAATTTAATATATATATATGAATCTATACAGGACACCTTACAGAATTATAGACTAGTTTAAAATAGCATCCAATAGTTTCAAAGCAATTTTTTACAAATACGTAAAATATTTCCATTAAAAGGACTTTGTTTCTCGTCATTTCAATTTTATAAAACTTATGTATATATTTTGATCGCCGCCACTGCTATAAGAATTACAAATCTAGAAATATACGAAAGGCCGGCCCTGATTCGAATATACCTGTTGCTAATATTCGGTTTCGGTACACAACAAACGCAAAAAGATATTCCCGAGAATCCCCGAATGCTACCCTAAATATTATCCATTTTTCCCTTGTCGACAGGATGATGTGGTACTTCGTCACGAAAACACGTTTATTATGAACAGTTCTGCATCCGTGTAAAATGATTTAAAATTATGACTAATAAAAATGAATACTAAAAACGAGTGTTTAGAAGTTCATATAAATAGTATAGGGAATCATTTCTTAGCGTTTAACGACTATAAATTCTTAAAAAAACGTACTTTAAAGAATGGTAATAAAGTGTGGAAATGTCAACAAAGACCTTGTCCAGCTACAATAGAAACAACGAGTAACTATATTTTAAAAAATAAAGATGTTCGGCATACTCATAGCAGTGATAAAATACGTTTAATGAAGGATATTGTACGAGGAAGAATTAGTCAGAGTGCAAAGAATGAAATGGATAAACGGGCGGCAGCAATAATGAAAACTGAAGTTGCTGCGATTAGTGGCATCATTAAAGAGAAGGATATACGTAATTTGAAAAAAGCTATTTCTCGTGCACGAAGGAAACGGCGAATGGATGAACATGAAATCGAAATACCCGTAGAGAATTATTTAGAAGATACTACGGATCCCGTTTCAGCTATCGACGTACTAGCGATTAAAATTAAACCGGAGATATACGATGATGATGATAATGATTATAATATAAGGTTTGGAAATAATTGCTAAATATATCTTAGTTTAAATAATTGTATGCAATAATCTCTGGTTATATGGCGAAGTGTATCTTTTAAATATCTTGCAATCTACTGATATAATATTTAAAAAAAAATTACTTTTATTCCCGCTACGCCACTGAGCATAATCCGCATAAATAGAAAACGTCTGCTTGAAAGAAAGTATTGGCAATATTCTAGTTATATTATTGATTTTCAAATTTCAGCGCACTAAAAACAGGTTCAATATTATATAAAATACAAATTTACGAATGTTTTTATTTATGTATTAGAAAATATTAATTATTCTACGCAAGAGTCTAAAGTACGATTGAATTGTGTATTCAATATGTGTATTGACATTATTTATTAATTAATTGCATTTTAGATGAATTAGGATAATAATATATTAATTTTGTGCAAAATTAATACTACATTTATTATTACTTTAATTAATTGCTACACATATCAATAAAACAATTAATTAAAATTTGTATGAAATATATTTTAACGCAAATTAAATAATTTGAATCCCCCTCTGATACTCTATTTAAGGTCAGTGGTCGTAGGTAACATACCTGGCAAGTGTTTAATAGTACTCAAAACATTTCAAAATAAATGATGTTTATTATATTACACAAAAACTCAACTTAATTTAGTTCAAAGTCATGTTCTTTATTTGTCTATACGAAAAGAGAAGAAGTTCATTAATTAAAACTGAAATAAGCTTGATTTATTATATAAAAAGAAAATAGCTATTATATAGAAAATTATAGCTAATATTTGTGTGTTTGTTATCCTATTTTTACTAATTTATTAAGTTTGATATACATTCCAATATTACAATTAATCAATAAAGTAATTCCGTGCATTCCTGGCTCCTATTATTTGATACAGGAATTCTATTGAATCGCCCATAAGAGAAACATTGTCCTATTTTCTCTATATTGCATCCAAAACTTAAGCGCAGATATCTCGTTAGGGTCATATTTTTAGTATTTTAATTAGACTGCCAGAGAGCGCGTCGATCACGAAAATCACGCCTTAATACTAGCACCTAAACGCTGCAACCATCTTCTCATTTTTTTCGAATTCTGCAAAACCTACGTGGTTAAACCAATATAGCAAAGGATTGCTATCTTTTGCTACACCAGTTTAACCGCGTAGGTTTCGGTGATGTATATATAACTGATTTGATTTGGTGAAATGTAGACGATGGATATCGATTTTGGTCCATTTGGAAATTGGCACTCAGCGGCACATATATTTCCCACGGCTTGCATTTTATATAAATTTTATACATATAAATAAAACGATGTATGTATGCAATTTATATAAAATTCAACCTATAGGAGGAATATACGCACCGCTGAGTACCAATTTCCCTACGGATCAAAATCGATTTCCGTCATCTACATTTCGCCAAATCAAATCAGCTATATATATATATACAGGGTGTAACAGCGAAACGAGCTACCTCGAATAACTTCTATGTTATTAAAGATACAATAAAATAGTATGAGACAATCTTATGCAGGACCAAGGGGGACATCCAACTATAAAAGAAAATATTTTTTTAAACAAGCAACAACACAAAGTTATGTTTTTTCAAATGAGATGCTATATATTTTTTAAGCCCATTCGATAGAGTATTTTTCTGAATTCCATTATGTATTCGTTTTATACCCTTACATAAGTAAAATATTGAGAAAAATGCGATTGAAAGTTAAATAAATTTTATTTTTATAGTTATTTTTCAGTAGGCTTTGAAACAAAATTTTTTTTTACTTATGTAAGGGTATAAAACGAATACATAATGGAATTCAGAAAAAAATACTCTATCGAATGGGCTTAAAAAATATATAGCAACTCATTTAAAAAAACATAACTTTGTGTTGTTTCTTGAGAACCACTGGTTTAAAAAAATATTTTCTTTTATAGTTGGATGTCCCCCTTGGTCCTTCATAAGATTGTCTTATACTATTTTATTGTATCTTTAATAACATAGAAGTTATTCGAGGTAGCTCGTTTCGCTGTTACATCCTGTATAATGTGTATTCATTTTCGGTGGTATCCATGATGTCTACACATCTTCAATCGTGAGTGCCGCCACTCACCCGCAATGTCATTTTCATGCACTAACTCTTCAGATAATAAATAATATGTCCCTTTTTCACTTATAATACAATTAGGAAAAAGGACAGATTATAAACTGGGGAATCATTAAACGATAATCGAACGACATTTATACATATTAATATATGATATTTTAAATGTATTTTACGCTTGCAGTCAAATTTTTTTTCATCCAGTATTATATGAGCATTACTTGTAGACTGTAGTTCTTTTTAGTTTCTAGAAAACTCATTTCGGCACTTCACATCGGTTTGGTTCATTTTAAAGTGACCTGAGTCACTCATATATTTCATGCAAAACGAATACTGCTTTTAGTACATGGGTGGCGCTAGCATCTTTGTAATCGAGTATTAACCAGTTTCTAAATTGGTAAAATCCGCTTTGTGATGATACGATTCCATTTACGATTATCGTGTATATTGTAAATAGATCTGTACGCATAGTGCGTATATTGATTAAAATAGTTTCGTATACGCAATATATGCGAATTATCTTGATGTACTAAGTGTAAATAGTGTTTCACATGTATTATTGTGACGAAAATACACAATGTTGATAACGAAACTGGTATATAATCGTATATTTGTTTCTTTTTTATGAGGAAATATGTGTCAGTATGTTTCAACTAGAATAATCCGGTATATATCAGGAAAAGAGCCATTGCATAGCTTATCTAATTCAATTATCACCATAACGCGTATTAATATAGTCTAGTTTTTTTTTTGTTTATTCTACTATTGGAATATTTTTTTAATCGTAGAAAAAGTATATGTATTTCGGTCACTGTTAAAATTTTTTTTCTAATGCTACATATGTTAGGTATTTTCCAGAAATTCGACAATTGATCGATTCTAAATGCATATGTATCGATTTTGAACAAAAAATAATCTATACTATATTTATAACGATTCCAAAACTTTATTTTAATAATTTATTGTTAAAATTCTATTAGTATTAAATAATTTCGAAAACGATATTTAATATTTTATAAATAATTATATTTGATAGACACCAATAAAATAATTGAACTAATTGCTTCAAGATCGTAACATTTAATCAATATACATTTTAATTGTTATAGTAAACAAAACAATCTATAATCGTATTTATGTCAACAATCTATAAATAGTGCAACTATATATTTTATGTTCATTTCAATTTATTAGTTCAGTTTTGCAATATAATCTTTTTAAAGTTTCATCATTTTACCTTCAACCGTTTAGATCACACACACACCTACATAAAGACGTCATTACAAAAATAGTCTGACTGGATTCAGGGAAGGTCCAAATCTATATTTCTGTTATAATCTCGAGATCGATTTTTTTTAAAGATTACAATACTTATTACTTCGTATAAGAGAGTAAAAACGTTCAAAAGAATTTAAAACAAATTTACCTATAATAATATTACACCATTTAATTTTTTGTTATAATATATTAAGTCAGTCTATTTTCAAAAAATATCTTCTGACTGTTTCTTAATCTTTCGATAGAAACAGTTTTTGCAAGTGTTAAAATATCGCTGTTATATACAGGGTGTAACAGCGAAACGAGCTACCTCGAATAACTTCTATGTTATTAAAGAAACAATAAAATAGTATAAGACAATCTTATGCAGGACCAAGGGGGACATCCAACTATGAAGAAAAATATTTTTTTAAACCAGTGGTTCTCAAGCAACAACACAAAGTTATGTTTTTTCAAATGAGATGCTATATATTTTTTAAGCCCATTCGATAGAGTATTTTTTTCTGAATTCCATTATGTATTCGTTTTATACCCTTACATAAGTAAAATATTGAGAAAAATTCGATTGAAAGTTAAATAAATTTTATTTTTATAATTACTTTTCAGTAGGCTATGAAACAAAATTGAGCTTAAATACATTAAATTAGTTGTTATTTACTTTATAACACTATTTATAAAGTAAATAACAAATAATTTAAGGTATTTAATTTATGTTTCGTTGTATTTAAGCTCAATTTTGTTTCATAGCCTACTGAAAAGTAACTATAAACATAAAATTTATTTAACTTGCAATCGCATTTTTCTCAATATTTTACTTATGTCAGGGTATAAAACGAATACATAATGGAACTCAGAAAAAAATACTCTATCGAATGGGCTTAAAAAATATACAGCGTCTCATTTGAAAAAACATAACTTTGTGTTGTTGCTTGAAAACTACTGGTTTAAAAAAATATTTTCTTTTATAGTTGGATGTCCCCCTTGGTCCTGCATAAGATTGTCTCATACTATTTTATTGTATCTTTAATAACATAGAAGTTATTCGAGGTAGCTCATTTCGCTGTTACACCCTGTATATGTATCGTAAATTGAAACGTTTTTGTAACGTAAAAGATGGCCTTGATTGTCTCGTAAAAAAGTTGAAGTAAATAATTATATTTCGAAACGTCAGATGTAAATTCCAGTACTAAATTCATTATCATTCATTTCACCAAACGTCATGTCAAAATTATTGAGTCGTGGTTTAAATCTTTTACGCACTAAAATAAAATATCCAAATTTCATACGGCTGTTCGAAGATGATATAAAAGTACTAAATAATCGTCGATTTTTGTACGATGTGCAGGGTGAGACGTTCAAACGGGAACCAAAAATGAAATCATTAGATCGACTGCGCGTGCTCGCCATCAAAGGTGCTCAATTTCATGAATCACAAATAAAGATCCATCAAAAAGAACTATTTCGACATAGGAGTAACCTACGTAGAGTCAACGATATGGCAAGAAAAGTTGAGCGGGAAACTAGGAGACAGGCCAGGCGAAGAAGTAACCTTAATCTGGCTAAACAACTGGAAGAGTAATGGAAACATTTTATTCATTTGACGTATTATACTCAATTTTGAAAAATAAAATCATTTCATTTATTTTTGTTTTATTTTTGTTGTGATAATAAATACTTAATATAATTGTTTAACAAAATATCTTTGGGCTAAATTTCACTCTAATAGCACATTTTGAGACAGATCTACCACGCCGCCCTAGTGTTAAATTGATACACTAATCTTTAACTGTACTCAAATTACTAACGTGTTTCGATAATACCCAATGAGAACTAAATACAAAATTCGCAAAAAGATTTAATTGTATATATTATCTTATTAAACTTACTTTAAAGCAGGCTTCAAACTGGTTCAAACCGATTTAGAAAAAAAAACATTGTTTAACCTATTATGGCGATAAAAACCGAAACCGTTACGAATTGAAAGTATAAATCGGTTAAAAAACAAACCAGTAACCTAATAATTATAATAATATAACTTGATGCATATTCCGATCAAATTAATACACCATTGTGTGATTGTATTTTGAATTTAATTGATTATTGCAAAACTTCAAAATACAATTAAATTATGATTGAATTACTATTTGATATATACTCTTCTTTCTCTTCCTTATATGTTCAAAAGTACTTTTATCTAAATATATTAGAATAAAATAATATTGTGGTATTATTCTTTCGAATTTATGCATAAAACATCTTTGGATTCGATTTCAAAAACTATTATTAAATTATCAATTTGTATTTTTTTTTAAACAAAATATAGGATTTCTAATATATTGGATATAAAGAAATTCATGCGAACGCATATTTTGTTCCATTAATACAGTTTTCTCCAGAAAAAAATACGAGTGAGTGGCGGCACTCACAATTGAACATGTGTAAACATTAGTCATCAAAAATAAATTCCTGTTTGATAATACAGTGCGCACAAAAATCTATAAATACTTTTCATAGATTGATAGAGTATAGCATGTAATTAAACCAATTTTCGTTTACACTTTAATGAAAAATGTGATTTTAATTGTCTTATTCTAAGAAAATCAGTTATATGCAATCAAAGTCAATACAGGCATTGTATAATAGTAGTGACGTCACGACATGGGTTGTGTAATCGTTTTTATAAATTTTCCAACATTTACCGAATCTGATTATCTTTGCTGTATTATAATTTTCCTTATAATTAACTAATTGATTAAATTTTATAGTCTCATAATTTTACTTTGGATGTACAGCGTTCATACACACACACACACATACACGCGCGCGCACATACGCACACGCATACTATATCGTCATCGACCATTTTTAACCCATTTAGGAGTGTTGAATCTTACCATATGGTTCAGGGATTTAGTTGTAGGCTTAAACTAAATATGTCAGAAGGTTTTTGTTCTAAAATATTTAAACAATTAGCCCCTTAAAATGTTTGAAAAGTGGTAAATGAGTATAGATACCTAGAAGTGTAAAAATTGGTATGACGATATCGGCACCGGTAACAGGCGATAGGTTAAATATATAGAGTGCTAATAAACAAACAAAAAATGTCAACCTATGACTTAATTATTTCTGACAATGTGTACATCCAAAATGTTTATAGTAAGACCTGTGCAATTAACAACCGTAAAATTAGTACGGTTTATATCCGACTTCGGTGGTAAACTTTCGGAAAAAGGAAAAGCAAATGAGAACGAATATTTTCAAAGGAAAAATAAAGAGAACATGGAAAAGTTAAAAGCGAATCAAAATAAAGTAGTCAAGTACCAAAAGACTGAAAACAAAAAGGATTTTCAAGACGAAAAAAAACCCGGTGCACAAATGCAGGCAAAATTAGAAGAGTAAATTATATAGAGTGCTGCACAAAAAAAAACAAATTTGAAGAAATGTCATTTTAAGTTTCACTACCAAAACTTTTCATCGGTAAAATATGTCAAAATTAAAATCGTGCCCTTCAATAATAGTAAGGTATATGTCAATTCGGGAAGCTGGCGGTAAATTTGCTGAGCGTGAAAAAGCCATCGAAGATGAATATTTCTACAAAAAAAACAAAGAGATGTTGGATAATCTTAAAAAAAACTTAGAAAAAGCCGTTGAGTTTCATAAATTGCAAATGAAAGAGTTTGAGAAAGATATAAAAAAAACAGAAGTATTAAGCAAGGAAGTCGATCAAAGGGAAATGGAACACAAGGAAAAGCAGCGAAAAAGGGCAGAAGAAGAAAGAGATGCGCAACAAATTGAGGATCGCAAGAAAACATAGGATTTCTTTAACATTATACATTGGTTACATTATTATATTTTACTTTTGATTATACATGGTAGTGACAAATTTCAAGTGTTATTTTTCCATTTATTATTAACTACATTAAAGTGCTTTGCGTTACTTTTTAGAAAAATATGTGTTTTTTGAACAAAATTGCATATCTATTCCGCATTTATTCAAAAATAATGATCACAAAAAAGGGTTAAATAAATATACTATAATTAACTCGAATTTAATTAGAGTAAATAATCACGATTGCAGTTAATAGTTAAAACAAATAACTACTCTCGTCATCGCTTGGCTTCGTCAGGTGAATAATTAATCTAATAATATAAAAACATGTTTAAAAAATGGATAAAACATAAATAATTGTAAATACAATTTTTTTATCACAAGTAATTACTACTTAAAATGTATTTATCTTTTATAATATGTGAACCATTTTTTTACTATACATTTTATATTCGACTAATTATGTTCCTAAAGAAGACAAAAATGTTGAAATGTCGAGTGTAATTATATTTTTTATTCTTTAACTGCATTTCTGACTGATTTATCCTCAATTTTCACCGTAAAATTCGTATATCGCCCCACAAGTGATTTATTTTAAATTTAATCAACTTGTACACGTTTATAAAATTCAACGCGTTTCTTTTTATTCGTGACTGGGTGATATTAATTATTCAGCAGCTATGTATTTATAGATTTTATTTACATATTTCATGATTCACTGTACATTTCCGCAGCATTGAATTATCAAGCAAACACAACTGCATTTGTTTATTAAAAAATAATTTTGACTTAAAAAATAATCTAATATATATATGAAAATACATCACAGTATAATAATTCCCCGATAGATTACAACATACATAGATATCGCAATACAAATATCACTTATTGCAATTTACTGATTTCAAATTAAATAGAATTATCATTAAAATCAAATATATGGATTTGTTTACATTGTATACGAAAACAAAAATAATTAAATATTGATGTAATCGTTTGGTGTGGAAATAAAGCACAATGTGATTTGCTTTTGTAAAAAAATAGCATGATAAGACGGTAAATATAAACATATTTAAGAATACATAATACGAACATGATATGGAATTAAATATAAATAGAAACATTCATCATAAATATAAAAGCCTATTATTGCCATAATTCGTGTTTTAAAATTGAAAGAAAGTATATTTCATTATCTATACTGCTTTCCTATTCCGAACAGAACATGGTGTAACCGGTTTGAACTGGTTATAGAACGCGTATCTGGTAATAACAGCCGTGAGCCGAGCAGGGTTTAATTCAGCTCGATATTGTTAACCACGAGATATAATACACACAAGACAATAAACACGGGTGTGTTGTAGTAATCGGATATATTTAAAATACCAACCAGTACAAGGCAAAATCTGCTTTGGTTCAATTAATAAAGAGGAGTGATTTTTTTTTAGTTGTGACCGCGGGACGCCCGAAATAGTATGCGCCTAAGCTAAGCGTATAACTATTTATAGAGTTGAAGCAGTTGTGTGCTTTGATGTTTAAGAATTTAATAGGACGAAGTTGGTTGACGTGCGTACATCGTTTCGTTCGTTGCATTCAATGTTTGATTTAGTGTTTTATATGACGGAATGTGCGAATTGTTGTGATAACAAATATATTAGATAAAATAAGTGTTATGTTCAAGTTTCCAGTTGTAATCTAACCGCGTTCAGTCGTGATCTCTGAGTACGCCCTTTGTACATTTATAATGATCTACCGTTGATTTGTGAACAATTGTACTTTCGTCAAGTGTACTGTGTTTGATTATTGTTTTTAATAAAAATAAAACAATAATATTTGTTGCGTTAATGTGGTTTTCAATGAAATGTAACATTAGAACGGTTACCGTTTCTAAAAACAAACGATAAATCATTCGTTGCTAAAACATAAATAACATTCTTGACTGTTAAAACTAGTGCACTAATTCTACATGATTTTGCATTCATCTTCGTACTTTGTTCCCAAGAGGAGGTCACGTGAAAATTTTGACAATTATATATCGGAATGGTTTATAAAATCATCGGTCAGTGGTTTAGACTTTCTGCAGTATATGCGATTGAAAAAAGTATTCTCCACGCATTTTTGCCAAATGTATTTACCATCATCCAAAATCTCTACATCAGATGACACCACATACCGCCGTTGCATTCAACCAATGAAACGCAAACATCCGGTTGGTAATATTTCGAAGCGGATGTACTTGTGCCACGGTAGAAATTGCAAGGCGCTTGTTTGAAATCTACTCAAAACAAATCAAACAAACAAACAAACAAAAACACTTATTACGTTTTACGGTAATACGGCCGCAAACATGTATTTGTTAATTCATACAATGACTGTTACGCAAAGTGATTGTGTTATGGAAACACAATACTTTCATACCCTGTCTACATCCAGCAATATGGACCTTAATTCGCTTCAACTCGTCGCAAAACGAACTCGAGTCAAGTTACATCCGAGAACGTTGGTAAACCGGAACAAATTAAGTTTACATCGTTCCCTGGCCAAAACTATTGCGAAACGACAACATTCGCATATAAAACATCATATTCGAACAATTAAAATGTAATTTAGCTTTTTAAATTATCACTTTTTTTAATGATTTAATAAAACCTATCATCATTGGTGTTTCTCTCAATTTCCGTTTATGTCTAAAAATAACTTCATTGCACTAAAAAGTACTTATTATCTCGTGTTCATAAGTGCGCACTAAAACCGTAAATGGATTATAAAATACTATCAAATATGACGTCATACATGTCTGATACAATCTTTGAAAGATATTCTTTAATCAACTTCGATCTTACCTTGTAAATCAATGTGAAACGCATTTTAAATTGCAGTTTTACAAATATACGAACAGTTTATATAACCTTAAAAGGAATAAAACAAAATGTACCTAAATATTAATAATTACTATATAAATTTATAATTTCTGAGCAAAAATAATAATGAAGGTTTTTTTTAAATTTAATGTAAAAGCACCAATGAGTTTTAAAATGATTTCATGCTCAATATAAAAAAATTTTAAATTATTTCCAGTGTTTCTCCAAGCCGTTCGAATGAATTTGTTCAGAAGAATGAAGAGTGTACGAGTATTGTGCCAAATAATACCACCCCGCCAGCATCGTTGTTGAGATGCTCATCCGAGTCGAATCTTCTTACAAACGAAGCTCAAGGATCTGAAGTGAATGTAAGTCCTATTTTTTTTTTTCGATTTGAAGTTATTTATGTATTTTATGCATAAATTACAGTACTAAATTACCTTGAAACTTGAACCGAAAATTCTATTTATATATGAAAATAAATACAAAGTTGTTTTTACTTTATTATAATTTATGCAACAAACAATTTTTTATTCCAATAATAATTCATTATTTGCATATTTGTTACTAAAATTGAATACCTAAATTATGAACAATTAATTTTGAGATTTGTATTAAAAAGATTGTTATTATAATTTAAAAAGTATTTGTTTATATGATTGTATCTTTAAACAAATCGCATTTTATTTATATTTTTTATTCAGGCCGATCTAGAGATAACAGTTGTGCTAAATGTTAAGTAATTTGTCATTTTAGTTGTGTTGTATTTTGAAAAAAAATTCTAACATGTTTCATTGCACAACAGCGCCTTTTCTATACGACCTTAATATCCTTAATAAATAAAATATGTCAATGAGATGCTATTTATATTTTATTATAAAACTATATTTGTTGTTTCAAATCAATTAATCATTAGGTTTAAATATTGATAAAATATGCTGTTATTTTATTAATCTGGTTTTAATATCGACGCTACATATAAATAATATTTACATATTAGTGTCTCAATATGAATTTTATTTTGCAACTATAAGTCCAGTTGCACAGCTAGCACTTAACTCTAAGTGGACCGATAATATTAAAATAACATTTCTAGATCCAGGCAATAACTGCCGAAACAACAGTTCAACAGACAGCTCAATGGTTGTCCAGTAATCGATTCACGGCGCATTTGCAAACTTTCGCTGGATTCATAGGCGCAGACATGTTGCGCATGAGCAGAGACGACTTAATACAAATATGCGGACAAGCTGATGGGATACGATTATTCAATTCGTTGCATTCAAAGTAGGTTATTAACCCTTACAACACACATTAGCGTTAATAATGCATTTATAAACAGACGTTCACATAAATCACTCATCACAATTATTAAAACTAACAGATTTTATTTCAATATATTTCTAAAACCATTTACAACCACATAATCATAATTTAGCACAAATATCGGTATATGTGGTCACACTTACACAAATATTCTAGCAATAGAAAACGATGTATTATATGTTAATATTTATGCTCATTATGCATATTGATGTTGTAAATATTTTCATTTGTAATTAGTAGAATAACATGTGACCTTAGTTACATTACATTCATAGTATTATTCATCGATATAATTTCATATTTATTTACGCATTTAACGACTGGATAATTGGTGGGATACAATTTTATAATAAAAGCAGTTGTGTTAAATGAGGTTCTATGTTTATGCTTTTAAATTATGCTTTGATTATATGTTTTTTTTAAAATTCTGTCTATAAAAAAGCATGTGTGATGTGGAAACGAGTTTAATTGAGTAAATCATTAAACTAAGATTGCTCGTTTTACACATTTATATTTATTGTTTTTTTGTTTTTTTTTTGATAAATAGAAGCATCTCCCCCAAATTGACAATTTACGTGTGCCGAGAAAATTCCAGTGTGTTCCATGCCATTTACCTGATGTCTCTAAAAAGCACGGAATTGTGTCAGAAACTATCGCTTCTGATTGGTATTTCGAAAGATCAAATAAGAAATATTTATTGCTTGGGCCCCCACGGTATACACGTGCTTATGACATACGATTATATAAAACACGTGAAAGAAGAATCTATGTTTTCCGTCGACATCATTTCCGACAATGATGGATTTGTCATTGTTTTAAAACCAATCAATAAACAATAAATGTTTACTAGATATTATTAACATTTAACCCAGTAGCTACCCACAGTATCTCACTTAACGTATTTAGATCATAGTTTTAATTATTGTTTGAAGACAATCAAATTATTAAACATATGCTAATTTAACTGCATTTATGCACGAATAGTTAAGTGAGATATTATATTTGTTTTAACATATTTAAATTAGATATTTCGTTCTATTGTAAATTTAAAATATAAAACGCAATTTATTTGTAATATTTTGAATTTATTGTTTAGTATTTTAAGGCTAAAGTGCAATAAGGAAAATGTACAAGATTACGGGGAATTTGTTTTCCCCAGAATTAAATCTAAATAGTGCCATGAAAAATAAACGATATAGTGATAAATTAATAAATCACATTTAGTTGATTATTTTGGTAATATTAGCCATAATTTCAAGCAGCTGATATTAAAATAATAAAATTGTTTTTACTTTTAACATTTATTTGAAATAAACGGTGCTATTTTTATATTCAGGTATTTAAATCTGAATTCGTTTATTATTTTCTCTATCTTTAATAATGATGGCCAATTAACACTATATATATAAACTTAGTTGAATATTATAAACATAATAAAAGATATATTTCGAAAAATCAACAAAAATAATGTTTTGATTAACAAGTTATATATTCAGTATTATTAACTTGATTACCTTAAACATACCTTATTATACGTATTGTTTAATTTTAATATAAAGCCAAATTGTCGTAGTTCAAATTTATACGAATTCTCGAAACTAGATGCAATATTAGTTTCTATTTCTTGGCCTAAGTTCAAAATTATATAAATTCTCGAAACTAGAGGCAATATTAGTTTCTATTTCTTGGCCTAAGTTCAAATACTTTGTAGCTGTATACTCTATCATATACTTAAATTAATACTTAACCTCATCAAATTTTCGATACTTTTTTTTATAAAGAATGTTTTCAAATATATTCGTGTCCAGTTTTGATAATTATGATCTATTTTTTTTAATACAGTAAAATGATGTATTCTATTTTAAAATGCATTATTACTTTTGATTTATTGATATTATTGAATTACTTTATCGATGTTATAAGTTGATATTTTATGTAGTTTTCTTTTTTGTATTTAAACAATGTTATTATTTACATTCCCAATTGTTTGATGTAATTGATATTATCTTAATATTTTAAGTTATCTTTATTTTTATAAATGTTATCAACTTTTATGGTGTTTTGTTTTATTAGGTAAATAACAAAAATTATAACCATTGGTTAAAATTCGAAATTTGGAAAATATATTTTTAATATATCTAGATGAATATAGATAAAAATTTATTTTAAATTAGAAATGTTTTATGTTTAAAATAACCAAAAATAATTCTTTATTAATATACCCAGTAAACAACATAAAACTGAGAAATATTTGATACATAAAGTTACGTTATTGCGCCCTGCTCTCTCAATATATCTCAGATATGTAACATATACATATATGTTTGTTGGATTATATATAATTATATAATTTCATCCAGTTTCTACTATGTTTGCTCTTGGTTATAATTTATTATTAACGGTAACATTTATTTAAATTAAATGTATTTTTGCATATTAACATTAATATTGTTTATTTACTTTTTAATTCTAAATGTTGATATGATACGTTATATATATTTTTTATGTTACTAATTTAAATATATATAATTGTATCTTGAATTTATTATATTTATGGTTGAGGTATTTTCTCAATTAACATGTTATTTTTTTTTATTTAAGGGAGCGGTGCTAATATTATGTTTTGTGGCATTCTTGTATATTTCAATAGGGTCATAACAAATGCGTATTTTTGTCGTAAAGCACAAAATTTATTGTTTATCTTCAAGTCGGTTTTAGTTAGTTTATATTTGAACATTGGTAAACTGTTATCGTTATATAAAGAAATGTGATACTTTTGATTAATCAATACTTGAGTACTCTACGGGGTGAAATTTATTTTTAAGACGCAAATATATAATTTCTACTTCTAATCTCTGTATGATTTAATAAGTTATATATTTTTGTATTCGCTAAATGACCTTATTGAAAAAGTTTAAAATTGTATGTAATGTGGAAATAGAAAATTCCGATGTAAAATTGTGCCTAAAATGTGTACCATTTGTGCCATATCTGATTAAAATAAATATTTTTACAAATGTTGGTAATTTATGGTTCCCATTTGCATTATTAATTTTAAACAATCCAAAAAATAGAATACTATTTTTT
Organism: Nebria brevicollis; assembly: GCA_944738965.1. Taxonomy (NCBI): domain Eukaryota; kingdom Metazoa; phylum Arthropoda; class Insecta; order Coleoptera; family Carabidae; genus Nebria; species Nebria brevicollis. The sequence goes on along the minus strand of OX122901.1, from coordinate 14,397,421 downwards.
AAAACGATTTTGTTTAGATATCTGGTCGATGGTGCAGAGAACACATTAGAAATATACTTTTTGAATATGGCGCTACAATGCTTCAGTGGCGACGAAAATAAAATAAAAAAATATTCTAACATCTAAATATTATGACACGGGAAAAATGGAATAATAAAATAAACTAATTGAATTTGTTCGTTTGCGTTAATAATCTACACAATGTATTCATGTTATATTTTTATATATTATTTCTGTTGACCTCAAAATGTTGAGATCTAAAAACTGAACTTCTACTGGCGCCACAGGACATGACGCTCAACGCTGACCTCTTATAACTAATTCAACCTCCTGCTAGTGTACATGTTTGCTGCTTTGCACGTGGTTTGAAATATACTATATCAAAAAGGTAAGAATTGCTTCATATTCTATTAAAAAATCATTTGGTTTAATCACTAAAAGCACTATTTAATCTGTACTATAAGTGAGAATGGTGGATATAGTTAATTGCGTCGTAAATTTATAATATTTTGTTGGACCACGTTTTCGACAAATTACTATCATAGTTTATTTTTATCCCAACTTGTTTATTTCAATCAAACTAAGTTATTCTAGTTTCATATAGTATATATTTATCAATTTATTCTTCAATTAAGATATTTTCGCGAATTTTTAAAATATATATAGTACAGAAATTGATATTTTAACATTTTTTTTTAAATGTTATTTTCTAATAAATCGAATTAAACTATGTAGATTTGTTTTGCAATAAATATATTATACATGTGTGTGTTTTGGCAATCTTGACTTGTGACGTCACTTCATGAAAAACGGCCTTATAGGCAAATATAGTGCATGTTTTCTGACAAACGGTAACCATATAAACGACAAACAATTGAAATGTAATTCAACAATGTTTGCATAAACCCTAACCTAACTTGTACAAACACGTGTTTCAGAAAAATGGCAAAACGTAAATCTGATGAAGGCACCGTTGGCACTCCCAAGAAGCAAAAAATTGAGAATGTAAAAACTCCAGCCAAACTCAACACACCAAAATCCGCGAAAAAAGTCAACAAGCCAAAATCTGCTAAAATCAATTCTCCGGGCAAGGGCAAGAATACTCCAAATGGCGTCAATAATAATGGAAAAATGGGCAAGGGTAAACCTGACGGAAGCGCCGCTGGCACTCCTAAAAAACAAAAAGTTGTTGTTGGTGAAAATGCGAAAACTCCAGCCAAACCCAACACCCCAAAATCTGCAAAAATCAACAAGGCAAAAGGTCCTAAAGCCGATTCGCCAGGCAAAGCTAAGAACACGCCAAATGTCATAAAGACACCTAACAAACCTGGAAATAAAGCAAAATCGCCCAAATCAGAAATGAAAAATAAACAAACACCGCAAAAACAGAAAAGCCCAAACGCAAAAAAGATGAAAAAATTCGCTGGAACTAAACCAGAAGACGGCAACGAGGTTGCGGCGGAAACAGATACACCTGCACCGGCTAAATTGAATAAGAAACCTAAAATGAACAAGAAGAAGAAAGGAGGACCAAATATCATGGAAAAAACGTTCTCGCCAGGTTTCAAGGCTTTGGGTAAGGCTACTCGAAAACGACTGAGGAAAAAACTGCAAGATGCTAAAATGGCGGTATTAAATAGAGAGAAGCTTGCTGATGCATCTGATAAACTAGCGCCGAGCAAAGGAGTAATGGAGGCACTGAGAGAAAAAGTTAAACAAATTGAGGCCACCATAGATTTGGCAATTGCAGAAAATCAAAAGAAAAGGGCACTACTTAATGCAGCAGCCTCAACTACTGATAGTAAAGTAGAAAAGATGGTAACCTCGGCGAACAACACCGAAACAACGAACACTGACGAAGAGGTCGAGGAGGATGAAAGTGATTCAGCAGCGGATGAAGTACAAGAACAAGGTAAATATAAATCATCGAAACAAAAATGGTTTACTAATTTAAAAATATCTCTTAAACATATAATAAAAATTCTTTTTTGCAAATTTCAGAAAGCGCTATTGCTGCATCATAGTCTCTTCCAGAGCATCGAATTGACGTACGTTATACAAAAAGCGGCCCGAAGAAATCAGTAAACAATGTGGACAAATAGCGTTGCGACAAAAGGATCTCGCATGGTATGAAAAAAAAAATACAATCGACAGGAAACCTAAACAAATTTAAATAACAACATCCCATAGAATCACTTATATTTAATGTTAATGTATGACTTCAGTTACTGTTTGTGTATATTTGACGGGCCTCCAACAATTTTTTTATATATATATTATTTTTGAAGAAATATTATCAATCTGAATGTATTGTAAAAAAGATACAATATAATAATACGGAGCTCTTTGCTTTTAGAAAACATTTTTTATTTTAGTCTCGATTTAGAAATGCAATACCTCTATTTTACTATAAATTAGCTATAAGTTCTGATTATAAAGTGAAAAATGAAATATATTAATTGATTTTGATACAAAGTCATAAAATTAATCTAGATTTTCAATCTAAAACTCTCATCGTCACAGTTTAGATAGTTGAAGTTTTAGCTTAAATTAATTTTAGGTTAAAATATTGAGTTTTTATCACAGTGTTGAACTTTATTTCTTACAGTTTAGTATATAGTTATATTATATCACAAGTGGTACATAACTTATTAGTATATATAAATTCGAATTGACCTATTTTAACAAAATAATCGCTTTATATTCACGGTTGATCAACATATTTTCACTTATTAATTGCCTAAAACAAATTAATATATTTATCAACCATGGTTCCATGTTTTCTTATGGCAGTGTATCAACTCACAACGTCGCACAATGCGGTGTTGTCAATTTGAACTAACTTACCAACGAAAACATTTTTGTAAATAAACAGTACATACAAGATATAACGAGTAACAATGCTGATTGAAAATATAATACATGAATTATTGATAAATAATTATGTGTTAAAGTTTATTTTTTACCAATTCAACATTATGAACATAATCTTACAGATTTTCGGTTTCGACCTGCAAATGCTTATTGTGTATTATGATAAATAATTAGGCACTTATGTAATTTAACGGTGCGAAAATACCAACTAGTTCAATTGTTATCGTAATCTACTTCCAACATCTATGTCGCTAAGAAGCGACGATAAATGGTAAGTTTCTTAACAATTATAATAAGTGTGAAAATATAAATTTTTTAATGTTATTAAGATTTTTTGTCTTAACTGATAAAATGTGTAAATTATTGAATGTTTAATCTTTATGGTATAAACATGTTTGAATTTCATGTCGTAATTCTTTGTTAAGTATATAATCAGTATTTGGTAAAAGCTCATTTGTCATTGGGCTTGTAAATTTTCCTGAGAGTAACCATTCGGAAATTGCTTGTTTTTCATAAGTAAATCCATCGCTGCATTTAACAGGGGTTCGCATTATCTCATGAGTAATTGGGCATAAGAACTCCTCAGGTATATCAGGAAGATTCTCTGAAATATGAGGATTCATTTCATCTTGTTTCAACCAGTTCAATTGCAGCGTTAATTCCTCTGCAGTTTCGCCATCTAAAACAAAATTTAATTTGTTGCACCTAAATATAATTTTTAGTTTCTTATACGCAGTATAAGTAAGTATTGTAATCATGAAAAATTTCGAACGCGAGATTTTAACGGAAATATACGTTTTGACCTTCCCTGAATCGATACCGACTATTTTTGGAATGACGTCCGTCTGTGTGTGTGTGTATGTGACCGCTCTACAGCCCAAACGGCTAAAGGGAAAATTATGAAATTTTAAACTTAAGATTTGTACGTGCCTGGCACGAAAACCTCCTATTTTTGAAAACCATATTCCGACCGGAAGTGCATGTTTACCCTAGTCATTTTTTGCAGTTTCTGCAATTACTCAAAAATGGTTACAGTTACAGAAAATTTTTGTGAACAAAAATTAATGATATTTATATTTAGTACAAGTTTTGTTTGAATCTTTTTTCCAAAAAAAGTACTGGTTTCAAAATAAATGTCTGCTTATTATATATATTGTTACATAAATCGTATCATCTGCGCCTGTCAATTGCTTAACAAAATAGACTTAAATAATTTGAAGTTTGACATTTAATATTTATTCTAAGAAACATATTTAGTGTAAAAGCGATCTAAAGGTTAGAACAAATATTATAAATTAGAAAAATAATGTAACTACGATATGGTTTAACCCATATGCGGATAAGAAAGTTCGGTGCATGACACTGCAGATATTTTTAATATATACCCATACCGATTTCTAGAAGCTCACATATATTTTCTTCAGACATTATTAAAATTTTCTGACCATCCAGTGTACTTTCCATAATTTTCTCCGCAATTTCCATCATATCTAATTCTTTCAACCAGTTTGAAATATCTTCTAATCGCCAGTCAATTAAGGCCTTTCGCCTGCATCGTATTTTATTAGCGACAATTGTTTGGTAAATTAATTTTTGCGGTAACTTCCAAAGCCATAAAGTTCGGTCTAAACACGCAACTGCAAGTACGTTCATGTTCTCGGTAAAACTGCATGATAATGCCATTGCATTGTGTTCGAGAACATGTAGACATTCAGCACTGTAAACCGACCACAGTCGTGCTTGGCGATCTGTCGCTGTTGAGCAGACAATTTCACCTGTTTTTGGTGAGAATTTAACGGACATCACATTGCCACCATGGCCTAATAGGGTGCGCCATTGTTTAACGGATATGTGGTCGTAACGTGTTGTGTTTTCGATCTGTAACTGACGAAAACTCTCTACAATCTGGTTCACGTCAAATATACTAAATAGTTCGATTATAGTTAGGCAGTGATATCTTTGAATAAGTACGTTAAAGGTCCGTTAAGGCGATGTTCCAATTTTTTGGTTAAATAAATGACTATTTTTTATAATTTTTTTCTCTCTTATTTTATTAGATAGAAAATTAAATTTTATTTTACAATATTAAGTAACTCATGCAGTAAACAAAAAAATTTTTAATTTTTTATATTTATGCATAATTACTTATATAGGAGGTGACAAAGTAGAGGCCGCGGAGATGATATGTTTTGCGGTGTGCACGATAACGTCTAGGATGTCGAAAACAAAAAAAATCTAACGGGGTTTTATTAAGAACAAAATTACCTTCCCCGTAAACCAATAAAAAGTTAAAAATTAAGAAAACCCTAGAAAATAGAGTGAGTTGAAGAAAAGTTCTATGTTTTGTACACAAAATTGGACCTTTGGGATTGAATAAAAATGGAACAAATGTATATTTATGTCAAAATGTTGGTTTGCGTTCTGCATTATAAGTTAATTAATAAAATAAAAAAGATTTGAGTCAATAACTTAATTAATTTTTTGAGCTAGAGTGCACACCGTTTTTAAAAATGTAGTTTCGAGAAAAACGTGTTTAAAGTTTAATTTTAGTGTATTTATTACCCGGTTACTACTTTTTGAAATGTTTTTGTATAAAATTATTGAACAAAAAAAAATCAATTTTTTTTTTAAAATAATTGGAACATCGCCTTAATTGTATGAAAATATTTTTAATAAATTAAGAAATTGTACCTTTGGTATGGTGACTCGCCATAATTTCACCAAACTATCATTGCCACAGGTGGCAAATAGGTAATTTAAGTTATCAATATGTGACATATTTGGTATGGGTTCTAAGTTTTGTGAGAAATCACAACACTGCACACCCAAATCATGAGCATCGTCCTGACCAAATAAAAAGATTCCATGTTTCGACCAAAGTCGAAAATCACCATTATTGGAGACGGTCGCAAATATTCGAGTATCTGGTGTGAACGATATTGATGTTATTGATTCACAATGACCCTCCAATTCCCTACAAATATAATAAAAATTATATTCATTAGCTTAATAAATGTGTAATGTGTTTCATTTACATGATTTGGTCTAATGTTTCAACATTCCATATAGATATTTTCTCATCATCTCCAGCTGTTATTAATATCGAACTATCTGGAGAAAATTTACATATTCGAACAGTTAGATCATTCTCTGGCAGATGTGCTAGTTGTTCGCCAGTCTAAAATATTACTATTTTTACAGTTTTCTATTATTTCTTTGTCTGATTTGTTGAGAAATTTGAGATTTTTAACCAAAATTCAACGACCTTGATGGTGTAAATTGTGTAGTATTACGTAGTAGAAGTTAATAGTAATACCTGTACGTCCCAGATAATTGTTGAGCCATCTTGTGAACATGAGACAAGTTTGGTTCCATCGTGAGAAAAATCTAAATTATTTACAGCATACGTATGACCTTCAAACGGTGAAAAAGATGATTCCTCTAACATTTGCGACTCTTCCAAGATGTTAAAAACTTTAATTAATTTATCCCTAAATCATACAATAACAATAGATAAAAAATATTCCTCAACTATTAAATATCTTATATGAAACATTTGGGACACAATAATTTAGTTAATTTATGATTAAAACTAGATTAAGAAAATAAAGCTGTTTAATGTCCAAAAATAAAATGAAATTTGATCTAATTGTTGAATGTTACTTTTAGAGAAGCATTGAGCATTTGAAATAGATTTTTTCCCCCAACAACTTTGCAGTATGGCATTTTATTTTTGTATCGTGAATAATAAAATTGTTATTGCCTGTACTAAATGAGACATTTCGTATAGATATATATATATATTTACCCTGATCCAGTAGCGAGAATGTTGTTCCCATAAAACTGGCAAACGTTAATAGCTCCTTCAGAAATATCGTCGACCATTTCAATCAATAGCACCTCGTTGTCATCGGTCTCTGCATTTTGTACGACTTGGTTTTCCTGTATCGTATCACTTAGAACAGAATACATGTAACCTAGTTGCATGTGAGGTTTTAATAATTCAGATGCAATGCTCAACGACGACGTTAAATCCCAGATGATAATTGACTTGTCATTGGAACCTGCTTATTGGCAAATCATTTCAAACAATTAGTTCACGAACAAACATATTTATAACTTTAACAATTTTCTATTTTTAAATTTTATTTAAGCAATTAATAAAAAATCATATATTTAAATTAGATAAACAACATTCGTACCTGATGCAAGTAAAGATAAATCCCTTGAAAATACAATACAATTAACGTATCGACTGTGGTTGTCTTTCGAATTAAGACATTCCCCACTTGAATTCCATATTTTGATTTGTTTATCTAAACTAGCTGAGGCTAATAAGGCACTATTTGAACTATATTTTATGCTAGTTACAGCCGATTCATGACCAATGAATTCGTTAATTAAATCAATATCTACATGTCCTACATCTCCTAAATGTTTTGGTGTTATTTGATGTGTTAATTGCCATATTTTTATTTTATCATCGTTACCACTTGTTGCCAATGTATATACTTTTAACAGTGGGTTATTTTCTGAAATTAAACTCAAATAATAATCAAAAGACAAAATATGTAAAAGGCGATTCATTACATAAGATTAGCATGTATTAAGTATTTTAAATAAGTACAGAAGTACATGTGAATTTTGGTGGATGCGCACATATATTTTTACTTTCTTATACGCAGTATAAGTATTGTAATCATGAAAAATTTCGATCTCGAGATTTTAACGGAAATATACATTTTGACCTTCCCTGAATCGATTCCAACTATTTTTGGAATGACGTCCGTCTGTGTGTGTGTGTGTATGTGTGTATGTTCTCTACAGCCTAAACGGTTGAAGCTAAAATTATGAAACTTTAAACTTAAGATTTGCATATGCCTGAGGTGTGCACCTCCTATTTTTGAAAAAAATATTCAAAGCGGAAGTGCCTGTTTACTCTAGTCAATTTTTGCATTTTCTGCAATTACTCAAAAATGGTTACAGTTACAGAAAAATTTTATGAACAAAAATTAGAGGTATTTATATTTAGCACAACTTTTGTTTGAATTATTTTTCCAAAAAGAGTAATGGCTTCAAATAAAATTTCTGCTTATTATATATATTTTTACATAAATCGTATCATCTGCGCCTGTTAATTGTTTAACAAAATAGACTTAAATAATTTGAAGTTTGACATTTGATATTGTTTCTAAGAAATATATCTACTGTAAAAGCGAACTAAATGTTAGAACGAATATTATAAATTAGGAAAATAATGTAACTACGATATAGTTTAACCCATATGCGGATAAGAAAGTTCGGTGCATGACACTGCAGATATTTTATATACAAAATTTGATTATAAAACACGTTGTAAAAGCTATATATGTATATAAATATTTAACATACCATCTGTTTGTATATGAGGTGCAATATCACAGCAAAGTACACCCAAATCATGGGCATTATCCACAGACACAATTGGTTGCGGAATTTGGTCATTGGCCGTGTCTGCTAGGGTAGCAACGCGCCACACATAGATAATTTCCTGCAAACATCCGCTGACCATCAATTGTGAATCAGCGGTGAACGCAAGCCCCTGTACTGTATCTTCGTGTCTAAATACGGTCCTGAATTTAAAATTAAAATAAACTACTGATCCATAACACTAAATACAGTGAAGTCCGGATATAACGAATGCTTATTTTGCATACATAATGGTTCGCTATAAAAGATAAGGTGCTAAAGATATTATACATATAGGAAAACATTAGTGTGTTCCAGAAAGGTTCGTTATAACCGAGAATTCTGTTGTAATATCAATGAAGTAAATTACCATAACTACAAAGAATAACAGTCGAAGACATATATACAACAAATCAGTTCAGTTGTCATATTTATTTAATTGTATCAGTTATTTCAATATAAAAAGTTATCAAGTATCTCTAGTGTATTCTTTAGCAATTTACAACAAATTTACTATAAACGGGTTCGTTATAAGTGAACACAGTATTACCATTAATTTATGTTGATTTTTTTGTAAATTAAATACCAAAAATTAATTCATTTTGAATAAAAATATACACTTTAATTACACAAAATATTGAAGTTCAAAACGAACAAAGCAAACATTTTCGTAAACGTTTATTACAAATTTATAAAAAAAGGTACTATAGCTATTATAACAAAAATCGATAATGTACATATTCAATACTAATGTTTCGGTACATATTATACGAAATTATTTGATTTTAGAGTGTTTGTACTTCTTTTTATAATAAAATATGGATAAACATATGGTATTATTACGAAATTATTTGTTCATTTTTCTTTTGAGCATAGTGAATTATGTGCTTTTGTTTGCTATATTATTTCGTATACCGCAACCACACGATATATAATTTGGTATTAAAAGCGTGATTAATTTAAAATAAAAATTGAAGTTATAAATAGAAATCACATTACCTAATCAAACTTCTATGTATTAAGTCCCATATACATAAAGCTCCATTATCACCTCCGGTTACTAGTATCGAACTATCTGGTGCAAATCTAAAATGTATTAATAGAATATTTAAACAAGAAATAGTTTTGCAAGAATTTTGATTTTATGCTTATTAGTACCTAACAACCCTAATAGCATCGCCGTTGACTTGGACAAGTGTACCTAATTTGTTGGGCACGGCAGCGCGTAAACCCCATAACGTGGCCGTGCCGTCGACGGACGTGACGGCAAACATGGCTCCCTGAGGCGATACGCGCACACAAGTAATACCATACTTGTGAGCGCGAATTGGCGAGCATATTGTACGTTCGTTATAACCAGTACCGGCCATCCAGTCCCAGATTCTAATTGTTTTGTCACTATAACAATATTAACACAATCATTTAAACGATTGAAATTTATCACAAATCTTCAATTACTTCCTGTAATAGTTTATCTCGCGAGTTATCAATAAATTTTGTGTAAAATTATTATTTTTTAATCTATATTTTATTCAAGTAAAACCATAAAAAAATTAAAATAATAATTTTATAAATTAATATACTATTTATATTACGCAACATATAAATAAAGATATATTAAATTGATGGATAGTTTAGTAGTTATTATTTATTCATATAGAAAATGTTAATATTATCAAGTCGATTCTTTATTTCAGTAATCAATCATATACTTAAATATTTTATATAAGAAAATGAGTTTATAATAATATATACTTACTACTATATGAAAATGTCCTTTGTGGAAGAAAAATATATAGACACGATTTGATTTACTTAAGCTATAAAAGCACTTATACTCGCAATCAAAATATATATTAAGGTGAAATTGTATATGCCACCCACTATATCCAAATTGACTAATTTTATTATTTTACACTACGCACTACACAGCTAGGGTCACCGAATATATGAGTAAAATAACGAACGGATTTCAATGCACATTTCTATCGATTTCAATTCGCTTTAAACCCTTACGTGTATTACAAACTTAAATGTGTATTATTTAAATATAATTACTAGAATAGCCCTTAATTATAATGACAATATTGATAAGTTCGTCCCATTCTTATCAAACTAATTTAAACTACTTTTGAAATGTTTAAAATAATTGAGTTGTAATCCCATATAGCACAAAGGAAATATCTGGTATTATTAAATAAAATCAATTATATTATGTTCATTTAATTGATATTGATGCTTAAAACACAGAATCATTTATGAAGGTCATATTTAAATACTGTTCTGTATAAAGTTGTTTCAAATGTATACCCCTGTGACATTAATTTTTTTTATTTCCATGCTACTTATCATTTGCCTGCTAAAATTATATACTACCAACTTTTTTGCCATTAATATGTATGTTATAATTTCCTAATGAATTTTTGTTAGACAATTAGTCTGTTGACATTTCGAAAATAAACAAAAAGGAAATAGTTTAATATGATTGAAAAAAACACATAATAGAACGTTTTGAATAATCGATACTAATGAAAAAAACGATTGTACTACAAAGCAAATCACCTGTTGAATCATTTAACAGTATAGATATACCCATTAAACAAAAAAAAAGCATTGCTTTCATTTTCACAAATGCTGCTTTTTAAATAATTATTTCAACTAGAGTGACCATATTAGTCAAACGTAATGAAACATTTTCGTGTTTCGTCTAGACTAACAATAAAATAACGTATATTTACGTGTTAATATGTATATATTTAAAGATGACGGATGACGTCGAAATGATAATGTCTAGTGTTTTTCTATACTTTCTTACGAGGGTTGACGATACTATGACCGATAATTTTGTTGATGTTATTTTAGATTTAGTCTTTGTGTGAAATGTCCACAAATAGTTTCAAGTGAATATTTTTAAATTAAATCAATATTAATATTTTTAGTTTGCCAAATAATTTTAGGTATACATACGCTCATACATGGTCATTAATTAGGATAGGCTTTAAAGACTTTTTGATGTCACTGAGGTGATGAAAATTACGCATCGTTAATTGCTAGTAATTAATAAGCGATAGGATCTAAAATCTAATTGTAATGTATAGGTCTATATTACATTTAGCGCTTGGAAGTATCAATCTTATTGCAGCCATTAGTAAATCAATTACACCGGATAATGTAATTATTTAATTCTATAAATTGTCCGCGTAGTTAACGACATTACGTGCTCCAAATTTTTACATAAACCGGTATATTTTACCTTGTTACAATAAAATCAAGTTCAGGCAGAAAGGATACAAAGAAGAATTATGTTTTATATAAACCTACTTTTATAAACTACTTTCTTTATGTGATTTTTTATGATGAAGCTAATTGAAATGTTTTTTTTTTAATAAATGAGTATAAAATTTATTTTCTCTCTCTGTCTGTTTATGTGTGAGTACCACAAAGCCAAAGCAGTTAAGATTTTTACGTTTGTCAAGAAAACCAATTTTTGATAAAAAATATTCAAACCGAGTTTATTTGAGTCATTTTTTTGTAATTTCTCCAATTTCTACGGAGATATATGAAATATTATTATATCCATAAATTGTTTCAACTATGCATGTCATTTGTTTACCAGAAAAACAAAATAGACTCAAACAGTTTGGAATTTGACATTTAATATTTATTGTAATTAATATATTTAGTGCAAAACTCATTCAAAAGTCGGTAAAATATTAAAAATATCATAAACACACACACGCACATATATATTTGTATTTTAACATCCCTCAGTTCAGTGCAAATATTTAAAAAAGTATATAAAATAAACTTACCTTGATCCTGTAATGAGAGTAAAATTTGGCGCAAAATCACAGCTTGTTACATCGCTGGCATGTTTTCGTATTTGTTGCAAGACGGTTACATCTTGTAAGGCCATTGTTGAATAAAGTCTACAACAGAAATTCATAATATGCCTATATTTAAAATAATCTATCACATCAAACATCTTAGTTATAAATATTATTTGTAGCATTAAGAATCATTATTTACATTTAATAAATTATTTTAATAAATTATTTAATGATTACAAAAGTAATATTCTTTCTTTTCTTCATTATTTAAAACAAAATTAATAAGTAACATTTCGCTAATTTAGCAAGATACGTTTTCGCAATAAACCACAGTCGTGGTAAATATTTATGCGGCTATAAATATATTAGATGTTATCTATGTAATCGTGATAAGCATTTGTTTAAACCTGTCCCGAACAATGTGGATCTAGTTTTTGTAAAATAGTAAAAAATCAAACTAAAACATCTTTGGATAATAAAGATATAAAGAAATTAACTAATTTTATACAGTTATGAAAGAAATACCTTTAATAATTCACAGAAAAACTTTTAATATCCTATAAATATAACTTAAAATGAAACAAAAGAAAATAATGTCAAACTTTGTTTTTTTATATAAAATCACTTAAGTAAATCAGATGAAAGAAATTGTTATTAAACATCAAACATGAAAGTAAATTGCTCATTTATTAATAGAATTTCCTGTTGACATGATCGAATAGAATGTTCGTATCAGACTGTTATGAAATATATAACTGATAACTTATCTAAACATCTCTGAAAATGTGTTGAAAATAAGTACATGTGTGTTTGACTTATTGTCATGACAACATGTATAGAAACTAGCATTACGTGTATATTTAATAGATATCAAAACTGTATTCCAATATTGATTTCTCCTAGATAAATATTTCAAATTTATGAATTTTGCATAATAATACATACACGTTTTCGAATATTAACGCTTAAAAATATTCAATTTTGTAAAATATATTGAAATTTGTGCAACAGAGCAAACGCATTCAAATTTCACGCACATCTGTAAGACAAGTTGCAGAAATATCTCCGCGACAAAAGGGATTCAAACGAGTTGCTTCAATGCTACCAAAAGACGTAAGCACGTATACAAAAATACACAGATATTCGTCTAGTAAAATTAATTAATGTCAAGACGCATTATGGAAAACAAACTATCTCTTTAGCTATGGTACTTTTTACACCAACATTCTGCTCGGTTTTAAGGTATGTCTTTCTCTGTTTATACGTTGGGTAGACAGAGCAAGAACATGTTAACCGAAATGAGCTGAGCTTTTGTGTATCACGAGTATAGCTTTTCGCGTTTACACAATATATATTTGTTAAAACGGATACAAAAAAAATTATGCTCATATTCATGAGTGACGTAAATGTCTTGAAATAATGTTTCTAGTATAGATTTTATATTAAATATCGATAAAAATGTAAGGTCAATTCATTGCGAATAAGCAAGCATTCGTGACGTAAACATATAAAGGTCTAGGAGAGGGTGAGGTAAAAAAATGAATACGGAACACAGACAAATATATGAATAAAATAATAGCAAGATAATTAAATATGAAATATGATAGTTTCGATGAAAAATAGAAAGATATGACGACATAATATTTATTTATTTACCATAAATTTAAAACAGTTTTTATAAAATTAGTATTATTGCTAATATTTTATTATTTAAAAGAAATTTGTACATTTTTACTTTCTTATATAAAGAAATAAGTAAGTATTGTAGTCGTGAAAAAATTTGATCTCGAGATGTTAACGGAAATGCACCTATTGACCTTCCCTGACAGTCTGACTATTTTTAGATTAACATCTGCCTGTGTGTCTCTCTATAGCCTAAACGGTTGAAAATAAAATTATGAAACATTAAACTTAAGATTTGTATATGCTTGGCATGAAAATCTGCAATTTTTGAAAAGAATATTCTAAACGGAAGTACTTGTTTTCTTCAGTCGTTTTTTAGCAGTTTTTGCAATACCATCGAAACGGATGCACTTACAGTAAAATAGGAATAAAAATGAAAGATATTAATTTGTTCCACAACTTTTATTAATTTATTTTTCAAAATGAATACTGATTACATTTAGTGATTAAAGGTATCAACCCTAAATATCTTATAAAACTGGTTCAATTGTAATTTTAAATCCTGTACATTTATTTTTATGATAATATTTAAACAAATCTATTTTCAAATGTACTTACCATCGCATTTTATAAATGTACATACATGACTATAATAAGGCGCAATTTATTTTTCCATCAATAAATATAAATTAACATAAAACATAAAATAATAAATGAATAATTTAACACCAAATCATATTTCTATATACTTATTTTTATAATCCCCATATTTTATAATAATGTTCTATTTGCATTAACTAAAGCACATGAATTGTCTGCACGTGATTATAAAAATATAAATTAGCTAATTACCTTCAAGATAAATAAATGAACATTTCACTGGGCAGAATGTTTTTATTTTGAGCACAAATCAAAACATTATTGTTTACATGTGTACGGTTCCGTACGGATACGTACGGCACAGATATTCCAACATAAAGGTCTATACGGGAACAAAACATACGATTAGACTGCCACCTCGTAGGCAAACGCGACACTATATCGTAATTCACACACGTACGTTTAGACGTTATATTTGAAGTTGTTTCCGTTAGAATGCACGGTAATCAGAGCTCGAAATATTGATCTAGTATGCATATGTGTATGTGTGACACTTTCCTTTTGTGTCACTTTATGACGTCATAAAAGAATAATTCAACAACAAGCAGCAACTCGGACGACATCTTGAAACGCTTGGAAACACTAAAGTTCATTATTCTAAAAACGTTCGTCGTTTCTATTCATTGTTTCGTTTTTCTCTTCTATTCGTATATATGCATAGATTTTATTTTCAATTTACATTATTCTTGAATATGCGCTTTGTACACTCGGCACAAGAATTTGCACAGTGATTATAGGATTAAGATAAAAAGAGCGTGAATGATTTATGTTGCCGTTTCACCAAATGGTTTTCATGATTGTTTTATATTACTTCTATACATTGATATGAATTTAATATTCGTTATTTGAATCGCTACTAACATGAATTTTACTCAAACCATATTACAGTACAATTACATCGCGTTAATCTCGTAATTATTTTAGCCGTTACAAATGCTTATTGAAACTCGTAATATAATTGTGCTTTTACGGAAATTACATTTTAGTTTAAACGTCATTTTTCCCGATTGCATATTATTTCATTTGTGTAAAATCTATACGATTTCCCGTTCGTTCAAATCTAATTTATTTATTGAATATCGAGTCTTACGTAAAACTTAAAACATCTGTAGTGTGTTACCCTGAACGCTCTTATACGTAGTTTATGTTGTTTAGATAGGACGGATATAAAAATTAATTTTAAGTATATATAATTCAACATTACTCATCTAATTGTGACTATAGACGTTCTCTAAAATCCCAAATCATTCAATCTCTCCCTCTCTCTCTCTCTCTCGCGCGCGCATACACACATGCATGCATGTATATATAAACACATTCATACACACACATACATATGCACACACTCGTACACTCACACACACACACATGCACACATATACACAAACATGCACACATACATACATACATACATACATACATACATACTCACGCACGCACGGACAAACATACAGCCATGAGGAAAGAGAGAGAGAGAGAGAGAGAGGAGTAAGTTAAAATTTCGAAACCAATTTTTTTTCACGATTTAATATTCTTATATTTCGTATAAAAAAGTAAAAAGCAACTTGGATATATAAACAAAATTTTACTAATTGAACATTAAAGAATGATAAAAATTATAAGTAATTTAATTAGATATAAAAATGAGCAAAAGTTTATGCTAATAAGGATAAACCGCGGCCTATATTCTGGTTTGATATACATACGAACGAATCGTATACAATTCAATATTGATTTCCGATTGAAATAGAATCAAAACTTACTTGCGAACATATTTGTTTTTACTATCTAAACAAAGAATATTACATTTATGAGTGTATAGATATTTAAACTATTTTTTTTTATATAGTATATTTGTAGATAAAGTGATATTTCTTAATTAATTCCAATTATTTTGTGTATAATAATAAACCAATATCAATATAGATAAGTTAACACATTTTAAATGATAATAAAATATGTATTTGAAAACAAAGTAACTAAAATATGGAACAAAATAATAAAAAAAACAAGTATTTTCCTGGCTGCGAGATTTCTTTTACGTAGCTTCAGCATTCTGCGTTGGAAAATGCATACATGTTCAGTTTTTATGTGAAATATTGATTCCTTTCGCCCACTTTTGTGTGATTATTCGCGTCACTCGCCTTTTTACAATTATGAACTGCGCAAATAGCTTGCTTAAACGCGAATTAGGAGTCACAAATTGTAGCTGTGACGTAATTGCAATAAACTCATTTGAATCAGCCGTCTTTGCACAATTGCGACAAAATAGTTCGACCAAAATGGGCGATATACGCAACTAGCCCAACTACAAAGCTTTTACGATGACGTAAGCCAAGGAACTAATCATATTTACAACTAAAAGCAAGCGTTTCTAGTCTGTAGATATGGGTAAACATTTGTCACTATATAGCAATTTGGGTGGCAGCATTTGTAAATTTTCATTTTCAACAAGCCTAACAGTGTTTTTCGTAAGAAATAAGAATACAGCGTTAGTCTTTATCGCTCTCACTTATGAAGTATTGCTCCATCTTTGTCGAACAAAGGATAGCGCTTATGCTATGCTAGTGAGAGCGACAAGGATCACCATACAACGTTGTATGGTTTCTTTTGAAAAACAGACCATAGGGGATAAATTAAACAGTTATTCTAAATTCTAACGAATTAATACTAGTTGCATTCAACGCAAACGTTGTTTTTTTTCGTATAAAATGTGATTTTAAGTAAAAAATTTTCTTAATAATGATAGTAAAATTAGATTAAATATAGATTTATTTTTAACAAAATGTCATTGCGCTTGCAATTGGAATATTGTCAACATCGTCATATATTTCAATAGAGCACACAAACTCGTATTACTAATAGAACAGAGTGATGTGCAACATAATACATCATCACCAACAAATCAATATTCAATGACTTACGAGATAAAAACATGCATCTAGCTATGACTATGCACATATATCAGGCCTTGTCAGCCAACTTACATTTTTGCTGCATTGAAACAATATTTTGCATTTTAATAATGGTTTATAAGCTTTAGAAAATCTTAAATGCAACTGTACTAGATGTCTCATTATAACGAATATTATACCATGTATCATACGCCAGCTCTATTTATATGTATCTAATTAATCACAAGATGACATAAATATGTTTTTTACGGTCATTATTATTATGAATCTTGTTGTTCTCCATCATCGATATTGCGAATAGCCTTGAATTCTTCTATTTTATTTATAACAAATATACCCAACAGCAAAATGTAAAATTAACGCAAAATAAGTGACAAAAATACACTTATACATTCTATTTTTAAAAAGTAACACTTATGCATTTCGCAGTATTATTTGGCACAAACTTTAATGCGATTTTTGGATATTTTCCGAGAAATCTTTCCGTTGTTTTGTATTTAAATAAAATGCAAATATATTTTAAAAACATATATTTATTATTATTACTAATTACAACATGGTACTAGGAAAAATGTTATTAGAATATTTTATTTTGTTTAATAATTAGGTAACAATATAAAATGAATATATTTAACAAAGCTAAGGATTAAAATGTAGTTGATATGTATACATATATTGTTAAGTGCATTTGTAAGTGTATAATGAAGTAAAAAGGAATGCGAATATCCTCTAATGTTTATTAATTGAGAAGATAGTTAGGTTTTTCAATGATTCCAAGTTATAGACGCAGTAAAATGGCCAGAATGGCGTACAGGTTGGCTAGGACAGTTTTGAAATGTCGCGCATCGTTCCCTACGTTGAATTTCAGTACGGATTCATGTGCAATACTTGGTACTTTTCGTTTTGGAAATGAGAACAACGTTGAAGCAGCAGCTAACGAACGAATGTGTCTGTGTGCATACATGTGTGAGTGTGTGTGCATGGTTAGGTATAGCGTGCGGCTCCAATCGTCTGACGCCGCGCGCGTACACGCTCGTTCTCTCTCTATTGCTACCGCATCCTCTACCCCCCGACCCGGTTCTCCAACGGACGCCTCATGTTTTTATTTTTAGCGATAAGTCATGAACGCTCGACAATGTCGCGTCGATCCACGCTCCACGTTCACGCCCGGTTTCCCTAGATGCGTTTTCATGTGCGATATGTACATCACACAGTCACCTAGATTAGATTTTCGATAATCCAAAGCCTTAATCTTAATCGCATGTATAGATTTGTATTCATACAAATACATACAGTAGAAATGATAGGTTTTATATTCGATTCACGAATCGAATAAACAAAGAATCTCAAGGATAAATACATTAAATGACATATTGAAAACTAATAGGTCTATTCGTTTGCACTGTACTAACTGGTTTGGTGTTGCACTAAATACATTACAGCATCGTTATTAGCTAATTAGTTACATAAATATGTTTATTTCGCTTTAAGTTCATCGTTTATATATATTTTTGAGCAAGTAATATGAGTTGAAAGAGCGAAAACGATAAACGAATAGACATAATGAATAAACGGTTATTGGTAGGTGCTCAGCTGTTCAATACATAATAAAAATGTGTAGAAAAACATATTTCTAATAGAAGTACAGACGTGTTATACACGAATTTGTACGGAAATTCAACAGAGAGAACGTTAAAACACACAGCAGATCGATATCTTCAACCAATCAAGAGTTACAGCCCAAAATGTAACGACGCTGTATCCAGGCCACGACCGGTAAACACAAACGCGAGGGGCTTCCGTATATTATAGGAAAAAAAACATTGCGACCAAGCTTTAGGGCAGCAACCATGAAAGACGAACACTTTTATTTATTTGAAATGCATTGGAACGACGATTGTCTTTCGAAAATGTTTTTTGCCTGATTCGAAATAACTTTTTAATGTAATCCTTTAATGTATTTAGAGTTCCATTGTACAAAATAAAAACAACTAAAAACCAAATTCTATTAATTTATTATTGCTTCATGAATAAAGCTGTGAATGTTTGTATTAGTGTTTTTTTTTTCTTAAATCGTATTGCATGAAATTCGTATATATAAAAATAAGAGCATTTCAAACCGGAAGTATTAACATTTCAGCCTCGCATAAACGATTGCAAGTCAACATATGTTCAAAAATGTTTGCGTATCATGTTTATGAAAATCTAAAGTCATATACATTATTAAATCATTTAGTAGTGATTACTTTTTAATTAAATTATTTTGCATTTATCTAAATTACGCTACGCTTTTCATCAGTCTTTTCTTCTAGCGGTGTTACAATCAATTTTTACTCTAAATACTAAACAAATCATTACTTACTAATAGGCCGTTTTTTTTTTAATTATTTTACGAGTTCTAGTAAATGCTGCATCCATTTACATTACTGGTTTATACTCTCAGTAATGCGTTGGTGTAAGCAGGGAAATAGCAATCTCCTCATTTTAGCGGCATAGCTATATTCTTTTTACACAAAAACTTATCTCAGTTAAAACTCATGTTCTTGCTCTGTCTAACCAATGTATAGACAGAGTTAGAACATGAGTTTAAGCTGTTTTTTTATGGAAAAGAAATATAGTTATTATGCGTCGATTTATATTAGTAGATAATCACAGTCTCTGTTGTCAAAATGAGATGAAAATTGTTAGAGTGCTTCGAAGAGATTATTAATTGGAGGATATGTCTCGAGTTTTTGGAATGGCATGTTGCAGTGTGCATGAGGAATAAACAGGCGGGAAACGACATCGGGTTGATTTGAGTGTTACTGGTTTCGTTCGTACGTCGAAACGAAACATCTCGCGAGACGGGGCAAGCAAGTATTGACTCAGGATGCGTCCATTTTATGTGATGGTAGCGTAATATCGCGGATAGCCGAGGCAGAGCAGAGCGAGCAGCGAGAGCGGTTTAGTACACGACAGTTGTTTGAGCGACCGGCGGCCCCGGCCCCCGATCCGACCAAGTGCGCGCGCGAGGCGGGAGGGTTACCGAGGTACGGCTGGCCCGGCCCGGTTCACACCGCCACATTCTAGCATTTCGATTGTTTTATTTATTGCGCCATTGATCATTGCGCCTTTCTCCCTTTAGCTAGTTGCTGCGGTTTTCGTCCGTACATGCAAGTCCTCGTCTCATCTCTCTCACGCAACCTCCTCCCCGTCGTTCAATAGAGATCTTTCCTCTCTAGTTGGGCTTTTTTTTCCTCCATGCAATTTAATTTCATAATCCTCTATTCCGATTTATATAAGATTTATTAATTTACACAGGTGTTCATCCGTTTGATTAATTTTTAATTGTATATAGAAATAGCCATAAAACAACATGATAACTGACAATAAGAGATATCACATATGATACCACACAAACAAATTTATTTTTTGTTTTTTTTTATACTTTATTGACACCATTGTTAAATGGAAACAGAATCAAACAAATCTTAAATGTGTATAAATAATGAATGTAAACGTTTAATGACAATAAAAACATAAAAATATGTCGGTTTCTATGTTAGCTAAAGTGATGTAGCAAAGACATTGATTACTTTAGTAAAATTAGCTGCAGATGTAAAATAGATGCATAACTAAAATGATTGTAGCATGCGCTGTTTTCTAT
The DNA here is from genome assembly GCA_944738965.1 of Nebria brevicollis. NCBI lineage: Eukaryota > Metazoa > Arthropoda > Insecta > Coleoptera > Carabidae > Nebria > Nebria brevicollis. The sequence continues at coordinate 14,376,425 of OX122901.1, read as the reverse complement.
TTTTAATACATTTCGGCTCGTCATTACTTTATTGACACAATTGATTGGATAAATAATAAGTATGTACTATATAAAAAGAGCGTTGTATTTTAGTTTGTTTTCTGTGTTTTATATTGTGCCTTGTCGCTCTTATTTATGAGGTATTATACCATCTCTCTCATATAGCGCTTATACTATGGTAGTGTAAGCGATAAAGCATGTACATTAGACATTGAATTCTTATAAAATATAGATTTTTGTAGATTATTATCGTGATTAAACATTAATGGACCAATGAATTAACATTTGATATTTAATATAATATAGTAAGTATCATTGAGAAAGTAAAATTAATTTTGTAAAAATATTTAATATCTACTGGATACCCTAATGTACGGCACTGGGTTGCAGATTTATATAAGTAAATCAAAATTGCGAAAATCCTAACGCAAATTATATCGGTGTAATTATTGTTTGTTTCGTCTTTGGCACTTGTTATTTTTAATTAATTTTATCTCTAACACAGATTTTACTAATTAATTTAATTATTTTAGCATTTTATCGCTGAACGTAATTATCATATTTGTTTAGCTGAACGTGTACCTTATACCTTTTACCTATACATATTATGATGCAGTAACTTTGTTCAGAATTGATTGAAAATTCGATACATATTGTTAATTTTAACAACGATGTTAAACTGGAATTTGATCTATTTATAGAAAACGTTCGTCGTTTCAAGCACTAAATCATTTATTATTTTCACTTTCTTATACGATGTAATAAGTAAGTATTGTAATCAAAAAATTTGAAATCACGAAAGAAATCCTGTCTGTGTGTGCGTGTGTGTGTTAACATAAACGGTTGAATTACAATTGTGCAAATATAAATTTAACTGTATTATTTTAACATCAAATCTCAATTTAGCTTGGGAACCCTGAGAAAACTGTTCTACTTTAGACAAGAATCAGTTTACTTTAGTATATGTTTTTTTTGTAAAAAGAATACTGCTATGTTTGCATATATAAACTTACCGCCAAGATGAATCATCATATGTAAAACCAAAGATATGTGACATATAGCGTATTTCATATATGTGTCACACTATACAACAAGATAAAAATTGTATTGACAAATCTTAAAAAACACTGCACTACAATCTGCACCACACTAAACGCCAACGAACGAACCCGTGTCTTGAAAATATAAATTTGTGAGAGCGCGCATAGAAATACGTCTACACCACAAGGAAATAACATGCGATGTCACAATAATTGAATAAATTGACATTTCTAAACAACGCATTATCTAAATGAATAACTAAACACTAGTTCCTAGTAAAAGAAATTAAACAATTGTACAAACGTATAAACTATTCACGTATGTATGTATATGTGTACATATGAAACAAACAAGATCGGATGATTATGATTGTATAATAACCGTTAATTGTATTATGAAACGCAATTACGCAAATCTATTTATAATACATAAAAATGAAAAGGCGATCATTAATTGATTTACTAATCAAAAGTTTCTATGCAATTAATAACTTTTATTCATAATTAAATAACTCAAAATAGAGAAATTTTGTCTATTATTGAATTATAATAAATGAAATATTTTTTAAGTATATGAAGGTGATTACGAATCATCATATTATCTATTTTGTATCCTGTAATTTAAGATAAAAATAAAGATATGTTTATTAATAAAAGGGAAATTGTTTTGAATGTGAAGCAAAAATGACATTGCATGTTTATTGCAGGCAGGTGTTAATTTATGAGTATGATAGTTGTAGGTATGCGCGTAAAACGTGCAAGGTTTATGCTGCGCCGTGAAGCGATCGTGCCCCGTGCCCTGTACTCCACACGCTCCAAACCCTGTACGCTTGTGGTGTGTGAGACGCCGATTTTTGAGCAGTGTGCATCCGCCTCCGGTGTAACTGCACGTACAGCGTGCGACAGAGAGAGAAGACAAGCGAGAATGAAAGCCGATGGACGTGTGCGGGGAGTTCCGTGCACGGCTGCCTGGCACGGCGGGGGGAGGAGGAGAGGTTGGCAAGCAAGCAATCGGACTGACACCAACCAAGCCTAGGTCCGCCGCTCTGGTCCGGCCATCTTGTACGTACGGGTAAACGGTTGTCTCATCGTATACAGACACAACGAACGCGAAAAACACGGGAAAAACGCCGGAAAACGTGCGAAAAACACGCAGTGCACGCGTCCAGCCGCTGTGGCACATGTGTGCACCGTCTTTAAAGTGTTTTTGACCCATCGAAAACGGATCACGGCCCGAAGAACAAAACGTTGCGGACGACTAGTACTTTCGGTCTTTTTGTGTGCGAGGTTTGTCAGGTTTTTCATTCTTACTATTCTCCGTCGAAGTGAAGTGATACGTCGTCTTTCTTGGTGTGTGTTTTTGATTATTAAGTGCGAAACATCATGGAATAATTAACACAAAAAAAACGTAAGTACCACAAGAATTAGGTTAGTGGTGTTGTCGTACTACATATGTGTGAGTGTTTTTTTTTTCGCTACTCCTCTATATTTAAATAAATTATTATCGACGCAGCATGCACATTCAGTTCAGTTTCTATTTATGTGTGTGTGATTGGAATGTGTGTTCATTGCGTATATACACACACACATTTTCATTTTATTATTATTATTATTATACTTGTAACAAAACAACCCAAGGTGGATTGTGTGTGTGTGTGTGTGTTTTTTTTTGTTGACAAAACAAGGCTTGCTAGATGTTTTAATGATTATCGAGCGTAAATTGTTTACAGCTGTATACTGGAAGGGTAGCGCGATCGTTCATTTATGTACACATAAACATGTCAAGACACTTTTATTGTTATTAAAATGAAATGAAATCGATAGATTTGTTGTTTTTTGTTGATGAACTATTGCTTGCTGAGTGTTTTAATGATTATTGAGCGTAATTTGTGTACAGCTGTGCATTGGTGTCGTTGGCGAACGGGGGGAATGCATTTATAATAACAAGATCTGGAATCTATCAGCCAGGCGACATAGGGCGAATTGGTTACGCAACCCCGCGTTACGTACCCTCTCCTCGCGCCCCTTACCTGTCGAAATTAACGAAATAATGTGATGTCGTTCCAAAAACATCTGCATTTCTAAGTAACTGTATATAACACACGATCGTTTTCTACCTCCAGCTTCGGCAAGGCACGGCACAGACGCACACAATGGCATTCGGTCTGTTCGTTGCTCACATACACACACATGTATTACAAGCGCACATATATAGACATACAAACACATTACTTGTACACATGTACAGATATGATACATTACTCACACATGCATGTGTGCGTTATAGGCTAGGTTCGTAGGTAGTTGTCGAAGCAAATTATAATTGGATGCTTACATGGTTTTTAAAATATCATTGTTTCACGTTTGGTTATGTGTTATGTTTATTGCAATAAAAAAAAAACGTACTTTAACTTTTTGCTTTTTTTTTCTCACAAATATTTACACTCGGCAACCCTGTGTTGTTTTAACCCTGTTGTAGCGTATATAAAGCGCTGAATCTCACAAACGCAACGAATATATTTACCTCATAAAACACCGCCTGCTACGAAATTGATATTGATCAATATTTTAAAATGTCGGATACTAATTTTATCACAAATAAAACACATTTTTTCATTCGTTACATTCCATTTAGATACACTAATCGCACGCAAATACACGTGCAAAATCAATTTAAAAACTGCACATTCTCATTATTACTAAATAGTTGATATAATCTGGAAAATCCATAATAAAATCACTCAAATGATCACAAATAAATCATTAACATGTTATTAATTTACTATTTTTGCCGCAAAAACACATTTTAAGACTTAAATTTGATTACCGATTGTTTATAATTAATTACTCGTAATTACATTTGCTACATTTTAAATAAACAATTTATAGTATTATTTATTTTGTTATTAAGTGGTATAAACACATTTTATACCTTTTGGCTCGTTTTTATGCCTAATAAAACACACACAAAAAATCTTCGAGTTTAAATAATTACTGCAGTACTCAGGCAATTTCCATTTTGTAAATGAATTTAACTGGAATTTACTATTTCTTGACTCACGAAACTTTCACACAATAAACATGAATGACGCATGATGGTATGAACTATAAAAAAAAATTACGTGTTAACAGAAAGCGACAATTCGATTTCATCGCTTCCGGTTTCGACCGAAAACGAGATCAATAATTAAATTAGATTCATTGATGTCATTCATAAATGAATATATATATTTTGCTGCGAAATATAAACATTTTTATTATTTAAGTTTAATAAAAACAATACTTTAATTGCTTTATAATTTACGAATTTAATATAGATGATGATGAACCTAAAAAGTACAGTTTTGTGTATTTAAAATTCAGTAGTTTTGAAATGAATTTTATTTTATTCGCGTTAAATTGCGAGCGTACGGTGAATAGTGTTAGATCAGATATTTTAATTTCTATTATCTTGCCGATAGCAACGCAAATAATGATTAAATCGCGGCGCAAATTAATTGAAAGCAACTATAATTTTTACGAAGTTTGCCTAATTATTTATGTGTCGTAATAGTTGAATTTGCAAAGTTATGTTTGTTGTATAACGAAACAAAATATAAATAATTATTATTGTCAAGATAAACAAACTCATCAAAAAAATTATATTTCTAAAGAATACTATTTAAGTTGTTCACATTTAATTATTTTAAACACCCGTTTCATAGAATTTTAATTCAAATCAACGTTTATTTCCATAGAAACAATTGGCAATCGTTTGTTTTAATGTTTTTTTTTTTAAAGAACCTTAAATAAAAGTGTCTGTATGAATATTGGTGGTAATTGTATAAAAAACAATTATTTGTGATTGGTGATATTTTGGTATAAAAACTTAAATGCTAATCATAATTAATGTATGATTTTTTTATTTATCATGTTTTCTAGTTGGTTTATTTTAATTTTTTGTTCGACCTTGAGTTGATTTCATTTTTAAATAATTTTATTTGAATACTCTAATATATGGTTTATCTACACTCTACAACAGTCACAGAACAAAGAAACTATTATAGCTACTAAATGAAATACGTATAAGAAAGTATAAAACACTGTGGAATATTTTTATTTGCTTTATAATATCTAGACACCATTTTAAACAATAGTTTAAATTTTGAATGCTCGTATTATTAATCATTTATTTATTTTACTGTTTCGGCATTTATGATTAATTATTTTTCGAACAAGGTCTAACTTTTTTTGGCGTACGACCAAATTTGATTCATTACAGAAATATTTACAAATCTCTTCCGAAAATTACTACGTATATTTTCATACTCACTTAATATTACATTATGCCAAGTATGTATTATACCCACGTGGCAAATATGTGTTTCCTAACCTGATGACTAAAATGAATATATTTGGTTAAATTAAAAATGATGTGAATTATAATAGCAATAGAATGATTATCGAATAAACAAACTTGTACTTTTTATTGAGAACCTGATATCGCCTGAACTACGTCACTGATTGGATACAAAAGACGAGTGGATTCAATCGGACACCTATACAATATATTTGCCAAATTTGGTTGAAATCTGTTAAATACTTTCAGAGGAGAAGAGGCGCCAAATTTGGTCTTACGACTTACGAGCGAGCGTCCATGCTACGAAATATATAACATACTTACATATTCGTAATCAGGGCGATGTAAAAATTATAAACAGTATTGGTTAGACATTTTAAAATAAGTAATCAATAAATTAAATTTCCGATTAAAAAATTGTAAACTTCTAAAGGTTTACTTTAAAATTTCACTGACATACCAATGCCCTGACCTCACTTGCCTCGACCTGCATCACATCATGCGTTATGTAAATTTTATGATAGCAGTTTGGAATTATTCATCTAAATCAGTGATTCTCAAGAAGTGCCATTGTTTGATCATATTTTATATTCAATTTATGAACCAATATATTTATATATTGCTTCCTAAAGACCCGCCATGCTCATATTTATTGATATTGATGCAAATTTATTTCACCAACTTTAACATTTGTACATCCACTGGTTCATGCTATAAGTGTTAGGTAATTTTTAGCACTACTAATTTATTAGCGTTAGAAGGTTAGGTATAAATGTAGTAGGATTTTTTTGCATATGATATAAATCGGTATTGTTTATTAGCACGTCTAATTTGTCGCTCATTCGATCGTTCGTAAGATCAAATTTGTCGCTGCTTCTCCTGCGGAAATACTAAGCAGAATTACACCAAATTTGGTATACATAATCTATGGATACGTAATTCTTGCCATTCGTATATTAAATCCAGTAGGCTCTTTATTTCCGGAGTTATTGGGCTTCATTAAAAGCATCGATATTAAACATTGGCTACATTCTACTACAAATAAAATTAAATGTATTAAATCGTTTTCAATGACTGGCTTCGAAAATTGTCAGCGATATTGATGATTATAGTTCATTATAATCTACTTATATCTGTATAAATAAATTTGTTTCCTACAGAAATTCATCATGCTCCACTTTAGGCTTCAGCTTTAAATTAATTTTAACTAGCATTGTTATAATTGGTATATTTATAGTTTTATAATAATATTAAGACAAATAAACTCGTATTTAATAAATAATTACAGTAAACAACACCTGATTAGTCGCTAAATTAAAGACTTGCCAAAAATCAACCAACAGTTATTACTTCTTAAGGACCGTTTATAATAGTTTTCCCACGTTATGTTACGTAAAGGTCATGCGCATAAACCTATAATATAGGTCCATGCGCATCAAGTGTATTTTTTTTACCTTGTGCAACCTTTTAGTATTTAGTACTCGTATTAAATAATTACGGAATACTTTATAGCTAAAGTAAACAAATACAAAACAAACGAATGTAAGCACTGTAAATGAAATAAATACAAAAGTATTTATGTCGTTAAAATATTTTTAGTCGGTGCCAGCACATCTTTTTTAGTCAACTAGTATGCAGGTTCACTTCCAGGATTATTATTAGATTTTGTTGTATTGTCTCAAACATAGTTGCTACATATATCGGCTTTAAAATATAATTAACAATAATAACCGGCGATTAAATGGAATATAAACCTATTTATTACAATTAGATTGTAATTTAATTCGTATTTATCACATTTGTTCCCTTTTAAACCATATCGAATATGAATTATAATTAAAATGTATTTTTTGCGATACTCCCGACTACATAAGTAATCAAAAATATCCGGAAACAAATGTGATTTTAGAATGAGTTGCTCGTATTGTTTTAATTGTAGGATCAACACTCTCATTGGTCACGTTATAACGACCAATGAGCGTGCAGGAAAACTGAGTTGATCATTTGTTAACACTAGATATATTTCAGTAATTGTAATTAAACTGTTTTATGAATTATATTTATATCTTGTTGAACCATGACCTAGTCGATATTTTCTCGAAGACATTTACGTAGTTCGTAATAAATAACCAATAATGTTTATTGAGATTTATTAAATTGCGCTAATAATACCGTCATGTATATTTACATACTATATATATAGTAAATGTACTGATAATTCTTATCTCTATGTTCATATTTATAGTTAATGATAACAAGTGGACACACCATAATATGTCAAATATTCATGTATAACATAACAAGCGGCCAAATGGTAATTAACTTTGATTACACCGACAAATTAATGGAGTTTATTGCCCTGACTTAACTAAATAAAAATATTGATTTGAATAATTATGTTAGATTTACACATTTACATATATATAATATAAACAAATTACGAAATTGGTTCAGGCTACATTTAATTCTAGTATTAAAATCTAGAATTTTTAAAAACGTTCACATCATTAAATAATTACAATATAATTTCGGCTGATTTTGGAAGCTGTCCAAAAGCATAAAATAAAAAAAACCTTGACCTTGTCCAAACAAGTATAAAATTAACACCATTCAGTAATATTATGCAAGTTGATCAGTTCATTTATCCAGTGGCAGCACTATAGATAGGGGATAGGGATACATTTTTTTATTTTACAAATTCGGAACTATATCTTGAATATGTCTCGCTATAATTTTGTTCGTCGAAATTCCCAAATGCAGTCTCAAATTTAATTGAAAAGCAGCGTTCGTTTACTCGCTACTAATAATAATACATACTAAAAAAACTACTTAAATGTATCTATCAGCTAATCCAGTTGATATAAACTTTGATTAGATAATAATATGCAAAAACATAGTATACAATAACAGTAAAATTCCAGGAACGACTAAAAGAACGCAGCTAAAATCTCATATTTCTATTTTCAATTCTTTCTGACTTTTGGGTCAGAATATAACGTCTGTGATTGGTTGTGCAAATGTGTGCGCAAGCAAACCACTCTCGCTAAACGACCTAAAACAGTGTGCCTATTTTAATAGGCTAGCAACTTGATTTATTAAATGACGATCCTTTCGCCGCGCAAAACTTATACAAATCATAACTTAAGCATGCTTAAAAAAAGTAGTAGGCTTAGAATATTATTTACTAACAGAAACAATAATTGAATCTTTAATTCGTTTTTCTACTAGTTTTTTTTTATTGAGTATCTGCTTTATGGTTGTGTTTTGTGAAGGGGTGGGGGGTTAAAGTTGTACAATAATATTATTTATTTTTATAAAATAATCTGAACATTGCGTGAACCAGCATATCCGGGATGTGTAGTTTCGATACAGTTATTGTTTTAGTTATTTTTCTGTTAATTTATACCAAAAGGATGTGGTTATTTACTATTTTATTTTTTACTCATAAAATAACGGTCCTCAATATTATCATACCATTAAATTTATTCTGAACTAATCAGGCAAATGCTACAAAATGTGGTTTATTCTTAAAGGCTACCGTTTAATTCACTATTGTGCCGTAATTTAACGCAATTTGCTCATCTTGCTAGCGCACTATTCTCATATATTTTCTAGTAATGATAAACAAACAAACAAAAATGCAACAGATGGCGTTGTGAATCGAGTTTACAATACGCAGACCGACATGAATGATATAAAATAAAAAGTGAAACTAATAGTAGACTTGGAGAAATATTTTATCTATCTAACACAGAATTCCAGATAAACACTTATTTAGATTGTTAGACACCAGCACGCAAAGCGCTCCGAACATTTCGTCTGGTGTAAACTTGGCTCGCCAATCAAATACAAGGACGACCGTACTCAATGCTGCTCAATAATTCTTTAGATAAATTGATGTATTAATAATTAAATGTTCCCTAAATTGTATAAATAAAATATTTGTAGTGTCTTGCACTGAACTCTCTTATGCGTTTGTTTAGATAGGAGGGATAATATAGGAAATTTAATAAAACACACACACGTGGATAACAGCTGTTATAGTCGCTATAATACAATAACAAATAGTAAAACGTTATAAAAGGGTATTTTATAGATAGAAATGTGTTCTTTATTTGTACTGATCATTATATTAGAATAAGAGAAAAACATTTATGTTGTAATGCATCTATTTCAACAAGATTAAGTTTGATCTAATCTGCTTAAATATATTTATACACTTGGTGTACCTACTGCTGGAAATGCGGTTGATCATATGTTGAGTTTATTGAACTGTTAGACCAGAGGTAGACAAACTTTTTATACATGCATCATGCACCTTCTCATATCAGATGACATGAAAATAATATAAATTCATATTAATACCAGACGTTAATAAATTTATCAATAATTAACTATAATTTGTTTTTCATTAAACCGTCTTAATAATATACTGCTTTCATTTCATTTTATATCATCTTTCTCCAACAATAATAGCGCTTATTCTACGTTAGTAGGAGCGATAAAGTAAATAATAAGATTCGCACGAAAAGCGCTAAATTTAAGAGACGGCAACAGTTTTATTTTATAATATTTATCTATAAATGTAATTTGAAAACATGAATGCAATTAATAATTAAACATATAATTAACTTTGATAAACTCAACAAGAAAATCTATTGGCGTAATGCCAGAAGCTTTAAAAATGTGAAATTAATGATCAAACTATTCAAACATATAAATTAAACCATCAAAAAAAAAAAAACGTGAAGGCTTTTATTAAATTATAATAATTCATGGAAATGGTCGATTAATTTGCATAACATGGTTATATGGATGAAAATAGCTTTCATTATACAGCGGCGGCGTTAGAACTTTATATATTATATTTTCGCGAATTAAATACTAAAATTGTAACACTACTGAATGAATTGAATAGAAAATCAATTATTGTTTTATTTTGACGATGTATTAAAGTTGTTGTAGTGTCACTGCGTTTATGAGTCACAATTTAAACAATCAAATTAATTAAATTTAACAGTTTTCTGGTGAACAGAGGCGGTAACCCGTTACCAAATTTCGCCGTCACCTGCCAATTACGACCTGAATTCTAAAGCCTACTGTAATACACGTCTATAGATTGTATGTACAGTTCGTAAAATTTTAACTACTACTTTTATTACCTTCTTATACGTAGTAATAAGTAAGTAATGAAATCATGAAACAGTTCGATTCGAATTTTAACGGAATTATACCTTTTAATCTTCCCTGAATCGATTCTGATTATTTTTGGAATACCGCCTGTATGTCTGTCTCTCTCCCTCTCGCCCTCTCCCTCTATCACTGTGTGTGTGTGTGTGTGTGTGCTACAGCATAACGGCTGCAGGTAAAATTATGAAGCTTTAAACTTAAGATTTGTATATGTCTGACAAGGAAATCTACAATTTTTGATATGAATATTCTAACCGGAAGTGCAAATTTTCTCGAGTCATTGTTTGGTGTTTAAATAGAAATGTATGTTTTATTAAGTATTAAATGCACCCCTAACGCGTTTTGCGAACTTGGTCAGTTTGCTTATTGATCGAGTGCAGCACCACCCTTAGAAAAATAAGAATACAGGTGTAAATGTCAATAAACTGTCTAGAATTTCTAATGCAACTCATATAAACAATTGAATGTATGTTATACTACTTAACATTTCTAACTGTTTCCACTAAAATACATGATGATAAAACAACAGGTGGCTTTCATTATATTCAAATTGGAATATCGTAAAGACTGGTTCACAGTAGAAAAATAACAGCGTATATACTTCATAATTGTATGTTTATCGAATACTTCCTGTCATTTTTACAAATTTATTTCGTTTCGCTATATTTATTTAACATTACAGTTACAAGCAACTGATTGCAATCTATTTATTGAATTTTTATTTTCGTATATTTCAAGCAAAATCAATTTAAATCGACGATTTTAACAGACATATCTAATAATTTAGAAGTGTTTTCAACAATTGGTCAACCGGAAGTAATACTTTAATCGAAATTAATTACAGTTTTAGTATATTTTAAAATAAAAACTAGTTTTTAACTTGAAAATGTATTTATTTAATAAATAAAACATATTTATTTATATATTATTAAACGGTGATTTATTTTTAAATTCGGTGCCATGACACGTTTAATAATGCATACATCGCAAGAATTCAAGAGCTGGGTCTTGAATCGTGAATAGCCTTGAATCGAATATCTTAGATTTGTTTACAATTGAGATGGCCAGCTTAGAAAATCGTGTGTTAATAATATGATATCCTTCTCTGTACTGTAGCTCTAAGCTTTCTATATCAGCTTTACACATGAACAATGCACGTTAGAAAATTGTATTTGCAGGGTTGCGTAAGCATAGGGGAATGGGACACATTGGTATAGATTGTTGATGAATGTGCGGTGGAGGCGGAGGGGAATGCTGTTGTATATACGTTACCGACGCTCGTCGCTCGCAACTCGCAACAAACGGGAGATTTGCTCGTTGCTTTTGTAGGAGGGGTTGGCATCAGTATTGATCGTAATTCTTTCGCTATATAGCCTGTTTGATACGAATTCTACAGGTAATTTCATTTGCAATTCACTTAACACAATTATTTATTCATTGCTGTTGCACAACGTTCAGTTTTTTATTTATATTCATTCATGTGATAACTATTACACGATTCTAATTATTACTCCATAAATAATAAATGTGGAAAGTACTATTATTAAATTTAGATTCTTACTTATATATATATTTATTTATATATATTTAATTATATTCATAAAATGTATGCCATCTATTGTTAGTTTAAGTAAGTAATAATAATTTGGTGGTAATTTAGTTAATTAAAAATAAAGCGGGAAATTATATATATGCGATATAAATCATATTCTATGTACTCAAAAACAACTCATTTTAGTTTAAACTCATGTTCTTACTCTGTCTAACCAACATATAGAAAGAGAAAGAATATGGCTAAAACAGTAGTCTTAGGATGCGTGCTGAAATCATACTCAGGTATATTCCTCGAGTACGATTTACACTATGCTAAAAAAGGTACGCAGCGTACATATAGATGTTTGTCCCCGAGTTAAAACGCAACTCTGGCAACACTGGTTGCCGCTGCACACAACGTAATAACATTTTCGCGGCATTTATAAACGTACACGTTAAAGAATAGACGAGCCCTTAATACTTTATGAGATATCGATAAAATAACGCTAATTAAAAATGTGCTAAACTGTCTATTAATAATTGTTTGCGTAAAAACATTATTCAACAACTAGAAAATACGTGAACAAATATGAATAAACACTAGAAAAGGATAGCTGTATTAAACTGTGAACTAAGAAAGTGAGATGGTGGTATATAATAATGCAACGTATATATATCTAACGATGAAATGGGGTATGTAACGATTTGAGACTCGCAGACGTGAGAGAATAATATAGTGCGAGAGGGAAGGAGAGGAGAGAACAATGGCCGAATGTATGTATGATGGATGTATACCACGCGCGTCAACCCAACTACAAGTGCGAACGGTGAGGGTTGTTAGCAAGAGACGGCGCGATAGTAAATGACATAAGGTGAAATGAGACAAGATTATATGAGAAGGGTGACATACTCGTTGCTGTTTTGCGCGAGTTACAACGGCCATCTTTCAATGTGCGTTCTCCCCCCCCTACGTCTCTATGAATTATGTTTTGTGTAATATTTTGATTAATTATTTTTTCATGAAGTACACATACATATTTAAGTTATTCATGAGTGTTTTTATTGTCTTACGAATATATTATAAATATGTTTATAATAAAAATTAATTTAATTATTTTTTAGATAAATTGTGTTAATGTATTGTATTTAATCAAATAATTAACTCAATTTTCTCTAAGAGTGTAAGGTGCGTATGAATATTGTTGACGATTAATATATTATTACTAGATTTATATAATTATAAATAAATTACTGTTGCCTCAATTAGTTTATTTTTTTCGAATCGTAATTATATTGTTTTACACATGTTGGACATTTTATTATCATCATGCGTCATTTGCTCTTTCCAACGATTTTCTGGAAGCCTAACAATTTTGTTGAATCTAATTTGGACTACAACATGTATTATTACGTTCACACACACGCTTCTCTCTCTCTCAAATACACATACACACACTCACCTATAAATACACGTACAAACCTATACTAAAGTAATACTAAATTTCTATCCATTTTTAATTCATATACAACTACATAAGGTTATCTATTTTTTATCAAGTTTAGACTCAGTCTAAAATTAAACGCTTAACTATGAATGCGGTAGTAGGTGTTTTGAATTGTTAGGTTCATAACTATGGCTTTTAAATATCCCATTATAAAAGTATTGTAGAGTCAGATTTGTAAGTCATAAATCACTATTAGTTACTGAAGCTAAACGTAATATTTCGCCGAAATCCTGAACGTTGTTAGTAGGAACGCAGTATAAATTCACTCTACACCAACAGCGACAACGCATACATTTTTAATCCATATCGTTTACCTTTAACAAGGGTCGGAAAAGCAAAAAGATAATATAAACTAAGCGCATTGATGTCTAGTTTTGTCCAGGGCGCAGCCACCTATTAAAACAATCGTTTTATAGTATTGTCTGTTTTGTACAACATTCGTATACTAGTTGAAGCTCATATGTATACGTTTGCTATAAATGTATAGATAGAAAATCAATATGAGAGACTCGGCGAAACGGCTCGTGTGTGCGACGCTAACCATTTCCTCTCAAACCCCTCACTACCCTCGGGGTGGCCAGGAGCAGGTTATATCGCCATGACAAACACTCCCCCCCCCCTCAGGACATCTCCCCAGCTATTCCATGGACAAGCTCTATTTGCCCGTTTTCCCCTCCTGACCTCTAACACACCTCACTTCGTGTCGCCAAAGTTCTATCAGCCCGTGACGTGGCAACGTTGCTTAGTTGCTATATTCATCCCCCTAAAATAACAGTCTTAGATTTGTTGGTCCTCCCCCGACTAATTGGAATTAATTTGTTAGTTTGATTCACTAATTAAATAGGCTAGTGTTCCGAGCGTGTTTAATTTTAGGTTTTCTTTCTTTACCCCTTATATTATTCATTAATCACCCTTAGACATATGCAACTTGCAAAACTTTTCAGCTGACAACTCATAAACTCACCAACTAATACATTTTTAATCGAAAATTACCCTTCAAAAATATCCAAATTAATAATTACATTTTTGGTAAATTTGCTCTTTTTCTATCTCATGGAATTCGTTTTCTCTGATGCATTATATTCTAAATGTAACATTTTATAATTTTCCTTCTATATTATTAATAAATAACCCCTAAACATATGCAACCCTTAAAATTAGTGCTAAAGACATTTCATTGTAAGTAGGTAATAAATTTTCATTTTTGCCATTTCTTGAAACGATGTTATCTAAAAGTGGTTAATAAATTCATAACTGACTATACAAACAATTGTTTAATGGTTATTCTTGGAACTGTTTTCATCATACATCTATGTATGTCTATTCATTTTAAATTGTTGTAAAAAAATTATTAGAATTTTACACAGCAAATCATTTTGTCATCCCCCATAAATCCGCGGTCGTAAAATAGTATATTTAGAAAACACGTCCATTCTGAATGCAACGAATTTAAAAACTAATCAAATTATATTAACTATAATTGCAACAAGTTGAAAATAAGTTCTAATTTGGTCCTCTAACAAACAATTAATCACGGTATTTATTATTAATGTCAATTCTACATATCTTATATAAATTATTCTATGTGTTTGCATCAATATAAAATATAAATAAATACATATTTAACAATGGTTTGTTAGCTTAGGTCCATGACCTTATTCAAGATCAAAAGGTTGTATGGCAATTTAAAATGACGAAATAACGTGTAAGCGTTTTGAAGGTTTTCGCGATTTTACTCGTAATTGTTATGCAAATCATAAATTACCATAGATATTCTTAACTTTGTTCTACAGTCTAATACATTTTACAACAGCAAAATACGCTTAATATTTTCTATAATTCTACTCAAACTAAGATTATAATAACCATATATGGTTATATAACACATGCATCCAAATAATGACGTCAGATATTTAGTCATAAGGTCAACTACTCGTTTGGTGTTGCACTTAACGGAAATGGTATCATTATCTAATTTGAGATAGTTTTCTTATTAAAAAGGCATAATCAAAAATATATTTAGAGTACCTTTTTGAGCAAACAACGAAAACAGAAAGTGTTAAAACAAATCAATAATCTATAACAAAAAATAATCGCAATATGTAATGATTAAAATTTCCCGAATTTATTATTTAATTAACTAAAACAACAACGAATTTTCTTTCTGAGAATCTAGAGACACGCGAACGTCGATTAATATCATTGAGAATGAATTGCATGAAAGTTGTCGACTTTTATGTGTGTGTGTCACAAGAATGTTAACTTTTATAAACTAGATTTTATATTCATGTACATATTTATATTTATTTTTGTTTGTTACAGGTGAGCGTGAGTGCGAGGAGTTTGTGTAAAAATTAAAAATAAGTGATTGTGTATGGTGTGTAGTGTTTCTACGTACCGTTTCACATATGAGTTCAACTTCACAGCGATCGATAGTGGAATACGACTAACATACAACGTGAACAACTGTAAAGGTTTGAATAATTGATTTTTAAAAAAATTGAAGCTTATTGAGAAATTCGTTGCTAGAAAATGGTTATTCGAAAGAACAGCCATCTAACAACTGTCTAACAACCGTATTCCCCAATAAGCCTCATACACTGTTATATTTATAACTTTTGAGGAGAGCACGCAGCCGATACTAATGTTATAAGAATAAATCACCTTGTTTTAAATTCGGTTCCTCTCTAATGTCTACTAATTTCGTGAGAAAATATAGTATTAGACACTGTTTATTATATTAAGCTATTCATAGATAGCTTTAAAATTAACAACCATATAAAATATAACAAAATTAAAACTAAACAAATATCGATATTTTTTATTTTCGTTTTACCCATATTGTTCCACTGCCTAGACTTACGTTTTAAAACTAACATGCCTGAGAAACTTTACCTGCACTCTTCTATCTTATTTGGAGATCGTAAATAACTCTAAAATTCTGCAATAGAACTGAATACTGTTCCTAAATTGAAGTTGCAGTGTTTCAAAACTTCGATTTGTCATTAATAATTAAAACTGAAGTAACAAATCCACGAAACAAACAGCCATTAATAAATTAACTGTTAATGCCTACGTTGCTGGTGATAATCGTATTTGTATATCAAATAACAACGATGCTTGCCAGTATAACTCAGTTAGTTTACTCTAGTTTAACTGTGAAATCTACTTGTGAAAACGGATAATTCTGCGATTCAATCTAAAGTAGTTCCCTTGCGACTAAAATAGTTTAATATCGGGTGTCACGGAAATCTACCAATATTTGTTTTTTACACAACGATGAAATCGCTTATATTCTATTTGGCAAAAGTCTGAGATACGAACGGTTATGCTTGATGAATCTTCCTGATGTCAAAATATCAAATGTCCCGAATTTCCAAGCAGCTAAATATACCAGTATTGCAGGAAATTGCAAAGCTTCGAGTGTTTGTCAGGTGCCACCCAGCAAATTAAGAGCTTGGATTACAATACCAAATTAATTTTAGAAGTTGCAACACCGTGGAAGACTTTCCTTTGCGAAAAGAGATAAAGCGTTTATACTAATTAATTTTGATTCATATGATCGAAACTGAATATTTGAAGAGTGAATAACATTAGTTTTAATTTTAGAAACATTATTGCAAAAAAAAACTGAGCACAACGCCCTACGTTAAACATTCGTCTTTAATGACCTTGAATCCATAATCATATACAAATCATATACATTCATATTAATCGTCATATGCGTTGTCGCTCGTAAGACCACATTTGTAACCCCTTCTCCTCTGAAGATACTAAACAGAATGACACCAAATTTGGTATATATAATTTATGGATATTCAACACATGCAGTTCGCATTTTAAATCCACTAGGACTTTTATTTCCAAAGTTATTGGGTCTAAAAAAAAAACACCGAATTCCAATATATTTTTGATCGTCAGATTTGTATCAAGAATAAAAACCTAATGTCGTTAAAAATATTTAATAATTGCCTAAAAATTGATTTGATATCGCTAGCGCCAGCTATTTTTGTATAGCGCAATTACTGGAAATAAAACCGTGTACTCTTTTCAATCGACAGCTGTAAAAAAATGCTAGTGATATTGATGCTTATTTTTTTTTTTTTTTCGTAAAATAATATAGCATAATGATGAATTATATTTTCTTGAATTATTTATAATTTGTATTTAGTATCCGTCTATCTAAACAAAATACTGGTTTTAAAAAGAATTGAGATAGTGGTCTGAATATCATTAATAAAATTATTTTTAATTCATTAATACATTTGAAAGAAAAGCAATGACCTAGTAAAATAAATTTTACGTAACTGTTGCGAGCTCATATTATATTTATTCGACACTTGTCGACAAGCGCTAAGTATCAACAGCTTTATAGTTTCCTGTAATAATGATATAGTTGGCTACTTAGTTGGAACATCTGATATTTAAACATTTGTGATTTTGATATCAAAAATTTAGGAGGTTTCATAGCGTAAAGCAACTAATTTATCAAACTTATGAGAAATCCGAACTTTCGATAACTATAATTTAGATATTTCATCGTTGGGCCAAAATATTATTGGTCGCCTTAATTTCTAAGCCCCGATAAAGACAGAGATTAAAATTAAATATATATAAACCCTTAAGGCTATTCATACTATATACTAATAAAATGAATACGTTGAATATAAAATAAATCATAATAATCTCCAAAGTTATTAATTTACCAATACAATTGTCATTTACCTCTGAACTGTATAAAATATAAATTAGTAACTGACATACATACAGTGTATACATTAAATTTATATCTGATGCACTTTTAGAGAACAAGGAAGAGTATAGTAAATATTTAAAGCATATTTTGTGTCTGAATTTAAAACGATTCCACGGAGACACGCTAAAAATAGTTGAAATTATACTTCAAGCGGTGTTCCCTGCATAAAAAACACATATGGCATCACTAAAGAAGGGTGTCTCAACCCCGAGCGTAGGGAGACACCATGTTGCCCGTTTTCCCTCTATCAATATCCACTCTCAATTTATATTTAAATATGCATGGCTATGTTCTTGTATGTGATATAAAATGCCATGCTGTTCTACCACAATGAATAAATTCAATTTATTAGAAATATATCGATATTTCATAGTTTCACAATGAATTAACATAAATATTTTAAAACACTTCGTTTGTCTATAGTTTTGTCCTACATTAAGATTATTTTTGCTACATTTCGAACAGAATAGCTAATTTTAACAACGCACTAGGTCAAAAACGGTTTAAAACATATTAAACCAATATTTCAGCTTTGCAACGGTTACCAACTGGTTAAAGTGTGTTTAAACACGGTTCAAAATAGTTTTAACAGCAAGGATACATATTTCAAGTGTTAAATTTATAAATAAATGTTAGTTTGTTTAAAATACCACATAAACGAAAAGAAAGTAACAATACTTTTGAACTATTTAGCATTAACTGCGTCAAGGACTAAAGTTTGACATAGGAATTTCTATATAAATGAACAATTTATGTACTATTACCATAAATATAACCGATATGTTTTACAGGTGTCAATTTGTAATTACATGTACCATAGTACCACAAATCGATCTAGATAGTAACATCAAATCAATATTTAGAGAATTATTACATTATTGTCGCTCGTAAGACCAAATTTGTCGCCCCTTCTCCTCTGAAGAAACTAAACGTATAAGTACCAAATTTGGTTTACCTAATCTATAAGTAACCTAAACGTGTCGTTCGTATTTTAAATCTAATAGAGCTTTTACTTTCGGAGTTATTGGACTACAAAAGAAACCAACCGTAAATATTGACTTTAGAAAATTATTGAAACTACTAAAAAAATCGACATTACTAGTTAACCAGCGTAGAGGACACATTTTTATTAATAATACTAGCAATATGTATATATTTCTACAGCAACTCTGTAATTTTAATAGAGGTTAATTTGTATATTTTACGGTGGCATAAACTCTGTACAGAAGCTAATTCGCCACTAATTGACAACGTTATTTATTTATAAACATATATTTGACTAGCAACATAGTCAATTTGTTGCTAGGATCGTAAAGTACGCTAAAAGCTATAATATTGAACTTTAACTATCGGTCAATAAATGTATAATAATATATAATCTATAAAATAAAACACGATCTTTCGTTTGTATATCAAGATAACGCGATATCGAATAATAAAATTGTACAAGCACTCATCAGCATAATTATTTAGTTTACTTAAAAGTATACAAAGTACAAGATCGGCGCATAAAATGTGTAATTTAAGATCATTTTCGTATAATAGTCTATTTAAGTATCCGTACGGAACGTCGTAGTAAAAATACTACGCTTTTTTGCACCAAATAAGCTTTAATGAATCAATATAAAATTTTATCAACTTGTAATTAGTTTTACAAATTAAACATAGTACTATTTGTAAATGTACAACTAAACACCGATTGAGGTTGTTCTTACTGCGCAAACAAATAAATGAAATTCTTGTAACAAGTTTAAAATATAGCACAGTTGCAACGTTCAGCTGCCGTTCAAAAATAACAAATACCTACGTTGTCGTCTTACCGGTAGGCATCTAAAATACCGACAAATAAAATACCACGCTCTGGCCTACCTGTACCGTGACGACGGTTAAATGTAAATTCGTTTCAAAAACAAGACGAAAAAAAGGTGCCTCGCACATTTTCAAATAATAACCGCAATAAAAAAACGTAGGAAATACCATTCATATTGAATGTCATTGCAGTACGTCCGCATTTGTTTATTTAGGACACTAATATTATGTATTTAAAGGGGTTTATTAATTTACCTTCCTATCTAAACAGATTTATTTTTCATCTTTTTGTTAAACACAGCTCATACAAAAACGTAAATCACATTCATTTACGAAACACGTTTACACTCATAAATCACAAGTGCTTTTTAATTAAAATTACTTTAAATTAATTACATGAATTGTTCTTTAAAATAAACTTAAAATTACATCCTTAAAGTGTCGCATTGAGACCAAGACTTGTATTTGATCTAGATGTTTTTTTTTTTGAAAGGACTATTCAAAACGAAAGTGCTTGTTTACTCTTGTCATTTTTAACCATTTCTACAATAAGTCAAAAACGGTTGCACGTACAGCAAAATAGTATAATAGTATTTTGAACTGTTGCTCACGTACTAAATACTAAAATATATGTATTTGTATACGACCAAAGATCGCCAAGGTGACCAGTTATTAAAATATAAACAAAACAATTGAATATATTTAGAAATAAGCTGTCAAAATCACGCAAATTAATACCAATATTATTGAAATATGACAAATACAATCACGATCAAAGTATTCTGTATGTGGCTTGTTGATGGTAACATAAAATTGAAACGGTTAAAACGAGTAATATGCTCGAAAGTAATCGCGTATTTTTTGTTGGTTATGTGTGTGGATGAGTTATTTTGTCAAAAACGTCAAACGGTGTTCGTGTATCCTGACTTTGATTTTTCGTATCCAGCGGTTTCCATATTTGAAACAATCGTTAGATGATATTGTTTATAAATGCGAGTCGAGTGCAATTTGAAAAACAGTTTGTGTTTGTATGATCTTGTGACCGGCCGTTTTTCTAATTCTGAGATACTTTTGCCTTATACGTCATTCAAAAAATGACTCCATACTATCGGTGAGTTTCCAAATTATCCCAAGTATATCCATCTCGTTTTCTATTATTTTATAATTCCCTTTACATTTGACACTACATGCCTCGTTACTATTTATTCTTGAACAATATTACCACTTAATTTGAATATGCATTTAAATATTGTTTTATATAATCATCTAATTTATATTGTATAATAACCAAATTACAGTCATTCATTTTAATTTACAATCATTAATTATAACACATAAATCTAGTTATTGCTGTAATATAATAGTTGCTTCGTATTATATTTATTATAAAGCTCAATTTTCACTCACATTCTAATATTTCATATGCATATATACATAACATAATGTCTATTCCCATCAAATGGGGTGGCAGAGATCCCTTTACACGCTATCCTCACATACTTTCATTTCTATATCCATTACATTTTTAACTAAATTCCGTGCGCCGCTGGTACCCTAATTTAACAATTCTGTATAATAAAATAAAAATCTATTAACTCAATCAGTGACGGAATTATGGTAATTTTATAGAACACAAAAATCTAATTGCATATTATATACTCAAAGGGAAATGTAATAACTATTATTTTTGAAAGTAGGAACATTTTATTTATAGTTTAGACAAATATCTATAGTTAATTTGATATGTATGTGCAATATTCGAAATAACCTATATTTTACTAGAAATAACGCACACCTGGTCATTTTCACAGACTATTACTTTATCATTACTCGACGCGTTTCGACTTTTAAGTCATCAATGATGACTAAAAAGTCGATACGCGTTGTATTATAATAACATAATAGTCTGTGAAAATTACCAAGTGTGCTTTATTTACAAACAATAATTAAAATATGTTTCACCATGTACCAACCACACAAACAATTAATAAATATATATTAGCTCAAAATTGAAATACATTTTTTATTTTGATTATTAAATCTAACAATAATATCACACACACACACACTTACTAAAAAAACACGCGCACAATGGTTTTTCAATTATAGATTCACGATATACGTAATTAAACATAAATAACACCATTATTTCATAAAAATATTAAACATATAGCTGAATCAGTGGATAATATTAATCAAATAATCTAAAATTTGCATTGTCGCAATTGGCAATAAGTTTAATTTCAAAAGCGAATAGCACTTTTAAAATGTGTGTATATTAAAAGCAATAGCTTACGTTCAGGAAATGTCGTTACGTTACGGTATTCAAATATCCATGCACTTGTGAGAAGTGTGAACAACCTCTAACACCAATACATACATACAGGCATTCATACGCATCAAAGATATTCGTTTTTCCAACACTCGGAAGCCATTTCATCACAGCAAATAACCAGAATTTAATATACACATTTAAATACATACAGAAATACTTGGACGAGTTCATAACTTGTAATATGTTGTACACGTACACTACATACACCATTTCTTTTCAATAGCGTAACTTCTACGAGTTCATTTATAAGATATCTTTCTTATATCACCGATTATACATAGTTTACATTCACCATTGAAACTACAGATGTTTTGATACTACTAATAAAATGACTATTAGATCTGATATTAATTTTATAAAATAATAAACGACAGTTCTTAACAAACATAACAAGAATGTACGATTATTGTTTCGTTGATTTATTTGAGCACTTTTCATTATTGGTATTACATATTACGTGATGCTCTAATGTGGAATATTTAATTAAAAAATAAATAAGAGATCATTCACAATTTATAAATAGAATAAAGCGTTCATTAAAGTCTCCCATGAATTTTATGGTACACGATAAAATATTAATAATTCGTATTTAAAAGATATTGAAACGTTGATAATGGCGACCTACCACAAACACTTTAAGTTTGAGAAACGCTGGTTGTATACATTTAAAAAAAAAGATAATTATATAACGTTATGTAGATTATTTATAAATTGTTAACATGTTTATAAAATTCCAGAAAGATATGGGTAAAATATAAACAAATCATATATATTTTATGTGTCAGCTGACCTTAGTCAAGGCCGCCAGTGCCGTGTACTTGGGGTTTTCTTTATATGTATATTAGTTTTATTCAAATTAAATAACAAATGAACAACTTTTTATTTGCCATTTAAGTCATGAATTATTTAATTAATTTGTTAACAAATTATTCAAATTATTGAATATTCTTTACTCCTAAATAATATTCAAAATAACACAACATATTTCCTTTATTTGAAGAATATAAATTAATAATTACTAATAATCAAAAACCTGTTAAACAGTTATAATTGTTTTTAAATTATAATTGTCTATTTTAGCGATGTAATTCGCGATTTAACTAGAAAACTGTTTTAGTTATTTAAATATTGATTTATGAATACATATCAATATGAAAGATTATAATAACATATATTTTGAGACCCAGCGACGATTACGCCACTGGTTTGAATCATTTATCTCGGTTCACATCACAAATTATAAGGTATATTATACAAGAATAACTACATATAATTTAAGAATCACAAAATAGTAACACTGACACCGTTTAAAACTTTTTGAAAATAAAGTTTTACTAACAAAATAAATATGTTTTAAATTCTCCTATCGCGCAAAGAATATATCAACTTTAATATTTTAAAGTTGATATTAGTTTAAATTTAAACTAATCTATATAAACTTTTTTCTTTGGCGTACATTTTGAAAGTTATCTCATTCGGTATATACCTAGTACGTCATTGAACTTGACCTAGACATTCGACCCTGACCTTTTAACTAATGCAAACAAAACTAAATTCTTTCTCATCTCAAATTTATTTTTATGCAACTATTATTAATATTTTTATAACATATCCAAACATTTATATTTACATAACTTAACTAAGATATTTAGTCATTGTAATAATTTACGTAAATTGAAAATGCATATAAATCTATAAACTTTGAATTTTTTTAATTACTTTATTTTTTATTATTAGATCGTATAAATGAGTAATTACGTCCGAAAGTGTGTTTTAATATTTGATTTATATATTAAAATCATCATTGAATTTAATGTATGGGTGTCAAGGCCACGCAGTCTATAATTTGTCAAAAAGACATATATTTTACGACAATGGACAACCTAGCAGTTTTTTTCCGTCATGTTTTTTTATTGCACAAAATCAGGGCCGCAGCTAGACCGCACATAACATCACACCCGAAAAAAAAAATATTTACGTGTTTTTGTAGAGCAACATTTATTTTATTCGCTTTTTTGTTCAGTTCGTGTAGCATTTGCAGAACCAAATATTGTTATAAATGATTTTTTCGCTGTTTTTTATATCGTTTCACAACTATTCGGTTTTTTTTTTATCAACCGCCACTTTTAATACACTTCATATTATAGTCGAGTTTAATTCACAGTGATTACCGAATGTGGAAGAACTTGAAATACGTCTAAAGTGCATTTAGGCACACAAATCATCTGTGTTCATTGTGACGTCATGCTTCAATGGCTTCGCCGCAACCACCAATCAGTTATATACATAACCGACCAATCATTTGATTTTGGCGTTCTATATATATATTTAGGTTTATAATCATGCGAAATATAGGTTTTGTGTACGCTGAACAAAATATAAACGAAAAATATTGTAAATATTAAATAAAAGAAATACTATAATTTCCGTTTTATTAATTAAATTTGTGAATTAAAATCAAAATAATACTACATTGCAACCCATTGACTCACCGCGAGTTGTATACGGCTAGACGTAATTAATATAATCTGGTTATACATTACGAAATTACAATACTCATTCAGAATGCATCAAAAGCATCCATAAAACATCCACAATATATAAAACACAAAACAATATCGAGTATATCTAATTTTTAAAGTAGTTTTAATATTTTCTTGGTGGCTACATGATAATTATAATTAATTTTAAAAAGTCATAAATAATTATTTAAACTTTTTAATAAGTATTCATTAAAAGTATAAAAAATTCTTTTAAAAATGACTTTACGCCTATATTTAGGCAATCACGTGTATTTAAATCGTTGACGCACTTCTTGCGACAAATTTTATTGAATATATGAATATAAACATAAATAAAAAACAAATGTAGGTATATCACTTGTATTTGTTGCTTGTAATGATAAATGCTACTTTTATTCTAAGTGGTTACCTCATACTTATTAATATAATAAAATTTTATTGAAAAAGTAATGTTACACTTGTAATAAGTAGTTACTTCTTTGATACAACCAACCATGCATTTTTGTTGAATAGTTTAATACAGCTATATTTGATTTAAATATAGCTTAGTTGGAATAAAATCGCGTAAAAGGGATGTTTTTCATAAATTATTAAAGTCACTCCAAAAATATGTAGACATACAAAAGGGCTTAGGGGTTAAATTATTAAGTGAAAACATGAAACGTTACGTAACGTTTGTTATTCATTGTGGTTATTGTACATATGGTTACTTACTCGCAGATGTTCTATTTGCGCACTACTAACCATAATTAACCCTATAATAGCCGTTATAAATTGAAAAATACTGTAATGATATTTTTCTAAATTTCGCCTCTAACGTATGCAATTACATTAACAAGTGTGTAAAGCGTGTAGTGTATTACGTTATTAAATATTTATATTCATAGGTCACATTATCAATCACATTTGTAAATACCGTGAACTAATTATTATTTTACGTATTGTTATTTTAATAAAAATTATCATTAGATTTCTGTGCCGCTTATTGTATATATGATAATAATATTTGTTTAATAAAATAAATACTAATTGTTTTATTATTTGTTATAGTGCATACTCCATCATGGGCTGATTTAGAAACATTTTCCGATCTCTGAGAGAAAATAATCAAATTGGTGAGTATATTATTACGGTTCAACAATTTTACCGTAATATACGTTATTACATATTATAATCGATAATAGCGTGCATAGATCATTTCATAACTTATTTTAACCTACTAAGAATACTTACGGGGACACAATTGAAATATCTAGTTCATTTTATTAATATACAGGGTGTAACAGCGAAACGAGCTACCTCGAATAACTTCTATATTATTAAAGATATAATAAAATAGTATAAGACAATCTTATGCAGGAGCAAGGGGGACATCCAACTATGAAAGAAAATATTTTTTTAAACCAGTGGTTCTCAAGCAACAACACAAAGTTATGTTTTTTCAAATGAGATGCTATATATTTTTTAAGTTCATTGGATAGGTTATTTTTTTCTAAATCCTACCATGTATTCGTTTTATACCCTTACATAAGTAAAATATTGAAAAAAATACGATTGAAAGTTAAAGAAATTCTATTTTTATAGCTATTTTTCAGTAGGCTATGAAAAAAAATTGAGCTTAAATACAACGAAACATAAATTAAATACATTAAATTATTTGTTATTTACTTTATACATAGTGTTATAAAGTAAATAACAAAGAATTTCATGTATTTAATTTGTTTCGTTGTATTTAAGCTCATAGCCTACTGTAGAATCACTATAAAAATAAAATTTATTTAACTTTCAATCGCATTTTTCTCAATATTTTACTTATGTAAGGGTATAAAACGAATACATATTGGAATTCAGAAAAAAATACTCTATCGAATGGGCTTAAAAAATATATAGCATCTCATTTGAAAAAACATAACTTTGTGTTGTTGCTTGAGAACCACTGGTTTAAAAAAATATTTTCCTTCATAGTTGGATGTCCCCTTTGGTCCTGCATAAGATTGTCTTATACTATTTTATTGTATCTTTAATAACATAGAAGTTATTCGAGGTAGCTCGTTTCGCTGTTACACCCTGTATTTACTTATAGTTATTATTATACACAATTTTATAATCTTCGAATATTTCGATAATTGGCATTATAATGTTTAATTGATATACATTATTTTTGAGTTTATTGAATTGCGTATGTGACATGACTAGTTTTTTCATGAAAATCCGAATTTCTATGTGTGAATATGGCTTATATAATACGGACGGTATAGATATGTAGTTAATGATTACTTCAAAAATTTACTTTTATCACGAGTAATATTTTAAAATCAATGACATATTTCAATATATATATATATATATATATATAAAGGGCAGGAATGTTAAGTGAATCTTTTAATTTTTAGGGGATCTGGATTGCAATGGATAAAGAAAATGGAGAAACCAGTGAAAGTGGAACTGGTTCCAGTAAACTATCCAATCCTCCAGACCCAGCCTCGTTACTTGATGCAGCCAATCTATTTGGAGGTAAGTTAACCATACTTCTATGTTTGTATGTATGTATGTATGTATGTATGTATGTATGTATGTATGTATGTATGTATGTATGTATGTATGTATGTATGTATGTATGTATGTATGTATGTATGTATGTATGTATGTATGTATGTATGTATGTATGTATGTATGTATGTATGTATGTATGTATGTATGTATGTATGTATGTATGTATGTATGTATGTATGTATGTATGTATGTATGTATGTATGTATGTATGTATGTATGTATGTATGTATGTATGTATGTATGTATGTATGTATGTATGTATGTATGTATGTATGTATGTATGTATGTATGTATGTATGTATGTATGTATGTATGTATATAAATTAATGAATATTCTATGTTAATAGCATACTGGCCACGTAATGATGCTTCCAACTCCTCGAATGCCGCGAGTTTGTTTGCCGCGGCCGGCGGATCATTCGGACCCCTCGGTCCACATCCATCGATGCCGTTCGGGCTGCTACCCTCGTCAGCGGCGGCGGCCGGACGCAGTGTGCCATCGTTCCCGCCCGTGTCCAGTGCGGCCGCTTACACGAACACACTGTCCGTGGCTGCGAGTCAAGCGGCCAGCCTTGGCTTCGGCTCTGCTGCAAGTAAGTACATTTTTAAGGTACAACAATCTAATTTTACAACATTTAGATTATTTATATCAATATAAACGATCCATAACCACTATTTTATTATATAATAACGTTTTTAAAACGTTGTTTCTCTAAGTATTAACGAATATTGTTTGAGCGGGATGACATCACTGCCGTACAGTCTCTTAAAAAATAACTTACATCATGGTTAGTGCCTTTATTTAGTTAGTGTTATTTATTGACACCTGTTGTTATCAAATTCGCGCCTTTCTTAAGATTTAGTTAGATTTATATTTACGATAACATTTATAAAATGATTATAACAGAATAAACTAAGAATCAAAATAAAAATAATACTTCATATATACATAACAACCCTTATCATAAATTCCCATCTTGACAATATTTCGCCATTCTCAACTCTATCCTTACAAACTACTTTCCGAGAATGGAATGATTCCACATTCTCACACCAATCATTTCTCCTACGTAAATCTTCAATCTTTTTAAGAAAATAATAACACCTAACGGAATTGATTATTTAAAAAAAAACTATTCTTCTTCAATACAATTCTTCATTTTGGCACTAATCTACTAAAAAAACTGTACAGCAATGCCGTCATAATTTATATTACAAACAAAGCAAATAATTTGATTTAAAATAAATGAGTTATATGTATGAGGTAAATTTATATATTGTTTTATCAAAAAGCTAGACTTATGCCAATTATGAAATAAATGAAAGTGCATTTAGCATAGCGTCGGTAATCCTTGTTATTTGTACCAATCATGCAGCTAAAATGCTGCGGTAAATAGAATTACGCGTTTTGCTGCGAAATTAAAAAAAAAACACTAGCTAATTGACTAAAATGCCGGTTAAAAACCAAATTGCGCATATTGATTGCCTATATAGCAAAATGTTGTGTCCGGGGCGTAATAGAAATCAAATTAAATTAATTGTTTTTAGTTTTATTCCGTGAGGGGGGGTGGGGTATGTGTGGAGCACGTTGTCATAGTTACCGCATTTCCAAATCGTTATCTCTCGGTGTGTTATATATTATGAGCGTAGTAGGGCATAAGTTACGCACGAATCAAAACGCAAAACGATACATTATTATATTAACAGCTAAAATACTGGTCAAAACATTAAAAACACTCGTGGGGTTTTTTGTTGTACAACATTCAACTTGCAAGTGATATTCGTAAACGTAAATTCAAGCGACAGTTTAGATATCAAAACTAATACAACTGTTATAATATATTTTGATATTTAATTTTTAGTGCGTGTCTAATCTTAAATGTGTGCTAGTGATTTTATTTATATCAGAATTAATAAGGCGAGGAATATATATGAAGTGGTATAAATACATGTTGTCTATTGATGAGAATTTATGCACGATTGATTTTGTTTTAATCTTATAATTTTTTATTTTATTTTTGTACATATGTTATTTTATTAAAAGCCACATTTTCAATATTTTGCTAAGAAATAATTTGTTTATTGCGCTTTTATTGGTAAATTGAGTGCAAAAATGTATATAATTGGTTAAGCAGGGAAATATTCGCAACAATAATTGAAAATATACTAACATGATTGATTTAACAATCAAAATAATGCCATCTGTTATTAAAATAATTGTTAATAGCAGATGAAATAAAAGGGCTATTAAAATTAAATTATGAAAACGTAATCCAATAATATTAACGATAGAGTGAATATTTTTCCAAAATTTGCCTATATTATTATAGAATTAATAAAAGGTTTTAATATTTTAATGAAATTGATAATTAATTAAATTTATTAAATATATCGAACAGTATTGAAGACTGTTTGTGGTAAACACTGAAAGTACTAAAATTTTGTAAAGAATATCCTAATAAGAGCCCCTTATAGTTTTCAAAGCTTTCTCAAAAATTGACGATTGTATAATAGTAAAATTATTATGTAAATTATAGAAATAATTATACAAGAATATACAGATTTTTATAGTTATTATATAATAATTATACCCCGTGGCAATGTTTCAATTGAAGAACATAGGATCAGAAGTAGCAGCGGGTAAGGGGTGGAACCGCAGATTAATTAAATTATAAGTACGTGCGCTTTAATGCTCAAAATCTCTTGTAGCAAAATAACTGTCAATTTATTTTGTTTTAATTGCGCAATAACCGTAATTGAAATGGTATTAATGAAATCAGAATATTGCTTAAATTTCTTTCCATTTGTTCTATACATATTAATAGACGCCGCCCCCTACTTCCTACGGCTCGCTTAATCACTTTATTTAATTCTATTAACTATATTAAACTGTCTATTATTATTTTATATAATACAAACATTGATAATTTCAAAATAAACTTCATATAAATAACTAGAATTTCATATATGTTTGACTTATATATTTAAAAAATGTACTTGAACTATTTTGCATCTGAGTCAAGTTATAGTTTCTAGAACATATTTATATCAAATATGTGTTTGTTGATGTACAGGTGCGGCATGGTGGTCTATGGCATCCCAATTAGCGGCCCAAGATTACCTTGCCCGTTTACAAGCATCCGGTATCAATTTCCCCGCGTTAAACAGTCCCGGCGATCCGTATTCATCATTAGGACTTCCATCGCTCTCATCACACCATAAAACATCGAAAAATTCATCAAAAAACTCGTCGTCCCTCTCAAAAAACTCGGGCGGCTCAAAAGGCAAAACATCCGCGACTGCGCTAAGCTTACAAGCGGGCGCTAAACTCGATGGTCGCCTCGATCCCATCATAAGCAAATCATCAAATTCGAGCAATTGTTCTCCGCTTTATAGTACAAGTGGCGGTAAATCGTCGAAGTACACGGGGAAAAATTCGAGTTTGACTATTCATTCATCGTCTTCATCAAGTGGGAAGAATCAGGTTTGTTTTTATTTTATTTTTTTGTAGTTTTAAGCATATATTATTTGTTATTGTAATAGGTCAAGAAACCTCCGTCACTGCCTTCGCCGAAGCCTCAGGATAAACTCGACGGGAGTTATAGCAGACAGCACTCACAATCACCGTATCCGAAGACCTCGACGCCGAAGTGCTCCCAGGCGCCGGTTTCGTCGAGTATCTTTACGTCGCCGCTTAGTCTGGTCAGCAATTCGGAGAAGGCGTCTTCGTCATCAGGTCACAATACGTTGACCACACAGTCGTTAGTTAATAGTAGTATTTCTAGTGGAATTCCACCCAATATTCTCAGGTAATTTTACACTTACATCAAATTTTCTATCATTAATCATCGGTTGAAATAATATTTTTATTACTATTTTTCAAACTAATATAAAATTTTCTATCGTAAAGTGCTGCATTGGAGGGAAGGTAAATAAAATTTGTCATACATTCATTTAGTAATTATAATCTTTTAAAAGTGGGAGAAATATTTTCTTATTTCGGTGTAAAAACCGAATTTAATTCTTAAGTACTTAAATTTATTGTAGACTTTGCGATTATACGCCTGGATATCTGTTAATAATTAATTAAAGTTTGGTTATAGTTGGTGTGTAGTTATATGCGTGTTAATTTAATTTAACAGTGATCCTAGTTCAATTTTGGGCGGTGTTCGATTACCTCCAGATACGGAAATTATCAAATATACGTCGTCAATAGTTGGTCCAAAAATACCTGGCACAACAAATCGCGGTCGAAAGAAAACCATTTCGTTAGACCCACCGTCGGTGAGTGTTATGCCAACACATTCTAGTACGGGCATGCTCATCGAACGAGGAAGCAAATGGGCTAAATTAAGTAATGTAAGTATTACAAATTATTATCGGCTTTTATATAAAAACAAATACAGACTTCCAAATATGTTTAATCCTCTAGTTATTAAACTAAATCAAAAGCTTACACCAATATATCTTTCCATGTATTTTACGTATCTTAAATTGGCTCAATTAAATTCAGTTTAAAATGACTATTCGAAAATTATTCAACAGGTTTTTTTTATTGTAAATAATATTTATTTAGCACGAACCGCAGGACCTATCAACGAATGATCGAGTGGAAGTTATAAAACTACCAGCGACCAATGGTAGTCCATCTGGGATCAGTGTACCAGCATACGGTAGCAGTTCCGAACCATCAAATGACGCCCCATTAAATTTATCCCTCAAACCAGCCTCAAGTACTTCGACTACGAATTGCCAGAGTAGTAACTCGTTAAATTCGCTCAGTAATCTATCTGCGAATATTGGAAGCGATCGAATATGTAAGTTATTTATAATATACGATATATTTTAAAAATATCAGCAACACTACCAATAAGTTTGTTCATTTTACACTAACTTATTTTGCTTTGTACTAAACGTATGAAAACTGCATTTTTAACCCATTGCAAACACTTTTCTATTTATTGATGTTTATTTACACATTTTTAAGCAACATATTTATAATAATTAAAATTCATACTTTTTCTTCGAAGAAAATATCTACATTATTTTGTACTATTAATAATAATAATTAATATACAGGGTGTAACAGCGAAACGAGCTACCTCGAATAACTTCTATGTTATTAAAGATACAATAAAATAGTATAAGACAATCTTATGCAGGATCAAGGGGGACATCCAACTATGAAGGAAAATATTTTTTTAAACCAGTGGTTCTCAAGCAACAACACAAAATTATGTTTTTTTAAATGAGATGCTATATATTTTTTACGCCCATTCGATAGAGTATTTTTTTCTGAATTCCAATATGTATTCGTTTTATACCCTTACATAAGTAAAATATTGAGAAAAATGCGATTGAAAGTTAAATAAATTTTATTTTTATAGTGATTTTACAGTAGGCTATGAGCTTAAATACAACGAAACATAAATTAAATACATGAAATTCTTTGTTATTTACTTTATAACACTATGTATAAAGTAAATAACAAATAATTTAATGTATTTAATTTATGTTTCGTTGTATTTAAGCTCAATTTTTTTTCATAGCCTACTGAAAAATAGCTATAAAAATAGAATTTCTTTAACTTTCAATCGTATTTTTCTCAATATTTTACTTATGTAAGGGTATAAAACGAATACATGGTAGGATTTAGAAAAAAATACCCTATCCAATGAACTTAAAAAATATATAGCATCTCATTTGAAAAAACATAACTTTGTGTTGTTGCTTGAGAACCACTGGTTTAAAAAAATATTTTCTTTCATAGTTGGATGTCCCTCTTGGTCCTGCATAAGATTGTCTTATACTATTTTATTATATCTTTAATAATATAGAAGTTATTCTCGCTCGTTTCGCTGTTACACCCTGTATAATTGACACTCAGCCTATAATATGTTTCTATTAAATAAGATTCATACTTTTCCTAAGGAGAGTAAATACATCACTTTTGTTCTATTATTATTATTAATATATTATATGTTGCAACTGGCACTCAATCATTCATAAACTATACGCAATTTTAAATATAAATGACTTCTAAATTTATTTGGGATAATAAATTAAATATGTTGCGCAATACTGAATTTTAATATTTTAATATATCAAAAGGTGACTTAGAAATATAATGTAATGTATTATTCTCGTTTTCTATCAGCTCGTCGTAAACCTGGTCCAAAACCTCGTCGTGTAATTCAGTCCCCGTCTCATCTCTCATCACCGTCAATACCAGGCGCACCGAGTGCTTCTCTAAACCAACTGTTCGCCGCGGCGGATTCCCCACGACCACCAAGTCGCAACGATGAGTCCGACAGTGCTACATCTACTACAGGTTCAACACCCACCTCATCTGCATCGCATCATCAGTCATCGTCACAAAACCATAAAGACGGGCGACCTAGGAATCTGGGCCGTGGTGTGTCCAAACCAAAAAAGAACACGGTAGCTTCGTTGTTGGCGCAAAGCAGAGCGCTCGGCATCAAACCGGTACAGATAGACCCAAACACACCGATGAACCAACAAATCTCGCTGCTCAAATCGAATATGTTAGCAGCTCAGTTTATGGCAGATGTAGATGAAAAACATTTGGTTCGTTTAAGTTTTTCATTGTCCATTATATATGTATGAACTCATTTAATATTTATATTAGGAAAAATTACGGGGTGCTTTGAGTGATTCAAGTAACATGGAAGTGTCGACGGATTCCGATAATTTGAGCGACTCGAATCAGACGGATTCAGAGGCGGACACTGACGCGAATGGTGTTTCAAATCCGAAGAAAAGACGTCAGTACAGTGAACGAGAGCTCCGTTTGCCGTTCGACCATGGTTGGAAACGTGAAACAATAATACGTGGCTTAACCAAAAATGGCGGCATCAAAGGGGACGTTTGTTATACGCCACCAGAAACCAATACCAAACTCAAACAAATGATTGACATTTTACAGGTAAGATGGCATTTAATTGTTTCTATTAAATCTAGACACTATTAAGAGAACAAACAATCTCGTAAAAGAGATAATGAGTGACGATATTTTAAATGATGTTATAAAACATAGAAATTTTAAACAAAATTGGCATTTTATAGAAAATTTGTACCTAAATGTTTCTTATTATTTATGCTCAATTAAATTTAATTTGAAATGAAGCATTTATTTTTAAATACCCCGATTACATTTTGATATATTGTTGTGTTTTTATGTGTTTTAGTATTTAGAACATACGGGAAATATGGAATTGACGAAAGAGAATTTCACATTCAGTTGTAAATTAATTCTGGGTGATTATTTGCAAAGACCACCACCAGGTTCACCTGGCGAAGGAGAATATATTCGAATGAGTGAAGATGATGTTACTAAAAGGTAAATTCCCGTTAGATATATATATATAAATATGTGTGATCAAAAGATATTTGCTCTAACGATATTAATTGTGACGTCACACTGAAATATGAATCACTAACAACAAAGTGAATAAAATGTTCCAGGCTAGATGATCTCCGTGCAATGGCGCGCTCAAATCTTGCGGTTGAGCAACGCATTGAAGTAGCTCGTCGTCAGCAGGCTGCGCGTGCGGCCGCTCGGCTCGATCGCGAACAAGCACGAATCGCGCGCGAAATTGAGAAGAATGAAAAACAAGAGGCGGCAAAACGGGACCGAGAAGTACGCAGCCAACAACTGCTCGAGGTGAGTTATCATTGCATTTTCGAAACACCTGCATGTCCAACAGCTGTCAATCCTTTTCACTATTCATCAATATCTCTCTTTCTCTCTTTGTAATATGTCGTTTTTATCTAGATAATTTGATATTGTTTGTTGAATTAATTCGAATATAATAATGAATGGAATGAATGCATGTTTTATATTTTGTTAAACCAAATTTCAATATCGGAATGTATGTATTATTGATATAGGTTTGGACAGTCTCAAGCTCAAGACCAACAAATTTAATTTATGTATGACTTTAGCAATATTTTATACAACTTCGAATATTTTATTTGAATGAAAATAAAATGACGTTACTCTCTTGTTAATTCACCAGATATAACTAAAATATAATTTCGTTATTACAAGTAATCCCGCCTTGACTCAGTAATAATTATGAAAACTTAATAATGAACGCTAATTAGTGAAGGATAATCATACAATTATTACATAGTGAAGATGGGATATTAAAATATGTTTAGATGATCGCAGTCACATATTTAGAAATGAGACCCTTGAAACTGTCCAATATCTTCATTAAAAGCAAGCAAGCAGTAGCAGATGTAAATCTGTTTTTAATCACTTTTGTGGAGGTATAGAATTATACCAAAAATAAAAGTCAAAATACGAGAAATTCTTAGATCATAATAAAACAGCCCATCAAACAAAACTCAGTCATTGTGATTGTACCAATACGAAAAAAAAAAGCAATACATAAACCAATGGTTAACATAATATATAATGAATTTAAGGGACGGAAACGTTTAGCGTTCACCTTAGAACAGAAAATGCAGATAATATCAGAAATAGAAGGAGGTAAAACAAAATCGGATGTATCTCGCGAACTGGGACTGGCCAGTTCAACGGTAGCGACGATTTGGAAGAATCGTGACCATATTTTGAACGCGTATGGTACAGACTCCCACTCCTCCCCGTCAACGACACATTGCGAACCTGCTGATTATAAAGCAAAAAATTCATTCTGTGCCCTATCCGAGAATATACCGGATACTTTAATGGTAGGTTTCTCGGTTTGGTGTCAGGGATTTTTTTTTTTTTTTAATACTTCACCTCTTTTGGATCGAAATGGATCATCAACCAAAAACTAACCCTTGCTTCAAGCACGCACGTTTACTATCATATGGAAGACTGAATTATGTATTTTTAATTATTATTACGAATTTGCAAAATCCCTACAATTTCCGTCATCAATTTCATTTCTCTACTATATATATACAAATTAAGAACAGTTGTATGACTGTGACTTTTTTATTCTCTATTTCTTTTTACCATATTAAGGGTAATTTTTATTCGAGTTTATAATGAAAAATATTGATTTTTTTTTCAATAAGCAGTTACATAAAACAGTAATAATATATTTAATCAGTAATGCTAGAAATTAAAAACAACCAATAAATCCAGCCAATTCTATTACTAGAAATAATATTGATATATGATCACATTTAATTTAATTTTCCCCCCTAGTAAATCTAATATTTTAAATATAAAAATATATTTCCAGTAGTTTTTAAAAATACAGAATTCAAATATCCATAAAAGTAAACCCAGTAAATCATTTATGAATTATTCAACTATTCAACATTAATTCATTACTACCATCAAATGACAAACAATTTGTTTTACATTAAAATTTACAATCATCATGAAACGTCCATCAAAATATAAGGCTAACTATCAAGTAACAACATTTTTTTTGCTTCTGAATGCCGTAGTTGTCATTTTCATCACCGTCATCATAATAATTTTCATTACACATCTACTCATTTATTGATCAGATGGTTTGTATTTCCTAGTTAACTATGCCTTCACACAAGTGATAAAAGCATGTATGAACAACTTTAATAATAGAACAATAATATTTTGTGCTTAACGCATGGATACTATGGTTTCATAACATATAAATTAATATTTTTTTTATTCTAAGTAACCTTGCAATATTTTTAAAAAAAAACTACACATTCTGCGTTTAAATACAAAATGTAAGTTAATAGAGTCAATGATTGTCTAATCTTATTAGATAGTTCATTTTTTTGAAGAAACGTACCAGTGCAAATAAGTTTTATTCTTGTATTAAATACATAATTTTTATTTGGGCTTTTAAAAGCAAAATGTGTAGTTCTAGTAAGTACCGCAAGCAGATTTCGGAAAGAACTAAATCAATTGAAATTTGTCAGCAATTTTAAACTGAAAACAATTACATTTTTGTAATTATGTTATTTTTAAAACAATTAAGTGAATCTTAATTTATTTGGGGCGCTCGGAAACAAGTAAAATAGTACATGTGGCGCATTTAAAACATTTCATATTGAAAACCAATTATTAATTACATTTCTAAAAATTATCGTAACAGTAACGTTCTCAATTTAAATCAATTTAATGCAACTTAAAGTAATCGCTCATAAAATATTATATTTAGTCTTCGATACGTGATAATGTTAGTATGATAATGTTAGTCTGCAATGATTAACATATGCAATGTTAACGAGAAAACAAATCAAAATTACTTTACTCTATTTATTGCTAGATTTATACGTTCAATTAAATAAATAATTATTTACTCCTATTCGTGTTCGAAATTAACAACTCGCTCTCTGGCGGTGAAACTAATGTACTACAAAAATTGGTCATTACGCATTAATGTATCAATCAGCTATTTGTTCCATTAATGGCCAGCTGTCATTTTTTCATAAATATCGAAGGAACAAAATATCTATCAAATCTTACGAAGTAAATTCTTCGGATAACTCACAAATAAATTTTAAAAAACAATTACAATCAAAATACACTTTTAAAGAACACAAAATAAAAGATTCTGACGTCAAGAGTTATTCGTTTTGGCAAAGAACATTTATAATCAGTTCACTTTAAAAGATATTTCACTTTGCTGGCTTTCGCGTGTCCAATCATAGCCTCTATCTCAACTGTCAAATACATCGGTCATTACGCCAGGCATTTTTATTAACGCTACTAGAGCCGCCAACAATAATTTCGATCACGAATAGTAATTATTACAAAGTAAATCTAATAATGTTTAGCGAGTATAGAAAATCACTTTGACTTCTTTATTTGAGTCTATGAGTCTCGTACGCAGTAATCATTGTATAATTAGAAAATCATACTAAACTTATTGCGCAGTGAAGCTTCAGTCACAATTATTCACTATTTATCTAATTTACAAATTAAAAAGACGTATTTATGAAATATGATAAATGTACTTTGGAGATCTTCATGACCTTATAACGTAACAATTGAAAATTTGTATAAAATTAATTTTTAAATATATTTGTACTACTTTTCTTCCGAGCAAGTAAAATGTATAAATTCGGGAATGTGATTTGGAATGTTTATACTTTAATTTTCGTTTTTATTTATTTTTTATGTTTTGTGTTATGTTATGATTGTTGTTGCATGACAGGCGAGACGTAAACGACATGAAGAATTAGGCAGACAACGTTATGAAGATCAGCAAAGAAAGATACAGGTAATTCTTTTATTTACCATAAAAATCTACTTTGAAACTTAAATAAAAGGCGAGCATTGAAATTGTTAACGCAATCACCAATTTGCAACAACTATATCGTACTGGTTGCCGTTTCTTTTTTTTTAGAAGATTATTTTCTTTTATTATTTATATCAATTTAATTGTTTCCATCCTGCTTTATCCTACCTATTATATTTTAATAACTATAGATACATTAATATAAAGAATATATATTTCCTTATTTTGTTTAAGGAACGAGAAATGAAAAAACAACAAGCTGCCTTAATCAAGGAGCAAGTGAGTATTTTTTTGAAAATATATTTTTCGAAATAATTTTTTTATTAAATTATATAGAAACAAATTTTTGCGGCACTCAATTTTGTTTAAATGACGTCATATGTGATATTCAGTTTTCTAGTAATGCAAGAG
The DNA here is from genome assembly GCA_944738965.1 of Nebria brevicollis. Classification (NCBI taxonomy): domain Eukaryota; kingdom Metazoa; phylum Arthropoda; class Insecta; order Coleoptera; family Carabidae; genus Nebria; species Nebria brevicollis. Next base: position 14,337,210 of record OX122901.1, on the reverse strand, counting down.
TTTGTTTCTAATGCATATATTTATAAAAATTGTTGTTTAACTTTTGTTTCGTTAACAATTCAATTTAAATGATTATTCACTTACAAGTTACATTTCATCTAATAAATTACATAGTAACTAAAGTTTGTTTCATTTAAGATGTTATTATACCTTAATAATAACAAGAATTAGTCGTAGAGATATCTGGTATCTTTTTAGCTGAAACAAACTAGTTAACTATTTAATTTACAATTATTCACGCTGGGTTTATAGTTAACAACTTAGCAACATGTTACTTCTTAACTCATCATTCTAATTCACGGTTATTATTTAGCAACATTGATTGCTCATTCATTCGTGAAATTTAAGCGAATATTAGTTCACCATTATATAGTTTTATTTTAAGTCGCAATTTAGTACAAATATTTCGATTGAGCGTAGCAAAATTGTAAACGATATTCGAGTTAGAAAAATGGATATTCGTTTACAGTAGAATAGAGATGCGAAATTAAAAAGAGAATATTTTAGCTTCCCCTTTCACTTTTCAAAACCGGGGTATAGCAATATAAGATATTAGCATTGCGTAAATGGCCGAAAAGTGAAGTAATTGTGGTACGAGCAGAATTTAGAGGGTAAAGCGGAAGAATTTTGCAAAACGTTGCATTGCCATCACATGCCAAGGATGTGTTTATGATATAGAATTACTTTTGGTTTTGTTAAGCGTCGAAATAAAAAGTTATTTACAAATGAAAATTCAAATATTTTTCACTTGTGTTCTACAGCGAGCGCATGTGGTGATTATATCTCGAAACTCAATGTGTCACTTTCTGTAATTTGAATATGTTTCAAAATTTATCTCTTATTTCATTAATTTTGTTTGTTCTTGTCCCGTATTGTTTGATTTAATATTAAACAATATCCCTTGTTGCTATCGGTCCATTATGTTGAGTAAAAGTTATAATATCTAACAGATTTGACAGGTTGAGCTTAGAGATATTACCACCACCAGCGCTCACAGCAGCTAGTCTGAACTGAAGTGTAAAATATTTGAATTTTCATTTGTAAATAACTTTTTATTTCGACCCTTAACAAAACCAAAAGTAATTCTATATCATAAATACATCCTTGGCATGTGTGGTGGCAGTGCAACGTTTTGCAAAATTCTTCCGCTATACCTCTGAAATTCAGCTCGTACCACAATTACTTCATTTTTCGGCCATTTACACAATGCTAATATCTCATATTGCTATACCCCGGTTTTGAATTTGGAGAAGGGGAAGCATTGCATCTCTCTCGCTGTCACATCTCCATTGGTTTATCCGATTGTTTTTTTGTCGAAATTCGAATAGGCAATATTTAATATGGATATTCATAGCACTTGTAGCAATAAACAAAAATTATTATATTTCTAGAAAGTAACTAATAGTCGTATAATAGTAATAAAATATCACGTAGCTATTTGTGTTGTATGTGCCATGTTGTTGTTGTTGCTTGTTGTATATGCTGTTGTTTGTAACGCTCTTTTATCTTTGTCTCTCTCAGATGTACATACAGGAGATCAATAAACAACGGGAAATGCTCTACACCGTTGAATTGGTATGGAAATATTTTCTATATACTATACAAATAGTATATACGAATTCAGTTGATATTTTTCACTTTTTCATTTTCTAACACTTTTTGTTTCTTTCTTTCTGAATAATGGAATATAAGATAGTGGGTTTTTATTTGTTGATTTCTACTAGCGTAAGACAAGTGTGATTTATTGTCGAATTTGTGTGTTTGTTGGTGCTTTATTTTATATTTCTAAACATCCTTTACGAGTTTCCTATCCTAATTTTATGATTGCGGTTTTGGATTTCGTCAATAGATAGCGATGGAAAGCAATCAAAAACAAGCATTCCTACATATGTTGAGTTTGTGACGTCACATTTCACCAACACTTAGCTTGAATCATTTATGCCTTACGGTGATGGTCACTACTTACATACCATGGTGGATCAATTCCTTTTTATGGCTTATAATTTTCTACATCTGATTCCTACTAAAGATATCCTATTCAACAATTGTTTTAAATTTATTTTTAAGTATATGGTATTTGTTAGGTTGCACTAGTATCTATATTATTCAGATATAATAAATAATATCGCATCAAAACGATATTTTTCGAATAAATGGTTTTCGATTAAATATTGTTCATTTCATCTGAGAAATTTAAGCTTTCGGTCATTCTTTTTATGTATTCTACAATTCAGAAAGATTTTGCGTGATATAATTTTAGCTTTATAGACTTTCCTGTCACTAATATATGTTTTACTAACAAACTTTCGGTATTAAATTAATTAATATGTTTAATGGAACAGAATAAAAATAGCGCAATAGCTTACAAATTTTTAATTACAGATATCACAAAACCATTTAAATTATAATTAAACTACTTTGTTTCGGAGTCCTTCAAATGAAATATGATTTTTTGATTTAATTCTGTTTTAAGGCCTTATCCATGGTTCTCTTGTCATTTTATAGATTGCGTCTTTACAAATCTAATTCTAATCTAATAAAAGATCTATCAGCATATAAATACTAATTTAACTTTTTCGTTTTTATAACAAAAATAAGTAATTCTATAAAGTGCCGAAGGAGGACATTCAAGAAATTGCTTGCTTTATTTTTTAACCAGCTTATTGCTTGACAAATCACAGTATAACCTAACAATTTCATCTTCGATGCTAACTATTGTTAATACCTTTCGCAAAATCCTAAAGCAATTCTTATTTAAAATAGGAGAGAGAACGCCGAAGACAACATATGACTCTAGTAAAAGCCCTCGAAGGTCGCAGACGTTTAGAAGAACGTGAGCGCAAAAAACAGCAAGCAATCTTAGAGAAACAAGCTAGCAAAGAGCGACGCTTGGAGCAACGTCGCATCGACATGGAGATCTTGACCGAATTGCGCAAACCATGCGAAGACTTAGAGCTAGCTCAAAAACCAGTACCAGAATATCCTAGAATTCCTGGTTTGCGCCTATCAGGCCAAGCGTTCTCTGACATTCTAATGGTTTTTGAGTTTTTGCATAATTTCGGTGAGACCTTAGGGTTTGATATGGAGTCTCTACCGTGCCTTGACTCTTTGCAACAAGCGTTGTTGAATGAGAGTTTAGATGCTGAGGAGGAATTACTGTCTGTCATGACACATTTGTTAGTTTGCGCAATTGAAGATCCGGGTATTCCAAACCCAGCCAGACATACTACGTTGTTAGGACAGAGTTTGAGGCAAGCGGATATTACGCATTCGAATTTATCGGAGATTTTGAGGATTTATCTATATGCGAATGCTACTGGAGAAGTCAAAGCTTTAACTGGTGAGAAATGTTGTTTTAACTTTTATTAAATTTAAAATAAATTATTAAAAATAAATGTAATATCGTCCTGCTGCTAGCTACATAAAAATGAAATTATTGAACTATATATAATGTTATGTTCTTTACGGACAGCATAAATAATCTTGTTTGCAGATATTTTATGTTTGTTTCGTCAATTCTCATAATAGGAGTCCATTTTGAACGTGATCGGGAAAAACGTGTGGCGGATCACTACCAAAACCATCTCGAAATGCAACAAACTTCAGGCGGCAAAAACTCAGCTTACTATGAACAGCTGCACGAAAACGCAACATGGAGAATGTCGGATAGTTTAAAGGACAAACCATTTCTCTCGCTCAGCCCGACAGACAAAGCAGCGATGCTCGCATTTATTTGCAATGAACTATTGCAAAACAAAGCAGTTATTCGTCAAATTGAGGGCTCGTTAGATAACGTTGCACAACTACGTAAAGAGCGTTGGCTGTTGGACACGAAAATTCGAAAGTATCGTATGATGGCCAGCAGGAAGTTGCGGTCAGAAGCTGCTGAGAAAATGCAAGCACAGTTGAAAGATGATTTGGAGGGGATTACGGCGGGTAGTATCGTGGGCGCAGGAGATGGAACTCCTAGAGGAGTCGATTCACCAGCACCTACATCAACACCGCACAAAGATGATCTTCTAGTGGATGATGAAGAAGAGATAAGTGATAACGAAAGCGAATGCACTCAACCTGAAGAAGTAATTTTATTTTTCTAATTTTTCTTGCATGTTTACTTCAAATAGAAGTTCTGATTTAGAAATTGAAAGACATAATAAATTTACTTAAAATAAATTTTGAATGAAAATTACTATAAAAATATAAATGTTTTTTTTTTAATAATTTCTCAAGCTTTATATATTGTGATTTAATCCTATATTTTAACATATACAGAAGCAAATTATATAATATACCATTTATACGTTTGCAGGAAGAAGACAAAAAACTATCAGGTGAAGAATTGAGTAAAAAACTCGATAAACTTCTTAAAACCTCCGAAACTCAACTACAGTCATTAAACGCATCCACTCATCAATTACGTGCTACTTGTTATGGCCAGGATCGCTATTGGAGACGTTACTGGTCATTACCAACAGCTGGTGGAGTTTTCGTCGAAGCTATGGAATCTGCTCAGCCAGAAGTTCTCATTGAACAAGTCAAAGAATCCGAATCGGTGGCCGCACGAGACGACAACATTAAGAGCGTCGAAGATTTGGATCGCATTGTGAACTCCGCTGAAACTATCGAAGATGCCAGCATCGATAAAGAAGTCAGTGCACTTACCAGCGATGCTGATGATAAGAGTGACGAATTAGTCAATAATGAGCATCGAAAAACACCAAATCGAAAGTCGGTTGTGCTTGGCGACGAATCTCAGGTTAATGATGAAAAAATCGATGATACAGAACACGTCGTAGCTAATTTAGAAATTGGAATTGTCAAGACTGAATTAGATGATATTGAAGAACAAATACCTAGTAGTACTTTGGTTCAAAATCAAAAGATTGTCTCAAAGAATTTTAATTTGTTTGAGAAATTAGGCGAGTGTATGGAAAATGAAAATAAAATTGGATTAATCGAAGAGAAAATTGAAGCAAAGCCTATAGTTGCTCTACCAGAAGTCAAAATAGAACCAATGGAGGTGAAGACTGAATCTATAAAAATGGAAGTGGATGATGAAAAACCAGTTGTGGACAACGTCGAATCTAAATGGTTTAGCATCTTGTCTCGCGACACCGGTAACTGCGATGGTGTCAACATGACTTCAGGCAATCGTTGGGATACGAACACAGTAGGAGTCTGCACCCGAGAAAACTACGGAGCCGAGTTAAAAATACCAGTATTTCCACCTCCAAATTGCCAAAACAGTTACATGCAGTGCACATCCTGTGACAGTCCTGGTCCTTTACAGATGAGCTTAGAAGAGAATCAACAGTTGGAGTACATCAAACTACACGGCCCACCACCGTCGTTAGACTGCGTACTCGTCCCACCAGAGATGCGAACTGGATGGTGGCGAATCCTCGATGCTGAGGATTTTAAAGCTACATTCGACAATCTGCATTCACGGGGCGTCAGGGAACGAGAGTTGAAAAGGACGATTCAGACGACGATGCAAACGATGTATGAGTGTGCAGGTAATATACAGATCGAGGAAGGTAATCGTGCCGCGGCGGAGCTGACGGACTGTCCCGAAGCGAATAGGATTATCGTCAAGGAAGCCGGCGCTTCTGTAGCGGACAAACCTGGCGCGTGGAATCCCGCTGTTGCAACACGAGTAGATTATTCAGTTCTTGAACAGGTGAGTCTTACATCTTAACAGTTGTAATAGTATAAATAAAATATTTGTTAGGTTTTAATAAAATGAAATACATACCAAAATATATTATCTTAATATTTTCTGCAATCCAGTAATTTTATACACTGAAATTATGAAGTAAACAAATTTTATTCTTACAAAAATACGCATTTAATTTCCTATTTTTATTAACTACAATCTAGGAATATTTATAAAAATGTAATATACTAAGGATAATTTAAATTATCTATGTACAGAACCAATCGTTGCAACAACAGTTATCTTGTGTGTATAGGTGGAAGCTCTCGAAGACAAAGTCGCTAACGCCAGTATGCAAGTCAAAGGTTGGAAAGTACCCAATCGTGATCAAGAAGAGGTAAATCCTGGTCAATCGGTACCACTAGCAAAAGAAAGACTAGCATCACTGGAAGCGGCAATTGAGCGTAGATATCTCAAGCCACCTTTAGGAATAAGGTTATTCAAATAAAATAAAAATGTGGAGTGACAAAACACCCGTTGAATGAAAATAAACCCCCTGATTTTTTTATTTAGTACTGGCGACGTAAATTTAGCAGCAATGGCTCAGGAACAGCAACAATCTACTCAGAACTCTTCGCAACAACAGCAACAATCGTCATCGTCATCCGATCGTTCCGATTCTATTGTTATCGATATCCCGAAAGGACTGGGAGTTTGGCGCGATGCTGTCCAACGGTCTAAAACCTCGGCTCAATTGGCGATGTGTTTGTACATGCTCGAGGCGTCCATCGCTTGGGACAAGAGTATCATGAAAGCTGTGAGGACTTTAGCTAACTCTCCTCATCCCATAACAAACAAAAACATAAAGAGAGCTCGCTATAATACAAAATTAAGTGTGGGTGGTTATGCTTTTTAACATGTCCATTGTGCGGCTTGAATACGCTCCTTTTGCTCTAATAAATAATTGTTGTTTGCTATTTTAAATTTATCTAAAGTCATTTGGAAACATTTAATCATTTGAAATTATTTGATTATAGTAATCAACGCAGTAATTATTTTTAAAATAAATTTTGTTTTAATTGAAATTAATTTTTAAAAAATAAAACAAACAGATTTATATTCGCAATATTTCCTATAAAATAATCATTGCCCATTTTGATTGCAAATCTTACCTAAATAAATAAATTTTAGTTTCAATTACGAATTTACTGCGACCGAATTAATAAGTTTTTTTTTGTAAATTAAATCCTTTTTTGTTAAATATTAAATTTAAGTCACTTTAGAATATTCAAGCCGAACAAAAGACCGCTTTTTATTTTCTTTATAAAAAATCGTTACTGGTTTGGGTTCTATTTATTTTTGCACACTACAAAGTTATTTTAATTTTTGCACTTTCTTTTTGTATTTTTGTAATCTTCTATTGTTTGATTTCCTAGCATTTTAAATACCATACACACTTACCAAATAATAATAATAATTAATTTTGCATCCTTGTAAATGATTGAAATTTTTTACAAAAAAGTTATACAGTTTTTTCACATTTGAATTAAATTTTATATAGTTTTATATTAGATAATTTTTCAAATGTGAAAAAACTGTATGCAATAATGTAAAATTAATTGATAACAAATCCACTATTAATAATCAATTAAAACTCTCACAAAAATAAATATAACATTTCCATTGAACCTTTTAGTTTCAACCCCATTTAATTTGATGTATTTATTAATTATTTTTTACTTTTAGAATTGTCAATTTTGCCATAGCGGTGATAACGAAGATAAACTATTACTGTGTGATAGCTGCGATAAAGGGTATCACACGTATTGTTTTAGGCCCAAAATGGACACAATACCAGATGGAAACTGGTAATTTTGATAACTTTATTTAGCAACAATTTCATTCATGAGTACAATGATTTATTTAGGTTCTGTCACGAATGTATAAATAAGGTAACTGGCGAACGAAACTGCATAGTTTGCGGCAAGAAACAATCAACAGGGCGATTGGTACTCTGTGATTTGTGCCCAAGGGCTTACCATCAAGATTGTTTAACACCGCCCTTAAATAAGGTTTGTTACTAGGGTTCTTATTTCCAACACGAATAAATTTAATAAAAGGATAAATTTAATATATAATTAAAGGTACCCCGTGGTAAATGGTACTGTCCGAATTGCCATTCAAAACAACCTAAAAAACGTAATTCACGACGGTCCAACAACAAACCAGCACGGGACAGCGAAAGCTCCGATCTTCCACCCGCAAGGTAATCATCAACTTAACACTAAGTGTAATTTAAATTATTTATTGCTTTATTGGGAACCTGAACACTAAAGAGCAATCATTAACAATAAATTTTTTTTATGAGTTTTTATTGTTAATATACAACATAGTTTAAGATCCGCTTAAAGTTAAATCCTAGAGGAGCAACTAAGCATTAATGTTTATCAATGTTTCCTTAGTGTTACTTTAAATAGTCCAGCGCCATCTCATAGTTCACTAACCACCCCCGAAGAGCCAGCAAATCAACAAGTACCTGTCGCCGCAGTCGTTACACCAGTGGTGGCAAACGTTAAGGACCCGCAACCGCCTGTCGTCGTTCCGCCGGCGCAACAGCAGAATGCATCGCCGTCAACATCAACTCAACGCAAAGACCGCGTATCAAAGAAACTACAGAAAGAATTGGCACCATGTAAAACTATTCTAGAAGATTTAGAATGCCATGACGATGCGTGGCCATTTTTATTACCAGTGAACACGAAACAGTTCCCTACTTATAAGAAAATCATCACGAGTCCAATGGATCTTTCAACGATTAAGAAACGGCTACAAGACTTAACGTAAGTATAGTTTTTACTGTCGCACTAAACATATCAAATAGGATTTGCAATGGGTAAAATGTATGAATATACTTTTAAATTGTTAACTTCTTATATTTAACAGTTATAAATCGCGCGAGGATTTCTGCATGGATGTTCGTCAGATATTTGATAACTGCGAGACATTCAACGAGGATGATAGTCCCGTCGGTAAGGCAGGTCACTGCATGCGTCAGTTTTTCGAGGCGCGTTGGAATGAATTGTGTCCGCCGCACACGGGGAAAAGTTGAGGACTGGTTAATAACCAACCAAAAAGACCATACAATAAAAAGAAAAACATGAACACACAGTGTGACTGAATATAATACAAAAACAAAAAAAAATAACTTAAAAATATTATTGAAACGAAATAACGTTGTTGTAAAAGTATTGCATTTTGCAAAGTAATTGTTTTTTACTATGCATTCAGAATGCTTAATTTATTTCATGTGTTTGTTTATGCAGGTAAACGTTAAATACAGGATTTTCTTTTAGGTATTTAATCAAATTTGTAAGTATTCGCAACAAAATAGGCTGTATTTTTGATAATTTCCTATTTTATTTTATATTTTTTATATTTATATAATTATAATTTCGTAATTTAGGATTATTTAAATTAGGAGGTCTTATAAATATTGTTTTCATTGTTCATTATTATATGAAATAATAGTAATTATACATTGGTATTTGTCTTATCAATTTTTAAAAAAAACTTTGCTTATACGTGGAAAATTAAAATATGTTAGTAAATCATTTATTTTTCCAGATAACTGAAGCGTTTTATTTTTGTCATTCTTGGTTCATATTAAAAGAATTATTAAGTGACTAGAATGAGTTTCTAAAGTAATTTATATTAAAAACTTGTAAAATACAAATGAATAATTACATTTATTTCATAAACAATAACAAATTTATTGGACCTTAGCCGATAAAATTCGAACAAATCATTGATCAAAATAACTTTAACTCTTTTCATTATGATATCGCAGATTTGAAGCTCGCTGTAAAAAAGTATTTGTACAGTTAATATTATCAATAATTAATAATAATGATTTGACTGTAGTAATTAATCGAATTGTGAATATATTTGCAAAAAAAAAAAACTTTTCCCAGTGCTTTTGCTACTTTTTTCAAACGGTTCAATCGGAAAAATATAATAAATAAACACGTCCAGAACTATATATATATGTATAGTAGAAATGATTATTTATCTGCTCTCTGGAAATTGAAGTATTACTCGTCAAAAATTAATTTTAAACGAATCATTCCAGACTTTTCTAAAAAAATCAAATAATAATAAATCGCGATTTGTTGCCGTTGATTTTCTAAACATTTTCTGCTGCATAAGTGTAAATAACTATAAATATATACGCCTAGCGATAAAAAAAAATATATTTATTAACTATTATTTTTCCATTTCTGCTGGCGTATATGAAATGTGTGATTTTAGAATTTTACCTATGTGACAGAACAATATGTATCACTCTTCATTTTTATTTTACTTATAATGTTTAAATGCTCATTTTTTTATATATATATAAATGAAAAAGTCTTACACGTTAGTGTGTTTCATAACAAAAAAAAAAGTATAAATGAACAGAATTTAACATGTATGCGAATGGAAACGTATTTAAAAATAGATTATGTATGTTTTTTTGTAGAATAGATCAGTGGAGATCTTAATAAAAATGCGATAAAATTAGTTAACTAGATATGTATTTCTGTGTAAGATATTTATAATTATATTTACTTATGATTGTGGCATTGAAACTCTCTTGTTTTTATTTTATCATTTTAATTTAAGTTATCTAATTTAATTAAATCCGGCTACTCTACGATAACACCATTTTACTCTCTTATACGAAGTAATAAATCTCGTCAAATTATTTTTGAAATTCCGTCTGTGTGTGTGTGCATTTCTGAAATGTTTAAAATTTTCTGTTTTAATATCATTCCAATCTAAACCAAAATACGTTTAAGAAAGTCACAAACAACAATTTAAAAAAATAAAGGCAGTACTTGCTCGCCTTGCTATCGCATAACGTTAGATTTATAGGTGGATTTATAAGTAGCACAGAGCACAGAACATAGCATAGCATAGCATAGCACAGAACATAAAACATTTGAGGGGTTTTATAAGACGCACAGCAAAGCACAGCAGCAATGTGAAGAAAAAGAAGAATATATCTTTTTCTCCATAAACTAACCAACAAATTTTTTTTTGACATATTTGATTTCACGTTTTGTTTGGTTATTTAATTTTATTTCAATCTATTACTATGCGACATTATGAACTGCTGCTTTGTATGCATTATCCTCTGAAATAACGCAACTTCGATGACATTTATGGGCTGAAAAAGTGGCTTGTCACGGCGGGCGGGAAATACGATTGCGTGGATCTGAAATTTTTTCTGTGAAAAGTCCCATGTTATTCTTATGGAGAATTCACTTTTTTTTTAAATGCAAAATATACCCACTAACAATTTTTTAGTAGCCTAATAATTAGTCTGAGCATAAAGCTAGATAGTTAAAGTGGCAGTTACTATTAAAAATTAACGGGGCCAATCGATAATTACGGATTTATTGCTATTTGAAATAATTAGAAATACTAATTTAGCGCTTTTTTATACTTCCGGAACTGATAGTTTCGATGTATGCGTTTAGAAACACATGTTTCGATGCAAATTAATATTTAATTTATTATTCAAATCGCCGAAATTGCTATAGAAAAATCAAAATTAATATAAAATCAAAAAATATTAAATAATATCACTCTGACATTAACATTCCCAGAAATTTTGAAGTTGCTTGCTTCTATTTGTTCGTTTCGTGTAATAAATAAAAATTATTTTGCTTATTGCAATGTATTCATTTTGTAAAAAAGGGTATTTCTCCAAAAGAATAACAAGGGACTTTTCACAGAAAAAAATTTCAGATCCACGCAATCGTATTTCCCGCCCGCCGTGACAAGCCACTGTTTCTGCTTATTAGAAGTATTCCTTCGTACTATACCGAAATCCTACGAAAATACACGAAGCACAGCGCATAACGCACAGAATATGAACATTGGTCAATTCCTGTGCTATGCTATGAGTATACTGTTTCCCGTATGACGAAAGTGTGTGCTATGCTATGCTATGCTATGTTCTGTGCTCTGTGCTACTTATAAATCCACCTTATGAGTTAATTATTAATTTTAACTAGTAAATAAATTCAATTTTGTGGCCCTAAGTAACGAACCACACTGTGCTGGAAAATAGACGTGAAGTTTGCCACGATATAAGAATATCCTTGACCAGTGTCAGTCTCAATATATTTGAAAGCAAAATTAATCTATTATTATAAAGCGTATACCAATTACATAGTAATTTATAAATTATGAGTATGGATCAACTAAATCAAAACAGTGATGATGATAATATTAGGTAACACTTTTTTAATTATATTAGGTTATTATGATTCAACAAAATGATTTCAGAACAAATGAAACGATAATACCAGAAACTAATTGCTATTCAGAGGATACCGTGAAGAATTTAACGGGCGGTTTAAAAGAAATATACCAGCCACATTTGAAGAAGCTACAAGTGCAGTTAAGCGAGTTGACGTAAGTTATTATTATTTAAATATTATTACACGTCATAGCGACCACGCATTACTTCTTGAAATACTTAAATAATTATCTTGGAAAACAAAACTTTACTATAAGAGTTGTTAATTAAATTCATAAATAATTGCTATTCAATAGAATGAAGCAGAATGTGTTGGTTGAACAGCTACATAATGAAAACTTAAAACTAGCCTGGTCTCAAAATTCCACCGACTATCAAGATATGTTCAAACAAATTCATTTATATCGTGATAAATTAATAAATATAAAAAGAGAAATGAGATCGCTCCACGAAAAAAGTTCTAAACTAAAGGTATACAATTTATTCTGTAAACAAAAAGTATGCTTTCATTTGAAATCTATTTCAACAGAAACGTGCTGTGCGACTACAACAGTTAAAGGAAAAAGAAGAGGCGTTCAAAATGCAACAGCAGCAAAAAGAACTGGACCTCATCGCAAAATGATACAATTAAAGTATGGATATTTTATATTAATTTTAAGCCATTCCAATATTTTATAAAATGTTTTTATGTTATTGTTTGTTACAAGAATATATAATTATAGAATATATATAATAATTACAATATTTCTGCCTATTTGTTTAATACGTATTGAAATCTATGGCGCAATTCTGAGCCAGTTTATAGATCTATTGTGAGAATCTGTAGAAATGTCAACCAATATTTGTATTATATGCTACTGGGGAGGGTTTTCAAAATTTTACAGCTTACGGAATTGTAGCTGAGCTCAGAGTTGCAGTATTAAACAATTTCGATATTCTTTAAAACTTATTAATTAGATATGTTTAAGAATAGTTATTTACAATAATTAATTCAAAAAGAAACACAGTTAACATTTGATATATTTTTTAGAACACATATGTGATACGTATATTTATTATTGAACTGAATGTAGTTATGGTGCTTAAAAAGAATGAAATATTGTGATATATAGGCATCGACTATAGCAAGTTAAACAGTTGTTGTTAGTCTCTAGCGATTGTACGAATTTCTGTTAGATATAATAATTGAAACTTATATAACTGAGTTCTAGATTAAAATATTACTAAATGAATCAAGCAAATCTACTAATGGATAGCGTTCGAAATAATGGATTGGATTAATCGTGAACGAAATTATCGATGGCGGCGCTAGTAGCATTAATAAACATCTGCAGTGTCATGCACCGAACTTTCTTATACGCATTTGGGTTAAACCATATCGTAGTTTCATTATTTATCTAATTTATAATATTTGTTCTAACCTTTAGATTCCTTTTACACTAAATATATTTCTTTGAATAAATATTAAATGTCTTCAAATTATTTAAGTCTATTTTGTTAAACAATTGACAGGCGCAGATGATACGATTTATGTAAAAGTATATATAATAAGCAGAAAATTATTTTGAAACCAGTACCCTTTTTGGAAAATAAAATTCGAACAAAAGTTGTGCTAAATATAAATACCTTTAATTTTTGTTCATACAATTTTTCTGTAACTGCAACCATTTTTGAGTAATTGCAGAAACTGCAAAAAATGACTCGAGTAAACAGGCACTTCCGCTTTGAATATTTTTTTCAAAAATAGGAGGTGCACACCCCAGGCATATGCAAATATTAAGTTTAAAGTTTCATAATTTTAGCTTCAACCGTTTAGGCTGTAGAGAACATACACACACACACTCACTCACACACATGCACACACACACGTGCACATACATACATACACACACACGCGCGCGCGCGCGCACACACACAGACGTCATTTAAAAAAAAGTCAGATTCAGGGTAGGTCAAAACATATATTTCCGTTAAAATCTCGAGATCGAAATTTTTCATGATTATAATACTTACTTGTACCGCGTATAAGAAAGTAAAAATGTCGGGTGTAATGACCAATGTGTTTAACGGTTGTGATAAAAGCTATGATTGCACACGCGAAGTGCACCAAAGTGAACTGTGCAACAAAGTGAAATTTATGAAACATATAAACAACTGATCGATTCATTAATACCCGGCGTAACGACCAATTTTGTAGTACATTCGTTTCACCGCCAGAGAGCGAGTTGTTAATTACGTTCACGAATTGTCATTACGAAGTGATTGAATCAGATCCATTGCTAAATCATCTTGTCCGCGAGATACTTCAATTTTTTTTGCAAGTACTGCTTTATTAATCGACGTTTTATTTGCTCGAAGTATATTTAAATCATTGTAAGAATCATTTAATTTGCAGTCAAATCCAGCTTGCTTGACATGCGGATAACAGAGTATCAATTCATAACTGCCTTGATTCATATTTCTTGCTGTCCTTCCTTTTATTTGTATTTCTTCATTTAAATCGGCACAAAAAAATGTCTGAATCACATGAACACCACCTGCAAGTAAAAAATAATTATTGATCATTAAAAAAAATACATGCAATTTAAATAATAAGAATTTTATAAAACAATTCCGTAAAATAAAAACACAACACAGATAAAGAAAAACTTCAATAGCGATTTTCTTGTAACAAGTACTTTTTTGAAAAGAAATTTCAAGCGAAATATAAACATTCATTTTTATAGAATTTATTTTACTGTAAGTGCAGCCGTGTCGGTGTTATTGCAGAAACTATAAAAACGAATTAAAAAAAGCACTTCCTGTTTGAATATTGCTAACATATATCGTACATTAACGAATATTTACCTCTGAGATAAGAAAAATATAAGGCTTATTTATCATTATTTACCATTGTCTTCTAAATGGGAATATTTCGATTTAAAATCAACCCCACGACCCATTCTTCTTGTAGTTAAAGTCACCGAACGCGGAACTCTATCAATGAGTTTTTCCATTTTATTTTTCTCTTCATTTCCCGTTAAGGCCGCTACACATTTTACATTTTCTTCAAATTTCGGTTTCATTTTGTATATCTGGTTTTCTAGATCGAAGAATACTATTACAGCACGCTTATCTTTCACAATCTTCATAACACTATCGAATATTTCTTGTTCCCAATATAATTCGGTTGGTGCCATTTTAAAACCCAAATTGTTTAATTTACCACTGCCGTACAATGCAGGCATATTTGAGCCTCTCGTTATTTTATACATATTAACATATCCTATTTCGGCGGAACTAAGAGTGGTTAGGGTACCAGTAACTCCCAAAATGTATTCGTTCGATAGAAGAGCGTAATAAATTGATGTTGAGAGGTATAGGTAGCCTTTTAAATCTGAAGGAATAATATAGCCGTCTAGCTTTTTTAATTTTAAATAAATAAAAATGTTATAATATTCATAATAGGTAGTTTTTGAGTATTGGCCATCATTTTCTCTGTAAACTAAATCGCCGTTATTATCTAGAGAAAATCGTTCAATAAACCAATCATTTGAAGTTCTATTTTTTATTTCTTTTGCATTTTTAACCATAATACGAATGCTTTGTTTCAAGAAATTTGCAAATTTTGTATAGATGTTTAAAAATATATTATCGTCATTATTTGTTTTTATGTCTTTAATATAATCGTTAACCCATGCTATTATATTATCGTTGGTGACATTTTCTAATGTCATTTTCCAAATGTTCGACTGTATTATAGTAAATGTTTTCGTAAAAATAATTTCGTATGTGTTATATTTATTTCCAAAATAATCGGGTGAAAATAATACATCAGTTTCATCAATAATCAATATAGTATCGAAATAATTTCCAATGAAATTTTTTTTCATTAATAAACCACTTTTCTTATTTATTCGTGGATTTATAACTTCGATCGCCATATCCTCAAATGTCCCATATGTAATACCATTTTCTACGCCAAATAATTCAAAAAATGATTGAAAATCATCTCGATCTCTATGCGCTAGATACTTATTGTGACACACTACTCGAACTTTATTAGAAGTCAGTGCTAAGACCGTAGAGAGCAAAGCTAGAATTACTGACTTGCCTTGACCCGTCTGAACTTGTGCTAGATGATTCTCAAAGCCGTTATCAGATTGATCAGCTCCCAGTAATCGTAAAATGCAAATTATTTGTGTGCAATATGGTTGTATTTTAAAATGTATGGACCAAACCGCAGATATTCCTGCTAATATATTTGGTAGGGTTGTTTTATATGTATCATCCCATTCATTAATTTTTGTCGCTGTTATCTGATTTTTTATTTCATCAACAATAGCTTGAACATTTCGCGGATTATTACAAGATTGTTCTATGTAATGATTGAATCGTGTTTCATATGCATCATAAATGCGTTTAAATTTTAGTTTATCAAATTGGTAGTTTATGCCTTGGGTTATCTCACGACTATATTGTTCACACAAATCTAGCGTCATATTCAGGCTCATTACAGTTTTATTGTTGGTGTCTGCGTAGAAATTGTCTAACATTTCAACTCGCTTTCGAAATTCTTCGTAGGTGGACGAGTTCCCAGTTGCTCCGAAAAATGGTTCAGTGGTTGCTTTAAAATACAATTGAAAGTCTTTGTAATTCGGTTGGTCACAGTGTTTAAATGAACGGCCCATCGCTAATACCATATCACTAGCCGCTAGCATTTTAGCGTCAGCTGACCAGTAATTGGATCTCAAAAAATTGTTTGTACATTCCATTAAATTAACAACCAACTCAAGAATAGGTTTCGTGCTAGAACTTTTGTCTTTTTCATGGATATTTTTAAGACATTCGTTGAATGATCGCAAGAAATCAACAAACTTCTCACTGTAAATATCCATATTCAGGGAGGTTTTTAGAACTGTGGTTATACTCGATAAAACTTTTAAAACAGAGCTCAGCATCGGTTCAATTGTATACGATATGAATAAATATTTTTTTAATTGTATTCGCAGTTCCCAATATGATTGATACGTATCGATAACACTAGCTATTAAATCACTGTAATTATCAACAGTATCGTTAAATTTTAACACATAACGCGATTGTTCGATCACCAAATCTAATTCGTTGTCTAAAGACTTGTTTTTAAAATACCGACATATTAACCGCGCAAATATAACAACATTTTCTGAAACAATTCGTAGACTTTCAAAAGATGTACGATTATATTGTATTATTAATTTATACTTGTCTAACAAATAATTTAAAAATTCAAGTAATTCTTGAGAGTTATCATAAAAATTGTTTTGTATCATATGACTAAAACAATCATGGATATAATACAACCATATTAAATAATCATCTTCGATTCCTTTAATGGAAGAATTCGTATTCCAGAAATTGTCGATTGTTTTGGACAACCAATTCTTCTCTTTAATAACAAGCTTTTTGCAGTCGTATGAGTATTTTTCTGTATTTAAACAGCCGGGTTTAAAGTGTTCTATAGCTTGAACGAAAAACTTTAATTTGTTCTTCATTAATAACGAATAGTTATCGTTTGATATTACTTTTAATTTAGCGTTCGAATCTTTAGTGATTATTTTCGTGATGTCAAGCTTAGTGTTTGTTAGAACAATTATTAGCAAATCAGAGAAAGCTTTGAACAGTTGTACGAAAACTGGTTTGGTGAATGGCAAAATGTATCCTGTGTTTTGTGCAGAGTTTTTTCGGAAATTATTCATGAATATTGTCCACAAGTCGGCTACGAAAGCGGTGAAAAATTGTATAAAGTTGTCTTTCATTGCATCGGTTGGATAAGTCAGTTGGAGTATTGTTAATTCGATATCGGAGAAAAGTTGTACATCTTCAAATTTGATTTGAAATAGTTGATAAGGTAGTAAATTATGTATATCTGATTTTGCATTAAGAACAAATGACGGTGTTTTTGATATTAAAGCATCTTCAATTGAAGCCAAAACATTTTGTACATGTTTTTTAAAAACAGATTTCCAACAAAATTCTTTTACTCTTACGACTGGTATTAGATTTTTGCGATCGCAATAATTAACTTCCATTAATAAAACATCGTTTGCATTTGATTTCAATTTACTTGAAGCACGATCATAACTAATAATTTTCGTTAATAGATCAACATTCATTTCAGATTGCTCCAACATCTCCACTTCATTTTGTAACCGATAAATACAAAACATATCCTGTCTAGCACTGCTCAACGAAGACGCTTTCCCAACTAGATCATTTAAAAATGCATCTAACTGCTCACGAGCAACTTTTAATTTGTTTGTTAATTCGTCATGATAAATTTCTTCAATTACAATACTCTTATATAGATCTACTTGGGCAAGTGAAAAGCTATCACATTTTAGATGTATTTTTCCAATTGAGAATCTCGCTACTAAGTTATATTCATCGATAACAATCAAATTATTTCGGGTATATATTTTAACATATGTATTATCACTTATTTTGAACTGTGCCGTTTCTAAGAGTACCAAAATGTCTCGACTCCAAAATCCGTGCACATGTTGTTCCCTAGTTTCATCGTATAATGTCCCTGATCCTGATTTGAAATTCATTTCGTCTATTTTCCCTTCGTATTCGTTACCATTTTTGTATTTTGAAACGTTCATATTTTTGTTGTAGTCGTAGTTTTGAAAAGTTAACGGATCTGGAAGTTCTAAGTCAGTTAATAAAAATGTATCTTCAACCGCAGCTTCATCAACTAAGGCACACTCTGCGTCTTCAAAACTCTCCAAGGAGCTTACACTATCGGAACGCGTTAGAGTTTCCATTTTTGTAGTGCGCTCAATTATCTATAAAGAAAATTACATTTTAAAACATTTTTTATTCGCAATCCTACGTTTCGAAAACACAATATGAGTATATATTTCTATAGCACTGTCAATTTGGTGATAAATTTAATTGAGTCTTATTGTCGATAGTTTAATTTATGTTTTGTAATCAAATTTAGAATATATGTAGACGAATAAAGCTATTTTCATCATTTAATTTTCGTGAATTTATAATTTTGCACAGAGGCTACTCGGAATAGCTTGATCCGCGATATGCGCATAAGTGATTGTGGTTAGTCTTCGCCGCAAACCAAGGTCGCGGTTCAATCTATACCGAGTAGCTAATAGAGATGCGAAATTGAAAAGATTACATTTTAGCTTCCCCTTCCACTTTGTCAAAACCGGGGTATAGCAATATGAGATATTAGCATTGCGTAAATGGCCGAAAAGTGAAGTAATTGTGGTACGAGCAGAATTTAGAGGGTAAAGCGGAAGAATTTTGCAAAACGTTGCATTGCCATCACACATGCCAAGGATGTGTTTATGATATAGAATTACTTTTGGTTTTGTTAAGCGTCGAAATAAAAAGTTATTTACAAATGAAAATTCAAATATTTTTTACTTGTGTTCTACCGCGAGCGCATGTGGTGGTTATATCTCGAAGCTCAATGTGTCACTTTCTGTAATTTGAATATGTTTCAAAATTTATCTCTTAATCATTAATTTTGTTTTGTTCTTCTCCCGTATTGTTTGATTTAATATTAAACAATATCCCTTGTTGCTATCGGTCCATTACGTTGAGTAAAAGTTATAACATCTCTAAGATTTGACAGGTTGAGCTTAGAGATATTACCACCACCAGCGCTCACAGCAGCTAGTTTGAATTGAAGTGTAAAATATTTGAATTTTCATTTGTAAATAAATTTTTATTTCGACCCTTAACAAAACCAAAAGTAATTCTATATCATAAATACATCCTTGGTATGTGTGATGGCAATGCAACGTTTTGCAAAATTCTTCCGCTATACCTCTGAAATTCAGCTCGTACCACAATTACTTCATTTTTCGGCCATTTACACAATGCTTATATCTCATATTGCTATACCCCGGTTTTGAATTTGGAGAAGGGGAAGCATTGCATCTCTCTCGCTGTCACAACTCAATTGCCGTTCAAAAAAAACTGTCGATAGTTTAATTTATGTTTTATAATCAGATTAACGATTAGGCGATAAATATATATACTTTGTACATGCAGGCTACTCGGAATAGCTTGACCCTTGATATGCGGTCTAAGCTACTTCGAGTAATTTGTAGTTGAGCTAATTGCCGTTCAATAAATTTTAAGTAGATATAAATATTATGACCCTTCCACGCAACAGAAATATAGCTACGCCAATGTACTGTTTGACAAACATATATATATAGAACAATCATACACTGTAAAATAATTGTTAAACTTTATATTTAATACCATTTCACTTCCATGATCAACACTACTAATGACTACCTATAAATAGAGCACTAATGCAACGCAATACTCTATTTGTAGTTATTGAAGTAAAATTATAGTTTTAACGTAGTGATATCATTAATATGCACAAAAAGACACTGATCTTACCGAAAGGATACTTTTGATTTCTGACCTTTCTTACTGATAATCATAGAACATATCACACAATATACCACGTCTTATCGCTAACACAAGTATCACATAAAACAAATCTTAAACCTTTTTACCAACTACACAGGATTAAACGTAAAAATGTAATAAAAATAACTAACCATATTTATTGAGCGTGAATATAGTCGGAGTTTCTTACTGAAAAGCCGGAACGATGCGTTATAATTTTTCTAATTTTATTAATAGAATTTTATTGATATCTAAAAGAAATTTTATATTCTTGCATTATTTCTAATATTGTTAAAACATTAATCTCTGATTATTAATGATAAATTAAATAAAAACTTTGTGAACAAAGACATTAGTACTGTATGAACTTAGGTACAAAAATATAAAAACATAAACATACAAAATTTCATTGCATACTAAAATAAATTATTTTAAATTATATTAAAATACCTATATATTTGTTGTATTATTTTGGAGCTTTCCTAGATTGTGCGAAACAAAATTCAAATTTAATGTTAACCGCAACGTGTTGCTCGTTTCACACTAGAAATATTCTAACATCATTTGTGGATGGTGTCAAAATTTGAATTGTCAACGGTTAAAACTTTTATTCATTTTTAACACGCATGGTGTGTCTTTTTGAATGATTTAAATTGCACGAAGTAAAATTTACATCGTGGCTATCTGCAACTAGTACAATCTAGAATGGTGAGCATTATACTCAATGTATTTGTATATATATTTTGATTATAACGAGAGTCGACGAATTTAATATCTTTAAGTTTATTCCTTCAAATAAAATGTGTTATGATTAGTTCAATACATTCGCAAGTTGTTAATTTTGATATTTAACTATACATTTGTAGCTTTACGATATGTTATAGTAGACGAAATTGCTTAAAAGCGAATCCAAACGCCATGCCTAATAAAGTGGCAGAAAACTCTTTACATTCATACACATCTTAATCTTTTACCATTTACATACTTCCTTCGCTTCATTCGAATTCTTCATGCATGCTTACAATTCATTCTCAATCATATTTATTTATTCCGAGGACGACCTCGCATTCTCACTATTCATTCGCTCATGTATATCTTTTTCGTCAATCTTCCATTCTATATTCTTTCCACATACCATCTCATTTGGCTGTATTCCTCTTTTTGGGTTTTTAATTTGGGCAATGATTACACAATATAATATATGATACATTGATTTGGGTAACTTCAACTTAAATTGAATATTCTTAGTTTTTTTTTTGCGTTGTCTGAAAAATGCTTTAAATATTATTTTACAATGCATTTTCTAAATATATGATTTATTTTAATATTGTTTAATAATTTGCAAATACATAAAACCGAGCAATTTATTTCGCAGATGAATTCATCTCATTCGTTTGAGGAGGCAGATTTCGCAGTTTATGGTAAGATAGTTTTTCTCATTTAACATTTGTATAAAATAACACTTCGTCATACATGTTTCTAGATACATCTAATGAATCAAATGATTTCATTGAAGATTCATTTGAGAAAAGCGTGCATAAAATTGCACCCGGTAAGTGTAGTTAGATAACAACTCAAGTTATAGCATTACAGAATATGATTTTTAGATTCTGTTGAGAATTCATTCAACAAACAATCAAGATTGGGTATGTCATTTTTATTGTTCTCATATAAATACTACTATATATTATTTATGTATAATCAAAGTCGAATTATTAACTATAATATACTGACGTTATTATTTTTTTTTGTTTTTATATACAGGCTACTCGGAATAGCTTGATATTGTAATGTGTGATTTTGGTTATTTTTATGATTGCTGTACTTTTTTAGACGCTAACCAAGAATAGAAGTTTTTTATATGTATATATTTAGAAATAAATTTTCAAATTTTTACGTTTTTTTTCATTTAATTATTCTTCTTTTTCTAGAATGCGAAACAGTAGATGATTCACTATTATCGAATAGACATAGTGAAGATCTGAATAAAAGTGATACGGTGAAAAGTACTTCGTTTGCACTAATGCAAAAAAATCCTATTATTTGTAAGTTCAAAATAATATACAATAATAATAAGTTTCAAATTGCACGCGAGTAGTATAAAATTGAAGAAATATATAATTATTCTATATAAAGTCAAATTGCAATTCTATGATTCGTATTTACCTTGAAATGATTATAGAAATTTAGGGTATAAGGTTTTTGTCCGATCAGAATAATTATGATGCGTTTTTGTAAACTTGTTACCGTTCATGGTTTACTAATACAATGTATTCTTTTCCTTAATTTATAAATATATATTTAAAAATTGTATTTTGTTTTTTAGTCATATTTCATTTTCGTTAATGATTTTAATTATTTAGATTCAGATGACGATTCAAGTTCTAGTGATCATGACGAACATTCGGATAACAATGATTCATTAGAAGAAATTGAAAAAACCCCACAATTTGTTAAAAAAGGTTTGTTATAGTCTATTATTAATCAATACCTATTTTTGTAAACTTCGTACATCTTTTCTTAATTTATAAATATGTATTTAAAAATTGTATTTCATTTTTTTTTGTCATATTACATTTTCATTAATGATTTTGATTATTTAAAAACAAATTAGGTTCAGATGGAGATTCAGATTCTAGTAATCATGAAGAACATTCGGATAGCCATGATTCATCAGAAGAAATTGAAAAAACCCCACAATTTGTTAAAAAAGGTTTGTTATAGTCTTATTAATCAATACCTATTTTTGTAAACTTCGTACATCTTTTCTTAATTTATAAATATGTATTTAAAAATTGTATTTCATTTTTTTGTCATATTATATTTTCGTTAATGATTTTGATTATTTAAAAAAAATTAGGTTCAGAAGGAGATTCAGATTCTAGTAATCATGAAGAACATTCGGATAGCCATGATTCATCAGAAGAAATTGAAAAAACCCCACAATTTGTTAAAAAAGGTTTGTTATAGTCTTATTAATCAATACCTATTTTTGTAAACTTCGTACATCTTTTCTTAATTTATAAATATGTATTTAAAAATTGTATTTCATTTTTTTGTCATATTATATTTTCGTTAATGATTTTGATTATTTAAAAAAAATTAGGTTCAGAAGGAGATTCAGATTCTAGTAATCATGAAGAACATTCGGATAGCCATGATTCATCAGAAGAAATTGAAATGTCGCCACAATTTGTTAAAAAAGGTATATAGTTTATTTATTAAAATATTTCATAGTTTTTATTATTAATAAACAATTTAAAGAAGTTATGGTCTATTCTTAGTCGGAACTTATTTTTTAAATTCATTTAATATAAACTATACACATTTATTCCTTAGTAACAATTAAATTTCTTAAATAGATCATAATTTCATCGTTCATGAGGTCGATTCGTCAAACGATATTTCCATAGTGGATTCTAGTTCAGAAGATAGTTCTTCTGAAGAATATGAATCTGGTGAGTAAGAACTCAAAACAATATGATTGTTATTAATTTCTGTAAAGTTAAATGCGGATGAAAGAAACGCATATAGTATTTTGTAATTATTATTCAAAATAGTTATCTACATTTGAATTCTATATTATTATTATTTTAGTAAAGGGTGATACACATAAAACAAGGCAGAACAAAATCATTGATATTGCATCCTCATCTGAAGAAGATGGACTGGAAATAATAAATGATCACACTGATAGTATAAATGTGAATAGATTTTTAAATAAATAATGATTCGACTCATTTGCACCTCTGTAATATATAATTCAGCATGAATATATGAATATTTATTGTTTCTGATGCCATATAAACAATTTTTAATTTTATACTACAGAAGTGCAACTGGTTATTATTAATTGATTTTCATAACTAAATCACATTTATATTTGTAGGCGAAAATGAGTACAAAACTGAAACAAGCATCCTTAACATCTATGGTACAAAATCTACCAGTGAAGCAAAGCCCAATTTTAATCAAAGATGAACCATCTAATACTATATACTGCAACGCAATTGAATACTCAAATCAGGCATCAAAAGTTGCTGATATACGAACGAATATTTTACGATGCAAGGTATGATTTTGTTTGATATTTTAATATGTTTGTAAAAAAATATACTTGCTTTAAAATTATAAACTAGAATTCTATATTTTTTTAAAGAATACAATACGTACAACAAATTTAAATATTTTGCCAGACAAAGGTGTTTTGTTGCGTCTTAGATTGGAAAATGAAGAAAGAAAAATGGTGACGGAAGAAGCGTTACTTAAGAAAATGGTAGTAGAAACTAAAGGTTGGTCTATAAATATATTTTACGATAAGTATTGCGAATCACCGTATCAAATCGTACGAGTTTAAAATGTTCGTTTATGAACTTATTTAAGCTGCGCTAGTTTTAATCTAGACTTCTTAATTGCAATTATTAATTAAGGAATATTGAATTTTATTCTGCTCTGTTTTTTATTTTTTCAATATTTCTAGTTTTAGAATATAATGGCTTTTTTGTGTCTTATAAAATGATTACGTTTTATTTTAGAAATACAAGAAAAGAAACCAATAACTTGGGATCAACTTCAAAAAAATTCAGTGTCTGTAGTTCCACGAACTTTCGGAAAACAAGGTTTGTATTTTAATTTTTAACTCTTCGTAACTCAATTAAGGATATTGAGCTGGAAAGCATCAATTTGTGTACAAAATATACGCAAGAATTGATGATCCTGCAGCAACAAGTGACAAAATATTTTAAAGGAGAGAATAAAAACGAAAACATACTACTAACATTTAGTTTTTCATAAGTATAATAGTATTTTTTATTACTATACTGAGCAATAGAGTTAATTATTGAATACAAGATCGCGTAGATGTCTCCTTTTGTTGCAACAGAGTCTTCAATTGAAAACCAGTTATTGCATGTATGCATATCAAATTTCATGTATTCTAGCAATGGCAACATATACAAATCAAAAAAGTCTTACGATGGACGGTTTAAAAAGTTTACATGACTCGTTGGCAAAGTGTCCTGGTGACGATGTTCTTGCTGACGATCCCAAAGGACTTAAAATCGATTTGATGCCTCATCAAAAACGAGCACTCGCCTGGCTCATATGGCGAGAACATCAAAAACCACCCGGCGGCATTTTAGGTATATGCTTATTCTTCACTAACTAATTTACGAAAATTAGTGAACCTAGCTAGTATGTAAATTTGTGTAAATATGTCCTTTTGACTTGTAGCGCAACGTGTACTGATTGTTTTTATCTTCACAGCTGACGATATGGGTTTAGGCAAAACTTTAACAATGATTTCATTAGTCATTCAAACCAAAGAAGATGATAATAAAGAAAATGATGAATCAGAAGACGATAGTGGCGATGAAAAATCTAAATGGATGGGTAGAAATAAAAGTATGCGCAAATCAATCTTCTATAAAATTTATATGAAATATATTTTATTTATTCTATTTTGTATTTAGTGGTCAATGGAGGTACATTAGTTATTTGTCCAGCTACGTTACTCAGACAATGGGAAGGAGAAGTTGCACAACGATGCAGGAAATACTTACTCTCAGTTGAAGTACATCATGGAACCAAAAGAGAAACTAAACCTAATCGGTAAATATAATCATATATTTACTACCCTAGTAGCACAGAATACTAAACCAATATAAAATAAACATTGGATATATATTGTCAACGTTTTATTGCGCATGTGTTTGCTTCTACAATATATTGCAGAAATCAGTGGCGTATTATTTGAAACTAGCGCAAATTTACCTAAAATGTCAATGAAACCTGCTTTAAAAACTGAAATAGAAATTTACATTGATCGCCAAATAGTTTGTTTCCTTTACTTAACTTAATATAACGTGTGGAACGTAGAAACGAGTACAAAAATTTGGATAGCTAAACCAGCGCGCCATTGGATCTGACATATATCGCCAATATTGTATTATGTTAACCCTAACTAGAGTGAGTAGATATATAAGAGTGTGGACAATCGACGAGTAGTCCCTATCTAAAGCATAGAGCGCAAGTTCCGCGCCTGTGATTGGTCGCCGCCATAGTTTGTCTAAATGTTCAAATGAAATGCATTGCGTTATATGGAGTGCGCGGCTCATATTTTCTTATACTCTTTAAATCTAAAGCACCAGATAAGATAATTGCACCCCGTATTTTTTATGTTATTCCTGAATAAATTCTGCGTATTTTATTCCGCGACAGCATATGTCTATCTTTTATAGAAACATTTATACGAAAGTCGAAACATTTCGCGCTCAAATATTACGGTATAAACATAATTTTAAAATACACAGTTTGAATTAATAAATGTAATAAGCATAATAAACAGTGTTTATTTTAAGAGATTCGCGAAATGTATAACACTAATATACTTGCAAGTATACAGCACAAATAGTTATATTAGCCCGCGAAATGTTTGGAATTTAGTATAAATGTTTCTATAATAGATAGACCTATGCTGTCGTGGAATTAAATACGGAGAATTTATTCAGGAATAACATAAAAAATACGGGGTGCTATTATCTTATCTGGTCCTTTAGATTTGAAGAGTATAAGAAAATATGAGCCGCGCGCTCCATATAACACAATGCATTTCGTTTGAACATTTAGACAAACTATGGCGGCGCCAATCACAGGCTGGGAAGCTATTGTCCACACTCTTATATATCTAGTCACTCTAACCCTAACTACATTGAGCCAATGTGTTAACCAATATTGGTATTATATTACTGTGCTGCTGGGGGAATTGCCAAAAATCGAAGTAGTGCGTTTTAATAATAAATATTGTTGATTTTCAGTTTAGCCAAGTATGATATGGTCATAACTACATTTAAATTAGCCATGGTTGATTTTGAAAAGAAAGTATGTCATCCATGATTTCTAGATAAATATGTGTCTGATTGATTGATTTTTAAAGGGTCCGTTGTTCCGCATCAAATGGAAACGTATCATTTTAGATGAAGCTCACGTGGTACGAAATCACAAATCGCAAACGTCACTAGCTGTTTGTGGCTTATCCGGAAAATCGAGATGGGCTTTAACAGGAACTCCTGTCCATAACAAAGAACTAGATTTGTATGCACTTCTAAAGTTCTTGAGATGTTCCCCATTTGACGATATTAACGTAATTTACTGTCGCGACGTCATATATAAGTGAATGATAATGTATATTATATTATTTAGATTTGGAAACGTTGGGTGGCCAATAAAAATGCTGGTGGTCAAGAACGTCTCAATACAGTCATGACTTCTTTAATGTTACGGCGAACTAAAGAAGAGTTACAAAATAATGGTGCACTGCAAGGACTTCCACAAAAAAAATACGAACTTATTCAAGTCGAATTAGACAATGCAGAAAAACAAATATACCAGAAAATTTTGATATTCTCGCGCACTCTTTTCGCTCAATTTTTACATCAGAGGAAAGAGAAGGATCTGGATACAGCATATAAAAATATAAAAGATGATGCATTATTGAAGAACAGTTCGTATTTTATCATTTATTTATTTTTTTAAAATAAAAACACTAATTATTTTTAGTTGAAATTGAGGAATACAACAAAATGCGCAAGCAAATATTGCATATGAATGGCGGCAATGAAGTAAGATCAAATGATATTTTAGTGCTCTTGTTGCGGCTGCGGCAAATTTGCTGCCATCCTTCTCTTATCGTTGGTGTAAGTTTGTAATATGTTTTAAAATGCTCATAAAATAGTCTTTTTGCGACTTTGCTCAATTAATATTAAAAATAGATCGAAACCAATTTATTTGATTGATAATTCATGCAATAATATTGGTACCAAACGCGAGAAATAATAGAATGATTTTACAGATGTTAACTGATGGTAATAATGGTGACGAAGAGCTTGAAGAAGGGCTGGAAGAAGATGTAGAGTTAGATATAGTTGATAGGATTAATAAATTAAAATTAGATGAAACAAATAAGCAGACGCCAATAAATCCCGAACCAGGTGGTATTGTTGATCAAATGAGTAATTTAAATGTGAATGCTCAAGAGAATGAACCTGAGAATTTTAATACAGCTATCAATAAAGTTTTAAGTTTATCTAATCCAGTGTTTGCCAAAGATAGATCTAATGAAAAGGTACATTTTTATTTTTATCTCACAACTTTCAATCACGTTTTTATAATAAAAAAAAGCATTGTTTTTCTGTTAATAGGCAAAAAAAGTAAGCACGTGACAAAAGTCGCGGGGATCGAATTCGTTCGCATTCAACGCTGAGAGACATGTTAACCTTATGGCCAGAATCGGCGGCTCATTTATTTTGAAACATTACACTTGCATTTGTCGATGAAACAATGAAAAAAATGAATGTGTTAGGGGCAATAGAATAACCTTTATGCTATAGTGTTTATGAAATTACGAACATCTTTAATAAAGCTATATTTTCAAATTGACAATGCATTTTATGTTAAATGCGCCTCTGCACATGCGCGACCATGCGCAATATGCTGCGTTTGTTTGGCTTCGTTGTAGAAAATGTAAAAATCCAAACAAACGCAGCATATTGCACATGGTCGCGCATGTGCAGAGGCGCATTTAACATAAAATGCATTTTCAATTTGAAAATATAGCTTTATTAAAGATGTCCGTAATTTCATAAACACTATAGCATAAAGGTTATTCTATTGCCCCTAACACATTCATTTTTTTCATTGATTCTTCGACAAATGCAAGTGTAATGTCTCAAAATAAATGAGCCGCCGATTCTGGCCATAAGATTAACATGTCTCTCAGCGTTGAATGCGAACGAATTCGATCCCCGCGTCTTTTGTCACGTGCTTACTTTTTTTGCCTATATGTTATATAGCGATATTTATATTTAACAAATAAATCCCATTTGTTATTGTAGATTCGACTTATAAAAAAGATTATCAATGAAAAGGTACTTCCAGCTGGAGAGAAGATAATAATTGTTTCACAATGGACAAGCATGTTAAGTATAGTGCATCAGCATTTGAAAGCAGATGAAATTAAATGTGCAGTATTGGATGGATCAGTACCTGTGCACAAACGAAATGAACTTGTTGTGTGTTTCAACGATCCTACTCACAAAATAAAGGTATGCCATTTATAATTACTACTGTACAGCTCTATAAATTTGTTTATAAATCATTCATAAAAGTAGCTATAGATCAATATTATGAAAATGTTATATATTTTTCTTATATTAGGTGTTACTTCTGTCGTTAACGGCTGGTGGAGTTGGTCTGAATTTAGTCGGTGCCAACAATTTGTTGCTGTTAGATCTACACTGGAATCCGCAATTAGAATCGCAGGCACAAGATCGAATCTATCGTGTTGGACAAACGAAAACTGTCGTCATTTACAAGTAAGTACTTTTAGTATCTTAATAATTGAGTTGTGACAGCGAGAGAGATGCAATGCTTCCCCTTCTCCAAATTCAAAACCGGGGTATAGCAATATGAGATATTAGCATTGTGTAAATGGCCGAAAAATGAAGTAATTGTGGTATGAGCTGAATTTCAGAGGTATAGCGGAAGAATTTTGCAAAACGTTGCATTGCCACCACACATGTCAAGGATGTATTTATGATACAGAATTACTTTTGGTTTTGTTAAGGGTCGAAATAAAAAGTTATTTACAAATGAAAATTCAAATATTTTACACGTTAGTTCAAACTAGCTGCTGTGAGCGCTGGTGGTGGTAATATCTCTAAGCTCAACCTGTCAAATCTGAGAGATATTATAACTTTTACTCAACGTAATGGACCCATAGCAACAAGAGATATTGTTTAATATTAAATCAAACAATATGGAACAAGAACAAAATAAAATTAATGAAATAAAAGATAAATTTTAAAATATATTCAAATTATAGAAAGTGACACATTGAGTTTCGGGATATAACCACCACGTGCGCTCGCGGTAGAACACAAGTAAAAAATATTTGAATTTTCATTTGTAAATAACTTTTTATTTCGACGCTTAACAAAACCAAAAGTAATTCTATATCATAAACACATCCTTGGCATGTGTGGTGGCAATGCAACGTTTTGCAAAATTCTTCCGCTTTACCCTCTAAATTCAGCTCGTACCACAATTACTTCACTTTTCGACCATTTACGCAATGCTAATATCTCATATTGCTATACCCCGGTTTTGAAAAGTGGAGGGGGAAGCTAAAATATTCTCTTTTCAATTTCGCATTTCTATTATATAAAATAGGTAATAGTTTATATATTTCAAATAAAATGCTCATTATTCTTTCTTACTCGAAGACTTGTTACAACTGATACAATCGAAGAACGTATTAAAGCCTTGCAAGATAATAAACTTGCTATGGCCAGTGATATATTATCGGGAACCAGATCTGGAGCGGGCACTAAACTAAGCTTAGATGATTTGCGAATGTTGTTCAATGTTTAATTTATTTTATAATTTAAGAACTGTTTCTTTTCGATCCATGTTTATATGCTACATTCCAATTTATTCAGAAACAAATACATTATCTAATTTTTTTTCCAAATAACAAATGTCACATTTAAGGAGTTCCATTAACTTAAAATGTGCTTTTTTTTTAAATATTTAGAATTCTAAAATATATTTTATGTAATAACCATATTTTTTCTACTTTTATAAAAATAATACGATTTTATTAAATAGTATTTTAATACATGTAAATACTTATATAACTGTTATTATAGTAAGACATTTTTCCATAACTATTGATGTTTTATTCCATAAACAAACCTATATCTAACATCATATTACATAAAGTGTTAAATAAATTATTTACATAAGTTTTAATGCGTTGGGTAATAATATCTATACATAACACAATCTATCAAATGGCCTTATAAATTATTCAGTCTAATGTAAAACTCAAAGTAGTATTGGCGATTTGTGGCTCTGAATTCGAATTGCTCAATCGCGCTTGATCAAATTGGATCAATATCACCAAATATGTTGTCACAGCACCGATTATCTATAAAATAAATGTTTCGTTATTATATTTACCAATCTTTTTAGCGAATTGTATTTACCGAATATAATAAACTGTAATCAACAGTTACAAAACCTAACGCGGAGAATTCAATTTGTTGATGCAACATTTGTAATGAATACATTTGAACCTAAAATAATATAATTTAGTAGTTATTATGACACTATATCTCAACAATGCTTCAATAATATAATTTTAGTACAAGAACAACTCTTTTTATACATTCACACTTATAAACTTGACTCTCTTCAATTTTCCAACATATTATTACATTATCTTTCATTGTTATTCGTGCTTAGTGCATTTTTACTTTCTTATACGCAGTATAAGTATTGTAATCATGAAAAATTTCGAACTCGAGATTTTAACGGAAATATACGTTTTGACCTTCCCTGAATCGATTCCGACTATTTTTGGAATGACGTCCGTCTGTGTCTGTGTGTGTGTGTGAGCGCTCTACAGCCCAAACGGCTAAAGGGAAAATTATGAAATTTTAAACTTAAGATTTGTATGTGCCTGGCACGAAAACCTCCTATTTTTGAAAATCATATTCCGACCGGAAGTGCATGTTTACCCTAGTCATATTTTGCAGTTTCTGCAATTACTCAAAAATGGTTACAGTTACAGAAAATTTTTGTGAACAAAAATTAATGATATTTATATTTAGCACAAGTTTTGTTTGAATCTTTTTTCCAAAAAAAGTACTGGTTTCAAAATAAATGTCTGCTTATTATATATATTGTTACATAAATCGTATCATCTGCGCCTGTCAATTGTTTAACAAAATAGACTTAAATAATTTGAAGTTTGACATTTAATATTTATTCTAAGAAACATATTTAGTGTAAATGCGATCTAAAGGTTAGAACAAATATTATAAATTAGAAAAATAATGTAACTACGATATGGTTTAACCCATATGCGGATAAGAAAGTTCGGTGCATGACACTGCAGATATTTTCAAATTATAAATCATTCTTACATGGCTCTCAAGTTCTATATTTTTTATATGATTCCTCAACTGATGCAGAATCGTGGCGGTATCAGCTGCCTAAAATTCACATCTAATCAATATTAAATTGCTATGGAAAATAATCTTATTCTATGATATTTATGGAAACTTTCATATATTCTAATGATCAAGAAAAATGTACATAGACGAAGACGCTATACTTAACAGTATTACAAGTTGTTGAACATGTTCTGACAAGCAAGTATAATTCGTAAATTTCATCCAATAACCACGATATTGTTGAGCCCATATAGAAAACTGTAGTACGATTTTTATTTGAAGTGAGTAGAGTGTAAAAAAAATATGATTGAAATATTATATTCGCAAGCGCAACTCCCAAATACACTAATAACTGTATCGAATAAGCTGTTATAATATTTTGTATGATTTTACGGAGCTTGTAATGTGCCCTGCACAAAACATACATCGTTTTCGTAATGTTTTTGATCGTATCATTCGTTTTATATTCTAGAAATGCCGTTTTATATGCGAACATTGATTGAATAGTATTATTGATTTTTTGGTATCGATCGTGTACTTGTACTACGAAAGTAACGAATAGATTTTTCGCAACGCTTTTAATTATTGTTGTCGCACACATTAAGCATTGTTGTATAAAATCGCTTTTCATCGTATTCATCATCATAATCAAACGTATTATTGCCGATATAATGATATAGGTGATTCTTGTGTAAACCCATTTCGCATCTTTCTTATAATCAATGTCTATTTTTATTGATTCTAATGTATCGTCAATCACGCATAATCGTTTTAAGATTTTGATTGTGAAACTCCGAAATATCAAACCGAATATAATGAATGTAAACATTAGGACTATCATCAAAGCACTTTCGATTATGACTGTATATTTTGGAACTAGTGTATAATTTTCACTGTCATCTTCTAAGGAATATATTGTTTGAATGGTCATTCCTAAATATATTGATAGATATATTAAAGTGTAAATAATGTCGATTTTAGAAGTTACAGGTGATTTACATCCTTTTATGATCTTCATTGAGTAAGGTAGGACTCCTAATACGCGTGCAATAAAGTGAATTGGCGATAGGACGGAACAAACATTCGGTCGAATTTTTTTTTGTGTCATTTTAATCGATTTTCTGTGTAACTTTTTTGTTTTACATATTTTACGCTACTTTAAATCAACATTTTACGCTTCATTTTAAATGCAATTTATTCTATATGTTTAAATTAAATTTCCTAATAACACTTTTAAGTAATTAATTGTTGCACCATTTAATTTTATTTTGTTTTTTTTTACTTTGATGGAACAAAGCGTAATATTTTATTCACTTTTTAAAATTATGTGCGATTTAAAACAAAATGTGTGATTATTTTGAGTGACACAATTCACGAATAGAACTTGAGTGTTATTTTGTATTTGTTCTACGAAATTGTATAGTAGATATCAATATCGAATTAATTATTTACACTTATTGAATATTGATGACTTTATATAGCAAAACAATCAAATTACCTAATGGTTGATGTTTGATTGGGATTACACATCATATTGATTAAGATCTAGGCATTAAAAACATTTCTTTAATATTTTACAGATAATTGAACATATACATTTCATAAATATATAATAATATATTTGTTTGTATATTTATTTAAATATGTGTAATTAATAGTATATAACTTATGAATAATAATAAATTGTGTATTTTGAACAATGGCGAATTAACATTCCGACTATATTTGCTAATTCGGCCATGGCTATTCCTTATTTATATAATATCTTCTGTAATATATTACTGATTGGATTTAAAATATCAATGGATTCAACCAGGCGCCTAGACAATATATGTTCCCAATTTGGTTGAAATCGGTTCAGTACATTCACAGTAGAAGACGCGACAAAAATTGGTCTTACGACTAGAGAACGAGCGAGTGACATTTTCAGTGTGAAATTAATTTTCGTGACAAACAAACATGTAAGCTCTTTTGTACTATGTATAACGACCTAAAAATGTTATGAGGAACATAAAAGTAATCGCCGTGATAAGTTCTATGGGATTTCGGGACTATGTCTATATATCTATCCATATGGCCATGGTGTAGCACTCTGTGGAAGTTGTTGAAAATTCGAGGTTATAATTAATATATCCTTGTTTTATATAATTATTTTAAACAGAAGAAAAGTACAAATATGAAGTTTACAAAAATATTATATCGTCAACACATTGATCGCATGTTCAAAGCTCATTGGAGAGTTCAAGGGCAGCGATTACCGATTGATACAAAAGCTGAAAAAGTTTTATTGGCGAAAGGAATACCCGTTTTTGAACCAGAAGACCTTCTCAGACCACAGAGGGCTAAAATAACGTGCGCATTACTTTGTCTTACGTTGTGCGCCTGGTAAATGTATTTCTTTCAGATTAAACATAGTAGGCTTTGCTCCGAAGCCTATTCCAAATAATAAAAACCACCCAAATTGGAATGAGAAAGTTTGTTATACCTATCGCGATAATAACGTCCTATTAGAAGGACTAGAGCAAGCGAAAATAATCACAAAAACTGTAGAATTAAATACGAATTTACCAGAAAGGATATTGCATACGCCCAAACCATCAAAAGATGTAAATAACGCAGTATTAAGTGTGATTAAATCGGCGCATTTATTCGATACTCAACAAGAAAAGTTACCGAAAATTAAAGATCCTTTACGACCTGCATATAACTTCCCTCGAGTCTTGGGAATTACTAATGAACGGGCGAAGTAAGGATTATGATCAAATATTTATATGAATAAGATATTTATTTTTGATTTTAGTAACATTTTAACAACAAAATTACTTCAATTATGTGAAAGTTTAAGCGACAAAAACCTAGTAAAGAATCGAATAATTTTAAATAACACAAAGTTGGTTGTACCTTATACAATATCCGATGATAATATACAATTAGAATTGACAGCAGATAAATTAATGTTGTCCAAAAAGCCACTGGATATTCTAACAATGGAAACCACAAATGAATTAGAGCTACCAAATCTGTTTCCAATCAAACATACTATAACACTGGTGCCTGAAAATATTTACGAACTAAAGGATATTTATCGTAAGTTACCATATTTATTTATTTAAAATATCGTTACGACTTGATTTTATTTTAGCTCTAAAACAAAACGCCTCGAAATATCATCCACACACTGTCTTTGTCTATCATGATCATACGAAAGTAAGTAATTTATACGAGGAAGAAGTTACAGAGTCTCAAATTCTTGGTAGATCTTTAGTGAAGACTTTCGCTGTTTCTGCTGCATATGCCCGGCAAAAATACGGGGTAATTTTTTTTTTTAAATATAAATACATATTTGTTAACTTAAAAATCGTTTTGTAGAATAATGTTAAGGTACTACCTCAACCAATTACGTTACAATGCATCCAGACCGATGGCAGAGTATTTCATTTTGCGATGTTACAATTAAATAGTTTAGATTTCGAAGATGGTAACGTGAAGAATATTTGGTTCAGTATGCCGAGAATTCAGTTATTCCAGGCTTGTGAGTACCGTGCTGGAAAGCCAATTGTTCAGGGTTACAATCAAGATGTTATTAAATATCTACTTGCTTTTTATAACAGCGTTTAATCGTTGACTATTGTATAAAATATTTCTAAATATATTAATAAAACACAGTTGAATTATTATTTTATACATTACGTATCGTAATGCCTATTCCCAATGGGGTGACAGAAAACCCTTTACATTCACTCACCTCTTGATAATCTTTCTCCATTACACACTTTCGCTTCTTTCAAATTCTGCTCCTATAAAAACGAGCAGACCTTCGTTTCGGCCTTAAGTAAAAAAAAAAACAAAACAGCCACTCTTATTAATGCTGCTAAAACAATGAATAAACGTAAAATAATTCAAATATATTGTTAATTAATTACTTATACGCAGTATAAGTATTGTAATCATGAAAAATTTCGATCTCGATATTTTAACGGAAATATATGTTTTGACCTTCCCTGAATCGATTCCGACTATTTTAGGAATGACGTCTGTCTGTGTGTGTTATGTTTGTATGTGAGGGCTCTACAGCCTAAACGGCTAAAGGGAAAATTATGAAATTTTAAACTTACGATTTGTATGTGCCTGGCAAGAAAACCTCCTATTTTTGAAAACAATATTCCGACCGGAAGTGCATGTTTACCCTAGTCATATTTTGCAGTTTCTGCAATTACTCAAAAATGGTTACAGTTACAGAAAATTTTTGTGAACAAAAATTAATGATATTTATATTTAGCACAACTTTTGTTTGAATCTTTTTTCCAAAAAAAGTACTGGTTTCAAAATAAATTCATTTTTAAAGTTTCTGCAATTACTCAAAAATAGTTGCAGTTACACAAAAATTGTTAGGATAAAAATTATAGATATCAGTATTTTGTACAACTTTTATTTGAAACTTTTTTTTCCAAACGGTACCGGAAGCAACAAAATGGCTCTTGAAATTTTTTATTATATTTATTTTTACATAAATCGTATTATCTGCATCTGTCAATTGTTTATCAAAAAAAAGCAAAACAGACGTAAATAATTTGAAGTTTGACATTTTATATTTATTCTAAGACGTATATTTAGTGTAATAGTGTTCCAGAGGTTAGAACAAATATTATAAATTAGAAAAATAATGAAAATAGGATGTGATTTAACCCAAAAGCGTATAAAGTTCGGTGCATGACACTGCAGATATTTTTTAATTGTTAACAATTATTAATATTAACATTTGTTTAAATAAATTACAAAAACCTTTTCAATATTTTCGAAAGTTAATTTGAATAACTAATTTAAACATTTTTGGAAAGGAAATTTGGTGGAAAATAAACACATGTTTCTTTCAAATCAGTTGTAATCAACAAAATAACAATAAATTAAGCAACACCTATATTATATTCGCTTAGGACAAGATATATGTGCACTGTGCTTTTTGTAAAAACTATTTATAAAACGATTTAACATGTTTGTTGTTTTGTTTTCCCAAATACAATACAGGTGTTGATGTTGTTCAACAAATACTTTGTTATACACATAAACTAATATTTGCCATCTATTTTTATTTACCTTTTTATCAACATTGCACAGCAAATAACAATATATGTTTCTATTTGACAGAATTTCTAACATATTTTTTATTCATTTTGTACACAAAAAGCTACAGTTCTACACAAATTAACCCGTGATGTATTTTATACGAAAATAAAAACGAATTTTAATATTTTTCCTCATGTATAAATAAAAAAAATTGTATCACATAAAATAATGGATAAACATAATTAACTGGTAGACCGTTTTAATAAAAACTACATTTCGAATTGTTTATTTTAAATAAAAGCATTCGTAAATAAAATAGTAGGAACTAAAATTGTATAAAAATGTGTATACTAGATATAATTGTTAAAGTAATGATATGAAATACCTGTGATTATTTACTTGAATAACATACTATATTTTATTTTGTTTTTTTTTTTTCATAAATGTCTTGTACTTTTTTAAATGATTGGCAAAGTGAACGCGGCACTAGTATCGCTTATGTTGTCTATTTTGTTCAAGTTGTCGATGTATCTACAGAATATTTTATTATAAACTTCAAATATCCAAAACTAAACGCTTATGACGTGATTCCAGTGTTCTAAACCAGAGCAGCGGTAAATCACTTTACCAAAATTACATATAAAAATCTATATTATATACTATATTTATAAAAAAATCTTGGACATAAAAATGTTTGCATACAATTACGTTGACACTATTTTGTTGTTGTTGTTGTTGTTAGATAATTATTCGCTAAATGTTTCGTAATCCGAATGTCACACAGACGCGCGTTTGCATTTAAGGCCTGAGCCAAGAATAGTCGAAGAGGGATGGTAACTTGAATCAAGCAACAAATGTTGATTATCATAGTGATTCAATCCGAGACAATTACAAGAGCAAACTGATGTTTGATCTGCTTCCAAATCATCGACAAGAATCGCATGTCCTGATAATAATTTACCATTCACTGCCATTACCTCACCGTCCAATGTGAGTACGTGATGCGACGAGGATTGTAGTTCGTTATCTTCTCGTCGCACATCTTCAGCGTTCCTGCATTATAAATAGAAATAAGATGATTTTTAAGTCTAAATTCTACGCATAAATAAAAATGTTTATTCTTTTATTATAGATCTAAAAATAGTTTTTTTTTTATTACTTACATTGTCATAAAACGTAGAACTAACAGATTGATACTTGCAGCTACCACCGCTAGTCCAAACAGAATGAATATAAGGCTTAACGCTACGTAACCAGGTTTTTTCTGAAGAGCTTCATCATTCTGAAATTTAAGAAATTACACTTAAGGGGGTCTTCCGGTATAATTTTTTCAAAAAATCTATTTTTTTTTTGCATGAAATCAAAGCTAAACATGTCTAAAAAATGTGGGTAAAAGGATATTTCGATCCAGCAAATATTTACGTCGCTACAGGCCTTTGAATGCATCGCCGTCCCGAGCGAAACTACATTTTTCAAAACTGCGAGCATTCTAGCGTTTGAACGGTTCAACCAATTGACTTTGTTCTTTGCTTCCGTTATTGAAAACACTTTTCTTCATGGAATGGACTAACCTCCCGGTGCAATTTGCAATTTTAAAGATTTTTTACAGCCTGTCAAAGTCAAAAAATCGACCGAAAAACACGACTTTTTTTTTCAAATGCCCGGCATTTTGTCAAATTTTTGAGTTTTACAAAATTTCGTAGTTCATTCCATTCTCTGAACTATACTCTTCAAGAAACTGAGCTGTTTTTGTTTCTCGGTGACGAATAACGACCTCTAGGCTGCTCGCAGTTTTGGAACATTTCCGCCGGGCAGCCGCCATATTGGACGCTATTTTGATTTTTTCCACTCGACAAAAATCCCAATTGTAGAGCAAGGATGAATAAAGATTTTAAAAAAAACCCCAGGTTTCTAACTCTTACCAGTTCCCTGGAAAAAAAATCCAAAGTTTGGGTCAATTATACCGGAAGACCCCCTTAAGTCACTAAGCAAACATATCCGCAGTGTCTTGCACTAACATTTCGTATTTTATTTATAAGATTATATACATTCGTATAAGAAAGTATATGAATATAACGACAAGAAAAATTTGGGCAACTCCACCAAAAAATATTATATACTTACTTATTATATATTAGGAACAGATGTATTGTAATAATGATAATTTGCCATCGTAGATAATATTAGGGATAGGGTTGAATGACGAAAGATTGTCAAGTAATGGCATTAATTTATATAAAATATGATTTGGATATGATCATGTAGTATTTCACAAAAATGGGATGTAAATATTGAATCAGAATTAATAATATATACCTGCTTCTTATATAGTGACAGTTAATAAATCAACTTACCTGTAAAGCAACATAATCACCAAAGCCAATTGTTGTTAACGTAACAAAGCAATAATAAAAACTGTCGAAATAGCTCCATCCTTCATATCTTGAGAAAACCGCCGCCCCTGTAGTAATAATAATGGTTGATAACATTCCTGTAGCCAGCATAAGATTCATTTCAGTTGCCTCTGTCCGCTGACAGTGCAGATACCGTTTGGCTCTTCGTATCACCACCGATGCAAATTTATTCAAACGTTCACCGATACTTTGGAACATTACCAAACCCAACGGTATTCCAACCATTGCATATCCCATACAGAATGCCTTTCCCCCAGTTGTGACTGGCGTCGAATGTCCGTAACCAATCATAGCTAATACAACGGTAGCAAAATAAAAAGCGCCAGCAAATTTCCATTGTGGACCAGCTTTATGTGGCTTGTTTTCAATTATTACTAATTCTATCATTCGGTAGTCTTCAGCTGTAATATTGTATTTCTTTATAAGATGATCTCGAACATCTATTATTACAGATTAAACAAATTTATAATTTAATTACAGCGCACCCAAACCAATTTTCTAAATAATATTTATTCAATAAATAATTAACATTTGAATTAGAACGAAAATAAACATAAAACATAAACGAATAAAACAAGCGATTTATTATTTATGATACTTTGTTCTATTCTAGAGAAATTTAAATTGTATTTAATTATTTTTTTAGTTTAAATAAAGAGTATTATTCATTATTATAATAAAAACAATTGCTGGGATGTATTAATTGATTTTATGAGCCAGGTGAAGCGTTAGTGAATGTACGTGTTTTTGTTATTGTAAATAATAAATACCTGATAGCATCTTTGATCTGCGTCGTTCCGTGTCTGATTCGAGGGCGTCGAAAACAGCAGCACCAATCAACAAATACGTAAATGTACACACAACGAGCGATAATGTTCTAACATTTTGTCGCTTCATAATAACGTTACGAAAACACCATTTATTTATCACGCACTACTTTTTGATCAGTGCTGATAGGATGACCAACAGCTGACAACACAAACCTAGCTGGGGGTGTTTGTGTATTCCATGTTACGCTAATATTGATTCGACGCTTGGGCGTCGTAGTACGAGTATATTCTAGTGACTTTTTACTTTACATTTACCAACTGTGGACTACGGGAAATATTATTAAATATTTTTAACTTTATTGCTATCTTTATTAATACATGTATGCATCAAGGGTGTATTATTTATATATATAGACAATTAGATAAATATTTGATTTGTTTTTTATTTATTTTTTATTATCTTATTAGTAAATAAAACAAAAACTAATGTAATAAATGTAACTGGTCTTTATAAAATCAGGCAAAAGTTTGTTTTTTCCATTGGAATCCCACGAGTACACCCCTGTTTTTATGCAATTTTCATTGATGTTAATATTTTTAAATTTGTAATTCATTGAACAATGAAATTATTATAATAAAATAGAAAACTACAATGATGATTTTAAATTTCAAATTGAATTATAATAATTAACACATTTTTTCCAATGCCAAATATTTAATTTACAATTTGACTTTGTACTTAGTTGTCGCATAATGATTAATAATTGACACATAGTTTATTTTTTATTATTTATGAGTATACAAAAACAACGTTTTTCGTTCTAATTTGTAGAAAATGCAATAAAATTTGCAAAATTTTCCTACCACCATTAAATGCATAAACTGTTCTTTTTGTGAAATATGAATAATTTTGAGTAGCATATAACTTTTGAGCAACATATAACTTTGATTATAAATTTATGTGAGTATGTGCGTGTGTGTGGGCACGTGTGCTTCTCTCTGTGTGTGTGTGTGTGTGTGTGTGTGTGTGTGTGTGTGTGTGAGCTCTACAGCCTAAACGGTTGAAGATACAATAATGAAACTTTAAATTTAAGATTTGTATATGCCTGGCAAGAAAACTTCCTATTATTGAATCGAACTGTAATTCTGAGAATTCAAATAACAGTAGTTTGGTTTTCCAAGTAAGCAAATACAGTCCTGTATATAGGAAGAATGAAAATAATTCCATTTTGGCACCGAAAATTTATGTACGCTATGATGCATATAAAAGGGAATGCAATATGTATATTTTACATTTATGTAACTAAAATGAGTCTCGTGGCTTCATATTACGCTAACAAAAATGTGCTTATTACGGGTGGTATAGGATTTTTGGGTAAACTTTTAATTGATAAACTACTGCGCTCTTGCTCAGATATTGCAGGGATATATGTAATTATTCGAGAGAAAAAAGGATATAGTCCGAATAAAAGGTTGAATAAAACGTTAGAGGATATGGTAAGGC
This sequence comes from Nebria brevicollis, assembly GCA_944738965.1. Classification (NCBI taxonomy): domain Eukaryota; kingdom Metazoa; phylum Arthropoda; class Insecta; order Coleoptera; family Carabidae; genus Nebria; species Nebria brevicollis. The sequence continues at coordinate 14,295,054 of OX122901.1, read as the reverse complement.
ATCTAATATATATTCTATACAATAAATGGTGTTATATTAGTTGTTGTTTATTATTTCCTTGCGGGTTAATTGAGTATTCGATTTAATTACAGTGTTATTCAAATAACTACTATAATTATTACTTAATTAAAAAACAATTTGCATTGTTACTTACTAAGACGGACTTGTTATTAAATACTTACGAGTGGACTTCCGTATATCCGAAAAGAACTTTGTTTTCCCCATAATCAAATTATTATAACGATACCTAATTTTTTGCAATTAAATTATAAATAGAAAATCTATAGTTATTGAAATAGTACTCATACATGAATTAAAAAAAATTATTCTGTCTAAATTATGCTTCTTGTAAAACATTTAAATAAATGAAATAAACATGTATATGAATAAATATAATTACCTAGGCGAGTTAAGAAAAATTGTAATTATGTTTATAGCTATTTGATCAACTGAAAGAAGAACGTCCCGAATTTAAAAATAAATTGCATGTCATATCAGGAGATTTGCAATATGAAGAATTGGGACTTCATACACGCGATAAAGAACTTTTAATAAAAAAAGTATAGTATTTCTGAATTTATATATATATATATATATATATATATATATTTTTTTTTTTTTTTTAATTTCAATTATTTGTTAGATAAATATTGTGATTCATTGCGGAGCAACAGTGAATTTCAATGCATCATTAAAATCAAGTGTTTTTACAAATGTGAGAGGCACGCGTGAAATAATACGTTTATCTGAACAAATGGAAAATTTAAACTCCTTTTTATACATTTCAACTGCTTTCTCACACTGTTATTATAAAACGACTACAGAATCTTTTTACCCAGCGCCTATTCAGTCGGACACTTTAATTAAGATGGTGGAGGAAATGGATGATGCAGTTATAGAGAAAATGACACCTAGGTAATACAAATTAAATAGTATTAGTAAATTCATATTCTACCAATGAAAAGTCATAGTGATTGAATTTAAACAAAATACTATAATTTGCATTTTAGCTTATTGGGAAAGTGGCCAAATGTATACTCGTTTACAAAAGCCGTATCCGAAGCTTATATTCAAACAAAACTAGATACTATTCCTATTGGTATACTAAGGCCTTCAATTGGTAAGAAATAAATAAATTAGACCTGAATAGTTTATTTTAAAACGCAAATAAAATATAGAATCATATAAAAATAATAATTATTAAAAAATTAAGAGAATAAATAACATTTTTTTAATAAATTAAATTTATGTAATTAGGACTTTTGAATATTAGTAAAATATTATTATCTAATAGTGATTAATTACAGCCTCTGTTTCAATTTAGAGCACTATTCGCTACGTACAATATGTAGGTAGCAACTATAATAAATGTATTGACTTTTTAGTGATACCAACTTATGTAGAACCATGCAAAGGATGGACTGATAATTATAATGGCCCCGTTGCATTTGTAGCTGCAACAAGAGTCGGCTTATTAAGAGTGTATTATGGTAATTATGATAGAAAAATGGATGTCATTCCAGCCGATTATGTTACCAATAACATCATCTGCGCCATACCAGATGTTGCGAAACAATTGTAACAATCTCACCGAATGCGAAGCGAATTGTCGTGCAAATTTTCAACGAGAACCTGTACGCCGATTCGCATTGTTATTTGTCAATTGATCATAAATCGAAATGATAATATTTCTATTTTAGTGAACAACAATTAGACGTTAAACAGAAAAACATTATCTATAACAGCGTCGCAACAAATACATACGCGCCAAAGTCGTACGAATTTATATTTCAATTATTAAACACGTATAAGTATAAATTGAGCAGCGCGATATATGCAGCATTTTTAATAAACACGTCATGGTTTCCGTTGTACATTATTTATTCGATATTTTTGCATTTTATACCAGCTTTATTCATAGATACTTTTAGCGTTATTTGCGGCAAGAAACCTCAGTAAGTTTTTTGAGTCATCTGCTTTATTTTTTAAATCATCTTTTATATTTTTAACTACAATAATTTTTACTACACTGGAAATGTTTATTTTTTAGACTAATAAAACTGTATCAAAAAATCCATAAGATAATGATGGTAACAATAGTCTTCAGATATTCTGAATTTGATTTTCATAATACGAATAATAATCGACTGTGGAATGAGTTGACTGATGTCGATAAAAAATTATTTTGTTTTTATATGTCGAATTTGGATTGGAGCGAATACTTTGCGAATTTTTCGTTCGGAATCAAAAAGTACTTATTTAAGGAGAAAATGGATGTACAAAGTATTAAAGAGGCGGAAAATAAATATAACAGGTAAAGTACAAAATGGTATTTGGATGTAATATAATATGATAGATATATTTTAATTATAGATTAATAGCTATACACTCTTGTGTGAAGGGCACATTTTATATGATTTGCGCATTTATAATATGGAAATTATTTGCTTTTGTAACTAGAATTTTATAAATTGTATTGTATAATATATAAAATAATTTTGTATCAGCGGAGCCATAATTCAAAAGATAAAACATCTGCAGTGTCATGCACCGAACTTTCTTATACGCATTCGGGTTAAACCATATCGTAGTTTCATTGTTTATCTAATTTATAATATTTGTTCTAACCTTTAGATTGCTTTTACACTAAATATATTTCTTTGAATAAATATTAAATGTCAAACTTCAAAATATTCAAGTCTATTTTGTTAAACAATTGACAGGCGTAGATGATACGATTTATGTAAAAATATATATAATAAGCAGAAATTTATTTTGAAACCAGTACTCTTTTTGGAAAAATATTTCAAACAAAAGTTGTGCCAAATATAAATACCTTTAATTCTTGCTCAAGAAATTTTTCTGTAACTGTAACCATTTTTGCGTAATTGCAGAAACTGCAAAAAATGACTAGAGTAAACAGGCACTTCCGCTTTGAATATTTTTTTCAAAAATAGAAGGTGCACACCTCAGGCATATGCAACTCTTAAGTTTATAGTTTCATAATTTTAGCTTCAACCGTTTAGGCTGTAGAGAGCATACACACACACACACACACACATAGACACACACACACACAGGCAGACGTCATTCCAAAAATAGTTGGAATCGATTCAGGGAAGGTTAAAACGTATATTTCCGTTGAAATCTCGTGATCGAAATTTATCATGATTACAATACTTACTTATACTGCGTATAAGAAAGTAAAAAACTGTATTGTGTTCTTAAATAAAATAAATAAATTATTACAAACATTTTTCATATATTCATAAAAATATAAACCAATAAGTAATATTCGATAAATTCTATAATAACTTTCTAATTGTCTATAAAAGATTAAAAATATATTCCTTAATATAAAATATGTTATGTTTCACCATTTATCACACGGATATCCGAAGATGGATACAATCTTCGAATTAATATCACAGCACTAAAAATACATAAATATAATATAACATATAGAAATTATGACCTTGAATCTCGGGAAATGATATTAGAATTTGAGCAACGAGTAAATTACAAGACTAGTACATGCTATTTAATAAGAATTATTCCGAGGGTGTTTTTACCTTGTAACGATAATATTCAATCCATACATTGACGCAGATAAGAAGTTGAATGCACTGGGTAAGCTGGCCAGAGTCGAGTTATATAACAATGTATAAACAGGAGATGATACAAGTTGCATAATCGTTTCCAAAGAAGTTGTAAAAGCAAACACGTGACCTGTACAATATTAGAATTATTTGTGTCAATGAAGTAATATTGCAAAAACCACTAAAAATTAACTAGCGCCGTTTTCATTCATTGGAAATTTCAAATACAAATTTCTTTGCGTAATTTTCATAAAATATAACAACACTATTGAAGAGTTAACGATGGTTAATAATTATTAAATACCTAAATCGTCTGGAGGCAACAACATGGATATGGCTGATCTGCCCAAAGGACCATTAGCGCAACTTAAACGTTTGATTGCAGATGCTAGAAATAAATATTAAAATGATGCAAATATACTCGTAAATTATGGATTTGAAGTACCTAAGTAAATATGCCAGTCTTGTGATGCAAGTCCATACAAAATTGACGAAGTACTCAATGCAACAAATCCCGAAAGTATAATATACATATCATTGATTTTCATATATTTGCACAGCACAATTAAAATAAACATTGCACCAAATATTTCGATCAAACTATTCACCCCCGAAAACAGTGAGTATTGCAAAAGAGGCCAATTGAACTTTGCACGAATAAACAAGTAAAATACTGCACTATCCGAAAAGACGACAAATATATATAGTGTTAACATTCCAATTAGTAACCCCAATAAGATTCTATCCTTGTTTTGTCTTGATTTGAAACATGTTTTGAATGTTTTCACAATAACTGAAGTGTCAAACAAATCCCTTAGCGCTCCCTAAAGAAATACAAAAATTAAAAAAAATTATCTCGCCTAAAGTATACATGATAATACCTCTTGTTGAACATTATTTACAGATTCAGGTACAAAGAAATGTAAGTAAAGTACTGCTAAAAATGTTACGCAAGTACAAATCGTGTAAATTCCTAAATAATCGACATGATTGAAAATATAAGATGTTGATAAAGTGCCTGCTAGGGCCCCAATGGAAAAAATGCCTTCAATAATGCCCATTCTAAATAATAATTATTATATTACCTAAAATGTAATTAATAATAAATATTCAAATACCTTATTCCTCTCTCGCTCTCAGATGTGATGTCAACAATATAGCAAAAACAAACAGTTAACATTGAGCAAACACCACCTCCTAGGGAGGAAATTATACTTGATACCAACCACCACCAGGGTGATATCCATGGTAATAGGCAAAATAGTGTCACAGCGAAATAGGAGATAAAATATCCTAAAATTTATAATAAATTGAAATAAAAGTTTAAAATTTTTATCTGTAATTTAAGGGGTTAGTACTCTTTTGAGGCCAAAAAAAAGGCATTTTTTGCGAATTTTTTTAAGAACAATTAACAACCGATTGGAAAACGGAAAACACAGCGATCTTTATTGATATTTCGTCTTTAATTTACATTTTTTTTGCGATGTTTAAGTCACTCCCGTAGCCGCTGCACCAGCTGCAGCCCGAACTGCGCTTACTGGTGGGACATCTCCACGTGGTCCAGGTCAAGTTACAACAAAATAAATTATTATTTCCGGTTCTTAGAAAGATTTTCTGTCAAGGTACATAGGGATTTTGAGAAATATTAAAAAATAAAAAATAGGGAGCACTTTGAAAAAAAAAATGGTTTTTCGCTCCCAAAAATTGAGATAAAAGCGTGCACCAAAAAGCCATTTTTCAACCAATCGAAAAACGAATATGTACCTTGACAGATAATTATGGGTATAACTCGGAACACGAACAATTAATCAAATCGGATAAGCCGTTCCGACCAGTTTGAAAAAAGTGATTTCGAGTTTTGGGACTGCATGCGGACCGCCGTGACACAGGTCCACTAATTGTCCTGTAACTTTTTAACGGAGTTGTTGGCGGACTTTGGGTAAAGTTTACAATAAAGTAGACACCCAAAGGAATTTTTTAAGCCCAAAAAAAAAAACGATTTTTTGAAAGTTCAAAAGAGTACTAACCCCTTAAGCTAATCTATCTATCTGTCTGTATTTCTACATATCTGTATGTATGTATGTATATATATATATATATATATATATATATATATATATATATATATATATATGTGTGTGTGTGTGTGTGTGTGTGTGTGTGTGTGTGTGTGTATGTGTGTGTGTATCTGTTATTATTGCAATCGAGATTACTGCAAGTAGCTTACGCATTTTGCAGACAAGAAAAAAAATAATGAAAACTAATCACAGCCATTAATGATATTATATATAAATATAGATTGGTTTAGGGAAGAATATTAAAATTGTAAATTCAATAAAGAAAGAAAGTTAAATCATATATAAAATAAAATTTGAATTACATATTTTAGAATTATATTCTATAATTAGGATAGCAAAAAATATAATGGGTTAATTGAATAAAAAGTAAATTCAATTATAAATTTTAAATAATAAGGTTCACGACCTTACTTAGTTTAAAAATAATGGATAGATCAAAAAAACTGACAATAAGGCGTACAAAAAAAAGTTACTAAATCATTTATATTACGTTAGCAAACTGAATGATTTACGACCTTGCTTTGTTTAAAAAACAGTAGATCTATAGAATTTATGCAAGCACGATAATTTATACCAGTCACAAGAAATGACTCACCAGTAAAACTGGATAATAATATTGGTTTGCGTCCATGCTTATTTGACCATGGACCAACAAATAGACTACAAAATACTGGTATAATAGCACCAATAATTGTATGCACCATCATTATGAGTGTCACAGTTGGTTGAACTTGCGTTTCGATTTCTTTAATCTTATCGCTTGCATTAGCGGATCCCAGCAAGGCACAATCAGAAATATTAAAACCCAGAGTAACATAACAAGTACGGTATAAAAGTAAATTCGTTGTTATAAATTCTAAAAAGAAAAGACAAAAGAAAGTATTTAACGCACTTATATAATATTTATCGAATGGACAATATTATTCTCAGACAATTAATTTGTATTATAAGGTCATACTTCCTTCCTTATTCCTTTTCATTTCTCTAATTCACAAAGAATTTCAGTGATAAATTCACATTTGCGATATTTATATGTCTAATTATTATTATTATTAAAATATCATTACTCAAAAGTCAATAATATTTTAATATATTTAGTAAATTCAAACGTTTGTTTTTCAACCCAATTATTTTATTATTAATTTAAACATTAGGAAATGTATAGATTCTTTCTATTCCAAAATAATAATAGAATTTATATATATATATATATATATATATATATATATATATATATATATATATATATATATATTAATTTTTTATATGTGGACGAAAATGTCAAATAATATAAAAAATGTCAGAAACTATAATTAACATTATTAAAATAAATATATTTAAACAGATAAATGAATAAATATAACACAGGCGATCAATTTTTATTTCTTAAAACACTTACATTTTATTCGTAACAAATCCTATGAAGTAATTTATTACTAATCGACTAGAATATAAAAAATAATAATATATATTGCCATGATAAATATTATTTAGAAAAATATATATTAATTATTTCAAAAAAAATTGTCGCAATCAGAATATTAAATTTCTAATATTTTAAAGCAAACTATTTATTATGAGTTAACAATTTCAAATTTATTAATATTCAACAGTAAATATATTTTATTTAGTGTAATTAATTATTTATTTAATCAAAAATCAGATTACTTCAGAGAAGAAAAATGTTTAAATGATAAAATAGTATATAAAATATTACCTGATAACATAAAACAATAAAATATCAACAGAAATGGTATTTCTAAATGAAATTTCATTGATATTGCCATTATAATTGATTATTTTTCTATATTAACTACGCGCAATATCACTTCATTTATTTAATTATTATTATTAATAACACAAAGAAATAAATCAACTATCACAGTTGTATCAAAACATCTTTAATAATAGTAAATGTTTTAGCATCACAACTTGCGTATAATACTTTCACAAGGTTAGATGCGATTAAATTAATAACGTTGCAAATAACCTTTAAATGTGCAACTGAAAATGTTGCGTCGAGATAAGCCGCAATAAGGAAATCTATGTTAATTATAAAAATAGATACAAAGACTTTTGCGAAATACATTTTGACAAACCAGCATGATATATCACAAAACATTTAGAGCAACACCAAGGCCAAACAATATATCATGGTTCATACATCCCGCAGAATAAAAATCCCATAAGATTACATATATAATTATTTAATCTAAACACATTAGTAATGGCTCGATAAAATAATAGCCACTAAATGGTGGTAAATGTAAAAGATGCTCGTTGATGCGTCATGAACATTGTAAATAGTTGCAATTTTAAATGTTTTCTGCACAATTACTCAAAAACGGTTCAACTAAATTCAAATTTATTATACATTTATCACTAATTAAATCTCAAGCTCACACTAAATACAAAATAATTTATTTTTATAAATTTTTAATCTTAATTTATGAACGTAAACATACGTAAAGCAGCATATATTTTATTTCAAGGCAATAAGCACAGTTACACAGATACAGACAGACAGACAGACACACAATCACGAAAATACACACATATACATACATACACACGCAAATTTGGCTCTTTTATTCTACATACGATGTTTTTACCTAAATACCTTTTAAACATATAATTTTCAAATTTTTATGTTTGGTTTGCCAACCCCAACATTCACGTATTATGTATAATTCTATATTAAGAACTAGAACCGGAAATAATATAAAAAAAAGCGAACATACATACTCAAGTACACTGATATTAAAAATATATATTAGTATTAAAAAAAAAAGAAAATAAAAAACATATGATATTAACGAATCTTATCACAAATTCAAAGATGATGTTTTAAACCAATAAGTTTAGTACACAAACAGCAGAGTTCTTGTTATGTAGTATTCACTGATAAGTGTGTGTTCAACAAAAGTTCATTGTGACAATTAATCGTTCATTTCCGTTCGTGGAAGACAATTTTCAATTAACTAAATATGATACTAGCAAAAACGATTAGTGTTACATGTATTTCGTTGCTTTTCATTTGCAATGTAAAAACGTGGAGGTGAGAGTTCAAAATTCGGTTATCTCATACATAAAATTAGTTCTAAAAATACGTTTTATTCATTGAAAACCGAACGGCTTTTTTATTATGATTTTACGTTATATTTCTACTACTATTTATTTAGTTATTTAAGTGGTCCTTCTTTTAGGCTTTATGATTGGGACCAGGAACGTTTAACAAGAACTGTTTTAACAAGGTAATTTTGGCGCTAAGAACATAAATGTTCATTCAAAATTAATATAGATATAAAAGTATGATATGTATATCAAAAACGTTCTAAAACATCCTCGTGAAATGTTCAAAACTGTTTATAAGTGTAAATAAACATGAGATATTTTTGTTAATTAGTGACACTCAAGCTAATGCATCTTCAAAAGGGTATGTGTTTACTACCACATGGGGTTTGAGGGTTGGAAGACGTGAAACTGCTTGTTTATCGCTTTACGGCATTGAACCGGATAGTGTTGCGAATGTTACAGTAACTATAACTGCTACAAAATCACATACTACTTCAATAACTAGAAAAACATTTGAAGCAGGTAAGCTTGTACAACGCTACAAAGATTTCAAAAACATCAGCAAATTTGCGTGTTAAAACTCAATAATCCATTTCTAGTTTATTCGGTAATTAAATAGTTTTTTAACAACAAAAAGTGACATCTACTAACAGGATAATTGCGGTATTATTAAATGACTAACTTTAACCGGATATACAGTTAGTTTATCTAGCATCTCTAAATCGTTTTTTTTTTTTGTTATTTAAATACCATTACGTCAAATAAACGAAGTGTAAATCCCCGTTAAGATACACCAACAATAGACCATTCGTTTTCAAAGCAAAGAAAACTAAAATAACGACTTTTATATCTTTTTAACAAATTGTGAATGGTTCAATATATTTATTAATTCAATATTTGTCAAGTATTATAAATTTTAATTGCTATTTTAGTAATATTTCTACTATTTCTTTTAATTTGTAATTTAAAGCTAAAAGTATACTCGTCCAAAACTCGTAATTTTCGTTTTTTAATTAAGTTAATTGCAGTAATATATTTTAAAAATAATATTTAATTATTAAAATTTTATTTCGACCTCCAATTGGGTTATTTAAAATATAAAAATATATTTAGATATTAGATTGGTGGCATTGTTCCCCCGTTCTATATAGAATTGTTTATCATTTATGATTATATTTAGAAATCCGTGAACTACGGGTCACTTCATTTTTACGTTTTGTATCTTTAATAAACAATAAATTACAAATCGAAAGCATTCAAATAATAAAATCCTTTATTATCAAATTGCGAACACAAAATCTAAATGTGCTTAGATTCTTTAATATTTTCATGATTATTCTTGATAACTAATTTGTATTGTTAATATAAAAAAGTAAAGCACTTAAGAATTGAATGATAAATAATAAATAAAATTTCTAGAAGATGCAGGATGCTTTGAAATTCGAATACCAAACACACAAAGCCATCATGCAACACTTCGACTTCAAATCAAATTCGCAAATGATTCAAAGTACGAAATTGATAGTAAACAATATGTTGAACTTATACCAAATACAAATATCGTCGTTATACAAACCGACAAAGAAATATATAAGCCAGGCGATCGCGTTAAAATACGCGTATTAGTACTGACGAGAGATCTCACTGTACCAAAGAATTTAATGGTAATATCTATACGTAAATATAACCGAGAAGGAAAAAGTTAATCGACATTACACACTGTGTTGAAAATACAAGAATTTGTTTACCAACACAGTGAGTCACTTTTTCTTTCTTTCAAGATATTAAAACATCTACAAACAATTTTTGTATTTTAAAAATAATATATTCCAATTTATAAATATATGTAAATATGTAAGATTAACAAAAAGAAAGTTTAATTAAGTATGAATGGGGTGTTGCTTCCGCGATAAATGGATGGAAAGTTTACTCTTGCTTAAATTTTAGATATCTATAGTAAGAATTAAAAATCCGGCTTATATAACGATTGGACAATGGGAAAGTATTACAACACATTTAGGATTCGTGCAATTAGAACATCAACTATCACAAGAAACTATGCTAGTAAGTTAGAACATCAAAATATATTATTGTATTTCAACTTACAATTAGTAAATAAATATTAATTATCGAGACAAATTTATCAAATAAATATGTTAAGCGTTATTTATTTTTGTCAAGTGTAATAAATATTAGTTCTAAAAAAATAGTTGCAGTGTTTACTACGGCGGTATTTTCTTTATTTTGTCAATAGTTCGCCTGATATTCATTAGAGTGACTAGATATATAAGAGTGTGGACAATAGCTTCCCAGCCTGTGATTGACGCCGCCATAGTTTGTCTAAATGTTCAAACGAAATGCATTGCGTTATATGGAGAGCGCGGCTCATATTTTCTTATACTCTTTAAATCTAAAGGACCAGATAAGATAATTGCACCCCGTATTTTTTATGTTATTCCTGAATAAATTCTGCGTATTTCATTCCGCGACAGCATAGGTCTACCTATTATAGAAATATTTATACTAAATACCAAACATTTCGCGGGCTAATATAACTATTTGTGCTGTATACTTGCAAGTATATTAGTGTTATACATTTCGCGAATCTCTTAAAATAAACACTGTTCATTATGCTTATTACATTTACTAATTCAAACTGTGTATTTTAAAATTATGTTTATACCGTAATATATGAGCGCGAAATGTTTCGACCTTTGTATAAATGTTTCTATAAAAGATAGACATATGCTGTCGCGGAATAAAATACGCAGAATTTATTCAGGAATAACATAAAAAATACGGGGTGCTATTATCTTATCTGGTCCTTTAGATTTAAAGAGTATAAGAAAATATGAGCCGCGCACTCCATATAACGCAATGCATTTCATTTGAACATTTAGACAAACTATGGCGGCGACCAATCACAGGCGGGGAACCTGCGCTCTATGCTTTAGATAGGGACTACTCGTCGATTGTCCACACTCTTATATATCTAGTCACTCTAATATTCATTATTTTTATTCCATCGAAGATCAATACGTTGCCAGTGAGCTCTTCACGGCAAACGGATTGTTTCCTATAAGATTACAAAAATAAATAATATATTTTTACCTCTCTAATTATCATGAATTGAATTAATCTTCTAGGGTGACTGGACTATAGGAGTCGAATACGCCGACAATTACAAGTTCGAAAAAACGTTTCATGTTAAGGAGTATACTTTAGAACGGTTTGAAATTATAGTAGAGCATCCCAAATCTATTTATTACGAAGACAAAACAATCACAGCAAGTGTGTGTGCTAAGTAAGAACGAAATTATTTTATATTGATTTTATATTCTAAATATAATAATAGCAAAAATTAATTAGGGAATATATATGTTTTGAATTTATACAGATATACATATGGAATGCCTATAAAAGGTTCATCAAGTATGGAACTTCGATTGCCAAATAATGAAATATTTAAAACGAACATCACTGAAGTATGTCTGAATAAATGTGTATTGGTGTACAATTAATCGAATTTAATTTCCAGCTGGTGAATGGTTGTAGCACTTTTGATTTGGCTATCACCAAACCATTCGAAAAAGACACTTATTGGGGCATAACCGGTATTCTATTGAGTGCGACTGTTATAGAACGTGATACAGGACATCTCAAAACAAGTAATTCTACTGTTGAAGTTTATGTTTATAAAAATCACATGGAATTTATAAACATACAAAGTTTCAAAGCAAATATCCCATTCAAAGGACAGGTATAAACAACTCTTGGTATTCTAAACTTCAATACAATACTTTTTGATGAATAAATAAAAATTGCAATCGTGTTTCAAATTAGTATCAAATATTAAACTATTGCTATATTTGATTATAAACGTATTAATTAAAGACATCTTTGATATAAATACATATGTTTACGTTTAAATGTAAATGAATTCCAGCTAAACTTGTTAGAATAAATTATTAGAATATTAATGTTTTTTTCGACAGTTAAAAATAAATAATATTGATGAACTTCGAAATAAAACTGTTAAAATGTGCTATAATTTTGCCATTGGAACAAGTTGGAATCTAACTGACTTAAAATGTACACCATTTCTAATAAACGACAGCAATCCAATAGATTTTGTGATTCTACCATTTGGGAATGATTTTCAACGAATTGAAATAATGGTAAGTTTTGATTTTTGGTGTCAAATAAAACGTATTATTATAATTTTAAAATATGTTGTAGGCAAACGTAGAAGATGATGATTTAAGTAAGATATCAATTAGGAAAAACGTATTTTATTCAACTAGTGAAAATTACATTGATATATCTCACGAATCGAAATTACCGATGAAATGTAAGAGCTGGCAAACATTTACGGTATTATATACATTGGAAAAACATTCGCATAATGGAACAAAATACGAGCCACTTGTTTTCCACTATCTGGTATGAAAAATGTCCATTCCAAGCATCTAAATGTTAATTCATTGAATGAAGATTTGTTAACATAAAAAAACCATATATTAATGAGATGTTTTTAGATAAAATCTAAAGGGAATATTATGAAAATTGGAAAAGTATCGCATACCCCGTGTTCCGCGCAACCATTCAGTGTGACCGATTATAAAAATATTTTAGGTCACACGACAGAGAGTATGAAGCCAACAAAACTCTTAGACACATTTATTCTAACGATAAAAATCAATCAAAAAATGTATGGGAATGGCGAATTATTTGTATACTATGTACGAAAAGACAGGGAAGTTATTGCGGGAAATACACAATTTGAAGTAGAGAAATGTGTACCAAATAAAGTAAGAAATATACCAATTAAATATTTAAATAAAATTTAAAACAAAACAAACTACTGAGAGAAATGATTTAAAGCAATATTACTTTTTAAAATATCTGCAGTGTCATGCACCGAACTTTCTTATCCGCATATGGGTTAAACCATATCGTAGTTACATTATTTTTCTAATTTATAATATTTGTTCTAACCTTTAGATCGCTTTTACACTAAATAGGTTTCTTAGAATAAATATTATATGTCAAACTTCAAATTATTTAAGTCTATTTTGTTAAACAATTGACAGGCGCAGATGATACGATTTATGTAACAATATATATAATAAGCAGACATTTATTTTGAAACCAGTACTTTTTTTGGAAAAAAGATTCATACAAAAGTTGTGCTAAATATAAATATCATTAATTTTTGTTCACAAAAATTTTCTGTAACTGTAACCATTTTTGAGTAATTGCAGAAACTGCAAAAAATGATTAGAGTAAACATGCACTTCCGGTCGGAATATGGTTTTCAAAAATAGGAGGTTTTCGTGCCACGCACATACAAATCTTAAGTTTAAAATTTCATAATTTTCCCTTTAGCCGTATGGGCTGTAGAGCGCTCACATACACACACACACATACACACACACAAACACAGACACACACACACAGACGGACGTCATTCCAAAAATAGTCGGAATCGATTCAGGGAAGGTCAAAACGTATATTACCGTTAAAATCTGGAGTTCGAAATTTTTCATGATTACAATACTTACTTATACTGCGTATAAGAAAGTAAAAACATACATATATACATAACAATTAATAATAATAATAATAGTCAGAATCGAGAATGATTAAAATGGCTTAGAAATTGAATATTATTTAGGTAGAAACAAGATGGTCTAGCAATAAAAAGTTCCCGGGTGAAGACGTTAATTTGAAAATAAAAGCAGCATCTGGCTCACTATGTTCCGTTAGTATTATCGATAAAAAAACACATTTATTGAGCCCTTCCGAACACCTATCAATGGACCAACTTTTACGAATAACCAAAAAGCCAAACGTACCTTTCGATTATTCAATGTATAACTGCATTGAGCCTAACTACGAACAAATTGCTGAGGAGCCACCGTACTGGGATTTAAAACGAAGAAGAAAACGATTCATGCGCAATGGAGAAATCGCTGCCATTTCGTCAGATTACGAAGATGTAGCAAATAGTTTTAGTGTTAGTCAATAAAATCACCAAACATTAGCGTTAATATTAAATCATATTTGTGTTTAGGAATCAGGATTGTTGATGTTATCAGATTTTAAAACGATTACTAGACCTTGCTATATGAATCCCCTAGCCACTGCAGAAGCATGTACGTAATATGAAATAAGTACTCTAAATAGATAACTCGTTTTGTTAAATTTTAGCCGAGATTTCCGCTAACATATATTATTCACGTAAGTGCTACTATATTTTGATTAATGTTTTGTAAATAATCACATAATTTTGCTTCGTGTATCTATATTGATACCAAAAGCTGGAATCGATAAATATCGCACGGAATATGTTGATTCTGGTGCTAAAATACGTCACGATTTCCCCGAATCATGGTTATGGGAACTTGTATCTGTTGGGTTCGTATTATCAAAACGAAGTAATACAATTAAAAATATGTAATTGTTTTTAGGCGAAGTGGAGAGGCTCAATTGAAAAAAAAATTACCGCATTCGATAACACAATGGATCGGCAACACTGTTTGTATTTCACCGTCAGCCGGTGTTGGAATAGCATCAGAGAGTTATATAACTACATTTAAACCGTTTTTCATCGATTTAATAACACCGTTTACGCTTAAAAGAAACGAAGTATCCCATCTACAAACAATTGTTTATAATTATATGAATTATAGTATACCTGTATGTTCGAAACAAATATATCTATTGGATGGATTTTTATTTTGTAACGATGCAGGTTAGAGTTTCTATAACAACCAATGACGATTTACGACTTGCGGGGCCACCAGAAGAAAACACAACTACTGCTTGTATTGGGCCAAATGATTCGGTTTTACATATTTTTAAAATCAGCCCTGTAATATTGGGTAAAGTGAATATTAGTATAACGGCCGAAATTGATTCTGCTTACCCAAGTGAATGTGGACCTGAAGTTTTATTAAACAAAAAGTAAGATATTAGCTTTATAGAAGAATTCTCAAAAATTACTCAACTATCAATTATCTTGCCCTATATCAAAAATATTAAAAAATTTCGTTTTTAGGGATGTTATATTGAAATCTATATTTGTGCAACCTGAAGGATTCCCATTTGAAAATATACGATCAACAATTTCTTGCGCAAAAGGTATAATTCTATAATTAAGTTTAATTTTAAGTCTGTCTTTGATTAAAATTCCTGCTTTTCTTATAGGGGACTTATTTGAGTCCATATTTCTAATATAAACTTTATTTTTGTTACTCTTAAAGTAATCTACTATATAATATTTTACATAAGCAATATACAGGGTGTAACAGCGAAACGAGCTACCTCGAATAACTTCTATGTTATTAAAGATACAATAAAATAGTATAAGACAATCTTATGCAGGACCAAGGGGGACATCCAACTATAAAAGAAAATATTTTTTTAAACCAGTGGTTCTCAAGCAACAACACAAAGTTATGTTTTTTCAAATGAGATGCTATATATTTTTTAAGCCCATTCGATAGAGTTTTTTTTTCTGAATTCCAATATGTATTCGTTTTATACCCTTACATAAGTAAAATATTGAGAAAAATTCGATTGAAAGTTAAAAATTTTTTATTTTTATAGTGATTTTACAGTAGGCTATGACAAAAAATTGAGCTTAAATACAACGAAACATAAATTAAATACATGAAATTATTTGTTATTTACTTTATAACACTATTTATAAAGTAAATAACAAATAATTTAATGTATTTAATTTATGTTTCGTTGTATTTAAGCTCAATTTTTTTTCATAGCCTACTGAAAAATAGCTATAAAAATAAAATTTCTTTAACTTTCAATCGTATTTTTCTCAATATTTTACTTATGTAAGGGTATAACACGAATACATGGTAGGATTTAGAAAAAAATACCCTATCCAATGAACCTAAAAAATATATAGCATCTCATCTGAAAAAACATAACTTTGTGTTGTTGCTTGAGAACCACTGGTTTAAAAAAATATTTTCTTTCATAGTTGGATGTCCCCCTTGCTCCTGCATAATATTGTCTTATACTATTTTATTGTATCTTTAATAATATAGAAGTTATTCGAGGTAGCTCGTTTCGTTGTTACACCCTGTATAATAGCAACCTATACTTATAAAATGATATAAGAAATTATTCATTTCAGCCACTGAAAATGAGACAGAAACGGAACTAAAGTGGAACATGGAACTACCGCATGATGCAGTCAAAAATTCCTCTCGCATTAAAGTTATTTTGGATACAGATTTACTAGAACTTACAATTGAAGTACGTATATATTTTTATACTGATTTATAAACGTTCAAAATCGTCTTCTGGTATTTTTTATATAAGATTTTTAAAATCATTTGATCTTTTATAAAGAAATAGAAGAGATATTCGAATAAATCCTTGACATAAACCGTAACTTTTATTTGATTTAGAATTTAGGTTCATTACTTAAAATTCCAAACGGATGTGGGGAACAAATTATGTCAACATTGGCACCAAATTATTATGTTTTAAGATATTTAAGTGCTACAGGAAACCTTAGTGCAGAAATAGAAACAAAGGCGCTAAATAATATCAGACAAGGTTACCAAAATGTTCTTAACATATATTTTTTGCATAATTAAGAAATTTTCAGGCTATGAGCGAATTTTAAATTATAAACACATGGACCACTCATTTTCGGCATTTGGCGAAAAATATGGAGAAGGATCGATGTTTTTAACCGCGTTCGTTTTACACACATTATCAGAAGCATCAAAGTATGTTTTCGTCGACAAAACCATCATTTTAGGCGCAGCTCAGTGGATAATTGAGAAACAATTAGAAAATGGTTGTTTTCCGACAACTTCACATGAATTTCAAACGGGCATGTCAGTTAGTACAATTTATTTAAAATAATAACAATTCATCTAAAGCTTCTCTACACAAATTTGTGAATGTTTCGAAATTATGTTTTAATTTGATCAATTTTTTAAGGAAAACGATGATAACGTAGCTTTAACCGCTTATGTATTAATATCTTTGATTAAATCGAATTCATCTTTACCTGTAAATGTACAACAAAATGTCAAGTATTGTTTGAGCAGTTATAATCCACTTGATAAATATTCGATGGCAATTGTTACATACGCTCAATCAGTTGCTGGGTGGGAAGAGGAAGCCAACCAAACACTTGAACGTCTACAGGAAGTTGCGTCTCGGCATAATGGTCTCACATGGTGGGAAGATACAGGTGATCTTAGCAATTTCTTAAAGATTTTGCAACTAAAAATACACAAAACAATTCGTGATCGAAATTAACAACTCGCTCTCTGGCGGTGAAACTAATGTACTACAAAAATTGGTCATTACGCCCGGCATTAATGTACCAAACAGCTGTTTGTTCCACTAATGGCCAGCTGTAATTTTTTTATAAATATCCAAGGAACAAAATATCTATCATATTTGACGAAGTAAATTCTTCGGATAATTCACAAATACTTTGTAAATAACAGTTGCAATCAAAATACACATTTAAAAAACACAAAATAAAAGATTCTGACTCCAAGAGTTATTCGTTTTAGCAAAGAACATTTATAATCAGTTCACTTTAAAAGATATTTCACTTTGCTGGCTTTCGCGTGTCCAATCATAGCCTCTATCTCAACTGTCAAATACGTTGGTCATTACGCCAGGCATTTTTATTAACGCTACTAGCGCCGCCAACGATAATTTCGATCACGAATATATTACTTCATTCAAACAATTTTGTTTTAGAATCTCTATCGAGCAGTATTGAAACTACTGCATACGTTATAATGTCCTTACTTAGAATGAATGATTCCAAACACCCTGCAGTGGCGAAAAGTGCAGTTCGATGGTTACTCACCAAACGTAACTCACATGGAGGCTTTATTTCCACTCAAGTAACAATTAGTTTCACCTAAACTAACATTTTAAAAATTGTATTCCCATCTTACAGGACACAGTAGTTGCTTTAGATGCTATGACCAAATTTGCGATGATTACTAAACAAGATATTACAAACCTAAACATATCAATCGATACAATCGGGAAAAAGTATAACTATCGAATTAAAAATAGCGCGAAATTAAAAACGAAACAAATCACTTTACCACAATTCTCCAAATATATTCATTTTACAATAGAAGGAACCGGATGTATACTGATTCAAGTAACTATATAAGTTATCGACTTATAAATTATATTATATATAATTTTTTTTAAGACTATAATACGATATAATATGCCGGACATAACAAGTAGTCAAGCATTTAAATTAAATGTGTCTACATCATCTGTATCAACAGTCGATAAATGTTCGATTGCAAGAATCAATTTTTGTTTATCGTATGATATAATTGGTAAACATGTTAATATGGCTGTCTTAGAAGTAACACTCCCATCAGGATATAAAGGAGATAGAGCATCTTTGTTTAATCTAGTAGAAATCAATTCAAGTTTGTAGCATTTATATTAAAAAATATATATAGGATACAATTATATTTGTTTATTTAGAAATAAAACGATTTGAAGAATCAGACGATAAGGTGATATTCTATTTAACAAATTTAGATGAAGACAAAACATGTTTATCTTTTCTAATAAATGAGCAAACTGTTATTGAAAATCGAACCGATGCAATTGTTCGCTTATATGATTATTATAATCCGACTTTATCTGAATATAAGGTAAATATTTAAACAAATTACAATATCCAAAAAATAATACTATTTCTTTTAGAGTTACCAGTTACCAGAATGCTTTTCCAGTATCATTCAATTAGGTAATTATGTATACAAATAAATGATAAAACAACTAAATTGATGTGTTTTAAGATGAAATTGATGAAGTTACTGACGCAAATTCAATAGAAAGCGATAATACAGATGATTATTTGGATTATTTACTAGATTCTCCATATATCTCAAAAGAAAATGATTTGAAACAATCTAAAGATAATCCATATCGAACAGGATTAAATCCAGATTTTATTGATCTAGATGTTAATTTAGAAGTACCGGAAGGTACACAAATTAATTTACTTTTACAATTATAATGCAATTTAAACTATTTATTAATATTAAAAAATAATGACTAGTGGTTAAAATCTATAACTGTAATATGTTCAAATGTGTCAACAAATAATAATCATTTTTCAGGTATCGAGGGTCCTAAAGCAGTATACATCAAAGCCCCACAAAATCGTAATATTCCATAAATAAAACACAAAAATCATACTTACTTATTGTAATATAAAATGAATAATGTTTTGACTTACGATTTGTTTACTTCTTTCATTCCTGCTGCGTTATTTCCCGACAATTTGGTTCAATTGTGCATCCAACACAATCTTCATCTGGTATGAACATGTAGCACTCCATGCCAGGCGGACAATAATAACCTAAGCATGGATGCTTGACTGCAATACAATCTTCATAAGCTAGAAATGAAAAATTAATTAGTATTTAATTCCCCAAGAGAAGCAAATGTAGTTACACTTCAAGTAATCATGAAAATAAAATGTTTTTTGACATGTACTTATTTTGAATTGTCCGTTTTGATAGAAACCAGCACAAGGCTCACCGTCATTCTGCAAAAGTAAATAAAGTTAAGGTTTACAAAATATTACAAAAATTAATATTACACACTAATTTTTAAATGATTAATTCATGTTGGAAATTAAATTGAAAAATATGAAATATTCTAAATATTGTAGAAGTTCATTGCTATCATAATTTGTTAATTATTACTAAAATAAAATAAACTGGACTAATTAATCAAAACTACATAGAAAAATTATTACGCCAAATTGGTTTGAAATATAACATATAAACATGTAATATCCTTTCAAATGAATTAAAAGTAATTTATATAGAAGTAAATATTCTAGTAATTTAGGGTTATAAAATACATTTTTACTCTGAAGATCGAGATAGTTTTCCAATTCAAGTATGTCTTGTTCCTCTATATACTGTAAATAAAATAAAATATTAGTTGAAAATAGTTTACAACTTTCATCACGTTTTTCTAAGAATTTAGGAGCCCTACTTAATGGTGACTAACTAAAGAAAACACATATGGCATTTTTATAAAATAATTAGACATATATTATTTAGATTACCTTTTTCCTCTGTTCGTAATAAAAATGACAATACATCAACAGCAATAGGATCAAAGACACTGCGATAGTTTGACTGAGAAACATTTTGAATTTCATTGTTGCAATAACACAGAAATTTTAATTTATACATTAGCGAAATAGTTTACCTAATCATTGAAATTCGCATAATTTTTCGTAATTAGTCTTCGATAATTTCATTTTAGACATCCTGACATTTAAAATGTCAAAACATAAAACTATTAGTGATTACTATGATCATTTCACATTCAAATAAACCTATATTTTCAACATTTGAATTCAAATCTAATTTCAGAACATTAAAATATTTTTATTATCAACATTTTTACATTTATTTCAATAATGGTTATCGCTAATTCAGTTATGGATAACACATTTTTATTATTATTAGAAAATCAATTTTAAATAATAACAAAATCTACGTTAAACTGTCTGTTCTACTTTGTAATCGCTCGTTATATTAGCTAGCAGAAGTTATCATAAGATTGACAAGTATTTGGTTTTCTAGCGAAAGCAATTGGATATAATTCAATATAATAGAGTAAATAAAATCGGTTAACAGTTAAAATAGAAATTTATATATATATATTAGGTAAAATGTGACTATTCTTTACACAATACGAATTGTGTAGTTATCAATTATATCGAATTAACTCCATAATCGGAGTTCCATTAAGAGTTACTCCATTATCCATTCTCAATATCGATTGTCTTAAAAAATCTGATTGTGGCACTTCTATTGATTGTACTTCTATTTTGGCGACTGGTTTCATTGCAGTTACTTGTTCAAATTCGGTTATTTGCTCCAATTCGGTTATTTGATCAAAATCGGTTACTTGTTCCATTTCAATCACTTGTTCCATTTCAATGACTTGTTCCAATTCAGTTACTTGTTCCATTTCAATTACTTGTTCCATTTCACCTACTTGTTCCAATTCAACCACTTCTTCTAATTGATTAACTCCCATTTCATCATCTTGTATTTGTTGCAATAATTTCGCTTGGGTCTTATACGAATTCGTTATTTTATCAGCTCTTTCAATGAAATTAGGATCATGTATTTGACTATGTTTGACCATTGTTTGTCGTTGCGCGTAAACTTTATCGCAACCCGGACATGGGAACATTTTAACATCAGAATGAGTTCTTTCATGTAGTACTAAGTGTTCCCGTCGTTTAAACCGTCTAGCGCACATCGAACAAGCAAAATGACCTTCACTGTGGACAGATTTATGCTGTTGTAAACCTGAACTACTACGAAAACAAGCCGTACAATTGTCACACTTATACGGCTTCTCACCCGAATGAACCCGTTTGTGGACGTCGAATTGGTATTTCGTCCAAAATGAAATCTTACATTCGTCACACTCATAGGGTTTTAAACCTGAATGCTCTACATTAAAATGAGATTTTAATTCGAGAAAACTGCAAAGCTCTGCATTGCAGATGCGACATTTATTTCCGTAACTTATGGTCACTTTTCGTTTCTTATCGTGGCGTTTCCGATGCAGTGCAAGCTGTGCAGGAAACAAGAAGTCGCGTCCACATATGTCGCAGTAATATGGTTTTTTATCTTTGTGTCGGTAGGCGTGTTTGTGTAGGCCACCCGGCGAGCGGAATGTTTTACCGCATATTTGACAACAAAAACTCGGTTCGGTGCTGTGTGTGTATTGATGTTTCGCAAGATGCGTATATGTTTTGAATGCTTTCGGGCAATTGGGACAAAGATAATTGCGAACAGAGTTATGAATTCGACGGTGTTGATAAAGATGCGCTGATGAGGGGAACAGTTTACCACATATGCTGCAGAGTGCAGTTTTTGCTGCAAATAAAAAATATATTGCATAATAATGCTAAAAGTATAGGCAAAAAAAGTAAGCACGTGACAAAAGACGCGGGGATCGAATTCGTTCGCATTCAACGCTGAGAGACATGTTAACCTTATGGCCAGAATCGGCGGCTCATTTATTTTGAGACATTACACTTGCATTTGTCGATAAATCAATGAAAAAAATGAATGTGTTAGGAGCAATAGAATAACCTTTATGCTATAGTGTTTATGAAATTACGAACATCTTTAATAAAGCTATATTTTCAAATTGAAAATGCATTTTATGTTAAATGCGCCTCTGCACATGCGCGACCATGAGCAATATGTTGCGTTTGTTTGGCTTCGTTGTAGAAAATGTAAAAATCCAAACAAACGCAGCATATTGAGCATGGTCGCGCATGTGCAGAGGCGCATTTAACATAAAATGCATTTTCAATTTGAAAATATAGCTTTATTAAAGATGTTCGCAATTGCATAACACTACAACATAAAGGTTATTCTATTGCCCCTAACACATTCATTTTTTTCATTGATTCTTCGACAAATGCAAGTGTAATGTCTCAAAATAAATGAGCCGCCGATTCTGGCCATAAGGTTAACATATCTCTCAGCGTTGAAAGCGAACGAATTCGATCCCCGCGTCTTTTGTCACGTGCTTACTTTTTTTGCCTATTAGCGCATATTTTTTTTGTTCTTAAAACGTAATTTTAATATAGTTTAAGCAAAATGACATCACTAGCATATATAGGCGACTAGGAATTGCTTGCTCATATTATTTTTACTTTCTTATACGAAGTAATAAGTATTGTAATCATGAAAAATATTGATTTTGAGATTTTAACAGAACTTTTTGAACTTCCTGAATTGAATCTGCGTGCGTGAGCACTTTGCAGCTTATGCAGTTGTGTTTAAGTACTAGTACACTTACCCGGCATAACAGTAT
This sequence comes from Nebria brevicollis, assembly GCA_944738965.1. NCBI lineage: Eukaryota > Metazoa > Arthropoda > Insecta > Coleoptera > Carabidae > Nebria > Nebria brevicollis. The sequence goes on along the minus strand of OX122901.1, from coordinate 14,271,377 downwards.
TTTTGGATGTTTTCTTTTTTCTTTTCGTTGCGCCCACTTTGCCCCTACTTTTTTTTACGTTAGCATTTTCGTTCAATTCTCCCACATCATCAGCATCATCCTCATCTAGCGAATGCGGTATAACATGCGTGCTATAAAGATGTTTATTTAATTTATGCGCACTAGTAAAGCTTTTACCACACTGATCACACTTCACGATCACATGTTGCGCCACATGTTTTCGATAAACTTTCAATGAAGAAAACGACTCTGGACATCTCATACAGTTAATAACACCTTTACTCAACAGATTTTTCGTAACAGAGCGTTTCATAAACGAATCTTTAGCGATGATTTGATGATACGACACCGTGTGATTCATTAGCGCGGTGCGCGAATCAAAAAGCGCACAACAAATTATACAATATGTTTGAATACTTTCATTGTCTTCGGGTTCGTCTTCTGCATCACTTGTTTCTTCATCTGGATTATTCTCTGGCGTATCTTTAAGTATTTCGGTATTAGCTTCAGGTAGATTTACTGGATGTTCATCAGCGAGTTTTGTTTGAACCATTCTGCATGAAATTCTATCGAATTTCGACACTGAATGGATGAGAAATGAATGCTGGAGTAAATCGTTTTTTGATGGGAATAGTTTATTGCAGTGAACGCATTCGAAATTGATCATTTCGATGTCGTTTATTTCGGTGATTTCATCTAGTAAAAATGACACTGGTTCAGTAACTTCTTTTTGAGTTGGGATTAGTTCAATGGTTGCACCCCTAAAATTCGTTTACTCTACTTAATTACCGTTAAATGTATCATTTCGAATAATATAAACTGTGTTTGGAAGTTAATAAGTTTCCAATATAGAAAATAATTTGGTTAAAATGTCATGTTCGTTAAAATATGAGTGGGAATTGACATAAATATTTAACTTACGGTTCTTTTGGAACATCTTCAACAATAAGATATACTGGTTCATCTTTTTCATCTTGCACATCAGCATCGTATTTAACTTTAAAGAAGGTTTTAAGTTCATCATCTGCTTTCTTGAATGTTTTTATATTTTCGCTCATGTGATCCAATACAACTGCACATATTCTACAAATGCACGTCGGCAATCTAATATCGACTTTAATCTACAATATTATTCTTAGTTTAACATTTATTAAACCCCAATAAACAGAACAATTACCAATCCAGGTAGTAGTAAATCCATCAGTTCTAAATAAACTAAACTTTTCGGGCTGTTGTAAAGGGATGTAAGTGAAGGAATTGGTGCAAGTTTTGCACAAATTCTACAATAAGTTTGTGCTGTTTTTGTTTGTTGGACAGCAACTTAAAATCAATATATATAAATAGAAAATAATTCAAATGCATTTGTAAATATATTTAAAATAATTTTCCATAAAATATAATTATGAATTCCCTGTTCTGATTATATAAACCAGTTAAAAAAAACAACTAATTTTGACTTGTTTGCAGGCGCCAGTGAGTTTATATATAAATATACCTGTTTTTGTTTTTAGTAGTTTCATCAACGAACTTTTTTCGGCTGTCTCTACTTTTTCTGTTGTACTTTTAGCTGTTATAGTATCATTTATTGTTATACCTTCGTTTTTAGTTAGCATATTAACGAAAGTATAACCACCTACTTTTATATTTTGATCTGATTCGGTGGTGGCTAACGCATCAGATCGTTTTTCAGATACAACATCTGATTTTGATTTATCTTCATCTTTCTATTCAAATATTATATTTATGGCGTATTAATCAGTCGAAGATTATTTGAATGGAATTCTTACTTGTATTTTTGCGGGTAAGCGGGTATATGGAACTGCATTCGATGCTAAGATGACCCGAAACGGTGAGGATCGGTCGAAAAATTCCTGTTTAAAGTGATCTGAGCAAACTTTGGAAGATGGTCTGGGTGACCAACTCGGACGACTTATAGCTAAAACCCATTTTTTGCGCATCTCTTCATTATTTGGGAACTTGTGGTATGTGGTTGGAAACGGTTTTAGTTTCTCGAGCTTTAATTGCTTATCGCTTTTCTTAATTGAGCGATTGCCGCAGTAAGGAACCACGCACATAGTCATTTTTCAAAAATTTATTAATCCTATAATTATTCAAAACTTTCATTGGCATATCAGAAGTGGGATGACTTCAATTTTCGTTTGAATATGCTCTCTACTAATATAACTTCATATTGTCAAACATTTTTTAGTTGGACGTTCAAATTACACCATATTATTAATATATTGAATTTGTTTAGTTTACGAACTACATCGATTATATTGTTCAAAAAGTAAGGTACAAGTTGAAACTTTCATTTTATGCACCAGCAAACCTATTTATTATTTAGAAATATCTTTTTTTTTTTATTGAATATAGAACATGCAGTTTAATATTCACTGTACTTATGACATAGATTGGTAATGCAATGACCGGGTTTTTCGTAAAAATGCATAAATGATCAGAAAATTACAGAATAGACACTAGAATAAAAAAAACGTGAAGGCTACAAAATTGGAGAGTGCGCCACTCTTCACATTTATATCTACATGCATTTATGGAAAATTATGCCGCAACAGATTGTTATGCACATACTTATTAATAAAATATGTTTGCTATTTATATCCCAAACTATAGTTCGAAAAATACTTTTCCCGCCAAAATTTAAAAATTAATCATATAAAAAAAGTATCCGCAATGGCTTACACTGAACTTTCTTATACGTATTTTGCTTAGATAAGAAATATTCCAACAATTATTTATAGAATCTTTCAACACATTTTATTTATGGGTGCTTTCCAGCTAGGTACAAAGTTAACACTGTGTAACACAGTGTATGATACTTGCGTTCCAACTACGCCAGAGTACGACTCTACTCGACTCTGCCATACTCTGCTAAAAAGCGAAGTCTGGTGCAGTATTGGTAATTCGCATACCAACTTTTAAAAAATTTACATGTATGGTATCACTGCGTCCCGCGTAAATTACAACAAAACCATATTGTACTTGTGCATTTTCGGCTTGGATTGATATGTTAAATATTTAATTAAATTGCACACTTCGAATTTGATTAATATAATTCATTATTAATAGGTTCTTATTGAATTTGTCAGGATCTAGGGATAAATGACTATCGCGCACTCTATTGGGTAGAGTACGTAACTCCTAAAGTGTTCCAACTAGCAATCGACACAGTGTTTGAGAATGTCTGACGTTGTTTGACAAAGTTCCCTTGCTGGAAAGCACCCTATATTAGACGAAACTACTAAATATAGAATGGTTTTCTATTTGTAAATTAATATATGTGTTATTAAGATTAATTTTACAATAAAAAAATGTTTGAAGATTTTATCTAGCCCACATTTTTTTCTTGTATATGTTCATCATAAAAAATAACAGGAATTCCACTAATTCACGCTGTAAATAATATTAATTAAGCTCCTAATAGTAAATATATTTTAATACTGTTGTATATATTATTATATTTAACAAATAAACAAGTTATAGGACATATAATATAAAAACAAATTTCATTAAATTAAATCATCTTCGTGCACAGGTTACTCCACATTCGCAAATGACGTCACTAAGTCGTCTAAATCAAAAAATAATTGCTTATTTCATTCTTCATGAACCCAATCGTACAGATAAGCACAGCTTAATCAGCAGTTATTATACTGCCATTTAGAATAAATTAATTATTTTCAATCTCCAAATTTTATAAGAGACATGATTTCTATTGCACAAGTTTAAATTTGATTTGTTTCATATTTTTAGCTTGAATAATAATAGTTTTTGTAGTTAAAATTTGATCGTGTGGTGACTTGTAATCAGGATTTTCAAACCCTGACGAATCTATAACTGTTTCAGAAAAAGTCGTCAAACCATTTGGTTCTTCGATTTCGTCCAAATGTGCATCCAAATATTCAATATTATCATTTTCTTCTTCAGATGTAACAATCACCTTTTTACTCTTTATTTGGTGTACGTGAAAGTGTTTGTTCAAATTTGCGTGAGAATTAAACATTTTTTTGCAAATCAAACACACGTGTTGCGTTTTCGTGGTCGTATGTTTTTTCCTATGTGCCTTTAAGTTCCATAATCTTCGGAATTTTTTATCGCAAATATCACATTGCATTGCCTGTTTTTCATGCACGGCCTTATGTTGTTTCAACAGCGCATTTGTTGTAAATGCTTTATAGCATTGCTGACACTGAAACGGACGTTCACCGGTATGCGTGCGTCTGTGGCACTTTAGAAGCAATTGCTTACTGAATAACTTGTGGCAAATATCACACTCAAGTGCTTTGGCGCCATCATGTTTTTCACTCATATGCCTGTTGAGACCATTAAAACTATCCACTATCACATCGCAAATTCTACACATATGGTTTCTGATTTCAGCTATAAAATTGTGTTTCTTCCGATGTCGTTCTAGTAAAAATGACGTTCTAAACGCGTAGCCACATACTTCACATACATATTGTTTGTTATCGGAATGTCTTTGGATGTGTTTGCGCAGTAAAGCTGTCGTACGGAAACATTTACCGCAAATTTGGCACATGCAATTACGCTCGCCGGTGTCTTCATGTATTTTATGGTGAAAATCGAGATGATTCTGGATTTTAAAACGTTTAGGGCATAAATCACATTTAAAGGGGCGCTCGTTGGTGTGCACCAATTGGTGGTACTTCATATAGTAATGGTTTTTGACCAGTGTGCCACATATATTGCACAAAAGCGATTTTTCTAAAGAAATAAGCATTCATTTATGAACATGTTTTGGGAACGCTATATTTTGTAATTATTGCATTTTTCTATTCATAACAGTCATATATTAACTAAGTTAATGTAGAGTGACTAGATATATAAGAGTGTGGACAATCGACGAGTAGTCCCTATCCAAAGCATAGAGCGCAGGTTCCCCGCTTGTGATTGGTCGCCGCCATAGTTTGTCTAAATGTTCAAATGAAATGCATTGCGTTATATGGAGTGCGCGGCTCATATTTTCTTATACTCTTTAAATCTAAAGGATCAGATAAGATAATTGCACCCCGTATTTTTTATGTTATTCCTGAATAAATTCTGCGTATTTTATTCCGCGACAGCATATGTCTATCTTTTATAGAAACATTTATACAAAAGTCGAAACATTTCACGCTCAAATATTACGGTATAAACATAATTTTAAAATGCACAGTTTGAATTAATAAATGTAATAAGCATAATAAACAGTGTTTATTTTAAGAGATTCTCGAAATGTATAACCCTAATATACTTGCAAGTATACAGCACAAATAGTTATATTAGCTCGCGAAATGTTTGGAATTTAGTATAAATGTTTCTATAATAGAGAGACCTATGCTGTCGCGGAATAAAATACGCAGAATTTATTCAGGAATAACATAAAAAATACGGGGTGCTATTATCTTATCTGGTCCTTTAGATTTAAAGAGTATAAGAAAATATGAGCCGCGCGCTCCATATAACGCAATGCATTTCGTTTGAACATTTAGACAAACTATGGCGGCGCCAGTCACAGGCTGGGAAGCTATTGTCCACACTCTTATATATCTAGTCACTCTAAGTTAATGTAGACTAATTATGACGTCACATACATACAAAACAAAAAGGATGAATCAACAGAGAAACGTTACTAGAAGATTGTTGTTTGGAATAAAAAACAAAAGTGCGCTTAAGATAAATTAGTACGAATATATTACATTAATGATTAATACTTACGAGTCTTTTTCTTTGCTTTATACTTCTTTTGTGTTTCACCACTATTTTTATATACATTCCTTGAACTGCTTTCCGTATTTTCCAATTTGATTGATTGATCTGAGCTCGTCGTACCATGCGATTTTCGGTGTACAGCTAATTTTTGTTGTCTATTAAACCAGATTCCACATTCATCGCATTTAAACGGAATGTGCTTCTTAGTATGTTGATGATACGAATTCAAGTTCTGGAACGTTTCGGTGCATCGTGTGCATTTAATCACATCAGTACGGATCATGCGACCAGAATATTTAACCCGTTTCGCCGTTGAATGATTCGTCATGGTGTGACGGACGAGAGAATGTTTTTTATCGAACAACACATGACAAATTAAACATTCATATTTAATGTGATACGAATCTAGTTGATCCATTAACGAATCGGATGGTACAGTATTTGAAATTGGTTTTTTCGATCTTATTATTCGAGAAACGATTTTGTCCGCTTTTGTCATTAAGTGTATGCGAAATGAATGGTCAAGAAAGTCTTGGTGATTTTCGAATTGCGCATCGCATTTTAAGCAACAATGTGTTACGATTTCAGTGTCATCAATTGTGATTATTGATTCAGTTAATTTTTGCTCGAGCTCAGATGTTTCTATAACTTCTGGTGTAAGAATTGGAACTAACCTTTTTAAAATATATATTAAATTTGTTATCAAACTATTTTTATGGGGAATATTCTTACTTTTGTTCTGGAATAGATTCTAATATAGGTAAAATATCATTAAATAATTCAATTTCGGTATTTTTGGTGTCGATTTCAGTGTCATAAGTCGTACTAAATAATAATTTGAGATCTTCGTACGCCTTTTCAAAGCTTTTTAATGTAATCAAACAAGACTCCAGTTTGCTCAAACACGATTCGCAAATTTCTTGCGGTAAGTTATCGTCCTTATTAATCTAGAATAGAAACTATAATTATTAATTCGCAAACCGAAAAGATAAGTGTTATATTACCATTCCAGGCATATATAGGTTTAATATTTCTAAATATTCTTCACTAAGATCATCATTGAATACTGATTTTAGATCAGTAGCTGGGTAAATATTTGCGCAAAATCTACAATAGGTTGCTAAAGGCTCTAAAATGTCGACGATGTAATCTTAAAAAGAAAAACAAAATTATTTACTATGTTTATTTTTTTAGAATTTGAATTCTTACCTGTTTGTTCTTCTTCCTTAATAGAATTTGAAATAAGATCATCGCTATTGTTTAAAATAGACTCAGGAACTATATGTTTTTCATAAGTTTTGTCAACATGTTTACTTCCCAATAATATCGATTTTAAAATCGAATCCGATTTTATATCAATTTCGATACAATCTTCAGTATCTAATAAGTCCATTTTATCATGTAGCTCTATTGTTTTCATTTCATTCACATCTTTACTGTAATAATTCGCGAATAACGTGTTTATTTTCGTATTTTCAGCATCCCTATTAATTTAAACAACGAAAATAATTATTATAAACAAGTAAACAGTGAATTGTTTACGTACATTTTATCCGGCAAGTCAACTTTTACGATTGCTGAATTTTCTGCAGAATAAATAATCTCAGATAATTGCACAATATTTAATAATAAAAATTCGTTGCGATGTCAAGACTACCACAACTTTTATATATAATTTTATTTCATAATTATGATTGATTGATAATAATAATTAACAGCAAATGCTACTTTGTGTTTTATATAGAAATTTTATAAAATATAAGTCATAAGATTATAGAGCTTATAGCTCCTGTAGCGTTTATAGTTATTTTAGCATAATTTAAATTGTTAGTGTAAAATTATAATAGATAATCTAAATTTAGAGGTTTTACTTACCCAAAATATCACTGCCTGGTTCTATAGCTACGAAAAATATTTATGTAATCAAGTATTTACATTGTATTAAAAATAACTTACAGTCGTTTAAATGTAGTGTTGGAATAGCATCTATGGTAACAACGTATGATTTTGATTGTGTTCGACACATTTCTACGTATTTCGATTCAAAATGTCTCGAGCATACAACGTGTTTTTTTAGTAATTCACTATAAGATAGTGATAATAAACTCGGATAGTTTATATTCTCTAACCAGATTTTCAATAATTCTGGTTTTTTAACTGGAAACCCAACGTAACTATCACCAGGAATAAAACAATTTGGAACGCAACAAGTTCTTTGAGGAAAAGATAGCAATTTTCTGGAAAACAATGTATCAATCTGGTAAGAAATTAAAATATAAACATTGGTAATATATCTTATATTCATGTTGAAGTACATCTTTCGACCTTCCCTGAATCAAATAACTATTTTGGGAATGTGTGTGGGAAAGAAATAAAAAGAGAGATCATATATTTGGAAATGAATTTAAATAAAAGCGCGAAATATAAAATTACGAAAACTTGTTTCAAGGTACCTGGAACCGGGAAAAACAGTAGGAACTGCATGTGGTTGTAGCCTATTCTGTACATCATTGAGAAACATTTTATCCTCAAAGTGCGATCCACATAGCCTAACATTCAAGTGACAGTATTGAGGTGATTTATCTATCAAATCATATCGTTCTGTATTTTCAATCCAGTGTTTTAATCTGTTAAATGAAACGATTAATGTCCATTACTTTACTAGTTCATAATAATGTACCTGTCCGGTTCTTTTGGAAATCTGAAGAAACTAACTTTTACGTCTAGTTTCGAACGTTTTTTACGAATTTCACAATTCTTAGCGCCGCACCAGGTGGAATCACCTTTGTACGGCATCGCGATACTTCAATTTCACCTTAGTATCAAGTGATTTATTTAGAAATATATGTAAATAACAAAATCTAGGAAATAACTAGCAATATGGCGTCAAGGTCACAAAACGATTGTAAAGGTAGCTCACAACAAACCATTTTTTGAAACATTTTAAAGACGTGATTACAACAAAAAAACATCTGCAGTGCCATGCACCGAACTTTCTTATACGCCTTTGAGTTAAATCACATCCTATTTTCATTATTTTTCTAATTTATAATATTTGTTCTAACCTTTGGAACACGTTTACACTAAATATATTTCTTAGAATAAATATAAAATGTCAAACTTCAAATTATTTAAGTCTGTTTTGTTTTTTTTAAAACAATTGACAGGCGCAGATGATACGATTTATGTAAAAATAAATATAAGAAGAAATTTCAAGAGCCATTTTCTTGTTTCCGGTACCGTTTGGGAAAAAAAGGTTCAAATAAAAGTTATGCAAAATGCCGATGTCTATACTTTTCATTATAACAATTTTTCTGTAACTGCAACTATTTTTGAGTAATTGCAGAAAATGCAAAAAATGACTAGAGTAAACATGCACTTCCGGTCGGAATATTGTTTTCAAAAATAAGAGGTTTTCTTGCCAGGCACATACAAATCTTAAATTTAAAATTTCATAATTTTACCTTCAGCCGTTTGGGCTGTAGAGCGCTCACATATACACACACAGACGGACGTCAGTCCAAAAATAGATGAAATCGATTCAGGGAAGGTCAAAACGTATATTTCCGTTAAAATCTCGACATCGAAATTTTTCATGATTACAATACTTACTTATACTGCGTATAAGAAAGTTATAATTTGAAACGATTTTGCGTGAATTATAAAACAATTATTCCGACTCGATTCCGTTAAAATCGCTAGATTGAATTTTGTCTCGATTACAATATAATATTAAAATAAACTCTAATAAAACGTGATACCCACAGGAAGGGACTGTTAGGAATACTCAGAATTATTTTGTCTAAAAAATATATATATATATATATATCTATAATGTTGTTAACCATACGTACATTTTTAAATTATACATACTATTCTAATAAACTTTTTAAAATGCTATTACAAGCAATATCTCGCGTATAAAGTTGATTTACAGGTATCTTAAAAGGAGAACGCGTTGGAATTTCAACACTTTCAACAATTGGCAAGTCGTTGCTTAACTTCAGAATTGATTGGGTAGCAATTTCTAAATCACTCATCGAATCCACAACAGTCTCTTCAACAACGTCATCCTCGTTCATAAAATAATAACTACCATCCTTTAAAATCGGCTGATGCTTACAATGCGTGCGCAGGTGTCGCACCATATCGCTTTTTTGACTAAACCTACTATTACAGTCCGTACATTGATACTTCTTCTCGCCCGTATGCATACGCGTATGCGCGTTAAGTGATCGCAACCGTTTGAAATCCTTGCTACAAACATCACAACGATATCTATAGATGTCTTGATGTATCGCCTGGTGTTGTTTCAGAAACGGTTTACTTCGAAACGATTTGCTGCAAACGTCACACGAGTATGGTAATTCACCGGTGTGAATTCGACAATGGACAATATACTGGACTTTCGATGCTAGTTGCTTGTTACACAATTCACATTTGTACAATTTTTCTCCGTGTAGACTCATATGGAATTTCAAACTAGACTTCGACGGATAGGCTTTATGACAGATTCGACACGAGTGTGGCATTACGATTGGCTTCTCGTGTCGTGATTTGTGTTTAGCTAAATCAGCACCCCGCAAATATTGCTTACCACACAAATCACACATATAAGGCCTGGTTTCATTATGGATGACTAAGTGTTGTTTTAATCCGACAACGGTTCGGAATTGTTTACCGCATGTTTGGCAGATGAAATTAAACACTCGCGAGTGCGTTTGGATATGTCTGACTAACGTTGATTTTTGTTTGAAACGTTTCGCGCAGATTTTACAAGCATGTGACCGCTCATCGCCATGAATTAAAATGTGACGTTGCAAGTAATGTTTATTAGGGAATAACTTACCGCATATATTGCATAAACAGGATTTATCGCTTTTTGTGTTAGCTGAAAAATACATATTTATTTTTTACTTCAAATACTGGATCGCTTGTAAATTACTTACCAACACCTTCGTCATTATCAGTTTTCTTTTTATGCACCACTTTTTGATGCTTCACCAAAGCGGTCTTCGTTTGAAACGTTTCATTACATACATCGCATTGTTTGGTAGTCTCGTTTTTGTGAACTTTTCGATGATGTTTCAATTTGAATATCCTATTAAACACCAAGCCGCATTCTTCGCACTTGAACGTTAGATGCGATCGCATATGTTTCCGGTAGTTTTTCATGTCGGTGAATTTCGTGTTACATTTTAGGCATTTTACCGTACGTCGTTTTGATTCTTCGGTGCGAACAATGCGACACACAACGCGACCAGCCGTTGGCATTGGATGAAATTCCATAGTGTGTTTAACTAATGTGTGCTTTTTATCGTGAAGTGAACCACAAATCAGGCATTCATATTTAATATTATTTTGTTGTTCTAGATTCAAAGCTTTCGCCGATATATCAATTTCAGTTACAATTTTTGAATCAACAGCTACAATCATTAATTTGTTAATGTGAACAATTTAAGGATAAAATAATATTAAATTATAAAAACAACTTACCAACTCTTTTCCCACAATCACCTGTAGTAGTTTTAATAACTTTACAAACGATTTTACTTTGTTGATTTGAAGTGGGATGTTCTTTTAAACAATGATTTATCATATCATTTTCCACTTCGTATAATTTCAAACAATTTATACATTCGTATTTGAGTGCATTTTTGGTTTGTTTTAGAGTTTCTTTAGATTCTATAGATTTTGTGGCATTTTTCGTTTGAATTACTTTGCAAACTATTTGATTTCGATTCGGGGTCGGATGTACTTTCAAAGAGTGGTCAATTAGATCTTTTTTGACGTCGAACAACGATGAACATAGCAAACATTCGTATTTTGTGCCATCTGAAGGTGTTGATTTTTTAGAGACTATTGAAGTAGGTTCTGCTGTATTAATTGAAATGGATTTTCGTGGAGTTTCGGCGGAGAAACTATCATTTAATGATGGTAAATGTGGTATTGGACTGAAATAGTTACATTAAAAATTGTATCTATTTCTCTATAGATTATATGCACAAAAAAAATTCATAGACTTACGTTTTTTGAATTGTTTCCGCAATATTTGAATCTGTCTTAGAGTTTATAATACAACTATATGGTTCATCAATGTTTATAGAGTTTAATAATATTTTCAATTTGTTATCAGCTTTTTTAAATGCTTTTAATGTCACACTACAATACTCTAGTTTGGTTAAGCATGGTCTACATATATTGTGAGGTAAATCGTCTTCTTTCGAAATCTATAACATATATTACGTAATATTAAGGCAATTATTAATTTTTTTTTTATTTTACATAAAAATTTTTATTTTACACAAATAGATTAACGACGTATATGTGTAAATTTACAATCGTCAACTATATATAATACCAAATATGTTAACCAAAAGTGATTTTTTTTAACAATAAAAACAGTTTAAATATGTATTTATAGTAAGAAAATTACATTCTATTTCTGCAAATTAAGACAAAAACAAAAATTGCAATTCTGAATATCGAAGAAGGCGAAACAAAATAAGGACTTTATTATACAGCCTTAAATATATCATTAAGGCCCGGTATTATAAAGAACAAAATAAATGTTAATTAGTTACTATGGAACTAAATTTACTTACACAGTTAATATAATTTTGCGTGTTATAAATGAATCTTACAAGTAAATTAACTAATAGGAGATTTACCGACTATTTTAGTTCATCTATTCATCAATAGATGACTAATATATAAATATTGCAAATTTCGCATCGGTTATTATTATAATATTTGAAATAAAAACAAAACACGAAGCTGTCAAGTAATTGACAGAATAAATGTTACTAGCTAGAAATTCATGGGAGTAGTTTAACTGTGAGATTTACTAGCGAAGTAAATTTATTTTTCGTTTATAATACGGAAATCTATAGAGTAAAGTATATTACTTGGTTACCAAATCAAATCTACCGAGTATTTTAGTTATTTGACGTTTATAATACCGGGCATAAAAATAGTAAAAAATAGGATTGAATATTTACCATGCCTGGTAAACAATCTTCTAGTATTTTTGTATATTTAACGCTTTCACAGTCGGTGTAAATCGAAATTAAAGAAGCTATTGCGACAACTCTTGCACAAAGTCGACAATAAGTTCGACAGGTAACACGATCACCAGCGTCTAGAAATTAAAAAAAAAATCTCACATCAAAACGGCCCATAGTGTCCAGATGATCTCTATTAATATAGAAATCGTAAAACTTACCAGACCGTACATTTAGCACAGAAGGATTCCTCACGAATTCTTCATAAACATCATCAGTATACGTTAAATTACCAAAATCATTATTATCAATAATCACATCGGCGTTTGTTAATGTTTGTTGTTCCACGGGAACATCAATTTGCAACGGATCAATTTCTGTCACATGTGCGGCATCTTGCAAACTATCTAAATCTACCAAATTATGTGTAGATTTTAATTTCTGAACTTTTTTCATTGTTGTCATGATTACTTTATTACTAAATGGTACTTGTAAACGAGCAATACTTTTTGGTATTTTATTACTTGATGAATGATCATCGGCACGAATATCGTCTGCGATAACATGTTTAAAAATTGTAGGAACTGGGTTAGTCTTTGTTTTAAAAACCGTTTTATTACTACTCGGTTCGAAATACGAATCAGCAAAATGATCAGAACATAAAACATGTTTACTTATTTTATTAGATGATTCCATAGCATATTCACAACCTGCTTTCATCGCCCACGATTTAGCCCTAGAATAAATTAATACATTTTTTTATGTGCGAAAAACCAACAAATTTCGGTTTTTCGCACATAAAAAAATTTATAAATTTATGCGACAATCCAAATAAATTATTTCTCATGAGAATAAGGATAGGGATAAGGCATAGAAATATTTCATACATTTAAAATAATGAGAATATAAGAAATTAAACATGAAGAAATGAGAAAACGAATAGTTTTAGGAAATATTGAATAGTTCATTTACAAAACAATTTATGAACATATAACTAGAACTTGAAGAAATCAAACTAAGTGTGTGAGGTTATAAATAATCAAAATATTAAAATTCATTATTTAAAATTCGATAGTTTATTTATAATAAATCTAGAACTTACAGTGCTTTATTAGTTGGAAATGGAAAGAATTTAAGTGTTGGAGAGTTTATTTCGTTGTTTTGACAACTAATGGAAGCACATATCTTAAAATCAATATGAACTTTACGGATACAACCATCTTTCGGTTTATCGATACTTAATTTACTTTTATGAAGCATTGTAACAGCAAATTTGCCTTTATTAAATTCCGACATATTTTTGAATATTTCCACGAACTAATCGTGGAAACAATACAAATAAATAAGGTTTCACAAAAAAAATGGCCACAAACGAATAATATATTTAGTTTCTTCATACACCACAAGGATTTGCCTTTTACGATATATTACAGAGTTGCCAAATAAATTCAAAATGCTTACCCAATCATAAAATTTGACTAATAAATAACCACAAGAACGTACTATAGCTAAATAAATTATTAAATTAACCCATATAAGCTCAATTTACACTAAAAACTCCAAAACTATATCCCTAAAAGCACATAATACTCCATAAGTCATGTTCATTTCGGCAACAATGTATCACACAATTTACGCGCGCAATTTTAAGTAAGATATCTAAAGAAGTAAAATGTTTTTCACAAGCTATAATCCTCGTTTCACCTTGATTATTTGATTCGAGTAGATGTTCTATCCATTTATCTTGTTTAAAAGATTTTTTTAGTAGCCCAAACAAGCTAAATTTCGTTCTAAAACCACTATTACATTCCCTTATAATACATCGTTGCGATGAGTTTAGTGGCATGATTATTTATTTTAAGAATGTTTAAGACTTTCAATTTAAAAATATTGTACATTTGAAAGCCTATTTTCGAGGTTGCGATCCATTGGGATTTCAATCAACGCAACGAAAATATATTGAATTTAGTTATAAATTTCTCCAACTATAGCGCTAGTTGTCAACTGTTCAAACTTATTCTTGTTCTCACAATAATTATAGTATGATAATCTAAGGCCATGATTAACAAGATTCATGCATTTATTAGCACGATTAAAAACGCGTTTACAATAATTTATAGGTGCTAACCATTACTAGGGTTTTGCATAATTATATTAATAATTATCTTAATAATATTAAAATATATATTACAGTTGCTTTTAATTATTTTTTGATCTATTTTATAATAGACTATTTTATTTATCATATAAATAAAATAGTCATTTATAAAATAGATCAAAACATAATTAAAAGCAACTGTTATATATATTTTATATATATGAAAGTTTTGTAATCAACTAACGTTTTTAATAAGTGTTCTATTTAATTTTAAATTAAAAAGATGCTAAGATTTATTGCTTGGTAAGAAGTGAGCTCTTTATCAACACCATTTTATAAACTCCGCCCTCGAAGTGCCATCCTTGTCGCATATGATTTTTCTATAACAAAGGAAACCAAACATAAATCCGAGACTTTCGCATTCGTCCAAATATTCGTGGGCTTGTCCCACCAATCCCGTCGCCCTGGCTACTGGTTGGCTAACATTGGTCACCATTGTGGCACTCTCGAAGTTCATTGGTAAGAGAGACAACAACAGCACAACAATCGCACTCTAACACATACGTATATCTCACTTACGCCTATTATGAATCTCTTCTTTCAATTTTAAAACAAGTTACCAAATCATACCTGTTTAAATAATTCTCATTATTGTTACACAAAAACTTCCAGAATAAAACAAGAAAACTAAGATTAATATTACAATTAAGCGGCTCGTCTTATTTGGTTCACTATTTGGGACTATAAGGAATATTTGGCTTTAAGATCTTTCTTTTTTTACTTTCTTATACGAAGTATTACCTGTTACAAAAAAATCGCTACCAAAAATGTATTTATGTTGCCATAGTTACGTAGATATTGAAAATATTACATAAATTGTAGCAACAATGCATGTCAATTGTTTAACAGAAAAACAAAATATTTTAGAATTTTCCATTTAATATCTATTATAAGTAATACATTTAGTGAAAAAGTGTTTCAAAGGTTAGTAAAATATAAATATATATAAGATATTCTTAGTCACAATTTTATGAAATCGGTTTTTAAAATAAGTCAATTAGGAAAAAAAAACTACTTAAGATGAAAATATACAAAGGATAGTTTTTATTAAATATGAATTACATACACGATATTAATTACTATTTACCGGTTTATTACACACTAAAGCATACAAAATTATAAATAAAAAATATGAGATCATGATTTTTTTCATAGCAAAAAGAAAACGAATTTAGTTTAAAATTCGATATACAGACCATATATTGCGTTAAGTAATTTAAATCTACTGTACTTTAACAAAAAAAACTAAAAATATGACACTTACAAAATGTAAAATATTATAAACTCGATAATAACTGTTGTCCCATGTCTCCATCCCAAAAAAAATAGATTGTTAACGAATACGATAAGCAAGTGGACGCATTCGAGCAAACTTCTACAAAATTAACATGTAAGTAAGTATGGATACAAATATACGAAGGACATACCGCTGGATTCACTCTAGACGTTTGTAGTAGTAGCATGAACGAGTTGCTAAGTAGTTGGTTATTGTTACGACGATCGAGCAAAAAGTCAAAACTAATCGCAATCGACTCATGTATATTAAAAGCCAAGCAACCAGGCGGTGCAACAACACCCTTGATCGTAATACTATTTATCGAGTTCTCCACATTAAATTGGTAACTATAATCCCCAATTTTCCCATCGGTTAGCAGTCGTACACAGTAGTAGATTTTCCGAGTATCGCAACACACTTTCGTATGAATTAAAAACACCATATTAAACGCAACGATTAACATATTATGGTCAGACGGTAGTAAACTTTTGTATTCCGAAGTAAATGGATTATTCTGTATGCACAATGGGTGGCTTTCGTTAAAATGATACAACATTTGGCTCATTAGCCCACGCCATTTACATGTTTTCGGCCAATAAACGCACTCATACAAATAACAATCTTGTTTATACGGCTTATACATTTTTAAGTATCACAAACCGGTTTTTAATTGATATTTTTGTATTACAAAAACTGACTATGACGTGAAAACGCTTCGGATTCTGCTTATCTTTTTAATCTAATGAGGGGATTCACAACTGTTAGATTTGTTTGTTTGTTTTACACTTTTTATTCAAATATTTATACTTAATAAATAATATAGAAAATTAATGTCAAAACAACTAGTGTTAGTATGATTTGTGTGGTATTGAATGGAAAACGATTTTAAATTAGTTATTAAAGCTGTTTTCATATATTCAGCGTAACACTGAATAAAATAGTTGAGGATAAACGAACGAAGTATGTTAATCTTCTTTTTCTACCGGAAACCAAACATTACACACGAGTACTGAAGCTGTGAAACGAAATATTTGAAAAATGCCGCCACTTTGAACTATTTTAAAAGACAATAGTATAAAAATGTTTTCAAGACCGTATAAACAAGTATAATTGTTTTTATTAACAAGAACTTTTGGAATGATGTTTGTTATTGATCAAAAACGAAATTTAAATTGATTTGAAATATTTGAGCTTTAGTGAGCGTAGTGGTAGAGAAAGAACGAATGAGCTGTGCGACGCTCTTCTTTTTCTACCGGAAACAGCAAAACATCCCACAAGATTGAAATCACATTTTGCAGTTGGCGAAAGTAGTACCGTCAACCATATTTGAAAATCGACGCGAGTTCAAGAATCGTTAATTTATCGACATTTAGTTCAAGTGTGATTATCAAAAAAGTATTAATACGAAAACGTTTTCAAGCATGTATCGACCATATAAACAAGACCGACAGCTGTTTAATTGCGTGTATTTTCCAACGCATAATTGGCCAATAACGTGCAACTGGCGCGGACATCCGCACAGAATGTTGGACCACTTCAAAGGCAAACATCCCATGTCCGTTTTAACGCACAACCCATCTGTAATGGAATATCATAATTTACTGCCACGCGAACAAAACGTATTAGCATGCGAATTTAATATGGTATTTCTAATTAATACAAAAGTGTGTCGCAACACCCAGAATATCTACTACTGCGTACGCCTGTTAACGGATGGAAACATTGAGGATTACAGCTATGAACTGCATGTTGAAAATACAGTTTATGATTTTACTGTCAAGGGTACTGTTGCACCACCAGATTACTTAGCCATGGACGTAAACAATTCTGCGGCAGTCAGTTTCGACTGTTTATTCGATAGTTATGGCGAAAAACTACCGAGGACTTCTTTTGTCTTAACTTTGAAGACATCTATTTTTCAACCTAATAAATGTTCACATTGTTATGGATATCTATAACTATTTTTATACATCTTTTTCATATGACGACATTGGCTTTTATTGTTTTTTCTAAATTTTATTTTGGTTATTTCAAACATTTTATATTTTTCTATTAAGCATGTTTACTGACTTATGTTAGTTAACAGTTATAATACGAATATTTATGTAATTCTATTTAAATCTGCAACAAATTGAGTAATGTTTTCGACTCAAATTACATCTTTTTCGATTAGAATCTTTTATAACAAATATATTAAAATAATTTAACTATTTACACTTATAGAAAAAAAAAACTGTAACAATATTCTTATTGAATATTTCTCGCAATTAACAACCTAATTCTTAATTATGTTTTTTTTCAACTTATTATTTGCATTTTACAAGTGGGAAATATGGATACTAAGAGAAAAATTATTATAACTAAGAATTTCGTTCTCATTTTTCACTCATAAAAATCTTGCGACTGATTTTTAGTAACAAGAATTTGGAATTATTAATAATTCGTTTCCACAACAGACTTTTTTAGTGAAAATGAGATACAATTTCTTAGTTATGGTAGTTTTTTCCCAAAGAATGTATCCACAAACTTGATTATTTTTTGTTGTATTATTATTTAATTTTGTATAAGGCCCAAGAGCCGTTTTTCCTATAATTTTTATATATTTTATCAATAAAATATAACACAAATATGTTCCTAATGAATGTATGCAATCCTTTATACATTTATGTATTTATATTAATTACTAAGCTTTGATATGTAAGATTTATTTTATATATTACTTAATAAAGCTTTTATAAATTTGTATCAAACTGGCAATTTTGATTCAAACTTCTAATTTTATCTAGTTTTAACATTTAAAAACATTTAAAATGACAAATAACAGTATTTGATGATGATATATATTTAAGTGTATCATTTTTAAGATATCTAGTTTAGATAATCATCTAAAGATATTTTGTAAATTCCGTTATTAATAAAGGCGCGTAAAAAAGAACAAACAAATACAATTTAAATAATGCTGACACAGCTAAATATGCATTACCACGAAAAGTGTAGACATCTTTGATTTTCATGTAGTATTTGAGGCAATGCGAGCGTTTTGATCACCATTATATATTTGTGTGTCATCGAGCAAAAGTGTAGATATTTTGTGACATAATCTATATATTTAATAGTTGAATCAAATTTGCAATAAAGTATAATAATAAATAAAAGTATTTAAGTGTTTGTCAACATTAATTGAAGTTGATATTTAACAATGGATAAACCATATAATAGAAACTACAAGCAGTATGATTGCGTTTATTATCCTAAAACGTGTGCTTGGCGTGGACGAACGCACCAGCTGTTGGACCATTTCGAGGAAGAGCACCCGCGGTTCATTAGATTATATAATCCATTTGACACGGAATATAGAAGCTTAGAACCCTGCATTCATAATATGTTAACAGTTGCTTTCAATATGGTATTTCTCATTAATATTAAAGTGTGCTGTGAAACTCGGAATATCTATTATTGTGTGCGGCTGCTAACTGATGGAAGGATTGCGGATTATGACTATGAGCTGTATGTTGATAATACTATAAATGATTTTACTATTAAAGGAATGGTTGCTCCACCTGGAAACCTAGCTATTGAAACAAGTGAATCGATTGCTATTAGCTTTGACTCATTACTGGATCATCGAGGCATTTTACCATGTAATTTAGTTATGCTTATTTTAACGACGTCTATTTAACAATCGATGTATAGTGGTGTATAGTTATTTATGTTTACATGTATATGTTAACAATAATTACTATTTTTTTTCATGTTTAGAATGAGTATCATCGAGCGATTGCAATTTTTTTTCTTTATAATTTTTTTAATGTTTTTTAATAATGTTAATTGTGGATAATTCAAATATTTCTTTGTATATTATGAATCTAGCGTCTTGAGTACTAATTAAACAATTGAATGTTTTGTAATCATTGCCCAATTTAATTATTGTAATAAATTTAATTCAGCTAGAACTAGAAGTGACAAATTTATCGAATTATCCACAAAATCTCGTCAATTTGATTTTGTTATCTATTAAAATAAAGTTTTCCAGCTAATTGGTGATTTTTCATTTATATTAGACAAAAGAAATATCCTATTTGTTTTATACCAATCTAAATTCAAATATTTCTATAAGAGATTTTTTATTTTTCCTTGGAAGATTTCTAATCGTAAATAAAATATAGACCCCACAAATTTAAATAAAATATCCCTGTACTGGTTTTTTCAAAGAACCAAACTCGCCAACTTATTAGAAACAATTTCGTACTTATAGGACAAAAATATCTGCACTGAACTTTCTTATACGTAGATAGGAGGCTTATTCAAATAAAAAATTTTAATAATTTAACTTTACTAACCTTTTAATTATTAAATATTTATCTTACTATAGATATTAAAAGTCCAATTCCAAATTGTTTGAGAGTATTTTGTTATTCTGTTAAACAATTGACAGACATTGTTGACACGATTAATGTAGTCAAATTTCATACACAGACGTAACTATGGCAACATAAATAAGATGAGAGCAAAATTTCAATTGCTGTTTTCTTGTAAACGAAACATTAATATATTCATTTTTATTCTAACTATTTTAATGTAAGTGCAGCCGTTTAGGTGATATTGCTGAGACTGCAAGAAACGACTAAAGTAAACAAGCACTTCTGGTTTAAAAATTCTATTCAAAAATATGAGGTTTTTTTGGCAAGCATATATATAGCTTAAGATTTGTATATATAAAAATCTTAAGCTCACACACACATAGATAGACGTAATTCCATAAATAGTCCCACTCGATTTAGGGAAGGCCAAATGGTAAATTTCTGTTAAAATTTCGAAACCGTATTTTTTCATGATATATCAAAAAAAATACGGTCTAGAAATTTTAACAGAAATTTACCCTTTGACCTTCCCTAAATCGACTGGGACTATTTATGGAATTACGTCTATCTATGTGTGTGTGAGCTTAAGATTTGTATATGATTGCCAAAGAAAAACTCATATTTTTGAATAGAATGTTCAAACCAGAAGTGCTTGTTCACTTTAGTCGTTTCTATTGTATACAATACTTACTTATTACTTCGTATAAGAAAGTAAAAACTAGTAGTGGAGATATTACATTTAAGAAATACAATGAAACAAAGCTCTACGTATAATGAAAATATATATTTATTAAAAATTACATTTTGTGTAACACACGAACACATTTCAAAGAAGTTAAAAAGAGAAGAATAAGGTCCCGTTGGCACCACTGTTGTGAATCCCCACCACCCTATATAGTCAAGCGACAAAGCTCTTGCAGGTTTGTACAAGTTTGTTCCGTATCAGAATCAAAGATTAGTTTTTTTTATAAAAACCAGCAGTTAAAATAAAAAGTGCCAGAAAAATGAATACACCATATAACAAGGACTATCAGCTATATAATTGCGTTTATTTCGCCAATAAAGATTATCCTATGGAATGTAAATGGCGTGGTCCAACGAGTGAAATGCTGAGTCACTTCAAGGAAGAACATCCCCAGTGCATCAAGCAAAGCACATTTATAACGGAATGCAGTATTCCCGATACAAATGGTTACAACATGCTTACAGTCGCATTTAATATGGTTTTTCTCATTAGTATGCTTGTATGCGTTAAATCGCAACGACTCTGCTACTGCGTGCGCCTGCTGACCGATGGAAACATCGAGGACTATAGTTACGAAGTGGTTGTTGAAAACTACATGACCCATTTTGGCGTTCAAGGCGTTGTCGCCCCACCTGGATGCCTAGCCAATGCAAAAGGCGAATCTATTGAGATCAAGTTTGAGCGATTGCGCCAATTATTTGATTCAACAACCATTAAGATCGTTTTGATGTCGGAAATTGACTAAACATTAATGTGCCCTTGTAAAATATTAATATACACATTCGCTAATTTAATGTATATAATTGTTAACGTAAAATATCACTAATGCCAAATGTTAGCAACATTCTATTTACATAAAAACCCAGCTTAGCTCAATTCTTTCTCTGTTTATCTAACGGATAGACAAAGAAAAAACTTGGTTTTATACTGAGCCCAGTTGCGTTTTGTTTTTGTAAATAGAATGTAGCTTTTATTTCCCAATTAAAGCACTTTAGATTTGAATATTTGCAAATTGGTACTGTTGTATTAAAATAAATGTTAGAGTAATAGGTGTAAAAGCGAATTTTATTTATCGAATTATTCATAAACCTTATCAATCTTTTGTTTTAATGATTTATTATATGTGAATTATTTGTAAAAAAAATAAAATATGATTTTCTAACTAGTGACTTTTATTCATATCTGAGATAGGTTTTATATGTAAAGAGTAAAAGGCTAGTTTTAGACTTAAAAAAGAAATTTTATTTTTGAAGTATATAATGAGATGGAAGAAGTAACAATTTCCCGCCGTAATATAAATTTGCTTCTTTTAGTTCTTAAGATTTCAGAGTTGTGTGAAGTTAAGTTTCTAGAAGTAAAAGAAGATTCTCAACTTTTCCCGCTAAATTTCCAGACGTTAAATGGAAGCTAGGTTAACAGTTCGTTGTATTTGATTTTGTGTAAACAATGGAGGGATTTGATGATCCTGGAGTGTTCTTTAGTGATAATTTCGCTGGAAATGATGACCAAAATCAGACACAAGTGAATTTCCAGGCCATCAAAAAGAAATTTAAAGAATTCATTCGACAATTTCATAGCGATAATTTTGACTACAAATACAGGTATTATTGCTACGAATATCTAGTCGGGTACTGTTTTTACTAACAATTTTACTATAGAGATACTCTCAAACGAAACTATAATTTGGGGCAATTCTTTCTGAATATAATTATTGAAGATTTGGGCAGTTTTGATGAAACTTTAGCGGAGAAAATTTACAAACAACCTGCTGAACATATTCCCATTTTTGAAGAAGCCGCAAAAGAAGTTGCGGATGAATTAACCACACCACGACCAGAAGGAGAGGAGGAAGTAAATAAATTATTTTAAATTAAACACAGTTTTTGTTTTTTTATATTTTAAATCGACCCTATTTTGTTATCGAAGGTGTTATACATTTTTTTTTTCATTTCTGTATATCACATGATTGTTTACAGGTTGAAGATGTTCAAATAACTTTTTCTTCTGAAGCAAATCCTACTGATTTACGTGCGATAAAAGTAAGTAATTATAACTTATTTTATAAATACCATAAAACAAAATGATATAAAGTTCGTTTTAGTTTATTTCGTTTTACGTTACACAAATTGTAAATATGTTTACTTGTAGTCTGATTCAGTATCACATCTTGTGAAAATCCCTGGTATTATTGTTAGTGCTTCTGGTATTAAAGCCAAAGCGACTAAAATCACTATACAATGCCGAACATGCAAACATACACTTACCAATCAAACGATTAAACCAGGCTTAGATGGTTTTGTTATGCCGCGAAAATGTCTCACGTAAGTACTTATTTAGCAACACTGTTCTCCACAATTTAATCAAATGTTTTAAATCTAATAAAAGCAATTTTATAGAGAAAATACAGGACAAGCAAAATGTCCATTAGATCCATTCTTTATCCTGCCCGATAAATGCAAATGCGTAGATTACCAACAATTAAAACTACAAGAACTTCCCGATTCAATCCCACAGGGAGAGATTCCGCGGCACGTTCAACTATTCTGCGAACGATATCTGTGCGAAAAAGTCGTACCGGGCAATCGTGTCTTTATATTAGGGATTTATTGTATCAAAAAAATATCAAGGCCTTCCAAAGTAAGATTTTGTGATTTAAAAAAAAAACCTACCATTAGATATGTAATTTAAGATATATAATTCTTACCAATGATTGCCTAAAAATCATAAAAACAGTTGTATAGTTTTGTAAAATATCGAACACTTTGAATACAAATTTACGGGGTTTTTTTTAGCGTGATGGCCGTGAAAGAGCAATCACAGGGGTTCGATCTGCGTACGTTCGTGTTCTTGGCGTACACGTTGACCATGAAGGTCGGGGTTCGAGTAAATGTGGTCTTGTGACAGCCGAAGAAGAGGAACTATTCCGTAGAATGGCCGCGTCCTCGACTATTTACAATAAAATCGCGAAGAGCATCGCCCCGTCCATTTATGGTGCGGTGGATATTAAAAAAGCTATCGCTTGCCTACTGTTCGGCGGCGCGCGTAAAAGATTACCAGATGGTTTAACACGTCGTGGTGATATAAATCTCTTGTTGCTTGGCGATCCGGGTACCGCAAAATCGCAATTGCTTAAATTCGTCGAACGTGTGGCACCGATTGCAGTTTATACTTCAGGCAAAGGGAGTTCTGCTGCCGGTTTAACGGCGTCTGTTATGAGAGATCCAGCTACTGTAAGTATAAGTTTCCATTGCATCGAAATGTATAAAAGAAGTATCGTAATATCGATTTTATAATATTTTATGGGTTTTTTTATTTGTTGTATTTTTAGCGAAATTTCGTAATGGAAGGTGGTGCAATGGTACTAGCTGATGGTGGTGTCGTTTGCATTGATGAATTCGATAAAATGCGAGAAGATGATCGCGTTGCTATCCATGAAGCTATGGAACAACAAACTATTTCCATTGCTAAAGCTGGAATAACAACTACTTTAAACTCGAGATGTTCAGTTTTAGCGGCAGCAAATAGTATTTTCGGACGCTGGGATGAAACAAAGGTATAAATATGTACTTGTATTAGTATTTGTCGACTGATTTGAAGTTAAATTCCTAAGTGTATATTTATATCGAATAATAATTGTATTTAAATTATTATTTTAAATTTTAGGGTGAAGAAAACATTGATTTTATGCCAACAATTTTGTCTCGTTTTGATATGATATTCATTGTGAAAGATGAACACAATGAACAAAGAGATATCGTAAGTGAAAAATGCAATAAAAAAATAGAATAGTACGTTTAAAACGAATTTGTTTTAATTTTATTAGACATTAGCTAAGCACATCATGAGTATTCATATGAATTCTAATCTCTTATTAAATGAACCAAAAGAAGGAGAATTATCGTTGGATATTTTGAAAAAATATATAAACTACTGTCGAACGTAAGTATAATTAAATTTCGCAACTTAATAAAAACTGATATCAATTGAAAATTTAACGGAGCGTAATTTAGAATTCGATTCCTACAATAGACTATTTTATATTTTTAGTCGATGCGGACCACGTTTAAATGCCGTAGCTGCCGACAAATTAAAACGTCGTTATGTTATGATGCGCTCCGGCACAAGTCAACACGAACGCGAAACCGAACGTAAAAGCTCGATTCCCATAACCGTACGACAGTTAGAAGCTGTTATCCGAATATCGGAGAGCCTAGCGAAAATGCAACTGGCTTCATTCGCCACTGAAGAACACGTGAATGAAGCGTTACGATTGTTTCAAGTATCAACACTTGATGCCGCCATGTCTGGAAGTCTAGCAGGTTTGTTTATTTTATACTCAAATAAAAATGTTGAGTAATAATAACATTTCATCTATTTCAGGTGCTGAAGGTTTCACGACTGAAGAAGAACACGCAATGTTATCACGCATCGAAAAACAACTGAAGAAGCGGTTCGCAGTTGGTACTCAAGTCACCCAAGAAACAATAATAAAAGATTTCACGGCGCAAAATTATCCGCAACGCGCCATTGTGAAAGTTATCCAAGCTATGATGCGTCGGGGGCAGTTACAGCACCGTGCACAACGCCAAATGTTGTATCGTTTAAGTTAAAAAAAAAAAATGGATCGTGATTCAAGAGTGCCTTATTGTTGTAAAATAAGCGAATTTTTATCACTGATAAATTTTTATTTGTACTGTTTTTTTACGCAATAAATATAATTCAAATCCTATTCTGCGGTTGTTGCTGCGATTGGGAATGGGTATTCGGGGTGAGTTTCAATTCCTTTGAAAAATAAGAAACTAAATATGCGTCCTTTTTCACCGAGGTCTAGTTCGTTTAGACTTTCTAAATCGGCTTGGTCTAATTCAAAATCAAATATAGCTAAGTTTTCTTTGATACGCGCAGCGTTCGATGATTTTGGTATAACTACGACATTTTGTTGGGTCAAATGACGTAGCAATATTTGCGCTGGGGTTTTGTTATATTTTTTAGCGATTTCAATCACGCTTAGATGGCCTAAAATATCCGGGAATGCATCGATTCTACAAAAAAAATTTACATCAGTAAAACATGCGGTTAGAAATAACATACTAATTTAGAATGAAATTTTTGCGCCGAAAACAATTTTAAAATTCTCCGAAATAATGTATTTGTTTAAAATTACTTACGTGTAATTATATTTAGTCTGAAAATGTGATTTGGCGCCTGGACTGCCTAAGGGGGAATATGCGGTTACAACAATGTCCATTTCTCGGCATATTTCACGTAATTCTTTTTGTTGTAAATATAGGTGTAGTTCAACTTGTAAAACGGCTGGTTTTATTGTTGCATTTTCATATACTTTACGAAGTTGAGTCGCGTTAAAATTCGATAAACCAATATGTTTAATTAAGCCTTCATTGACTAGAGCTTCCATTGCCTAACGCAAATATATTAAAAATATAAAAAAATCTTTCAAAGTCCTAAACTGGAATCAATATTTTTTATAAATTGAAGAAAATTAATCAAGGAATTTATTTTAAAAAAATACTATTCGTGATCGAAATTAACAACTCGCTCTCTGGCGGTGAAACTAATGTACTACAAAAATTGGTCATTACGCCCGGCATTAATGTACCAAACAGCTGTTTGTTCCACTAATGGCCAGCTGTCATTTTTTTATAAATATCCAAGGAACAAAATATCTATCATATTTGACGAAGAAAATTCTTCGGATAATTCACAAATACTTTGTAAATAACAGTTGCAATCAAAATACACATTTAAAGAACACAAAATAAAAGATTCTGACTCCAAGAGTTATTCGTTTTGGTAAAGAACATTTATAATCAGTTCACTTTAAAAGATATTTCACTTTGCTGGCTTTCGCGTGTCCAATCATTGCCTCTATCTCAACTGTCAAATACGTTGGTCATTACGCCATGCATTTTTATTAACGCTACTAGCGCCGCCAACGATAATTTCGATCACGAATAAATGTAATGTTTTCAGAAATGCCACAATTATATTTTCAATATATCGTTAATGAGATCTTATTTAAATATATTTTAATACTAGCAAAAATTAAGAGCTTGAAATGTATATAATGATTCAATGCGCCAATGAATACAGGAATATTTTATAAAAAATAAATTGCATGTAACTTACTCTCCAAGTAGCTAGATGATCAGTTTCTGTATCAATTTCATATTCACCATTAGCTTTCATAGCTGGAGTCAAAGTAGTTTCATCGCAAATAAACCCAAACGGCATATGCACCAAATACAGATCAACATATGTTAACTGTAATCGTTCTAAAGAAATTTTTAAAAAGCGGGAAACATCTTGAGGACGATTGGCTATATGCGGCAACTGAAAATAAAATTGATTTAAACACAATAATAATTGGGTTTTCTTAAATTTTAATTTGTTTCTGTCAGTGCATTTTTGAATTTAAAAATCGTTTGCGAATTTGTATACTTTTGTAGTGATGAATAATTCTTCTCGTTTTCCAGCGCCCGATTCGAACCAACTCTTTAAAGCAGCACCAATCGCTTCCTCATTATTATAGTTGAAAGCAGTATCTAGAAAAATTCACTTGTTACCTTCAAATAATTTGAAACACTTAATATATTACCTATGTGTCTACAACCCGCTTCAAGAGCTGTTTTAATCGCGTATTTTATTTCTTCAGGTTGTGCCTGCCATGTTCCAAGCCCAATTAATGGAATTTCTTGTCCCTCTTTCAACGTTATGGACTGCATTTTCACAAAATTACCATTCATCAAATTGGCAACAATTAGTAAAGTACTGTACAAGCTATACTATTTTTAAACGAGTGCTAAATGCATGTTATTATATACATCGAAATTTATCAGTTAAATTTGGTTTTTGATGTATCCAGGTAGTTTATTGAAATAAACGAATGTACTATAATTAACCCAGTCTCATAGATTTCTTTGTTCAATCAATTAATTTAAAAATTTGTTTGGTGAGCATATCCAATATATATTCTTTAATTTATTATTTTTTATTTCATTTAGTTAAAACCAAAATAGCACCCAATTATATATTTTTGCTTTATAAATCTCATTTGTTTCGATTATTTAATTACTATTAATGTTATAATACTTATAGACTCTATATAAATATAAGATATATATATTCAATAAAATTCAAGTTAGTTTCCCTCTACTCTATTTAATTGTAAATAAAATTAATTACATTTTCCAGATTTTATTTCCCTTGGAAAAAAAAAAATAGAAATAAAACAAGAAAACCCGGACCCAATATTCTTTTTATTAACAACCAGCATTTACAATTCTTACAAAAACATAATTCACAGCGCATTCCTTCCTTGAGAAGCTACATGGTGCTCTCAAACGGCAAACACAACTCAAATTTATGTATATACTACTAAACCATTCATACAATGCTAGTTGTTGTGAGAACTTAAATTATTTATTTTTTTATCATTTTTTTTTTGTTTGTTTTATTTTCTAAACTTCGGAGATTTGTGTACACACAAATGCAGTCATGTTTTTACTCGGAAACTGGTCATCATAAACTTTCATTGATCCTTTTTCTTTTCTCATTTTTAATTCGTATTATGCATTTTTTATTTTTTTTTTTAAATAGTTTTACTTAGCTATCTACTGTTTACAAATTCATGAACTACAATTTTCTTAGTGCGACAGCATGGTCGCCTGTGGCGGAAAAGAATTAATTAGCAAGAAGACACAGGCAACAATGATCAACGCATTTTTGTTTGTTTTTTTTTTTAACTTTTCGAATCGGTACACTACAATATGTATCACTCAATGAATGTGGCAACGGCGGTTCCCAGTGACTCAACTCAATATGCGTTTCGAAATTTTGTTTTTTTATAAATAATTTATTATTCAATAGTGGTAGATTGATAAGAAGAGAAAATTGTGTATGCAATTTACTAGATGCATAATAAGAAAGTATCCCAGTAAACACTAGTCTGATATATGAACATTTAAAAATGTTTTTTTTTTTCGTGGCAATTCAACACTTATAGTTTTGAGTTTCGGTTAATTCTTGTAGAATTTTTTTTTATAAATATGTGAAAGCTTAAAAATGTTGCCGCAGTTACTAACACCGGTGTTACTATTTACAAAAAAAATATATGCATAATCCAACTCTTTAAAATTTATAGTTGCTTCCCGATTAGCTTGAATAGCCGAAACTCAACAATAAAAATGAACTATTTTACTTTAAAACAAATAACACTGGACGCGACTTTAGTCGTATAGAAAATACAGGAACAGTATAAAATGGGTTTATAAGCGAGCGTTCACACTGTACGCGAATTGGTCGCATTACATCATTAATATAGTGATTGTAAGATTCGGCGGAAAACTTTAATATATTAAGTAGCAAAAATGTACTCACCGCACAGCGAATTAATTTAGTTGTCTGCGTGGTCGTGACGTCATATATTTTTTAGATAGAATCCGCGTGGTGATCGTTTACAGTGTGAATATACCGAAGATGTACAATAGAAGAGTTTGGTTACTGGGATGCTATAAGTGTGTGTGCAATATACATAGTGAGTTTGTCACAGAATCGCGTTGTCAGATCAGCATTATTCAAAATTATGGAAATAGTTTCAATTATTATTTATATATCAAGTATGAATATTTTTATAATTATTGAACTCCAGTCCGGCTCTTCCCGTTTGATTTTAAAAGAAATCAATTTTTTTTTTTAAAATTAATTAATTAATTAATATTTTTTTTTTATGTTTTACTAAAATGCAGTGCAAGTTGTAAGTGTTTTGCTGCAAATCCACACTCGGTTAACACTCACACGTCAACACTGAAATGATGGAGAAAAAGAAAATATGAAACAAAACAAACAAGTTGCGCGCAACGTATGAACAAAAGAATCGAAGATATGAAAACATAAACAGGCCGGCCATTTGCAAATGACGGTTGGCGGCCATTTTGTTGGTTTGTCGTTATTTTCTTTGCAGCATACAACCACTGTTGTCGTCGCGAGTTTTTTTTAGGTGAAACAGAAAACTAGTGAGCGCGCATTTCAATGATTTCGTTCTTAAACATTTCCAATTTCATATAAATTATTTTATCTTACACATAACAAACACAGCACGCGGCTGACCATATAAATATCGATGCGAATGGCCAAATACGTGATATATTAAATAAGAGTATCCACATTATAAGCGAATTTTTTGTATACTTGAATTGTCGTGCGATCATTCGCATTGTTATTTATACTGTACAGCCCAGCCCAGCGATGTAAATAGATAAATTGTTGACCTTATCATCAAACACATGTTATTAAATAAGAGCATTCATACACTTGATCATTTATTTACAATTAACGTCGCTGGTCGCGTGCAATGTTTGTTGAGGCTAAGATAAAATATGGAAAAAAATTAAAAAGAAAACAAGTAAAACGTCATTGAATTGCGCGCGCATATAAATATTACCGTCAAGTTTCACCTGAATTTTAAAATAATAAATGGGCGTCGTTTTGTCGGTCAGGTCGGGTTGGGGGGGGCGGTGGAGATTAAAGAGTAGTAGATAGTTGTCATCAAGACAAGACTAAACTTGCAGCTGCTGAGACAACATTAGCGACGACGATGACAGCGTTTGGTGGTGAGTATTACACAACACGGGGTCCCTCATTGCGTCTGGAATTGCGGCATCGTTGCGTACATGAGCGGTGTGTTCGGCTGGGGTTGCGGACCACTCGGTTGCACGCCTGGCCACTGGCCTTGCGGCGGCATCATTCGGTATTGCGGTGTACCAGGGGCTTGCGCCGCAGCATACGCATATTGTTGATAGCCAGCTGCCGGGTAGCCGGCTTGCATGTAACCGGTTTGCATCTGAGTTGGGTATCCCTATGGATTATAGTTTGGTAAATCATATTGTTGGGATTAGAAAGATACTCGACCTTTCAGATGTTGACGAAATAAATTTTATCTATTTATCCAATAAATCAAGATTGGTGGACATCCGTCCTATAACTGCTCAAACGTAAATTAATTATATCTTGCGTGCCAATCTAAAACTACCACAATTACAAGATGGTGGCCAGCAGAAATATGTAATTTCAGTTAATTAATTTAGTAACGTTAGTTGAATTCTGGCTATATTAGGTACTTGTTTATAGATTTTTTTAAATATAAAGTAATTTCTCAGATTAAGAATTAGACTAGATGGGTAGTCATTTTGCTAGGAAAGTTAGAAAAAATTAATTTCAACAGCAAAGTTAGAAAGGTTTCCAGTAATATTACCAGTAACAATGATAAATAACCTAATGTAATGACTTATTTTTTACTGACCCTACGACATTTGAATCGTTTTATTTTCAAATCCACTAATTCCACATAGGATGATTTTTGGGAAATGATCTACATTTATTTCAATATCATATACCAGTTTAAGCTTACGTTTAAGTAGTATAATAATAAAACTATATCAAAGTTATAAAAAAAAGTAAGCATGAAATAAATGTTGATAATTGCCCAAAAAATCAACCTATATGGAATTTGAGAGTTTTGAAATTAGATGATTAATTTGTGGACTCATTTAATAGTATTTATTTACATTAATTTACGATAAACACGAGCTTATAAGCGAAATACGAAAGTACGCATATGAATAAGTACTACGGTGAGCAAATGCATTACAAAATGAGATTGTAATATTACGATGGTTACTTTGGCGCCGCCATTGCGATAAACTAAAAACATCTAGTAAATAAATCATTTAAATGAACCTCCCAAGTGTCGTATAGCTAAAGTTTATCAGAACTCGTACGGTTTTCCACCTTAATAAATATTTCATAACAGATCTATTTATTCATGCACTCAAATTCTCCAGAAACGTAAATGCAACGTTTGATACCAAATAAACGCGGTGCATCGTACACCTATTGAACATTATTAGAAGCTTTTAGCATGATTTCATTATAAAAAAAATAATTAAATTTGCTTTAAGAGCAAGATTTGTCTAAGTAGCGATTTGACTTAAAATTGTTAGTTTATTTGATGCTTAGTATATCGTACATGCACTGATACGTTCTGAAGTATACTACGCACTATACAACTATGAATTGCGTAGAGTTTTCCATAAGAATACAGTGTCTTATGATACACTTTGCTGCTCTTAGTAGCATCACATTTATTTCAGAAAAATGCAATACTTCCTAAGTAAGAGCGATAAAGTACAGACTAACGCTGCATTTTTATGAAAAACGGACCACCGTTTTTTATAAGAATAAAGACGATGCACTTTGTCGCCCATTTATGAAGTATTGCCCCATATTTCTCAAGTAAATGATAGATAACACTAACGATATATTCTTACGAAAAACAGACTATGGTAATGAATTTATATGCAATGCTATATAAATGAATAAAGAATTGTTACAAAATTAATTTAGAGCGCCAATTTAGTTGTGGTAAATTTGAAATAATTTTAGATCTGAAATAAATTGAACGTTGTGGCAAAGACTTTTTTTTTACTTATGTATCTCGTTATTTACGGTATAATCGTAAATTAAGAGAAATGGTAGGTGAATGTAGGCTAGATGTGACGTCACACGACTTATAAAGCGCGCGTAAATCTGATTATGAATTGCGAGAACTGTTCTAGTTTAAGCACTAAGTAGCACAATTCATTTATGCGTTTGTCAGTCATACCATAAAAATACAAAATTTAATAAAGTTTACCGGTAATATTACGTTTGCATTCTCTACCTGAGGATACCAGTAGCCCATCTGTTGCTGGTAGCCGTACGGATACTGTTGACCGGGTTGCGCTGATGGTGTCACAACACCCTGTTGTGTGATGGCCGACGAGGGGTCCGAACCTACGCCGCCGCTCTCCTTGCCCCAAAAACACTTCACAGTCTGTCCATTGATATCTGTGTTGTGTGTGCTCTCGATCGCATGAGTTGCCGCCTCTTTTGTGGCGAATCGTATAAACGCATACCTAGTGATGGAAGTTTCACATGAACTCAATTTGTTACATATTCGAGATTCATGAAATACTTCACGACTTTGTTTCAATACATACTAAACTGAATTCATCATGTAATACTAATACTTTTAACTTTATGAGAAATACCATTTACAGTCGCTGTTAAAATTACAAAGTTCAAACGTTCTCAACTACTTCATAAAAGTGTTAGTGCTCATGTTTGCCGTTATTTTGGTTATAGCAAAAAAAAATTCATTTAATAACCGCCAATTATTTATTGCGTATCAGTTATAATTTTGTGAAAAATGACGCATAAACATGCTAAAAATTGAGAACGATTTGAAAATTTAAATAGTATATATGTTAAATAGTATATATTTGGGTTAAACGTTGATAATTTTATCTAATCTATTTGCTTTAAAATATATATATGAATAATATCAATAAATATTAATTTCAGAAATTTGTTGAAAGCAATAATTAAATGTGTTGCTTAATGGTCTTAGCATTATCTAATTTGTTTAAGACAAAATTGCTATAAGAAGATGATTGTGATTTAGTGTTAGGATGAAATAATAAATAAATGTGTAGAAAGTAGTCATGAAACGTTCAATGAAAATAATCAAGAATGCCATCACATCACATGAATGCATACCCCTTATCCTTAAACACCCTAATATCTTGTATCACACCGAACGGCGAGAAGGTCTTCTGCATCAGTTCCTCGGAGATACCGTTGGTGAAGCCGCCACAGTACACCGTACAATTAGTGGGTGAACTCTGGTTATAAACCTCCTCGAACGTGGGCTGTTTGCCCGCACCTCTAGTTGGCCGATCAGTCCGAGGGGGCGGCGGTTTACGCGTTGACCAATTTGTACGAATAGACCGCGAGCCTAACCACTGTCCGTTCATCGCGGCAATCGCGTTTTCAGCTTCCGCCTTTTTAACAAACGATACGAAAGCATACCCTTTCGATTTCAACGTTTGCGGATCGCGCACAATCCGGCAATTTGAGATTTCCCCGAACGGTGCGAATGCTTCTCGCAGCGTTTGCGTTTCAATTTCGGGCGATAAATCACCGACGAAAATGTGATGGTGATTGGAAGTATCTTGTTTGGGTTGATTGCCCGGGCTCGTAGCCCAATTTACCTTCATTTCTTTTTCCAAAAACACACGTTTGTTCATTGCCGCCAGTGCTGTGGCTGCCGCCTGGTGAGTTGTGAATTCGACAAAAGCGTACGGATCGTTTCCCGGTTCTCTTATGATCTTACACCCTTTCACCGCGCCGATTTGTGAGAAGAGCGCGCATAGGAGATCTTCGGACACTGAAGCGTCCAAATTACCGACATACAACGTCTTTGGATTACTTTCATCCGACATTGTAGATGCGGTATTTTATTCTCCCGCTTAACAAAACTAGCAACGCCTAATGCAAATTACTTTACGCCGCACATAACAGTAGAATGATTGACAACTTTTACAAATACAAAACGTTATCTCGCTTTTCCGAAAACACAGGCGATGGCGAGAGCCGATGACAAAACGAATTCTTCTTCTTTTAACCCTTATTTGTCAAACAAAATAAAGATGGCGTTGTCCCACGTCAGTTTCAAACTGATTCAAACATTTACCCTATGTGGCTTTCAACCAAACTATTTTTTTAACATCAATTATTTTTAAATCAATAATTATATATTTTACATTATAATTCATAACTATAATAATATTAAAATCAACATTAATAAAGAATTATCAATATATTATTATTATAAGATAATATCCTTGAAGCTAACTTCAGATCGTTTTGATCAATTTTTGATTTTGCGACGTGCAATGATAGGTTATCTTTACAAGTTTTTAAATTTTACAAATAATTTGATTTCTGTATGAAATTATACTTTACAAATTCATTTAGAATGTAATTCTAAAAATGTCT
This sequence comes from Nebria brevicollis, assembly GCA_944738965.1. Taxonomy (NCBI): domain Eukaryota; kingdom Metazoa; phylum Arthropoda; class Insecta; order Coleoptera; family Carabidae; genus Nebria; species Nebria brevicollis. Next base: position 14,236,204 of record OX122901.1, on the reverse strand, counting down.
AATGATGATTCTGTTGAAGTGCGCCAAGAAAATGAGATACAAGCGCTTAAAGTATATATATACTCATTTGTTTCATTGGATAGCAATAAAAATGTTTATATTCTTAGGCGATCTTTAATGAAGATTTACGTGATTTAAGATGTGGAAAATTGAAGAAAATATGGAAACCACTTGACATCGTTATAACTTTGTGTCCGTTGCAGGGGAGCTCTGGATTACAAGAGGTGCATGCGCAACTCGATATGCACATAATTTGTTCTGATAAATATCCTCTTGAGTAAGTTATCAAACTACCTTATACATTTACTTTATGCGTAGTCTTGTGGGACTATATTCATATTAGACACCTGAACGATTAATAGTTTCGAGTTTGCCGCCAGAGGCGCTTGCTTAGAAAATTTTAAAACTATTATATATATATATGAAAATATTCGATAAATATACTTTATGACCTTCCCTGAATCGACTCAGACTTTTTTCGGCGTCACGCACAAAAATACAAAAACTGTGAATAGGACCTTATTGCTATTTTTCATGTATTAGAGAACCTCATATAATTTTGGAAAAAGTTCGCGGCATGTCCGATATTTTATTAACACAACTACAAATCGAACTTGAAACGAAATCAAACGAACTTAAAGGTGAAGTCATGATTTTCGAGTTAGCCCAGCATGTTAAAGCATTTTTGCATGATCATAACAAACCGGGCTACAAGAGTTTCTATGAAGAAATGTTGAGTCGACAACAAGAACAACAAGAATTAAAGCAACAGGCGAAACAACAAGAAGAAGAACAAAAGGTCGCTATTTGTTTCACCCTATAAATAACATATTATTTAATTGTTTCATGTTTAACACAGAGACAAATCTTACAATTTGAAATACATCGTAGACAAGAAATTCTTAGATCTGAAGTTAAACTTAGGAGAGATCATAATACAAGTAACAGTAGTGATACTTCAATAGAAGCTAGCAGAAAAAATTCAAGGTTAATTTTTTTTTCCATCAGATCTTATAATTGTTTATTAATATTCAACAAATTTACAGAAAATATAATAGTAGCGCTTCTGAGTACAGCGAAGATATTTTATGTGATCATAGAGGAACTGAAATATTAATTTTTGATTCAAATCATGAAAGAAAAGTACAGAAAGGCAGATGTTTATGTAAGTTAAATAAATCATAATTTCTAATCATTTATTTTAAAGACACACAAACACATCTTGTAACGTGAGTGCCGCCACTCACTCGTATTTTTTAAATAATGCGCATATGAAGTACATATAGATATAATTAATAGTGGGTTTATACAGAAAAAATTAACGCTACATTTAACATTAGCGCTACATTTAACGCTGCATTTTACTAACAAGAAAAACTGGCGTTTATACAGCTAAGCTAACAAAATTAGCGCATGCGCATACTGGTTTCCGTGTTTGACATTTGCAAGTGTCAACTTGTTTTTTGAGGCTATATTTTTATGATTTGCGAAAACATTTTTCCTCTTGCGATACATATAGTGGTTTTCATTTCTTTTAAATAAAAATGGATTCGGAACATGATTACAGAGAACATTTGGCTAATTATTTTGGTAGAGTACCATGGCAAAAATCTCTTATCGAAAAAGGTTCTATGCCGAAAGACTTAAATTGAAATGATTTTGTATTTTAGTTATATTATTTCGGTTCAATGCACTATTATAGTTGATTTACAAGTTATTTCAACTTATGTTAACCTCGGTACCTACCAAAATCGTATATAACAAATGTGAATTGTGTTTGCGGAAAATAGGAAAAGTAACTGGAAGTATTTTTAAATAAAACAATATAATAAAAATTATTTAACTAATATATTTATATAATTTACTCGCTGTCCAACCCAAAAACTATATCCATATTCTTCTTTTGTCTACGTTTCTTCGCGGTTGGCGACACATTTTTCATTAATACGCCAACGTTTTTCCCAAATATATCGGGGTCCTCTTCGGTCCTTTTGGCACTATAGTATTCTGCCAACGATAGACATGCACCTTCGATGCTTGCATCTGCAGATGACTCGGACAGTTTATTCCTCTCAGTTGCATAGTGAGACCGCAAAGTCACCCACCGGGATTCACACTCTGGAACTAGAATATATTTAAAATTACAACATCGTCCAATTTTAAAATATAGTTGCATATCACATACCTTTTAGCCCCATGACTTCGGAAACACTTCTCCATGTATTTTCTTTACTAGTTTTATTGCGGAAACCTACACTTCATTTATCATACAATATAGCGTATTTTTCGACACTATCAATCAATTCACCGTCCTTTATGTTAAAATAACAATAATAAACAACAATATAGCAGGTAAACAAAAGTCAATGCAAAAAGAGCACGAAACTGTTCTGACATGTTGTGCTTGTCAACACATGTGCACCCGGTCACGCTTGCGCAGATGCCTTTTCCAAACTGAACTGATCTTAGGCAAAGAAAGAACGAGGTTTTGTTCATCTCTCTTAGTAAGAAAGATAAAAGTTGGCCAACTTGTTAGCTTAGCGTTAAAAAGAAATGTAGTCTTAAATTCTGTATAAACGACAACATTGGTTAACATGGTGTTTATCTTTTTCTTAGCCTTAAATGTAGCGCTAATGTTAAATGTAGCGTTAATTTTTTCTGTATAAACCCACTATAAATGACTAAATAATTTAAAGAGTATAAATTTGCCACCCTATTTTACGACAAAGACATTTTGTTATTGAATGATGAGTAATTAATTAATTTTTATAAATTGTAGCTCATTCGGATCGTGGTTGTGTAATATATCACGGTTTAGATCTAAGCACTGGTGATATTTTAGCGGTAACGGAATGGACAGTAAATACAAAAGATGATACAGTTGATGTGAACAATTGTTTGAAACAAATTAATAGTTCCGAACAAGAATTCACGTATCTTTCGAAACTTAGGCATTGCAATTTAGTCAAATATTTAAATATGAAATACATTCAAGAGGATAATCAGATTGTTATTAACGTTCTTCAAGAATTCGTTTTAGGTAAACATCTCGTAAATATTCATTTATCACACATTTTAACACAATTTTTATAGGTACAAATTGTAACGCATTGTTTATAAAAGAAAATATCGCTGCTGATGTTGACATGATTCGATATATTGCAAGCGGCGTTTTGAATGCGTTGGATTTTTTACATCGAAATAATGTTGTGCATAAAGAACTGCGTGATTCATGTATTTTCATCGACAACAATGGTATTTTAGATAATAAATCGATTTGTAACTCATTGAAAATACAATTTTATTTTATAGGAATTGTTAAAGTTTCTGGTTATAGTCTAGAATTAAAATTATGGGAACTCTCTACTCAAACACAAAATTCAGAATATTATAGTAAAAAAACGGATATTTATAAATTCGGAATTTTTTTGTTATCTTTATTAAAAGGGGCTTCGATTGATAGTAATGATGCTGAAATATCACCGACTTTACCATCGGATTTATTTGATTTTTTATCCAAGTATGTTTTAAATAATTACCGAGCTTATAAATTAAATTATCCTATATAAATAAAAAACTAAATGTACTTAATGTTTCATTTCTGAGCTCATATTTTTCTATATTAAAATATGTTTAATTAAATGAATAATAATAATGTATTGGTTGAAGTTGTTTAACGAAAGATGAAAAATCGCGTCCGAATGCAGTCCAGCTATTACAACACCATTTTTTACGAGCCCCATTACAAAGAATGTCACCAAAAAAGACATACAACTATGACGCTTTGCACCAAGTGATATCACCTAGTCAACAATCTAATCCAGATTTAAAATTGTTAAGCCAAAATCGGTCGGGTGGTCCATCTCGAATACAAAATGAATTCGAAATCTTAACGTGGCTCGGAAAAGGAGCATTTGGCGATGTTTTAAAAGTATGTACATAATTCGGAATGTCGAAAAAAGAATGTTATATTTATTCTATATGATTTAAGGTTCGTAATAAATTAGATGGTGGTTACTATGCAATCAAACGAATTGAATTAAACCCGAAAAATAAGCAATTAAATCGTAAGATTACTAGAGAAGTGAAACTTTTATCGAGGTTAAATCATGAGAATGTAGTTCGTTATTACAATTCATGGATAGAAAGCGCTGTTTTGGAACCTGATCTTTGTGCAATAGAAGATCAATCAATGGAAGAGGATTGTACATCGAAAGATGAGCCTATACGACCTAAAATTTCAAAGAAAATCGATGTATGCTTTTCATATACAGGGCGTAACAGCGAAACGAGCTACCTCGAATAACTTCTATGTTATTAAAGATATAATAAAATAGTATAAGACAATCTTATGCAGGACCAAGGGGGACATCCAACTATAAAAGAAAATATTTGTTTAAACCAGTGGTTCCCAAGCAACCACACAAAGTTATGTTTTTTCAAATGAGATGCTATATATTTTTTACGCCCATTCGATAGAGTATTTTTTTCTGAATTCCATTATGTATTCGTTTTATACCCTTACATAAGTAAAATATTGAGAAAAATGCGATTGAAAGTTAAATAAATTTTATTTTTATAGTTACTTTTCAGTAGGCTATGAAACAAAATTGAGCTTAAATACAACGAAACATAAATTAAATACCTCAAATTATTTGTTATTTACTTTATAAATAGTGTTATAAAGTAAATAACAAATAATTTAATGTATTTAAGCTCAATTTTGTTTCATAGCCTACTGAAAAATAACTATAAAAATAAAATTTATTTAACTTTCAATCGCATTTTTCTCAATATTTTACTTATGTAAGGGTATAAAACAAATACATAATGGAATTCAGAAAATAATACTCTATCGAATGAGCTTAAAAAATATATAGCATCTCATGTGAAAAAACACAACTTTGTGTTGTTGCTTGAGAACCACTGGTTTAAAAAAATATTTTCTTTTATAGTTGGATGTCCCCCTTGGTCCTGCATAAGATTGTCTTATACTATTTTATTGTCTCTTTAATAACAGAAGTTATTCGAGGTAGCGCGTTTCGCTGTTACACCTGTATACATGTATAGATTTTTGAAACTTTATCTATGAATTATTTTAGTTATCCTTCGGTAACGACATTGAATTATTAGCGCCACCAAGTTGTGATATTGAATGGTCAGTAAGTTATGAGAGTAAGTCGAAGCACAATGTAGAACATTCTAGTCCGACTTCTTCAGAAGATGAGTCCAGTGATGATGAAGATTGGATTGGTTTTTTGTAAGTATATAACTTTGCTGCGATTAATCATTTCCAGTATCTATTATGACTTAAATTCTCAATGAATTCATTTTAGACCAAATCACGCTGATTCCTCAGATAGCATTGAGTTTGAGCAGAGCTCCAATAATATTGATGAAACGGATTCGGTTAGCACTACTACTACTGATAAGAAAACAACCAGCGAAGCTTGTTCTAGAACCAGTCGTGAGATACAGTTCATGTATATCCAGATGGAATTTTGTGAAAAAAGCACATTAAGGTAATTTAGTAAATCCTCTATTTAATTCGTGAGAAAAAAGTGTGCTATGTATGTATGTATATACAGGGTGTAACAGCGAAACGAGCTACCTCGAATAACTTCTATGTTATTAAAGATACAATAAAATATTATAAAACAATCTTATGCAGGACCAAGGGGGACATCCAACTATTAAAGAAAATATTTTTTTAAAGCAGTGGTTCTCAAGCAACAACACAAAGCTATGTTTTTTCAAATGAGATGCTATATATTTTTTAAGCCCATTCGATAGAGTATTTTTTTCTAAATTCCATTATGTATTCGTTCTATACCCTTGCATAAGTAAAATATTGAGAAAAATGCGATTGAATGTTAAATAAATTTTGTCTTTATAGTTACTTTTCAGTAGGCTATGAAACAAAATTGAGCTTAAATACAACGAAACATAAATTAAATACATTAAATTATTTGTTATTTACTTTATAAATAGTGTTATAAAGTAAATAACAAATAATTTAATGTATTTAAGCTCAATTTTGTTTCATAGCCTACTGAAAAGTAACTATAAAAATAAAATTTATTTAACTTTCGATCGCATTATTCTCAATATTTTACTTATGTAAGGGTATAAAACGAATACATAATGGAATTCAGAAAAAAATACTCTATCGAATGGGCTTAAAAAATATATAGCATCTCATTTGAAAAAACATAACTTTGTGTTGTTGCTTGAGAACCACTGGCTTAAAAAAATATTTTCTTTTATAGTTGGATGTCCCCTTTGGTCCTGCATAAAATTATCTTATACTATTTTATTGTATCTTTAATAACATAGAAGTTATTCGAGGTAGCTCGTTTCGCTGTTACACCCTGTATACCAAAAATACTTTTACTGTGTGGAATGTAGAAAATAACATGTGTACAAATGCAAATTATACAGAATTATAATTTTGTTATTCATATTTTGATCAATTCTATGAATTATTGTTGTTTTCTTGTTGGTAGAACTGCTATAGACAGTGATTTGCATTCGGATATGGATAGAGCTTGGAGATTATTTAGAGAAATTGTTGAAGGTATATTTAAAATTAAACAATAAATAAAAAACATATTAATGAAATATATAACGCAGGTCTTGCTCACATTCATCAACAAGGCATGATACATCGAGATCTTAAACCTGTGAATATATTTTTGGATTCGAACGATCATGTAAAAATCGGTGATTTTGGTCTCGCCACTTCGAATATAATTCGAGGTTTACCTAGTGATATCATAAACAAAAGTACTTTAGGTAAAAAACCACAATAGTTTAATGTGTTTTAATACGTTTAATATGCTTTTAAATATTGTTAAGATAGCGAACGCGAAATGTCCCAAGATGCTGATGGGAGTATGACCGGTCATGTTGGTACTGCATTGTATGTTGCACCTGAATTAAGTGCCACTTTTAAAGCGATTTACAACCAAAAAGTTGATATTTACAGCTTAGGTAAGTTTGTTTTAAATATTATCTCAAGTTACTTCTCATGCTCAATTATATTATTATTTGAAATGCACTTGCATTGCAGCTCATAAAATATTTAATTCTAGGCATTATATTATTTGAAATGTGTTATTTAAGTTTAAACACTGGGATGGAGCGAATCAAAGTATTATCTAATATTCGTCTAAAAGAAATTATTTTTCCGCAAGATTTTCTAGATCAAAAATATTCAAAGCAACGTACAGTTATTAGGTAATAAGTGAAATATTTGTAGTAAAAGTAAATCAGATTTTAAAATCATATTTGTTAGTTTACTTTTGAACCATGATGTAAGTCAGAGACCAACATCTCAAGAGCTGTTACAATCTGAACATATTCCACCGCCAGTTCTAGAAGATTGTGAGTTACGTGAGTTAGTGCGACATACGTTGAGTAATCCACAGAGCAAAGCGTATAAATATTTGATCGCTTCGTGTTTTGGGCAAGAATTAAATTCGGTTGAAGATATCACCTATGATATGAGTCTGCCGCAAACGGTTATACGGCCATTACAATTGCATGATTTTGTTAAACAAGCTGTTGTTAAGGTACGAAATTATCATAATTTATTTTGGCATAGTTGAAACGATTTATGTAATATTTCTTATACTTACGCAACTAAATTTCGAGATATACTTCGTATAAGATATAGAAAATTGTCAATTGTTTCTGATATTCATTGGTTCTTATAGATTTTTAAACTGCATGGCGGCCAATATTTGTCGACACCATTATTAATGCCAAAAACTAATTATTTCGATGGTATCGATAGTTGTGTTAAACTGATGACACATTCAGGAAGTATTATTTCGATACCTCATGATCTCAGGTAATTTTTTTCAGTTGGGGAAGAACTTATTTTAGCAATTTGTTTGATGTATATTTTCGTTTATTTAGTAGAACATTTATTTTAAATCTATTTGTAATACATAACTACTGAGTTTCTTAATTTAAAAATTCCAATATGATTTAATTTTTTAGAGTGCCATTTGCAAGATATATTGCATCAAATAGTATTACATTATTAAAACGTTATTCTATTGAGCGAGTTTATCGTGAGAAAAAAATATTTGGGTTTCATCCTCGAGAATTATATGAATGTGCATATGATATAGTGACTCCTAATCCAGGTTAGAATAATGTTTATTCATTGAATTTTCAAATACAGGGTGTAACAGCGAAACGAGCTACCTCGAATAACTTCTATGTTATTAAAAATACAATAAAATAGTATAAGACAATCTTATGCAGGACCAAGGGGGACATCCAACTATAAAAGAAAATATTTTTTTAAACCAGTGGTTCTCAAGCAACAACACAAAGTTATGTTTTTTCAAATGAGATGCTATATATTTTTTAAGCCCATTCGATAGAATATTTTTTTCTGAATTCCATCATGTATTCGTTTTATACCCTTTCATATGTAAAATATTGAGAAAAATGTGATTAAAAGTTAAATAAATTTTATTTTTATAGTTATTTTTCAGTAGGCTATGAAACAAAATTGAGCTTAAATACATGAAATTATTTGTTATTTACTTTATAACACTATTTATAAAGTAAATAACAAATAATTTAAGGTATTTAATTTATGTTTCGTTGTATTTAAGCTCAATTTTGTTTCATAGCCTACTGAAAAGTAACTATAAAAATAAAATTTATTTAACTTTCAATCGCATTTTTCTCAATATTTTACTTATGTAAGGGTTTAAAACGAATGCATAATGGAATTCAGAAAAAAAAAACTCTATCGAATGGGCCAAAAAAATATATAGCATTTCATTTGAAAAAACATAACTTTGTGTTGTTGCTTGAGAACCACTGGTTTAAAAAAATATTTTCTTTTATAGTTGGATGTCCCCCTTGGTCCTGCATAAGATTGTCTTATACTATTTTATTGTATCTTTAATAACATAGAAGTTATTCGAGGTAGCTCGTTTCGCTGTTACACCCTATATATGTTCGTTTTTAATCATTTTTCATCGATAACTCAGTAAACATTTAGTCATATGTAACTTCTCTTAGGATCATTTATGGCCGATGCAGAACTCTTATCAATCGTAAATGAAATTGTAAATGAATTCCCAGGTTTAAAAAACAAAAACTTCATCATTCGACTGAATCACGCTAGCATCTTAAAATCAATTTTATTGCACTGTGGCATTCCTCTTGAAAAACATAACGATATCTACACGATTTTATCAGATGCACGGGTAATAATCAAACTACACATCCTAGCAAAAATGATTTAAACTAACGCAACTTACATTACAGGATGGAAAAGTTACTAAATTTCAAATAAAGACACACCTGATTAGCTTATGTTTAGCTGATACTGCAATGGCAACATTGTTCAGTTTAATCGAGACTGAATCCACTATTGATAAAGTGACAATTATTTTACGAATAATCACGAAACGCAAAGGGGAAGCAAGTCGATTTGCAACACAAGGATTGAATGAGTTAGCACGAATTATACAGAATGCTGAGGCTTTAGGAGTAAAGGTAATAACATAATGAGCAATAATATAAAAATATCTGCAGTGTCATGCACCGAACTTTCTTATCCGCATATGGGTTAAACCATATCGTAGTTACATTATTTTTCTAATTTATAATATTTGTTCTAACCTTCAGATCGCTTTTACACTAAATATGTTTCTTAGAATAAATATTAAATGTCAAACTTCAAATTATTTAAGTCTATTTTGTTAAACAATTGACAGGCGCAGATGATACGATTTATGTAACAATATATATAATAAGCAGTACTTTTTTTGGAAAAAAGATTCAAACAAAAGTTGTGCTAAATATAAATATCATTAATTTTTGTTCACAAAAAATTTCTGTAACTGTAACCATTTTTGAGTAATTGTAGAAACTGCAAAAAATGACTAGGGTAAACATGCACTTCCGGTCGGAATATGGTTTTCAAAAATAGGAGGTTTTCGTGCCAGGCATATACAAATCTTAAGTTTAAAATTTCATAATTTGCCCTTTAGCCGTTTGGGCTGTAGAGCGCTCACATACACACAGACACACACACACACACAGACGGACGTCATTCCAAAAATAGTCGGAATCGATTCAGGGAAGGTTAAAACGTATATTTCCGTTAAAATCTCGAGTTCGAAATTTGTCATGATTACAATACTTACTTATACTGCGTATAAGAAAGTAAAAATGTACTATGTCTTATTTTAATATAATTTAAATGTTTTTTTGTCTAATTAGTATAGTATAGTAGTGGCTTTGGGTTTGGTGTACAATATCCAACAATACAGTGGTATGATGTGCCAAGTTGTATGCGAATTAAAGAAGAAACGTCGACGTGGAGGTCTAGATGTATTAGCTGCTGGTGGAAGATACGATTGTATGCTATCAAACTATCGGTACACTATAAAAATATTCAATATAAACACAGATTTATGTTATTGATAATTCGTATAGGATGATTATGGAACGAACGGGCATGGCAACAAAAGTTGTTCCACAATCAGCTGTTGGTATTTCGTTATCACTAGATAAATTCGTACAAGCGTTGCAAGAAGAGCAAAATGGTGACGTTGACAGATTGTGTAATTTGGATGCAGTTGTTTGTTCTTTTGGGACAATGAGACCGATGATTAAAGAAAAAGCTAAAGTAAGACGTTTTATAAGAATAACAATTTTTCTATTTATTATTGCAATATCGTAGATCTTGCGTGAATTATGGGCTGCTGGTATACGATGTAGTTTACTAGAAGCACTGACTCTAGAAGAAATACAAGAACAATGTACTGAACTACATGTTCCGCATATTGTTATTTTAAATGATACTGAACAAGGAGTTAGAGTCCGTAGTTGGGAGAGAGATAGGTATATAAAATTTATATTATATTTATTTTCTAACTAATATGGATTTGTGATTAGATTTCAAGAACGAAAAGTAAATATTTGTGAATTAACCGAATACATGTTACGATTAATTAAAATGTGGAACGAAGGCACTACGGAATCTTCATATACAGCACCTGTTATCTCTAGATCTGAAAGTCGAGTAAGCACTGGTGAACATAACGCTAGTTATACTACGACTGTGATTGTTAATTTTGTTACTTCGCCGACTGGAAAACTTGCCGCTAATGTCCGGAAACGATTAGAAAATCAGGTAAACAGTAAACAAAAGATTATATACTAATAGGCAAAAAAAGTAAGCACGTGACAAAAGACGCAGGGATCGAATTCGTTCGCATTCGACGCTGAGAGACATGTTAACCTTATGGCCAGAATCGGCGGCTCATTTATTTTGAGACATTACACTTGCATTTGTTGATGAATCAATGAAAAAAAATGAATGTGTTAGGGGCAATAGAATAACCTTTATGCTATAGTGTTTATGAAATTACGAACATCTTTAATAAAGCTATATTTTTAAATTGAAAATGCATTTTATGTTAAATGCGCCTCTGCACATGCGCGACCATGCTCAATATGCTGCGTTTGTTTGGATTTTTATATTTTCTACAACGAAGCCAAACAAACGCAGCATATTGCGCATGTGCAGAGGCGCATTTAACATAAAATGCATTTTCAATTTGAAAATAAAGCTTTATTAAAGATGTTCGTAATTTCATAAACACTATAGCATAAAGGTTATTCTATTGCCCCTAACACATTCATTTTTTTCATTGATTCATCGACAAATGCAAGTGTAATGTTTCAAAATAAATGAGCCGCCGATTCTGGCCATAAGGTTAACATGTCTCTCAGCATTGAATGCGAACGAATTCGATCCCCGCGTCTTTTGTCGTGCTTACTTTTTTTGCCTATAATAATAGTAACTCAGATATAATTTCATACAATCGAAAGTGAATCATTTTAGGAAAACTATTGAATTTCTTATGCGTATAAAGTGACATTAATTTTATTTAAATGTTTATGTAGATACTCTCACAAATGGAATCAATATTACAACGTTTTTCTGCTAGAGAACAAGTTGTGGTTTTAGCGCTAAATATTGAAGGTGTTGTTGTGAAATCACTAGCATCGTATTTAGATCCAGAAAACGGTGAAACAATACTTAAATCCATGAGCGCCGTTATTGAACGGTAAGTCTAAATATATATTTGATATATTCAAATTATATGCAATATGCATTTTGTGTTTAACAAATAAAATAATTAGATGTGTGTGGGAATTTGTTATGATAATAGTTCCTATTTTTTTTTTTAAATGTGTTAATTGTTTTTTCGAATTTCAGACATGTTCGTCATAAAAAATATTTGATACAAATTTGTGATGAGATTTTAGATTACTATACATATAAAACTCGTCCTATTATCGCTCTATATAGTCTACCGGACAATGTGTTTAAATTATTGTTATAATTTCATTAAAGAAATTATTCTTATTAATATTTTTACAACAAAGTTATATGAGTTTAATGTGTACATAAAGATTGGATTAAAAATGTTTATTTATTTTCAAATTAAAATCTTCGACTTTTGTAGTTTTGATGGAAAGTTTTTATCAGTTGAACCCATTATACTAAAAGTTCCTGTTGTTTCTTTAACCTAATAAAATATTTGTAGTATATTGCTTCGATTAAAAGTGTGATACTAAAATACAAAATTTTTAACATTCCAGAAAATGTAGTTCATTCATTATATTAGAAATTATAACGGTTGGATGATTTTTTGTTTGGATTAATATAAAAACAAAACTATATATTACAATTTCAAACTTTGGTTTAATAAGAATTTTAAAAAATATATATTTACATTTTATATATATATATTTTTTTCATTCAAAATTATATTCATTGGTAGCAGTTTAATTATTATGAGAAGTTATATATATATTACAAAATATTAATTAACATATATACGAAAAGTTAAACACAATTATTTTGTATTTTGTACGTATTATGGCTCTACATATGCAGGCCCATTTGTAATAGAGGCTTTAATATTAATTGAGATTGATGTTAAATGTTACGTCACCTTTACCGAGTAAAATTATTTTTTTCTTATTGAACCTCCATTATGTGGCTACTAGTTACTAAAGAACAAACCTTAGTTAATATGTAGCTATAAACTTTCATCTAAACTCGAAACAGAACAGAAATAAATCTTAATTCTAAAATATAGTTCTAACAAAATAGATAAAAATATTAAACATATAAACTTATTACTCTTAAAAATGTGTAGATGTGCCTTAATACTACGAATTTAACAATAAAAAGGCCCAATTCTGTTGAAATTATACCTCCATTAAAACTGGTTAAGTAAATGTAATAAAAATAAAGCAATGAGTTTCTTTCTTTCTTATAAGTAAAAATATATATATATTTTTTATTTTATTTAACAAAAGTATTAAAAAAAAAAAATAGATATTACTGGCTTTCCAAATCTGTTATGCACTTTTTTAAATGAGTTTTGTATGCCGTACTATCAGTAAAATATTTATCACATACGCTACATAAATGGCTCGTTTTTCTTTTGTCTCCATCAGTTTCTGTATCAGCTTCGCACAAATCATTTATACACTTATCTTCGTGAGTTTTCATTTCCGACGTGGCTATTTCCATTTTACAAATTGCGCATTTCGATGTTGGTTCGTTAAACTGATCACAAACGGACGCATGGTTCTAAGAGAAATATATGAATTATCATTATATTAACGGCTAATAAACATACTAACTTACTTCAATAACAGACATTTTAAATAACTGAAGACAAATTGGACATTCCGTCATGTTTTCTGATGTACTTGCAATACTATCAGTTTTCTCGTCTTGATTTCTAGTCTTATAAAAACGATTTGCAGTAATCTCCGAGACACTATTATCGACTAAAATTTCGTTATCATCGCCACTCGTTTTAAGAATGTCACGTTTTCTCGCCAAATTGCGAGTTTTACTAAAAGGATTTCTGCTGAAATTACTTTTAGCGCCTTTAATCGGTGTTGAAACATCATGAACATCAACAGTAATTTTTATTTCGTTAAATATGTCATCTTCGTCGTCTGTCAACTCCATATTCTCCTGGCTTTTTTTCGTAGCTTTCGTTTTTTCTTGGGTGGTTTCTGCGTTGTTCATAATTTTCTTTGTGCGATCATTCGCATAACTAAGTAAAGACGGTCTGCCAGTTGGTCGAACACCTATAATTATTAATAAATTGTCTAAATGGTACTCCAGAAATTCAGGGGGAAGTAAATGTGTGAGAATGCGGGACTCGAACTAATTAATAATTGAGAAAGAGTTGTGAACAACGAAATAGAAGAGCGTATATGAAATGGAATGAATTCAAGATTATCAAGTAGTGAATAGATGTAACGTCTCTGCTGCATTGCAGAGACGTCATATGGCCAGTGGCTAGATGTTACATGCGATTCAATTTTGATTGGATTTAAGTTACTCACTTGCACGCCATTTATTATCGCTTTCGGTCGTCTTCGAGTCGGTAGCTTTATTAAGCGTGACACTTTTTTGCGTCATGCAATTGCTTCTAGTTTTTTTAATATTTGTGTCAAAATCATCATCACTCAAATTGGATTCGATGTAGCACTTTCTTTTAATCTGTCGATTAGATTTGCGTTTCGAATTTAAGTCACTATTTACTGATATATCGGTAACGTGATTTTCTGTAATATCCTCATCGGAAACATCCGGCACATAATCAACGCATAGATTATCGTTAAATGCTGTTGACGGTTTGATTGTTTCACTCCAAATATTCGGCTCGATGAATTCCGTCGGACAAAGATGTTTATATTTCACCATTTGGAACAAGTGGAATTTAAAAATGACTTGAGCACGTACTTCATAGGGTAAATTTAAAATTACAGGGTGGTAATAAACGCTTGGTTTAACTCTTACATTGGGTACTTTTAGTTTTAATGGTGTATAATTATTCGTCACTAATGAAACATCAATCTTATTCGAGCTTAATTCCAGTTCATCCGTTTCCGATGGTTCGCCAGAAAGATCACAATTTGACGTAGATACATCATTAGATTTGGCGTCATCTATAACATCATGCATTTTCTGACCAAATTTAGTTTTAGTGATAGTTTCTCGCAAATGATTTGATTTTGTTTCATCGCCGCTTTGATCCGACTCATTTTGATTTGACATAGGAAATATTTCGTCTTCTTTAAGCTTATCAAATATATCATCGGTTGTTAAATCGGTTTGATCTTTTTTGAATTTATTGCCTAGCGTTTTTTTTCTTTTCTGCTCATCAACCTTTTTCATTATATCCTCAATGATTGTCTCGTTGTTACTCTTGTCGAGTGCGTCTAAATTCGAATCTGAATCAATCGCCGACTTTCGATACTCACTTTCCATTGTAGCGGAACTTTTCGATTGGTTGATCGTATTTAATAGCTCCCTCATATCAGTCATTAACATCCCAGTTTCATATAAACCCAACTCTAGACAATGACTAAAGAATCAATTGTTTTTGTATTTATTTTGACTATATAACCTACCAGTTAGAGCTTTCTTTAGCTCGATGTTTCCTAGGTCACACATTGTTCATCGAGATAATGTGTACAGTTATTATAAAATATGAACGAAGAACTCGTATTGTGTTTCATTCGAATTTGTTGATAAAACTTGAAATAAAATATGTTTGACACTTGTTTAGAGCGGTAAATGGATACACAAAAATGAAATGAATATAGCTGCAATACCGTGGGAATATTTATTTGATTGCTACTTCCAAAATTCAGCGATTATTTTATAAATATCGCTGTACATTTTATATTTAGTGTTGTTTATGTTTGACTATACAATAAAATAATAAACAAATTCATTTAATCATCTTATTAGCGTGATAGATTCATTATTGGTTCAATTGCTCACTTCACATTTGATGAGAAAATAACTAGAATTATTATTTAAAACTAATTGTTATGCCGCCAAATATTAAATTTTATTTAAATAATTTATCTTTTTCAATTATTTATTTATGAACGAATAATTTTAGTGCAACTATTTTTTTATATAATAAGTACCTTTATTTATATATATTATTATTGTAATCTATTTAAAATAAGTATAGAAAATAAAATATAAACATTTTTTTTTAATTTTATTGAAATATTTGGTGTACAAATACTTTTGTGAATATATACCAAAATATTATCGGGGCTCCCCTATTTTCTTAATTTCATAAAATGAACTTGTCGCTCACTTCATAGTATATGCGCATATATATGATAAAAATAGAATTGGGATTCCCCTATATATGTCTCAGCCCCAAACTCATTACTTGTCATAAATATAAATACGTAGTTCATGGTTGGTACATGGCAGACATTCAAGAATCATACAAGTGCATGATACAAGTAATTGACACGTAATACAGTGCATATTCGTGGAAGTAAACGCTGGTAAGCTTATAAAATTACGATTAATAAATTATTTATTTTAAAATGAAATGAATCTTTAGGAATTATGGGTAACTTATTCGATCGCATGGTCGATCCTGAACCCCAAACACCTCGATACAGATATTCACATTCTACATCTCAACCATGCAATTGGGATTGGGATCATAACCGATTTAGCAATGTGCAAAATGTTGACGCTAATCGTCATAGGATTAGTACGCAAGACAATTGTTCACGAATGGGAAG
Organism: Nebria brevicollis; assembly: GCA_944738965.1. Lineage (NCBI taxonomy): Eukaryota > Metazoa > Arthropoda > Insecta > Coleoptera > Carabidae > Nebria > Nebria brevicollis. Next base: position 14,219,551 of record OX122901.1, on the reverse strand, counting down.
CACATCACACAATTTGGATTCCAACCCATTTAGAAATGCGACAAATGTTGACAATAATCGTCATACGATTAGTAATACGCAAGACATTTGTTCTCGTATGCAAAACTTAAATCTTCGAGAAAATCCCGATAATTCAAATGCAGTTCGAAGTGTTTCAAATTTGTATACGCAGTCTGCATTATGTCGACGTGTTATTCAAAGTTGCTCCTGGCCAACAAGAGGCACCGAGTATCATTTAGAAATTCTCGAAAAATCTAGTCCAGAATTTGTAAAAATTGAGAAGTTATTTTATAAAACCACCAATAAAACAAACCATAGTATCACTAAAATTCTTCGTGTAGAGAATCCCTATTTAAAAGGGCGATTCCAGATTAAGCAAATAGAATTACGAAAAAGATTTGGTTCGGTTGGTATTCGATTGCTATTTCACGGAACGAATGCGTCAAATATTTGTGGTATTTGTCAAGATAATTTTGATTGGAGAAAACATGGGGCCGGTACAGGACATCGGTTCGGACAGGGCGTTTCGTTTTCCCCGAAGTCTTCTTATGCAAGCAATTACTCTGACAAGAAGAAACATGATAAAGTGATGGTAGTGGCCGAAGTGTTGACGTCTCGCTCTTGCGAAGGCACCGGCAGTATGGTATTACCTGAGTTTTGTTTTACAGCGACTGGACGAATAGTTCGTTGTGATACAAGTATGAAAGCAAATGGCGATGTCATTGTCAAATACGCGGACGACGAGTTTTATCCCGCTTATCTTATCTATTTCCATGCCAAATATCTTCACTTTCATAAAAAAAATTAACCATTTTTTGTAACAATACACAACATTAATTTTGAAACGACCATTGTAAAAAATGTATATTATAGGACATAATCATTTATTATATTATTATTAAAGTAGGATATTTATTTCTTACAAGCTACAATATAATTGTTGGTTTCGATTATAAATTACTAATATCCAGTTATAAACTTCGTATAGAAACGCGCAGCTTTATTTTTTCGATGTTTATTTTTTTTTTAAATTTGACTAATTTCACATCTTTTATACATATTACATGCTTTTCATCGTTATCCCAATTACTTTTTTCATTATTACTCACCCTTAAGTATTTACCATATTATATTAGAATATTTATTGAATATTAGTTTATTTTTGATCTATTATGTAAAGATGTATGGTTTATAAAATGTTAAATATAATTACCATAAAAGTTCATTAATGTATTACTTTTTATGTACGCTATTTTGTAGAAACATTTAAAGAATATTAAATAAAATTTTTGATCAAAAACTTCCAATTTATTTATATTTATTCTGTGCTGCTGAGGTGTACGAATTAGTGTTGTGAACAAATGCATAATAAAATAATATCGGGGTTTCCCTATTTTGCCACATTGTATTCATATATATATAATATGATAAATATATGATAAAAATAGCATGGGAATTCCCCTACTTTTCTCTCATCGGCTTGTTACATTTCTATAGAAAACAAGAGAACAAATAGTGATAGAAGTAATTGATACAGTGCATATTCGTGGTAGCAAACGCTGGTAGGCTTATTAAATAACGATTAATACATTAGTTTTTAAAATAAAATAAATATTTAGTAATCATGGGTAACATAATTGATAGTCTTATGGATAGCTTATTCAATATACCCGAAACATCTCAACTATGTTATCATTCTGCTTATTTTCTACGCAATTTGGACCATATCTCATTCGAGAATGTGCAAAATGTTGACACCAATTGTATAGGGATTATTACGCAAGACAATTGTTCACGTAAGGGAAGCGTATCACACAATTTGAATTCCAAACCATTAAGGAATATGAAAAATGTTGACACAAATCGTCCTAGAATTAGCACAAAAGGCAATTGTTCACATATGGGAAACGTATCGCACAATTTGAAATCCAAACCATTAAGGAATGTAAAAAATGTTGATACCAATCGCCCTAGGATTAGCTCGCAAGACAATTGTTCACGTATGGAGTCCAACCCATTACGGAATGTGAAAAATGTTGACACCAATCGTCCTAGGATTAGAACGCAAGAAAATTGTTCACTTGAAGCAAGCGTATCACTCAATGTGGAGTCCAACTCAATAAAGAATGTGAAAAATGTTGATACCAATCGTCTTAGGATTAGCACGCAAGACAATTGTTCACCTATGGAGTCCAACCCATTACGGAATGTGAAAAATGTTGATACCAATTGTCCTAGGATTAGCTCGCAAGACAATTGTTCACGTATGGAGTCCAATCCATTACGGAATGTGAAAAATGTTGACACCAATCGCCCTAGGATTAGGACGCAAGAAAATTGTTCACATGAAGCAAGCGTATCACACAATGTGGAGTCCAACTCAATAAAGAATGTGAAAAATGTTGATACCAATCGTCTTAAGATTAGCACGCAAGACAATTGTTCACCTATGAAGTCCAACCCATTACGGAATGTGAAAAATGTTGATACCAATTGTCCTAGGATTAGCTCGCAAGACAATTGTTCACGTATGGAGTCCAATCCATTACGGAATGTGAAAAATGTTGACACCAATCGCCCTAGGATTAGGACGCAAGAATATTGGTCACATGTAGAAAGCGTATCACACAATGTGGAGTCCAACTCATTAAATAATGTGAAAAATGTTGACACCAATCATCCTAGAATTAGTACGCAAGACAATTGTGCACGCATATTACACAATTTGGATACTAACCCTTTAAGTAATGTGAAAAATGTTGACACAAATCGTCATAGAATAAGTACGCAAGACAATAACATGTCACGTGTGCAAAACATAAATCTTCCAGAAAATATCGATGATTCAAATGTAGTTCGAAGAAGTGTTTCAAAATTGAACACGCAATCTGCATTATGTAGAAGAGTTATTAATAATTGCAATTGGTCAATAAGAGACACTGAGTATCATTTGGAAACTATCGTGAAATCTAGTCGCGAATTCGTAAAACTACAGAATCTATTTTATAAAACTACCAACAAAACGAACCATAGTATCACTAATATTGTTCGTGTAGAGAATCCGTATTTGAAAGGGCGATTCCAGATTAAGCAAATAGAATTAAGAAAAAGATTTGGTTCTGTTGGTATTCAATTGCTATTTCATGGAACGAATGCTTCAAATATTCTTGGTATTTGTCAAGATAATTTTGATTGGAGGAAACATGGGGCCGGCACAGAACATCGGTTCGGACAGGGCGTTTCGTTTTCCTCGAAATCTTCGTATTCAAGCCAATACTGTGATGTGATGAAACATGATAAAGTTATGGTAGTGGCCGAAGTGTTGACGTCTCGCTCTTGCGAAGGCACCGACGGTATGATATTACCTAATTTCTGTTTTACAAATTATTCTGGGCGAAAAGTTCGTTGTGATACTAGTATGAAACTGAGTGGCGATGTCGTTGTCAAATACGCGGACGACGAGTTTTATCCCGCTTATCTTATCTATTTTCATGCCAAGCATCTAAATAAAAATAATGAAAACAATTATTGGTAATAACTCATTTAGTTATTTGTTTTTAATTTTGTAAATTTGTTGTAATTTACAATGGTGTAACTAGGAAATGCTTATCAATCTTTCAAAATGGTATTACTACTTTTTTTTCAATCCATATTAAGGTTAATAAATAAAAATAATATAATAAAAACTTTTTTCACGATAATTCACCCATAAGTATTCACTATAATTATATTTGAATATTCATTTCATATTTATAGAATGATAATTTATTTGACAATTATTAAATGTACATAAATATGTATTGTTTATGTATGTTAAATAAATATAATTGCCACTAAAGTTTATTTTTTGTTATTTATCATTTATATACGCATACCAAACTATTTTGTAAAAATTCTAATAGCGATTCTGTAGTCATTTTTTTAAGATAAAATACGTTCATAATACAAAATTTGAACAATTTAAGGAAATGTACACTTTTTGAAATAAAATTTCATATATTTTGTGAATATTAACCTCTTTAATTTGTATTGTAACTACTTTTACTTATGAGTGCAACCGTTATTGAGTTATAGCAGAAATCGCAACAAATGAGTCAACATGCATTTACGGTCTGAATATTCTTATCAAAAATAAAAGGTACACATCTAGATCATAAATAATTCTCAAGTTGCATAATTTTCCAACAGTTTTGACAATGGGATGCTCACAACCAGACACAGTACACACACACAGACCGCCGTCATTAATCATAAATAATTTCGTACGTATCGTTGCGAGATAATAATAATAAACAGATTTTTCGCCAGTGTATTTTAAAAGAAAAATATATTTTAAAAATCTTTAATATTATGTGTATTTATCGTACAAAAAAAATGGTAAAATAAATATAAATTTCTTACGAGACAAAATTAGAATCATTGGAATGTATTTTACAATTATATTATAAACAAAACAAATTTATACAAAAAAAAAAAAATTCTTCAATTATTTACTATGTAGCATCTTTTACACAGTGTTATATTACAAAAGTTCATATTTTTATACAAGTAGAAAACATAACACAAACGATAACTATAATAAGTATATCCAATTACATGATACGTATTAGAGACTAGTAAGTATTTTCAACACAAATAGATGACGCGCACAACAGATTTTATGTCGTGAAAGCCAAATTGGTTATAAACTTCAAATTGACGCTAAATAAAAAAATAATCGTTATTTCTTTTAAAAATGTATATTTAATTTAAATATACTTAAAAGAAATAGCAAGTTTGAGTTCGCAATTTAAGAAAATGTGGCTTCCACAAAAAAGTAAGAAAAAGTGGCTTACGTCACCTATATTAGTACATAGTTATTTGTTTTTGATTAAATAAGCAAATAGTGTGTTTGTCTTGGGTTTTTTTAACGGTGGGAACGTTGATTTTTTCTCCATTTTCCACTGTTGTAACAGTTCATTCTGAACATCTTCCGGTAACTCTTTAAAAACATCAGGATCCACATTGCCCGGACATTGACTATCGTCAACTGGAGACCTATCCATTTCTCGCGAATTAAGTCGCAATTCAGCAACACGTAACTTACTCGGTGATGGACATTCCAAAGAATCATCTAAACAACGTCGTTTCGCCATCAACGAACCGTATTTTGCCTTTTTCGGCGACGGTTCAATTTCAGATTCGGAACCATCAGTATTTAAATCCAGAGATTTTTGTGATACTGGACTATACTCCATAGGTAGTGATGTTGTTTCTTTATTTTGTAAACTATTATTTTGTAAACTTGTAACGGATTGAACAGATAAATTATTCATCAAAAATGAGGCGATCGAATTTTTACCGTTTTGCCGCTCTAGAAACTTTGTAAACGCTAACCCTAATAGCGTCACATGGTACGGTTTAGTAATATCAACAAGTTTGTGGAATAGGCACATTATTGTTCCTATTAGTTTTTCTTCGCCAGTATGCGACAACTTGACAACGTTACCAATTGCGAAGTACGACGGTGAAATGTTGCATTGTCGTTGTTCTCTGTGGCTGGTTTTACGCTGTTTATCGAATTTACGGAGCGTGACTTTTAGAGTGCGCGGTATTCGACCGTCTTCAGTCACTAGAATCATTAAACGGTGTAGAAGTTGCAGAAATTTGTCTCGCACTTCTTTCTCTACACTCAGCGATCTGTAACTAAATATGCACAATAAGCAAATATTTAAATCACAAGAAATTATATGACATGAATCGTATTAGTTCATCCAATGTTCGGAATTTTATATACATGTTTCTTAATAGATAGACATATATTGTCGCGGAATAAAATACGCAGAACTTATTAAGGAATAACAAAAAATACAGGGTGCAATTATCTAATGAGGTCTTTTAGATATAAAGATTATAAGTGTCGACCACACCACTAATAAACCTACTACGTATAAGAAGTTCAGTGCGATGAAAATTATCCTCATACAGTAGCATTAATGCATAAAGTGATTTGCACGGGCATGTGTGTGTAGGTTTATCTAGAGTGACTAGATATATAAGAGTGTGGACGACAGCTTCCCAGCCTGTGATTGGCGCCGCCATAGTTTGTCTAAATGTTCAAACGAAATGCATTGCGTTATATGGAGCGCGCGGCTCTTATTTTCTTATACTCTTTAAATCTAAAGGACCAGATAAGATAATTGCACCTCGTATTTTTTATGTTATTCCTGAATAAATTTTGCGTATTTTATTCCGCTACAGCATAGGTCTATCTATTATAGAAACATTTATACTAAATTCCAAACATTTCGCGGGCTAATATAACTATTTGTGCTGTATACTTGCAAGTATATTAGTGTTATACATTTCGCGAATCTCTTAAAATAAACACTGTTTATTATGCTTATTACATTTATTAATTCAAACTGTGTATTTTAAAATTATGTTTATACCGTAATATTTGAGCGCGAAATGTTTTGACTTTTGTATAAATGTTTCTATAAAAGATAGACATATGCTGTCGCGGAATAAAATACGCAGAATTTATTCAGGAATAACATAAAAAATACGGGGTGCAATTATCTTATCTGGTGCTTTAGATTTAAAGAGTATAAGAAAATATGAGCCGCGCACTCCATATAACGCAATGCATTTCATTTGAACATTTAGACAAACTATGGCGGCGACCAATCACAAGCGGGGAACCTGCGCTCTATGCTTTGGATAGGGACTACTCGTCGATTGTCCACACTCTTATATATCTAGTCACTCTAGGTTTATCGTAATGAAAGACAGTTAACATAAGGATGAGCAATGTTTTTGATTATTTTTCCGTGCCTACCTGCAGCTGTCTTCAAGTCCAATGCTAAGTGGACGTCCGGTCGGTTTTACAGGTGACTCATCCTTCCCGTAACTAAACTCTAAAAATTGTTTTGCTTTATCGGCACTGAACGTTTTTTGTAACGTATCCATTGAGCACACGCGTAATTCTTCTATCGTTCGAATGTTGATCGTTTTGAATGTGTCGTACGCATGTTGTCCGATGCCAGGTATAGATTTTACATCAGGTAAACTACACAATAACTGAGCCGCGTTGCTAGGATAGATAATTGTTTGTTGATTGGGTTTATTTACGGCACCGACTAATTTCGCTAAAAGTTTATTATGTCCGATACCCGCACAACACGTTAGACCTAATTCAGTTTTGATATTTTCGCGGATTTCGGACGCGATTACCGAGCCGATGTTCAGTCTCTCAAAGCAACCACAATCACATTCTTCGACACTAGAACCGTATACATGGCCGATTGCGTTCGTTTTTAAATTCGGTTTCAAGCGATTTTTCACCAATTCAGATACATCAATAAAATTTTCATCCAGTCCCAGTTTCTCGACGCAAGTTGAAAATTTACTGATAACTGCATGGACTTTCGCGGACATCAACCGATAATCGTGTAGATCTTCACCCTTCACCAGGGTCAAATTCGGACACAACTTCAACGCTTCTGAAACTTGTATACATTTGTTAACGCCGTATTCGCGAGCTAAATAATTGCTCGTTACAACTATGAATTTCTGTTGAACGCCTACTGGGACTGTGCGCAATGCTGGATTTTTTAACATTTCCACTTGAGCGTAAAAACAATCTAAATCAATGTGAATGATCGTTCGGCAATGGTTATCGCTCTCCATTGTATTTTGTAGTTATCGTAGTTATGCACAAACGATTTAAGCAATTTGAAACTAATTTAAACGAGAATTTCAAGTAAATGCTAGTTAAAATTACAATTTAAACAGTACAAAATCAAATTTTACAATAACAAAACTCGAAATCAAAACATAACCAAATTATCGAAAATTTTCCACCAACTTTGCAAATACAAAATATCACTAGAATTTTTGACTCAACGGTAACAATATCAACTAATTTTTGACATTTCAATATAAAAATACACGTGAGTCTAGATGTAATTTTGAATAAATAACATCAATTATGAGTGAAACATTTGCGGAGACTACTCTGACGAAGTTTAAGAGTGTAACAAAAAAACCCGAGAAGTTTTTAAGGTAGTTATACAACACTTTAAGCTTAAAATACGAATCTAACCTTTTATTATCGAAACGTAATATGTCTGTTTTTATTTAAAGTACACCTGAAAAGCTCCTTGAAAATATTAAAGGATTAATCAAAGATGTATATGATTACACCAAACAACAAGAAAGCTTCAAGACAACAGACGCTTTAAAAGAACTTGTTGTTAATGATTTCGATGTTGAGCAAATTTGGCAACAAATAGAGCTACAAAATAATGCAATACTTACAAAATCACTAATTAGTGTCAGTAGGTTAGTAGCAGCGAAAGATAGACTCTGGTTTCTCAATTTAAACGAACAAAATGCTGAAGAAGAAAGTGATCATGGTGATGATGAAGATAATGAAAATGTCGAAGAAGAAGACATTGAAAATAGCGATAAAGAAGACATTGGAAGTGAAATAAATCCGGAGGATATTGAAATGAATGAATCTGATTTAGAAGATGAAGGAAATAAAGAATATTCAAACCAGACTAAAAAATATAAACCATCTATTGTGGATGACAAATTCTTCAAATTGAATGAAATGGAAGAATTTTTATTAAAAGAAGAAAAGGATACAACTAAAAAGAAGGATTATGATGATGACGATGAAGAATCTGTTGATTTATTCGACGCGAATGAAGAAGATTTGGAAGATTTAGAGGGTGAAGAAGTAGAAGATGAATCGCAAAATAATCCTAGATATGATGATTTTTTTGGTAGAGGAAATCAGCAAGTTAATAACAAACGCAAAAGGGAGAATGATAAAGAAGTGGAGGACAGTGAACACCAGGTGGATATCAATTTGAAATCAAATTTGGAACTTCGAGAAGAACGACTACAGAAGAAAATCAAAGAAATTGAAGAAATCGCTTTGGAAGAAAAACCGTGGCATATGAAAGGAGAAGTAACTGCAGATAAACGACCACAAAATTCATTATTAGAAGAAATCGTTGAGTTCGATCTAATTACTCGACCTGGTAAGTTAAAATTATTTTCTTTAGAGAACACATATAACATATTTATTTCTTTGCAGCACCGGTTATAACGGAAGAATCAACACTTCGATTAGAAGACATAATCAAACAACGGATCAAAGATAAAGTCTGGGATGACGTACAACGAAAACAAAAAATAGTTGAAGCACCCGCTGAGTACAGAAAGAAACTGATGCTTGACCAAGAAAAGAGCAAAAAATCCTTGGCTAACATCTACGAAGAGGAATACTTAAAACAAAAAGAAGCTCTCGACCCTGACGCAACTGACAAACCCGACGAGGAACCAAAAGAACACATCGAAATCAAAACAATGATGAAATCTTTATTCTCTAAACTAGACGCACTTTCCAACTTCCACTTCACACCGAAAGCCGTGGCGCCCGAATTGCGGATAGTAAACAACATGCCAGCCATAAGCATGGAAGAAGTAGCACCACTTGCTACGAGCGACGCAGCACTCTTAGCACCCGAAGAAATCGCCAAGAAACCCAAAGGCGACGTTATCGGGAAGAGCGAGCGAACGAAAACAGACAAGAAACGGGAACGCAGACAAAAGAAAACGAAACAAAAAGAGCATGCTATACAGAAGCAGAAGAAAGAGATCGAGAAAATGAGACCTGGGCTAGGGAATAAATACAGCAAAGAAAAGACAGCGAAATTATTAGAACGAGTCACCAAGGACAAAAATGTTGATAAGGTTTGTTTATTATATTTAATTTTTGATGCACATTTTCAATCCTGAATGTCGCCACTCACACGTATTTTTTATTTTAATAGATGGACGAATCTTCTGGTGCTAAAAGTGTTAAATCTTCATCGGCATTCTTTACTCAGCTTGAAGAAGAAGTTAAAGGTGCTATTAAATCCAAGACCACCAATAAAAAGAAAAATAAACTTACGCATATTGGCAAGAAATTAAAAATGTAATTTATAATTTTTGTATAAAAAAAATAAAAATAAAAACTATATACATATTACATCATTTAATATGAAAGGTAGAAGAAAATATCTGCGACAGTAAATGTTATTAAAAAAACAAAACGTTTCGATTTAAATGAAAATTAAGTGAAATATAATTTTATTTTTCAGTTATAAAAGTGTACTTTAAAAGTGATACACATATGAATATAGTAAACATATTTAATAGATAATTTGTCATTTTTATAATTAATTATTAGTTTTTTTTCTTCCCACGTCTTGAAACATTGAGTGATGTTTCCGGAAGCGGTAGTGACAAAGCAACAACAGATGTGCTTTTTTTAGACAAACGCGCTCCCAACACTTTCGCAATATCCACCAGTTTTTTGATACCGCATCCAATCGATGTGCTCAACGGTTCCAAATCCACCTGGTAGTCAAGTATATGCAAGCTTAAAATCATAACGGAACATATTGCTTTATCTCGCATAGACAATGGACGCGATCTGAAACAAAATGTCATTCGAAATCAGAAAATCATACACAAACATTTCAACGCACCTAGTATAGTTATTTAAAACGGTGAATTGCTGCAGTATTTTTTTCACTATCAAATCTGGAAACGGGTCCATAGTGAAGTTTTTTGTTAATTTTCTTATTGGCGTTTGGAAAAATTTTATAATTATATCGACGTATAACAGCATTTGACATTTGCGCAATTTATCAGTTCCTGTTTCTTTTAACTTATTTACAATTGCTACTACAAATGGCGTTAGTCTAAAATATCAAATTATTTATAAATACAATTAATTTATTTTATTTAATAGCGTACTTGTCTTCGCCAAAGTCATTAGTTAAAACTTCTTCTGCTAGTTCGGTTAATGCCTCTAGTTCCCCTTTCGTTATGATAGCATTTAAATCATAAACATCTTCGACATTAGTTGCATTTCGATTGATTGCAGGTCTATACGATTTCGCCGAATCATCCTGCGTTTGTGAAACCAACTCTTCCGCTTTTATCTCGATATCTATACAAGAATAAATACAGATTGCGAATTGAAACTATACTTCCAATTGTTTATTATAAACAAAAAATCGCATCGGGTTTCAATGCTCAAATACCAGCAACTGTTTGTCGAAGCTCTTCTTCAACGCTGCTAACATTTAATTTCATTCGTTCGATTTGTTCCGTTTTTCGCTTCGCTTTTTTCGAACCAAACGTTTTGTACAAATCTTTCACACCCAAAACGGAATCGTTCAACGTTGAATCCAATAGTGTGTTTACTCTAGGAACGTGAACATTCAACGATATTGTGTTTATAGGTATAAGTCGTACCTATACAAACAAAATTATTTTAAATATTCCACATGACTGCTTAACAATTTTGTTTTATGCTTACCGTATTAGTTTTCTTGCACCTAATTGTTAATAACGTGTGAAACAAATCATTGTTGTTGTTCTCTTCTCCCACATAAATCATTTTGTTCGTAGCGACAGTCATAATTGTTGAATTATTAACAGAATCAGTGAATGCCGTGCATTGCAACTGATTCTCTTTATCTGGTTGTAGCTGCCCATTTTGAAAATTAACTGTACATAAACAAATTATTATAACTTCAAAATCGTCGACAACAAACAATGTTTACCAATTTTTGGTGAAAATGACGATTTGTCATTATCGATACTAACAATATTGCACTTCGGCATTATTTTAGTGATTAAATTATAAGTTATAATATATTTAATGTATAACAAAAATAAACACAATACCACGCCGTTACATTTGGAATAAACTTTGAAGAACAAGAAAATTCACGCGGCGTGCCATCAAGGAATCTTCTTTACCTTTTATTTACCGTTCGGAAGTCAGCCATTTTTTAAATTCAAAATTCACAAAAACTTTTTTTTATTAAAAATCGGTATACAATATCATATTCTAGATTATATGCTTAGGTATATAATTTTAAAAATGATAAATCGAAACAAATATATTAATATTTGTAAGTAGGTAATATAGTAAACTGTTAATGAACATTTTCCGACGCAATTCCGAAATTTGTACCAAGAAATATGTAAAATATATTAAATGCAAATGCAAAATGCAAAGTTTGGATAAATTAAATTTAATTCAGTACATTTAAATAAATAGTAGTTGTGAGTGTTCCAGAATTTAGTTGTAGTTCATGTACAGTGATGCCATTAGACTTAAAGCGATAGATTTTCTGGGTAATATTCGGTAATTTGTCGCAAAATAATATATAGTTATGGCTTAGACTTGATTTTTTTTTGTATAAAATATTATTTTGAAATAAAATGCATATTGATTATGTTATAAAAATGAAGTTTGTGTATGGTTTCCAAGTAGTTTTTTTTTCAATATTAGTTGGTAATATTGTGCCACTAGTAGAAGTTGGAAGAAACGCTTGAAGTGAAGTGGGGCGAGAGTCTCGAAATTTTTAATGGAAGCAAAGTTGTTTGTGCGTGGTTTCTAGTATTTGAATCAGAAATAATCGTTTCAAATGGACTCTACGGATGATAATGCAGTTACAAACGAACCAGGTATGCAATGAAGAACATTTTGATATATATTCAAAGTACTTATCTGTAATACTAACAACATACTGATTTCAGTTATTCAATCTCATTTCGATATCTGGAATTTGTAATTCCTATTGCGTATTTATGATTTTAGATTTGTTGCATTTTTAATTCCCTATTGTTAAATGTATTATTCGTTTACGTTATTGTTGATGTATTTATATATATATTATATTTATTTGCATCATTTACATGTGTAACATTTTAATAAATTAGCCTAAAATTATTTATGTATTTATTTTCGATACTGGCTACTAGTGACGGCGCTAGCTCCTGCATCCGGTACCCCGCTAAAATGTTCACGTATTTCGTAAACCCCATATTCACATATTTCGGTCTGCTCATATTTTTTGAACCCACTAGGCTTTTTCTAGCGCCGCCACTGCTGATAACGTGTTCAAATAACTTGATAATTTTCGGTTGATCCAGCTTACATGAACTAAACACCAAACAGTACAATAGCATTCAAAATAAATACAATAATCGGATGTTCGCATATTTGCAATATATTTGTTCTTTGTTCAGGATTGATTCCCCGAATATGCCACATTGTGCATATTTATCTTATGTTCTAACTCAAAAAAATGTTTTTCGATCAGATAAACAAATTTGAGATTGTTGATGGATATAGAATAGCGCTATGTGGTATATTCGGGTCATGGGGATTAGCTCTTAACAACTAGTCTATTTTATTTATACTCGCCAAAATATCTCATTTTAAAATCATTTTTATTTTAATGACTTGAGACAGTACAAATGGGTTTAGGCTTGGTTTATATTTACGTTTAATGAATACCGCTGCTGTACACAAACAAGTTGAAACACGTGCTCTTTCCGTATATAAGGAAATTGCATTTTAGCTTGTTTCCTTATAAATTATGGATTAATTTAGTTTCATATAAGCGTTTAAGGTTTATTACTTTTTAAAATAATCTAGGTTATAATATTTCTTTCTAAATACTTCAATTTATGCTCGGAATTAAATATTAATCAAAATTAAATCGATAATTTTGGAACAGAATAGATGAATTTTGGTCTATAAAATTAGGCGTTTGTGAATATATTTTGGGATTAGAAATGTTTGTGAGAATTTTTAACATTTCTAAAGATGCAAGGTTGTGCGTGTACAAAGGTGTACTTGTGCCGTCGTTGATGTATGGTAGTGAATGTTGGGTTTGGCAAACCAGGCATAAAAAGCGTGTGACTGGTGTTGAATGGTTAAAGATTGTCAAGATGTTAAAGAATGTAAAGGATTTTCTGCCAGTCTATTTGATGGAAATATGTATTTATGTGCATATATGCATGTTTTAGTGAATTATAATGCAGAGAATCATTTATTTGTATGATCTTACGCCATCCCTTTCCTTCTCACATTTTACTCTGTACATTTACATTTTTCATTGAAATGATTGTATGACTTAATAATGCGTGAATTGTTGGTCACTTCGTGAGCCATAGTGTATAATTGAGTTATGTGTTCAATGTTAGCACTAAAATAATGTATATTTAGTGAATGCTTGAGTTTTAATATCAATTTGAAAATTAACTGTTTTCCTTTTTCGAGCAAAATATTTAATTTTTATATGGTTGCCAATAGCATTTCTATCTAAATGAAACTATTGTTATTATGAGACAATCCATGTTGGAAAATTATTTTCAGAGGTTCGTCGAACACGGTCTGGTAGGGCGGTACGTCCTCCGGCACCGAAACCAAAAGAAATTGCTCGTAAAACGCGTAAAAAAATGGTGATGGTCGAAGTCGAAGTATCTGAAGAAGAAGATGATAATAATATAAGCAATTCGGATTTAAATAATGTTGAAGACACGGAAGTTGTCATTGAGGAAACTGTTACGGACATTTCAAATCAACCGGAATTGGAGACTGGCTTAGATGAAACAGAACAAATGGATAATTCTACTGCTAACATGGATCAGTTTGATGAGTTCAACGCATCGTTACTCTGCGATTCCAGTACAGATCAAAATGATAGTCGATCCGTTCAGTTCGGTTCTACAAATGATTCAGAACAGCCTTTTCTCGAACAAACGAATTCCAATCAAAATTCTTGCGATAATGTACCCGAAAATCAAGAATCTTTACAAACAGGCACTGAAGAAAACTCAATCAATGAGCTTGAAGCAGAAGAAAGTAAAGAAACGAATCATTTTGATGTTTCCGTATTGAATAACGATTCGCAGACGCAACAGGGCAAACCAGGTGATGGCGAGAAAGATGATGAAGGTGAGAAGAATTTTGATGATGATATTGGTGATTTGTGTAAAAAAAGTGGCCCCTTTGCCGTACGATCTGTTAGCTACTTGTTTGGTTCTTCTGCAAATACAGGGAACGAAGATGTTCCTACCATTGAAGATGTTCCAATCACGGAAGAAATTGCAACTACTTCACCGACGTCTGATGAAGAATCTGAAGAGAAATCACCCAAAGACCACGAACCAGAGCAATCGGTGGATATTGTAGAAGCAATGGAAACTGAAGATCAATCAATGGAAGTTATTGTCGAATCTGCGACTTCTGGATCCACAGTTATTGATTCTGCAGATGATAAACATCAGGCAGAAGAAAAAATGAACGAGGATAACGCTCAAGTAGATGCACTCGATAACTCCGATAAGGAAAAGAAGACTGAGGAAAAAAAGAAAAAAGAGGTTAGTTAAACAAAATTATATGTTTATATAAATAATAATTCTATGAATGTTATAATTTCATAATTGTTTCTTGTTTTTAAATAGGGTATGGATCAGGATACAGAAGTGATCTCAGAAGATGAACTACCAACTGTTCAAGCTGCAAAAGTCCCTGAAACCGAAGAAGTATCAGATGAAGAACTTCCTGGTCCAAAATTGGCAGAACTTCCCGCTGATACAGAAGTAAATTTTGACTGTGTTATTTAAAAATTTGCATTGCTAATTTATATTATTCGTTTGTTTAGGTGGTATCAGAAGATGAACTTCCATCTGTGAAAAAAGAGGGTACCAAGCGGAAATTGGAAGAAAACGAGTACGATCCCGGTTCGCCGACGTCAGAAAGTGAACAATCTGCAGCAAAGAAACCTGCGTTGGAGGCTGCTGCTGATGGGAAGAAAGAAGACAAGCAATCCAAACCGAGGAAGCTACCCGAACTGGACAAATACTGGAAGGCTGTCAATGATGATCCTACCGATTTCACTGGCTGGACATACTTATTACAATATGTGGACCAAGAGGTTAGATTTATCACTAATTTTTAAGCATTAAACACCTACATTTTTCAATAACTACAAATTATATAAATCCAAAATGATGATTTTGCTATTGATTATGTTATGGCGTTGACCAAACGTGATTCTGATTTTCTAAGAAGACTCCCGCAAGGGCCATCTGATGGTATTAATTTGTTAGAAATTGGACGTCGTATTATTAATTGAATTGATATAATTTTGTGTGTTTGTGTGATATAGAATGATATGGAAGCAGCACGTGAGGCGTACGACGCCTTTCTATCCCACTATCCATACTGCTACGGGTATTGGCGTAAATACGCCGACTACGAAAAGCGTAAGGGCAACAAGAAGAAGTGCGAGGAGGTAAGTGTTTTGAGCATTTGCATTCCGTCGTGTGTGTGATTTCCTATAGTACACTCATTTATATATTTATCAATTTATTAATTTTCCAATTTTTGTAACTTTTTTCAACAGCATCTGCACGCCGAGCCAGCTCTAAACAATGATAAAATATCTTATAATATTACTATTAATAGTTATTTATATTATTATGGTGATATGAATAAATCGTACGTTCATTTTACTAGTCATATATGTATGAATTACTTGTATATTCTTATGTGTGTATAGTTAGGTACCTTTAATGACATGATATGTGTAGTCTGGTGTTATTTTATATTGTTATTTTTATGAAATACTAAAAAACAAACAAACACCCTTAGAGAAAAAAAAATGCTATAGAGTCTTTAAAAAAAAAAAAAAATGGCACGGTAGTGTTGTGGCAACAATGCTGGCGAGTTTGAAGCCGACTTCGGTGGATTCACTTAACGAATTCATGTAAGAGATGCACTTTCAAAGTTAGGGTACGATTTACATTATATATAATACATATATTATATCTAACATGAAATATTATTTATACAATACGAATATATATGGCACTGCGACTGTCGGAAATGCAACAATCTATTAAATAACCAGTATGTTGTGTTGCGGCTTTCTCAAAAATCAGATACATTTACCAGACATACATAACATCATGTCGTTTTCTATAAAATGACGAAAATCTAATATTACTTATTTAACTATTTAACTGGCGCAATTTCTAATAAGCGCACTTTAGGTCTCATCAAACATTTTACCATCAATGACATCATTTTTAATCATTACTACCTTTAAATTATATTATCTACGTTCTTAGTACTTAGTCTGTAGCGACTTTATTTCAAATGTTATTGGTAAGGTAACATACATAAGTTTTAACGCACATTAAAAATATAATATATTTTCATCGTTAAAGTAGTAGAAAAGACTTTTAAAAATCGATTAGGCGGTACATATAATCAAATATATACGTTTCATTTTACGATTATCAAACAATACAAATAATAAAAGGCCTAGACATATATCTTTTATTTTCAACTGTTAGCTTTAATACATATTTTTATTAGAAAGTAAAGCATATGCATTAATTCCAATTCTTGATTTATGACTCGTATTAATTACGTGGTTATCAATATAAATATGTAAATCCTCGTCTAGGTGAGATTAAACATGTAAATAACATACGTACTCGAATGTTATCTTCACTAATTGTAAGTAATAATCACGACAATTTTTAGTAAAATTGTGTAAATTCAACAATGATTAGCGCATGACAATGTCATTTACACTTGCTTAGAAGTTCTAGTGAGTTTACATATTTATTAAACTCGCTAATCATTGTATAATTACATAATTATACTATAATTATTACTTAGTGGAGATCAAAATAATATTTAACTTAGAACGATTAAAGTTTACGGAAATCTAATTGCGTATTTAAATTGTTCGATTATATATTTTAAATTATACAATGGAGAATTTCATTTAGGAAAATAATTCAGAAATTTAATTGGATATGTTTTAAGTATAACTATCTTAAATATAGCAAGTTAAATTACTTATAATTTAACTGCGTAATATAGTTAGTGTATGCATAATACAGGGTAATAATAAAATATGTTAACTAAGAAGGGGAACCGATTTCACCTTATAGACAAATGAACCGTGAAAAATAAAGTTCACGATTAGAAAAATTGAATTATGCCAAACAAGCGAAGAAAAAATGATACAAATACTCTTTATGACTGCAAACAAAATATTTCACTTGACGAAACTTGGTTTCAACGTAATTGAACTTGATAATTTTCTTTCAACGGCCCAAATATTATAATTACTCTTGTAACGCATATAGTTAGTAATTTAATTTTTAAAGCCCATAGGAAATCAAACAAATTTACATGTTCAGTGGTCGGAGTAGCGTTCTTATGCAGCTACTTCATATGGACTATAAAACTCTAAGAACTTGTTATAAATATGTTTCTTTCATACACATATAGTGCGTAATTTTAGTATTATAAGTTAACTCCAACATAATCTATAAGCAAATATATACTGGTTATTCTATACATTCAAGCATTTACAACAAGACCAGTACCATATATACACCAATCTATGATCTCATTACTGTTATCGGGCAATGGTACACCTGGTGGCGTGTTCTCTTATAAATAACGGTGTATTGTTGCTCGCCACTCCTTACCACCCCCAGAAGCATCTGATTAAAATTATGTGTAAAGGTGTTCGAGCGGGGTCTCAAGGCTATTCCACTATCCGTCGACCTCTGGCTTCATTTTCTCAACTATACGCGCAGTACACACGCCGAAGACGAGGACCATATCCGTGCACAATATGAACGTGCCCTGGGTTCTTGTGGACTTGAATTTCGCTCGGACCGTCTCTGGGATGGATATATCAAATGGGAAACGGAAGGGAAACGCTACCAAAACGTTACGTCCTTGTATGATAGATTATTGTCTACACCTACTCAAGGATACACCAATCATTTCGACAAGTGAGATCTATAATTAATTTAATTAATATTGCTCAAAATAAACCATATCTTATAGATATGTAATCAGTTAGGGCTGATTTTTATAGAAGTTATATGATGATTTTGCTCATGATAATGTTACGAGGTTGCTCTAATGTTATTCCGAATTAGATATTTTTTATCTTTTTTGAAGACGCCGCAAGGGCCATCTGATTATATGATAAAATAGCTTGTTAAAATAATTTGCACAAAATGAATGAATTACAAATGCAATATTATGTATAGTTTCCAAGAACATGTCGCTGCCTATCCACCGAATAAAATATTAGAAGTTGATGAATTCTTGGCGTTACGCAAAGAAATTAAACATCAAATGAAACATGATACACCCAGCGAAACATCGACCAATTCCGATGCTCCGCCTGGCGAAGGAGATGTCCAGGACTCATTGGTAAATTTAAATAATTCTATTCAAGATGATTCGTCGCAAATTGTTTTCTAATAATTATCTACATGCGTACGTATATTTTTAGAAATCAGATGAAGAGACAACAGCTTTGAGAGAAAGAATTGTTTCAATCCGTCGAAAAATACACAAATCAACAGTCAACGCAGTGACGGCACGATGGAATTTTGAAGAAGGGGTAAATATATGATTGAATACAAATAACGTCATATTAAATGCACTCTTGTGTTTTTTTAGATCAAACGACCATATTTCCATGTAAAACCACTGGAAAGATGCCAGCTTAAGAATTGGAAAGAATATCTAGATTTCGAAATCGAACAGGGCGATCGTGATCGCATTATTGTTTTATTCGAAAGATGTCTTATTGCTTGTGCTCTTTATGAAGAATTTTGGCTACGTGTAAGTATATTTTTACCAACTACTTTCTACATTTAATATATTTTGTTACTGTATTGATTTAATAAATAATGTGATGATTTTGCTCTTGATTACTTTACGATGTTACTCTAATGTAATTCCGAATTAGATTTTTAATCTTATTTGAAGACGCCGCAGTGGCCATCTGATTTGTTTGTTTTATTATTGTAATTTGTGGATATTTATACAGAAAATAATTGAAGGTTTTTGATTTTGTTGTAGTTTGTTCACTTTTTGGAGAGCTTAAATGATGCTGAATTGAAAATAAAAATCGGCCATGTGTATGAACGTGCTTGTACAATCCATCACTTGAACAAACCCAGCTTGCATTTACAATGGGCAATGTTTGAAGAATGTTGCGAAAATTATCCACGAGCAGCTGAAATATTAGTGAACTTAGAGAAATCAGTTCCTAATCTTCTTCAAGTAAGTTTTTCGCCATTTTTAAATCAAAACTGTTGAGAATAATTTATTATATTTTATTAAAGGTTGCTTATAGAAGAATAAATCTCGAAAGACGCAGAGGTGATTTTGAGAAATGTGCCCAACTCTATGAACATTACATCAACAATTCGAAAAATAAAATGATTTCCACCAATTTGGCCATAAAGTATGCGCGATTTTCGTTGAAAATTTGCAAAAATGTCGAAAAATCTTTCGAAATCCTCAACAAAGCCATCGAAAAAGATAACACAAATCCTAGATTGTATCTGCAATTGATTGATTTAACTTTACAAAAAGAGGGAGTCTCGGAAAAAGAAGTCCTGGACTATATCGACCAATTTTTGAGCAAGGAAACAGCTGAAGTCGATCAAAAAGTTTTGTTTGCTCAACGGAAACTAGAGTTTCTCGAAGATTTCGGATCTGACATTCAATCGGTACAGAAAGCTTACGATGAGTACCAAAAATATTGCAAACAAAATAAGGAGAAGAAGAAGAAGGACGACAGTAAAGCGTAAGTTATTTATATTCGTGATCGAAATTAACAACTCGCTCTCTGCCGGTGAAACTAATGTACTACAAAAATTGGTCATTACGCCCGGTATTAATGTACCAAACAGCTGTTTGTTCCACTAATGGCCAGCTGTCATTTTTTTTATAAAAATCCAAGGAACAAAATATCTATTATATTTGACGAAGTAAAATCTTCGGATAATTCACAAATACTTTGTAAATAACAGTTGCAATCAAAATACACATTTAAAGAACACAAAATAAAAGATTCTGACTCCAAGAGTTATTCGTTTTGGCAAAGAACATTTATAATCAGTTTACTTTAAAAGATATTTCACTTTGCTGGCTTTCGCGTTGCCAATCATAGCCTCTATCTCAACTGTCAAATACGTTGGTCATTACGCCAGGCATTTTTATTAACGCTACTAGCGCCGCCAACGATAATTTCGATCACGAATACATATTTACATACATCTCGCCTAATCCGAAATGTTGTTCTAATAGTGTTGAAGCAAGTGGGAAGAAACCTAAAGATCCACCATTACCATCAACACAATCCAGTTCATACGGTAACTACAGCGGTTATGGTACTTCAGCAACCGCTGGTACTGGTTCAACCACTGGTTCATCGTACCCGCAGTACTCAAACACTGCAGCTCAAGGTCAATATGGCAATCAGTACGGTCAACAGTACTCACAAAATGACCAATACCAGTACCAAAACTGGCAGTACTCACAGTCCGGATACGGCGGATACAACCAGTGGGGTAGTTACGGAAACTATTATTAAACCACCCACCAGAAATTCCATTTTGTGACGTTTTGTTCCAAATAGAGAGAGACTGACATTCGTTTTAACATTTTAACTAGATACGTCTCAGTGCGTTTTCTGTGTCAAATATATGATTTTAAAAAAAAAATGTAATGTGTGAAAGATTTCTACAAAACTAAGATCACTTTACTATTTGACATGTCACCGAAACATTGTATTAATTTGTTCGTTTTGGTTTATTAAATGAAATATAATAGGCGATACTTGTGACGTCAATATGTAGTAGTTTGGCGAACTATTCTTACAAACATAATTTAAAATTTGTATATTCTAATTAATTCTGACGTCATAGTAGTTGTTAAACATTGTATACGTTTATTTTCATTTGATGACTAGTTATGACTCCTCAATTGGTTGGATGATTTAGTCATATTATATCAACAAAAAATAAATTTTAAGTTTTTTATGTTGTTTCTTATTTTTAAGGCCAATGAATTTTTCAATTTGATGATTATTTAAATCACGTTTCATGATTTAGATCATTGTCTAAGTTTATCCATAAATGCCACTCTTATTTCAAATAATTATCGTCTATTCATTTTGAACTTTGATAAATGAATACTGAATATTAGTAGATTTGAAAAATTATATAATAAAACAAATTTATTATATAATTATCAATAGGACGTTTTTTCGTACGTGCTAATTATCTTTAATTACAGTTTCATGTGTTACAGGTGTTTAAATTTAAGTGAATACTGGTTTCACATGATAAATCATGTTTATTTTGTAATATAAAGTTTGATCAATGTATCGATTCTAATTATAAAAATAAATATAAAACAATTTAATCGATGGTTTTGATGACTGGTACTGGGCAAAAATACAAATATTATTTTCATATAAGAGTTCAAAATCACATGTAAAATATTTTAACACATAGAGCACCTATGTGAACTATGAACTATATTGCGCAGAAAACACAAATTAATTAATTTTGCTTTGTTGCAATACATGAATTTAATTACTCTAATAATAAAACTAGGGATCGCTTGATCTTTACGTAATCACTGATTAAGTGTGTTTTCTGGATGTATAAAAAAATATATAATTTCTTGAGTGTGCAAACATTTTTATAACAAACTTAACAATATTTTTAATGTTGCATTAATTTTTATTTTAGATTCAACGTTTAGCGTACTTGTTTTGTCCATTGTATGTATGTTCATTAATTATAATTTTTAATTATAGCTCAAATAAATTTCTAAATGCAACAACATTATTTGTTTTATTTAAAAAAATCCACTTTTCCCCTTTATATATTTAAAATTTTCGAGAAAACACTCGTCAAAGATAAATATTGATTATAAAACTCTTGTATATAGATTTAATTTAAAATGTTTTTATAATAAATAAAAGTAGTGGTTAAATTTAGAGAAATTCCTAATCAATTTGTACAAGAATTTTTGATGATTAGTTACGAAGATATGTTTTTGGAAAATAATCCAATTTTTAAATTATCGTAAAATGGACGATGAACACGTGATAATTGTCACAATATCAAACAATAAACTTATTAAAGAGATAAAGAATGCAACAAATAAAACATCGTGCTTGAAAGAGTTTATAAGTGATGTTCGTACTGTACAAAAAAGCACGAATGAATTTTTAACAGAGTTGATAGAAAATGAAAAACTAGATGATGCAACGCAAAAGAAAGGTTAGGATTTATTTTTGCATAAAATCAAGCCGGCTATGACAATTGGTAATTATCATTTCTTGCATATCCATAGGTGATGAAGACGTCGACGACGAAGATGATGACGAAGACGAAATAATAGCAATACCACATGTAGGAAGTAGTCTCTCAAAAAGAAAATTTAAAAAATCGACAAAAACCGAAAAGAAATTAAGATTATAATACATCTATGTTATTTAAATATTATTTCATTGTATATTCTCTAAATAAAATTTTGGAAATGTATAAGTAAATGGCTATTTTTATTTAATTTTTCGAATAATTAGCGATCTCTATTTAGAGTCAAATTATTTTATTTATCGGATTATTTTAAAATATCTTTAACTGAAAGCATTTTTAAATATAAATATTGTTATTGCTGACCTCAACCACATACGGACGAGTCTGAACAAGTCGGTGTATTATGACGCGACAAGCAGCCTTTACAAATTTAGTCATTGTTGAACTAGCAATGCGCAATGTTGTATTATAGTTAAATTATAAGAAACTTCTATTTATTTAAACTATTTATTGAATATTTATTATTTATACAAACTTCTATCGCAACTTAAATAATAAAACATGCTTTATTACATATTATTTATATTTATTGTTAACATATATACAGGATTTTTGTGACAACACGCAGGTAATTAGTGAAATTATTTTCTATACATAATTGTTATAATAATAAACATTTATAGATGACGAATACCGCATGTTTGAACGATTTCACCTCTTTTTAAAACTATTCACAATGATTAATCTAGCTTTCGTGCAGTGAAACGCAATTTTATAACAATGTTTATAGCAGATTTAAGTGGTGAATTGGAATGGTCAAGTACGAAATATTTCGAAAATATAAAAAAGTAAGTAAACAAATCATTTTTGTTTAAATCTGATATATTTATCTATACAGAATTTATAATAAATGATGTGCTAGATGATTCTCTCACTATTGAAGGTTCGCGGGGAAATTATCGCTATTTGTAGTTAGAATGATTCATAATAGAGTGCTCTGTGATGTGTTTGAGAAATGTTTAGTGAGGTTGGGTTAGTTCTGCAGCCCCACTATTATAAAACAAGCGTTTGCTTGTGTCGTTTCTGATTAAAATGTGTTCAGTGCAGAGAGAACTCTCTGGTTCGGTTTCTGTACATGTCTTTTAACGTAATTGTTTGTGTGTGTTGGCGTACAGTGTTTTGTCGTTAAGTCGTTTTTACTTATTTATCTATATGTACAATTTTTAACCAACGTGATACATGTTTGTAAGCGTTTATTGTAATAAGTCTGATTTTAAACTGGCGTAGTAAGCCTCTCGGTAGTGTTTGGGGGATCTTATATGTCCAGAACATGGAGTTTTGTAAACAAGGTGTTAAACAGGATATTAGTGCAATGAATATCAGTGAATAAGTTTCCTCATCTTTCGTGTCTGGCAAATTGTGGAAAACGGCGTCAGATATGGTCAAAAGGCAAGTTTTTATTATGTACCCTAATGCGTTTCGTCCCAAAGTGGACACTGCGAGGCAACACTCCGTTGTTGATGCCAACGGATATATATATTCGTTATTTTTATCCAAGCGACAATCAGAGATATTCTTTTTCTTTTTAGTTGGAACACACAAGTGTTAGGTTTCAGTTTGTGTTGACAACACGAGTCAACCGTTCCAAAATACTGATGTTGTTTATTGATTCTTAAATTTTACCAAGTTTTAATAATATAAATACAGGACGGACTCGCCCCAATTGAGCCGGTTTCGAAACAGCTGTTCTTAAAATACTCTGTCGTAATCGCTTTGTAAAATCTATTAAAATATAACCTTAGAAAAAATAAAAGTATTATTTTTTTTAATTGTGAATGAAAATGATGAACTTGTTTTGTATTAAAATTAAACAAATAAAGAACTCAAATAATTCATAAACTAGGATTTTTATTAGAAATGCGTTTTCAACGTTTAAACATTTGATTTAAGTTACATGAGACAAACAGTATTTCTTGCTGAGGCACATTTACTAAACTTATCAGTGTTTCATGATACAACTAGTTATTTTATTAAAATATAAATACACTATTATTCACATAAAATTTAGATTTATAGAACAGAAAAGTCGATACGTTTTTATTAACTGTGAGTCGTAAATATATTTTAATTTTATGCTATTCTAAACATGTCTATAGATCTATAAAATGTTGTGATGCGTTTAAAATATTTGAATTGAATTGTAAATTAAATATTTGTGGAATCTTTATAAAAAATTTCACGATTTTATCGAAAATACACCTTTTAACACTCCCTGACTATTTTTTAGAATAACGTCTGTCTTTATCT
The DNA here is from genome assembly GCA_944738965.1 of Nebria brevicollis. Lineage (NCBI taxonomy): Eukaryota > Metazoa > Arthropoda > Insecta > Coleoptera > Carabidae > Nebria > Nebria brevicollis. The sequence goes on along the minus strand of OX122901.1, from coordinate 14,194,207 downwards.
TTCTCTATGTGTGTGTGTGTGTGTGTGTGTGTGTTTATGTGTGTGAGTTTTCTACAGTCTAAATGATTGAAGGTAAAATTATTATACTTAAAACTTAAGATTTGTATATGCCTGGCAAGATAACCTCCTTATTTGGAAAACATATTCAAACCGGAAGTGCATGTTTACTCTAATAATATTTTACGATTTCTACAATATCTCTGAAACGTTAGCACTTACAGTAAAATAGTTGTAATAAAAATAACCAATATTAATATTTCCAACAACTTTTGTTTGAAAAGTTTCTTGAAAAAGTGTACCAGTTACAAGAAAATCGCAAATAACTACTTTCATGCCTTATTTATATTGCCATAGTTACGTAGGCAATACATTGCAGATATTTTTTTGATATCCTGTTTCACATGATTCTTAGACAAAAAAAATTTAAATAATCAAATAGATTCAACGACCTTGCGAAGGTCTTTCAAATTCGATATGTTTAAAAACAATATAAAATGTATAGACATAAAATAATGTTTAATCGAAATAGATCTAAACTCTAAAGTAAAGGCATCAGTTTAATTAAACTTTAGATTATCTGTTGGGCACCGATAAATTCGGGGTATCTAAATTTAAATTAGATGACATGTAAATGGGGTTGAATTTCGTTCGCAGTGTCTAGATTGGCTTGGTCACGAACATGGAACAGTTACATTGATGAAATCAGTAAACTGATTTGGTTTCATTGCGCGATATTCCCTATGCATATCTAAAGTATCGTTGTAGCTTCATCCTTAAATTATTTCATTTAAATAACCATGTCCCGCATAGTACAATTTCTACCCCTTTTCCTAATTAATAGTATAATTACGACTAGTATCTATATATCAAGTTTTATTCTTGGCCGAAAGCCATGAAGTTCTTGAAAAGTTAAATAAAACGAGTTGTATTTAAACAGGCCAAGCGCCAAAGAGCTAGAAAGAGTACATCCAGAATGCATTGCGTTCTGACTGAAAGAAAGTCAAATAAAGGACAGAAAATAGGAAATTTGTTTTATGTAATATTAATTATATTTCTTGTACGTTTGTCTAAGACTGGCTTTATAAGATTGTAATCGTGCTTCAAGTGCGCATAGCTTCAGGGTATTTTCAGTTGAATGAGAAACCTCGTTGTAATCTGAATCATTTCTAGATTTTTTTTTCTCCTAATATTGTTGATAGTTTATATCCAAATTGAATCCAGTCTCACTTGTAGATTCGTTTTGGATATAACTTCTATTTGGCCAAATTATTCCTCCAGATCTATACTGATTATCTGCGGGATTAATGACCGTTCTTGTACCCGCCACTGACGAGTCGTATACATTCGTTGCCTTCTAATGCCCTGATACCAATGTCTGTGTTGCTTTTGTGTGCCTACTGAACCGATTCTTTTTGCTGTTTCTGTGTCCGTTCGCCTTTTTGTACATATATACCTGTAAACATTGTTTTATTTTCGTTTTGTTGCTTGTAATCCAGTAACTTGATTTGCTTCTCGTTGTTGCTCAACAAGGATTGTTAATGTGACTGACATTTCATTTTAAAACTTATTTATATTTACGCCTTTACTAGATTTTTATTGATACAGTATCACCAAATTGTGAACACTGTTTTACATATTTCACGACATGTACAAATGAAATGATCTTGTAAGTTATGTAAACTGGCAAACACCACAAGTTGCGTGAATATTATTAATTTAAGGACTAAATCATGAATATGTTCCGAAATATATCTACAATTTTTATTTCACCGTACGTAGTACAGAATTCGGTCGTATGTAACTCGAATTAAAACATTTCTTTAACAAAAGTTTCTCTCTAATCTCTGTATCAAAATAAACACACATACATACCCAAATACCTGGATGTTTCGTTCGTAAGACCAAATTTGTCGGTCCTTCTCTGAAGCAGAAACAGATCAGATCGCCATCAAATTTGGTTTACATAATCTATGACAAAACAATTCGTGCCAATCGCATTTTAAATCCACTAAGGCTTTTATATCCGTAGATATAGGGGTTTAAATAGACAAGGACCTTAAATATTGACATCTTAAATTTCTAAATCACGACAAATGAAATAAATACAATTATTATCAATTGTTTACTGTTTAAGTGTCAGTTATATTAATGGCTATTTATTTGTTCAGAAATTCGCATGTCAAACTTTAAGGATTAAACAAGCAAATACTTGCTTATTACAAATATAGAGTATAGATTGTATATAAGCGAATTAAACAGATTGCAATTCTTTAATCTATCTAATTAGAAATGCCGCAATGTGTTCTCTTAATTAGCATACATTAAACAAGATGCACTTATCATCGAATTAATGAGCTGTACTATGCGGATTTCTTCAAATGAATATTTTTGGTACTGAAATGAATTAAGATAAGAGATTTGAGATAACAAGTATGAGCTATACCAAAAGTAAGACCTTTTTTGGTCAATCCTTATTATTATAAAGGGAATTTGGGTCAATGTAGCCATTTTTGGAAATGTTATACATATCCATATGAGGGAAAAAAAAATTACAAACATAAATGATTTCATTTTAAAATATAACTGCTTATAATTTGCGTGTATTTATTTGTGAAATAACTGTATTCCTATTAGTTCTAGTCAGTGTTATTATTTTTTATTTTACATCATTTGAAATAACTATACTTAAAATAGTAAGAAAATGGTGTGTAATAATTTTCATTAAAATTTCATTTAAAAAACTGTTATCATAACTGAGTTGTTTTTAACGTCAGAATTCTTGGAAACACTAGTATTGTTTAAGTTATTTTAAAATAACAATGACTGCAATATTACATGATATTAAACAAGTGCAGAATTTAATTTGCGAGTGGTTTATACAATTATTTATTTAAATTTCTTACGAAAAAAAATATTCAAATTTAAATGTATCAACGTTGTATGTTTCGGAAGTTATGCCTATTTAATGTTCGTTTACAAAATTTATGTAAAATTATGCAGGAGAACGTTACTATTTGTGAACTGTTGCTATAATATGTGGCCAGAAGGACTTTGAAAGTAATTCTTTGCGAATTTATATCGTTAATTGGTAGTTAAATTACTTATTGATAACTTATTAATTTATAGGAATGCTATAAATTCATAAGTAAGATAGATAATTTAATTCGCTAGTTGCAGTGAAAGGATTCCTCATTAAATAACATAATTGATTAAAATTGTGCACTTAGTGTAACAGATGTTGAACAAATTCTGGTAATGTTTGACAAACATCTTGCAATTATACTAATAGTTTTAATTTTATTAAACTTTAGTACTTATATACATAAAAATCGCAAAATTGTTTTTTTTGCGCCTTGAAGCTAAAGTACATAACTTTTATTGGTCTCCGAACACTCGATCGGTCGCTCGTAAGACCAATATTTGTAGCTACTTTTCCTCTGAAGATTCTTAACGGATTGTAACCAAATTTAGTACACATAATCTATGCGTATGCAATTCATACCGCCCGCTTTTTAAATCCTCAAGGCTTTTTATTTCCGGAATTATTGGCTCTTAAATTCACCAACCTTCAATTGTGGTTTTAAAAAGTGTTTAATGATATCAAAACAAAACTGCAATACATACAAATATATTTTTTTATTGTAATATTACTATTTAATTACATAAACATTCCTTTAATGCTACTAATGACTTGTGTATTTTCTGAATTAAGATAATTGAAATGATTTAAATCCTTTTCAATTAACAATTGTCATGTGTTATTGATGATTTATTGTTAATTTTTATAGATATGCGTAAAGCATTAATTAAGTCTGTTGTGGCATGTTTAGCAACTGCAATAAGATTTTTGTTGCAGCTACTAAAAATTAAATGCGGCAACGGACTTTGATAAATGAGACAAACAAATTTTTAGTTATTGCAACAATTGTTGTCTGACAGTGTAAATAAATGAAAGATCCTCGGGAAAATCCAGTTTGATTATCCATGGAATTTCACATGTTTACCAGTAACTGTTTGACGTGTTTTACATTATTTTGTTTGTAAATAACAGCTAATTAAATTATCAACTCATTATTCACGAAACAATAATTGTTGAAATCGTTATGCAAATTGGCACGTTATTTCTACAGTGCCTGATGCAAACGTACTTTTAGAACTGAATTATGATTTACAGAGAATATTCGTGACAAATGACGAAATCTGCATTATTTTTTAGGGGATATGCAATATATTGTTTTCAACCATTTACACTGTATAGCTCTTTCTCTCCCTCTCTCCCTCTCTCTCTCTCTCTCTCACACACACACACACACACACACACAAAGGTAAATTATTCCAAAAATAGACATACTTGAATTAGGGCAGGGGAAAAAAATTTCCGTTCAAATCTCGAGAATTTTTTATGATTACAATAGATACTTATGACTTCGTATAAGAAAGAAAAAAGGTGTTTAAACTAGTTAAACATTATCATCAGGAAATTGGTACTTATTTAAAAATATTTCAAATCTTATCAGTTTATTGACTATTTAAAAAAGCGTATCATAACAAAAGTATTTATTATTTGAATTTTTAAACCTTGTAAAATATATTTCCCGAAAAGAATGTCAACCAATATCATATTATTCGTAATAAACAACATTCTGTAATATTTATTTATATTTATGTATGTTTAATTTAAAGAAATCTTGATAAAATCCATTGTTTTCATGTTTTTGTAGACCTTTGAGTTGGTAGACCAAGCAAAAGCAAACGCGTACACATAACAACAAGAACACGTCAATCTTTTGTCGTGCATACGAATCTTTTGTTGTTTTTTTTGTCTCCTACCCGTCAAGTACAAACGATAAATACTCCAACATCAAAAGTTTTACAAAAAACCCATCAGACAATCTATTTAAAATTGTTTTCCATTTATTTCTTTTCATTTATCTTTCTACTTCTGTCTACCGGAAAACAAAACGAAGATTTGCACTACTTGTGAAAACAAGTCTGCTGACTATGCACGATTCCGAGATTTGGAATGCATCCCTTTGACGTAGCGTGAACTGAATCACTCGATTCGTGTTCGAACACGTTCGTATAATTTTTTTATGAGTGAGTGTGGGAAATAAATGATGCATATGTTATTTTCTCTTATTCATAGGTATACTTTTCATAAGAATTGTAATAGATGTGTAATACAGATATTATTCATCTTTGATACATTCATATTTATCATCATTCAAAACCCCTCCCTCCCCCCTCCTCACCCCTATATCAAATATATTCGTTAATTTTCGTAATTTTTATTTTTAATTAATTTTATGAATACAGATTATGTTTTAAAAATTTAAATAATTCTCGGTGAGATTCTTCCGAGAATTGTCATTCTTATTTTATTTTATAATCAAATTTCAATTCACACAATAGTGAAACAAAGGTCAATAAATTTTCTGTCCACATCATCTATATAAATGTTATTGCTTTAAATTTAATTTCTGACTCCCAAATTGACCGGTATAAATTCGGAATTTAATATAATACTGATTCGACGCGAACGGAAACGTTCATAAATTCGGAGCGCGACAGTTGGGTCCGTTATACAATTAGAGAATAATTTCTGGCGGTCACAAGCGTATGTTATATTTAATATATATATAGGAACACCCTTCGGGTTATGTTGTTGCTGGCGCTGAGGTGTCCGAGCCCCACAATAACGGCAGCACGTGGTGGACGAATTTTATTGCACGTGTGGGCATTGAATGAGAGCGAGTCATCATTCTTCACCACGATCACGTGACACATCTGCTCCAATGTGTAACCATTCGTTCAACTACGAACCAGCGAGGGATATAAGATTCTCAAAACCGTTGATTCAATGGAGTTTATACTCTACCAGCTGCCTTATTCAGTATTCTTTTGTAGTTTTAATCAACATATTATCTACTTATTAAATCAAAATCCTTCCCATGTTTATATTATTTAAACAAGGAAACTCTCAAAAAAAAAAATTGTCTACCACAAAAGTTTTCAGCTAGAAATGCGAAGCAGGTTTCAGCGCGTTTGAATGCTACTATAATAGAAAACTAGTTATTTAAAATGTTCTTTGTATTTATTAGTGAAATAATTTTTCGAGATGGTAATCTACTTCCGTTTAATGACTAAATATGTTTTTGAGAACTCTGAGTCATTTATATCCAGCAAAAACTACATTAAATCGCATTTTAGACACAATTTCTAATTAAGTAATTGTTTAGTGGTCGCTTTGCATTCTTAGTATCAAATTTGCAAAGTTGTGAGCTGGTTAGGAGAGCTTAAAAACATAAATTATCGTGCATTTTTTTACGCGATCGCGACTCTTGTTTAAGAGTTTTCTAAATAGTCATTCAATTTTTGTTCAATAAAATCCTGTTTCAGTTGCCAGAAATTCATTTCGTGAAACCGGCAAATATTTTCTGGTTAAAGAAATTTTCTGTTACTAGAAAACAAAATCACTTTCTGGTTTCAGAATAAATGGATTTTAAGTATCACAATTAAAGATTGTGATACCAAAAATTCGTAATCTGGATATGATTACTGAATAGTGTGTTATCGGAAAATAGCAGGAATTTCTGTACCAGAAAATTATATCTGAAACCAGAAATTGATTTGCCCTTTTGATAAAATCAATTTCTGTTATCACTAAATACGCAATAAATATCCATCTTTCCAAATACATTTTTTAATGATACAAATATATTTATTATAAATCTGATATTTGAAATTTGATTCTGATGCTTGGTTGCTACAAGTTGGAAGGTTATCATGGGGTGGTAACCTACCCGTAGCAAATCAATAAAAATGTGTTGACTCATTATGGCTACGTATAAGTAGGATAACCTTAACCCCACTATCTGGCAACTAGTGCATAAATATTTATAAAACAGTGTTTATTAACCTCTAAACAAGTAAATTCTTTACATTAATTTAAATAATTTGAGTTGATTTTTCGCTCACTAAAACTCATTGCGCTTAAATTAGAATGGATTTAAATATAAATCATCTTCGTAAATTAGGTGTGAAATAAAATTTGTTTTAAAGCAATTTACGCGTTTAGATATCAGCTTGGTTACAGATGGAAAATTCTATTGTTGTTTGAGTTTAATGATACCTCTTACCTATCATAGAATTAATTTCCTCAAGGAAGCGTAGGAGTTATAGAAATTATAATTTACCTATTGAATTTGTTTACTAGTGCTTATTCGCAACATAAAACATTTAACTGTTAATAAAGACAAATATTTATAAACGAAAAAGTATTTTATTAATGAAAATTCACATTTTTTATTAGGCTCTTAAATTAAATAAATTTTAATTAATTCTAGTAATATTACACAATCTCGTAATTTTCCTCTAACTTAAATAAAAATGCATGACCTTCACAGTATATAATTTTGATTTAATAGTAATGCAAATTAATAAATCCTTTACAACGCACATCACTGGAAATTTAGAAACTAATGAATGTATTGAATATATTTCACGGTGTTCCCGTTGCTATGCTCATTCCGTCAGTCAACCGGAAGAATTATATTCAAATTTAGTAAACTAATGATTAGCGTCAAACGTGATTGTTTGTCAGTGCAATACAGGAAATGACTTGGTGTTATTATTATTACGCGGCTAGTATGATATACGTGTTGCTCATATTCTATAAAGATAAAGACAGTTAAGATACACGTATCGATGCTATTTTAGAGCAGTGTTAACTCGCGATTGTTTTTATTTTTAAATATCATTCTGGAGCTAAATATAGAATTTGTTATCTCGTTTAATTGTTGTTTTAAGTTCTTTACAAAACATTCGATGTTTTTCGAGAAGATATTGTTACCAGATGCAGTCGTATTAAGTCGAAACATTTACCTATTTATAGATTTACTTTTAAATCTTTACCAGCCATGCAATAAAATATATACAAAAAATAAAATAAACACTAGAATATTTTATAAGATAAACTTTTTTGAATTTATAACATTGGTTTACCTTCATTCAGTTCAATGTATACAATTAAAAATATGATAAAACGCTAAATAAAATGGCAATTATCTTAGGAAACTTTAACCAGAATCCAGCTTTTATAGGTAGTACTAAAAATCCTGGTCTGGTTCAACATCAAAAATATAACTGCGTGTAATAACTATTTGTGCAATTGGTTAATAAAAAGTATCTTTGAATCAATTTAATAGTGAAACACTTTTAAATTGTTACTACAACATAAACGATATTTAGCTCTAAAACCGACTTAAAAGCTAGTTCAATGAATCTATTAATTTTGTTAAAACGAGGAAACGGTATACGGCTATTTCTGAATCCTTATCGTTTTCTTGACTTTGTGCCAATTAGTTGGATGAAATGCAACTTGGCTGTCGTTAAAAACTGTCACAACATTCATAAAATATAAACATACTCACAATTGAATTATGTTTCCCGCAGCGGTTAAACAGTGAGAATGAACAAGAATTCAACCATTTATATTTGTGCCAAATATTTTACTGTTTGAATTTCCCATTTGGCGGTATATGCAAAATGATCTTACAAGTTTAAAGTTATAATTAAGTACGATCCTGCGTTTTGGCAATATGTCATCAATTATCATTACAGTGATATTTATTTAATCAAATTAATTAATTATTCAATATTTGCCTTGTTAATTAATGAAGCCTAGTTAATAACGTTAAGATTAATTATCTAAACAAGAAAGTGATTCGAGAATAGTGAGTCGAAATGCTGTGATAAACCGTAGAACTGTCAATATAATTCAAATTATTAGGTCAATTCGCAACTAATAACACACAGCATAACACCTGTAGTGAAATCTATAAGACCTATATTTTATTTTATTTAAACGCCCAGTCAATGTTTCTTTGTAGCTTATAAACTATTATAAATCTTCTAGATAGTCAAAGTATCACGTTAATAATCCCTAAATATGTTTAAGCAATTATCATATTGTAGGTCTTTTGATATCTTTTTCTGTAGTCGTTGCTTTTTGGGGCTTAATAACATCCGGAAATGTAGGGCCTAGTGAATTTAAAATACGAATTAAATGAATTGTCCACCTATTGATTACGTATGCTAAATTTGGTGCCAATCCGTTTAGTGTCTAAATAGGAGAAGAAGCGACAAATTTTGGTCTTACGAGCGAGCTAGAGAGGACGAACTTAATATTAAAGAACCAACAATACGAATAAAATATGTTTAAAGTCCTCAACTGTACTGTGGTTGACTAATAATAATAAAAACTTATCTTGTTTGAATGTTCCATGTCCGTTTCTGGTTTCTGCATGTCTGTTTCGTATTTATTGTGGTGTGTGCGATGGCCTACTTGTCCTTTCCTCGGGTTGTCGACCTGATGGTCTTCCAGGGCTTCTGTCTTTATGTCTATTGCTTTTTCGACATAAATTTATACCAATAAATACGCTCCATCGGATATTCGTTCAGTTTCTCAGTAATTTTTCAACTTAAGAAGAATTTTTATTGAAAAAGTTTTCGCTGGTAGTTGACACTTATTAGGACGATCAACTCCTACGAACAGTAAGGCGGCGAACTTTTATACACGCGTAAAAAGTAGTTATTGCACAATAAAAATGCTAGGAGATGGATAATTTTCTCATTAACGTTTCAAATAAAACGTAAATTTGTAAATAATTACTAAGCTCGTTTTATTGAAGTTCAATTGTATCTTCACTTCTACTATATACCATTATTAAATTCTCTATAGAACTCCTCATTGTGTGCCGCAAAGAAAATGTATGGAGATAGTATTCAGATAAAGTTTGTAATAAATTTTCATTAGATGCTATGCAACAATACTTATCTTAGATAATGATACGATAAATCATTTGATTACTTCTTATCTTTAGTTAATAATAAACTTCACGCATTTACTACCACATAAATTAATAACAACGCCAAAGCATCGTGTAGATTAATGGCGAATCATCAATTACTCTCAGAGTATTTTCATTATTTTATCAGTGTGCAAATCACAAAATTTTCTTACTAAATGATCGATTTTAGAATTAATTTCATTCACATTTCAGCGTCAGATAGTTTTCAATAAAGTTTCAAAATGTAGGTAATAAAAACAAATCTATTTTAAAAACATGTGTGTCTTTATTTAAATTATATATAATATATTACATATATCAAGAAAGAGAACATATTTATATATTTTAAAATACTAAGTACTAATTATCCTTGCTTATAATTGTATAGTTACCTAAATCTATAATGATTAGCGCCTGAAATGAGTCTAAACTAGTTAAAATTATGTATTTATATTAATCTACACCTATACTCGCGAATTTACGTAATAATAATAATAATTTTTGTAATTATTACTTAGATAAAGACGACATTTTTATAATTTTAGACGTATTTGATAACATTATAGGAGTGGATTTTATGCTTTGAGCTAATGTTTTTTTTTACATTTATTTAAACAATATAGAATTTTATGATTTTAATCATTTTGAAAACATGATTAATTTGATCTATTATTGAAGTAGACAACTAGCCGTTGTTTGAATAAGCTTACACGAACAAATCTTGTCATTATTATAATGGAAGACTAAGTATTGAGAATAGAAAGAGAGATACATTGAGGAAGTGCTAATATAATACTGTCGGCGTATCGTATTCACTTTCTTCAGCATCTCATGAACTCGACGCAGCGCAGCAGGCTAAGCTCTTGTGCTCAGTTCGTGAAACTGGGGCAATCGTGAGCCACACAGGTAAATCTCAACATTGTTCGGACAGCTACGATTAATTATGTGTTTGCCGCGTGTCCGCTAGTGGGTGAGGTCAACGCTCAGAGACGGGCTTAGCCTTAATTAGATTCACAAAATCCTAGTATTCAAATTCTATTAGGTCTAACTATAATTTAGGGCGCAATTTTTGGCTCAGTTTAAATATTGGGCCGCACATTCAACTAAGGACCAACACATTTTTTCTACTCCCTATTAATTAGAACTTCTTTTACTTCGTTATACCACCAAGTAAAATCAATTTTGTGTTTGGATTTTAAAATGATTTTCACTCTTTTGCATACTAAAAAAATTAATATAAAATTGTATTAATTTTTTTAAACACTGATTATTACAAAAAACAGTAAATATTATTATTGTTTAAACGAAAACAAATAAATATAAAATGAAAGGTTTTAAAAAGTTGACAATTTGGTTTTCTGAATGTATAAGTATGTTAATCATACTTATTTAAAAGCAATAAAATGTAAATTTATATTTTATTCTTGTACAAACATTAAAATGTTTCCAACAATGAAATTTCACAGAAAAATGAAATAATCATTTATATTAATATGAGATTATTAAATAATTTATTAATGACAATTGCTAGATTATTCCATTTTAATTCTGAGAATTTTTTTAAAGAAGCAGTAAAATTTAGTATAAATTTACATAATTGAATGCGAAATTTTGTTTTACATTTCGATTTTGTATTGTGTTCTTATCTTAAAATATGTGTATATAAATTTATAATAGTAAAGCGATAATTTTTCTATGAAAATACGAAATTAATATTTATTTTCCTGGGAAATTTCTCATAGTTTCTAATAAAAAAAAACGAATTATAAGTAGTGAAATGCGATAATTATCGTTATCGGCTTCGGCAAAAACATTACATTTTCATAGAATTCGCTAAAGTTTTGTTAGGTCATGGTCAGTTGGTAAGATTTTGAACAAGGTTCGACAAGCACGCAAACTGCAACTTTTTTACTTTTTTTATTTATTTCCCTTTCAATCGCCAATTTTCAACGCATTCTCTACTTGTATTGAAGTGGATAAACAAGGATTCATAGTCCATTGAGAACGCCTTCATGTCGAAAGAAACGCACTAGAACTCAATACGGTACTTACTAAAAAAAAACCATACAATTTATTAGATCAATATTTCAATCAATTTATTCAAGCTGAAGCTTGCAAGTGTCGCAATCACAATATTAAACTAAAATCAATGTTATAGAAGCCCTTTTTAGTATGCTTAGCAGGCAACCAATTATTGGAAACAATTTGTGTAGGGATGAATCGATTTGGCGATCAATTGGAAACGAATTCTCTGGAAATTGTTTGGCAGATATTGACAACTAATAAATTGTATTGACACTAACTAAATAAATGCGTTTATAATTAATTCCTAGCGAATGGCGTTTTTTATTTATTTATTACATATGTTTAAAAACAACAATAAGGAACATTTGTTTTTTAATATTATACTCTATAAGTAATCATTAATCTAGAAGTGTGTTTCGTTCTTATTGAATCAGATTTATTTTAAAATATGCCCGCCAAATAAGGAATATTCACTCAACAATAATTGAATGTCTTTATATGTACTTATAAGAATGTTTTGCGCAGTTTATAATAACATTAAGTTGATGATTGAAACTCGCCTAAAATGTCAGATGTGTGTTTTAATGAAGTGTAGAACAATGAGTTTGTTTGCGTCACATCATATTGCATTTAAGTTGAAGCGATCGACTGAGAACGGCAATGAACTCACCCATATGGGCACTGAAGACAATCAATAAACTTTATAATAAGGTATCCTCCTTATTAAGAAGGGTTGTGCTGGTACTGCACGATGCACGACATTGTCTTAACAAAGACCGACCACAGGCGTCGTTCTTGCTGATTGAATATATCGCAGGAAAACCGTATGCGAGTCAAATCAAAAGGGGAGGACGTGATATGATAAACTGTCTGCGAAAAGCTGCTATCATTTATTTTGTGCGGATAAGGACTGTATGATTATAAATACGCGTCATGTTAACTCATATAGTAATTCTATAAAACTATTATCTATATATAGACACATACACAATTTTTTATTCGTTTCAAAGTTATAGGATTATAATTTTTATAGTTATATAATATAACACCTTTAGTGATTTTTATTTGTGACCTATGCTGTTCAAATGTTAAATGGTAGATTTCGTTTCTATTTATATAGATTAAACACATTAGGTACATACATATACATAATTTCATGCTTATTCCCGTTACCCTTTACATATATTTACATATTGACAATCGCCATTCAACACTATCCTTACACACTTTTTTTGTTTCATATAAAAGCATCAAATTGTTCATACACGATCTTCTAGTCCGCTTGCTCATAAATTTCCTTTCATGCAATTCATACTAAATCATATTGATCCACTTATTTCAAAGACGACCCTGCATTTTCACACCATTCATCTCGCCTACGTCTCTCGTTCGGCAGTCTTTCATTCGCCAATCTTTCAACATGACCATATCATATCATTTGGTTGTCACCTATTTCTACATACGCCATTTTTTACAATATCGTACTGCTCTTACACCCACGTATTCTGCTTCCAGTCTCTTTGAGATAGACCATAAATACTTCTTAAAAGTGGCATTTCTACAGTAGTCACGCGCTTTTATGCCTGGTTTGCCAAACCCAGTATTCACTCCCACACATCAACGTTAGACACCTTTGTACACCTTGCACTCTTAGAAATGTTAAAATTTCTCACTGGCCCTTACTCAAATTTAGTACAATATATCCAAGTTGGTATATTTGGTATATTTGCAATTATTTGTGATAACGGGAATATCTCCTTGTTTTCAAAAGCGTAATATCAACTGCTTGGTCCAATCGTAAAATCAAAGTGGGTGCTTATGATGACCACGTCCTTACAAGGTAATTGAGTATAACGCCTCTTCTTCAACATCTAAGCACTTGTTTGTTTTTGTCATTTAATTGGATCTTGCATATGCGAATGTGTTTGTTCCGTATTTGATATTACGTGGTAGTAGTTCCCGTTATAACGTGGTGTCTCTAGCTGGGAGACAATCGTCTTATGCATCCTAAACCCTACTCGTTCTAGTACCTCCCAAGTATACCGTCGTTGACAATCAACAGTAATAATGCATATGTACTGTTATTTGAATGTGTGTACATGTATTTCGTAATTGTGTTTCATTATTAAAACAATACTGCTTTTGTTGTTTTGGTGGAAATTATAAACAATTGACTTCTTGTTGCTGGTTTTTTTTTTTCTCAGAAAGACATTGCTTCATCTTTAGTACTTGTATATTATTAAAATAAATATATTTAGATTATTATCTTTGTTTGGTGGAATTTTCAGAAAATGCTAGATTTATGACTGACCTTTTGTTTTTATATCAACCTATAAGCGTAAATGTCGCAACAGAATATTTATTTAATAGATAGTTAAGTGTCTCAATTATAGTTTTAAAACGCAAAAAAGTATATGTGACACTTATATGGCTCGTTAAATGCGCAAAAAATAAACAATTCGAAATACAAAACTGCAATTTTGCCATTGCTAATAAAATAAAATTACGTTCTTAAATAATTAGAAAATAATATAATTCGCAATGTAATTCATTGATTGACTGAATTCGCAAACTATCATGTTCTAACTATAGGTTTGTTCCAACTAATGTTTCAGATCAGTTTGAGACTACAACGCATGCGTATTATGAATATAGCGTTCCGTTGGAACAAATGCGCATGCGTCGTGCAGTTTCATATCGATTCTAATATTAGTTGGAACAAAACTTATAACAACAAAGCCTACCGCGGATTGTATATATTGTTGTTGATATGAGTAAAGTTTAAGAGAGAATGTTCGAAAAAAGACTCTTAAATTTCGTATAAGTATAATAAAAACACTAAACATAAACATGCATTAGAAAATTTAATTGGTGTACTAATTGCAACATATTAGCAGATCGTTTCAAAAGGAGTTTCCTACTTTCATCATCATGTCATGCAAAAGAACACAGAAAGGAAAAAAGAATTATTTCAAGTGCGTCATTAGGAAGAAAAAAAAAGTAAAACTGTTGTGCACATTACCGGATCATAGTTGCAGCTTGTTTCACCAGCGACAACAAACATTTCTTTTTTCTTTTCTTGTTTACAGTTAAATTAAAACTATTCTCATAACATTCAGTTTCTTTCGCAAGGCCAACCACATATATGTATGAATTTACGCACATGATATTCGGTTGTTAAATATTTGCTAACTGTATGATTGTCAATCAAATGCCAAGTACAAATATTTGCATTTGGATGAATTGTGCGTCCCAGTTTTATAAACTACTTCAACGGCAATTGAAAAAAGAACTATTATTGCTTTATTTTATTATTTTTACTGATTGATTGAATACAGCATATTAAATTCAACAAAAATTGGTAATGAGAGACAAAAATGAGTAATTTACAGTTTCAGAAACTGTGACATTTTCTCCCATTTAATTTTCTTAAATTAATCTTCACGATGATATTCTTCCACGAATTAAATATGAGTAACACCAATATTTGGTTGCAACATGGACGTTTGTATATATACAATCGTCCATGACACAATCATGTCGACAAGTCATGGAACATTGATTGCACCCGCAATGTTCTGTTCAGGTATTATTATTATTACGGCGTTTATCGAAATGTAACTCCTAGGTACCGCTAGAATGTGACGTGCCATTTTTTATGCACGAGCATTTTTAAACACGCAACTTGCATATCTTCACATTCTACTAAACATGCATATACGCCCATTATGTATTGTTGGATACCTAGCTATCCTCTCCTACTTTCTCAAATTTCTTTTTTATTATGTTAGTTTCTATATTTTCCAATATTGTATTTTAGTTCTAAGAAACCGTTAATAAATGTTTTTGACTTTCGCCGACGACCCAAACGATCCCTCCATAAAATAAACGCCAAAAATATTTCAAGTTGTAAAATCCTCGGGTTACCTCAAATAAACATCGATGTACCGACGATGTACTGTCATTCATTCATAAAAGCCAAGGGCACGAAACGTAATATTTTCATTGGTGGCGTTTAAGTTATCGGGGGTGACATTTGACGAATCGCAAGTAAGATTTAGAAATCATAACCATCGGAGATCCGAAGGCATTCAAAAACAGGCAGTTGTATTTTTGACACTGAAAAGTTCAGAGCTTATTTTTGTAAGAACTTCCGAACCTGCTTCAGTTGAATAAATAAATATATATATATATGTATTATTTTGTGTTTGGCAAATGATTTTATCCTAATTAAAATCCCAACATAAAATTGTGTGCATCCATCCAGCGATCACAACATAAAATTGGTGTCAGAAGTGGGATTTCCGTGGCTTTTCGTCTTCGTAGAAAACTGGCAAGCGAGCAATCTACCGTAACCAGCACGAGACGCAAGTAACAATTTCAATTGTGAACATCGGAACTCCAATTATCAACCGAAGAGAAACAGGACAAAGAATTTTCGCAGTGAGTACTGTTTCTGAATTATTCAAGCATTCGTCAAATCTTACAACTCATTCTACATTAATCCTATATCAAAAAAAAATCCTAAATCATGTCTCATACTCCAGAACCTGGACCGAGTACAGCAACATCAGTAACTTTGTCTTTAGAATTTCTAGTTAAATTAATGCCAGACAATTTTGATGGCGATAGATATAAACTTCGTAGTTTTATCAAGCAAATTGATTCTGTTTTTGAACTAGCCAAACCAGAACAATTACCACCTCTTTTATTATTCGTTAAAAGTAAAATAACTGGGAAAGCCAGAGAACAAATAGATGTTCATTGTGACCTTACAACTTGGGAAAAAATCTCAGAGCTTTTATTAAATCTATATCAAGATAAAAAATCTTTGGATCAATTATTGGAAGAATTAAGTGCAATTAAACAAGAATCTCATGAAAACGTTTCACTATTTTATCAAAGATTAGAGGATCTATCTTCGCGAATTTTGGGAATAATTCATAATGCTAACATGGATTCCGGTACATTAAATGGTCGTTTGATGATGATTAACGATATGACATTAAATAGATTCATTTACCATTCTCACCCGCAATTATCTCAAATGCTTAGGTATCGCGAGTTTAAGACTATCAACAATGCTTTCACTGCTGCTCAGGCAGAAGAAAAAGCTTTACGGCTTACGTACAAAAATAATAATTTTATGAAATGTAAAATCGGTGGCCGTACTAATCACACTACAAATAAATGCTTTAGAAATCAAACCCATCAAAGAACATTCCCAACTAAAATAATTAATTACAATCAGAGTAACGATAACCATAATATAAATTCTAAACCAGTTAAACAATGCAAATATTGCAAAAATCTTGGTCACACGATAGAGGAATGCAGGAAAAGACAATTCAATAATTCTAGACGACAAAACTCAAACTTACCAAATTCTACTAATCAAAATCTAAATCAAAGTCAACAACCTCGAAACCATATGGGAAATGTAAACTTCCAGCAGTCAAATTTTCACGTAGCCCAGCCTCCAATAAAACCACCTATTCAGGTAGAACAGGCAACAATGGAATTCAATAATCAGTCCAGACTAATTTCAAATGCTTTGTTTACTACTAATGATTTAATATATGTCCTATTTCAATCAAAACATTCCAAATCAGAAGATGGAATATTAAAATTTTTAGTTGATACTGGAGCATCCGTATCTTTAATTAAAGCTTCAAAAATTAATGATTTCTCAATCAATAACAACACAAGCATTACATTGAATGGACTCTCTCCCAATGCACCTGTTTCAACAATAGGTGAATCAAATATTGAGTTGCACACTCACGGAAAAAAACTTAATGTTAATTTCCAATTACTGCAAACAGCCACTAATGTTCCATTCGATGGATTATTAGGAGATGACTTCCTAAGAATTCAAAAGGCAAAAATCGATTATTCAAACTCTTCTATGTCCATAAAATCAGTACCATTTCCTATTCCGCTACATTTAAATACTCCTCAACTTTCTACATCTACAATAACGATGAATCCTAGAACAGAAACATTAGTACCAATAAATTTACTAAATCCAAACAAGATTCAAGAAGGAATTGTATTCTCGCAACGATTAAACTCAGATAATACACTACTAATCCCTAATGCCATTGTTCGAGTAAGAAACACAAATCAAAGCTTTATTACAATAATAAATAAATCTATTTATTCACAAACCATTACAATACCAGAATTCCAAATCGAACCTATTCCGACTCAATCATTCATTTATAGTTTAGCTGAAAACCAGGTAGATAATGAAACGAAATCTAGACTAAATGTATTAACCCAGAAACTCCGACTTGATCATTTGAATCAGGAAGAAAAAGTCTCAATAAAAAAAATATGCAATGAATTTAATGATATATTCCATTTGCCTACCGACAAGTTAACTAAAACCACAGCTACCACACATAATATCCCTTCGAATGATGAACAAGCAATTCATGTAAAAAGTTATCGATATCCGCAAATTCATAAAGACGAGGTTAATAAGCAAATAGAGAAAATGTTAAGTCAAGGAATAATTACACCTTCAACTAGCCCATGGTCTAGTCCCCTTTGGGTAGTACCAAAAAAATTGGACGCATCTGGGGAACGTAAATGGCGTATTGTCATCGATTATCGTAAGCTAAACGATAAAACAATAGGCGATGCGTACCCTCTACCTAACATCGAAGATATTCTCGATCAATTAGGTCATGCACAATATTTCACAACCCTCGACTTGGCGAGTGGTTTTCACCAGATACCTTTAAATCCAAAAGATAGTTCTAAAACTGCCTTCAGCACACCAAACGGACATTATGAGTACACCAGGATGCCGTTTGGATTAAAAAATGCTCCCTCTTGTTTCCAAAGAATGATGAACACAGTTTTATTAGGTTTAACAAATACACAATGCTTCGTGTATTTAGACGATGTAGTACTTTACGGATCTACATTAGATGATCATAATCGAAAATTAAAGAATATATTCTCTAGATTACGCGAAAATAATTTAAAACTTCAACCGGATAAATGCGAGTTTCTAAAAAGAAGTTGCGAATATTTAGGTCATGTTATTTCTGATAAAGGCGTAGAACCAAATCCTCGCAAAATAGAAAGTATTGAAAGAGTAACTCAACCCAAAAATGTAAAACAAATAAAAATGTTTTTAGGTCTGGTAGGATACTACAGAAAATTTATTGAAAACTTCTCTACTATCTCAAAACCTTTAACTTCTCTGCTAAAAAATAATGTCCCATTCAACTGGACCAATGAACAAGAACAAGCATTTTCCTATTTAAAACAAAAATTAATCGAAAAACCCATTTTACAGTACCCCGATTTTTCACAGCCTTTTACCCTAACCACTGACGCATCAAATGTAGGAATAGGTGGGGTATTGTCTCAGGATAAAATTGATAAGGATTTGCCCATAGCTTATTATTCCAGAACCTTAAATAAGGCTGAACAAAATTACTCTACTACGGAAAAGGAATTACTGGCAATCATTAATTCAGTAGAACATTTCCGACCCTACTTGTATGGACAGACATTTACTATTTATACTGATCATCGCCCATTACAATGGCTTTTCAATTGTCAAAACCCTTCTTCCAAATTACTAAGATGGCGCTTAAGACTCAGCGATTATGAATACCAGATAAAATACAAACCAGGTCGCATAAATTCAAACGCGGACGGATTATCTAGATTATTTCCAGAAACGCAAGTACAAATAAATATAAAAATAAAAGAATTAAGAAATTATCAAGACTTTATTGAATACCACAAACAAAATCAAGAAATAGTCACATACGATAAAGATAATACACCTCTTTCCAAACAAAAAGTTCCAATCGTATTTCTATGGTCACAAGATTTAGACGAAAGTAACCAGTATTCAGATTATATAAAAACAAATTTCGATGCAACTAAACTAAAGCCACATATTAATGGCGTATCTAAATTGAAAAATCAGAATCAAACACTTTATATACTTTTTCCGACCAACTTGCATTTTGATAAATTAGAATATAAAAATTTATTCGAAAGTTTACAGAATTTAAAAGGTTATATAAAAAATGATCAATTTGTTCTAATTCCTCCTAATAAGCATAGTAATATCAAAACTCCACATTTATACGAAATGATTAAATTCATATTTCCCACAAATCACATAAAAATGTTTAACACTGGGAAATTGAACCCAAAAAATGAAGACGAAATAAAAAAAATTCTTAAGGAAAATCACGATAGTAAACTATCCGGTCATTATGGTTTCAATAAAACTTATTCAAAAATTAAAGAAAATTTCTATTGGGTTACTATGAAAGCTGACGTTAGGAAATACATAAGAAACTGTAGTTCTTGTCAAATTAACAAAACCAATTTTAAACCCACAAAACAACCGATGGAAATTACATCGACATCAGATAAACCATTGGAAAAATTAGCGATAGATATAGTAGGACCGTTACCTCTTACGGAACTAGGAAATAGATTTATTTTGACCGCACAAGATGACTTAACCAAATTTTGTTTCGGTGAGCCAATTCCCAATCATGAGGCTAGTACAGTTGCTAAAGTTCTAACAAAAATAATAACTTATTTTGGAATCCCTAAAACCATATTGTCAGATCAAGGATCCGACTTTATGTCTCAATTGATAAAAGATTTAACTAATCTATTTAAGACAAATCATATAATTACTACCCCTTATCATCCTCAATCAAATGGAGCACTAGAACGCAGTCATTTAACTTTAAAGGATTACCTAAAGCATTATATAAAACCTAATCAAGCAGATTGGGATGAATACATTCAATTCGCAATGTTTAGTTACAACACATCCACTCATAAATCAACAAGTTTCACCCCTTATGAACTTCTATTCGGTCATAAACCTTATCTTCCATCATCAATTGTTCAAGAACCAAAATTTAATTATACTTATGACGATTACATAAAATCCTTACAAAATAAATTAAATACATCTTTTAAAATTGCAAGAGAGAACATTATCAGTTCAAAAATTAAAAGTAAAGAATATTACGATAAGAAAATACACCCACGAGAATTCCAGGCAAATGATCACGTATATATTTATAATAAACAAACACAAACACTTATAAAATCTCAAATTCAAGTTATTACTAGCACAATTAAAAATTTTAATAATTCGGTTAACTCATTAAAAGAAAACGAAGACTTAATGAATCGAAATATCAAATTAATTAACAAATTAGCAGCTCGAACCAATGGATACTTCGATAAATTAAATCTGGAAACGTTAGTTACACAGCAAACGATGACACTCTATTCTCTTACACATAAAATAGAGAAAGATTATGATAATGTTATAAATTCAATTAACCAAGGTAAACACGGAATTCTTTCTCCACAAATACTTAATCCAAAGATTTTATACGAGGAATTACTAAATTATAAAGGAACTTTTGATCTCCCTATTATACTAAATTATGAGAATGTTCACAACTATTACAAGCTAATCGAACTACAAATATTTTCCAATAAGGATATAATAATTTTTGCTATTCAAATTCCTCTGGTAAATAATATTGCATTCAATTTATATCAACTTATTCCTCTTCCTATTCAACATGAGAACACTTCAATATTTTCTTACATTGAACCTAATCAACCATATTTACTAATGTCCCAATCAAAAACAAATTATTCCCCTTTGCAAGATTTGATGAAATGTAAAGAATATTTAGAACAGCAATTCATATGCCGAGATGTGCATACGCAAAAAAGAACGGATCAACCAATATGTGAAATCCAGCTACTATCATCACACTTAAACCACATTCCCAAGGATTGTTATACGAGAAACGTTAAAGCCGCGATTGAAACATGGAAATTTATTAGTAATAATCAATGGATATACATCTTGCAGAAGCCAACGACTCTTACACTACTATGTGACGGCAATCATAGCTCCATGGAAGATGTCATCCTACACCAAACCGGAATGATTCTACTGCAACCCTTTTGCAAGGGATTTACTGATCACTATGTTTTGGAAACATCAAATAGCATTAATCAAAATGTTTCCCATCACATTCCACAAATTGATATATTACAAGACGACTGTTGTCTCTTCGAATCCAAGCTGAACAAGAGCGACACTATCCATCTAACGCCAATCAAGCTGACGAACATCGACCTCAGTGAATTAAAATATGCAAATAAGAAGCTGAACGAATTTGACGAGATAGTCACTAAACAATTAAACAAACCATTTATCGTTTCACATATGAAATGGTACACGATCGCGTTATCAGTAATCGGATCAATTGTTTTATTAATTATATGTTTGAACTTTTGTAAATGGTGCGGATGTTTCAGATTAATTAAACGTTTATTGTGTTTCACTAAGGGGCCACGAAACGGCGAGATCTTACCACCAATGATCAAAACCTTCATCAATTGTACTTTTGATTCAGACCTCCGTTCCGAGTACAACGTCCAATCTAGGGATGTCGTTACCTACGACAACAACAGAGAAACCGTTCGTTTCAGAGACTCTCCAATATTAGAAGATGAAGAAGAAGAGCTGTCAGTGATGGAACAGCCTCGTACCGAACGAAGACGCAATACCATATCGTTACGCAGCGATACTCAGTATTCGCGACGTAGCACAACTCCACTTTGAAATCGTTGATCAAATCAATTGAACATCGTTTTCAATTTTAATAAGGGAGGTGTTGGATACCTAGCTATCCTCTCCTACTTTCTCAAATTTCTTTTTTATTATGTTAGTTTCTATATTTTCCAATATTGTATTTTAGTTCTAAGAAACCGTTAATAAATGTTTTTGACTTTCGCCGACGACCCAAACGATCCCTCCATAAAATAAACGCCAAAAATATTTCAAGTTGTAAAATCCTCGGGTTACCTCAAATAAACATCGATGTACCGACGATGTACTGTCATTCATTCATAAAAGCCAAGGGCACGAAACGTAATATTTTCATTGGTGGCGTTTAAGTTATCGGGGGTGACATTTGACGAATCGCAAGTAAGATTTAGAAATCATAACCATCGGAGATCCGAAGGCATTCAAAAACAGGCAGTTGTATTTTTGACACTGAAAAGTTCAGAGCTTATTTTTGTAAGAACTTCCGAACCTGCTTCAGTTGAATAAATAAATATATATATATATGTATTATTTTGTGTTTGGCAAATGATTTTATCCTAATTAAAATCCCAACATAAAATTGTGTGCATCCATCCAGCGATCACAACAGTATATCAGAAAATCTTTTCACTTATTAATCACAATTTTTTTAATTTTTCATTTCGTAACAGGGTTATTTACGTTATTTTAATAGATTTAAGGTTTTACAAAATGTTAAGATGTATTTATATTAAAATCGTTATTTAACCACTTGTAGTTTCAAATATAAAAATGTCTAGATTCTGGTAAACAGAATGCTTTGTTTTATGACCGTGATGTTAATTTAAAAAAAACATTACTTATCTTATTTTCACTTTGAAAAATGGTGTGAATCCCGACATAAGACTAACAGACTAACCTTTTGATAAGCAGTGTTTTGAAGACAATTATCACATTGCACATCTTTTATATAAACAATTATAATATTATTAACAAACAATGGAAAAAAAAAACCCCAGTCAAACAACTCACGTTTGTTTTAATATGCAGACAAAGCTAGACAAATAATATAATAGTTAATTAATTTCGTCTTCTTGTTTGAGGTGGTAAATAATACACCCCTTTTGTTGATTATCCAGTCGGTATTTCTATAGTTTCCGTAATTAATGAACTGAAATTCATAGAAAAGAAATCCTATTCTTTTCGAAAAGGTTACAAAACATAACGGCCATCACTCAAAACTAAAGTAAAAGATATAATGGATGTGGTAAGTTCCGAAAAACTTGTACAACTTGACAAGGTGATGAATTGGTGCCTGCAGAATGCCAAGAAGAAAAATCAACTTCACTAACATTGAAAGAAAACTAAAAATAACTATTCGTAGATAAGCAAAAATTATACTTTTTCTACCTTTTGCTAACCTTATAATGTCTTTGTGCGTGAGAAGCGCCTTTGGGTTACTTTTTTAAATAAATATTCACATAATTCATAATTTTTTTCTATGATGTAGTTTTGTAAATATTAATTAAACATTTGCGCAGGACGACGTCATGCATACGCAGTAATTTAGCATATAGTTGCCATTAATTACGTAATCGAAACAAAATCAAAATTACAATAAAGGATAATTTATGATACCAGTTTTACCACACCAAGTCACGTTAAGTTTAATGCATAAGGACTTAAGTCTATGTTTAGTAAACTTAACGTGATAAAAGCAGTGCCTAAAATCATCCTTTAATGAGCGTTTATAATAGCCATTTTACTACGTGAAGTGTAAGTGTAAAAACTTACACTTAATACGCATAAACATATAATGCGTTTGTGCGCATTAATGTAACGCAACTTGTAAACAGTTTTATGATGAATGATTCTTAAAGAAACTAATGAGTATTTTTTTTTAATTATTTGTTGACACTGCTTCATTGCGAATACATATCAATTTTTGTTTTAAATTGACTGACTGATATTTATGTTAATTATATTAGAGCTAAATTGTGATGTATATGCTTTTTTTTCATTATAACAAAAGTTTGATTCACGCCCAAAAAAATCTGACATAAAATCGATAAAATTCATTAAATTTTCTATATAATAAAACACATTAAATGTATATAGATATAAGCGACGTTTAATCAATATCTAAATATTTTTGACGTTTCCACAGCAACTAAACTTTATATACACTGTAAAAACTAAGTGTAATTTTATATCATTCCTAACATAAAATAATTCTAAATAATAATTTGAAAGCATTCAAATAAATTGCGTCGCTATGATCATGCACATACTCAATAATATTTGTAAGACATGTATAAAATAGATAAACAACTAAAGACAGGCTTCGAGAAATTACAGATTTTTATAGTCACTATTTTTATAACTTAACAAATAATAAAAAATTATTGCTACTAAAGTATTAACACATATACCCATATTTTAGTAAAATTAATACAAATGCTAATTATAGCAACATTAAAATAAACACTTAATATTCGTATTAAAAACTATTTACGATCTAATAATTAAATTATTTTTATTAGCACTTTTATGAAACTGTGTTTATTATTGGGTGATGTTTTCATTCGAAATAGAAAATGTGGGAAAGTAACACAGATTTTTGATATGATTATATTAATTACGATAAAAGTTGGTTTTTGCATGTGTATAAAACATAACATTTGTTGGAATACCACGAATAAATTAGCGTGCTTTATAGTCATTGGGGAGATAATTTAAAAGAAAAAAAAAACATATTTTCAGACTATAAATTTGGCCTTGGTGTGCTTACAAGTGTTTGGCGTTACGCCAAATGTCTTGAATGGAATCTTGTTATTTCATCAATGAGTTTCTTGCTATATTTACTGGCGAAAGTTTTTGTTTATCTTTCCAATTCGATCGAATTAGATTTCGTAGAATTCAATCTAAATTCTGATGATACATCAGATTACAAATACCAGTACTTTAGTTCCCAATTAGTTAAAAAATGTTTTGTTAATTTTAAAAATGTATTCAATCATAAAAGAAAGATTTATAAGAAAAGTTTAGATATTTATTCGAATAAAATAAAATTTTATTCTATCTACATTTAGAATAGAATCTTATTTATTTAATGTGAACAACGGTTCTTCAAGTACTCAGCTCTCTCAAAGGTGATTTGTAATGCTTCAATATCATTTACAAAAAAAATAATAATCGATTTATGGTTTCTTCTATAAACGTAGGTAAACGAACTCGTAATGTTATCAATCTTCATCAGATAGAAATACAGTTGTTATAAAAATAGTAACAAGTACGAACTTTCTCTAGTTTTTAAATTAGCACTGTCTTTTTCAATTGAAGGTCGTTTTTGTTTTAAAATTATAATTAAAATAAAAGAATAGTTATTACTTATTGTTATTTCAACTGAACGCAGTTCCCATGATGTGCAATTTTGCAACCATACTACAATGAAATGTAAAAGTATCTTCTTTCATACAAATGAATTAGTATAATTATTATTTAATAAGGGTGAAGTTTTGTTCATCTTGTTGTTTAGAAATGGAAAGTTTCAGTATGTATTTAACTTTTTTGGCTCAAATTTAAATTTGTTGAAGGAAATTTGGTCTAACAAGAAATTGGAATAAATTTTAGTCCATATTTTGTTTTCTTTTATAGAGAAAAATAGATGGGTTAATTAAGTTTTTATGTCAAAATATCTGCGAATATGTATGGAATTTGGCTTTTAGTTTTAATGTCAGTATGAGTGCTAGAAAATATAAAAACTTCAATAGTAATACGAGAAATATGCCGCAGTCGACACTATTAAATTTTATAGTTTAGCAAATCGTAATTGTGTAAAATAATACTAATGGAAAATATAGAAGAAGAATTTGTGATTATAATTACCACAATCATGATTAAATAGGCGAATGCGGATAATATAGTATTAGATAAATATTTTGCTCTAAAAACCTCAACCTAATAATACACATATACACAAACAGGCCAAAATTAGACTCGATTCAGGGAAGGTCGAAAGCTGTATTACCGTTAAAATTTCGAGATTATTATAGTTTCTAATAACTTTCGTATAAGACAATAAAAATTATAATACTCTACGTAAATGCTGTTAATATTAATTTAAATACCGATTTCTTTAAAAAATAATTTTATTAAGAGTTTAATAAATATTTTCATTCTAAATTAAGCATTTTGCAATAAAATACATCACATTTTGATAAATATTTACATGATACGCTTAGTTTTCTTTTTAAAGAAAACAATATCACATTCTCATTAAATGACCATATATAATTTTTTATCAAGTTCACATATTCTTCGCTTTTGTGAACAACAAAAAGAACATGCTACTTATCCTACCATCATTTCTGGATATTCTATTTGTGTGCACAACAGTTTTTTTCTCAACTTTCATAAAGGAGAAAAAAACTAAGAAAGATTGAATAATAAAATCATAATAATAAAGGGAATTTTCTCTTTTAGAGAGAAACAATTCCCATACTGACTATATGATAAACTTGAAAATGCTATTTCTATGACAACGGATGATGTCTAGACTCATAATCAAGTTTCTAAAAGTGACAAAGTTGCAAAGGATATTCTTGTAACTAAATATTCTATAGAGCTCAAATGCATCCGAGGCTATCAGATTTATATATAATTTCAAGAAATGACACATGTAAAACCAAAATTATAACGTCTTCCTAAATATAACTGCGTTTTGTATTTTTCTAACTATAGCATTGTTAGACATCGCAAGAGTTCATAAAATATGTAGAAGTTGCAAACAGTGTTGTTTTTCTTTTCTCTACCATCAATTTTTAAACAGGCCATTTAGAAATTCAGTTGGGATCATCAATAATTCAGTGTTGTATACATCGTTTTTCAACATTAATTATTTCTTACCTTGAACTTGCGATTGTATTCTATTTATAACGACAGAAACATTTCGCAAAATGTTATTTCTGCGTGATTTCTAAACTGAAATTTTCTATAGGAAGTTTGGCCAGGCACAATACAATTTTAAACCAATTTATAGCAGTTGATTTGATCTCCCCCGTCTTATTGGACCCTTCACAAGCTTCTCCCCGTCTGGAAATTGCATTTTCACTAAATTGCAGGCAAGTGCAGTGCCCATAATCTAAATTACTAAACCGGAGTTACATTTACAGTGTCTAGTTTACACTATAAATCATTCTGAGGGAATTTCCACTACGAAATAATTATTTATTCAAACATATCATTTTCGACCATTGCCTTTTGTTATTAACAATATCTGCAGTGGGAACATTCTTATACGTATTTTCTTAGGAAGGATATTAAAATAAAAAATTTAAACATTACATAAATTATAACTGTTTATTTCAAAAATTATTTTATTTGGACGAATTTTAATTTTCAAATATTTCAACATGATATTTTTAATTTTTACAATGAAATTGAACTTATTTAGTAAGTTTATACAGGAACCACATCAAACAGCAACAACCCCAAAAGCAGATTGTGAAACACATGTAGACAGTTTATAGTTTATGGTGAATGCTATGTTCCAGCCGTAGATACTCATTCAAGCAAAGTGTGAACTTGAAATATTGAAAAGGGGTAAATTGACGTAACGTGCTGTAGAGTACTTGAGTTACTACTCCTGCTACAGTATTACGTCAGGATTGTATTCACATTTATTTTCCACTTCAGTATAATACAAACATTATTTATATTTAGTTTTCTATCATATAATAGTGTTCGAACATCTATTTTTAAAAATATATATCACATGGCGGCTCGGAATAGCTTGAACCGCAATATGTGCAAAAGAAATATTTTAAATAGATTTTACTAATTTATAATATTTTATTAACATTTTTTTGTGTACACACACACAGACAGACGTCATAACAAATACAATTAGAATCGATTCAGGGAAGGTCTAAATGTATATTTCTTTTAAAATCTCTAGACCGTATTTTCTCATGATTACAATACTTATTTAGGATTTCGTAAAAGAAA
This sequence comes from Nebria brevicollis, assembly GCA_944738965.1. Lineage (NCBI taxonomy): Eukaryota > Metazoa > Arthropoda > Insecta > Coleoptera > Carabidae > Nebria > Nebria brevicollis. The sequence continues at coordinate 14,165,698 of OX122901.1, read as the reverse complement.
GTAAAAAAACGAAAACGACTAAAATGACAACTTAAATGAGAAACACAAAGTCCTCCAATAAGCAAGCGATGTTATTTTAACTCACTACGTATCTGTAGCAGACCTATTAGGGGGAGGATAGGCACAGAAATATATGATGCTGCTGCTGTGCCACCAGCCGACAATAACACACGCACATACACAACAGAACAGACAGAATCAAGTCCCGGAGGGGTTGAATGACCCGCGACCGTACTTTTATCGAACGAACGTGCGCAAGTACGCATACGCCGCGTATATAGATATCTCCACGCCGAAGTTCCGTACATTATGAACAAACAGACAACGACGTATAACTATAAACGTCATTTTCATCAACGCGCTTAGGGTGCAGCATACACAGAAAATTGCCTGAGGAAATTGAAAGGGTAGGGTGAGAAACAATGGTTGAACTTGCAACAGGAAGAAAGGGATAGTGACATAAAAAAAGGAAGAAGACAGATTTGTGCTTTCAAGATATTGATGTGTCACTATACGGATTCAGTCATCTATTTTTGAATTTAGGGGAACGTACACTGTAAAAATATTAGATAGACCTGCCACAAATGGTTGTTCTTACAATTGTCAACCATAAATCATGTAGACTTATTTATATATACAAAACTCGAAATATTAATATATCCTGAGTTTTACATTTATTTTCCTGTTTTTTATTTATTTTCAAATTGTATTATTTTGGTTGTAAATAAATGAATGAATCACCTATAAATTGACACACATATTTCCTTTAAAATATCGAGAATGATTTTCTATTTATGATTACAATATTTACTTATTACTTCGTATAAGAAAGTAAGAATGTAAATCATGTATTTCAAAGTGTAATATACAAATGCTACAAACGAGCTTATCTTGTTTCTTTGTTACGTTGTAATGAATGGAAACCATTTAAATACACGATTTTTTGCTGTTGCTACAGTAATTCCTTCAAAATATAATTATATAATTTAATGAATAAAGTTCCACTGTTGAGTGGTGGGGGTCATAATTGAAAAGATGCTAATTGGTTTTTTGTTTATTTTTGTTTACAGAACGGATGGTACGGAGCGAGGAACCGAATCGCCCATACTTGAGGAGGACCCGCACATGAGCGAAAAACCAAAACTTATCAAATACGGAGAGCTAGTCATCTTAGGGTTAGTTCTCAACAATATTTATTTTAATAAATCACCATTTATATTTCCTCATTTATTTTATTTTATTACTTGTATTACATTATTTATAATTATTTCTGTTCGTTTTCTAATTTCGTGATTATAATTCGATCCTTGACTTTCTTTTAGTGCAACATATCTAATCACAACTTTTATCCAAATTAAATTTTGCACTCCGCGTCTATTTGAATTATTTACGTAATTCACAAATCAATCGCAATCTCTACATCGACACAACGTATTTTCATATTCCCTAGGAACACTTATCTGCAGCGACCTATCCGTAAGACGTCTGATTTATTTATAAGAGCTGTAATTTTTCTTACTTCTGATGGCAGAACTTAACAATGGCGAGATAAATTCAATTCCAGCAGCGTCGGAAAAGAATAGTCGCACACAAAGAGTACTTAGATTAGAATTGCCACTTTTGCAAAATACATTTTAAATAAGACATATAAAAGAACATATATTACAGTTGACAATTGACCCCTCACACAACAATTGTAGAAATTTAGTCATTTATATTTAACCGTTACTGATAAATGTTTAGCTTAATTTACCCCTTTAAAACAGATTATACTAAAACATGTTTGGGCCAACAAGCATCTTGCAAAGCACTTTGGGAGATAAAGGTTAACATATACGAGCTTCCTAACCGTATGATGTATTTCTGATGCAGAACATGTACGTAACTGAATACTTACACGTGCCTAAAGCGCTTGTATAAAAAATGGAAACGTGGCCAACTAAAAATATATATGTTTAAGAAAACGTAACAGTGTTGACCTTGATCTTACGAGTATTCTTACTTGTACTACTACTAGAAAAAGAAATGGAAAGAAAGTAACACGGAATTGAGATATGTTTTGGATCAGTGGTTGTGCCAAAAGAACCACTGGCATGTTGCTCTCCGACGTACATGTACGTTTGCCAAATAAAGGATTAAACTTGCTAGAAATAGAAAGAACATACAATTTTTTTTACATTGAAGAATGCAGTCTTATTTATGGTGTTATGGTTAGAAACAAGTATTTGTTTTTTTTATCAGTGAATTGAATTATTTAACCATTTATAGAGTACACCTATATCTGTCAGTACTGAAAGTTATATAAATATGTATGGTTTCCCGTTAATACTGTTCTTCTTTAAGCTTATTTATAGTTGACCTTGGATTTGAAGATGATTTTATTGGAATTATTTAACTATAATTTGTATAAAAGTGACACATACTTACAGACAGTCGTTATTCAAAAAATAGTCAAACTCGATTCAGGGAAGGTCAAAAGGTATATTCCGTTAAAAACACAACATCTAATTTTGTCTTGATTACCATATTAACTTATTGCTGTATATAATAAATAATCATGAAATTTCGTAAATTTTAAAGAACCTGAAAAAATTACGCGATTAGAATTTATTTAAAATGAAGAGAATTACATAATAAATATATATATAATTGTTGCACTTGATCTGTCACTCAAATAGAACTAAGTATACACATTTTCTATAAAACAACATCTATAAAGAGACTTTTTTACAAAAATAGGTTTATTAATAAATTCATAAAACATATACCTACTATATAACATTATAGAAATATATATAATTTCTCAGCGAACGTAAACTATTATTTAGCAAGTAGGTAATAAACTTATATGGAAATCATCCTATGATTTAATCTAATGTAACGTATTATAGTTATAGTTTTAATGAAAGAATATTAAGTTCATTGTTACGAACATTCATATTTGATTGTCCCACTTCACTTGAGTGGTCAAGCATTACACATACACTATAAAGTGACTGCATTACACACTTTTCAAAGAGATCTTATATGTACACACAAACACACATTCCGTTGCATTGTTGCTCAAACAATAACAACATCCGTTCAGTGGTGTAAAAACAAATATTCAATTATGAATTCTCTTTCGTGGCAATTTTGCACGCAATCGAAAAATATCGGCGGATATTGTGGATTTCCTTCGTTCACGTTCCACTTGTCGCTTCCTTCCCAGATCTAACTGCATCTAATGCAATTTGCATCTGTTTCAAAGTATTCACTACAAACACAGTATACAAGGATATCTATTTATACCGTTACGTCCTCAGTAAAATTAGATTTTCATTTCGACTATATTTATATCAAGCACCAAAAATATTCTCAAATCATTCGAAATGTAACAAATATATATATTGAACGCTCATAAACACACACACATACATACAGACAGAGGTCATAAATACGCGCAAACACCAAAAAAATAGTCGGTCAATTCAGGGAAGGTCAAAAGGTTATATTCCCTTTAAAAGCTCACAATTGACTTTTTTAAATGATAAAACTTCGTATAAGAAAGTAAAAACGTAGAATATACGATTTTCAAGCTAGCGATTAATACGCTACTAAGAATACGATATAATTATTATTTCTTAAGAAAACAAAATATGTTGAAACATATTTTTGTCCAAAATTGAAACTATTTATAGATAAACTGGTATATTCGAGTAATATTTCAGGATGTTGTTGCTGACGTGTATGTTATAGGGTAAATAAGCCTTAAAAGTTGGGGGAAAATATCTGATGACGTGTATCAAATAATATAGTATCCGTTGTAATTGAATGACTAATAGAATCCTGTAAACTACCCAAATAACGCGTCTATTTATACCAATCACGTTAACTGATAAAAAACGGGACACATATATAGTGTGTTTATTTATTATTATTATAAAATATCAGCAATTGAGGTGATAAAATATAAAATTTAATTATTTAATAACAAAATACTTCTTATACGAGACTGCTAATCAGATTGCTTCTTGTATAAGTATAATATTCTATATATAGGTATAATTTTAAGTATTTTATCTTGACCCTCATATAATAATGCATTGTAGACGCAGTGTATGTCCACTGTCACCAATTATCTGCCGGAAACGGCTAATACTTCAAGACTCGGTCACAACTGAACTGGCCAAGAAATTAATTACTTATAATTGTATGTTAACTATATAGTCTAACTATCGGGTGTATTTATTTATAAACGCCGAAGCATACATACATACAAATATATCCGCAATGGCTTATACATACATACATACATAACATCTAATCCCATTAAATGGGATAGCAGAAAACCCTTTCATATAAGAAATGTGAGATATGCAACAGAATTAGATAATAAATTTGAAAATATTTTATTGTGTACAGAAAGAAAAAATAATTGTAGGTACAGAAAGTAAATATTTCAGGATTTGTTTATTATGCATTTTTTAACATAACAGATCCGTTCGTTTGTTTTGAAGGAAAAATATTGGTTTCTGTCCGCAAAAACCAATATAGTAGCGTTTGGCGTGAAACGATTTACGTGACATTACCGATAAGAAACTGATACAAAATGAAAATAAAAGACAAAAAGATCTATCGAGTCCCTAAATGTTGCACGAGAGAAAATGTTGACATTTACCGCGATTGGATGTCGATTCGTTAGCCTAGAAACTATAATAGAATCGGTTTGCCACTATCGAATCTGTTACGGTCATCGTTTTTCGTTTTACACGAAAAAAATGAGACCTACATTCAACGCATCTCGATAATGATTTGTAATAAAATTAATTGCGATATTGTGAATCATATTTTGTTGAAAATCTAATATTAGTCCTAATCATTATCATGTTTGTGATTAGAATCCCAAATGACTTTGCAGTATGAGGATTATGTCAAAAACGTATTGTTCTTTTAATTCACATATCGAAAATGATTCACGTAATTATTATTCACGAATCATTATTTGAATCATAAGCACATATGCAATGAATAGGGATACCAGGATATTTTTAACAACCATTACCATTTGACATATGAGTAAATGTTTAAAATACTTGACTGATTTATTACGAGTTTCCCCTTGTTACTTTTAAAAAGTTTATAAATGATCTAACTATATTTGTGACATTTGCACTTATTGTAATGTATACAAAGTTAAATATAAACTAGGTTGATATTTCCAATCTATTTATACGTTTTGAAAACGCGTTTCAGATCAGATTGGTGATGTATAGTAATGACGTGAACGGAAATAAAAACTGTCATTTATTATGGAAATGTTCGTCACACCAAGTAACGTTATGATTTAATATTTTCCCAGTTATTCAATAGGTGAACTGATAAAAAACGTAGTTTTTTATATATGAATAAAATATTCATATATGAACTACCCGAGTTTGACAATTTATTACGGTAATTTAAAAATGCTAGGTGAATAAAGGAACTGATTGATGAAGAGCTGGATTTGAGCATGCATGCATTATTTATCTTACAAAGCTTACACGAAACTGCAGTTTCTAGAAATATTACGACCTCAAGTTGCGTAAAAATATCTCTAGATTGTCTGAATACTAAATCATAAATTAGATGTGATTTGTTTTAAAGATTCAATCTTATAAACAAATTTGATTTTGTTTATTTTTGAGCATATATATTTTAGAATAGTTTTGATTTTCTATTAAAGCAGAAAATTTATAAAAATTGATTCTAATTTTTTGCTGTTTTTAAATTAACGCAGAATCCGCAAAAAATGACTAGAGTAAACATGCACTTTCGGTTTGAATACTTTTTTCAAAAATAGGAGGTTTCTTGCTAGGCATATACAAATTTTAAGTTTAAAGTTTCGTAATTTGACTTTCAAATAACCTGTAAAGGTCTCCCCCTCCCTCTCCCTCTATATATCTCTCTCTCTCTCTCTGTCACACACATACACACTTAATCTTGTAGACGGTTTTTCACTAAATTGTTGGATATAATACTCAGATAATAATTTCTGTATGCCAATCTTATTTTAATCGATCCTTTGCCCTTTACTACAAGTGGCAATTTACTTGCGCACCGTAATGAGCTTTTGCTTTAGTAAAAATATCGTTAATAGTATCAGACTAATATTATTAATATTAATTATTTTAAAAAGCACTTATTTGTTTTAAAACCTTAAAAATGAGTAATAGTACACCATAAAAACATTAATAACGGTACCAGGTTTTAAGTAGATCGGTGTTGACAATGCCCAAAAATAAAATATTTATAATTTTTATGTCAACATTTTCCGTTAGTTTGGTAGTTATTTTATTTTAAGTAGTTTAGTTATTTCTATGTTTTTCAACAAATAATTTCATTTCTTCGTATAAGTGTTTCATATCATTGTCGTCTTGAGAAAGGAAGATAATTTGATAACGGGTAAACAACAAGAAATATAACCACAGCTACAGATATTGTTTAACATGTTGACAACTAAATAAGCAGAGTTGTCACAAAATAAAAGTGCTTATACTGTTGCCAAATATTCCCTAAATTACGTTATCCTGCTCAAACTTTAATAAGTAATTTATTAAGAGCAATATTTTTAGAATACATATATGCATATGCTAATTGTTGCATAATTATCTAAATTTATTAAACATTTTAAATTGATAAGTCTATTTTTACATTTTATAATAATCTTTGTGCAAATTGATATTATATTGTACGCAAACCGTACTTTCTTGAGATTGTACACTTGAGGTGGTTGTACGTCCTTGAGTTGTAGCTAAATTGGCGAAACAATAAAAACGAATGCATCAACCATTAAATAAAATTTGTGATTAAGTTGAGTATTGTGTATTTGCAGGTACAATGGATCGTTGCCGCAGGGCGATCGTGGTCGTCGACGGAGTAAATTCGTGTTATACAAGCGACAATCAGCAAACGGTGTTAAACGTTCTAAGCACTACGTGGTGAAAACGCCCCACAATTCGCAAGCCGTACTCGATGCCCGCCAACACTCCATCTCGTACACGCTAAGTAGGAACCAAGCTGTCATTGTTGAGTACACTGAAGATGAAGACACGGATATGTTTCAGGTATGCTATAACTATTATCTAACAACAGTTACTCATTTTGAAAACACTACACTTACATATCATTTCATAAAATCATGATTTTCTACACAGTTAAAATAATAACTAAATATATCTTATGGATATTCGCAACTTTTGATTGTTTTATTTTATTTATGCTAAAACAAAAATCATTTTGCAACTCATTAATCTTTAGTTTCTAGAAGTAGAACAAAAGTTTTTTGAACTGTATGATATATTATATTTCTTATCTAAATCTTATCCTAGGAACATATCAATCTATTGTTTGTGTGTGTTTGATATTTTATTTGATTAAACATGAAAGAAAAATATATAATTCATTAGGGGGTTCTATTTTAACAAAGTATGAAGCTTTCTTTAACCGATAAGTGTTAATAATTTGATGTACCCTTTAAAATTCAATTGAGCGTATAAATTACTTTGATGTGAACAAATAGCGTATAAATAAAAATAAAACATCGACTGTGTAATAACATACATGCCTAGACAATATTAGGATTGCACTATTAAATTTACCAGCGACGTATCCGATATAAGTAGCTTGTTTTGCTCCAGCAAATAAAACGCTAGCAACAGTCGTTTATATTGTGCCAAGTTTTGTAAATCTACTGGGACTGGTGGTTTCTGTTTTCCGATTCCAAGAGTTTCGCTTGGCACTAGTATCTGTTATTCGAAATCGATTGTAAACTAACAGTATATATTTGTCTTTTCCTTCCTCTTCGTGACTTTTCTATTTCTACCTTTTGGATGTTATTTTTTATCTGTCTACAGCGCCAGATAAATGATTTTAAGGAGATAATTTTGGAACCTGCACCTACAAAGTTTCCAAAATTACATTTACGAATTTTATTTTATATCTACGTAAACTTCATTTTATTAGATCGAAACTCATTATTAATATTAGGGGAACAAGGAAACAAATGCCCACAAAATTTACCAATTATTTTGTTAATAAAACAATGATTTCGATACGCAAATAATATAACTATTATTGTACTTGTATTTATGACTGTATTGATTGATAGAATTGAATATAACTACGCATAACATTTTCTTTTGTTTTGTCTGTGGTGTTTTATACAATTCAATGCACGGCCAATTAACGAATACACTTATTCTAATAAATAATTCAACGAAATGATTATCTTATGCCGTGTGGATACCATTTGAAATTATGTGTACTTATACACGTGCGACAAGCGAATCGATATTCCAATTGCCTATTAAATTATCAGTGATTTTACTAGGATAAATATTAGTGTTTGCACTTCACAAGCTTTTTAATATTAATGCTAGAAAGATCGTATCTTCATTATCAATATGTAAATTAATATAGGAATATATTAGCGGTAAATAAAATTGTAAATGCATTGTGTTATCGGTAAAATTGAGTTATATTTTTATTAATAATTAACTAAAAATGACTGTTTTTCAAGCTTTGCTTGATACTATTAATATTTAAATAATTGTTATCAAAAGATTCTTTAATTTTTGATGATTGTATTTTGATTAAATAAAATTTCTTGTACATATTATAATCAAGTGAACTAGTTGTTATTTAGATTTTGCTCGCATGGGAAACAAATAAGTTGTTAATTAAATACCTAAGGCTTCACAGTCACTTCAAAATATGTTAAGGCTGAAACCGTGTAAGTGTTTCGTCTGCCAGCCGTCATGTAATTTAATTCATTTATGGTAAACATAATAAATTTATTATTAGGCAAATATTAAATAAATCAATGAACATAAGTGGCTTCATTTAAATAACATATGTATTATCAAAATTATGGTGTTCGAATAGAATTTTAGGAGTTTTAATTAATGGTGTACTTGTACCATCGTTGATGTATTGTAGTGAATGTTGGGTTTGGAAAACCAAGCATAAACATCTGCAGTGACATGCACCGAACTTTCTTATACGCATTTGGGTTAAACCATATCGTAGTTTCATTATTTATCTAATTTATAATATTTGTTCTAACCTTTAGATTGTTTTTACACTAAATATATTTCTTTGAATAAATATTAAATGTCAAACTTCAAATTATTTAAGTCTATTTTGTTAAACAATTGACAGGCGCAGATGATACGATTTATGTAAAAGTATATATAATAAGCAGAAATTTATTTTGAAACCAGTACCCTTTTTGGAAAAAAAAATTCGAACAAAAGTTGTGCTGAATATAAATACCTTTAAGTTTTGTTCATACAATTTTTCTGTAACTGTAACCATTTTTGAGTAATTGCAGAAACTGCAAAAAATGACTAGAGTAAACAGGCACTTCCGCTTTGAATATTTTTTTCAAAAATAGGAGGTGCACACTCCAGGCATATGCAAATCTTAAGTTTAAAGTTTCATAATTTTAGCTTCAACCGTTTAGGCTGTAGAGAACACACACACACACACACACACACACACACACACACAGACAGACGTCATTCCAAAAATAGTCGGAATCGATTCAGGGAAGGTTAAAACGTATATTTCCGTTAAAATCTCGAGATCGAAATTTTTCATGATTACAATACTTACTTATACTGCGTATAAGAAAGTAAAAAGCGTGTGGTGGCTGTGGAAATGAAATTTTTGAGATATATTTGTGGTGTATCTAGGAGAGATAAAACGCGGGCACGTGGGTGTATGAGCAGTGCGATATTGTAAAAAATGTAATTAGACTAGATGAAAGCAAATATGTTTAGAGTATGTGAACAGTATCGAATCAAAATAGCATGATTAGTTTATATTTCGTGTGCTTTAGTGAACATTACATAGTATAATGGAATCTGGAATACATAAGGGAATGTCTTTTATTTTGTGATGTTACACCGGATATTCTATATTTAGGTTTCTTGTTACTGTAACGGTATCAGTTTGCTAAGTATCTACTCATAACGATGTATTGTAATTTGAATGAGATTGAATATGAAAGATTTAATAAGTTTCTTTGTTGATGTTATTTTCTAGATTGGACGGTCGTCGGAATTACCTATCGACTTCGTGGTCATGGATACCATACCCGGCGACAAGAGTGGCGAGAATAAAGTACTACAGAGCACGATATCAAGGTTTGCGTGTCGTATCATCGCAGATAGACCGAACTCGAAAATTGCACGTATCTATGCCGCTGGTTTCGATTCATCGAGAAACATCTTTCTTGGGGTGAGTTATTCGATCACTCAAATTACCATATGTTACATGCTGGTTACATCCAAATCTTACATAGGGGGCGCTAATAGAATGTTTTATACTTCAGCTTGCTCGAAACTAATAATAAAAAATACGAACCAGAGCGAAAGTTTGTTACAATTTATTTTAGTATTTTGATATTATTGGCAATTTTTATGGAACTTTTAAAAACAAATTTATACACCTACATATATAATTTTTTTTAAGTTAACCACACGCGATTTTTGAATTAAGATTCTGAAAATGATTGTATTGTCGTTTTTTTGTCCAATTTACAGGTTTTATTCATTTTACACCTAAATCGACGAGTACTTAACGTGGTTTAAAATATTAAAGTAACCTTTCTAATTTATGGGAAGAATGTCTAATAATCGACCAAAATGAATTAAAATCATTTGTTCTTTCGTATTTTTGTATCTCTACATTTTTTATTTCGTCATGAATTAAGGCGATGTTCCAATTTTTTTTTAAAAAAAATCGATTTTTTTTTGTTCAATAATATTATACAAAAACATTTCAAAAATATATAAAAAAAATTTTAAGGTAAATTTCGAAACCGTTTCCAAGATATTTACATTTCCATAAGTAGTAACCGGGTAATAAATACACTAAAATTAAACTTCAAACACGTTTTTCTCGAAACTACATTTTAAAAAACGGTGTGTACTCTAGCTCAAAAAATAATTAAGCTATTGACTCAAATCTTTTTTTATTTTATTAATTAACTTATAATGCAGAACGCAAACCGACATTTTGACATAAATATACATGTGTTCCATTTTTATTCAATCCCAAAGGTCCAATTTTGTGTACAAAACATAGAACTTTTCTTAAACTCACTCTATTTTCTAGGTTTTTCTTAATTTCTAACTTTTTATTGGTTTACGGGGAAGGTAATTTTGTTCTTAATAAAACCCCGTTAGATTTTTTTGTTTTCGACATCATGGACTGGCGTTATCGTGCACACCGCAAAACGCCTCATCTCCGCGGCCTCTACTTTGTCACCTCCTATATAAGTAATTATGCATAAAAATAAAAATTAAAATTTTTTTTGTATACTGCATGAGTTACTTAATATTGTAAAATAAAATTTAATTTTCTATCTAATAAAATAAGAGAGAAAAAAATTATAAAAAATAGTCATTTATTTCACCGAAAAATTGGAACATCGCCTTAAATAAAATATATAAATTTTTTTCTAAAAGTATTTTCAGTAAAAATCCATCAATTTATGAGTTAATTATACGAAATATTTTTATTTTGTGTGCGTAGCAACTGTTGCTTAACTTGTTACTACCCTCAAGTAGTATCACAGGCAAGTTTCTCACCCTCCTACCAACAGTTAGATAATATATTATTGGTTGATGGGCGTACGTTTGTGGTGGGAGTATTGCACAGGAGGGGGGGTTAATGCGGGGGGTGTGACGTCTGTGTGTTGCTAGCATTCTGTTATTGATCCTATTCGATATTGACCGCTATACTATATTATGCTCCTAGTCGATAAAATAATATTCTGTGACCTGATTAATCGCAACAGATCAAGTTGTTACTCGTTATTTATTAGGGACGCCACTGATTATCCGTTATGGGAGGTAATTGTAAGAAAATTGAGATGTAAGGGAAATACCTAAAGATTACAGTGGAATATAATATATAATTTGCATAGATACGAAATACAACAATTAAAATGTAACAAATCTGTATATATATTTTTTATTTTATCAAATAAATAAACATAATTAGATAATAGTTTATTTATTTAGTTTAATTATATTCGAAATCAGTTTTCTTGCTTTTTTTTATTCATTACTAAAACAATCGAATACTTAAGCTCGCTATATCATATAATAAATACAATACGAGTATTTATATAATATAGTTTTCATAGAGCTATAGAGTAGAGACATATGTTACAGCCAACAGATTTTCGAGTTACGTGCACGATACATAAAATTTACGTCAAATATATGTTAACGCAACCACATTATTTGCATATAAAATCATATGGATGTCGATGGTCTTGATTGATATGTGTTATAATACTAAATCATTGATAGACATCAGTAATATTATAAATAAAATATATTACGTTATTTATATGTCTATGTCTGCATAAAAAATCCTACTCTTTATTACTCTTTTATTTTGACTTTAACGAAAATATACTTTTTGACCTTCCCTGACTGTTTTCGGTATTAGTTGTATAAACAATTAAATTCAAGTAATATGCTTCATATGTAAAGTAATATGCTTATATATTTGATAAAAATAAATTTACATTTTATATATTTGAATTACATGATTCCTCAGAAGCGTAATTATTACAAAAAATTGTTTGTATTTTACGTTGCTAAGCAATATTTTCTAGAACATGTGATTTATTTAGCAATTCAACTAGGTAGCTAAAAGTTCCTATTTCAATTAAGATTTTATGTTAGTTGACAAGAATTTTCAACTTTAAATATTGCTTTTCGCTAACTTTTAGTTTTCACTGAATTTAAATTTCTACACAACTTTTAATATTCTTGACATTGGGGCAATCTTAATACTAAAATTCAACATTATTATAATTCATATAACTTTGACATCTTAACCATTTATTTACTGTTAGAACTTTTAAGCCTGACTTAAAATCAAATCCTATCAACTCCTTAGTGCTACACAATTCAATATATTAAAAAATATCTGCAGTGTCATGTACTGAACTTTCTTATCCGCATATGGGTTAAACCATATCGTAGTTACATTATTTTTCTAATTTATAATATTCGTTCTAACATTTAGCTCGCTTTTACAGTAGATATATTTCTTAGAAACAATATAAAATGTCAAACTTCAAATTATTTAAGTCAATTTTGTTAAACAATTGACAGGCGCAGATGATACGATTCATGTAAAAATATATATAATAAGTAGAAATTTAATTTGAAGCCATTACTCTTTTTGGAAAAATAATTCAAACAAAAGTTGTGCTAAATATAAAAACCTTTAATTTTTGTTGATGAAATTTTTCTGTAACTGTAACCATTTTTGAGTAATTGCAGAAAATGCAAAAATTGACTAGAGTAAACAGGCACTTCCGCTTTGAATATTTTTTTCAAAAATAGGTGGTGCACACCTTAGGCATATGCAAATCTTAAGTTTAAAGTTTCATAATTTTAGCTTCAACCGTTTAGGCTGTAGAGAACACACACACACACACACACACACACACACACACACACACACACACACACACACACACACACACACACACACACACACACACACACACAGACACAGACACAGACACAGACACAGACACAGACACAGACACAGACACAGACACAGACACAGACACAGACACAGACACAGACACAGACACAGACACAGACACAGACACAGACACAGACACAGACACAGACACAGACACAGACACAGACACAGACACAGACACAGACACAGACACAGACACAGACACAGACACAGACACAGACACAGACACAGACACAGACACAGACACAGACACAGACACAGACACACGTCATTACAAAATAGTCGGAATCGATTCAGGGAAGGTCAAAACGTATATTTCCGTTAAAATCTCGAGATCGAAATTTTTCATGATTACAATACTTACTTATACTGCGTATAAGAAAGTAAAAAACTGAAATATATTGTTTGTAAAATTTGACCTTATTCCAATCACTACATTTATCACATTTCGTTATTTCCTTGGATAAACCAATATGCAATAAACTCCATAATCGTAAAATCAACAGATATTATACCATGTATATGAATTAATTTTTTTAATTTTCTCTAATCTTATCTATCAGTGGATAATATAAATATGCTTTTAGCTTTATATTTATTAACACAATATTTACTAAAATACGAATTTGTTGAAGGTGTACTTCAATGAATATAGATGATTAGAAATATAAAATATCGCTCGAATCAAGGGAAGGTCAAAAGATATATTTCCGTTAAAGTCACGGGATCGAATTTCTTACATATTATTTCGTATAAGAAAGTAAAAAGTAAAGCATAATAAACCGTGGGAACTTTGTATATATATTCTATTTTAATGGCATTAAAACTTTATTCGCAACAATAAAATGGCATGAAAATATCAAGTATCACAGCTTCAAACAATTTCGTACTTGAAATCAAATACTGTATCGCCTAGAATTACACCTACAGTTTATGTTACAAACTTCTGAATTTCCTCTTTGTGTTCCATCTGTATTTCTTGTCTAAATAAGTTATGATATCAAAATATTTACACTAAAATCTCAAATAGTCAGAAAAGTAATACATTCACTTTTGTGTTAAGCTTAAGATACGTTTCGTTTTCCATTTTGAGCGAATTTAGGAAAAAATATATTGAATTCCTCATATTTGCTTTTTGTATGCAAATCGCGGAATGTATGCTGTAGAAAGTTGTTTTGTTATTTTATTACGAAAGGGGAGTAACCATTTACATATGACCTATATTAAGGGCATGAAGGTATTACATTTGAATATGTCATCCGAAAGATGTATGACCTGTTTCGGCAAATGCTAATATAAAAATCAATGGATTTTTCTATTGTATCTTAAACTAAAATTAATCATAAAATATATATTTGAATAAATATATCTTATATCTTTCACTCAGGTATTAAGGCGATGTTCCAATTTTTTGGTCAAATAAATGACTATTTTTAATAATTCTTTTCTCTCTTATTTTATTAGATAGAAAATTTTTGTTTACAATATTAAATAACTCATAAATTGATGGATTTTTACTGAAAATACTTTTAGAAAAAAATTTATATATTTTATTTAAGGCGATGTTCCAATTTTTCGGTGAAATAAATGACTATTTTTTATAATTTTTTTCTCTCTTATTTTACTAGATAGAAAATTAAATTTTATTTTACAATATTAAGTAACTCATGCAGTATACAAAAAATTTTTTTTTTATTTTTATGCATAATTATTTATATAGGAAGTGACAAAATAGAGGCCGCGGAGATGAGGTGTTTTGCGGTGTGCACGATAACGCCAGTCCAGGATGTCTAAAACAAAAAAATCTAACGGGGTTTTATTAAGAACAAAATTACGTTCCCCGTAAACCAATAAAAAGTTAAAAATTAAAAAAAAACTAGAAAATAGAGTGAGTTTAAGAAAGGTCCTATGTTTTGTACACAAAATTGGACCTTTGGGATTGAATAAAAATGGAACAAATGTATATTTATGCCAAAATGTTGGTTTGCGTTCTGCATTATAAGTTAATTAATATAATAAAAAAGATTTGAGTCAATAGCTTAATTATTTTTTGAGCTAGAGTGCATACTGTTCTTAAAAATGTAGTTTCGAGAAAAACGTGTTTAAAGTTTAATTTTAGTGTATTTATTACCCGGTTACTATTTATAGAAATGTAAATATCTTGGAAACGTTTTGGAAATTTACCTTAAAATTGGTTTTTACATATTTTTGAAATGTTTTTAAATAAAAGTATTAAACAAAAAAAAATTGATTTTTTTTTAAATTGGAACATCGCCTTAATATTATAATTAGAGTTACCATGCATCGCCACTTACAATCTTTTGTCATGCCGAATATAAAAATTATTAATTTGAAATAATTATTCTTAAGCAAAAATATACAAATTTAATGCAATACTAAGGATATCTAATTTAGCGAGAAAGTTAGCATATGTTGGTTTAATTAACTAATATATATACATTTTAAAAAAAATTGTATGAATTATTGAATAAATAAGCAACCACTGTTTTAAATCAGAAATTAATTTTCTTTTCGTGTTGATTTTGTAGTATATAAAAAATGTGGCCATTATTTCGTCAAGAAACAAATTCGCGAATATCAATTTCTTTTATATTCATTATATCACGAACATTCTAGCGAAATATTTGCACTTTTGTTATAAATTGACGAGCTGTCTGCAGTACATTAAAGAAGACGGTCAGGTGAAAATAATTTGTGATGTAATATAAGTTATGTTCGTTTCAGGAAAAGGCTAACTGGCAGGAAAACCGGGAAATAGATGGCGTCACAACGAACGGCGTTTTAATAATGCACCCCCGTGGTTTATTTTGTGGTGGCAATGCCAAATGTGGTCCTTGGAGAGAAACATCCGTAGGTGGAGGGATTTTTTCACTCCGCGAGTCCAGATCGGCACAGCAAAAAGGACAATTGGTAAATTACCATATTTCTAGTTTTATTTTATCTGTATGGTCTCAAAGTATTAATAGACAATTTGGAAATAAAGTATAAGGAAATAACGAAGTTAATTGTGTAAAATATGTAAAAAGTGTTACAATTTAAATAGTTTCTTATCTCAGTCATTTGCCTATTTTGACGTAAATTAAAGTGTTTACCACATTTTACATGGTTCATGCGTCGTGCGTTCATCATATTTAACGCCATTTTACTAAACTATACACCGTAAACTATGTAAACGATGTTGATAATTTTCATTTTTATATCAGAAAATCTTAAATTACACATTTTCACTTTCGTTCTCTGTGTTGCGAAATAATAAATTATGTTTATTGCCAATTAAATAAATGACAAACAAAAAAGATTTTTCTTGATTTATAACACAATTTTGCTTAATATATTTAACTTTGAACCTTTATAATTATATTGTTTATTTTTGTCAAACGATACTTAAATTATTTCACATTATCTATTTAAATACAAAACAATTAAAACAGTCTATTATTATAGTTGTTTGTTTTATCAAAAGAATATATAATTGTTAACAAAAGCTAGTTAAATTTAATACACTAGTATATAAATAATATTTAATCGACTTTCAAATTCGATTTTATCATATTTACTAGTGTAATAAATTTAACTGGCCTTCATATACTTATTGTTCATAAATTTGGAGTAAATAAACAGGATATATGATTTTTTTGTATTATATGAAATTTTCTAAAATTTATTTAAATAACCTCTCCTTTATTATATAACTTGTATTGTTTGGTTAAGTATAAGATATTTCTCAGAAAGAACTAAGTTATTCATTATCTATTTATTCTAGATCATATTTACCTATTTCAGTAAATTGTAACCACAGTAATGTGAATGTTATTTATTAAATTATATATAATACATATTTCACCTATACACAACATTTATTTAAAAAAAATATTCTTAAATACATATTATTTGCTAAAGACAAAAGCAAAGAAATATTATTCCTAATATAATTTCAAATATGTTAATTGCAAATTTTTTCGAATGATTTGCAATAAAGTACAGTAATTGTACTTGATTGTCATAAAATAATGTTTTGTAATCAAATATTATAGAATTTCTGTCTCTTTAGGTTGAAGATGAATCGAATGTACTGCAAGATGGAACATTGATAGATTTATGCGGTGCAACGTTAATTTGGAGATCAGCAGATGGTCTTGCCAAATCACCTGTACGTAATTTTGTATTTTACAAGAAAACATTGGAATTTATATATATTGTTTGTTTTCTGTTGTAGAGTAAACGAGATTTAGAACACGAGATAGATGAAATAAATGCTGGCAGACCACAGTGTCCTGTCGGTTTAAACACTTTAGTCATACCAAGGAAAGTCACGCTAAATGAAAACCAGCAACAACCGTACGTATATTTGAACTGTGGCCATGTGCAAGGACATCATGATTGGGGACAGGATAAGGATTCTGGAGCTAGACGATGTCCTATGTGTATAGTGGTAAATATTTTCGCACATATACAATGATGTTTATTAGTTCTTAAATATGTATATATTGTTTGATATGTTTAATTATTTCTAGGTTGGACCTGTTGTGAAAGTATGCATGGGTCTAGAACCAGCGTTTTATGTAGATTCTGGACCACCTACTTTTGCTTTTAATCCATGTGGACATATGGCGACAGAAAGAACCGTCAAGTAAGTTAATTGCCTGTTGTGTTTTCATCTAAACACCATCTAATTTAAGCCAGTTTATAAAAAAATGATCTATTTCATTTGTAAAATATTTTGAATCTTAACAGTTCATATGGTAATTAACTTAGAATTGAGTTTTTTACTGATTTCAAATCATTGACCGTGAAACTATTTAATTTTTATTTATAAATGCGAGCTATCTGCGTTGTACCTCATTTTCTATTATAATAGCATACCTTTCTGATGATCTCACTTGACTACAACTAACAGTTGTATTAATTACTTATGTAATAGTTTATTTTAAAGTTTATAAGTTATAAATAAACAATTATAAAAAATGGTATTTTTAAAAATTGATTTTTCTGTAATTTACACAAACTAATACAATTTATAATCGATAGTATTACAGAATTTAAATATATAAAGAATATATACAGGGTGTAACAGCGAAACGAGCTACCTCGAATAACTTCTATGTTATTAAAGATACAATAAAATAGTATAAGACAATCTTATGCAGGACCAAGATGGACATCCAACTATAAAAGAAAATATTTTTTAAACCAGTGGTTCTCAAGTAACAACACAAAGTTATGTTTTTTTAAATGAGATGCTGTATATTTTTTAAGCCCATTCGATAGAGTATTTTTTTCTGAATTCCATTATGTATTCGTTTTATACCCTTACATAAGTAAAATATTGAGAAAAATGCGATTGAAAGTTAAATATATTTTATTTTTATAGTTATTTTTCAGTAGGCTATGAAACAAAATTGAGCTTAAATACATGAAATTATTTGTTATTTACTTTATAACACTATTTATAAAGTAAATAACAAATAATTTAATGTATTTAATTTATGTTTCGTTGTATTTAAGCTCAATTTTGTTTCATAGCTTACTGAAAAATAACTAAAAATAAAATTTATTTAACTTTCAATCGCATTTTTCTCAATATTTTACTTATGCAAGGGTATAAAACGAATACATAATGGAATTCAGAAAAAAATACTCTATCGAATGGGCTTAAAAAATATATAGTATCTCATTTGAAAAAACATAACTTTGTGTTGTTGCTTGAGAACCACTGGTTTAAAAAAATATTTTCTTTCATAGTTGGATGTCCCCCTTGGTCCTACATAAGATTGTCTTATACTATTTTATTGTATCTTTAATAACATAGAAGTTATTCGAGGTAGCTCGTTTCGTTATTACACCCTGTATTTACAATATTGTATCTTTTTTCAATATCGCACTGCTCATACACCCAAGTTAATACAATAAAAACGAAAAGCTAAATCATATTTTATAATTGTAATCTTACATATTATTATTATAATTTGAAGATATTTGGATGGAAAATAATTTTGTGATAATAGATATTGGGCGAGTGTATCAATACCACATGGCACCAATGGATTCCATGCAGTCTGTCCATTTTGTGCTTCACCATTGTCCGGTTCACCTGGCTACGTTCGCTTGATTTTCCAAGACAATGTTGATTAAAATAAAGGTAAATTTTTAAAAAAAATTATGGAAATAAACATATGATCACCAATTTTTATTGGCGTGTTATTTGAAAAATCTCAAAATATATTGACGTATTTTTTTAAACGCAACACTAAATTTAACATTCTATATGATCTTTTTTGAATTATTATTACTAATTGATGAATGCGGTTCATTCTTATTTTCAATATTCATATTTTAGGTTTAATAGTACATATCAATTTATTTCGGTTCATTTAAATACTAAATAAGAAATATGTTTACATAAGATACTCAAAAATTATATGGTTAACATATCAAATAAACATAATTTTTATAATGATTTAAGTAATTTTATGATATTAGATACTGGGAGAATTTATCAATATCGCATGCTACCACATGGACTTACTATGCAATGCCCGATTTGTGGTTTACGATTGCCCGATACACCTGGTTATGTTCGCTTGATTTTCCAAGACCATGATAACTAAACCACAATCTTCGGCGTTTTTAAATTATTTAGTTATTAATTATAGGTATACATGTGTGTGTGTGTGTGTGTTTACGCGTGCGTGTGATTGTGTTTAGTGTATTTTAGCGAATAAAGAAAGACAGAAAAAAAAGTAAGAAAAAATAAAATAAGATTTAAAAAAAATAAAAACAGTTACAAAATATTTATAAAGTACCAAAGCTTTATTTATAATGCAAACCAGATATAATATTAATAGAATTTATGAAACGGTGTTAATTTACATTTGGATCAAATTGGTTTATTCGCAAAAAATATATTTTAAAAAAGTTTCTGAAATTTGGAAAGGGAAATAGACTGGTGCTATATTTTATAACTATAATTCGCCATAATTCTTTTGCGACACTGCATGTTTTGAGGTAGAACTCAAAAGTGAATTTAGTGTGAATTCAATAATGAAATAATAAATATTGAAATTAAACATTTTCATAATACAGAATAGTTTACAATGAGACCTTATTGCTTCTTTTATTACTGAATTTTTAATTTATTTTTATTGAAATTTGAGATTTTTAAACATTTATTAGATAGACGAAAAATGAAAAATAAAATAGTATTTCAAAACAAACTATCAATATTTATATCTATGATTTTGTTACCGCCGTTTCTAGAATTTTAAAGTAAATTTTAACATACTTAGAAAAAAAAAATTGCCGATTTATTATGGCGTCAGAATGACTTGAATAACCTAAAGTTTATGCTAGCACATATTCAATTATGTTTGAAATTCAAATAATGTATATATGTGATCACAAATAAATTCTAAAAAAGAAAAGTAAATAGATTTATAATATAAGCTGAATTAAATATGGGTTTCCATACCGTTTTAATGGGAGTACTAAATTGCAATTAGCAGACATTTTTAATAGTAATTTTATAATTGATTTATATTTAAATTCATGTATTTAATTGAGTGCTTTAAATTAAAATTAGTTTTTGAGTATTATAAAATAAATTTTGAAATTATCTACCCAAGTTTTGATTGAGTTATATTTAAATCTATAAAATTTCATTCAAAGTTTCGTAAACAATACAGCTGTAAAAAGACCACCGAATGGGTAAATAATGCCATAAATCTCATTTGTTAATTATTTCACAAAATGTCTATAATACAAGTTTGTTTTATTTATATTTTTTATACACACATGATTTCTACAAATAAAATTGAATTTTGAAATGTTTGTAAGAATAAACTTACTGTACATATTTTAATAATTTGAATTGTTTAAAATCTATTAATGACTAGAATTATAAAACTGTGCATATTTAAAACGATTTTTCATTTGACTCGTACTAATATACGTTTTTCGGCACAAAATTCTTCGACTGTGCCGAACATACGATATTCCTATCGACTAGAATTTATTTACAAAATTAATAAAAACATTTGTTTTTAATTATTAGTCCATTTTGAATAGTTGCAAAGTAGCACTTTGATTTTGTGCGTATGGAGGGCTACGTATTGAAAAACTAACCTTTAGTGGACTAGTCGCGTATTTATCGAATCGAAAGTTATTTTAGATATATTCTGATACGTATAATGTCTTTTATTTCTATTTTGTATATTTTTGGAAAGTCCCCTAAAGGTTAAGGCGATGAAGTGCAAATGTGTGTAACTCGAAAGACTGTATAGATTGTAGAACATATTTAAATGAGAAAAAAAAATATATCTTTATCTTGTAACCGAATTATTTTGTATGATCGTTTTGAAATATTCCGTAATTTTGCCATTAAGATGGAGAAACGTGTATATGGGTAGCAGCTTTACTGTAAAATATTAATACACTGTAAAAATAATTACTATTACATTTAGTTTTAATTTTATTTGATTTGTAAGTTGATTTTTTTTAATTTTTATTGATACCCATTTTCACCATTATAGCGTAAGTATGAATTTAATTAGAGAACGAAAAATGGTCTTGCACGTTTTGAAAACAAATGGAGATTTCTATAATTATAAATCGGCTGCGTAATATTTCATTATCTCCATCTGGGACATTGCGTTTATTTGGATTGTTTCATTGATGGACGTGCACAACGTTTTAGTGGAAGTTTGAAATAAATATTTAATCTGTGCATCACGGAAATAAGCAATTTCGATTTTGCAGAACGTAATATTTCAAAAGTTGGAAATTAAATAATTTTTTTATTTTGTATGAACTCTTTATGTGTACAAACAATTTAAAAATGTCTGTAATATTGAATAACTAAATTATATTTTATCGTAATTTTTAAATATATGTATATTTAGACAACATTATAATTGTTTAATTTTGACTGATATATTTATTATATTTTTTTTATCCTTCCAGCAGAAAATTCTGTCAGTTTAATTTATTAAATATTCGCTACATTGGCGCATTTTTTAAATATGTAAACATATATTACTCGGATTTTCTGAACATATGTACATTTAATAATGCTGTAACAGTTATAACAATTTCGCAGTTAATAGTAAATTCTATTTTTAAGATAAACAAAGTTATAAACATATATGAACAAAAATGTATTTTTATTTTTGGTAGCATGGAATATGTGTAAGAAATTTTCTGTAATTCCGCTAAATTACATGTAGTTATTTCATATACTTCTATTATAAGTCACTAAATACTTCAGTAAAATGTGCTTAATTATTATAAAACTATCAAAACGATTCTACAATTGCAAAAACTAATTGTTGCATTTGAACTAAGAATTATGGTTAGATATATCAAGTAAATACATGTAATTTAGTTAGTATTTAACGCATAATACATATATTATAAACAGTGGTTGAAATATTGATAATTTACCAATAAATTCAATCAACATTTATATGTCGACATTGCCCACCAAATTGTAATTATTAAGTTATAATTTTATGGAATATATATTGTTTATGTTGCAATCTTATATTGGAATTCTTATGAGATTTATATAGAGTTTTTGGCACCCCATTTTGGTAGTTTATGTCGTATTCAATTAGATGTAATTGACAAATTATAGGTAAATATCAAATTAAATCACTGAGTTTAATTAAAATTTATGCTGCGTTTATATAAAAAAAAAGTTATGACAATATCTGATTTTGTTAATTTTACTATTAAAATAAATAAGACAATAGTATTTCGGCATACGTATTGGCCAACATAACATTTCTTCTTATACATTCAGCATTCTGATGTATCAAATTTTTGTATTTTTAACTTAATCTTAAAACTAAATCATAATTCGTGCTTCAACTATTAAATTACGATCGTCTCTATATTTTATAAACAAGTGAATATGCTTGTAAAGTCTTTGAAAATAAAAGTAATTCATAGTTTTAGTAAAAAAAAAAAACTGTTAAAGTGCTATTAAATAATTAAAATAAACGCGATATATTGAAACAAATATTTAAGTTTTGCGAGATATAAGGACCCTCCATATAGTAAGAAAGTAGGTTATTTAATAAATCATAAAAAAACCATTTAATTTGTATCATTTTTATTCATTGTAAACTATCATAAGTATATATTGTGAATAAAAAGTTTTTAATGTATAAATATTATAGTTTTAATTGTTTGAGTTTGGCGTCCAGTTTTTCTTGAACATCATCAGGATCGTGCTAATAATTAATTTCATTATAATATATATAGTAAATGAATTCGTAATAAAACCTACTTGAATTATATGTATGCCTCTTAAAGTAAGTACAATTAATTCTTTTAGGCCATCCCCTGTTACATCAACGTACAAAATAGCATAAATTGGATTCGAAAAGCTACGAACACCTTCCAAAAGCCATCCATCATTATTATTGTATTTATACGTCAATATTTCCTTGAAAAATCATAAATTATAACTCTAAAATAAAATACTTATCGAAACCTACTTGGCCATATTTCCCAATCAATAATTCATTTGTACCATCCATATCTATATCTGCAATGCACGCACAAGAAGTAATATTAAAATGTTCACTTCCTGCTAGAATTTGGGATTCTGTTAAACCATTATCCAAAATATTACTAAAAAAATAAAATCAAATATAACACATTTCACATCTTAGTGTGATTAAACTTACAGGAATACTAATGATGGTAAAATAGTATTGCTAACTAGTAAATTGTATTCTTTATTGTTTTGTTCATTTAAATTCCGTATATTTGGTTCATTTTGGAATAGTTTAACTGTAGCAATTGTACTTTCATATCTCTCCGAGTAGGTTTTTTCTATCTCTAGTGTTTTTGTGTTTACAATAGCTAGATATAAATAACCACATTCGCAACCATAAGCAGATATTCGTCTAAAAACGTTTTTTTTTGTATTATTTGGACTAAAATACAATTTTGAGTAAAATACTTTAATCCTTCATTAGTGTATTTAACATCCATCCACATTACAATACTTGGCGGATCGAGGAACTCGGGAAAGAAATCTTTAAGCTCGGTTTCTTTGTAACAATGATTGATGCTGTATTCGCGATAAATGTGGATTTTTTCATCGCTACCAGATAATAACCAGACTATCTAAAATTTGTTTTTTTGTATATATTTTTATATAAAAATTGAGATGTGAGAAGCATAAATATTTTTATTTACTTTTTTGGAGCAAAATTTAAAATTTGTTATACAATAAATAAGAGGGTACTTTTATTAGGAATGTAAATTACTTTTTACAAATAAGCAATGAATAATATAAAAATTGGAATAAGGTAGCGTATTTTGTTATATATTGCGAAATTATGATTAAAATGTACTTCTCTTTTCGGAGTCTCTTGTTCGGTCCATGTGTACAAATAAGAATGATACAACTGGTATGGAACGAATGATAGTTCAACATTTAAGCAATTTTGCGAAATACTATCCAAATTAAAATCTGGACTAGCCTCCCAAGCTGAATAAATGTTTAAATAATTCTCTCTTGATTGCTCATTGCCACCCTATAACATTACGCATGGCTTTCAATCATTTCATCAAGCAGGCTATGCTTCTAGATCGTTTTTTAATGTCTATCAAGCAGGTCATGCCAATGTACCTTTGTAATCGTTATGCCGATAACAAAGTCGTTCTCAGAACTAGATTTGTTAAACGCGTCTATCGATATTATTTCAACAACACCTGGTATATAAGTGAATAACACTTCTTTAGTAGTCGGTATAAGTAAATCAGTTGAGTTGTCTGGGTACTCAAAGCAGTAAACTTCCCGCTTTAAAGAAGCAACTAGAATTTTATTTGTACCGTTGGCTAATTGTAAATTTGTCAATGTGTAAACGTTTCCTTGAGTATTTAATTGAATGTAATGTGCATCTCGCATTTTTTGCATAATATCTACAAATAGAATTATAACCTCAAATATTTTTGTTTTATGTAAGAAAATATTTACTAGTAGCGGTTGCCATTCTGTGTTGTTTGTATTTCACATAAAAATCATAATTTAATTAATATACTATCACTAATTTGCGTTTTGTGATTATTTGTTATCAGTTAGGTTATGACTAGTTAATTAAATTTGTAACAAGATTTCAAACGCGCTTGCTTCGTTATCATTGTGCAATAGTAGTTACTGGTTATTATACATATTTATGTTAGAAAAAAACAACTTGTTATGGTCAACTGATCTGTGGTTCGAAAATGAGTTCATTAGTGAGCCGAGTGGTGTCTGTGAGGCCGCGTTTGCAGAGAATTTCAAATAACTTTCACTACAAGGAGTGCAAGGTGGATACACGGCAATTATCATTATCTTCGAGTACGTGCCAGACCAAATTAGAAAAACGCAAAATGGTAAGTACATTTTATGTACTAATGTTTTCATTTGTTAAGAAGATATTGATTGTTGAATACACTTGCAACAGGTGTGTCAAAGGCACCTTGGAGAATCTCTCGATTGTTGTACTTAGTAGTTAGTGACAATTAACATATTTTAACTGGTTACTCATTATAATAACACCGGTATAAAATTTATTTAAATTGAATATTGTTTTCTGCACTATTTAGATAATTATTGTTATTTAAAACTATTGATAAGTACTCGAAATTTCAACTGCGAAATATTCGAATAATCAGTGTTGATTGCTCTCGATAACATGTTTTGCTTATCATTGACTGATTTCGGTTTTAAAATAAATTTCTTGTAATCAAGTTTAGGAAATGCAAATCATTTTGTTCAGATATATACTTGAACAAAACAAAATTACTTATTATATATTATGATTATTGTTTATGGTTTTCGTTGACGTTTTATAAAAATGCAGTATTTATGTTTACCAATTTAACTAATAGCATAGATTATGGTATGAATAAATATTTTAAAATGTATTTTTAGGCTGGTAAATTATCTGCTGATGACCGTAAACAAAACGTTGAACCACTATTGCAGAATGGATGGTCCATGGTGGATAACCGAGACGCCATCTACAAGGAATATTTGTTCAAAGACTTTAATCAGGTAATAACAACTATTTACTTGATGAATTATGTGACGCATTTTAGATTTAATATATCAAAGTCAGAGTTCATATAAAAAAGATAAATTGAATTCTTAGTTTTCCAGTGATTCTTACATATTTTATTATTGCTTTTTATTCATTGTAAAAACAAAATTTATTCTTATATACGAAACAAATTAAATACATGAAATTATTTGTTATTTACTTTATAACACTATTTATAAAGTAAATAACAAATAATTTAATGCATTTAAATTATGTTTCGTTGTATTTAAGCTCAATTTTGTTTCATAGCCTACTGAAAAATAACTATAAAAATAAAATTTATTTAACTTTCAATTGCATTTTTCTCAATATTTTACTTATGTAAGGGTATAAAACGAATACATAATGGAATTCAGAAAAAAATACTCTATCGAATGGGCTTAAAAAATATATAGCATCTCATTTGAAAAAACACAACTTTGTGTTGTTGCTTGAGAACTACTGGTTTAAAAAAATATTTTCTTTTATAATTGGATGCCCCCCTTGGTCCTACATAAGATTGTCTTATACTATTTTATTGTATCTTTAATGTCATAGAAGTTATTCGAGGTAGCTCGTTTCGCTGTTACACCCTGTATATCATGATTACAATACTTAGTACTTTGAATAAATAAAAATTGTTATTCATAAATTGATAGTAAGAAACTTTTATTAAATGATTAATATTTTTAGGCTTTTGGATTCATGACTCGAACAGCACTACTCGCTGACAAAATGGACCACCATCCAGAATGGTTCAACGTTTATAATAAGGTGCAAGTGACTCTCTCATCACACGATGTAAACGGATTGAGCACCCGAGATGTAAAGTTAGCTATGTTTATGGACCAAGCGGCGAAAACCTTAAATTAAACATCAATATAAAATGATCTGAAATCATAAATCTCTAACATATAATACGACCAATTCCAATTATAATTTTAACATATATTTTATATTAGTAGCATAAATAAGTTAAAAAATACCAATAAATAATTTTCCACCTCAATTATCAAGAATCGCCTGAATTGAGTAACTAAATATAATTGAGTAACATGACAATGGCGTATTATATTAAAAGTATTTCAAATGACGTTCACATAACAATTTATTTTCTGTTTTTGTTACATAGTTTACAATAAAATATAAATGTTGCAATGGTACGATACAATTTTTATTATTTAGATTCCAATCGCTTTCGCCGTGCAGACGTTTGGGAAATACGTAAAATCCACATATTCGTACGATGAATCGATTAAAGTTTTCAATTCGATTGCATGCTCTATATCACGCGTTTCACATATGATTTTAACCTAAAATTGCGAAACAACATTTTATAACAGAACACCACGGATTCGCGTTAGTTACTTACTTTAACTTTATACATATCAGAAAACACCCATGCCCTCTCATGTATCACATCTTTTATACAAACACCAATTCCCGCCAATTGTTGCAGCAACTCTGACACGCCACCTGGTCGGTCATCGATTACAACCGTGAATTTAAGTAATCTTCCTAACACTGCCAAACCTCTTTCTAAACACCGACCTAAAACTGTTGTATCGATATTTCCTCCCGATAATATTATAGCAACTCTGTAAAAGTATTTTACTAATTTATAAATTATTCGTCAATATATTTGAATGCAACAGAAAGTATTTTGCGTTTGATTTAAAAATTGCTATTGTACTACCAGTAAAAACTATTTTCTCATCGAGATAATTATTTTTAAACGTATAATTACTTTTTCCCTCTTAATTCGGGTAGGGAACCCGTGAAAATTGCTGCTAGGGACGTTGCACCAGCTCCTTCAACTACACATTTTTCTGTTTCTAGTAACGCAACGATTGCCAGTGCAATTAGTTCTTCTTTCACAACTATCTATAAACAATTACAAATTAAATGGTTTTCAACACAGAATTCTACTACGATTACTACAAATATTGTCAGCTATAGCATCTATAAGGATATATATGTGATTAAAAAACATCTGCAGTGTCATGCACTGAACTTTCTTATACGCTTTTGGGTTAAATCACATCCTATTTTCATTATTTTTCTAATTTATAATTTGTTCTAACCTTTGGAACACCTCACACTAAATATATTTCTTAGAATAAATATAAAATGTCAAACTTCAAATTATTTAAGTCGGTTTTGCTTTTTTTTGATAAACAATTGACAGGCGCAGATGATACGATTTATGTAAAAATAAATGTAATATGAAGAAATTTCAATAGCCATTTTATTGTTTCCGGTACCGTTTGGGAAAATAAGTTTCGAATAAAAGTTGTACAAAATGCTGCTATCAATAATTTTTATTGTAACAATTTTTCTGTAACTGCAATTATTTTTGAGTAATTGCCAAAACCGCAAAAAAATGACTAGTGTAAACATGCACTTCCGGTTGGAATATTGTTTTCAAAAATAGGAGGTTTTCCTGTCAGGCACATACAAATCTCAAGTTTCAAATTTCATAATTTTCCCTTTAGCCGTTTGGAGCGTAGAGCGCTCACACACACACAATCACACACACACACAATCACACACACACACAGCACAGACGCACAGACGCACAGACACACAGACACACACACACACACACACAGACACACACAGACACACACAGACACACACACACAGACACACAGACACACACACAGACACACACACAGACACACACAGACGGACGTCATTCCAAAAATAGTTGGAATCGATTCAGGGAAGGTCAAAACGTATATTTCTATTAAAATCTCGAGTTCGAAATTTTTCATGATTACAATACTTATACTGCGTATAAGAAAGTAAAAATTATATTTACCAATTTATCGATTAGGCATTTGGCAGTTGCAAATGAATTAAATCCAACCAAAGGCACCGACAAACCTTCCGCCAGAGATTTGGCGCATGGTGTTAAGGTTGGTTCACCTGCTTCAATAGATTTTGTAAACGCTGGACATTTTTCAGATTCCACTCCCTGGCAAGTTTAAATATATTTTTATTAATTAACTGTATTTAAAATACGATTACGACCAAAGAACAGTAATTCTTGAACAATTTTAAGCGGACTGAAATAGAAATTATTCTTTAATATTGTTCTTTGGTAGTAATATACATAGAAATGAATCTTACAATAACTTGAATTGCTTGTGATTTAGCTTTTATTGCTGTCGCAACACCAGCAATCAATCCACCGCCACCAATTTGTATAACAATTGCTGCAAGATCTGGAACAATATCCAAGATTTCCAGTCCAACTGTACCTGCACCAGCTAACACATCTGGGTGATCATACCTTTAATAAACAACATTTATAGCTCTATAATCAACAACAATTGAATTAAGCTACCCGTTAATATATGAGAGACCCTGTTCAGCAGCCAATTTCATTGCTGCCGATTTCGCTTCAGCCATACCTTCGCCCTCAAGCACAACGGTCGCTTCGCAGCTTTTACATTTTTGTATCTTCATTATTGAAGCACTCGTAGGCATTACAATAGTCACGGGGATACCTAGTGCATTACCATGATAGCTCACTGATATCCCGTGGTTACCTGCTGATGCAGCAACGACCCCTTTCGCTTTTTTGTCATCTGGTAGTCTCATTAGAGCATTTCTGGCACCTCGATCCTTAAAACTATCATAACATTAAATAAACTTCTCTACATTCTGCCAAAACTTTATCTCATTTCACGAGTCCAACAAATTGTTTGTTAAAGGATTTTTATTTTGTTTTAAATGTCTCGAAAAAATACATAAGAGAAAGAGATTGAGTTTAATTTTTTTTTAAGTATTAGCAAATATCAATAACCTTCCAGTATACTGCAGAAATTCTTTTTTAATATACAACTCCATTTGTGTTTTTTCGGACAAATGTGATTTCTGAAATTATCAAGTCATATTCTTGTACTGAACTCGTATATATATTTTAATATATATATAACTTGGGTAGTTTGTTTCATTTCTTACTAAGCATGGGGTATTCACAACACCGGAACCAATCAGTGTTTGTGCTGCAATAATGTCGTCGACGGTAATTCGTACAGGATTTTTGGGATCGCAAGCTGGATCGAAATCGCCCTGCATCATTCACAAATTCAATTATTATTCAATCATTTCTCAACGTTTCAACTTACCATGATAGTAATTTTGTAATTTTATTAATAATTATTTTAAATTCCCATCTGACTTTCATAGAAAACAAAATACATAATAATATAACTGACGTTTAAAACAAAACATATTTTATTGCCATTGTAGAAATATCAAATAAATAACCTATTTATTTGTTGCTTAACATATATAAATTAATTACGACCATACAATATAATTTGCATAATTTATTACGGCATAAAATAAAAGCAGAAGTTTTTTTTTGCGCTCCTATATAAGAAACAATAAAAATAATTTAAATAACGCAATAATAATACTTTTGCATTTATTTTAGTCTGACAAAACAATTTTTTACTTTCTTATACGCAGTATAAGTATTGTAATCATGAAAAATTTCGATCTCGAGATTTTAACGGAAATATACATATTGACCTTCCCTGAATCGATTACGACTATTTTTGGAATGACCTCCGTCTGTGTGTGTGTGTGTGTATATGCTCTCTACAGCCTAAACGGTTGATGATAAAATTATGAAACTTTAAACTTAAGATTTGCATATCCCTGGGGTGTGTACATTTTATTTTTGAAAAAAATATTCAAAGCGGAAGTGCCTGTTTACTCTAGTCATTTTTTGCAGTTTCTGCAATTACTCAAAAATGGTTACAGTTACAGAAAAATTGTATGAACAAAAATTAAAGGTATTTATATTTAGCACAACTTTTGTCCGTTTTTTTTTTCCAAAATGGATACTGGTTTCAAAATAAATTTCTGCTTATTATATATATTTTTACATAAATCGTATCATCTGCGCCTGTCAATTGTTTAACAAAATAGACTTAAATAATTTGAAGTTTAACATTTAATATTTATTCTAAGAAAAATATTTAGTGTAAAAGCGATATAAAGGTTAGAACAAATATTATAAATTAGATAAATAATGAAACTACGATATGGTTAAACCCAAATGCGTATAAGAAAGTTCGGTGCATGACACTGCAGATGTTTTTATTTTAACAAAATGTTTGTTTTGCTTATAAAATATTATTCGTCGTCACGAACAAACGGGTACTGGGTAAAGTATGCATTTCGATCAGCTGGATCATAATTACAAAACCTCTTCAATAGATCAATCGTCAAACCATGATTCTTCTTCGATTTATCGATTTGCTTTAATTGTTCTTCTTCATTCCTTAAAGATTCATCCAGCCGTAAAGTATCAATGTCGTTATAGCATGTAATTGGAGTTTTATCAGCGTTTGTGCAGTAATTTTCTTTTAAGTGTAGACGACACAGGATAAGTTCATAGGTACCTTTATTCCCTTTTCTAGCTGTCCTTCCCTTGATATGAATTTCTTCTTTTATATCCTCAGAAAAAAATGTTTGAATTACATGCACACCATCTGTAAATCAAAATTAAATTAATAACTATTTATATATTTAAAATAGAATTTTATTGTATTCATTTCTGTTTATTTTACAAAAAATTGAATTATATCGGATGAATTAAAATTCATTTAAGTATAAATGCAACAAAATTTGAATACAGTAAATAATAATAAATAACCTTTGTGCTCATTGGAATCAGTTGATTTGAAATCAACACCACGACCCATCTTTCTGGTAGCCAATGTTACATTGCTGGCTAATCCTGCATTATCAATGCATTTCTCTATATCTTTCGAGTTTTCATTTCCCGTCAGAATTAAACATTGTTCATGTTCTTTCAAACTGTCTTTCACTTTGGAAATTTGCTTTTCATCAACAAGAAATACTAATACACCTCGTTCGTCAATCTTCGCTTTTTGCATGGCACTCTTGAAAATTTCTTTCATCCATTCTTCTTCAGTGTTCAAGATTTTGAAATCGTTTGTCGGTGAAAAGCATAGTTTACTAAGCCCGAAAAACGGAGGTATTTTTGAAGCTCGAGTTATGTTATAAGAACGCACTGCTTTGATTTCTAATGAGTTTAATGTAGCCAAAGTTCCAGTCACACCTAAGATTTTCTTAAATTCCTTTGGTAGAATCGCGTAAGATATATTACCATGTGGCAAAAGAATATAACCGACATTTTTATCAATTGAATTGATGTTTGTCTCAACTTGTTTCAATTTAAAATAGTTAAACACGTTATAATAACTGTTATACATAGATTTATAATGCTGACTATCTTCAGATATATAAACTAAACCACCATGTTCATCAAGTTTATAACTTTTATTGCACCAGTCATCCACTGAACTCGTTTTCATAACTATTGCAATTTTAATCATTTTCTTGATTTCAATATCTAATAATTGCTTACAACACGTATCTTCATAAATGGCGACAAATATATTATCATCACTTGTTTTCGACAGATCTTCCATATATTCTATTATTTTTTGTTCAAGTGACAATTCACTCCAGCCATCTAGTGCTAAAGTCCAAATTTTCACCTGTATGTTCGTAAACGATCTCGAATTTATTACCGCCAGAGGTTTCCATTCCGCTCCATAATACTCAGGTGTAAAAAAAACATCAACTTCATCAATAAGTAACACAGTTTCTGCACACTCATTCGTAAAAAACACTTCAGATTTTTTTAATTCGCCAGTCACTAGTTTCTTTATACATGTTTCTAAATTATAAACTCGATTATTAATTGTGGGGTTCAAAACATCATTCGCCATATCTTTAAAAGAACCGTATGAAATACTATTGGTTAGTTCGAATATTTCGAAAAATGGTTGAAATCTTTCATGATCTCTAGTTGCTAAATAATCATTATAACAAACTACTCGTACTTTATTTGACGTAATAGCTAAAATAGTACTTAGTAACGCCAATATTACAGACTTGCCTTCTCCAGATAAGACTTGCGCTAATTGGTTTTCAAAACCTGTACAATCTTGATCGATTCCTAACAGTCGTAAAATACATACAATTTGAATACTATGTGGTTTTATAAAAGCTTTATAATCCTTGGTATCTTTAGTGCCCAAAAGTGCCCATACAGCTGATAGGCCTGCTAAAATTTTCGGTATAGTATTTCTTTTGTAATCCATATCCCAATCATCAATTTTACATGGTACAATTTGGTTTTTTATTATTTTTACTAATTCATTCTCATTTACAAGTTCGATACAATTATTAAATTCTTTCTCATATACTTCGTAAGCTGAGTGGATTTTCGGAATATCTACTGCGTAATTAAATGTTTTATCTAAGTTTATCATTTTCAATTCTTTAGTATAATTATCCAAATTTGCAATTCTCTTTCTAAAATCTGACGGGCTAGTTGAATCTACTACGATAAAAAATGGTTTAGTAGAGACTTTGAAAAACATTTCAAAATCTTCGTAATTTGGTTGTTCTGAATAATTAATGAATGATTGATTAATTGCTAATATCAAATCATGTAACATTTCCAATTTAATATTACTTTCCCACTGTTTATCATCAAGGAAATTTTGAGCACATATTACAAGACTGTTAACTATTTCAAACACGTAGTGCTTTAATCGTCTATTGCCATTGCATTCGTCTAAGAAAGCTCTTATATCTGTAACTTCATAACTTTGTTTATCAGCATTGCTTAATTTTATATATTTGCTATTATTTTTCTTTACATACCAAACAAAGTCAGCGTTGCGAAATTTAGAAACTAACTCGTTGAAAGACTTTAAGAAATCAACGAAATTTGCACAGTAAATCTTCAATTTCAATGAGCCACATAAAATTTTATTCAAATTTGAAAGTAAAGTATTTACAATTGAAAGCTTTGGTTCTTGTGATATAAAATGACGTAATTCATTTTTAAGATTTATTCGTTGATCCCAATATGTTTGATAAGTATCAATTATAGTTGCAATACGATCACTGTAGTTCTCTATTTTATCATCCAAGTCTAATAGGTAATTTGTTTGTTGTATTAGGAGTTTTAATTCCATTACAGGTGCTAGTGCTAGTGGATTGTTTTTGGTATGTTGGTATATAGTCGTGACAAAATTTATGATACTTTCTGACAAGAGACGAATTTGTTCAAACGATGCTGTACCATTTTTTAAGATGGATTTAAACATATGAAGAAGTGAATTTAAAAATTGAATTAAATTTTCTGAAGTACCTTCATCAAATTTGTGTTCATCCACTATCATATAAATAAAAGATGATAAACAAGTGTGAATATAGTACAGCCAGATTAAGTAGTCGTCTGTTATATCAGAAAGCGAAAAATCAAACTTTTCACGTATAAACTTGTATACGTTCTTGAAAAAATATTTTTCTTGCGGTTTAATTTCCAACATTGCGAATTTGTATATGAATTTATTAGTTGTCAATAGACCAGGTCGAAAATGTAATAATGCTTTTATAACAAATTGTAAACGATGAATTTCTTCTAAAATAATCCTATATTTCTCAGCTTTAATATTTAAAGTTAAGTTTCCTTTCAAATCTGTAGTGATTAGTTTTGATACAGATAGTTCAGATTTGGTTGAAATTATTACTAAAAGTTCAATAAATGTTTTGAATAGTTGCAAAAAAACTGACTTTGTTAGAGGTATTTCATTTTTCATATTATCAATAACTGTATTTTTCTTTAAATTATCCATGACACTCATCCATAAATTCTGTACATATTGACTGAAACAGCTTAAAAATTCAGTCCTCATTGATTCTGTAGGGTAAACATATTCGCGAAGTGTAAGTTCAATATCAGAAAATAATTGCATATCGTCAGTTTTTAGATTGAATATCTGATAATCCAATAATTGATTGATATCTTTTTTAATAGTTGGAGCAAATTCAACCGAAGGTATTTTACTAACTATATCACGTTTCAAGTTGTTTAAAACCACTTTTAATTCGTAATCAAATATTGTTTTCCAAGAGAAGGACCCAATTTTAGTTTCTACTATCAATTTGTTCCGATTTAAATATGTACTTTCATGCAATAAAATATTTTTGGTTTTCTCCTTCAGATCGTTCGATAGTTTTTTGTTGTTTATTAATTTCGTTAGCAAAATCGTGTTAATATCTGAAGTATCAGCGTCATTATTTAACATATAAATAACATGCATATCGTTTAAAGTGTGCTTGTTAGTTTTAGATTCTTTGACTTTTTCACAAATAAAATCTTTATACTCTTTTCTAGCCGAATTCAAACCTAGCTGTAAATCATCTTTCACTATTTTGATATCTGAAATTTTGCTATCAAGTGCCCTTTTAAATGATAAAAAATCATCGCATTTCAATTTTAAGTTTTTGATCGTTGATATTTTTGCTATAAAATTATATGCATCACTTGTGATAAGGTTATCATATCCATTTATACGGACATATATTCCATCAATTTTAAATTGTGCTAAGTGAAGACTTATTAAGTCATCGTGATCCCATTTACCTTGAACAAATTGTTTTCTGGTTTCATCAAAGAGAGTTCCGAAATCATTTTTCATATTTGCAGTTATTTTGCCTTCGTAAGTATAGCCATTTTTGTAATATAAGGTGTAGTAATCTAACGGTTGCATTTTGCAAATTGTTGAATCAGAACTCTCAGCATCTTCGAAATCGGTGTTTTCACTGGGCGAATTTGTTGACATTGTTCTTGTTTATTTTTAAAAGTTTGTTAAAGTAGGTACCTGAGTAATAAAAAAAATATATTGCAATGACAGAAAAAATTTATTTTATCGGAGTTGAAGATGCAGAAACATAAATATACAGTTTATTGTTGAGTAAAGATAATGCAATTCAGACATGAATAGAATATTTATAAAATAAAAACAGTTATCAAGATATCGATTGATTTCTCACATTTTTCACTACAAATGCTGGGATAAAATCAAGAGATTATATATTGAAAGATAAGTATTATATTAATTGATCAATAGAGACAACGTTAAGTGCAAGGATTTTTTTTTTCGGAAAATACTATGTAATTATTTAGGTACTTGAAAGATTATCCTTTTATAATGAAAGCTTTTAAATATATTAATATATTTTTATGCGAACATAAATATAATTCATATAATATATTACCAACACCTAAACGTTGCAACCCTCTTCACATTTTTTTTCGAACGCTACAAAATCTACGTGGTTAGACTGATATAACAGATAACAATCCTTTGCTACATCGGTCTAACCACGTAGGTTTTGTACCGTTCGAAAAAATTGAGATGATGGTTGCAGTGTTTAGGTGCTACTACTAGGGTGACTTTATATTTAAACAGCAGTGTATACCATCTAAATGGAAAAAGGTGTGATGTATATACATTATTTATATATTTTGCCAATGGTCTGGAAATGCTTTTCGAATAATGGTATGGGCTCTCTCCACTTCATAAATGGCATAACTAATTGGTACATGTACCATAATATTTTGAAAAACATTACGCTTTCCTTGGCTGTAGATAATTTGCTGTTGCAATGTATCTTTCAACAGGGTAAATATACAAAAACAAAATCTAAGTAATAACTTTATGGTTTACGGACGAGCAAGTGCATATTATGAAGTGGCCGGCGCAAAGTGATTTAAATCCCATTGAAAACTTATGAAAGTAGCTTAAACAAGTGTGGCAAAAATGTGCAAGTGATAGTCAAGATTTTATCATTTTATGCAAGAATCCTGGTCGTCAATTGCATGAAACTATGCTACCCATTATTAATAAATTTGATGTTTAATTATATATTTTGAAGTAATATTGTATCTTTTTATAAAGCGCTTTTATGTAACGAAATACATAATAAAACGGAACAGCAATCAAAAATCAGTAAATATTGCAAAAAAGTGAAACAATATTTTCAAAATCTAGTGTTACACCCTAAATTATTGGTAACAAGCAATTCAATCTCGACATAGTTTACGAATTTGTATGTACGTTTACAATTGTAACCTAATATGAAATTAAAAATAATCAGTTATCAATTTGTTTTTATGAATGCAATTCGTTTAAAAGATATATTTTGTGGATCAATATTTAAAAAATATATATTTTAACTTATAATTTTGTTAAACATTCTCGTTTTTAAATACCAGAATTTAATTGGTTCTCTTACACTAAATATACTTTCTCTCATAAATAAACAAGTACTTACATTAAACTGGAGACATCTGTATAGTAAGAGAAGTGCATCAAACGATTGAACATATCAAATTAAAATTGATATCACCTATGCTAATAATAAAATTATCTTGAGAGTATGAATTGTAATAGTAATTTATTATCTGCGCATAAAACTTGACGTAACTGGGCGTCGGGCTAAAACCAGACATTGCACTTTATTGCCTAAACAATCTTGAAACCGAGAATTTCTTTTTCTCTGTCAAATAGAGAATTTTATCACTATAACTACCGTAGTTCTTTGTAATAAGAAATTAACAATTGTCTTTACAGCGTTCTGCATTTTGTGCGTATTGTGGAGGGTGCTCTGTTCACGCTATGGTACTGCTTACAATGGGTAAACTTATTTGTATTACAATAAGATCTATTTTAATGTTTTAAGCCCAGTTAAACTTTTCCTGCGCAAATATTAGTGTTCCGCAACTTTGAAGATGATGCGAGATTTTTGTAGTAACTGATGTAATTATGTATCCAAGAGCGTAACCGACACTATACTCTATGTATAACATATACACAATTAAAGTACTTCGTTAGGTAAGAATAAAACCGGCAGTTCGTTGAATGCAGAATAGAGTTTTCTGCAAAATGTTTTAAAAGTGTATTCTCTTAGCTAGTTTATGTCTGAACTTTTCAACGCAAATTAACTTTTGTTTTATAGGAATTTTAGACGCACAGTTCCGTTTTCAAATTTGTGTACATTCATATTTTGGTAGTAGCTGTTATATCATACGAAATGTCAGAAATATATTTTATTTTGCTCATTAATAATATTAAATTAAAACATACTATTATAAAATGAAAATTATAACGTTTTCAGTAAATAAATAAAAGTTGTCTAAATTTTAAAAATTCTTTCAGTGAAGTCTATAACAATTTATTGATTAATAAAATGTTTAATCTTATTTTCCAACGTCTTAAAACTATAAATCCTATAGAATGTTTCATTCTTTTTATTGTCACTGTCAACGGTTGAAGCAAAATGAGAGCTGTGTGGACAGACTAACTAGAGCGTGTACCTCCTACATACATACAACATACAACTTCCGGTGTGTAGCTTAAATGTCCAGCACAATGACGGCATTCATCGTGACGTTATATGTCGGAAAAGGGGAGAGACTGAAAAACGGTAACGCGCTCGTTGAAGTCCCGTCTCGGCGCGGTTTGGGTTGGGAAACTTCCGAAAGTCTGCAATCTTGATTATAACTAAGCTAGGCACTAGCATGTTTACAAGAACAATTTGCTTGTCCAACATTACAGTTGTTACGTAGCAAGGGAAACGCCCTGCAACCTAGACGTGGAAATCGACAAATGACTAAACTAACAAAATAACCCTAACTTAGTTAATGCTACTGATAGACATCTCCTAAAATCTAATTTGTTAAATCGGTAAACGTAGAAGGTTTTTGATTTGACTACTAGAAATATCAAAATGTATATGAATATATGCTTTTTGATATGTGTAATATATATTTTAAAAAAAGTTTCCTTTAAAATGATGTTAAATGTAAAATTTATACAATTTAATCTAGTAACAAAATATAAACATTCTAAAAGTTTTCAATGGGCATGTTTTTTGAGGGAGAATTTGACTGTTTATAGTCCCCCCTTGTTGTTGCATATGCTTAAAACTTTTTTCGAGCAATACAAATCTGTTAAGCTTCAGGTTAACTAAGGACTGAAGTTTCGCGATTAACATAACTCGAGGGAATTTCATGGCGACGATATTTTTCCACCATGTTAGATATATAAGTAGAGAAAATATATATTTTCGGAGCGAATTAATGATTTTTATGGATGGATTATACAACTTTACGAAGTGGTATAATTTTTGTATGAAAGTTAAGAGGAATCGCACGAATAAATCAAATGAAAATGACCTTACCTTGTTTATATTTGCTTCGACTGCGAAATACGATTTCTATAAAAAAAGCAGCTTGTATATAAATAGTAAAATAATTTGGAATGTATAACATTATCTATTTTAATGAAAATAATAAATAAATAAATCAAACTATATTTCACATATCTACATATTAGGTATATTTGAAGTTTTTTTAAATATTAAAAATTAAAAATAAATAAATTAAATATATTATTACAAGTTAACTGAAAAACTCTGTTAATATTAGGCGAATTCTTATCTTCGCAATCAAACTAATTATGATTTAGACAATGACGTCTCATAAACATGATTATTTTTCTCTCTCTTCTTTATCTGCATTATTTTATGATTAGCTGGCGTCCTTGACATTAGGTGCAATAAGTATATCTAATCAGAATTTTAATAAAATTATCGGCTGTCTAATTGATGCAAGTATTAACAAATGAAAGATTTAATATCTCTTTTCTGAATATTTTAATAGATACAATTTTTTTTATGATTAATTAAATATTTCCGTCTTCACCATCCTGTGAGGTCATGGAAAGGTGGGTATGGCCTAAATAAGCATTAGCAAAATTCATATAGTAGGTAAAATTCAACCTTATTATTGGTACGCCATTTTTATTTGAATTTGGCAACCCAAACAGTCCTCTTATACCTCAGTTAATCGTTTATTTTGTTGTTTTTATAATTTGTTAATTTTATCATTAGTTAATTCTTTTTATACAAAAACTTAACTTATCGCAGTTTAAACTCGAGTTATTTCTCTGTCTAGGTAGAACGTCCGTTTTAATTGCAACACGTGTCGTTTTCTATTCTGGATTTTTTAATTTTTATATATTGATTCTACTTCAATACACCTATCAGTATATGTAAAAGGTATAATCTCATTAAATCAGATTGCAATTGTGCTACCTAGATATATGAAAATCATGTTTTGATTAACAAATTATCTTATGTATTTTTATATCATTTATCAGTTATTATTTTAGAATTTTTTTTAATTTGCTTGGAATAATGAAATAAAACCTAGTTTTATACTTTTCTTTTAAAATTGTATCAAATTATTTTATTCGAAAAAGAAAAACAAATAAATAGCATTAACATATATTTTAAATTATTATTCATGCTGGTATTTCTGATAAAGAAGACTTTAAAGTTTAATTAAAAGATATAACTGCATTATCTATATAATAAAAGCGAGATGAATATAGCTACACATTTTGTATACTACAATTATATATATTTTTAGGAATATAATCTGATATAAAACAAAATAAATTAACAAATCAAAATAAAATTCATATCCTTTCTGTCAGGTTAGTGGCGCCCGCGTAACCCTGGTGTCCAATAATGCTACGAAAATGAAAATATTTGCTCTGATCTATTACATTCAATATGTCATTTCATGCCGAGACTTTTTAATAAGTAGAGTGGTAAAAAAAAATCATGGAAAATAATTGAAATTTGACACTAAAAAACATTGAAGTCTTCTAAATTTGAAATCTCATAGTTTATAGTAAATTAATCATAAAAATATACTCCATTTTTTAGATACATGCTATTTGCAAAGTTTACAATTAATTTAAATTTAATATGAGTATAAATTATAATATTTTCATTTTCAATAATAATGCTGACGCTATTATGGCATCAATGTTTTTTAAAACGAATTTTAAATATTGCTTTTTTGATGCTATTATATAAAATATTGTAATTATAAAAAACCGGAAAGTGAATTTCGAATACATACACACACACAATTTATGAATCTCGCCTGACAATAAACATTATCTGTAGTGAAAAATTACTTAGCTGACTTCAGCGATTTTCCGCCGTACATAAATGTAATGGCCGGCGACCGTTATGCGTTACCGCTCGACTTGGCAAAACAACTGTAATGGCGGGAATCGTCAGTTTCATATTTTTCACAGCAGCCGGCACCACCATTTGCTTTCTCGCTGCACTGTGTTGCTGATATAAAACGAGTAAATTAACTTCACTATAAAAATGTGAAGAAGCTTACGTTTTCAGCTTTAACAGTTTTTTAGTTCATCGTACGTAGTACCGAAAAGCTAAAGAATTCAGTCGTTTATCTGCAAGTATCTCGAATTGAAAAATATGTTTAACAAAAGGTTTGTCATTTATCTCCCTCGCTCGCTCGTAAGACCAAATTTGTCGTTACTTCTCCTCTGAAGATATTGAACGGATTGACACCAAATTTAGTATTCATAATCTATAGGTATATAATAAGCAAATTTAATACGCCAAATGCCTTGTATATCGTATTTCAACGAAAAGAATATTGCTATAGCAATATTTAAGAGATTAGTCGAAATTGTTGAAAATAGATCAATAATTGTTACAACCTGAGTTGTAATTTATAATAAATATACATTTATTTCTGTTCTTTATTTCTATAGCATATTTTTCGCAATGTAATGTTTTTTACAAATTCTATTATTTATTTAAAATAGTTCATAATTTAGAATACACAGTTCATTTTAAATAAAAATGTTTGTTAGGAAATCAGGAAGTAATTAATTGGGACAGTTTTAAAAATGAGCTAAAATATAGCATAGAAAAGTTTTTGGATTTAATGGATAAGGATGTATAAGTTTTTGCCTTTTCTGCTGGCGTCGAACATCACAACCAGGACGTTTATCAAAAAACGGAGAGAAGCGATGCTGACGCGATGCTAACACAGTATAGCAGGTACCTTAGCGTCCGTCTGCCGGTGTTGTTATCACTCTGGCGTCATTCGGATGGCGCCGACGAGGTGCACACCGCCATAACCTGCTAGAAGACAGAGAGACGTTCACATTATATGCGTCGAACGACAAGAACGGTGAAAAGTTTTATGAGTCGCAGAACAAATCAAGCGAGTGATCTATTTCGAAGAGTTCCCAGTTCTATATTTAACTTGAGTCATACCATAATCGTATCTAGTGTAAATATCATACTTGATTTAATCATTATTTATTTGCTATCATATGCTTTAGACTAGGGAATGAACATCTTTTCTTTAAAATATACTTATTTTTCATGGTGTCAAAAACCATTTTGTCACAAACTGATTTACATATTGTCCTACAGAGGCTCTGTCTCCTCTATAGTACACTTTACTCAACTATCGTAAAAGAAAAATATCGCAAAATAGCATACATATCTCTAATTAACTTTGCAATTCAGGATTGTATTTTTATTTTTGCCCATCTTCCCCATAAAAAATAAATAAAATTTCTTATAGTTAAAGTCATAATGAGAAAGTACAATAATTAGGAGGATGTGCTTACATCTAACTGTTCTTTGTCAATAATTTTCTTTGTAGAACAGCATTTCTAGGTTTTCTAAGTTACTGAGTCTAAATCCTTTTTCTGAAGAGTGTAAAATTCTAAAGTTGCCATCGTATTTATGTGCTAATGCTATGCAATGAGAGGAAAACCCCGTAGTGTTTCTTTGGTTTACAATGGAATTAGTGTGTTCTTTTATCCCTTTAGTGAAGCTTCTGCTTTGACCGATATAAATCTCACCGCAGTTATATGAAATTTCATACATACACCCATACACAAGCCATTCGAAAAATAGTCGGACTCGATTCAGGGAAGATCAATAAGATTGTTTGATTACAATACTTGCTTATTACTAATAAGAAAGTAAAAAATAGTAAATATATGTTCAATTATAAATTTATGAAAGTAGTTAGTATTTATCTTTAATTTTCAGCTTATTTTCCACGTTGGTAGTTATCCTTCAGCAAAAAAGAAACTAATAAGAAAATTTACAAAGTTCCATAAAGCTGCTTGTAGACGCCGAGGAGTTATTATAAATTTCGAGCGTTGCAAACTATATTAGTATAATGCAGCGCTTCTCGTGGAGGTAAAAGGTATAACAAATGTGTATATGTAGTTGTCTGGAATTTACTATAAATTTAGCAATAAACTCACAGAAATAACATGCACTTGTTATAAAACTAGCTGCCTCGTATTAACCGAACTTTGGCTAGTAACGAAATGGTCGCACCTTTAACGCATTTCATGTAGCGGTACTAACTCGCCAGTTTCATTGCGAGATTAAAATATTTAAACGACTGCTTGCTAGTTGTGTTATAGTTCTAGCTGCAAGAGCAGGATCAGCGTAAATATTATGGTCCCGACGTCAACTCTGGTAAACTTTATATGTATGCATAATATTTATTGTTTTAATATTTCAGAAATTTAAAGATGAATAACAATTTTATGGTTTAATATAAGATGAATTATTAAAAGCTGGTCGGAAAATATACAGTCTGGCACAATATGACAATCATATTTATTCACTTATTCCCATGTATCATACATATATTGAAACAATTATAATAATATCTATTTTTTTACAAAAATTGTATTATCTATTAAATAAAATATTGTTTTCTTTCAATACAAATATAATAAACCATGTGATGCTACTGATGTAAACAGAGTGAGTATCAATATGAAAGTCTCCAGGTCGTCGGCGTTTGTTGTCTTTGGATATGTTTTGACATCGTGAAAATAAAGTGTAGAAGAGAGATAAGTTTATAAGAAGTGTAGGTATACGCGATTGTGAAAGAAAGACAAGGAACCAGAGGAAAAAGAGGAAACTCCGTGGCGCCCAGGAAGTTTGCGTACACCGAGTCTCCGGACAAACGTCCATCTATCTTTCAT
The DNA here is from genome assembly GCA_944738965.1 of Nebria brevicollis. NCBI lineage: Eukaryota > Metazoa > Arthropoda > Insecta > Coleoptera > Carabidae > Nebria > Nebria brevicollis. Next base: position 14,121,267 of record OX122901.1, on the reverse strand, counting down.
GCCGGTAACAGTCTCAAGAAACTCGCTTAGGTAGTAGTAAGCGCTAGTCCACCTGAATGCACAGTTTTAAGAACTGGGAGATTTAAGGTTGGGCAAGTGTTGTAGTGGAACAAGCAGGTTAAATAAAGTGGTTTAAAATGACATATCATTCGCATTACCCAAATAAATTCTTTTACTCAATATTTTATTCGACATTCTCTCTTTCAATATGGCCATATTATAACGTAACTCTAAATTTACGTATTATACATCTCTCAACGTTTCACTCATACATCTCTAAATATTCCTCCACATATATCTCTTTCATACACTGCAATTATGTTTCTAACTTTTGTAATTTTCCAATTTTCTATACTTTGCCTTCTATACTCAATAGTAGATATATACGTAAAATCTTGATTTCTTAAAAATATTAAAATTTGAAAGCAATATTTCACTAATATTGGAACTAAATCAAATAATTTTTTATGGTAAATAAAATTGTCAATTTATTTTTCGAGGATTGTGAGATTGTACAAAAAAGTTAATAAAAAAAATATTGCAAAATAAATCCTAATATATAACATACATTTACTAATGCTAGTGTAGATTGAGTTTCGCTCCATTAAATATATACCTCCGAGGCCCAATTTTTAATAATAAATGCAGATCAAAATCTTGAATTTAAGTTTAGAGATATAGATTTATTTTTAAAAAGCAGACTCATGCTATCTGATACCTGCAGAATGCGCCATCTTAGGCCACTCTTCGATGCGAGGGGTCCGACGCCAATACGCCTATTCATAACTTAAGGACGAATCATTTCCATGGAAAATCCAGTGAGGCTTTCAGCAACATATACATAATGGATTAACCACTTCCGGAGATTCACCTGGGGGCCTTTGGCATCGCACGTTCACCAGTTGACAGAAGGGTAAGGGCGGAAAGGAAACATTCTGAAAAGTAAAGGGACGGTGGTGCAGCGGCAGCAATATCCCCCTGACGATCGTATACGTAAACTCTCTTTCTCTTCTTCGCGGTACTGTCTACCGTTAGGGCTATTCTTCTCCTTTATCGTTGGTCCGATGGGCGAGGGGTCGATCAGGATTTATATCTCAAAGAGGTGAAACGGATTTTTATTTTGTTTTTCTTAGGGTGTTCTGCTGTTACTATGTATAGCGTGCAGTATTTTATAGGCTATTTGTGACTCAATATTCTCATTTATAAACCAATGCAAGAGAAAACTCTGGACATAGTAATGGTCCATCAAAATTCTGCAGTAATTGCAATTACAAGTGTACAATGTTCAGCGTGTGTAAATCATTCCTAAACTTATATTATTGACATGACGAGACAACAGTTAATTTCATGTCTAATTAGACAATTATTGACTCAATTACACATGGTATACGAAATAGCATACTCCTGTTGAACCTCTCATTTTATACGTTTATAATATGAGGAGAATGTATATTATTAATTACGCAATAGCTTTTTTAGTTTTTTTTTAAATTATTGAGGTCTATATAAATTATTGCAGAAAAAAATGAAACTTGTAGAATACCAGATTTGTCAAGAATTTTAGCAGAAAATATTATATAGAGTAAATATGCAGCACAGTTGACTATAGAGAATAGGTTCCGACCGTCGGCATCGTTACGTAGATAATTAAGAAAAATGGTCGGAGATGCATCGAGAGTATATAACGATATTTACTAAATGTTGATAGATGATTGTGTGTGACGTTGACTACTAGCGGTTAACTACGAGGAGGTCGGGTTCGAAGGCTCGAGAGACCCCAACAGGCTCGTCTAATAACGATTCAGACCCGCACGCGAGCCTGCCTTGGCGATGACACTGCCCCAACGGTTTGTTGTTCGTATAACTGTCTGGTCTAGTGACATCGCTTCATCTTGGTCATTCATGGCGATGATGGATGATGCAGCCTGTGATGTCCGGCGACGCGACTGGGGTATATATGAACTACCACTCCAAATACATTCAAAAACAGAGCAGGAATTATATTATTTGCTATCTAACGATTCTAGATTCATAACGATTGATAGCAAAAATTTATTTACCACAATTTAAACTTTAGTGAATTCGTATTTCATTAATATCGATTAAATTAATATTAATATAAATTTATTTATTGATAAAAAATGCTTTTTCATATAAAGGTTGGAATGAAAGATCGTTGTTTTTCCAGTAGATTTTATCTTGATAAAAAACAAGTAGATACATGAATAAAGATGATCAAAATCAAATTTAAATTATTTTAAATTATTAATTCAAACAAAATAAAAAAGAAAAGTTAGACGAATAAGTAAATATTTTGTGAAAATATAAATAAAAAATACATTTTTGAAAATACAGTCCTGTTAGACTGAAAAATTGACCTTACCATTACAGGATCCTAAGTTGCCACGTCGAGACGTCTACAACTCCAGACTTTAATACGGGACATGTAATGATATAAGAGCATCACTTGATTTATTTTCACAAAAAATGGACAGTTTTTCTAAAAGAGGATACCGGTTTTTTGCATGTATGAAGGGCAATATATATATATTTTATATTAAAATAATTTTCATTTTCATCATTTTTATATGAATAAAAATTAACGTAAAATCACACAATTTTAGAATTTATTGCCAAAAAAAGTAGTTATGCAAAGTTAATAATAAAAGACAAAATATGCAAGATAACGCGACACTATATTTTTATTATGTGCAAAAAAGTAAAAGGAAACTTGGAACAATACAAGAAACCAATATAAATATCGAATAAAATAAAAATAGTTTGAGAGTCCGTCTCAAACGGAGACGATTTCGAATACACACATTTGGATGACAAATCAAAGCATCGCCGCAGGATATGATCGTGGGATGGTCTTTCTATCGTTAGAGTGATAAACGACACCGATTTCATACGAACAGGGCAACATACAAACGAAAGACGAGATCGAGATGGAGTTCTAGCGTTAGGATCAAAGGGCTACCGAAGCCTACTATATATGGTAAGGAAGATGCTTGTATTTTCGATGAATACCATCACTCATGACCGAACCAATCTAACTAAGAAGACATCTATTCATCCGCTACCTAAATCTGTGATGATCTTCTCGCCTTCTTCATGCTCAAGGTATAACTTCTAGCTAGATAATCAATGTACAGCTACACACATCACTTTTGAGGTTTCAATTAAACTTTCATCAACATCAAGCTCACTAAGATTCTACTGAATATGATATTCATCAATTTTGTTTTATGTTTATTTCTTCGATAAATTAATAGTCTAGACAGGGGCAACAAAAAGAAAATTAAAACATTTTTAAATTTCTAACTAGATGATTAAAACTCAATGAAATTCAAATCCAATAATAGAAATTCTTCATATATCCATCGACGCGTATTATTATATCATTAAATATTGTCAGCACTTTTTCTAGAAAAACACACGAACAATATGAATTCTTCTCAACAATTTTATTTCAGTAGGTTTATACCCTAATTATAATTGCTAACAAAATGGGAATTTTCTGAATTTGTCGCCGGACGCCTAATTTATATCAACTAGTTGCAACTAGTGCGTTAAATTCAGGGTGTTACTAAATAATGAGATAAAATGCTAAGAATTTTAGAATTGTCAGATGCGTTAAGCCAATATTCAAAATATGTTAATGTACCTACTTTTTATTATTCAATACACTGAATAGGAGTACCTTATAAGTGAATTGAGAAGATCTATTTGATGAAAAGTGAAAAATCTTGTTCTGTGGTAATGCGATTTGAAATTTTTAGTATTATCTTAAGTCATGTTTCATGTTAGGCTAATATTTTATTAGAATAAAGTATTGATTCTTAAATAAAATATAGAATATTTATTAAATGGGAAATAGCTTTGATGTTATGTTTGTATGTACTACATTAATATTTTTATGTAGTATCAAACTTTTATCCCAAATTCAGGGTTGGAAGGCTCGGCAATTTAATATATTTCATATTTCAATATAGATAGATATGGTAGGCGTATGATTATCGTGGTTCGAACAATTTTGACGTTCTTTTACGAAGTAATAAGTAAGTATTGTAATAAAAAAATGAGTAATAGCTACTTCTGAACCGATCCACAAAACTTTCCTCAAACTAATATTCAGATAGATAACTTTTTCGTTAATACACTATGTCAATCGGTGATGTTGATTTGCCATGGTGTGTGTGTATGACTGTTTAACTTTAAAAGTAATCGTAGAAGAAGAAAAAATAAAAAGAAAGACGAGTAAAGTGCTTAGATAGGGAGATTGAAAAACATGATATGACCACAACACTTCTTACAAATAACCTGTCAAAACAAATTCCTCGTCTGCCTATATGTGGTCCGTTGGGCCTTGCTACTGTGCTATTGCTGCAGGCAAACTTTTGCAAAACTCACTCTGTAAAATTCTAAAAGTCCCATTGTCCGCGTGCGCCGTTCACGCACATTTGGCCGTTATCGACGATGCGACTTGCGAAGGGAAGAAGATATAGTGGTCGGATATTTTTTACGTGGCAAGCTGCCGATATCCCCTTACGGCCAGGACAACAAACTAATCTAGGGGAAACCGCCAACATGCCTCCTCCTGCTCCATCGCCATAAAACCGATGCCAAGCTAGGCAAACGTGAGTTGACCAACTTGCTAATCCGATAGAGGTTTCGCCAGTTTATATATGCTATAAAGTGGTGTTAGGTTTCAGGGATTTTCAATCTGATACACGTATTAGAATCGAAGTCATATTATCAAGTTATATATATATTGAAAGACAATACTGATATATTTTGTTTTATTTTCTTTATATTACAATTACACAAGAATATTTCTATTATTTATAAAATCTGATAATCTTGAATTGTGCAATTTGGAAACATGATATTTTTCATCATTTTAAAAGTTTTACAAGAATTGATATTTATCTATGCCATTCGCTTTTATGTCGGAGTATGTTTTACATCCAACATGTGCCAACTGGTACGTATAGCAGACAAGTATGTGATCGACATATGATAAATGTGATATTTGTTTACCTGGTTTTTGACGTTGTAGTATTTTGTCATGATTTTTCTCACTCTATGAGCTTGAAAAGCCTTTGTTTAAAGTGACGTGAAATCAATAAACATACATTGTACCTGTCGGCATTCCTATACTTGTTTCGATAAACAACAAAACAACAGATTTTTCATGCACATTATACTTCATAAGAATAACAATATAGGGCATTATTTAACTTTTTATCCTTTATATAGAATCCTTAAAGCATTACCGGTGCCATTTTATCATTTCAACAGTGCTTTAGGTATGTGATTTTTTTGTAAATTTTGATTAAATATACTTAAGGTATATTCCAAAATATTCTAAAATAAATATCATTTTATAGAACTAAATATCACCTGCAGTATAAAATCAATCAACTGTAAATTATCACTGAATCTAATTAGGGAATATAAACTTTTATGTTCACCAAATTTAGGTAGTAACAAATACTTAAATTCTCATAAAAAGTTATTAATGTATCTACAATATCGCTTGAATTACTTTCTCATCAAACCGATCCTATATAGTTTATATGCAGTTATAATTGTTATTTAATAGCAAAATAAAATTCATGATATATGGTGAGCCTTAAGTGTTGTTCATGATAATGTATTGCTCCAGATATAACTGGTTAGTTTGTGTAAAACTCACATTGTCGTATATTGAATCACATAACAAAATTAAATTGGGGATTTTTCTGCTCGTTCGGTCCCCACAACAGATGTGCAACTGTTTTTATATTGGCTGTTATTTGCGTGGCTTGTTTTGGCTACATTCCCAACATCGTTTTTTCTATTATTTGCGATCCATTTAATTTAACATGCTCTATACGATTTTAAGATCATCGTCCAAATTCCGTTGTATTTCCTTTATAGAGAAACTTTTCCGGATATTATCAACTATTTTTGAAGATATACGACAAGGGGAGGACTATAAAAACATTAATATCTCTCAAGTATTCCGTTTTATTATAATGGTAATATTTTCCGCGATTGTGTTTTGAATAGCTGAAGTTTTTATATCTTCAATGCAATTTAAGTTGATAGTTTATATTTATAAGCTAGTCATTGAATATATTTTCTTTTTGAAATGTTTGGATTTATTGTAGTTGGAATCTAATGTATTTGAATTTGATTTAACTTTTCAATAAATAAAATAATAAAAAAAAACTTTCATCTGTATTTATTTTATTGTAAGCTACTTTTAAATAACAATTCAAAGGATGGATTTGGTGAACTGAAGATCGTCAATTGTTTATTAAGAAGCTAAAGACGGTTTGATTTGTGTATTCTAAGAATGAGGATATAAATGTGTAAAAGTTTGTGAGTGTAAAGTGAAATGTAATAAAGTGGAGTAATGGTTGGTTATATATCAGAGCCGTTCAGCAGCTCATGACGAACCATAGTGATGAAGTGACCACGGTCAGTTCTATCTCCATTTGCCGCGCAAAACGACATTGCTACTCTAATATCACGAGCATTGCATGATTCTCTCGGTCGCATGAGAAGTTCATGCTTGTTTGAAGTAGCCACGTTTGACCGGGGTGTCCAGAATGGATTTTATAGTTCAATAACAACCATACGGGGTAGCTTTTATCGCGCGGCGACGAAGTACCAGCACATTAAAAGTTGTAAGGTTTACGATGTTCGGATGCACTGGTTCGAGGTTTTGCTGCTGTGTCGTGTCGGGCGTGCGCTCTCTCGTTTTAGTACTTGCGGCCCGCACGTACCAAATAAGCCATCATTTAGGTGTGTCCGGTCCTGTATGAGTGCATAAAATGGCGCATTTCGCTGTACCTACTTGTGGTTTCTACATAGCTTTGGTTGGAGTTAATGAAACCGCATATGTAAGTGTTGAATGTTTCATTGTTACATATGTTATAAAGAGTGGCAATAATGTCCTACTGGTACGGATTATATGTACACTCGACTCAAGTAGTCATGTTTAATATAGCTCTTATTAGAAGAAACAATGCAATATTGTCTTTTAATTGCTAATGTCAAATATTGTTCTATCGTATATATGTTTACGAATTTGTCTGGTTTCAGTGCTTTTCTGGTTGCGTTTCTTTTGGAAAATTTTTTTTTTTCTTCTATTAAAATATATATCAGAGATACTAGTACCCAGATGCAGACTAATTGCTCAAATAGTTGGAATAAATATAAAAGAAACTATTTTTCAAAATTATATTCGATAATAAATAATTACATATTCTAGAATTATTAAAAATTTGTATTTTAATATATCTAAACAAAATATGTATACAAATGTTTAGTGTAAGATAGTGGAGATATTTGAAACTGAAATGAGCGAAATTGCTTTTTGGGTAACACTGCAAAATATTACAAAGAAATTCAATTTTGAAATAAACAACATACAAAATAGTTGACTCCACCAAAAGCCACACACACATTGATATATAATGTAAAAATACATAAAGGAATATGTAATCTTGTGGGGCTATAACATATTACTCTTATAGCGTGCACACTTTATGTTTGAAATTCAGATCACGATCGAATTTTCATGGAGATAAAAGTGACCAATATAACCGATGCAAAACATACGAGGCGAGCGCTTGGTGGAGTATAGTATATAGTATACGATGTCCGAGTCACGGTCAGCCCTTCATAAAAACCCTGTATTTGGATACGTGTGTGTGTCAATGTTCTGTCGTGCATATTTTATAGAAAACTGGAGGAAATTACTCTCCAGCGTGCACCGGAAGGCGCCAGGTATGCTAATAAAGTTGTTGGAACAGGATTATGGGTGAAAGATTATGACGAAAAAGTTTATGTCTGGTGGCCTGCGGTGATACTAAAGAAAATAACACTTCTGATTTAAGGCCGCTCGAGACTTTATAGCAAGTGCTATATAGTTAGACTTTCTGAAGAAACGAAGATGGAGGGAACCCATCTTATATACTGTTTTCACTGCGACACGAAGCGAAAATGATGACACTGTGAAGTCACACTCCACGTTCGTTCCGTAAAAACGAAACTTTAATATCTATTCTAAATATTTAGATACCATTAACTTAAATGTGTTTGCTTAATTTAAATTATGTGGCGTCAATTATTCAAACCGTTTCTTCACGGGTTATCAAATTTCCACTACATAGTTTATATGCTTATAAAGGTTCTACTTTGATAAAGTCAATATTAACCCATAAACTACGAGAATCGTCAAGTAAACTTGAGCTTCTCAACGTTTTATTTACACGTTCTCGTTAATAGGCGGGTTTGTATTTTACGCTAGCTACCAGCTTTGCTAACAAAATGTTGGTTTCATTCCACGAATTATTGTTCGAGAATTCTTCATATTAATTCTTATCCGGCATACACAGTTTTATTAAAAGAATAATATAATTATTTGTTATTAATATTTGTGGTTGTGATATATCGTAATTTGAAATTCTGTAAAGAAAAATTATGACATTTTACAAGGAAATAGTTCTTCCATAAATCAAATTTTCAGTTTATTATTGGATAAATCCAAATTTATATTTGACATATTTCGAAATTGCTAGTTATTATTTATAATTAAAGACTCATTTAATAATAGATTCTCCTTATAAAATAGGTACTTATGCTGTCTTTTTCTTTCTTTTAACACTATTCCAGTTATCGGGGCAAAAAATTGCAATTAATATCGAATAACACGAATTTATTTAATGTGATTTAATACACTTGTATTACAGTTTTCTGTTATAAGTCTATTTTGAACGACTCATCTAATAAATGTACGTATAAACACTTAGTATAAGGTGAAGCGGGTCTGACCCATGAGGTTCAAGCCCTCGCCACCATTAGATCTGACCTAACCGAAAACGATGTCTTAGTCAGGATTTATACGTATAAACTACCAGGTATAGCAAGCTTCTTTAATTTTAACATAGACGTCACTCTATTTTCACTTCTATTTACGCTATTTTCTGTTATTTGTCACATTAACGTGCTTAAAATTCGAGGAGTCTGCTTCTGCCAAAAAGCAGCGGCTCTGCATAACGACCAAAACTAGGTCTTCAAACCTGCTTTAGGACGGCTATAAGTTATCCGTGTAAACGCTGATTAAATTTGACCTGGCTTAGGTTGGTTCTCATTTTAGTCTTATGACATTTTAACGTGTAAATTAGGTCATAACCTGAATCGAAATATCCTCAATGGCTTGCACTGAACTTTCTTATACGTATTTTGTTTAGATAAAATGGGTATTCTAATACAAATTATAAATAGTTCAAAGAAAATATAATTTTAAAAATTGCGGATATTTTAAATCAAGAACATATAAAATTTTTGTAATAGAATCTGATAATGTTACAGACTCGTCTGTACTACGTACGACAGGCAAAAAATTGGGATTGCTTCGCTGGTACAAGCTCATTTTAATCTACGTAGGTGCTGTGTAAATTTTCACTAAATAAACACGGAGATATTTCGTTGTTATGGAAGTGGCAGGTTTTGAATTTGATCAATATAAAACAAATGTACAAGCGAATTTGCGAATAATATATCTGCTTAAATATTATGTGTAATAACAAAAAATAAATACTGAAAATGTCTATCTTTCATAAATCATATGTAAACACTCAAAGGACCTACATTATACAAATAAAATTAATAAATATTTATGCAAGATACGTTATACTGAAAGCTACATTTAAATCTTCTGTTTGCGTATACCTAATATTGTTCTCCCTAGTTTGGCAACAAATTCACCAATACGCAATAATATTTACTTGGTGCCTACAAATTTGTTCCGCTACGTTACATTATCACGTTTATTTAGTTAAGTCTAGATACCGGAAAGCATAGTTTTGCTATGATAATACATATATATGAATTTAGATATTATTAAAAAAAGCATTTAAGTCAATGCTGCTCAGATTTTATTTACAAAATTACACGTCGAATTTTTGGAATATATAAAATTAAAGTAAACTAATTATCAAAATGTTAGAACATAATAATAAAGATCACATAAAAAGAATATTAGTAAGATCCATAATGTATTATTGGTTATTGTCTAAAGATAATATTAAGAATATTGTTGATAACATGATAGTCGCTCGCTCAATAGTCGTAAGACCAAATTTTGTCGCCTTTTCTCGTCTGAAGGTACCAAATCGATTTCAACCAAATTTGGCACACATATTGTGTAGATATCCGATAGAATCAGTTCGAATTTCAAATCTAATCAGTGCTGTACTTCAGAAGATATTGGATCCAAAGAAATCTACATAAAATAACATTTTTTTTATGTATCTAAAGTTTAATCAGGTTATATCCGAAAACCGTATAATATAAAAATAACATATTTTCAAATAAATTAAAAAAGAATTGATTATATTTTTGATTTTTTTCCGACTTGTGCAATGTTTTGTCTAATATATGAGAGTTGGTATCTTAGATTGATTGATGTATTATTTACTGTCAACTTTTCATAAAATTATTTTTGAATAATAATAAAGATGATTAGGTTCCTTTACTCAAAATTCTTCTACAAAAGGCTGGTTTAAGAGTAGCTATATTGAGGGCACGTTTGGTATTTTTTTCGCATTCGCAAATTTCACGGGAACATAATTCGCTATGCGGAAGCTGCAGTTTCAATGCCTTTTATGTACGCGCCCGTTGGTACATAATCCGTGCCAGTTTAAATCCACGAAACGACTCTAACAGAGGAGACAGGCTATGGCTGGCGCATTCTCTGAAGGGCTTGCTTGCAATAAAACCAACGTCCGTAGACGTAATGATTCCGTTGCTGCCTACCAGCGGCCATATTGCTTATGGCTTCCGTCTAGGTAATCAAACACAAAAATAAACTGAACGCTTCTGATTGTGAGTCGTAAAGTTAATACAGTGGAAAAACTCACCGCAACCATTTCAAAGATACACTGTAAACAAAATGTAAACGGGAACCACAACGTTCATCTTTTCTATCCGGCATACTTTGCAGTGCTATGTCTACCATATTAAGTACTGTTACTTTAGAAGTTATTAACGTTATACAAAATGGACGCTATTTTTTCTTTAATATTTTAAATTGAAATCTTAACAATTGAACAAAGAAATAATTAAAATTAGATTATTTCTTATATTATTATTACTAAACAAAATATGACCAGTAAAAATAGATAATCATTTAAAAATTACGTTTTTCTTTATAGTTCCTGGAAAAATGGAATGACATTACAAAAAAATAATTATATTGGTACATAAATTAATCTCAGTCTTTCAGCAAGAATGAAAATCATATTTTTTCAGTTATTAAAATAAACAATTAATTCTAGATCATATGATTCAATGAGTTTAATAAATAGCAATTCGTTTATAATTTTGTGTTTTCATTCTTCATTTTACTTCATCGTTGATTATATTTTACTTAGAATAAAGTAAAATGCTACTTTTGTAGAACAAATTTGATTGTTAATACTTACGTGGGATTTCTTATACGTAATCCAGTATAGTAAGTGAGTATTTCTGCATACATTATTTTAATTCAAAGAACTTTATAATCAAACTCTTTTTGATCACGATAAAATAAAGTAATCTATTTGTTGTTTTGGTCGATGTGGTGTATAGTAGTGGGTAAGGTGACGCGTCTATTTCTATAACACGCACGAATAAATAATGTTTTATTGTCATGGGGATTTTTTTCATTTTCTTGTGTTTTCGGAGACGTTTTATATGCTGGATAATTTATGTGATACTAGTCTATTACGGTTTATCGTAACCAATATTACACCATTTACCGTTCAAATATGGAAATCATATCTGGCACATAGTTTATCTGTTATTGCTTCTATACTAGACCGAACAACGAACACATACAGATAGAGAAACAAAGGGACTTTCGAATAAAATTTTATGTGAAAACTTTTCTCTAGTTTTTACATACTCGCCATCGATTTCTATCCAGTTTCTTTGCGATTGTTTCGACAAAACTTTGATAATATTTGTGCACACATTTGCTGCTTAAAATAAACGGAAAATAGGGTATTGCATATTTAGAAAAAGATTCTCTGTATGGTAATATTTGTAAACGATAACAATAAAAACAAATAATGTTTGATTTATAATTTATACATGTAAAGTCATTTTTCATTTAGAAATAGTCGTTTATGATTATGCTCATAAAAGGCCTATTTTAACTCTCTAAGTATTATAATCATGAAAATAATGGATCTCGAGATATTAAAGTGTATTGGTTACAAGAAAATGCCGATTATATTTTCTTGAATTATATGAAATTTGTATTTGAGTATCCCTCTTATCTAAAAAAAAATACGTATAAGAAAGTTCAGTGCAAGCTATTGCGATTATTTTATTGTGTGAATGCAAAAAACATTAATTTAAATAACTGAACTTTAAAAGAGACAATACTATATGTATTCAGCATTTTATTGCCAATAATTTGAAATGTTATCGTGGAGTAAATGTCAAATGGAGTCATGTACTATATTTTAAAATGTTGTTAGATAAATCTACAGAAATAAATGTAGATCGACATATTGAGAACACTACAATGCCAATGTTTGATTCAAATGACAAATTTTGAAAGATCACGTCATCATTATCTGTTTGACGTAATGTTGCTGTCACAATGCTGATTGGCAGAAATATTTTTGCTAATTTTGGATATGCCAATTATCCCAGTTTCCCAAATGTGACATGGGATAGGTTTGATGGCTAAGCATTTCCTTTACAAACATAATCATAAATGTAAAAACGCGTTTCTATAGAGTTGAAATCACATGAATAATTAACATTTAATATTTACTTTTCTTAGGAGCAGATTGAACAAAAAATAATAATTAGTGACAAACTAAAACGTCATATTATAAAGAAAATTTACATTTTTTCTATGCAAATCACAAAATAATTTAACATTTATCTCTGTTGCTCTATTTCAGTGAATTACACGGAAAATTTTTAAATTGCTCTAAGTGCAGTTTAAAATTAAAAATGAATCTTTTCCCATGGCATTATGTCATGTAAAAAGCAAAGTATCATTTATAAAGCATATAAAATCTATTTAAAAATAGTTATAAGTTACAGCATCCACTACAATATCTAACTAACGAGACTTCTTTGTCATCATCACAGACCTTTAGTGTCGCGAAGTTATTCTCCAGCGGGTTTTGAAATTTACATTTACTTTTAAAAAAGGCAGTCTAGCTAGTTTAGCTTGATACTACCAGTTTTTGTTAGAAACTTTTTGCATCGCAATCCTTGGCTTGTCTTTGTGTGCAAAATTGCTTTTTATTATTTATCATTACAATAACGGTTGAAACATACGCTTGAAGCTGCTTATACTTTTAATATAATGGTTTATCTTTTGTCAAAATATTAAAATTTCTTTTCATAAATCTCATTGTATCTTAATTTTCAAAGATTAATACCAAAAACCTAATTAGATAGTATCTGATTAAAATATGGTAGAGTGTTGAGAAAATTAGATATTAAATTATTTTGATTATAAATTTAACATATTTCATGATGCTATGGAATTAGTTTCCAGTATTGATTTAATTTGTATGAATTAAGCGAAAAGTTGTTCTGTTTCAACATCGTTTTTATAAAATTTAAATAATTTTCCTTTGAACTCTTGTACATAAACATTTATAAATAATATTACAAATTTATGAATAATTTTCATTCTTAATTTAATGAGAATTGACATGATGTTATGTATGTGTATATGCATGTATATTTATAAAAAGAGCAAATAATTTTATATCAAAATTCATTGTTCCGGGGTTTCAGCCTTTTGACATTGCTGGAAACTCCATTCCTAGGAGTAAAATGATATTGTCCTTATGGAATTCATATGTATAGCCAATAAGCTATTCATTTTATTATATTTTATAAAAGTAATGTGTAGAAATGGTGACGTTTATGTCATAATTCGTAAGATCGTTTTGAACAAAATGAGATGTGTTTTTATATCATCCGGAACTTATATTACATACACTCACACATACACCCGCACGCACGCCCACACTCACACAAACAGATTCACACTTACATACATTTTCATATAATACCTAAGAAATATCACGTATTCTGGTATTTTTGTCAACAACATCAAAAAAGAAATTCTGAGCCACTAATAAAAATGTAACGATACTGTCAAGGTAAAAGATGACTATAATCACCAAGAGCGTTTATATTCTGGTTTTTTTGCAACTCTGTGAGTACGATATGATTGCAAAAAATTATAGTGTTTAGTATGTATTAAAAACCAGAGATGTAAGATCACTTACACTCACTTTCTGAAACTTTCTAATGTTTGTCTATTATTATTACTTAGTAGTTGATTTATTATTATGACTTTGAAGTAGATTTTCTACGATCAAAAAACAAAACTCATTTGAACTCCAGTGCTCCCAAGAGTGCAGTTTTTAGGTGCCACAATATCTTATTAAATTTCATTACTATATATCCTCAGCAAATATATATTTTAAAAGAGAAAAATATTTAGTTTTATTATTGTCCTTTTCGAAATCATAAGGATAAGCATTTAGAAACTATAAAGAATATATTGAAACAAAAGCTATATTCGTGAAATCGATAACTGAGACAATATTCATGTGAAAATACAATTTTTATCAGTGCCAAATCAAATTGAAAATGCAATGTGTTGATGTGTATCAGTTGTTTGCACATACAAATATTACAATCAACACATGCGAAGATGAAAATTTATATTTCAGTTTAATACAAAATTATTTTTATTTCAGCATATTAAATGTAATTTGTGTAAACGAGGTATATACAGAAAAATACGTTTAACTCTCAAGGAGGGGATACAAAATTCAAACATGTTTTATACTGGAAATTTATATAAGTTTTGTGTCTGAAGCACAAATACAGTTTGCATTGATAATTGGCTCTATATTGGCTGATATATTGTTTGAAATTACAAAAAGAAATATTATTTGTAGTAGTAGCATGCATACAATAATAAAAAAATATTATACATGTTTAATAAGATTGTAGAGGAACTGATTATAACATTTTTCTACAGAGGCCAGGAAAATGAAGCTGGTCGTAAAGCTGTATGTTATGCAGTATATTTTAGTGTTGTTTGTATTAAAAATTTCTTTTTATTTTATCTATAAGAGTACTTTACATAAAATCTACTGATGACATATTGTTAAACACATATATTTTGAATGAAAACTAAATGAGTTTTTTCATAAAATACAGCTTAATAAATTAATTCAAGAGCACGCAATTACAGAGATAATATGTACTGCTAATGCTGGAAATGTAAAAACGGCTGCATTAGCAGTCGAAAGAAAACGGTTAAAATAGTGCGTAACTGTTCTACAACGTTGAATTTATTTCAGGGTAGAAAAACTTTAACAATTCTTTTCGACTGATAAATTAGTGATCTTCGAAGTTACGGGGACAACTAGAAATGTCGATCATTTCCATCGGGATTAAAGAATATACGTGTATAAGTAAATACATAAATTGACAGGGGTATATCAAGAAGTTTTAGAACTTCATACTAAGTATAAAATTGTGTGAAGCTACGTTTACTGAATTGAAAATGAAGACTCCACGCTGAACACTTGGAGTGTCATTTTGTTGGAGATGTTCGCAATTCTACACAGTTCGCTTGTGTTGTTATCTAGCAGGAGGCATTCGGACGTTTCCCGTCCGTATACAGTTATAACGGTTAGATATTTCCGGTTTCAAATCTATAAGCAGTTAGATTTTATTCGCACATATATTACAGTATTTGACTCCCGACTCGTACACACGTCGATATAGGTTCAAATATTCAAGATAAGGGCGATGAGCTGTCTGCTTCAATCTACATATATTCAAAATGACACACGTCCACACACACACACACACATATTCACACATATACACAAACACACACACACACACACACACACACACACACACACACACACACACACACACACACACACACACACACACACACACACACACACACACACACATACTCACTCATTCACTCACACGAACATACGAATACATACACACATATACTGCATCTTTTATTTTTACAATTTTTTTGTAAAAAATCTAATAACGTAATTTTCAAATTTTTATGAAATAAAAGCATTTTTGTAATAAATGTACTCGAGTTTTTAAATTTTATTGATATGGTTCTGCTGTTTCCCGACTGTGGTTTAAGTAAATCAAAAAATATTACCTACTGGATTTTAACATGAACCGTTAAAAAAAGGCTAATTCTAAAGATATAAAAATTAGTAAGAAACATATAGATATATCATCCTCTAGAATAGCATTCAGAAAATTCTTATAAGTAGAAGTTATAGATTCTCTCGACATTTCACTATTATTGCTATTTGATTAAAGTATAAGAGTTTACGCAAAGCAATTTAATGTTTACAAAGCATTAATTTCATCAAAAAATAGAAAAGTGGCCCTTATTTATTAAATTTTCCTGTATATATGTATGTATTTTACCAATTAAATACACACATTCTTATACGTTCATATACACAAAAAAATCAGACATGTGGAAATTCACCTTCTTTTTATTTTGCTTTCGTACGTATCGAATTAGCTCGTCACTTATTGGATTAATGGACGGTGATAGAGAAATGAAAGGGTGAGAAAAGAGGGATTACTTGCAATGGTATTAGTGACTTGCGAGTTTTCACCGACCGTATTTCGACGTTTCTTTTACTTTGTTGGAATCATAGGATTACGTTGCTGTATTTATTTGTATCCGTAGAAGTTATACATAGGCGTTTTGGTTTCAATTAAAAGTGATATTATTTAAAAGATTTGAATTTGAGACGAATAAATTCTAAATCTGGAGGCAAAAAGCATCAAAAATATACAATGTTATTTTTTTACTCATATATGCAAGAAAAAATTGGATTTCACACAATTTATCTTCACGAAATAAATTCTTTTATACACTGAGACACGGTCACAAATTTTGTCATATTACCGTATTCTCTTGTAGTTGTGCGTCGTAAAACGATGGTACGATGAAGCTACGAAGTGGAGGGTAAAAATAGAATAGAATGAAAGGTGAAAGCACACGAAGGGATTAAGAAAAGAATTGAAGCGATCAACGATGTATGTCGGTGGCTAGGCAGATATAAGATTTGGATCATAGATATAATAATGCATATGGATATACTTTTTGGTTAGCAAAACAGTGATCTATAATGAATTTATGTTACTAGTTCGCAAATCTATACCTTATAGACTTCTGTTAATACTATAGTTACACATTTATAAATAATACGATTTACTATAAAGAACATACTCAACAGATTGTATATACATTTAGTAGTAATATTTGATTTCTCAAAATGAGGATAATATTTTAAAATAAATATCTTAGATACTTGCAATTTTATATTTAACCAACATAATTACTTCTACATATTTGCGGTTTCAATCTTTAATTTCACCAGAAGATATTGTGGGTTACAAGTATAACTTAAATACAAATGTGATACGTGTTTCAAATTATTAGATGTCATCAATCTATAAGGAAATCGACACATAAACTCGACTAGATAAAATTATATTATATATTTAAAATAATTATCAAAATGTATAAGAATTTGTAAAAAAGCAAAAGAAGGGCAGCATATTTTATTACATATTGTTTTTAATATGAATAAAACAAAAATACTATCAAAATGATTATCTTTTGAGTAATTGTTTAAGTTATACTTCATATTACTATTTCCTGTAAGAGCGTAACATACATATATATCTACAAGTGCTCTAGATTTGCTTTGAATTGGTCTATAAATTTATGGTCAACGCCCGTCGGACATTGTCAGTTGACCGCCTTTATATACCTCGGGCAATATATCCATATTTTATTATATCAATAGTTTTGATGGTAGAGAAAAAGCAGTATAGGGACTCACAGATTTAGGATGATGCTGGAACGAGACCACACACACACATACAGACAGTTTAGATATTGATTTACATTTGCATTGAATATGATTTCCAATCCTCCCCCATTCAAATGCATTTCCTTTTACAATCGACCTGTAAAACCTCTCTAGTTGCTGCTTCTGCGTCGCTTCGTCGACACTGCTTCACCACAATTCGCATGAATACACAAATGGCCACAATTTTGCCAGTCAACCACGTTCCAATCCTCTCATACTCTCTTTTCCCTTCTTTTAACCTCCTCTTTTATTCACATAGTAAATACACGCACATATTTTTCTACATTTATAAATTCAAATATATATTTTAAATATAATCGAACATTCTACAGTACTCTATCGGAATAGACAAAAAATTAGAACAGAAAACCAAAATATTAATAATAATTTTATATAATTATCCATAAAAATGACGAAATCACTGCTTAGTAACTACATATTTGACGAATGTGTGTTTTATTTGCGCAAGTAGTTTTCGTTGCTGGCATGTATTTTGCAAATAAGAAATTAAAATAAATCATAATTATGTTTGATTGTATTGACATTAATATAAATCGAAAATTATTTTTGTTTTATAGTAAATTGGTTAAATGTGGCAAAAAAAAATCGCATAAAAGAATATTTACTAATTTTGTAACATGCAATTCCGTTCTCTCATATTGCAAATTGGCTTACGAAACAATTAAAAATAATTTAAAAACACATCCAGTAACATACAGTGCAAAATGCTTTTTTACACTATTTAAAAGATTGTTTTATTCAAACTCTGAATCTGCATTTAAATGGTTTCAACTGTATAGAGGTACATTCATAGACGGCCAACAAAAATGTCACAATGGATGGTATGGTTCAGACCACACATGACCAAAAAAGCCAGTAAAATTTACAGAATATTCAACAAATCAGATTGAGCGATAGCCAACGGGGGTGTCATTCATGTGTGGAAATGTGCAACCAACTTGCATCAAAACTCGTTTGCAATTTCATCCGACACACACAGGACATAGATTTTGTACAATTAAACGTTCTGTTTTGCATTTGTGAAACTTACGAAAAAAAATCGACCGTTTTTCTACGTTAATATTGTTCGCATGCAATTTTGGAAGAGTTCAACATTTTTTTGTCGATAGTGAACTATCAATTCACATACAGTCAACTGAGAATGCGTCATGAATTACCATAAATTAAGTATCAGAGTTTCCATTCGTAAATTAATGTAATATATCGCATATTTCTAACTAATATATACATTTTTCAATATATTGCCTATTTATTGACTTTTGCTTTTGCTTCAAATTAAATTTACTTATTTTAATCATTCATTTTAATATATTGAATATAGAATATTCTCATTTTTTAAATTTAAATTTGAGATTTAGGTGAAACCGATGTAACTTTTAAAAATGCGTTTGAATATTTTTTGTATGTAGGACATTTACAAAATTAATTTTATACTTTGTTGCTGTTCATACAATGTTATCAGAGTGCAGGGTTGTATGATAAAGCAAACATGTCACTGTCATGTTCATATCAACTTGTTGATCATGACGAAAATTATTTTCGTCAAAGAAAACTATATATAAATATAAATTTAATATGACGCAACCCAGATTTCAGCGCTGTTGTACTATTCCCTAATAACATTCATCAAAAGCATCTGATGTTGAAAGCTCTTTTAAAATATTAATTGAATTACAAATATAGCATATTTATATGTTTGTCATTACCTACGCATGTTTATCTAGAATACATAAAATCAACTGAAAACAATTATATAGTACTTTGAAGTGTGAATTTATTGGAAAATAAATAGTGATGCAATTATAATTGACTAACGATCGTACAATTATATATGTTTTAATTTAATTTAGTGCATGATTTGACATACAGTTTTTAATTAAAATTATGTTATTGGGTAAAACATCACCGGGAACCAATTTAATATTGATGACATGCGAATGCTGTGGTTCATTAAGAGGCATTGTTGGGCACTGTTACACTACCAAATCATTTACAGATTTAATTAATAAATACATTTTACAATACTTGATAAAGAGTCACCCTTCACTTTATAGTCGTTTGATTCAATGTGGCATATTTTGGATTGCGTTTCAATAGGGATAGATTTATTTAATAGATTTTTTTGTTTAGTCTATAATATAAATAATACTATTCTAAATTATTTGTGCTGCTAATGTTTAATGCGATACTGAAAACGCAAATAAGACAGTAATATCTTTAATAGCGTTCATTCCGATCGTCTTTCTTTGATATCAATTGAAGCATTTCGAATATAGCTAACGTTAATTAATACCTTTACTCTATCATATACGGCTAGCAAATAAGCAGAAATAAAATGTACTATACGTATTACGTAACATATTTAATCGGCGTATGTTATATTCTTAACTAATATGATATGTTTCTAAACTTAATCAATTTAGAAGATGAGCTATTTTTTAACTGGTTTATCTCATATGTAAGTTAAATATACGTAGTCGTACTTTTGTAGGATATTAATATATACTAACTATATAACTAATTTTTCTAGTTAGTTTTTGTTTTTGCTTAAGTTTAAGAATATTTTTTAAATCTAGCGATGGTATTAACTTATAGGAAGACATATTTATTGTGTAAGTTTTATTTTTTATTTCAAAATACACCAAAACTGACTAATTGCAAGGAAATAATTATAATAATTATTTGCATAGTAAAATATCTAATATTTGAGAATTATAATATAAGTAGTACGCAGTAGATTAAAAATTATTTTTTTTCCTGTATGAGGTAATAATGAATTTCTATCGTCATCGATATGAAGCGAAGCAAGCCTTCCTAGTGATCCATCTGTTTGTTTTCTAATCAGACCGTCCATTATGGACGCGTATCGACCTCAAACGGTTCCTCAATAGTGAACCCGTACAAGCACGTCACAGACAACAATGCTTTTGCCGAGCCGCGAACAATGGGAACATTGTGTTTGGATATAGAAGAGCTTGAGGCGCTGCGCTAGTGGTGCGCTTACATCACATCCTACTAAACTGTATAAGCGTTCTCATGATGCGCGCGCCCATTCGCTTCAGACATTATCAATCAAAATGCAATATCATTTGTCTGCCTTTTACCCGCTCTATCGCTTCAATCTCCCCATTGCAATACGCTCATATTGGGGGAGAATGAATACAACACAAATTATAAGAATTTCTTATATCTATCTATTTTCCAATCATTATTTAACCCATTTCAATGGTGAAGCTAACACCAGTCTAATAAGAATCGCATTGTTAAAATGATAATTAGCTAATATACTCTAGCGAAATTTAAACGCGTATGTGCAGCTTTTGCTCATGAGATAGTTACGTAAAATATACTCGAAACAGTATTTCTATCAGTGACCAACTTTGTAAGACTAAGTTATATGTATTTATCAGAAATAATTCAGTTGTTTGAGAAATTGTTCTACGATTGTTAATTATAATTTATGTAAAACTTAGGAAATTTTCGATTAGTAAATTAACGCATACATTGAGAGCTACAGGCATGAGACAGCTGGAGCAGGAACGCATGGGAAAGCAAGTTTTAATTGAATTCTCATTGAGACAAACATGTACATTTGATGTGGCATTGTTCCGTTTCGCTTAATTTTCCAGCCAGTCAGTGCTGGCGACGTGCATTATTATTAATCCGTAGGCCCACAAATCTAATTGAAAACAAAACGGGAACATTTCTAAATAAACTGGATCAAAAGAGACTGACAAACAATTTTTGGATCAAGATTTCTTCGGAATTATAATACTGTTATACGAATTACGTCGTCCTCGTTTCGATCTATAAATAACAAAACTTCGTGATTGCACTGAGTTGTAAATTAAAAGATCACGTCAATACGTTTTTAAATCAAAGTATTGTGCATTGATCCATACATAATGGCTTCATTACTATTTTTTTTTTAATGAATATTGAAATATATTTTTATTTGATTGTAGTCAATAAGTTCTGTATAGTTTAATATATTTTAAAACTTTGTGAATTATTAAAAGGACTTATGGAATCTTTATTTTAATAAATATATAGAAACATACTTTAATAATGTTGGAATCTTCAAGAAATAATGAAGACTTGTAGGACAAATACAAATTAAATATGTTTCATCGTATTTATTTATTATATTTATGTTCTATGTAGGTACATACATAAATAATATGAGTATATGAGATAAAAGTTGACTTTATTGTCAACATACTCTGATATCAATAATTTAATATCAAATTTATAATCTTCTAAAATGTATTTAGAGCCAAACAAAATAATTAACAATCCTATTACTTTTTAAAGAACAAAACGCTTCATTCGGATTGATGAAGCTTTAAAAATAGATTCTTTGCAATATCATTCGAATTTATCCAAATGTTAAGCGATTTCATGATAATTTTTGTTTAAATATAAGTATAAAGTTGTAAAATAAAATGCTGTTAAAGCATTTGTGTTTGTTTTATTAATATCAGTTGAAAATAGGTTTAGTGATGGTTGACGAGTCGAACATGATGCGCATGAAAATACCTGGGTGACTGATCCGTGTGAATGCGGTATGCAACGATGGTGGGTGAGTGGTCGCATCAAGCACCACGTCTCATTTCCATTCCATTTACTAGAGAGCCCAACGTCGAGTGAACTAGAATTGGAGAGACACCGTCACGAGACCATGCAAACTACCACGCTGCTTGTAAGTTGTAACGGGCAAAAGCGAGACGGACAACACTGAGCTCCAACCGTTTTGTTTGTGTTTTCATGGTGCGGCGACGACAGATCGAAATCGTATATGCGTTCGCGGCCAACGATAAAATAAATTGCATTACGCCTCGAAGAGCATAAATAGTGAAATCATCATCTCATATTGCATTAGCTGCGCTTGGCTTGGCTGACGCGATTTCCGAAATGAATTGAAGTAGTGATGATGAACTAAACAAATTAAATTTTACAACTTGTAAGACGTCTGTTCTGGCTGAGATGTAGCAGCGGAAACGGAATGGGTAATCCACGAAGACAAGAAGAATAACAAACCGAATAAACAAGTGGGGAATTTATATAGTGCTTTCTAACATTGTTACCAGTAGTTTCAAACAAAAAGAACAATTATATATATTTATACGCGCAGGGAATGGATAATGTAAAAAGTTTCAATTTGTCAATTATCTAGTCATTATAACCAAATATATTTCAAAGTTGAATTTATACAATTTTTTTATGGATAAACATTTATTTTTCAGCAATCTATAATGTTCCATTAAAATTGGATCAAAATAATAACATTATTTAAGTAAATGCGACAGCTAGCTCGACAAATAAATGCTAAATTGAATAATTGTATCGTGTAAACGAAACAGTTAAATATATTTGTTAACATCATAGCTAGTCATTTATTTGTACGGACAAAAAAAAAACAATTATTTCGCTTTCATTTTGTTGCGTTGAACAGAGTATATGCGCGGTAGGGAAAAAGTGCGTTAGACAAATACTCGACAGTTTAATTCTGAACGTGGCTGAGAGAAAAATTGTTGAATCATTTATCTTTGTTTTAAATAAAACAAAGTGATGGTTCGTTCCCACACTAATGGCCCCTGAATAGAGTTTATATTTTGATTAACTGCGTGGACACTGTACCGCAGACACATGCAGCATTGATACAAATTGCCGAATATGACAGTTCCCAATATAACGTATATGGACGAAATCAACTCAAACCATGACAAATGCTACCGTGCTGCTATTTATTCACCACTAAAAATATGGTTTGGTCACTAGGATTTATATTCGCACATATATATTCGGTAGATATGCAATTTAGATTTATTTCTGCACAAAAACATACATTTTTAGCACACCGTAACACTCTACTAGACTATTTAATAACTGCTAGTAAATTTCCTACTTATAAATTTACTTTTCCTATCCCAAAATGCAAAATTTTTTTAAAAAAATCTGCTTTTTTTGATATTGCGATAGAAATTTAAGTTCAATTTTATGTTGAAAGTAACAATTTGTACGTATTATTAAATAGAAACACGTTTGACTTAATTTTCTCGCTTACACTTTATAAAGTAATTTGTTATTCTAGGAAAATGTTGAATTAATTTATAAATTTTATGCTAGAATACTTCTATTCACGTAATGATGTGCAGAATAAACAGTGCGCAATGTCGAACATCCCAGACAATTAGTGTACTATTTTCCTAGTTTCCGCTAATGTCTTTTGGTTGAAACAGTGCAAAATACTCTTTACAAAATACATAAATTATATCATCTGTATTTTATGTGTTACAACATCATTAAAATTATGAATATCCATAAAAAGCCATTGTATACACATGTTGCTATAATAATATTGTTCCACCATAAAATTTAACCTACCACTAATAACTATTAACACAGGTTTATAGAATGATAACTGTAATACGTAATTGAACCTAAATATATTTACAGTGATATATAGTCAATTTATCGAAATACAATAAATCAAAAGTAGATTGTTTAATGATTTGTATTCTATGAAAAAATGTGTAGTTAAAAATATATTATTCTTGAAGAGACACCAAAGTGTACTAGTTATTTACATAAAAAACAGATCAAAAACGTTTAAGAGTATTAAAATATATTTAACGGAAAATCGATTCTATATTGTTTGATAAGGTTCTTTTCGATACTTGTTTGGCGCCATCGGGCTTGTACGCATAACGGACGAACCCATTCCAAGTCGTATTTTAGCATTCTCCATGCATTATATCTCTACCATAAAAAAATATTCCCGGGTACACTTTAATCGGATACTTTACGTGTTGGCCATCTAAAACGAGCGACTGGTAAAGAAGAAAAAGGCATGCCAATAGGCTAGCTTATTGGAGGGAGAAAGCTGGTACTCTTTAGAATACGCAAGACGTCAAATGCCAGATTTACGGCAAGCAGATATGGATTACTGCAAAAGGATTTATTCAAAAATTTTAATACTTGAAAGAACACTAATTAAATAAACGCAATTATTTATTATCTTCTATGCAATGTTTTGTTATATTTCAAAATATTTTTAATGATATAAATAAATGGCATAAAACTACTGGAACTTGATTAATTCTTATTTATATATTTTAATACATAACTGTAAAATTTATGTTATTATGTTCAGAGTATTTTTGATGTCTATAACTGTCTGTTTTTAAAATATGTAAATACAAATATTTCTATATGTCATTCATCTAATGTAAGATTTAAAGAATTTAATTTATATAGTAGGGAATGACAGACACTTTATCATTCATAAAAGAAAAATTTGAATTTACGGCCGTTAAGACGACTTTGAGTTAGACGATTCATGAACGATATTTGGTGAAGGCGCCAGTGCTGGTGGTCGTCCGCAAGACTACCTATCCGACGAGTAAATATTTGCGGAGTGTGACCGCGCGTGTTATGGGCACCCCAAAGTCGTCCGAGCAATGAAGAACTGTGCTGGACGAGTCCGCGAACCCTTATATGATTCACGCTATGGACTCAGTCCAAGCCAACATCATCAACTCTTGTGCGGTGCTCTAGAGTAAACACACACACACATACACTGCAATACCGTTTGTCTCAAACGCGGTTCATATTTTAAACTGATAATTCATCATATGCGATAACGTGAGCAAATACATTTCTGGGGAACACATTAACCCACTTACGTATGTATTACAATGGAGTATAAGTGCATACATTTATGTATATGGCAATTGTTGGCTATGGAAGACGAAGCATAAAAAGAATGAGACTGCGCTAGATATTATAGTTATCTGAGAACATTTTTTGGTAGGCAGGGAAAATATATAAATAAATATATATTTTTAGTATGCTCCGAAAAATGTATCAGTTAAATGAAGAAAATGAGTTTAATAAATAAGATAGTAGAATAAATGGTATTTAATATACATAGTATAGAAGAAATTTATGGTATATTTGTTTATTTACTTATATTTTATATCCAATTGGCTTTCATGCATAGAGCAGCATAGTTAAATAAGCAAAATATTTTCATCGATTTATGAGGCAATAAAATGCAAAGCTGCAAAACTGAAATGCAAAATTTCGAAATAGAAATATAAAATCCGCGAATGAAATTTAAAGTTGTAGACATAAAACAAAGTTTTATATTAGAAAACATACGCAAACTTTTTTAATGAAATATTAACAACGAGCATTTCATTTATGAACTGAAATTTATTTATGTAGGTCACATTCATAAATTCGTAATAATTATTTAACTTTCTGTTCGAAAACAATAGAAACAGGACACTCAAGTATAATTTAATTTTCTCATTACGCAAATACCGCATTTCTACAGCAGCACCAAAGAGAAACTGTCTCTCCAACTGTTAAGCTATGTAACAAAACCATAACGCACAGTGGTGGTACTCAATGAGGACGTTACCTACACACACCGACACACACATGCGATATTAACTTATTTAGCATTCGTATTTCATCATACCTGTAATTTATAGACAAAATTTCTAAGTAAAATATTGAAAAAGAAATAAATAAAATTACGATTTTAAAAACGATTATCTTTAGTTGTTATAATACTAATCGCCAACTGAAGCTCGATAGCTGAAAATTCCACTGTTACCGCAATATTTAACGAGGGAAATCTGAAAGGTAGCTACGAACCAACAACAAGAAGGAGAATAGTATTTCTACAGTGGAAATGAAATCAATTTTGTAAAGTTATTTATTTGATAATACCTTCAGCGAATGGTGACACACACCACTAGCGCGCAAGCAGTCACGCTACCGCCAGCCGTGCTTGCGCTAAAGACGAAGGAAGAACAACGTACGATCCTCTTTCCACTGACGAATTATGCGATTCGTGAATTGTGGAAAGATCGTTCCGTATGAATTCACCCAATACTTCGTGCATTCTAAGCGTTCCCCCTGCCATTGTCGCATAGCTATTCTCTGACAGGGCCGCAGATGAAATAACTTGGAGGTATTATGTATTATCGTGGGATCGTAAAGACTTAACTAGATTATAATCAGTGAGTCTGCTGGAATAGGAAGCGTCACATCAGGAAGCGAATGCTGCGGCGATGAATCGACTTTCCAGAACACAAGAATGACGATAGGATGTCGATTTATCTATAGTGTCTTTATTAGGATACAGAAAGCCACATACTTATTTCTTAAATTTTATGAAATAATGCCAAACGATAGAATCATGTGGGAACAATGCTAATATATTTGAATCGCATATAGTAAAATAATTAAGACTTAAATGCCATTAGTTTAAACAATTTGATTTGAAGTATGTTTACTAACAATTGTACAATGAGTATCTAGCAATTCGTTGTGATCAATAAGATCTTAAAAAAAACCACGTAAATAAAATAAATCTTCATTTTATTTTGCGGCAAAAAACATTTGCCGTAAAACAACGACTACAAATGTCTATGAAATTAACCAAATTTAAAACATGTTTAATTCTGATTAAAAGCTTCACAAAAACATCTATAATACTAAATCTTCCAAAACTCCGAAATAATTCGCATATATTTTTGTTTATCTGTCAGATGTAGAGACACGAGGCAGTGTACGGCATACGGCAAAAACGCGAACCAAGCTGGAGTACTCCTTTTTTCTCTACTGTCGAAGGTACAAAATTTATGTGTAGCGTTTATCTGCGCCTGAGAAGATAAATGGCGACACAAATCTGTGCAACAGTGTTTTCAGAAACAATCACTTAAATTACTAAAAATAAATAAATCCACTTTCTCATTTTCTGTTTCTGTTCTGCGCCGCCATGGTATATATGGCGGTATTGTCGGATACGCCGTTTATCAACCAATGGTCGTGAAGAAAGGAAATTAGAGGAAACGAGAGAGAAAAGATAGCGTTGGAATAATGCGTTCAACTGCATTATGCACATCGATGTTCTCAATTATCGTGTAATTTAGTAGTCGAACTGTAGTTTACAGTAAGTGCAGACACAAATTACTACTACTACTTGCATGTAAACAACTCTTACAAGACTGCAATTTTTTTTATTGCATAAAGTTTATTTTTTATGTAAAATTCAAGTATGTAAGGTCGCATAAAAATGTGCAATTTCACTACACAAAAAATTATTATTAAAAATTCACATTACAAGACCTATTTTTTTTAAATACGATAATTATAATAATACTTATTTTATAGTAATAAAAATTTATATATATATGTTGAATTTTCGAAAGAAAACTAAAAGTGTTTAGTTCATTTTTTCAGATTATGGCGAAAAAAAAACATCATTATTGAAAACATATAATTATTGTTGGCCTTAATTAACGAATGCAATAATAATTTATTGTCTTATCTTATATTAATGATCAATAATATATTAAGCGTTATAGTGAAAATTTCTGCAATTATGAAGAAAAGAAATCTATATTTTACCAATTTTTAAATAGCATTTTTTCGCAGGAATTAAACAATATCGAGGTGTTTCCTTATATTTTATTGTAAATGCTTTGAATTGACATTTATAAAAAATAAATATTTAAAAATAGCTGAACTTTTACATTTGTAAATATATTTTTAAATCCATTTATTTTTATTTAAATATAGACTAATTACATTAATATTTCATGTTTTTTAAATCTGTATAATTATAAAAACAATACATTAAAATTTAAGTAAATCAAGTCATTTAATAATGTGCAGATTTAAAATGTAAACATCCTATTTGTATGCTACCGGAATTAAAGTAATTATATCAGTGAGTGTAAGTATGAAAATGCAAACTTTCAAAGCAAGCAAGCAAGCAAGCAAGCAAGCGATGAAACTTCAAAAAGCGAACTTTCTACAATGTAGAATATCAGGATGACACTGTCTCAAACAGTGTAAACTCTAAATGAAATAATATTTACAGATTAGTAATTAGTTTGCGACGAAAGTGATAGTAGCAACGCGTTACAACCGCAGTGACAAGCTAACGAAGCGTGTTGTTATACGATGATGTTCTTTCTATCCGTCTTCTTTACCACACTTTTTGGTGAAGGTGCCGTGGTGCCAGCGTCGTCGAGCAACCAACTTAAGATTAATGGCAACATCTTTCCAAATTAGCCTAATCTTGTTTAAATATGAGCGCGGTAACATTGGCCTACGTGACGCAAATTTTATCGTATTCATTTTAAGTGTGTATATCTCCGAATTGAATTTCAAATTCATGGAAATGAGACTGGTGCACAGTATAGCATACCATCGCGACGTTCTCTAACACTGTACCGTTCACCGTCTACTTACAGTGGTTTCTACACGTGCTGTGCAAATGTATGTGTGAGTATATTTATGTAGGTGTACACCATCGTTCGCTGGTACGTATAATGTAGACTTTTTGTGGTATTCGTTCTGTGTTGTGATTTCTTTTGTTTCTTCGTTAAAGTTTCATTCGCTTATTCTGTTTTATATGCTCGTTACTATTTAGATTTCGCTGTACTTTACTCAATGTTACGTATATTATAAAATAAATAATAATATAATAATAAATATGATTTATCGATTTAAAAAATGTTCTAAGAATAGAAATTTTTTTAAATTATTTGTTATAAGAGTGGTTGTTATATTTTCTAGAACAAATAAAATAAAATCGTATAAAAAAAAAAAGTCTGAACATTTTATGTTTATTGTAAAATTTTAAATAGAAATGTGAAAAATGAATTAACATAGTTTGCCATTCGATAAATATTCTATAGATAGTAATGGAGGTTTGTTTTAATAATACCATCAAAATTATATGATTGTGTTAGCTACTATTCTAATTAAGAGCGTTACAATAAAAAAAAAATCATTCTAAGTGATAACAAAAACATTGATGACACGAAAGATACTTGATTTTATGTTTTTAGCACTTCAGATTTTAGAACGTGGTCTGAAATTAGAGATATTAAATAATTATGATTTTAATTTCATCGCGGGGAAGAGTTTAAACAACGAGTATTCCTCTTTAAGAAAGGTTTTATCATCATATCGTTGTCTATCTCATGATGATATCAGCCACATAAATCTGTATATAAAAGTAATAGCTTATAAAACTCGAATGACGTCAAATAAATGGAATGAACGACATTAATACCCCGGTGCTGTCTATGGTTAATTCTCGTCGCAACGATGGGAAGGTATTATCCGTCGTGTTTCATGTCAGCTAGTGTACACCGCTCTTCCGGTTGGTCGTTCGACGTTCTCGTCATTATATCACGCCTACTCCTATATAGCTTTTTCTGATTTACTTTTTTATTGCTGAAACTGAAAGTTTTTGTACGCATTTCGGATTAAACTAAATATTTTTTTCTGTCGTTTCCTACAGTGGACCTGACAGGATAAAGCATTAAGTATTAAAGAGGTACTTGGGGATTGAGTGGCGTTAGATTATTTAACATTTCAAAGTAATCAAGCAGATGAAAACATCTTTCTTTAAATATTTTTAATTTCGTATCATGAATAATTAAAGTATCATTAACTTTAAATATACTGATATAAAACATGTTGAATTTTTATTCGCAGTGTGTATGTTGTGTATCGATTTAAAAAATAATAATGCAATGTTTGTTTAAAAGTAACTTTTTTTGTGTTCATTCAAAAAAAGTTCGTCCAACCATCAAAAATAAACCATTATTGAAAATATTAGCTTCAACAAAACAATAAAAATCTGAAATCGCTGTATCCAATTATATATTTTTTTGTGTAACACAATCCAGAGATAGAATAATATAATGGATATTGATCCATATTTTCAAATTTCAATTGAATTATGGTTATACGCATTAATACTTTTAAATTTGAATAAGTTAAAGTAATTTTTAATGTAAACCAATTTACCATTATATAGTGTTAATTGCATTTATTAAAACAATTGTTTTTTTCTAATTATTGCCGTAAATAATTATCTTTTATGATCTCTAAATCAATATTATTATAATTTAATATCTTATTATTATCTGAGAGAGTAAAAGGTTTAGCAATAAAACTATTTTATTACTGCTTTATTTTCGAGGATTGAATTTGATTTACATATTTTATGATTCCCATTGCATATGTTTCGAAGTTATAAAATCAAAATACGTAATTCTGTTTCTCGTAAATCCATTTCTTTAGTTTGTAATATGTTAGAATCTCGGTACTCCTTCAAGAATATAGTGCTATATCCTTAGAATGAGGAATTGGTTCGTTGTGCTCGGTACATAGCTACTTCGCCTGCCTCGCGTCTGTGATACGGGGTATCCATTTCGCTGGCCATTTACACTTTGAAATAGTCTCGCTGAGAAAAGATTTATCTAGAAGCAAGCCAGGAGCTGGCTTTAATACAACTAGATTACCATATTTCCGCTATAACTTGAACGCACTACAGCATCGAGCGACGCGGCAAATTATAGTACTTTTAGAGTAGCTATGCTAGCGGCGGCTACGTTACGTTACGTTACTTTACGTTGTGGAACAAGAGTGTCATCTTCTTTCTATAGTTAGTTGGTAGATGTTTCATTGAAATTCGACATTGGACGTCGTTAGTTTGATATTCTGTTCATGCAGTTAAAAACGTTTCCATGAAAAAGGTGCAAAACTCTATAATTTAATTATAGTACAACTCCACAACGTACAAATAAATAATAAGACTTAATAAATGATAAAACCTGTACCTGCACTTTCGTATTGAATTTTTTATTTGTTTCTTCAATTAAAATGAATTTTAAGAAAAGTTCTGAAATTCAATCCACGTAGATTAAAATAGTGAAAATTAAAATAAATTTTACGCATGGAGTTTCAGAAATACGACTGTTGACAATACGAGTGAAAGCAAAACACATTAGGTTAGGAAGTATGTGTAGCCGACTAACGTAACCGTCATTAGTACCTTTTTGGGGTCAGTTGATAAGAAGAATGCATTAATGAGTGTCTCTCATGAGGTTCCCTAGTAATTTTATTTGTGATTTAGCTAATTTTTTTTACAAATGAAACTTGCAATTGAAGTATAAAGGGAGAAAAT
This sequence comes from Nebria brevicollis, assembly GCA_944738965.1. Lineage (NCBI taxonomy): Eukaryota > Metazoa > Arthropoda > Insecta > Coleoptera > Carabidae > Nebria > Nebria brevicollis. The sequence goes on along the minus strand of OX122901.1, from coordinate 14,089,239 downwards.
ATGATATAATGAAGATTCAGCAAGTTTTTTAGCATCTTCTGAAAGTAATTTGTAACATTTTAACATTTATACCAGAACGGTAGAAGGCTATTTTTTTTTTTTTAATATACATTTTGCAACGCGAAATGAAATAGTATTTTTGAGAGATAATATATTTGAATAGAAATAATCTTTCTATTAGAAAGACATGCTCTTTCAGTTTAATATATTTTTCAATGAACTTCACTTCAGAAGCATCATGCAAACTTTGATAAATGCACCATCTAATTCAAAGATGATTATTTATATGTGCAATTTTTTACAGACTCATTCATCAACTTTATTGGCTGTACCGAAATAAAGCTAAAAAATCTCATTTCCGCAAAAAATAATTAAATTTCGAGAAATACTATAACTTTTTTTGAAGAGCGAACATTGCAATAAGAATTAAGTTTGCCGAAATTATCGATCAAAGCTATTAGTAATATTATTGGCAATAAAATCGAAAACAAAAAGAAATATATTCCGCGTATTAAACATATGAAATATTATAAGCTTACTCTTCAACAATTTTTTTATTTCCACTTTGAAAACTCCCAGAAAATATTACATTGCAGGAACAAGATGAATTAAATAAAAAAAAATCGAACAAAGCGTTATCAGATTGTAATTGCCTTTGCCCAGACATTCTATAGCAGTCTCAGTGTCCTTTTATTCTTTTAAGGTGGAAGAACGGTTTAAGTGGGGGGAGGGGGCACCGTTTGTTTAATTAGGAATAGATTGGGCGCGCATATATCGAGTGTAATTGGGTTTACGGGGTTCGTCGCTGCCCGTATCGCTGCCCGCCGGCGCAGAAGACATACATAGAACGACCGACTAATTTCACACAAAGCTCCTCGAAAACGAAGCCCGTTCTTCCGGTCCCTTATATCGCTGGACACGAATGTGATGATGCACAAAGAGAAAAACGAACGGTACGTCATCTCTTTGAAGTTTTGGTTTGTTTTCGATGAGTTTGTTGCCCATTCTATATGTTTATTCTTTATTATTCCGAGCTTTGTATGTGGTTATATATATATACACACACACACACACACACATATATATCTCACGAAATAGAATAATTTTGCAACAGTTAGTTATGTTTTATTTTATTAAGAATGCATGGCTGCCCGGAAAGAGTAGACGAATACTCGATAGAATTTCGTTTGTTTAACGTCGAGAACTAAGCGATAGCGTTAATGTTGTAACTTTAGATTACATTACTGATGGTTAAAAAAAAATGTTTGCGAAAACTTTGTGAATAACCCTTGTTATTCGAGTTGATTGATCGAACAAAAACATCAAGTAAATATTTACCGAAGCAAAACTCCGAATCATATTAACGTTACAGTTGAAATTGATATTTGACTTGCTGTTTCTACGAACATACATCTAATGAAATTTGATGAGAATGCTAAAATGAAAATGACGTAGAACATAAACGTACTGTTGTTTCTAACTTTGTAAGCACAACAAGAATATATGAAAACTACACAACGAGACCATTATAGCGTCATTGCCATAAATAAAAGAACATTCATTGAAATTAAACTTAAATTAAAATTGTGTTCGAATTTTATTTAAATTTAAAATAGAAAATAAATGCAGTGATATTGGAAATCTGAATTTATTATTATATAATTAAGGAAGTTAAATAGATTTAAAATGGTAAATTAAGTGAAAATAACCTGCTTGTAATGTAACCTCGAACATATCAGTCCACTGTATGTTTGTGTCGTAGCAAATACGAATTCATGATTTACGACTGTAATTTTTCTGCTGCCATTCGTCGATCGTACAAAATGAAAATGAACCACGTGAAATTTTTATAGAATATTTTAAATTTTATGTCTGCACATAAAATGGCAGCAGTATAAATTTATTGCAGCAACCAAATCATGGTATCAAAAACTCCATGCGTGAATATTAATTTAGTTATCGATAAATCTGTGCACATCGTAATATTTCATATATGCCAATGTATGCGCATTTCAAGGAATCTTTATTTAAATTATCATATTGAGTCTAGTAATTCTTTGATAAAAAACAACTGTATATGTATATGATTGGAACTATTAAAATTTTATTTAAAAATATTTTTATGTATATATATATATATATATATATATATATATATATATATATATATATATATATATATATATATATATATATATATATATATATATATATATATATATATAATATATATATATATATATATATATATATATATATATATATATATATATATATATATATATATATATATATATATATATATATATATATATATATATATATATATATATTATATATATATATATATATATATATATATATATATATATATATATATATATATATATATATATATATATATATATATATATATATATATATATTTATATTTATATATTTATATTTATATATATATATATATATATATATATATATATATATATTATATATATAAAATATTTCATGGATGTACGATACGAATTGTTACTACATAAAACAGTGTGATACTTTGTATATGCTATTGTCTCGTATTGAAACACAGATTTACTCCAGATGTTTTCTTGAAAATATCGCCGTAACTCAATAAACGTCTATATATACAACACATAGCAACAATGCATAAACTGCCTGTCCTGCCCATGTCGTTGTATTTGTTATATACGCGGCTGGCGATCACGGACTATATAGAAACAGGATATACAAGGTATATATATATTTGTACATACACACGATTGAAAGAGAGAACGGACACATACGTTTATCGATGGTTCAAAGACCCCATATATCAAAATGAAACTACTGAGACAATATTTCATCATATAACTTCCCTGCTTTGATGTTTATTTTGTATAGCGCATTTCGTTGTCCTAAATATCCTTAGGTATACAGGGTGACTTACGTTGCGATAATTCATTTTTATTATATTTTGGTTATAAGTAAATTAATTAGGATAAATAATACTCTGGAATGCAGTAAATATTTAATAAATATAATTAGACTCAACGTTGCTATATCTCGTTTTCATCTGAAGAATTGGTATATATTTATGTTCCAAATCAATATTGTAACTATTTTTACTGTAAGTGAAACTTTTATTCAGGAAACATGCATTTCCTGTTTGAATATTCTTTTCAATATCTATTTTATGAAATATGTTTAGTGAAAAAGTGTTTGTTCTAAATATGTATACATTATAAAAAATGAAGAATATGTGTAAGAATTATATTTGTCGAAATTTTTATCAATTTTTTTAATTACTTAAAGAGAGTTGGAAGAATTGTGCTTGCTTATTTATAAAGCGAATTCAATACCACGAAATGCTGAACCTCCCTGTATATGAAACAAATATGTGGTTATATCTATGTCTGAATACTTGACCGTTGTATAGGGGCATGGAGGCTTTTATAAACGAGTTCATTCGAAGCTTGTGTGTATTCTGAACACGGATTCGCTGAGTGACATAGCACGTGCCATGTAAACACTGTGCGCAGCAGTCCAGCTGTGATGTTAGCCAAACGCAGTTGTTTACTGTCAATGTAGGTAAATAGTATTGAAAAAGCTCGGCTAAGACGTCCTCATTCTATCCTCAAGCTCGAATGTCTTCGCAAATTCACTTTATGAAATCGTTGCTCCCAGTTTGCTTACTTCGTCTACCAGTACCGTCTTATCCCAAAAATATATTTATCCTACTTTCGTCTAAGCCCATTTATACTGTTATAAAAAGCGATATAAATACATACAAAAAAATACTGCTCCTTTAGGAATGAGAATAATATTTTATGTTAATGTTAATAAATTTTTGAACGAATTACCAAGCGCTTCAAAATATTTGAATACAGTTCTGTTTCATTCCATTTTCTTCTGCTTCCTCTTTGCTTACTTTCGCCTACTGATTCTTTCTAACGGATACTTTAAGGCTCTATCTATCTTTCGCGGAAGGCAAACTCCTTTGTATGCAAATATAGAGTTTTCTTTTGTATTGTTTTAATCCCAGCTACTATCTTTTCTGCTTGCTACTGTTCTTTAAACAAACAATAACGTCCTTGCCTGTACAAATAACGATGATTTGATTTACAGAAAACGAAAATGTTTACTGCTATATATCATATTTGAGAAATGAAATGAAATATTGAATAATGTTTGCAAATTTTATTAAAATACACTTTTCTTTCAAATGTAAGAAAATATGATTCGTGTTTAATCTAGATAAACACTGATCTAAATTAAACTTTAAGATGAAAATGTATAATGTTATTTTTTTGAAGAAAATTATATTAAACCTTTCAGGTTTAATATAATTTTGAGTTATAAATTGGAATGGATCATCAAGGCGACCTAAATAGGGAAACTTCCATATAAAGTAAATTTAGCGAATCGCGATTGTCAACAATCAAATTTGAACACGTAAATGTCCATTTAGTTACCGTCAACGTTAACCGTCTGATTCACAACGAGCACATGAAATATTAAATTTATACGGCAATAAAACAGCTATTGATAGACCGTAAACACTTAATCCGGAAAACATGCCGTTTTCCGCGTACATCCCCTGCTTTGATACAATCATAAACACATCGTAAACTCGACTCGCTTTTCACTTGTGTTCAACGGATGGATGTGCACTCATTAAACTTTAAATCTATACCCATACATATCCCCTATGCCGTACGTAAAAGAAATCAATGCTGACACCCTGTTGATCGTTTGGAATGCATTAAAAAAACAGCAACTGACAAGAGTTGCTACTATAGAATGCACGTTTAGTTTTTGCCATTTTTGCATTCAGTATGAAACTTGAATCGAACAACAAATACTTTGTAAAAAATATATCGCATCCAAAGAGCTATTTTGAAAATGAAATCAATTTGTATAAAATATAGGACGAATTCATTTTAATAAAGCAAAAGAATTAATGTTGTATAATGGCAAATGTCGTGATTCATTTAGACATGTTATTTTTCCGTGTCAAGTTCCTAAAATACTATTATTTCGAAAGCCACGCAATTTCCTAAAATGACGGTGTTCTTTCATGTAACATTTCCCAACAGTATATCATAAGGGTTAAAAAGGTAAAAAGCAATCAAAACCTTTAATTATCTAAAACCTTTGTTACTAAATCACTCAGTTAAAATTGTGTAATTTCCCAGAAGAATTCTTTCCTTTGTGTCGTCTCATTGAATTCACAGAATTTGAATTTTAAATTTTAATAAATTTGGTTGTAGTACAACATGATTGATTGTTTAATTCTATAAAATTAAATATGAAATTAAATTTTCCAGTTGAACATTATGTTAAGAACACGTTGAGTAAATTTCGTTAGCATTTTTCGTTTCTGTAAATTCTATAAATGTTTCAATTAAAGGCAACGAAAGTCATTATTATTAAATTTTATGAGTCAGCAAATAGAAAGAACGCACTGGTTGAATCGCTGAATCAGCTTTTTTCATTTATCGAGAGAAACCGGTGCGATGCCGATGCCATGCCGACCAAACAGAAAACGGTTATTATTGAGGCCACTGAAACTGGAATAATATGTATAATTTAATGGTATTTACAGAGACTGTAATAAATTAAAATGTTGCGATATCCTATCAGAGATATTGTTTGTTCATCAACAAAAAGTATTTTCCAATTATAACTTCAAATATAAATTCACATTAACATTTCTACTGAACGATTTCATAAATTGAGGAATCAATTTTTCAGGGAATCCTATAGATTTGTTTTTATCTTGAATAGTTTTGTTTAGTTAATATACACAAAAAATAGTTCTTAGTTTAGGTAGAAACTGAATTTAAAGAAGTATAAATAGGTTCTGGACTATTTTTCCATTTCAATATTTAATTTAAACGATTTCGTGTAGATTACAAATTAAATAAATTTATTTAATGTGTAGTTTAAACTTATGCCTCGAATTTAAATAAACCATGTGAGTACCGTGACATCGGAGGCTCGTAAACATTGGTAATTATATATTTCTAAATCAGGATGATATGTATTGTAAATATATAAATAATTATACGCCCGCTACAAATACACGAGTGACCACTTAATATATTCGAACAGTACGTATGCTAAAAAAAAAAAAACAACAAAAACCGCTAACCGTGAAATAAAAACATTTGATCTGAGTAATGTTCTCCGACCAGTGTAACGATCGGAAATAAAAACAAGTGGTAAACTCACATTATAGCGTTCATGAATGTTTACGTACTTTGTAAATCACTAGTAATATATTAAAATTCTAGTAGCTTGGGCGTTTTCTACTTCTTCCCCATCTTCGTCATGCAATAAACATCAACTATGTTTTATTGCGTTATATGGACCGTTTGAAATGGTGTGTTAAATCGATGAACCTAAGACGACATTAATTACAGGGTAAATATGTAATAATAGCATTTCCGTTTCAATTTTCTTGGGTCGCTAATTATATTAGTGGAAAATTCAAATGATATTTACAAGGGAAAACAGGCATTTTTTAAATTTTGGACTTATCACATAAATCAAATAAATATGATAACTATATGGTACAAACTACGATGATCTTGGTCTTTAGTTTGTGCTTAACCGATTTCTTTTTCAAGATAATGTCAGACATATATAACATCAAAATTATAATAAATGAAATTGAAGTCTGAATCCAGTCATAACATTTAATAAATCGCATCAACGTTAGGATATTCGAAATGAAGCATTACACAATTAATTTATATGCATTTATTGTGATATTTTTCCAATTATTCATGATCCATGGAAATCAACAAGATTTGAAACCGTTCCAATTTAACAGTGACATTCGTGATATTGAAACGTTGAGAGAATTTAATACATTTTATGATGCAGTTTTATATTACCCTTATATTATTATTTATGTTTTGTATCAATAGGTTTATGTAAAAAAAAAACTGTATTCAGTTTTAGATAAGAAAATAATTTTGATTTGTGTGACAGTGCATGTTCGTACTTTGTAATTTTGATATTTTTTACTTTCTTATACGCAGTATAAGTAAGTATTGTAATCATGAAAAATTTCGAACTCGAGATTTTAACGGAAATATACGTTTTGACCTTCCCTGAATCGATTCCAACTATTTTTGGAATAGCGTCCGTCTGTGTGTGTGTGTGTGTGTGTGTGTGTGTGTGTGTGTGTGTGTGTGTGTGTGTGTGTGTGTGTGTGTGTGTGTGTGTGTGTGTGTGTGTGTGTGTGTGTGTGTGTGTGTGTGTGTGTGTCTGTGTGTGTATGTGAGCGCCCTACAGCCCAAACGGCTAAAGGGAAAATTATGAAATTTTAAACTTAAGATTTGTATATGCCTGGCACGAAAACCTCCTATTTTTTAAATATAAATTCACTTATATATTTCCATCCAACTTGATATGAATCAAATCAGTATTAGTATAGGTAAGTTCGTAAATTAGTTTTCGGCAGTACTTATACGGATATTTCTTGCTTGCGACTGGCTTGTGCGTCAGGTGAACCGTTAAGAATATCTTACTCGTATTATTGCCGGGCAATTAACTGTTGTTTTATGACTTCGTTTCTATCATTAAAAACTTAGCGCAGTGGTGTTTTCTCATCCCATTGTGCTACATCTTCATTGTTCTTATATTAGAGTAATATTTCCGATTTGAATATATAAAGAAGATTACCCTAATTAATATTTAGATAATAACGAAATATAACGTAAAATATATATATTTCGTATGTGTTTCATTTTTTTTGAAAAGATATGCAACTTAAAGCCTTATTAAATATGAATATTTTAGAGATATAGCTAATAAAATTAGTTTATAAATCTGAAATGTTTATATATAATCATGAAAGATGATTTAAAAATAACATCATTAGAAAGTTACAGAAAGTATCTCATTAAAAAATTTCAAGAACGTATTCGTTTTACTGTGTGTATGAAGTCGTTTCCTGAACTTCCGGTAACAAACGAACAATGGATTAAGCGATGTATACATACTAATAATAGCCGTCTTGCAGATTTCAAACGTTTTTTTTTTTAAATAATAATAATAATGCTGGGCATTGTGGCAGAACATCAATTCAAATATCCGGGAGCTACGCGCAGTGATGATTTGCATATCTGATTTTTCATTTTTTTCTTACACATCTGTTGCCAGACCCGAGTGCTATAGTCTATTTCAAGATATATTTGAAACATTTTTATAACAAATGGTGCTATAATCTATTGAAATATTAGTATAATGTACAAATTTCTGTAAATTTTATTTAATAATAACATGTGCGCAATACATTTTAAATTTGTTGATAAAAGCAAACTTATGAATTTTAATCCTTTACCTAATGTCAAGTTTGTTTTGAGATATTTAATATCTCAGAGAGAACAGACTTTATATTGGATGTTCGCCAGTCAGATAACCAAATCACAGTAACAGCGCTCAGTTAACTGATACAGCAGAGAGATTGCCAAGTATCATCATGTAATCCGATAGCTGCTTTCGTTTGTGTGGATAGCAATTGGCTACGTCCCATATAAAGCAACAAGTATGGTGTAGATGGTTTTCTATCGGACGTGAATACTCGCCAAAAAACTATCCGACATCTCGTAAATGGTTTTAATCAGCCATACACTCTTGAATTATAATCGTGAAGATGCTAGAAAGTAAGACAAACTTATCGGTTTGGAAAAGCATGTTGATTCTTTCACCAACTTGAATATCTGATCGTAATAATTTCAATTTAACTTCTAGTTCTTATAAAGTACTTCATATCAAAGATGTAAGATTTAAAAATTGTAAAAGTGGACGTAATCAAAATTGTAACTGTATTAAGTTTGAAAAAAATTAAATTCAACATTATGTAAACTGAATACATTTCCAGAATATTTGGTCTCAAAATAAATCTAATCAAATTGGAGTAACGGATATATTTTATCCATATAGAGTATCCGATGTTTATTTAAAAAAGTTAGTATTGTTTGAAAATATTTAAAAAAAAAAAACTGATGCAAATAAAATTCTACAAAAATATAGCAAATACAGGTATGTATTCGGTAAATAGACTTTGTTTATTTACTACAAACAGGGTAAAAATCGAGAATTAATTTGTTTACTACGCATTTGATGTTTGAGGCAACAATTTAATGAGTAAACATCCGTATATTGCTGAATGAATGCATAGTTACATACACACATACGCACAGTGTGTGAGAAAGTAAAAATATTACATTTGCAATCGAACAATTAAATTACACTAATGGAATTTGAGGGCGCAACAGTTTCGGTTCGACAAAATAATCATTTTAAAACTATAACTTAATAACGCAATCATTTAACAAATATATTCACCATCATCTATTGCAAAATTAATATTATATTAAACTGATTTGTTTATTGATATTTTAAAATTGTATTAAGCTAGTTAAAACATTTTTTTTTATTAATCCGTGTACTATTAAAATATATTAATGAATGTTGGTTTTGAACATTTAAAATATTAAAGAAAAAGTCAAGCAACCATTTTCGGCAAATGAGTAATTTTCGATGGAACTAAATCATAGATATTAATTAATTTATTTCTAACGCAATTTCCATAAGACTAACCATAGACCCTACGCAAAAAAATGCATCTGATATTTTGAAACGAAGCTTCAATATGTGAAGCAAATGCCAGCTCATATATATGTTGCGCACATTATGCGAGGCAATTTTTGCCCTCGCCTTTATTACATTCATCTGCTTAACGTGCTGGAGGTATTTTCCGATATGTCAATAACTTCCATATCGGTATGACGATATTTTAATGATGCAACGCCGATACACTCCTTTCAGGGGTCGTGACTATATTGGATCAAGTCAAGGTGCTTCGAGATATTCGATATACGTGGTGGGAATGGCGGAATGTAGGTTTCCTTATGTGCGTACACCTTTGATGTTATCAAGCTTATTTTCGATGCTGGAGCATATTAAAGTTTGCTTATACTAATAACACATTCTCATATAATATTGTGTATATATAGCAAATAAATTCAGTGTTTATAACTCCTTCGAAAACTTACAGATAATATTTTAATATATTTCAATATGCAATAAATAACTTGAATATTAAATATTATTGGTATAGCGTAGCAGATAAATGGTAATTTTGATGCATACGAGATGTGATACTTGACTAGAATTTTGATGTATGGAATAGAAAATATTACAAGTATGAAAATGGCTACACTCAAAAAAGAAGATTCCTTGCTGGTCATGATGAACATACGACCAATATACGTGAATATTAAACTGAGCGAATACAATAATAGACCATGTGTGATAGATTTGTTTTGTTTGATTATAGTTGAGTTTGTAAATGAGTTAAGAGTAATTGACTTTTTATAAATGGAGTAAAGAAATTCAGGTTGTGTTATAGTTGCTTTAAAAGCTGTTGAGAGTATGATTATTAAAGATGAAAATGCAATTATAAGGAAATGAATCGAATTTGAAGTATCGTTGAATCTAATGTAATTACAGCTTGTATTTCAAGTGAGGAAATGTAGCATATACAGTTCAACAAGCACATATTACCAGTCACACAATTTCTATATCGGTTTGGACATTTTAAAGAAATAGCAAGTAGAGTGTATACAGATAGCACACCGCGACGATCTCGCACGAAACCGATTACGCGAACGGGTAGATTCGAACGTACGAAACTCCGGTTGGGGGCAAGTCATAAGGTAATGTGATTTTTACCGGATGCGACACGTTGTGCCCCCACAGCGGATGCACACGTCACCTCGAAATAAACTCGGTGGATTTTTATAGAAACGGTCACAAAAGCAAACAAACCAGTCATGAAACCGCTACGAGAAAGACCGCTGGGGATTTAGCGGACACGATACAAACTCGTTCTCAACTACCTTGCTCGACTAGACTTTTATAAATATCTAGGCTCGTATTCACATCTTTCCATTAACTCTATACTGATATAAACATAAAAGATAAGGTAAAATAAATTAAATATTACACAACAGACAAGTGATACAAAAAGCTCTTCCATTCTAGCTTTTGTTTTCAAATATTCTTTGTTTATTTGCACTTAACTATTTAATCTGCTATCATGAAATCAAATTGTGTATTATAACACATTTTATAAAAGCTAACGATGGACTATTAGAAGAAAAACAAAGAAGATATTAAATAACCGCACTAACGCTGAGGTATAGTAAACGATATGAGCAGTAGGGAGGCAAATGCCTAAATGCGTACTGCTGCGTTATAATGAAATTTCATCGCACTCTCTTTTTCTTTTTCTTTATCATTTCTCTTTTGAACTCACTTCATCGTCGTACCCGAGAATTGTGTTTACGAGCGACTATGAATGTGCTTATGCCTTTCGATGCTTCGCCTTTTCTAAAACAAATGAACGACGCAAATCGAAGCAAACCTTGATTACTTGCATTCAAAAAAAGTTTTAATTATTCTTTATAAACGGTTAGTGGAATTTTATTAATAAATTTCTCGAATAAAATTGAAGAATTTTATCAGATTTTTAACTTGCTGTATATAAAGTAGATGGATTGGTTTGATTATGAACCAATTTCTAATTTAAAAATTAAATATAAAGTTTCAAATTATAAATTATATTGCAAAGTCAACATTCTTCCTGTTTATTAAATATATCAATTTTAATTTACGCAATTGTAGCAGTTATCAAAATTGAACAGATTCTCCTAAGAGAAATCCTGACATGGTTTTACCACCATACCGTATGAAATATGTCCTCCGCAAGAATTGTTATATCTTTGTTCCTTAAATTAGTAACCTTTCTTATATATGAAAGCACCTACATTTCAATAAATATAAATTTGATATATGAAGAAATTTTTTTTGTTTTGATTAATTTAAAAAAATGTTGGTCATGTTCATCAGTAAAAACCTAAATTAAATTCAACTAGTAACATGCTAGATTAATTAGAGAATAGTATTACAAATTTCGCGTCTAATACATTAAGATCCAAGCGTTTTCCGTAACGCTAAATCTAAAAAGAACAAGCAACAAATAATGGCTTTTCCAAGGCTTGTTTACGACAATTGTATTGCAATTAAATTTTAAAGATGTATTGATTGCTTTGCAAATAAACGAATAAAAATAAGTTTTCTTTAGTATTTCTTTGACCATTTCCTATTTATCGTAACAGTCGCTGCTCGAAAAAAAATATCAAAGGAAGACATCCTAGTATTTGGGATAAAAATAAATTATTTCTCGTGCAGTGTTTGCCTCACTGTGCACGCGTTGTTTTTGTTTTCGTGTTTTACGAGTTCGAGATTACGTAACGACGTGCGATGTGTCTCCGTGCAAGATTAGCGGTCGCCAAAGACGTTTCATGTTATCTCTGCAACAGTATAACAAAGAATCGAATCTTTCCTTTATTTCATAGGTACTGATTCCTCGTTTGGTTGACTGCGATTTTGCTGCCGCTTGGACAAAATAGTTTTACGAGGCGATATGATAAGTTTATTAGCGTAGCATGTCGTTTTCTGCCCGTAAACGGACATCTGCAATAGACCAATTTTCATGTACATTTTATGTTTTGGCTAGACTAGATTACTTCAAAATAATTTTTGTGTTGACAAAATATTGCTTTGATACAATGTGAATATAGTTTTAACTTCTCATATAAATTTATTTTTCAGGTAATGATTTAAAAAACGATTTATTCTTCATATATATATGATTATTGATATAATTATAATACGATATCAAAATTAGGTAAAATAATATCATTTAAAACCGAAATATTGTAAGTCATATCTCATTGGATTAAATCTACATAATTTTACATATCGTCTATAAAGGACCTAGTAAAGTTCAAAGAAATCATGGACGAAGTTGACATTTCACAGGATATTGCACAGACTAATCAACAGAACTTGATAGATTATAGTTAGGTGATGTATATGATATTAGTACACCCCACAAAACCTCCAGAGAGAAATATAATCGCAGTTTAATAATTATTAGTTGGTAAGATACCAAATCGATAGTTGGGGATCAGATGTGGTTAGTCAGTCTCGTATGACTCACGGAGGGTTCATTTTCATAGTTTAAACAAAGATAGGAGATAGCTATGTGTAATTTCAATGCAATATTTGATGATGTGTTCCTTATAGTAAAATTGAATTTCTAATTTTACTGACTAAATTCTTAAATCAAATTTAAAATTATTTTACACTTTAATTAAGCAATGAAGAACAAAATTTGATTTATTCGTCTCTTTTTTAATTTTCAGTTCAATAAACAATATTTTTGATAAATGTTAAAATCTATTGAACTTTCCACATTGTGAACACACAACTTGACAATACGGACAATAGACAAAACATTGTCTATTACTTCAAGTGAAACATATTTCTATGTTATGTTCTACGTTCTATAAGAAACACCAGTTAATAAGATTACATTTGGTTTCAATAGAAGAAAGACCGAAGTATACGTTGGCGTGTGCAGATTTTCATTCGCACGAAAGCATATGGTGTGGTAACTTGCCTATCATCTTTTAAAAGCAGACGGTACTGTTACACAACGAACACTTTTCTCATCTTGTGCAAGGCGATTGGATCTTATTTCTTCCCGATTACAATCTGCCAATTCTATCGATTCAAGTTCAGTAGAACGTAATGAATTATAAAAAAATACATAGCGAAAACAATAAAAGGAAAGATTTAACGAGTGAGAAGTGGGACGAGATTTTTATTTCCAGGGAAACGAACTTAGATGTATTTATCTTTCTATATAAAACGGATGTGCGTCATACTACAAAGAAAAATATTAAACGGAAACTTCTAAATCAAATAATAATAACAAACTTATGACATCTTGTTAAATTACATATCTGCAGTTTCAAATATATTATTTAACAAATTATTAGTTCTATTTAAATACAATTTATAATTAGGTATAACCATTCGATATTAAAAAAAAAACCGAGACAAGTAAAAATATATGAGTGACACATATGTTTTTCTACAATTCTAACTTTCTTCTCATATATATTATTGACATCATTATTTATTAATTTTTATCATGCAATATCAAACATTATTATATATTTCTTGGTCAATCATTTATTATTTGGTAATTCTCAAAACTATGCAATTAATTTATCTATAAATCTTATGTTAAGTATCAAGTTTTACAATATTATATGATAATATAAACAGATCATGTAGAATATGGTTAATTTGGATGTTTAATCAAGACGATTAATTTCATAAAGAAAATCTTTCGTTTAAGAAAGCAAGAAATTGTGTTGCTCTATTTTAATGGGATCATCTTACGAATTAATTAAATCTATATAAATTGTTAGTTCATTTTATCTATTTTTCTTATTCATCTTATATACGTCTGTCTGTTATTAGCCATTTGAACAACACTTCCTTTGTATGCATTATACAGTAGATATCGTTCCGAAGTGTGTCTAGCAAGCGAACGAGCAAGCAGCGAAATTCAATGTAAATTTGCACTGAATTGAACGTAGCTTAATCAATAACTCTTTGAGCGCGCAACTCTTAATAAAAGTATTTATTTGGTTCATTCCTTCGAGCATCCACTACTTCTTTAGTTAAACTCTGTTTCACGATGTGTTTACAGTATTGGAATACATGGGGAGGATTTTATTTTATTAATAAACTTTATTCGCAATAAAAATGTTTATTTTCGTTAATATAGTTATATTTTAAGTATGTACTACTGAAGAGATGAAATAATAATATATTTAGGTATATGAATATAAAGCTATAAACGAACATAATAACATTTAATTAAGTAATATATCTAAGCCCTTATGGAAAGGAGAAGAATATATGTATGTATGTGTTATTTTGAGTTACTTCTGATTCAGTTAAAAATTAATTCGCAAAATGATTAAAGAAGTCATTTGGCAATCATATTTATTTCATACAGTCTAAAATAAATACTATTACATGAAAATATTAACTAATGTCACATTAAACGCCTGCGTAAACAATTTATCTGCTGCAATTTATTTCATTTATATGTAGATACCAATTCGTTGTGGTTTTGTATGAAATATTATTTTCGTAAATTAATAGATATATTAATGGTTTTGCGAATTGTGTATCACTAAAAGAAAATATTAAGAAACTGCTCTGTATAAACAACCTATATTGTGGAATGAACTGCAGATTCGGGTGGGATGATGGTTGTGCACATTCATCGTCTACGTCATCCAGTACAAACAAACCAAAAAAGATTCTTCAACGAGTCTACCGATTGAATTTCTATTCAGCAAGAAATGACAGCTAATGATGTGAAAGTATTAAAAGAACGAAAAGAAATAAATATCCCGGAATGTATGTAAATCAACCGAATGAAAAATGCCTTTTATATCTCCAATTACCCCGAATCTTCTTCACTCTGGTCCTCTGTTCAATTTCTTGCTCTATTTATATTTTTTTCCGGATATAAAGTTATTTAAATGAGATTGCACAACAAAAAGGTTTTAAGTTATATATTCGTTTATTCAATTTCTAATCATTTCTTATACTCAGTATAATAGATATTCTACAACTGCATCGAATATAGTCTATTCCCAGGAAGAAACTAATTCCAATTTGATAATGATACTTAAAGCCGCGAATAATACTTGTAAGTAATTTTCAAACAATGTAAAAAAAGCATAAGTATTCACCTCATGGCATTCTTGTTACATCGTTTTTTATTAGGTGAAAATAGTAGTGAATATGGCTATCTGTAGATAATATCGAAGTGCAAAATAAATTCAGCGAAAAATAAATCAGAATACATTACGTTCGAAGCGCTAAGACGCAAAGCGAAAAACAGCAATACCAAACCGATAAACAACAAATGGCACGTGGTACATAGAAAATTCCCATGGACACATTTCCAAAGAGCTACTTCGGTGGCGTACGTCTACCTCCGTGGAAATAACTCAAGAACAATCCCAGATGTCCTGGGTAACAAACGTGCACATGAACCTAGGTTGTAAGAAAATATGTATGAGCGTGTTAAAATACAGTAACAACTTAATCTTTCAAATGGACTATAAAATTATTTTCATTGGTAATTATTTTTAATACAAAATAAAATCCGTATCGAAAGTCTACAAGGAGCATATTTGAACAATTAGATGAAATTAAATTTATGAAACGTAACTTTTAGTTTCGTGTATAATGTAAAATATTAAGTTAATAAAAGATTAATATCTTTAATAAAAATACTATAAAAATAAAAATGAAACAAAATAAACAATTAAACTTTGACATCATATCAAAAGTTGCGTTACGAACGAAAAGAACCCGGATTGTCACATCGTGGAAGACATCCCAGGAAGCTATACCGGCATCAGCAAAATGTCACAAGTAGGGCTCAAGCAGCTTGATGGGACTTAACACAGCTACTTTTTTTTGTAATCAATATCGCACAACCCTTTCTCCAGCGAGGACCGAGAGCTGACGGAAAACAGTCTTAAAAGAAATTCATCGAAATGGCCTGGATAAAGATTATTCCTATATATAAACTGCGTCTTATCTGTCATAACTCACAGCAAAAGTTTAATTTTATTATTCAATTAAAGTGTAACAAAGAGTTATTAAACATATTTTAACAAAATAAAACATCAAAAGCCTGGTTTAGGTTCAGTGATTTAGATTTTCATCACGTAGGAATATATAGAAGATTACCATTTTCATTTATCAACTTTTGAATATATTCAACGGAGACGAATTCAATGATGTGTTTTTAGTATTACTTAAATATTTTTATCTAGGAATTGGCGTTAAGGCGTTATTGACATATAGGTTTTTAATCATATTGCAAATTTCAGTAAAAAAGTTTTATGATTGTGCTGAATTTATGAAATAAATGTCAAATATATCAAATAATTTGGTGAAATAAATTTTCTGCCATGTCAACATGAACCAACATTTGATCGATGAGTATTCAAATAATATTTTAACAGAATCTATTATAAATATACCAATGTAAATTTGAGTTATTTTGTAGTGCCAGACGATAAATGGTCTATTAATTAATTTTTGGATTTATTGCTGTAGGTTTTTGAAATATATAAAAAATTAAACACTATTTAAAAATTTAATTAACATATTTTCAACATATAATATAAAAGAGGGTTAAGGATGAGCCCATAAATATTTAAAAGGAAGAACTTATATGTTTCCCATTGTAGTGTCGTGACTTCCTGAATTGCTTTCTTATGAAAACCACCAGGACTGCCTTTTTGATTCGGAGACAACAAGAGAAAGAGAAACAAGGAAGAATACGTTATAAGATAGAAGGGATGTCGTAGTTGGAAGACGAACAAAAACTGGCAGACAAAGAAGAGACCGAGAAACGTTTTATAATGTGTTATAATTTACCCTATTCATCTTGTTTAGAAACGCGAGCTACGCGCATAAATCTACCATTTGCCCCTCTCAGTCCCACCGCGCCGTTGCATCCATACAACCTCCCGTTCCCACAGAGTTTTGATTTATTCCCGGAGCCATCTAAATTCTAATGGAGCCACAAATTAATGCACGGATGCATATTTAGGAGTTATATTTAAGGGGCCATTCTTTACTTAATGTTTTAATAACGAGAGCACCGTACGCTGAGCAGAAAAAAGAAATATTGCGAATAAATTTTTTAAATTTGCCTGCGAAATGTTCTTTAAGAGTTTTAGTATTTTTGTCACATAGTTGTTGCTGTTAGGTGATTATGTATTCAATAAAGTTTTGACAAAACAATTTTATCGTTTTAATATAGTTTTGGCGAAAAGGAAACAGTTTCCTTTTGTAAAAAGAACTTGACTAAGTTAATCTGATGGAAGCCAATATTAACTTTATTTGTGTGAGAACAATTACTAGAAGCAATCAACAAATAATTGTTCCCACACAAATAATAATAATATTATCTGTCCATTCTTATAGTAATTAATGATAACTCATGTTTTTCATAATATAACAATTCTGTATTTACCAATACGCCAAATACAAAGTATTTTTAGGATACCTAAACTATATCTTCGACTTAGAGATAGACTTCGACATTCTACTGAGGATACATGTGAATTAGGGGGTCGTAGTTTAGATCCTCGAAACCATACGCGTTTACTATGATGTTATTTTTTATTGTGTATATTTTAATTCTTACATATCAACAAGTTAAATATCTAAACGCATAAGAAGTGTGATATGATGATGTTATCTATATGAATAGGTCGATTAATTAAAGAAAGTTATGCAAGCAATGCAAGTTAGTGAAATGCATAAATGTAATTAATAATGTCTGACTTTTATTATTAACTCTCATGTTTAATTATTTTTTAACTACAGTCGTTCTGATTCACTATTTCATATTATGACGAGCTAAAGTAACTGCAGTGAAAACTTTTAATTAAAAACTTGTTAATTTCTTTATGCTACACGTCTCAGAAAATTATTGAAATATTACATTTATTAGCTACACCTGAGAACATACATTTTCAAATGGATAATCCGCTAATGCCAATTATACAAAATTTCATTTTGATACGTTTAATATCATTTCTGCATTAAGATGTTTATATATTTTATTAATTATTATAATAAAAATTATTTTCAGTAGGTGACTATTATTATATAATCTATCTTTTATTAATATTATCAAATCTCTGTTGCAAATAATAAAGACTTTAAGAATCACAGACATAAATTATATTGCAAATTGAGCTAATATTTGCGAAAATTGTAATTGGGATAAAAGAAAACATCAGAAATAAATAATGCATAATCAGATCATTGAATCGTCAATATCGAAAATTATTTATTTAACTATTTTACTACCATCTGAAATAAAGTACAAAAAAAACTTGTTCAATTATTCACTCATTGCTCATTCCATTCGCATACCATAACAAGTTTAACCAGCAGAAAAATTTCAGAATTATATATTACATATCTGACGAAATAAATTTATAATTTAATAGAAAATGCAGCACTCACACGCTGCGTCCACGCTTATAATATTAAACGCTGAAGAATCCGAGCCAAACCATACTCATCAGTGCAACCACGCCGCCGTCATTCTCCATCTCTCCTTTCCAAGCTATGGCGAAACGTGGGCTCTCTCTAAATTTGATTCCGTAACTCCCGGATATCAAATCAATAATGAACTCTCACAGCAGAAAATTGAGATTTCAAGACAGACTTGTGTGTATGGGTGTGTACTTCTGCAGTGTATTTAGTATAAGGAATTTTCTGATTTATAATATGTACTTCTTAAAGTAAAATAAATGAAATTAATAATAAAAAATAATATCGCTTGCACTTAATTTAATTAAATATATGATCATTTTTAGTTGAATTGCAGTAGTTGTTCTTTGAATAAAATAATAGAGGTAGTGTTATGAAATCATTATATTTCTTAACTAATGTAAACAAACTATGTAGCACAACTTTCTTGGGTAATATTTAAATATTCGCTGAAATACGTATTGGTTGTAAGCCAAAATGGTACAGCGAACGATCGTATAATATAAATAAATATCAACGAGGCATATAGTACATCGATGCGCGCAATCTAACTTGTAGATATATGTGGACTCAAGATGCATACACATATCGCTCCAGGGGGAGAACAAATTTGCCAAACTATAATTTCAAGATTGCAACAACTTTACGGAAACTTTTCGTGATATATATCGCCTGAGTTGACGTCACGTCGAACCGGAACACAAAAACATGCACGATTATCCTGAGTCGTGTCGGAAATACGGTGAAGAAAAGCAACAAGGTGTTTAAAAATAAATTAATAGTTTCTCGCATTTAGCTCTAATGTATGAAAGATTAAGAATAGTTTCTAAAAGTTAAACTTCCAACATAAATGGGGTTTTGTTAAAATTATATTTGTGAGTCTCAAAGAGTCTCAAAATGTGTTGCTAGATTTTTTCATAATTACTTCCTTATTTTCAGTTTTTATGTTCAAGAAAGTAAAAATATATCAAATAATAAAAAAAGAGTCGCAACGAAAAACGCTGTGCAATCAGAAGGGCAGTTAAACGCTCACGGAGATTTTTACTTTTAACGAGTTCAAATTAAAATTTAAATTAAAACTAAATTTCCTTGTGTTTAATCCGGGTCGGTGAATATTATTTTTTTACGATAAGCTTGCAGTGCGAACAAGTTTCCTCGATTTATTTTTTAAAAACTTTTTTATTTCTTTTTAAAAATAAAAAAAAAGTAAACCCGAGACGATGTACTTCTTCATCGCCAGGACTAAACAATTTTGTTAATGTTTAAAAAATTTTAATATAGCATCTTAAAGAATGGAGTAACTTTAACCTAAATAATGGTTTAACTCTTTTTGCTCTGACGACAATTTAAATAGAATTAAAAAATCAATAATCGTGTAATTTTATTTTATGCTGTAATAACAGTGTAGTATCTATGTGTAAAAAATATATATTTTAGTAATGAAAATCATTTTAAAAATTATCAAATGTGTATTTATTTGATGATAATACTTTTGATTCGTTACTAAATCGAAAGTAAAATCAATAATACATATATATGTTTTTCGAAAGTTTCACAGAATTCAATTTTCTTTATATCAAGAATTTTAAATTGGAATTTCTTTGGTGTTATATCGCTAAAGAACTCCTTGTGGATTATATGAGCGTATACGTATAAGAAACCGTATAGCAACAATCGTACATATAACGAAGGACTCGTCTCTTGGACAATATGTCAATATAAAATAAAATCCTTGAATTTCCAGCAGATTTACGAGCAGCAAAGTGAGGAGTGCTCCAAATCCGACTGGTGCCGTTCCTTGTCGACATCGCACACACTGCAATGCTGCGAGAGAGATTGTCGCTAGAAATGAAATATTATGTCTCTGTAACGGAGGTTATATAAAATTCAAATAACTTTACATACTGTTTAAATTGAACGTCAGACAGAATTGTGTAAACAACAAAACAAAAGTTCGTTCCTTTTTCTTTTGTTAGTGTTTGCTTTTTTGTAGCCAAGAAGAGATTTGCTCAACTTTGTGAATAGGTATATGTCGTCATAAAATAAAATCTGTGCTAAAATTTTATTACGTTATGAATAAACTGTATCACCATGTGAAGACTACAGGACAAGGCTTCATACAATGTAAGAAGTCGTTTACAAATACTCAATTCTAATTTTAAAATATGAGTATCAGTACGCACACATCACAATTTTTTTAAAAACTCATATAAATTTAAAATTGCAGTAAAGAAGCCTAGGTATCAATTGCTAAATTTAGAACTTCAAGACATAGAAATTTACAATCAATTCTTGTTGAATTTTAACTTAATTAAAACTTATACAAAACTGACGCTCGCCTTTTAAAATGTGTGAAAACAAATAAAAGAAATTATATACAGGTCTGAGTAACACGCAGAGATTAAACGCATTGAATTTCACATTTAATTAGTAGATTGACATAAAGCCTAATTAAAATGACATGACGCTAAATCCGATTTGCCTATTTGTAACACGATAATTCCTAAAAGCTATAGTTTCTTCATATATCATATTTAAAGCCCACGCACTAATTTCATTTGGATTAGTTACTACATTCCTAAGACACATCTAAAAATTTGTTTTTGTAGTAGCAATCCTAATTATCAAATAATCTTAAAACATCCTAATTTCAATAAATTCAAAAATGATTAATGATTTATTAATCTATTTGCTCTAAGTATATGCACATACATTTTTAAATACTTGTAATTTCATTTCGGAAAGAACACATTTACTGTTATTGCCCCATCTAAAAATAGAAGTTGTTGCGGATGAGACCAATGATTACTAATTCATTAAACATATATAGTTTGTAACTAGGTGAAACAATTAACAGGAAAATTATGATTTAATAATTAAACAGAATTTTCAATTACACAATTTCTATTTAATAGTAGGTACGTATATAATATTACGTAGGTGTATTAATAAATATGACACACAGCATCTACAGAAGACGTGTACCACCTATATCGTCTCGGTAGAGCGTATATACCTATTAAAGGAGTGCCGAGATATCCGATTGGCACGAACGCAAAAGTAATGATTAATACGTGATGAACTGCAAATGTACTTCACAAAACACCCTCAAATACGGAAACAGATGGCCTACTTAACAGCATTATCTGTATACGATTTCTACCAGTTCATTGCCGTACAAAATCTAAATTACCGTTAAAATAAACTGATTTACAAACGAAAAAATATGAACATTTACACATTATAATATCCATTAAATAATTTATTTTCGGTGCTACTAATCGACTGATAGATTATATCAGTAAGCGTTTATAATAATATAACTATTTTATTTTTATTTATCCTATTATATTTTCATATATGTATAAAAAATTATATGAATATTTACAGTTTCAATCATTTATATCTAAAAATAATTCAACAACTAAACCTTGGTCATAATTACTCTTATCAAAGTATAATATCATGTATGAAAATTAAAAAAATTGCAACTTAATCAGTTGACCAACACCACGAGTTATATGCATAGGCATTACTTAAGTACTTTCTAAAGAAATGTTTAGCGTATTGTCTATTTTTTACCATAACTTTCTCAAAAACAGCTCAACTTATTATATGTGAAAAATAAAACAATTAGCAAATTTATATTTCAAATTTGTACTGAATACAAAACTATAAACCATATACATAAATGCTAGTTGTTCAAAATTAATTTCTGAACTATTATAATGAAAATATTAATCGAAATTGAGAGTATTTGCAAAGGAAATTATGTAATTTGGTAATGAAAATAAACGATCAATAAATATGATTGACATAAAGTGATTTGATGGCATTTCTGTTTTTAAAGTTGTTGATATAAAAATTAAACTTTTATTAAAATCAAAACTTCGCAGATTAAATTTTATTCATCTCATCAAAATCTTGTTTATGGTATATAAAGTTAATACAGCAGGGAATAAAGCCAATCTATTTAACAGCGAAAACGTTATAAAGAGCTATTCAGCAGATTCATAAACTTTTTATGAAATTTCATTATTCAGCTCATTTAAGCATAGCTCTAATATTAGCATTCAAACATTACCTATATATTAAAATATTGATTTTTACTCGTGCATAGATTGATCTTAAATAAATAACATTTACTACTTTAAAACATGTTTTCAACGTGCCATGAATGTGTAAGATTAATCAAATTAATAACTGTCAATTGTCTATGAAGTTTGATTTCATAATAAATAAAGGATATACTGCAATCAGACTTTCTTATGCGAATTAATACGTAAGTATTGTAATCATGAAAAAAATCAGCATCAAGATTTTAAGGGAAATATATATTTTGACCTTCTCTTTACAGTTTCATTATTTTTATAATTACGTATGCCTGTGTGTGTCTGTATACGAGTATATAACACAATGAATAATACTAATTATTATATTGAATTAATCTTGAATTATTCTAAATTTGTATTAAAATATCTCCCTATTTAAACATAATAGGGATAAGAAAGTTCAGGGCAAGACACTGCAGATTGATCAAGTACTTGTCTTTACTAAGTGATATTATTTACCCACTCACAACGCACTGACGTCATCTACATATTACAGGGATGTTTACGAACGAAATGACGGAACGTTGTAAGAGGAGGTGGTTGGATGAAAGCCTATAATAATGTAGTTATATATGAGCCTTGCAACGGATGATGTGAACGTGCGCACGAAAGCTCAGAATATATGAATGGCCGTAGCTTGAAGGTGAATTATTGCGGAAACATAAAAGTGGCGCGCATACCACGAGAAATGAGAGATGGTAATAATGCGTTATATACCAGTACTACTGCGCTTCCACCATTCTGACAGTGACAACATGTGTTAACCAGAGCACGACCAACGAAGAAAATTCACCAAGTCTGATGAATATATACAATTCAACCAGGAAATGATTTTAAGGAGATATAATACATAAGAATATATCAAAATAAAAAACGCATCTAAAGTGCCACAAATTCTAGATTCACTATAGTGGAACCCCCTTATCTGTTATACATAAGTTATCCAGAGTATCAGTTAATACGATATTAAGTGTGATACATCTTTCAAACCAGGCTTAAGATTTTGGAGAATTGTAACGAGAAAAATGTATATAATAACGATTTAAAAATGTATTGGTATTTATTCCGCATTAGATGAATTTATATAGTTTTGTTATTTCTTAAAATTCAAATTTATTTTATTTTTATATAGTTTTAACATCAAAATAGAAGAAAACAAAATAATTATATTGTTCTCTTTAAACTGAAAATACTGAATTTACAGATTTATAGAATTATTTTCAATTTAATCTTTATTTATAAACCGAATCAAATCTATGTTGAAATACATTGACATATTTATAGAACTATTATTAATAGTTGCTTGTCTTCGAAATATCTTTCCGTTTCTCACCAGTACATTTCATACGTTTTCTATTTGGGTTACGTTATAGTATAACATACGTGCATGTCTGTCGGTCGAGCGAGCACAGACATATTATGGATTCGCGGATGCAGCAAACGCAAGTAAACAGATGTTTGCCAGGCTAGACCTAGACGACAGGCCGATTTAATGGTGAATTTCGAGTTCTTTATAGTTCGTAACGAATAAATTGAGGGTAAACAATGTTAAATTGATCCCGCACTGTAATACAGGGCTGATATATTTGACTTTAGTTGCCGTTACATCGGGAAATTCACTTGAATATTTTAATATGTATGAGGAGATATTACAAGCAGTGAAATTCTGCCGTTATGAGCTCACTCTTTCCTTCTACGCCAACTCGGCGCGGCGCCTTAGTTGCTATTTCCCGTTTCTCCAAAGATACTTTCTGTTTTGCTGCACTATGTATTGTGATATCCGAGATTGCTCATTTCGCCATTCTAAAATTTTCATTGTATTTTATTTACTACCTTAAAATAATATTAAATACACATACACACCATATTTTTTGGGTAAATACCACTTCTTGTCAAAGTAATTTTCTGTGCTATTATAGTGATGTTCTACGCATAATTACATATTTGAAGTTTTTCCTTACATGCATTTTAATATTACAATTAAGTTGACGATCTTAATCATAATAATAAAATGCCAACTATCAGTACTTGCAAGATGGCGTTATAGTGAAATCATATAACATTACATGATGATTACCGGAATTAAAATATAATTTAAAATTAATTATTTATATATTTTTCCATGAATTATATTATTAATATTATAAATATCTAAACCAAATTACATGTGACGTTATATGATCTTTTCTAGTAGTTATACCGTTGTAATTAATAATCATTAATTAAATTATTTACTCATTTATCGTCTCATTATTTCCAAGGCGCACTATTAAATATAAAGTGACAAAATAATTTCCAAGTTGAAAATTTCATAAATAAGAACTTTGTTTTTAGTAACTAACAAAATTGGTCGATAATCGTTAAAAAACACGTAAAAAAGAATTGAAGCTTAAGTTTTCACGTAGTTTCCAGCGTAACGCGAGCCTATATTTCATAAAAGTCTTCGATATAAAAGAGAATTATATCACCCATCATTTATTCGATAATATATTAAAATTAGAATATATGTGCTATTATTACTTTGTACCAAGTGAAACAATTTTTAAAAAAATAATTATTTGAAGTTATTTTAGAATGTTTTAGAACGGGTGTTTTGAGAATCACCGACCGTGCAATCCTCGTGTGCGCAATGAAAATGTTGAAAAAACAGGAAAGTTATTACAGAAAATGACGTTGATAGAATGATAGATAATAGTTAACAAAAAAATTCAAATGAATATATAGCAGCCGGTTTTTGTCATACTAATTTAAATAAACAGCGCACTGAATTAAAACATTTCCAGAAAGACTTATCTTCATTTAAAATAATAAAAACTTAAAGCACCTGAGCCACATTATATGCGACGTAGGCACCTATATATTTAACCGCTGTAGTATTTAATTAGTTGCCTGTGTGTATAGTTAAATGTAAAGCCAGTACCTATAGGACAATTAAAGTAGTACAAAAAAAAACCTCCAGCAGATTTACTGAGCAAAGTAAATTTATCTGTTACAATTTGACAGAAAAGTGAAGAATTATATTTGTATTCAATTTTCTTTTAAAAACTGTTATAATTGTTAT
Source organism: Nebria brevicollis (assembly GCA_944738965.1). Classification (NCBI taxonomy): domain Eukaryota; kingdom Metazoa; phylum Arthropoda; class Insecta; order Coleoptera; family Carabidae; genus Nebria; species Nebria brevicollis. Next base: position 14,063,016 of record OX122901.1, on the reverse strand, counting down.
CATAAATAAATATTATTCGTTTCAACGAAGTTGTAAACAAACTCTCGTTGTAGAGTTCCAACAATATTACTCTGAATATAAAAGAAAAATAAAACCACGATTACGTGTTGAGTATGATGCAATGAAAGAACTACGTTGTTGCTCTTTGTATGTCTTTTGATATTCAAAGAGCAACAGAGCAATACATTCGTTTCTCTTACTATTTCACTCCGTTAATGTAACATTGCTCTGTGTCTTGCCGTATTTCACTATCGTTTTTCTTTCATTTTAATTCTGTTCAACATCTTTTGCCAAGTAGAAAAGATATTTTGCAATTATTTGTAGGGGAATCTTTACAGAAATACCTTCGTTCAAATACTATGTATTGAAGGACGCCTTTTTTGATCTTTAATATGAAAGAGATATCGACATAAATGATTTGCACAAATATAATATTGAAGGAATGTTATTCACAATATTTAGTGTTAGTCGAAGAAACAATCGAATTTATAGAATAATAAAAAGCTTCTGATTTCTGTATTCACATTTCAAATGATATACACACATTTTAATTGTAATTTTAAAGTGAATTTACTAAAAATACCTATTCCTCTGAGCACGTAAGATTAATTTAATTTTTAAGGATAATTTAGATATGTATAATAAATTGTGAAAAATATTAGATATTTGAAAATATAAGCTTTTATTTTTGCTATGTATATTAGCAAATAGTAAACTTATTTTAGAAGTTCCACTTTTTTGAATGTTTCTAAGAAAATTATTGAAAAAGATAAGTACTGGATTTATTTTATAGTGCGCTTAAATATATCTATGCATGTAAGAATAAAAATATGTGCAACATAATTAAAAAATAACTTGGATAGTTGAAAGTTTTTGCCGCTGACGATAAAAATATTCAAAGCTTCTTTACCAACTGGTTATTGGCTTGTGTTCACTGATATTAATGCTACTAAGTAAGCGTATTACTTGAGATGGGTTAAGACATGTGTAGCGTATAAATGAATTAAGAGACTGAGAGATTGGGTTAAGAGATATAGAGAGAGAGAAGAACGATATCTGTATGAGAGAGTGAGATGTTTTAGTGCAGAACACAGAGAGGGTGGAGATTTGTAGGTGGCGCTAGTAGTTCGTAACACACGCCTCACTAATTGATATATTCAAATACCGTGTACGAAGGACGCACCACGCATAATAATATAGCAGGTTTATGCTGGTTTATGCTAACACAAACGAACATACACGTGTATGATATGCATAGATATAGAGACGCACACATTCCCATATGAAATGGCATGAAAACTCACACGTTTAGCTTCAACCGCCGTTGTAGTTGTAGGTGTAATATGTTTCAGGGTTTGTGTGGTATATGCTCATGTGGAGTCATTCTGCACTTGCACGAGTACAGACACAGCGTTGGGATGCCTAGATTTTGCATACGGTTTAATTACCACTCTTTAGTGGTAGTCTCTTATTAAAATTAACAATAAAATATTATGATGCTAAATAAGCTTCGATCTGTATCTAGATTAATTATAATATTTCATTTTAATTCTTGCACTTGCAAATACGTTAAAAAAATTCATTTGTATCACTAACTTATTGTATGAAAACTTAAAGTAATACATTCAATGTTTCTGCAATTTACCTAAATTTTAATATAGTTATTATTAATTCATTCCAAAAATAGTTGGAATCGTTTCAGGGAAGATCAAAACGTATATTTCCGTTAAAACCTCAAAATCGAATTTTTTTATGATTACAAGACTTACTTATACTGCGTATAAGAAAGTAAAAATATGTTAAGTACTAATAAATAGCATCTAAAGCGTGTACATACTATTATGAAAATAATATATTACAATTTCAAAATGATAAATGTTGATCTTTGTTTAGACTGAACACTGTTTCATCATTACTCAATTGCAAATTGTTTTCTGATTCAATTTCACGTAATCAGATGCATACCTGTTGTCATTTACAATGTTCATATACCGTAAATAGAACGCCTGATAGCATATGGTTGAATGCTCCACGCAGATATATGAATTTATCACTAGTGAATAATTATATTCCTATTTAATGTTAATCGGTCTTGTTCATTAATATGTTAATCACAGTTATTTAATAATTACAATTATATTTTAACGAACTACAACTAAATTGAAATGATATTATTGTGTCAATATATTACAGTTATTAATATGAATATAGAATAATGCAGTAGTAAATTGTGAAAATAGTGATAACATAAATTATACTTGAGTTAAATAATTAATAATAAATTAATTATTTTATATCAAAATTAAGCATTTACTTCAATTTAACATATATATGAATTTTATTTAAACCAGGAAATAAAAGTGACATGAGTAATATGTGCGTGGTTTATTTTTCTTCTTAAACATGAGACATATATTGTGATATCTTTAGTATATTGTAAGAAATTTCATTAGACGTTCATGTTCCCTTTTCAAATATGCTACAGCAGTGCAGAGCGCAAAATCAAATGAGCTAATCTGGTAGTGAACACGGTTGCAGATACATCACTGCTTCAGAGCCGAGTAACCTGGTTGCAGTAGTGGTTTAGTGTATGGCAGCAATAGTGAAGCGGATGGGAAAGTGCAGGCACGAGTCCCAGGGTATGACTTGTATGTATGTACCTAGTATAGTTCACCGAGAAATGGAGACTGTATTACGCAATTACAAGACCGCGGTAATAATCACTGCCGGAGTCGTTTGTTACCGGCGCGCGCGCGGTTAAGAATGCGCATTAGAAATTTATTACCTACCTGTCTCGCCAACCCAGATAAATAACACACAATTTACCGGCACAATAAAACATTTAATCCGCCCATTGCAAAAGCATCAAAACATTTGTTTGCCACCCACAGGTAACGGATAAACGTCCGAAATATGCTCCTCTCATAATTGTTTAATATATTTCATATTCTAAACATACAATTTATAAGTTGCTTAGTATATATTTAAAGGGGGACATTCATTTATTTGAAAATATCATAATCAATTTACGGAAATCATTTAGAAAAACGTAAAAAATTTAAAAATCAACAAATCACAGCGATGTATGAACTAAAGCATAAATATCCGCAATGACTTGCACTGAACCCACATAAACATATTTTCTTTAATTTATTATTTTCTAATATTTTACTAATCTCTGAAACACTTTTTCGCTAAATATATTTTTTATTTTTTCAAAGTCTATTTTGCTTTTTGTTAAAAAATTGATATAGTTTATACGATTTGTGTAAAAATATATAAAATATAGAAACATTTCAATAATCATTTTCTTCTAACCAGTTCAATTCAAATGATATTAACTATTATGTAGGATAATAATTTAAGAATAAAATAAAATAAGTTGAAAATTTACTAGCTGTTTAAATAAAAAAAACAAATTCTTTTTTCTACAAACGCAATTCGTGAAAGATATAAACGTATTTTGTAAGCAAAGTCTGCTCTATCTAATTTGACTTTGACAAAAAAAAAATCCGAAAGCAATTGACAATTTTTTCATCGCTTCTGTTTGTATATAAACAAAGAATATCAAATAACGCATTTAGAGATTCGAAGAGGCAGACAAGATGACATGTTTTATTTATTTAAGTTTCTCGTTTCGTCTATTTTGGAAAAAAATCAAGTCTATCTATTCAAGCATACATAATAAAAATTGTTTGTTCTCTCATCTGAAGTTGTAAAAAAAAGTTGTAATATTTTTCTGGATAAAAACTTTGTGAAAATAAACACTTCTATTCAGACTTCGTCATCGATTCTTTTTATTTCATTCTAAGTAGGTGCCTTCTTTTATATTTCATGGAGTTTTATAGAAGTTGTAGTCGATTCTAATTCAATATGAAGGCGTCTATCTGCTAGGGAAATTAAATATTCATTGATAATGTTGCTAGCTAAAGAGAGCACGGAAAATTGATTGTCTGTTGTTAATTATTAAATTAGCACTTAGCAGTAAACTTCAAAGAACTGTTGAAATTATTGCAATTTTGCTAATATGGTTCACGTGCAACACATTTTAATCGATGTACATTCATTACAAGAGATATTTAAATATTTAGTTTCTTCCAGTACAGTTAATACGAATTTTATATTTATATGAACATTATATAGAATAATGTCAATGCGGTATGTCTTCGTGTGATTTTAAAGATCGAGTGAGTGAACGCGTGATGTAGCAATCCGATGCACGCGTGTTTTGACGAATTTCGTGTTTGGCGTCAATTAGGCTGGTAATTTAATCCTAGACTGCTAACAGCAATAAATCAAATCGAGAAAGTCGATTGCTCAAGTAATAAACGCATGATGGATTAATTTGATAACAGCCACGGCCCTATACATATTACCTTCCCCACAGCCAAACAACCATCACAAAACTTTAGAGAACGTAACTCGTAATTTTCGCGCTGTATTTATTTTCTTGATGTACCTAATGGGCGAAGCACGATATATGTTGCAACGAAGAAAATACGATGCCAATCTTTAAAATTGTTTGCTTATACACATTTTTGGTTTAAATTGATATAATTACATAATTTAACTTGCTTTCAATACAAGTTATTGTTTAAATAAGCTATAAAAATGTAAATCAAAATAATTTAACCCATATTTACTTGTAAAAAATATTAGATACTAGTTAAATATATAGTACAAATAATACAATTTGATAATATATATATTCAAGTTAAAAGGAAACAAATAGTATTGATACAAAAAAAACAAGTCAATATCCTAATACAGGTATATTTGTGCGGGATTTTTTCCACTCCTATAACCATACAAGAACGATCCTCTTCGGTGATGGACGTATCTTATTTGTGTATGGCATGTATAGCATTACGGCAGAGTAAACGCATGCGGACACACATACACAAGAGCATGCGAAGCCCGAGGTATTTTGACAAGTCCCAAATGTGCATCCAGTTGGAATTTTCTTCTTTTCATGGTTCAACGACGCTGCTGTGTTTTGTTTATATTCTTTTGTATTTTTATTGTCCCCAAAGCCCTCCTACAACGTTTCGTCGTATTCTTTAGCCAGTCAACGGTGTTCACCAACCATGTAAACGTAAGTGTATCTCATTGATATTCGTCTATAAAATACTATTTGTTTCGTAATTAAATCATAAAGTATGATTAGCGTTATATATTAAATCTGTTACAATTCGAAATTCTCTTATATATATATTAAATATCTGCAATTGAATAAAAGTCCGGTCCTGCTTCCTGGATCCAATATATCAGTCGGACAACTCTATATTCTTGTTCGGAATGTGCGGGGATGCCCTTTTCTCAGCCGCCTGTTTCTCTAAGCGAAGTTTTTGATTCGTTTTTTAGTGTTCAATCGAATGAAAATCGGCATAAAAGTCTACGAATGCGGGTTATAAAATACACATATACATCTAGATGTGATAGTAGATATGAAGGTAGGTTTGTCGTATGGTTTTATTTCTACATTTCTATAGCTGTAGCAGGCGCCTCCTATTCTCGCACGTTTGTCAATTTTATTATACGTCTCCATGTTGTCTATTTGTTTCTGTTTACCGATGCATTTCGAGAATGTTCTACTCGTACGTTCGCTAGAGGGATCCAGCACTTCGATATGGATATTACTTGTAATGTGTTTATACGATGCTTTCGGACACTATAAAATGTGTGTTTTTCTATGTTTTACTTCTCTGTTATATTCAGTTTTACACTGAAAGAAATCTTTGTCTATTTCAAAACAAATATGTTTACACCTATAGAGCGGCACATAAATTTATTTCAATTAAATGTTCTCCGATAGCTAATGCAAATTTTCAGTTTATCTACATAGGGTAATTTTTTTAAATAAAATCTGTGAGTTGGTGTATATAGTAAGGATAGGTTTGCATACTATTCATCTGCACTAATTTGAAACTGGTGAGATAGAGTGGGTTGTTATTAAATATTAAATGAAAAGTAAACAATAATTTGGTTTTGAACGGAGTTCGTGTCATATATGTATATAGAGTTTGTGTTGAGATGCGATACACCGCGATTCCGGTATTTTGCCATTCATGTACGTATTCTTGTATTTTACGTTATAATTTTAGTGATATCGCACAGATGTGCATTTGAATTTGAATACTTTTCCATATATATATATATATATATATATATATATATATATATATATATATTTATTTATATATGTGTGTGTGTGTGTTTGTGTGTGTGGGTGAGTGTGCGGGCGCGCGCGTGTTTGTGTTTGTGTGTGTGTGTATGTGTTTATATATGGTTGGTTCAATATTAATATAGGTGTGAAGCAAGGTTGCGTGATATCGTCCTGGCCGTTTAATGTATATATATGGATGTATTATTAGCCAGGCATTATGTGGCGAAATAATGGTTTATCTGTGGGTGGTATGATAGTTCCTGCTTTAACTAATGCAGATGAAGTCATGGTTTTTGGTGAACCAATAGAACAACTGAATAGAATGATACAAAATATTAGTGCAGTTGAAAGGGGTATGAATCTAGAACTGAATGTAGGAAAATCAAAAGTTATGTTGTTCGAAAAAAATGAATGCAGAACAGTGTGTAAATAAATACTATATGGGCATCGACTAGAGCAAGTTAAACAGTTTATTTTGGTTGTTTATTCTCTAGCGGTGGAAAGTATGACTAAGAGACTATATATTTCTTAGGCTGCAAGACAATATGTGTACAATGGTGTGCCATTGTTGTTGTATGGTAGTGAATGTTGGGTTTGGCTAACCAAGCATAAAAATTTGTGACTGTTTTGAAAATTATTTTTTGGATGAACTTTTTGTGGTGTATCTAGGAGAGACAGGAACCGGTATCTGTGAGGTCTGCATAGTGAGATATTGTAAAAAATGTTGTACGTAGAACAGGTGAGAGGCAAATGAGATGGTATAGTCCGTGCGCGAGATGATTGATGTGAAAATGCGAGGCCGTCCTCGGAATAAGTGGATAAACATGATTGAGAATGAATTGCGCGAAAGAAAATTGTGAGTAAGCGGAATAGAATTACGTGTTTTGATATTATATTTCATAGTTGACCAAAGTGGAGCTTTGGGATAATATATGGTTCATACGGATTTCTGGATTAATAAACATACTTTTCTCTATCCAGATGTGCATGTTTATAGGCTAATTTGAATATATGAAAGAATAAACTGGTGCATGTAAGAGATCTAATTAGATACACATATGCACATATTTATCAATTGAAATTATTATTATTTATGTATGTAGGTATTTATCTCGTATACGTAGATTTGAAATTGTATATAATTCTGGCAACGAAAGCAACTAGAATTCCAGGTTATTAAACTGTGTTCGCAGTTGATAACAGTTTTCATTTAAATCGTATCTATTCTCCGTATATATATATTCTGGACATTTGAATGTGGCAGCTTTTCGCAATTATTTATAGAGATGAGGGGCGACGATAGGAAAGTTCATTTTCATTGTTTACGTGGCGTTGTGCACGTTGTGGTTGCGGTGCGGTACCAGTTCATAATTTCTAAATAAAACAGGCAAACGACACGGACACGGGGGACATTGGATGCTGATAAAAACGAACGGAACAAAGAGGGAAACAATGGAATGTAATTTTCCGATTTTCCATTTTATTGGTCTGTTATAATCGCTTCCGATTGAAATAGAGCTTCCTGTTACATGAGTACTGTATCCTACATCGATATCCTGACCAAGCCGAGGCCGCGCACACCAATTTACCAACCTACCCTTTCTCTACATTAAAATTATATACCCTTTTGATTTGGTAGTAACCTCATGCAGGCCAAATAATTACACGATTTGTGTTAGTATGTCCTAATCCAATTGCCTAAGAATCGAATCCGAGGATCTAATATTTGTTATTATTCTATGTTGAACCAATTCACTTTCAAATGCTAATCATACCCGATCGTTAATATTTTAAATTACCACATAGATACTGATTGCTCGATACGGGAATGACGTCACACATCAGCATTAGATTAAGCCGGTCAAATTGGATCCAGTTGTTGCTATGGAAACATTATGCATATGACAAGCAACAGCATAAATTTTCAGTAACATTGATTTTAGTTCTATATCTATTATGGCAGGCTAGTAAAATGAAAGAAAACTTTCATGCAAATCATTCTCAAACATATTTATCTACCTATTCCGAGGACGGTCTCACCCATATAAATCTTTTTTGTCAATCTATCATTCGCAGTATTATTACATTATTAAAATCATTTTATTTAACAAATCGTTTTAATAATAAATTGCTACATGTGTTGTTGAATTAAAATATAAAATTATGGTATGCTCTATAATTGTAATTCTGATAACACATGTCCAAACACAATGATTATGATTGATAATTGGAACTGTAAAACAATATGCATTGTAACGTTTGTTTTAAAATTATGGTACGAAATAATATTTCTATAACCACGCGTCCAAGCACAATTATTATTGACATTTTGAAATCAAATACGCCTGACTGAAATTTTCATTTCGATACCATCAGACAGGCAAGGGTAATTGTTTTAAAATGCATTGATAACTGTGTAAATATATCAGTTGAAAATGATAAGGTTATTTATTATTTAAATTCACATAGAAAGGAAAATAGTTTATTGCGAATTGTGTCAGCTTAATAATAATATTTACTTAAAATATTATATAAATAAATTGTATATGCATGGCTCAATTTATTATATTTCAAACACGATCTATATTTTAATATGTATTCAGATATTTGGTCGTTTTTGTTGTGAAATTAGTCAATAGCTTGAGATGCCTGGTATGAATTTAAAAGCTGATTATTTGTGTGTACGGGGCCCATACAATGATTGCACTCTTGCGCCACTTCCGTCACGGATGTGCATAAAAAACGGCCGTCGTTTGACGGTGGTGGAAGCCGCATTTCCGGTCGTGTACGCGCACGCGTACACTCATTCGCTCGTTCATAGCACGACTGCTCGACTCTCTGACTTACCCAAGATAATGCTTTGTTATGTAAATGAGTGTTTTCTTTCACGGCGCCAAAAGGTGAACCGAGGTGTGGAATAAATTCCACTCGGTTTATCTTCAAGTAGCAAGCGTTTAGCCCTCGCGCGCGTATAACAAAACTTGTTCAAATATTTAAGTTTGCGAAATCTTTTGACGAGCTCACCAGGCCACGTACAGCGCTGCCGTTGCTGCGACACAACCAAAGCTGTGTCATATATCCGGACTTTGGCATGGAAAAAAACAGCGAAATGTGGTTATAAATTTATCAGTATTAAGCGAAAAAATAATAGCTTTCATAATCCTTTTTTGTAGCAAAACATGTCTTTCGTGGTTATATTTCTCATTTAATAGTCTCATGATATATATACGGGTTTTCACCTGTATTTATTTTAAAATTATTTATAGAATTTTCGATCAATTTATAAAACTACTGATATAAAGTAAGACATTGGTGTTTTACACCTTTTACAACTTTTCTTTCACTCAATTCATTTTCAATCATACTTATTCACTAATATCGAGAATGGCCTCGCATTCTCACACCATTCATCTCACCGACGTAAATCTTTTTTTATCGACCTTTCATTCGACATTCTTTCAATATGACCATACCATCTTATTTAACTCTCTCCTATTTTACGTAAGACATTTTTTACAATATCACACTGCTCATACATCCTCGTATTCCGCGCTTTGTCTCTCAAAAATGTCATTTCCCCAACAGTCATTTGTTTTTTATGTTTGGTTTGCCAAACCCAACATTCACTACCATACATCAAATACACAACTTATACACACATAGTCTTACATCCTTACAAATATCAAAATGATAATCAAAACGTATAAATTGCAAGCAGATAGGATGGTTTGCTTTTTAGAAATGTCATGCGGTATTTATTAATTAAAATAAATTTAAAAAAAATCAATTCTTTATTTAACTGATATGAAAAAAATGCACGATTTACATTATACATGATAGAATTGAATCCCGTTTCGTGCGGTATACAGCAGATTGTACCAGCATCGAATTTAATCAGTATGATTCAAGGTTCCGCGTCACCCTGCGAGAACATGACACGAATATTAATCGACGCACGGTTTTGCAGTTTCATCCGCATCATATACGGCACGGTTACGGTTACGGGTACGGTTACGGTGCGCTTGCCAACGTTTTTAATCATCATCACGAATTAACGCCAGTGCTTTGCGCGTCTTCTTCGATTTCCGATTCGATGCTACAAGCCATGTTATCGGAGACGGCGCTGCTAAATGAAGTGTGTATGGAGTGATAAAATACAATTTGAATTAATTCATTTTGTTAAGTGATCTGAGCTGAGAGATTGATCATTTATATCCAAATGGATATATCACACATTATGTATGCAATATCACGAAATCTTATCTGGGCACTTTTATTCAGAAGTTTCAAGCTACACTTAAGATAATTTAAGCGTCGAATTTAAATTTTGTATTTCAATAAATATTTATTGATTAAATATTTGTTTTATGTAAAAGTGGCTATAATAATGCTTATTATCGTTTTGGTTGCTATTTGGACAGTGGTATCTCTTAATTAATATTTTAAAATTAAGTTTTGCTTATATACGAGTAGTATCATAAAAAAAAACTACGAGTGCTTCTCATGTCCGTTACAAACAGTTGTATAGTCTGGCGAGTGCCACTTTAAGTAGATAGCTTGCATCAGTTGTTGTTTGACACGGTGCTCAAACCCTGTTGGAAATATTAAAATTTCATTTTTCCAAGATAGACAACATAACTACGTTATCGTAATAATGCAGTGATGTGCGCTCAGAAAATTTCCACGGTAATTTCGTCTTTGTTATTAAATTATCTGGCAACTTTTCCCTACTGAACTTCACTTTATCTGTGTTTTCCGCCTCACTTGAGTTGCTTCGTTCTCGAGGCGAGGCGAGTCGAGGCGCGCAACGTCTACGTCACTACCGGTGCCAAGGCTCGCGCCCCGTAACCTCTGTCACCATCATCAGCGCTCCCTACACTAAATATAATGTTAAGCCGAGTTTCCACCAGCGTGCACAACATTGTTCTCTCAACAATATTGTATCTGACTAAGCTCATTTTCCATCTCAACGATATTTTTCCCTGCTTAATTTGGAAAGCTACATTATTACAAGTAATTATTCATAGAATTCTTTTATAGCATTATAATTTGGGTGCTTATATCATTTTTTAAACCAACAGGTTTAAAAAATATTAAATTTAGAAGTTGCTAACTATTTCTTGCAATACATTTTATCTATTTGCAGTATAGTACACTCATATAGTAATAATTAACTGCTTACACGTAATGAACTATAAAAATGATCTTACTTTGGTGTGCATTAAAATGACGTAAATTCGTTATTAGTTCGACAATTAATTTTCCGCTATGCATTGGAAAATAAACGTTATTAAAAATAGATCCATCGTTTGAAAACTTTTGACGTATCCACTAAGTAACTGTCTAGAATAGTTTCATGAAGACGTATCAAAACTTTTATAATATATAACTCATTTACACATTGTTCTCATTGATGTGAAAGTTCAGAAATTTAATAATCCAAGAACCCCTCATTTAAAACGAATCTTCTCGTCTCCAATAATCGTCGCGTTCAGGCTTCGTCCGAGATTAGCCTGGCATGTTTTATTGTATCTATGTGAGAAGCAATCAGTTTCCTGTTTAATATCACGCTGGCGTTCGCTGGTGTGAAGGAAGCCGAATACGAAACTTGAAACAAAGGTAACATTTGGTATGTACGTAACATACCTCTGCAAAACGTGTACGGTACCTACATAATTGCAAATGTTTCATATAGAGTGTTCTCATCCCGACGCAACGCAACGTTATGTAGTCGTGTTTTAGTTATGTATAAACGGGCAGCACTTGATATTACATCGTATGTAACATACATGTGATTACGTGCATTTTGAATTTTATGTAAGTGATAGAAAAGCTGTTATATCAACCGACGACATTTTCATTTCATTCAAGTCACTTCACACAATAAGCACATACCATAATAAAAATAGTTTTATTTTCTTATACGAAATTAGTAAGTATTGTAATCATGAAAATTTTCGATCGCGAGATATACCTTTTGACCTTCCCTGAATTAATTCTGCTTAATTTTCCATTTGCCTGAGTATTCAAACCGAACGTGCATGTTTACTCTAGTCATTTTTTATGGATTATGCAATAATTGAAAAACAGTTGAACAGTTGAATAAAAATTCGAGATATTTGTATATCGTATAATTTTTGTTTGATTTTTTTTTCAAAAAAGGTGCTGTTTACTAGAAAATGATTTTTAAAATTTGTTCATATTTTATCTATTTCTGCATAACTCGTATCATATGTGCCTAAATTTTTGATGGAGTTAAATTCTATATTAAAACATATTTAGAAGTATGTTTTTATAAAATATCTAATTATTAATAACTCTGAAACATCCTGTAGATTTCACGGCGTAGAACCTACTTCACTTTGTAACACTTGCAAGAATGTCGAATTACGGTAGCATGAGTAAATGTGTTATAATTGCATGCTTAGATAACCGCAACGGAAACTCGCGCCACACTATTCTATATTGAAACTTTACATCAGATGCTTCCACTGCGATGCCGTCTTGTCTAATTAATATTATCGCAGAACTAAAGAAAGCCGTACTAATTATGTCTCACGCTGAAACATCATATCATTCCCACTCGCGAAGATTTTCTTCATTATTATTATAGCGCAATTTACAAAGGCAAAAGATAAATAATATTTCTCTTCATATTAATTGTATAACTAACAACTAATAGATTTGATAATGACTAGAAGAAAATAACCGCAATTACTTGCACTGAACTTTTTTTTATACATATTAGAAATATATATATTTTTGATATTTCTTTTAATAAATATATTTTACACGATAGTTATTAAATGTGAAATTTCGAATTATTTTAGTCTATTTTGTTTGTATACCTGTTTTTAAATTACAGAAACTACAAAATGTAACTAGAGTAAACATGCAGCTCCGGTTTGAATACTCTTTTTAAAAGTAGAAGGTTTTTCGCCAGCTATCTACAAATCTAAAGTTTAAAGTCTCATTATTTTACCTTCAACTGCTTAGGCTGTAGCGCGTTCCCGTCTCACACACACACACACAAACACGCGCGTGTGTGTGTGAGACGAGAGCGCGCTACAGCCTAAGATAAAAAAAACGCACACACACAGACACACATACACACACACAAACACATACACACAGACAGACGTAATTCTAAAAATAGTCAGAATTGATTTAGGAAAAGAAAAACCATAACAGAAAATTAAAAATTTATTGTTGGAAATGGACTCAACTTGAAATTTCGGCTTCATTAGTGCTTCTTTAGGATAAATAATCTTATAAAACGAGCTTTAGAAGGGAATGAGCCAAATTAATATTGAAAGAAACAGTATGATCAATCTTCACGAAAAAGATAATTCAACAAATATAGATTATCTGAGCATCACGTTTCTCATAACTGTACGGACGATACTGAATGTATTAAAGCGACTGCCAGCGATCTGCTTATTCTGAAACACGTTTACGTTTCAGCTTTCAAGAGGTAAACGGTATACCGTAAACTTTTATATTTCCTTTAAGATTTAAATCTACACTGTTATGATTGCCAGCATCGTACGAGCGACAGTAAACGATGTTAATGTTCCATCAAACTCGCTGTTGTTGCAACTTTTCATCACGGAAACACTGTTTTAAATTAAATCTCATATGAAACTTTTAACATAGCATAAGGCAGGATATGTAATTTGGTTTTCTTTCTTTTCCTTGCTAATACGTTGGAAAAAGACAAAAAGGTATCACCCAAGCTTTCAACGAAAAAATACTTGGTAGGCTCTTTCGTTTTACGACAAAGTAAATATTTTTTTTGTATTTTAATATTGTAAATCAAATTTTATTCCATAATTAAAAATAATAATAGATATTTGGATGTCCTACAAACTGAAAGCCAAAGAAAACGAATGATAGGATAGAGATAAGTTTGAATATTATAAAAATTGTTACTAAATTTGTGATATAATCATATTGTTTTTACGACTAAAATGTTAGTAAGGAATCATAAAATAACGTTAAATAATTATGAAAATGGTTGTAACATTATAAGAACGCAAGTGTTTGTTTTTCTTTGTCTATATTCAAAGAACTCGCCTTACGTAATGATGTGTTTTTATGCCGCCCTGCCATGCTTGGCTATATATTATTTACACAGGCCAAGATATGTTCATTGACACACAAATTACAGTAATTTATATGTTTACTCGATTTGCTTTGTTATTCATTTATATTTGTATCGCTGGTAATTGCTTATTGGTATTGTTGAAGAACTTGCATTTATTGACCTATTTTTGTTTTGTTTAAACTTTATATTATCAGGAAGGACAAATTTACTTCAGAGTTTTTATTTTATTTAAATTATATTTAAGAATTTTTATATGAGAGCCAAATATGTTTTTATGCTATTTAAAATAAATTTCAAACAGCATAATTGTGCATATGACATGTGCAGAAGCAAAAGTAAAAGCACGGTTACTAAATAAAATTATAGGCGTCAGGTTCTTAGTTAAGAATATGATATTTAAAATTGCTTCACCTCATTTGGATGGGGATATATTCAAGCATTATACAAACTATATGTATGCTCGTAGAGGTAGTATGAATTCTGACGTATTCGTATCTCAGGTGCGTAAGAATATCTTTCCGAGAGTTAGTACACAGCGAGAATCGGCCGCAAAGCATGGGATTCAAAAGCTGTGCACCACAATCGAAGAGGCGAACAAGGTTGCCATTGTTAGGCCAAGTCATTTGTCACGCGCGTAACACTCGGTACTTAGGAGCCGAGTTTCCTTTCATGTCAGAACCGGGGCCAGCGACCCTGCACCCGCTTTCATAGGCATCATCCACCGTCGTCTTCTTCTTCTTTGCCTACAGCAAGCGCGCGAGCGAACGAGCGTCCTGAGCGTTAGGCTGTTGCAACCAAAGTCTGTCGGTTGTGGGTAGCCATACAACACTGTATTATACAGCTGCGGAGACTCCATGCTGGGCGAGAGGAAGTTCATAATATGGATCTGGCTAAGAAATCGCGCGTTTATATTCACAGCTCTAGGGCTTCTTATCCACTACGGTGCGGTGCTACCGTTACCCATAAAACAACAACCTACTTGACAGCTTGGAGACATATTTTCCCGAAAGGATATTATCAATGGCGTACACTTGCCAGGGAATTATTTTTGCATGACCTACTATCCTGTTTTTAGATCAATTCAAAGCAATTACTTTGGAATTTATTGACGAACAACTATTTGGAAACTTGGTTTCCGAAAAGAATGTCAACACATTAGTTATCTTCATTAGCTATATACGGATGTGGTATGGGTCTACGTAGGAAAGTACATAGATTTATTTATTAAGCCTAATATACATGTTTAAAAACACTGTATGAGAAAAATTAACATAGCATTTATTTTGATAAATACTAATTTTAAACACTTAACATTTTTTTTCATAAAAGTTTTCAAATAGAGTATGAATATAAAGCAGAACGGAAAGAGAGGAAGCGATTATATTCATCATCTCGTGAACTATCTGAGAACAATGCAACCTCTTCCAGCCAAACAATAACACAGTTTTTAGTGGCACGAGGCTAGACGACGACACTAACGAATTGATGAGATATTCACGGCAAGGAACGTTAAACTCAACGGCGTCTACACTAGGTAATAAGTAACTGCGGTATTTCCCAAACAAAGATCTATGAAGACTTCATTTTTAAGAAATGTCTTATAAGTACCTAAAGAATTTTCAAATTCCCTATTTGATATTTTATAAAAACTACCCATCAAATTAATATCAATGCGATTCATTCTGAATTATGCTACTTATAATAAATATGAAACTATACCTTCATTAATTCGTTTGTTAATGTTAAAACTTTTACTATGTATAGTAACGCATGAATCAAATTTTTAAAAACAAATAATTAGTTAGCAACGTATGTATGACCATATTTCTTGATAAAATCGAGTGAGTTTTGATATTGCCATGGTGAACCACAGAACATTGGCAGTAAATAAACCAGAATAGTAAACAGATTTATCCTAATAACAATCAGCCACAACTACTAATACACACGTATGCAATACTCTCGCGCGAAATGCAATTCAAACCAGATACACATCTTTACCTATTGTATGCAATGGAAATTGTGTAACTAAACTCAATTTCACTGATATTCCTATAGAGAAATTACATTTATAAATTTACATTTCTATTATTTTATTGTCACACTATCGGAAACCTGTCCGTTCTTCACATTACTTTATTAATAATAATAAAAATCAATAATAATGCCAAAATCCTTATTCGAGTTCTCTGCTCATGTAGAGCTAATCTATAATTATGATAAAATAAGGAAACAAAACCGTCAATATCAAAAACGAAATATTTGGCACAAAATAACGAAGCAAAAAAAAAAAACTGTTATTTCACTGCAATGTCAGTACCAGCAATCACATATATAAACATATCATCATGGTTATTCCCATTAAATGGAGTGGCAGAAAACCATTTATATTCTTGCACGTCATCCCAATTACCGCTAATTGAAAGTGAAATAAAGGATGGTCATTGGTGATGATTGAAAACGCAAATTAAAATTGTATATTCACGAATAATAATACTATTAATAAATTCCTTCAATGTGCGGATACATACACGATGCCATATGGAACGCGGCGATAAAAAGTATCCACGTGCTGATTTTTTTATTGGTTCAATGAAATAAGTGATGAGAGAGGTAAATTACGAGGGTTGATATATGAGGATGGGAGGTTTGCGTGGAAATATGGAAAAGGGCACCTATACGGGCGACAGAGTAATGTACGGGCAGATGTGATTGATTTTCTGATATCAATTTCAAATCAGCCCGTGCGATGAGTATGAGAGAGCGTATACGTACATACATATTTGGTTGTACTTTGTTGCGCGAGTTGTGTAATTCAGATATCCATGGCTTCACACATGGATTTTATCTATATGTGTGTAAATATATATGAGTACATTTGTTGTGTAAATGTATGTGCTTTCATGGTATGCATGGTTTTACTCTTGTTCACCAATATCAGTTTATATATGTATTATGATGGTGTATGTAAGCTCTCCTGTTAACCATGGCTTTGAAATCTAGATATAAAACGTATATGTCTGTATGTGATTTGCGTATTGAATATTAATATCACGGAGAATGCGAGAGTTGAAAGAATAATTTTCATTCGTTCCAATGGCGTCACCACCAATTTCTCTTTGCTTATGACTCCCGTTGGTCTGTTTGACATTTTCTTTTGTTGTATTTCTATACTAGTCTGAATTAAACATATATCTGTATATAGAATATGCCTGATTGGAATATGTATATATTCAAATCGACAATGTACTATATCAGAGTAGTTGAAAACATTTGGGAATTAATTGTTCAAATTTTTACAATTTTATTATTAATAAAAAGATTTTTAAAAATGAACACAATTTTGTTAAACTAAGCAAATATAGAAAAATGTATTATCATAAACCAGATTATTGTAATATGTTTTTATGACATCTAAGACGAATCTTAAATTATATCTTAGGAGTCAATTGACGAGGCACTTGAAAAGATGTTTGGATATTTTTAGGTATATATTATAAAGTACCTATACATACATCTCGAGCGATATATTTTGCTTGAAGTGAGCACTTTATATTTCTATTATTAAACAGTACATTTCACTGACCAAAGAGCTATCTATATATACATAAATATACGGATGACCGAACATTATAAATTTATTATTAACTCATTGGAAATGTTCAAATGTCAAGCAATAATAATAATAAAAATATATTCTTCTGCGTTTTCCAAAGTGAACGATATTGAAATATACATATATGTGATTGAAGATCAAAAGAAATTTTAGATCAATCCTTAATATTTGATCATAACAAATATATTGCTGTTTGATAATACGCTGGACGTTCAAATAAAAATATTTCGCTTATTAATAAGATGAAAGCATATTTATATTTTGATTTATTTTCAATTCTATTATTTAAATAAAAGTGTGTGTATATGTTCAACGGTTAAAACCGAACAATATTTGCTCAAAGAATTATGATAAAATTAAATAAATTTTACCACCAGTCAGTAATTATATACGCAATTGTTGTTTATTCCAAATTCAACAGAATCAACAAGATTTCTTGTGTTAGGCATCGATGAATTACCAATACATTAACCATAAGGAAAGTATATTAAGCATCTATATTTTTGGTAATAAATATAGTAATATTCTGCATAAATAAATAATATTTTCAACGGAATTTATATTTAAAATATAATATTTAATAGCCATAAGTTGCTAAAAAATAAATTACAAAGGCATGTGGTTCATCCTTTTTACTCTCAATACCTTTTAAATAACAAAAACAATTAAAATGTCAAAATCTGTCAGAGATATCAAAAATAATACAAACGAGCAGTGAAAATATAAAAACGAAGTCGAAATTAGTCAATAGATAAAAATGACAAATCCAATTTCACGAATCTTCAACCACGAACATATATACACTACATATGTACGTACAAAGCTAATATTAAACCTAGTTAATCAGCTATAATCTGTTAACGCTTGTACAGGAACATGACAAGGAAGTAAAATAGATGTAGCTAGATCAATGTGCAAGAGAGTATACGAATATAAGATAGGTTCTGTTGGATAGATAAAGTTAACACTTCCCTAATCTTTCCACATACATTCCATGGGGAATGGATCGAGATGAATAAAACAAGTCATATAGAAGGAGCTATGAGAGCATAATCCTAAATGCTTTCAATGATATGATTGATAGCAAATAATATTGTTTGTTTAATGCTAATTAAATGATACCAGAACATGGAAATGAATAAATATTCAGTTAAGTAAGTGATTACCAATCAAATGGTTTAGCGTAGAAAACACCTAAACTAATGATACTGGTGTAAATTCAGTTTGCTAATAAAAGAGGTAAACATAAATTTGATTATTTTCTTTTTCATACAATTACGGCGACTACATGCATCAACGCATCTTTAGTTACAAAATAAGTAATTTTTTACAGTGCATGCATGACGACGTGTAATACTGGCAAAACGATGACAGATTATATTAATGTGGATGTTTTTCACCCTAGTAAACACATATTTCATATGATCTTCGTCGTTGAAATCTGAGAAAGAGCAATTGGTTCCTAGAATAATAAATTACAAAAACTATTCAACGATATCTGATACTTGAATTAGACAGTAAGTATTATTAGTTATTTGATATTCTCGTGGTACTCATCTAATATACATCATTTGTAAGAAGATATCAATTTCAAATAATTGTATTTGATGATAATATTTATAATGCGCAATAAAAGCTCTAATGATATTTCATAAGATTTTATTAATTTTTGGGAAACGATTTAAATATACTGCATTCTGTGTAAATTAATTCAAGAATATATCAGCTCCAATAATTTGTAAATATATTCGCCAAATTGTTATAGAACATCAAAGTTAAACGAGGAGCGATGTAATAGGACAAAATAAGCCATGCGTAACAATCATTATCACTATTCTAACCATCGCACGAGCATTCTATCGTCTATTTTCAGGTAATATGGCGATGGCCAGTGAACGTTATCAAGGCTGGGGCGATGCTGGCGCTCGGGTGATGCGAGCGAGCACTAATTTCTCATTTGGTCAACAGGTCAGCGCCTGGCCTGAAATCAATTATGCATAATTACGCGCGGAACAATACGTGCGTGCAATACCGAACATGAACCACGTGCGCACAGCGTCACGCTCACGACCGATCCGTAATAGAAATTTAATAACAGCAAATTGACAGCAACAATAATGACCAGCGAGGTTTCTTTGAGCTATTCGTGGTCAGCAGGGGTCTGTGAGATGAAATGCATTTGTATATATAATGGCACGGACATACCAGAACTTCATATTACGATTTAGATATTGGTTTATTTGATTTTGATTAACTTTGATTATAGCGTGTCATGCGCAAAATTTGTCCATCGATTACGATAAACAAATTATTAAATTGCTTATATGTTTACAATTACTGTAAAGTTTCTCAAATTAGAAATATATGTTACACGGAAGAAAATATTTTTCTTATAAAGCTCAGATGACATGTGAATATTTATTTAATAGTATTGTAAACATAACGGGAATATTCCTGAATCGTATTTTACGTGACGTGTGTATGTGTCTGTCTGCCTGTCCATCTATCTCTGTGAAATATTATAAAACTTTATACATAAAATTTGTATATGCCTGGCAAGAAATTTTTTTATTTTTGAAAGCAATATTCAAAGAAGTGCATGTTTACTCTAGTCATTTTTTGCAGTTTCTGAAATTACTCAAAAACTGTTGCATTTATAGCAAAATTAATACGATTAACAATTTTAAACTAGGAAATCGCTAGTGAAAAGTTCAGACAAGTTATTGTGGATATTTTTACTGAAATATTTATTTAACTATCTTTTCACAGCTGGGTGAATAATTCAACCGATTTTTAATACTTTTTATATAGTCATGTATTAAGACAATTGCAGATTCATGTATAATTCGTATTAAAATTTGTTTAATTTGATGACATGTTCTATATCTACGCTAATGCCTAAGGCGATGTTGCCGTCATGCATACAATTTGTGGGCCATACATAGGAAATTCATTATATATGTGATATTTTACATATTCATAGGTCTGTCAAACTGACCAGAACTACTAATGAACTTGTGGGATGATATTATCCGTTTGTGTATGCTTTAAATATACATAAATGTGTATGTGTATTTTATATGTATGCATCGTATATATTAGAAAGATAGACATAGAAATTGTGTGCGTATATGTTGTCGTTTTCACGTATTGACTATAAAAAATATCTCTATGTTTATGTACGACACTGGTATTAAACTTTTTATGACGATAAAGTAATTTAAAAGTTGCACGGTATAAAAGCAACTGGCGTAATGTCCTTTTTGCGTTTCAAAAACTTTGTTAATACCCCCATCTATATAGAGAGACCAAACACTAATGAATGTTAATACATACGTACCTACATATTCATTCATATACGTTTTATAGAATGTGTTCGAATTATTATTAATTTGTATTTATTAATCTCATTTGCTAACGATGCAACTTTTATTTCATTGCTAGATAAAATATGAAATATATTAAATCGTTTAGATTTAAACTTATCTAGTTTTCTTATTAATGAACATTTTATATAATTATTCAAAAATATTACGGATACATGCAATATAAAAACTTTTAATATTTAATTAAAATTTATCATTTCATAGTTTTTGCGTAAATTAAATTATTCTCGTTAAAAACAATTTTGCATATGAAAAACTATTGATTTTTTAAATATGTGTATATTTCAATTTTGTATTAGTTGCTGTTTATAAATATATCTAATTATAAGAGCACAATTATATACATAAATATAATTATAAAAGTGTAAATCTGTGCAGTGTAGATTTGAAAAATCAAAATAAATTGCAATAATATTAATATTATGAATTACGATAAAACAGCGAGATCATTGTCAAGCAAATGGTGTCCGAGCATTGCAAATTACCGTGCTTATTCTAAAGCACGTACTTTTCTAATGATTTACACAGCCATGGCCCTGTCTCTACATAACCTGGGTGGACTCTATGTTGTACCTGACGAATGGGCTGGCGGACCTATTTCACATCGGCTTAAATAAGATGGATGATTATAAAAGTCATTGTGATTTATCTCGCTGGAATTAAATCGCATCAAAAGAGTGCCAGAGGTGATATATGTAAAGGCATTTCAAACATTTCCTATATACTTTTTTTTTGTAACAAAAACACTTGTGTATTATGTTGCCTGAAGAAACAGACGATCTCCCACATGGCTATGTGAATTTTAGCGAGAAAACTCTGAAAAAATGTAAACTGTTTACGGAAGACGATGTGGTTTTGCTAAACATCAACAGACAAAAGGTTCGCTTCATAAATCAACTTCATCAATCTACATACACAGGTCAGTTTATTTATTAGTAGAACGTTTTTTACGCAAGCTACCAATCGCCCAGATGTAGTGTGAACATTCTTATTCTTAAAGAAGTAAATCGTATCTTTTGAATCTGCTTTTTGTTTGTTTGTTTTATTTTATTTTTTTATTTAAATTGTATATTCTATTTATAATAAGCAAATATTAACCGGTGATTTGATCAAATAAATTACTAAATAGGAATTTATATTGGCATTTGATTTTAATATGATAAACATTGTAAAACAAGATTACTGAGCAATAAATAAATGTAGAACAAATTTTGGTAAAACTTTGCGGAGGGGACTTGTCCATAAATACACACCAACTCCTAGTGCAAATATTGAGATTCTGGCTCCTGCGGCCTCTTTACTCATATATTCCTCTCCCTGTTGTTTGCTGATATTTCTTCTTTTTCACAACGAACGTTGTTTATGTTTTTCAACGCGCGCGTTCACTGGTTTTTATTATATTCATTTCAAGATCTGCTGATGACTACAGTTTTTTACTCTTTTGCGTTATTTGCATAGGCCTTTTGTTTCATTGTTTCCTTTGCTGTTGCACTGACTGTGATTTGTTTGGTTAAAAAAAAACTCGTTGTTTTTTCATTTTATTATATTATTTTTGTGCATTGTTTGCTATATATTTAAAAAGTATAGTAAATTATAAAAACGTGAATTTTTCTGTTTCACAAAATTAATTTTATTTCAAATATGCATTGCATCTTTATATCTATTTCTATGAGAACTGTGTTTATTCTGAGCCATAATAATTTTTTGCAAGCACACATTTATAAACAAAGCATACTAATGGTATTATATTATAAATTGGAACAATTAGATATCAATCAAGGTTTAGAATACATGCATTCCTTACATAATTCAATTGATAAGTAAAACAATTATTATGTTGCTGGACAGGGATAGAACTGAGCTACAACTTCACGGAGCTGACATAATAGCGGACGCTCGGGAACAATATACGACCACCATGAATACAATTAGCTATCTTCATAACCTATCTGTAATGTTTCGATTGTCGACCTAAGCCAGGGACACGCAGCGTATCAATTAATACGTCAACAGAGATTCCACCGCAAACGCATAAGGCGCTAATTAAATCTGATAAATCTACTATAGAACATCTATCAAACATATCTAATTAGATCGTAATCAACTAATAATATTATTACTTGCAATATAAGTTAAATAATTTTTTAAACAATATTTAAATGTTATTTCAAAAATTATAGTAATCGAATAGAGTCAAGAAACTTGAGTGCGATATTTTTTTGTGTAGCCCAAAAATGTATGTTGTAGGATACGTATTTGAGTATGAACAAAAAAAAGGAAAGGCTAACTACAAATTGCTCCTCTGCAGTATCATGAAAGCGTTTTCAAAGAGCCACAACAATATCATATCAGTTCTTTGCAGCAAATATTGTCACAAATGAACCAACACCGAGTAAAATTAGATAAACAAGATCACAATACGGTCATGTTCCGGATAGAGATTCTATTGTGTCGTGCTATACAACCATTTTTAAACCGAAATTCTAAAAACCTTGGTGCAGATATTTTATGATATAGAAAGAGTAAAATCCTTTATAATTTTGTGTTTAAATAATTAGCTACATAGAATGGTAAATTATTTATCCTTTGACGATATATAATTTATGTTGATTGTCTTCAACGTACTATTTGTCGTAAAGAAATTTATTTTTCGGTCATCATTAATTTAGCTGTAGACAAATTTTGAGTATTTATTATTCAATCGTCGGAATGAAATCTGTTGAAAAGTTGAACGACAATAAACAATTGAATCAACATCAATCCTCTAATTAAGTAGCGTCCTTTCAAATTTTCCCTCAAGCCAAGGCTTTCTTAACCTCTCTACCGAAACGGCAAGGTGTATTAAATTAAAGAAAATAATTCTATTTTCGTAGGCACTTTGTATAACAATGTAGGGAGTAGAACTTTACAAAATAACGTTCAACATAATGTCATTGGCAGCAGAGCAGCAGGGCTGGCGATGTTTTAGAATTATTTTGCTCAAGGTTAAATTCAATAAATCTTCATAATTAATCACCGCACCGACTTTGATCAACCCAAATTCCACCCCACTTTTACATTTACTTTAATTAAGAATAATAATGTTCCTATATATGCATATCTACGAGCATGTAGCAAATTAGTTCTTTTAGTTTAATAACAGAGAAACATGTGGGTG
This sequence comes from Nebria brevicollis, assembly GCA_944738965.1. NCBI lineage: Eukaryota > Metazoa > Arthropoda > Insecta > Coleoptera > Carabidae > Nebria > Nebria brevicollis. The sequence continues at coordinate 14,038,584 of OX122901.1, read as the reverse complement.
TATTACGAGTACCTTCCGAGATGAAATGCGACACATAACGCAATTCAAATTATCTTGAAAATAATTAAGTATAAACATATTTAGAAAAATATTTATTTCTTTTGTAATTCAATATATATAATGACTTTTTCCCAGTAATTATCTTTTTCTAAAGCAACCTTTTTTACAAGAGCAGTAAAAGAAATCTTTTTGCACGCAATATGAACATTCTTGTAATGCAAATGAATAGCAAGCCATTACACCAATACATCATCCGCATTAAATTTATCGAAAAAAGAAATACTAAATACATATTTCTTTCTTGCTGAGCGTGTTGTGCCAGTAAAATTACATATTTCGTAATAAAACAGCATAAAGAAGTTTTATAATCTTTGTTTAATTGCTGCATTCGAATCTTTATTATGAACATACCATGAAACATGTTGAAAAGAAGTGCGCCAAACAAAATTATTGATTTGTTTTGATACATTATAGTTGGTTGAGTTATATTCGTGTCAATAATGGAACAATATCTGACTGCTTACAAACTCTTATATATTATATAAAATGCCATTCACCTATTTAGCAATAAACATCTTCAATGGCTTGCACTGCACTTTCTTGCACGCATTTTGGATAGATTATATTTTTATTATTTTTCTAATTAAAAAAACTTTTTTTTTTCCAATTAATAAAACTTTACATTCGAAACACTTTTTCCCTAAATATTGCTTACTGTTGAAATGTCTATGCATATATACAAAAGTTAATCTATATTATGTTTCTGTTTAGTCTAAGGGTTTTGTCTTAAATTATAGTTACACTTATAAGAGATTTATGGTCGCTTCATATTTCAAGATAAGAACCAATGTGTAGAAGAATAGTAAACAGATGTGGTCATTTTTAAGTTCTGGCGACGAACCTTTTTGGGTAGTCTTGTGTAGAATGCTGAAGTGTTAAAGCGTAGAGATAAACCTTCCGAGACCGCAGATATAATAAAGAGCACGATTTAATATAAAACTTGTATTATTATTTATTAATTAGATCCCAAAACCCAACAGGTTATGGGCCCAGATAACGTGAATTAGTTTTTATAATGTAATCGTGCGTGAAAAACATTTTTAAAGTGTTCTATATTGTGTAATAGTCAAGTGTGAAAGACAATGAAATATTCAAAGTTGAAAAGAAACATTATAGTCTTTGATGGTGAAAAATATAGTGTGTGGAAGTTTAGAATAAAAGCTGTATTAGCTGAACTTAATATTATCAAAATTGTTGATGATGTGATTCCTTAAATACCTGGTGATGAGTGGAATAATGCCGAAAGAATCGCCCAAAGTGTTATCGTAGAATATTTATCGGATTCTTTTCTTGGATTTGTGAAGGCTTACGATAAATCTTTAATGAAGTCAAATTTTATGATGGTGTGATAACTGCAATCGAAACTCTATCTGAGGATAATATAACATAAGATTTGGTGAAAACAAGACTATTAGATCATGAAGTGAAATTATCAAATGTGTGCAATGATACTAGTGCTAAAGAAATTCATGTTGAAAATATAAGAAATGCATATTCTAATGTTAAACAAAATCAGTGTTTTAAGAAAAGAAATATTAATAAATTTAAACCAAATAAACCTTCATCAATGAAATGTTATCATTGTGGAAAAGAAGAACATATTAAAAGAGAATGCTGTTATTATTTAAAAGGACAAACGTTTAAACCTTTTAATAATTAACATACAGAACAAAGAAGAACACTCAAACTGTTGAATTAAATCAGCAAGAAATTAACGAGTCATCTGGTTTTGCTTTTATGGCTGGAAAGAATTAAACAAAAATGTTGTCAATTTTCAACAACCAAAAGAAATGTCAATAGCGAAGAATGTCTTCATTGAAGCAACGAAGAAGAGAACATTGAATGTGATGAGCAATATGGAAAATCAAGGACTACTCGAGAATATGTTGTATTGTCCAGAAATTCCATACACCCTGATATCTGTTTCACGGATGCAAAGTTCTGGATTAAGAGTCATTTTAGATGAGAGTGGTATGAAAATAAACAAAGGGTGGTAAGACTATAATAAATGGTAAGTCTTTGAACAATTTGATTTAAATGCTGTTGACTTTATAGTAAATATAAATAATATAAGCCAATGAATTAATTATGAAATATGACATCAAAGTCATATAGGTAAAAGCAAATTCTTTAAAGTTAAAGAATAAACATATTATTAATGATATATGGCAAATAGATCAGGTTACACCAAATGATGGTTTATGTGAAGCATAAATACTTGGTGAACAAACACGGTTAGCATTTAAAAGGTAAAAGACAAAAATCATATAACGAGACCATTGTTTATTATGCATTCATATGTTTGTGGTCGGATCACTTCTCCTAAAATATATAACAAAAAAAAAACTATTTTGTTGTTTTTATTGATGAATATACTCACTGTTGTGTTAGATATTTAAATTGACACAAATTAAATGTTTTTCAGTTTTTAATGACTGTGGCAAATAGAGTGAGGTTGATTTTAAATTAAAAAAATAGTAAATTTATATATTAAGAGAATATTTGTGGATTGGGGTAAATAATTACTGTGTGAAAAAGGTATAAGCTATCATTTGCAAGTTCCACGAATCCTTCGGAATAAATGGTGTGTTGAACGTTTGAAAACAACGTTCACTAAAAAGTTTGCACAATGAAAATTGGTGCAAGTATTGAAAAGGTTAAACACCATATGAATTGTGGCATTATAAGAAGCCTCAAATAAAGTATTTGGTTCAATTGTTTAAATACATGATAAAACCAGTAAAAATAAAAATTATGATGAAAATTTCATGGAAAGGAATACTGGTAGTATATGAATTAAATGGAAATAAAAGAGGGATGTGGGAACTGCAAAATGAGTAGCATTTAGGCACGTTATTGTTGAAGAAATAAATGTTCTGAAAACATGGCCTATGGTAATAATGAAAGGGGTTGGTTATAAAACTCCTGTGATAAAACTGATATTTCTGAAATTTATTCAAAATCAGTAGTAAACACAAAAGTAAAAAGGAAAGGAGTTGGTTATAGAACTCCTGTAATAAAACTGATATTTGTGAAATTTAATTAAAATCAGTAGTTGAATCAAAAGTTAAAACAGAGTTGGTTGTAGAACTCTTGTAACAAAACTGATATTTGTGAAATTGAATCAAAATCAGTAGTAGACTCAAAAGTAAAAAGGAAAGGAGTTGGTTGTAGAACTCCTGTAATAAAACTGATATATGTGAAATTTAATCAAAATCAGTAGTTGACTCAAAAGTAAAAAGGTTGGTTACAGAACTGCTGTAATAAAACTGGTGTTTCTGGTATATGATCAAAATCAGTCAAAGAGTCAAATATATCTGATAGGTATAAATCAGATAATGATAAAATAATAAAACACACAGGTGAATCATTATTTAAAATAATGAAATGAAACAAATATTTTCTGAGTTAAGGAGAAGGATAGAATTAAAAAATCGAAAGCATATTTCTTATGATGAAAATAAAATAAATGATTATATTATGTCTGCGCAATCGATTATGTACAAAATTCCTATTTTATATGAGGAAATTAAGAATAAGGTTTAAAGAGTTAAATGGGAACATGCTATTAAGAAAGAGATAAACTCTCTTATGATTAATAATAAATGGACTTTAGTAAAAAGGCCTGAAAATAGAAATATAGTTGATTGTAGATGTTTATTTACTATTAAAAATGATGAATATGTAAATTCATTATGATATAATGCTCGAATAGTTGCAATAGGTGTCGTGTCACTCAAGAATATCTTGAAAATTGTAATGAAACTTTTGAACTAGTTGCAAGGATTTCAAGTTTGATATTCATAGTAGCTTTTGCAAATCAATTTAACTTGTTAGTTCATCATATGGATGTAAAACAAAAAAAAGGATTTTCTAAATGGTAATTTAAAAGAGGAAATTTATATGGAAGTTCCTCAAGGTGTTACAATTAAAGAAAATCATGTCTGTAAATTAAAAAAAGCCTTATATGGACTAAAAGAAGCAGCTAGATGCTGGTTATAAGTTTTTTTTTGAACATGCTATTAAATACAAAGGATTAAAAGGAAAATTCTTTTGCTGATAGATGTATTTGCGTTTTGATAGAGAAAATAGTTCAAAATGTATGTATATGTGGTTTTATATGTTGATGATTTTGTAATTGCAACAATGAAAATTACTAAAATGAAAGGGTTTAAAAATTATTTGATGTATAGTAAATATACTATAGTAGAATTGAAAGGAATCAATCTATTTTCTAGGAAATAGAATTACAAGATATAAAATAATAGAATAACTCTAGATCAACATGCATATATAGAAACAGTCATAAATATATTTAAAATGAAAAAAAAATATACGGCTGTAAGTACACCACTTGAAAATTATGTTAAATTTTAAAGCTTTAAATTCTGATGAAAAGTACGATGCACCTTGTCGTGTGTTAGTTGTGCATAATGATTTGCACATGATCAGATTTAATTAAAGCTATAAATATATTGAGTAAATATATGAATAAAGGTAATAAAGAACTATGAATATGTCTTAAAAGAGTATTAAGATATTTGAAAGGTACGATAGATCTCAAATTCATTTAAATGATTATAATAAAATCTAAGTGGCTATGTAGATTCATATTGGGGTAGTAATGATCATAGTGCTAGAATAAGTACAACAGGGTATTAGTTGAAATTATTTGAAAGTAATACTGTATATTGGAGCACGAAACAATAAGTTTCGGAAGCAGCTTCTTTTAGAGAAGCTGTGTAAATGGCCCTTTATGAGACAGTAAAAGTAGCACTATGGTTGAAATCATTATCTACAAGTATTAATATGAATATTGGACCACCTATGATTTATTGCGAGAACAATAATGGTTGCATTAGTATAGCGAACAATCTTAGTAGTCATGATAGGTCAAAACATATCGATACATTGTCAAGAAAACATAAATTGTGAAAAATTTAATAAAAATAAAATTATGTGTTAACAGGTCAACAGTTGGCGGATGCTTTAACAAAGCTTTTACCAGCAGCCAAATTTGTGAAGCTGAGAACTGGAAAGGGTTTAGAATAATATTGAATTGAAAATTATAGTATTACTTGTAAATTCTAGAAGTAATGAAATGGTCTGATTAGGTTTTTCTGGGTTTCCCTAATCCTACGCAATGAATGTTGGACCATATGTAAAGTTAGCCCCAGAAGGTGCAAGGAAGGTATGTCTCTGCTCAGAAATAAAAACAGATTTAAATTAAGAATTGATAATGCCGATTAATTTTTGAGGGGGGCGTGTTGAAATGTCTATGCATATATACAAAAGTTAATCTATATTATGTTTCTGTTTAGTCTAAGGGTTTTGTCTTAAATTATAGTTACACTTATAAGAGATTTATGGTCGCTTCATATTTCAAGATAAGAACCAATGTGTAGAAGAATAGTAAACAGATGTGGTCATTTTTAAGTTCTGGCGACGAACCTTTTTGGGTAGTCTTGTGTAGAATGCTGAAGTGTTAAAGCGTAGAGATAAACCTTCCGAGACCGCAGATATAATAAAGAGCACGATTTAATATAAAACTTGTATTATTATTTATTAATTAGATCCCAAAACCCAACACTTACAATAATTATTAAATGTCAAATTTCAAATAATTTGAGACTGTTTTTTTTGTTTGTTAAACAATTGCAGATGATACGATTTATGTAAAAATAAATATAATAAGAAATTTTGATAGCCATTGTTTTGAAACTAGTAGCTTTTTGAAAAAAAAATTGTAAAACAAAACTTTTTTAATTTGTATCTAAACAATTTTTCTGTAACTGCACCATTTTTGAGTAATTACAGAAAATAAATATATGTATTTATAATAAATCTGGAAATAGAGAATAGCATATTTTAATGCAGGAAACGAAATTTTAAACACGAATAAATTTAGTTCTTCATTTTAAATATTCAATTATAATTGAAACAAAAAGGAAGAATAAAATTTGAATAGTGAGTTTTATTCGAAACTTTAATTATTAAAAAATTCTGCTAAGAAATGTACGTTTCATGCAATTTAAAGTATTTTTACGTAAAATGTACTCGGAAATGAAGTAGATTGAACAAACGGTGTATTAATTTGTATATATAGTGCAACGTTTCATATATAAAGGTACAGCGACATGGAAATATATAGTCGTTCCGATAACAATATTATTATTCTTTGCAGAGCGCTGCAGGTCAGATTGAAATGTAATTGAAATGCCAAAAACACAGGACCGTCTCTATATCGTTCGAGCTTGTGATATTAACGTATGTTCACGTGAATAATATATAATGTCATATTTATATAATATGCAGGTTTGAAGCGAGTATGATTATAATATTCATATTTTACGCACTGGCAAAAATATTTTAGGACAAATATAGGAATATATGCTTATCTAAGTCACACAGTATAAACAATTAATATAGATATATATATATAAAATTATTTTGTCGTTTTTTGTATATACTAATATATATTTCTCTATGTAAATTTACGCAGTATATTTATAAATATATCTCGTTTTTTAAATTGGAACGTTTTACTCTCACTGTCGCGTGTATTCATAGAGAAAATAAACCTATATTAAAGTAATATGAGTACTAAATTACCATCCTGATTTAATGCATGCACAACCACATAAGATTATCTTTTATTATCATGAAAATGAAACACTTGACTATGAATCCGATAATCTGCGCTTAAATTAGGTTGTATATTGCACTAAGTACACTCTAAAAATACCATAGTTCTTATAAAATAAACTTGAAGGAATACTATAAAAGATGAAAGCACTAATATTTAAGCCATGACTGTTAATGGTAATTTAAAAATCAGATGCCAATGTAATTGTGCTTGTGTTTTTGTGATATTGTCTGATATTTCGAGATCGATTAGATATGTGCTGTATATATATGTTTAAATAAAGCGAGAGATTGCAAAAAAAAGGACAGGCTACGTAACGTAACATGAGCGTTGACAAGGCAGACAGGTAGACGTAGACGCGTAACATACCATGTTATACGTGTATACCACATAACGCAACGTAGCGGGCATCCCATCAGCGGGAAATGTGCGGTATTTTAAAGTGGAGCACTCTAATATCATTGTTGAAAAATGGAGATCTTTCGCGAGGTGCAGATATGTACATACTTGCAACTTTAACTTGCAAATTTCTAACGTGTAATATCATGATATAAGTAGACATACACGGAAAACCGCATCATTGACGAAATATATTCTGTTTTAGTAAACATGGAACATATTTTGCTTGATTGTCTGCATTTATTTTAGATAATAAGTTGTTTGCATATAAAATGATGCAGTACACTATAGTGGGAAAGGAATTTAATATTAATTTGGACCGAAAACATATATAGCTGTTACCGGTTCGTATTAAAACGTTTATAACTATTTGTGGCGGTAGTTAAATTAGTTATGGGTAGTAGATAATGAATTTAATTTCATGCATTATTTGCTAAAACATGCAAGAAGCTACATATGTTTTTCCAAACAAGATTTATGGTTTTTTTAAATAAGTGTAAATGTAAGCGTTCAAGTATTTAGAATAGTAAAAATTTGAGACTTTTTACTGAATGAAAAGTAAAATATCAAGAAAATTTCTGAAGAATATATGACGTCACGAAATTTGTCAAACTCGTCATTGGTAGAACTCAATCGAGGAAGGTACGTCTTAACCCTCATCATGACATGCGAGTGCTGCAGCAACAATGTTGTGAGCGAGTGAGTTGTAAACTAATAGTATGTATAGGTATGTGTGTGTGTGTGGTGAGTACACGGAAGTATCGGGTCACATCATGGTTGTGTTGGGGTCGGTCGGGCGCCTCGTCGGACGCTGTTATCAAGCAACCACGGTCGTTAGTCACATATCAGTTTTTGCATGTGATACTATACACAGGGAGCCCGGGTTATCTGACGACGATCAGGTGATTGATGTTTCCCTTTGGCGCTCCGACAATCAAACCCCCCCTTTTCTCTCTATATCACCCCGTCAGTCGCTTCCAGGGATTGATATCCGTCATCAGCATCCTAGTTACCTGTCTACTTCATAGATGTAATAATCACTGGATTTGGCGCATATAATTAGCATATAATCAATCGAAATTTTAGGTCCTGACTATGAAACTGAGCATAAACGTAGTAGATTATTTTTTTCAAAATTGCAATAAAACTTTTACCATTTATTACAATTATTCAAAAATCCGAAAAATAAAAATTAAATTAACGCAATCTATGTATGTATTGAAACATAAACAGTATTTTTCATTATGGATGCAATATTATTGTTTCTAAGATATTTGGATCTTGGTAAATTAAAACTTATGGTGTGAAAAAGGATGAATGCAGGATAGTGTGTAATATTGTGGTAACTAGACATTGAGCAGAACAAGTTAAACAGTTTGTTTATTTAGGTTGTTTATTCTCTAGCGATGGAAAGTATGATTGCGAGATTGAGAGAAGGGTATGTGTTGGTTGTAACATTTTAGGGGTGATAGGAATATTTGCGAGACATTTTAACATTTCTAAGGATGCAATGTTATGCGAATACAATGGTGTAATTATGCCATCGTTGATGTATGGTAGTGAATGTTGGATTTGGCAAACCAGGCAAAGGCAAAAAAGGCAAAGCGTGTGATTACTGTGGAAATAAAATGTTTGAGAGATATTTGTTGTGAATTTGGGAAAAACAGAAAGCGGAATACGTAAAAAATGTTGTACTTAGAATAAGATTAGAGTCAAATGAGATGATATGTTCAATTTAAAAGAAAGTAGTATGAAATATTGACGAAAGAATGAGAAGACTGGATTGAGAAGGCGAGATTGTCTTCGGAATGAGCTTGTATAAAGAATTTGATGAATTAGAATAACAGGAAAGATGAATGCAAAGATAGAATTGAATGGCGGAAGATTGTCAAAGATTTTCTACCACTCCATTTGATGGTAATTGACATGCTGCTATTTATGTATGTTAAATGTAAGTTTTGATATTTATACAAGGTGTTTATATACTGTAGTCGTCTACAATATATGTACATATATGAGATGTGCTTGTCCATTTATATTTGAATATCAATGGTGTGAAAATCTAGTGGTGCTAATGACGACGCCTGATAAAGGTAAACACGTCAGCCCAGTGCCGTTCGTCACGATGGGCATGCGTGCGTGCGCACTTGCCGGACATTGTTAATTAATGTTGACTGGCGTGTGATGGGGCTGCGTTGCGCAAGATTGAATTGTGAATTGAGGAAATGGCACCACGGGCACACAATTTAGTTTGCGGGATAATATAATGCGATGTCACCGCGCCGTGTAGTGATGGATGGCGACCGGATACAGTTTTACGTTTGCGACTGTGGAACATCGACTTGATTAAGGGATCAAACATGACAGTCATTGCTAGTATTAATTTAGGGTGGATTGATTAACATTAATTATACGTTTCCTTAAATTACTTATGATTACCTTATTCCTCTTAATTATGCCATTCCAAAATGTGAGTTAAACACATAGAATATTTAGTACACAGACAAATACCAAAAAACAAAAATATTATTTTAGATAATTAGCATCGGTTTCCCTATTGTAAAATACAATAGGAAACAAATGGTTTTAATTTTGAAATATTGCTGCAAATACGAAGCCACCATGTGACAGACATTTCAAATGTGGGTAATACCGAGATCAAATTAGATTGGCGCGGCAGGAAATCCATCAGAAAAAAATCCGCAATGTTCAATATTTTTTTGCATGTTTTCTAAAACGATCGTGCATCGGACATAACAGACATTTAAAAGTTTATTTATTTATCCCAGGCACGTCAGTGGACCGAAGTGTCCTCGTATATCACGCGGCAGAGCAGCGTAACGTGCGTGAGTGGACCAGTGTGCTGTGGTTCGGCGCGTGAAGAGCAACAGTAGCGCCAGCAATCTCGTCTCCGGTGACGGTCGCACTGGGAATCATTATGTGGGGCATTGCGTTACCCTGCTGTAACTTATCGTAATCAAAGCTTTGTGTTATCGGGTACCTACTGGATGAGCGTCTGCCTGTCCGGCCACTGATGTTGATAGCCATCATTGCTTTCGCTATCAATACGCTGTGCTAATTGAGATGTCGCCGTAATAGACATTTTAATTAATGTCACACCAGTGTGATCTTAGTAATCACCTTATGGAAATGCGCTACAGTCAACTGCGGACATCAATCGTGCCAAGCGGGGATATCTAGAACGAGGTTCATCATTCTGTGCCAACGTTTAATTCATCACTATTTTCTGGTTTCTTAGTATTCAAAAATCATTTATAGTACCACCTAATGTGCCCTGAAATTATATTTAGTTCAATAGCTGAATTAGACTCGCACCTATTCAATGTACGATATTTTTTTTACAAACTCTATCTCTATCTCTCCTAGATACGCTTTTTATGCAAGGTTTGCCAAACCCAACATTCACTACCATGCATCAACGATGGTACAAGTTTACCATCGTACACACATGGTTTTGCATATGGTAAGTTGTGCTGGGCGTTACTAGGTGTAATAATGCTACACTGCGATGATGAAAATCGAAACATGAGTAAAGTTTATCGAGTGTCGCCAGGACTCGAACCCAAAACCTACAGACTTTTTAGTCTTGCATCCTTAAAAATATGAAAATTTTTCGCAAACATTCCTAACGCTCCTAAAATTTTACAACCAGCAGACAGGCACTCTTCTCTCAATCTCGCAATCATACTTTCCATCGCTGGAGAATCAGCAACACAAATAAACAAACTGTATAACTTGCTCTAGTCGATGTCCCACATTAATTATTTCACACAATAACTTTTTTTTTACCTTCATCCAGTTCAAGAATCATCTCCCTTCGACTATACTAATACTTTGGTCTCTCAATCTTGCAACCATATTTTCTATCTCTAGAGAATAAATAGCCTAAATAAACGAATTATTTAATGTTATAGTGCTATACTAGACCATATGTCGTTATACGCCGATTCTAAATTATTCTGGAGAGGAAATAAGTACTATATGACGTAGAAAGTTAAGTTAAAAACAATTTCTTGTCAAATATCATTAACTAAAACTAAACATTTCATAAAGAGTCATTTTGAATACTGCAACCTGAGTTGTGTACATCAAAGAGTGTTTTGCTGGTCTTTTGAACTAAATGAGCGCGCGTCAAGTTTGTGTTTGTTTTGTGTTGTGTTACGGTATGTGGGCGCGCGTGCTCCCCACTAATAACAAAAGAAAATAATGTCTTGGAGTTTATACAAAGCTTTAATTTAAAACTTAAATTAATGTTGTCGTCAAGGATGGCTACGTGTTTTAGTAATTAACAATTCATTAGTTAGAAAATTAAATTTATTTTTAACGTATACACCAGTAATTTTAAAATACTTGTTTTTACATATTTGAAATACTGCAGCTCGTTTATTAAAATCTAATTTGATTTCACGACATTTTTATTTATGTACTATCACTTCAAAGTTTTATTATAAGTACCATAAAATAATGATAAAAAATGTTGTTGAAAATAAAATCGTGTTTTAATTGTATATTATTGGAAGATTAGAAAAGTTCATTAATCTCAAGTTTTTGTAAATTTAAAATAACATGATTTTATTTTCTAATTTCTAATTAATATTTGTTTTTCGTGTCGAATGAAAGAATAACTTATAGAAATTAAAACATTTACAATTGTTATTTTATCCTTATTTTATTTCTGAAAAACAGTAAATATTTACTATAGATTTTAATAGACATTGCAGCACGTAATATTATTGGAATCATATCATGTTATTTTGGAAAATTATGTCACCTATTGTCCTTATAATTAGAAATTGTTCTAGTCATGAGAATTATCAATAAATTTACTCATAAAAGAAAATCAATGATACGATACTTAAAACATACTAATAATTTAGAAGCTACGACCTTCAATATTTTAGATTCATTTCAAAGAAAAGAAATGTTCAATCCATTAATGCTCCAACATGACATTACATTTTAAGACATTACAATCACGTGCCAAACAACAATTTAGATGCTATAATATCCACCTGAACTTACTTGGTGAACGGTGGTAGAAAAATATATACATAAATAATAATGATTAATCTGTAATTTTACTCAACGTTAAATATCTATACTAAATCTTGAACCTTATGGTTATTTTAGGATAGGAAATTTATAGTTAATATTTTTTTTTTGCTAATATTTGCATTAATAAATAAAAAATTCATACCGGTTATTAATTTAAATATTGTCTCAAAAATATCAATGTATCAAATATCAAGTCAAAATGCATTTTCTTATTATTTTAACCAGTGGCTAGTTATGAGGATCATAAATAATATTTATGTACCAAGCATGGATATAGGTAATATCGGGTTATAGTAATCATGAGCACGTAATGGTGAAATTAGTGTAGATTTCTTATTTGAAAATAAGTCTTTATTGCGCATAAAACGCGCATTGTTATGATAATCAAACTGGCAGCTAACTCATATTATATCGTGGTTATATGGTTACAATCACGTGACGAACCATTAATGAAACGTAAAAAAAATCAACACATTTTATTGTATATTAGTTTTACAGCTAATCTAACACTTTTATATTGTCATTATTTATGAATGTTTTAGGAATCATGAAGACATCAAGAATTCATAAAGGGTTAAATAATATTTTTTTTCTTATAACAACAAGGGATATAAATACTTTTGTGGGATGTATGAGAAGGTCTGATATATATATATACATAAAAAAATATTAAAAAGTGTTCCTATGCCTTTTTTGCTCATATATAATGCGAAACTGTTATTCATAAGAGACTTATGACTTCAAAAATGTAATACAAATATTATTTTTCGGCATTATATTTAGGTATGTACGTACAGGCTACTCGGAATGGTTTTGACCCTGATCGTGACATGCGCAAAAGACTGCACAATATATTATTTATGTTCTTGTGTATTTCTATTATAGTAATAATTTCTCTTCCTAATGCACATATCGCGGTTTATGCTATTTCGATGTTCTTGTGCTAAAAATATCTATAGTGAAAGTATAAGAAATTGGACTTACATGACAATGAATTTCGCAGAAGCACATAAAAATGTCAATTCACTCCACATAAATCACAATCAACTAATACATAGTAGTATATATTACCAATATTTTTACACAACTAACAGAAATATATACCGTAACAGACCGCTCAATACTAGTTTGGTCTGTTGTTTTATTCTGTCATACAATAAAATTTGAAAATTGATAAACAAAAACTGGTATTTGTATTATAAATATAGAAAAATACTGGAAATGGCAGTGTAAGGCAGAATAAAGTTTCGTTTGGATAACGCATTTGAGATTGATATAAAATCATATATGAATTAGCAGATAATAATTCTGAAGAATCAAAATTGAAATGCGTAAGCAGTGCTCTTCAAAAATAATATTTCGTTATTCATTTAGATTTCCCTCTGGGCATCAACGTTTCTAAGAACCGACGGACGGTTATCGTCAAAGCTTGTGGAAGGATGTCTGTCTCCGTGGATTATTCCACGGGGTCCCAGAAAATCAAAACTAATTAAAATCAATTTTAGGGATGCTTAAACAGATTTTCTATTTTTCTCTCGTTTACCCTTCCATCGCTAATCACTTTATCTTAAATTTTAAATTAATTCCTGTAGAAATTCAACGCAAAAGAAGTTGCTGCTTGAGTAACGTAAAAGAATTTCGAAAGAACGTCTCCCCATTTCCCTCTAATTCTTCATCTCTTTCTTACCTTCCTTGTTATTCTTCTTTTGACCTGCGTTTATTCAACGACGCTATTTCTGTGTTTTCTCTTTTCGAGGTAATGTGCCTTTTGTGTAACACCATTTTTGTTTACCGCTCGTTCGTCGGTTTTATTAAAGTGTTTACGTGGTGGAACAGGTGATGAGTACCTGATATTTTCGTGGCAGTACTCATTATTTGAAAGCTTTAAAAAAATTCAAACACTTTTATGTGCAAAATTTTCATTATATAGAGAATTTTATGAATAATTCTGTTGTGATTATGTAGATTTATTTTACAATGTTTTTCCCAAACCATAACTAGTGATGGGTATTTGCCATAGAAAGAGAATATGATAATACTAATAATAAATAACTAATATCGCTACCAGAAACTATTGAATCACCAATTTAAAATGAATTTGTCAATTCTCAGCAAACTTGAGGTATTGAAAAGATTTATACTAGAATATTATGCAAAAGGATTGTTCTCTGGTCATGATTTTCAGTATTGACTAGCAAGATAGTTTAGATATTTAGGAAGAACAACAAACTTTAGTAAACTTCGGCCTTAAGTTGTTATATTTTAAGTATTTCGCAGAAAAAAATCATTAATAGAAGTCGTTTAAGTTATTTTCTCAAAAAATTGTTCAAATAGTAAGGAAGAGGAAGTAGGAGAAAAGAAAAGTGATTGAATACATCAAAATTCAGCTGACTACGTTCACTAGATCCTATATCGTTAAATTGACACCCAACATGACACACAAAACCGTCACCGAAGTAACGTAACCAGGGCAACGACAATATCAATCATTCATCATCATTAGCGGACGTACCGCCACAAGATCTTTATTAAATTATTGAAAAAACAAAAAAGAACCCTTCTTTTCTATTCTCTACTTCTTTTTCCTAGTCGATCATCCATCTTTATCTAACTTATTTACTTTATCACTTTCTGGCTGATTGCAAGTTGCATTAATGCCAGTATTCTTACGAACCTGGTAATGATGCTGAAGTTTTTTATGTTCGAATATAAGTTCTTCTATTTGTGTCTGTTAGGTTATTGATAATGAATTTCTGATCAGCCATTTTCGATATTGTTGACGTAAAACTTCATTGGCGAGAAATAGCGATAGTATAATATTCAACTTATCGGCAATGGTACCACTATTTATTTTTAAACAAATAACTTTAGAAAATTTAAATAACGTTATTATATAGTAGCAATATCACAAATTAATTTGCAGAAATCATTTTGAAACATTGAATTTCATGATACACAACCGGAAAGTGTAACGTATAATTTTTGTGGGAAAATGCAAATTACATCCTTTCAGGCGATATTACTGGAATGAATGATGAGCAAATGAATAATTAAGGTTAAAGCTAAAATTCGCACCACAGCGAACGTTTTAACGGGAAGATGAATATCACAAAAATGGCTATTGAACCAAACAAAGCTGATTAAAGTAATTAGTTTTTGATCCAAAATAAACAAACAATGCTGCCGATTTGAAACGCGAATTCCACTCACGATTCGCGATGCTAATTACCTACTTACAAAGTGACTTCCTTTCTAAACGATTGGCCTCTCACATTTCTCTAAAAGTCTTCTATTCAAAAATTTTAATTAATGTAGGCATGGTATTTACCAATATAAACATATTTTACTTTGACCGTATATCATTATCATAACTAAATTTAATTTACTGTAAAGAACATTTGAAGCATCTAGTACATAGCACCTTAGTTATGCTTCAATTAACTCTTTTTGCATCAAACGCTGTCTCTTAAACGTAGAACAAATGCTTGTATAATGAAGACTAGGTCTAATTTTCCACAGCTTCGACTTTTTGATTCTACCAGTATATCGAGTGCTCAAGAAAGCCCTAGTCTATTCCTCTTGCCTTCACAAAAACGTAAACTTCCAATTACGAACATTTTAATGAACATTTTATATAGCAATTAAACTTTCTTGTAACTTCGCGCAGGAATACTGAAGAAGACATTATTTTTCTTTGATCAATTTAGTGAAAGAACCAGTCTTCGTGATGAACACAAGTGTAATGGTAGGTATAAAACTACAGTTAACTCATGATTTCGTCATATCATTTTATTTGAAATTCTAAAAATCCACATGCGATTTCAAACTTTCAATATAGACCTTCATAATTAACACATATATGATCATATTTTGAATAATAAATTCTATAGACGCGAGTGTTTACATAAAAGTGCGAAATATGAGAAATAAGTAACTTTTTAATCAAATAAAATTTCCGTAGGGGATCGACCAGGTGAAACGCAACTGACAAAAGGGCTGAATTTGGTGTCAGTGACGTGGCCGTCTGAAAACAAGCAGAGACGACTGGTGGAGCATCGTATGTACCTACGAACCATCCAACATTATACCTGGATGTAATTTACGTAATGCGGACACATGATTTAATGCGAGCCGTTACTCAAACAGCAGAGCTACGGCGCAACGCGGCGCCTGTAACTCCGCTCTGGCTTGTTTGTAGATTGTAGAGGATCGCAGCGCAAATGTGGAGGAGTGGCACGAGGCGAGCATCACGACATTAGCGTTTGATAGGTATTCGCGGTCCTTGATTACTAAATGATAATAATCATAGTGTCGGATTAATATTTATAACCTGACGGCGTGCAACTAACTATTCGAACGATAGATGGTGTTTATATGCACGCAGAAGAGTTCGTTGTACTGGACTAAAAATATCTTCGATTAGCTTAAAAATTAGAACAAATGTAAGTCATATGTGAACAAATTATGAAAGAATGCCAATTGTCTAGCATTTTTACTTCCTTATACGAAGTAATAAATAAGTAATCGATCTCGAGATTTTAACGGAAATATACCGGTTGACCGTTCCTGAATCAAGTCTCACTAATTTTGGAATGAAAATCTTATACACATCTATACCCGAACACTTAAGCTCCTAGTATAATAGAACTGCAAGTTAAAAACCTTTATTTAAATTTAATTGAGTTTTAGGGCAAATTTAATTGCAATCTAATTAAGAAAGGAGGAAAAAGGAGAAAGTCTTGTTTTTCTCCATGCTACTTACCAAAATTAGCTTGCTTTAATTTCTGAATTAATCCTCGGATAAATCGCTTTTACTGTCGATGCATTTGATATAATGGATTGAACAGCTCAAGAGAGGGTTGTGCATTTCAGTATAATTACTGAAGGATGAAGGGTATTCATTCCATTCGTTTGAATTTTCTACAATTGGAAATTCGAGCAGCAGTGATAAATAATCAGATTAAATTCCGCACAAAAGAAATAATTTTTTTTTTAATTTATATAAAAAAGAGCACAATTTACTTCTGCTGTTTATAAACCATATTTAATTACTACTTGAGTTTTAAATCAAATTGCAAAACACAATATTATCTTACAATAAATAAATTATTATAATAAATGCTTAAGTATCATTCTATTATTTTATAAATAATTTTTTTTTTATTATTTGAACCAATAAGCTATGCTTGATTCGGTTAGTTTAATAAATATTTCAAGCCGAGCTCGTTGGCCCTATAAATAAAAAATAAATCTATAGAAATGATCTTGATAGTGGTGGAATGTGTATAATTCAAGTAAATGAAGTTGTTTAAGTGAACGTTTAGGTGCGCGGCCGTGCAAGACGTAGTGTTGTTGTTTGGTGGGTGATAATACGAAGACGATATGGGCGGAGAAGACGAGACAGTTGTTGCCCCCGTGCGGACACTAAGTGGATTTTCAATGGTGTATCTGCACGTAATTACATTGTAACAACTATGCCATCATTAATTACTGCTGTGTTTGTATACCGTGCACTTAACAAGAATTATTCTCGTACTCACTCTCGCACACGGCTACACACATATGCGCGCGGTTTTGTTATGTATCCATGTGTCTTTTTCTAACCCTATCGCTCTCTTCCTCCAATTTTGCACCACTAAAATGTAGAGAGGGTTGTCTCGTCGCATAGAACGTCTTTCTAATCTCTTTATGAACGTTCTGTTATCTGTACCTCTGATGTTGCTTTGCGTTGCGCCTCTAAGTACTTCGTGAATGTATCATGTAGACTTCTATTTCTCTGTATGGTGGTTACCCATTTAAATTTAATCTTGTAGTAGTGATTGTTTCGCAACCTTAGTCTATCTAGTTTGCATATAGATGTATTTGTATGATTTACGTTAAATCTAAAATTTATTAAGATTAAAAAAATGTTTATAATTTGTTTTCATACCCCTAAATGTTAATTTCTAATAAATATGTATACAAACAACAAATATATCGAGAATTACACAATAATAATGGTAAAGTTCAGAATTGTAATTTTAACGCAGTTTACGAGCGCAGTTATTGTTTGAGAGAATAGCTGTTAATACGTTTCAAATAATAATGCAATTAAAATAGACCAATTGTGACACAAGTGCCCGTGAGAATTGGTATTAATGGGAATTGACCTACAAAAAGGGATAAGGGTAGATGTACAGCTTACAATGTTTACAAACTGTTTATCGTGCCACATTTGTTTAGGTCGTGGTTGAATGCATGTGCGACAGGGTGTAACTATTGTTTTGATGAACGGTCAAAACCCAAATTGTTGGTATAATAGAAATGTGGATACATTAACCGTTCGCAGCGAGTTCGATTAATGTAGTAGCTTTTGTAATACATAAAAGTACAAATACGGATACGATTTTTTGTTATAAAAAATGTTTTTATATTCCTACGTTTAATGCTAGCCTTGGTATAGAAAATCAACACTTGTGTATATATATATATCATTCTATTGAAATTTTTTCAGACATTTTGAAAAGACTGCATTAAAAGAAAAACTGTTTCTATATTCAACATACCCATATTTTTACATATGCGTACTTTATCTCTTTTAAATTTTCTTCTATTCACATTCTTAGATTATTTTATCATTCGACACGTGCACATTACTAGATATTTACGATATATTTATGCAAACTTAGCTATTAATAACGCATAATCATACTGTAACTAAGCCACCAAAATAACTTCATACATTTTTTAATTATGTATCAATTAAATGGAATTTTTCATTTGCATCACTTATATAAACACTTTTAAAATGTCGAAAAATATTTGCACGAATTATGTGAAAAACCGATGGTCATTTTCGAAATAAGTGCATAAATATAATAAAGAAGGAGTTACGCCAAAGTTGTGAGCACGCGCAGTAGAAGAGCATGAAGATCATGATGATTTTGAAGAAGTTTGTAAGAATAGAACGAATTTAGAAGATTGTCTTCCCACTTAATGGAAATATGCATGAAAATAGTATTTCTATTATTTTAGCTAAAGTATATTTGTAAAAATGAAATAAAAATTGCTTAAAGTCATTTTTCATTCGTAAGTGTTCCTTAATGAATTATATTTTACTTTAATTGAATACAGTATTGGAGATACAAATATTAAATAATATACATCATATGCAATAAATTGAAAAATACACATATGCTTCACGTGTCTTTCATTTCCAAAATATATATGTGTTTATAAATATTCGTATATTTAAAAAGATAACATTTGATTGAGTATGACATTTAAATGAAATAACATTCCATCGTGGACCAAACAGTACCGCGTATATTATAAATAGAACGAAAAATAACTCATCAAAGAACGTACACGTCCTGGGAGCGGGTCCCATGTTTTTATCCTTTGCCTGTTTTCGTATCGCAACCATACGATACACATACACATACCCACAGCGAAGAAATTTTGTTCGTTTCATTTTCCCCACGTCGTTCTCTCTATCCTATATAACAAAAACAAACTATAAAATCCCGTGCACGACTTTAGTTTTTATAAAAATCTAATATTAGCTAGCGGACTGGACACGCTTGTCGTTGCTCGTGGACGTAGGAACATTTGAAGCGAGCGCTGACGCAAAGAATGGGATCGCAGTGTCATGGCTCGTGTCTGCTGTTTTCTTTCGCAATCGGTTGCACGATCTGGACAGAGGTTTTCAATAATACTCTACGGCGCCACTGACGCAAATATATATGTTATAGTGTATGTTTCTATTAGGGACGATCTATACACCTCTGTGTGAATCATAACTAAGCTTCACTTAATATAATAATAATAATAATGTCTTCGGATTTTCTAAATAATAGAACGATTAAATATAAAATGCATAAATAATAATTTTTAGATATGAAAAGTACGTGATAGAAGTTTTGGATACATATGTCCAATAGGACATTGGGTATCGTTGCAATGTCATTGCATGCCAACGGCGTTTGATGGTTGGTAACAAACTTAGCTGGACGTATCGGCAGTGAATTTCTCGCAGTTGTGTGTTTATTGAGTTTGCGACAGGGTAGAGTGTGCGCGTGAGACTCCCCGTTTTACAAGTCCACCACAACACACACTCATCTTCCGCACCGTAACTTTTCACAATACCCTACGGATCATGATATTGGCCTGCTTTTTGTGTTTGGGTTTGGACTTTCGGTACATAAATCCTAGCTCAGATAGATTTTGTATGTCACCGAAAGTTAAGATCAGTGAATATGAACACAAAGAAAAATGACTATCAAATTGAAAATTTTATCACTTTTAATCTGAGCTTGAAATATTAGTATCAGGATTGATAAAAAATAACTTTCAGTTTTAGTTCGAAAAACAACATTAATTAAAATTATAATTGAGCTTCTAGAGTTCATTAAATATACTTTCAAATTAGGATCAGGTATCTTTTCAGAACGATGGAAATAATAGCACTTTTTCGGAATTGTTTTTCTAAATAAAGATAGAAAATTTTGTTTTATGAATTACTTTATTTATTTGTTTAATAATATGTTTTCTCTCAAAAATTGTATGTACTGACAAATTGAATTATGAATTATTAGTGTAAATTGTCGTTCTTAGTATAATACAAAAAAAAAAATGAGAAGTTTTTAATAAAAATAGACTTTCAATTATAACGGTATAAAATTGAAATTTTATTTTCACAGTCGACAAAAGCAGCGAGACGTTTACATTAAAATCGATATTTTAGAATTTTTTGTTTACATTTCCTGTTCCGAATCAATCACCATCCGTCATATTGCGCACGTGTGAACACGTTTTGGAGTTGAACGGTCTCTAACGCCTTCTATTCCAGCCAACATTGGCAGCAGCAAAAATCAGAACACAATGTGTATGTATCTATAGATGTATGTATGCATATTTGAAGGTTCACGTGATTTTTGTGCTTTAGTATGCTAGTATATGTATAGAATTGAATATATATGTTTACTAATATATGCTTGATTTCACTTTGGTATTGCAAGATTAAATTGAAAATAAAGTTAAATATTGGCGAATGATAAAAGCTGCAATTTTATTATATTATGTATAAACTACACTTATTATTGTCATTGTAAATATATATACTTTGAATACATATTTTTGTTGCATTTATATGTATATTACTAATATGAATGTGAAATAAAAATGAGTAAATCCAAAATGGAATGTAGTATAGGTATACGCATATGTGCCCATAGAGAAAGAGAGCCTAGTCAGGTGGGACAAATGTCTCAACCAGATCTCGACCGCATGATAGGAATTACTAAATTTGTTCACCCTATTCTTACGGGCGGCGAAAATATTTTATATGTCCCAGGCTGGGTTTGTGAATGTCGCCCAGTCACATGAATCTTGCAAATGCTTCAGTATTCGTCGGTTCACTCTTTTTAACCTGCACTTTATTATATGTTCCTTCACTGTCTAAAACCACTATTCTTCCTATTTGTCTATCGTTCTTTCGTTTTTCTGTCACTAGCTGTCTCAAGTATTTTGCGTTGAAGTATATTATACCGCGATACGATTGCCACCAGTCACGAACCTTAGCACAATCATATTTTTGATTCAAAATGATTACGAAATGGATATATCATTTTTAGATTTAATTTCTGATAACATTTATATAGAGTCTAATATCGATTGATGAGTAGAGATAGAGATTATGCTTCTTGGGCTCAGTTGTATATTAATATCATTCAATGGTGATTGGATATTATTATAATATCAAATCAAAATGGTATTTCAATGTTAGAAAAAATACATTTTAATCAAAAAGTTACTTCTACTAACTAGATGATTCAAGCCAACTAATTTTTCAATTATTTAAATAAATATATATAAGTACAATTTTTATCCAATTGATAAAGTGCTTAGTAATAATAATATATTTGTGACGGAAAGAAAGATGACTGATTATTCTGGCATGTACAGATTAACATATTTATCCACAAGCTATGCATGCAACTAAGTCATAACTAATATGAAGCGCCGAAAATTTCAGTATAAATTTCATTTTAATAGTTGGAAAGGGCGGAGCTAGTTGTTACAGAGGCAAGTTTTCACAATTTTTTTTTAAATAATTAACTAATTTTTATGTTTATAGTTTTATAATTTTACATTCAACTGTGGATATGCGCACGCACGCACACATTCATACAGAGAGAGAGAGTGAGAGGAATAGTCAGACTCGATCCAGAGAAGGTCAAAGGTAAATTTCCATTAAAATCTCGAGATCTTATTTTTTCATGTTTGCAATCTACTTATACTTCGTAAAAGAAAGTTAAAAGATTATCACGTATAAGTACATGCTTATTACTTAAGAATGTGAAAAATAAACCAATACTAAGAGAACAAAAATATCTGTTCATAACAATTGAGGATAATAGTGAGATAATTAGGTTTATGTATGTAGGATAGTGTGCACATGTCAGCGTTGGCACGTATAAGGCACTGGTTTAGAATTCCGGGCGCGATGTTCGACCTCTGGCGCATCAGTGCTCCACTGTCCCTGACTTCTGGGACCGAGTCGACAGCCAAACTCCAAGCAAGCGTGCTTCGGCGGACGACCACGCGGTCATTGTATTCTTCTTATCGTGATACGTCTTCGGTTCCTTAGCCCGCTGTCACCGGGATAACGTAATAAATTTACTGCGTGAATGCCCGGCGGACCCGTGAGCTGCCACCCTTTCCGCGTTAACCATGTCGCGAGCGAGCGTTCTCTGCTGTAACTCGGAGAGAGATACCAACACGTTTCCGTTCGTCGGTTATGATGAAGGTGACGGCTAACCCGTAATTTGAACTGCTTTATCGTATGCGCTCGCTCTTATTCTTCAAACGGAAACATTTTTCGATGCCAATTCCGGATGGCGAGTCGAAAACCACGAATAAAATGCTAATTTGTCAGTCTTATCAACTCTCAGACTAATACGACTAGGTTTTGTATGTTATCTGCGGATATCAAGCTCAATTGTATTTTGATATCTAAGAAACAGTATGGCAGCTAAAATTATTATATATGATAAAAATTAACAGTTATTATAATAAATGATCGGCGTAGGTAAAGACTTAGCCTAGCATAAAATAAAATTACGGGTGAGTGGCGGCACTCAAAATTGAAAATGCGAAAGTTTATACAAACATATTTTCTCGAGACGCGCTCTAAGATGTTTACACGTCAAGGGTGGAAAATTAATAGTGGGACAAGAATTGGCAATGTGATTATGATTTTACGTCCAAGAAAATAAAATGTTTCGCAAAAGATTCTATTATGCCATATTTGTGGTAGAGAACATATCATATATGTATGAAACAATTTATAAATTGAACATGTAATCATGCACAAGAGGTAGGCAATCTAAATCATTCATGTAAAAATAATTAGAATACCAACAAACATAGAAAATTCTCTCGCATAAACAACAAATGTTATTATTTTTAGTAATGCATTCATTTTGTTCCAACAGCATAACATACATGAGAGTTACAAGAGATTTGTAATTCTGCAGTATTCGAATGCAGCTTTTCACCACAGAATAAAACTAAAACTGTAGCGAATAATTAAATATTCCGTTACCGATCGTGATTTGAATGCAGCAAGCGAGGAATGAGTATGCGAGTTGCTCGTGGCACGGGGGTGGTTTGCGGGGAAATCGGGTTAAACGAACGTGTTCGAAAGTAAATAAGCTGAATGCAGCATACATCACGCTCCACGCACACCCACGTTCACCCAATGGTCAGTATAGCACAGCAAAGCACACACTCACTCACCAATCGATGGAGTTCATGGAAAAAGATAGGCGAATATGCATCATGAAACTAATATGTGTTTATCAGTTTATTCAACTAATTTATCTCTATTGGTAAATGAATAATTCAATAACATTATAGCGTAGCTTGATGTTACAGTAAACATAGAATTTGGAATGATGTGCTTCGAATCGATTGCATAGATTTT
This sequence comes from Nebria brevicollis, assembly GCA_944738965.1. NCBI lineage: Eukaryota > Metazoa > Arthropoda > Insecta > Coleoptera > Carabidae > Nebria > Nebria brevicollis. The sequence goes on along the minus strand of OX122901.1, from coordinate 14,014,435 downwards.
CCACAAATTGATTTATTTATTTTTAATGGTTTTATTATCTGTACAACCACGATCTCGAATGAAATGAAGTGTTATTAAAATCGTCGTACGCATTATATTAAAGTCTACGCGTTCGGTTCATTGCACAATAGGGGACAACAAAAAGTTTTTTGCGGTAATCAACATATAAATATGATTTGCAGGGTAAAATTATCCTATAGATAAAAATCAGTTTCAACTAGACAAGAATTATTTACTGTCTTTAATATAATTCGGAAACGAAAGAATATAGTTAATTTAATACTTTCGTTGGTGGGCACTTACGGAATATTATAGAACAAAAAAAATGATTTAGCCATTTAAAAAATGTATTAAACAAAAAAAAAAATGTAAACAAAAGTTGTAAGAAATTATTATTCTAACTATGTTACACTAAATGCAACCACAAAATAAGATGTTTTGTTGCCAGACATATACAAACACACACGCATACAAACACACACACACACACATTCAAAGACATACATGCAGGACTGTATTCCAAAAATAGACAAACTCGATTCAGGGAAGGTCATGAAGTATATTTCCGTTAAAATCTTGAGAACGAATTTTTTCATGTTTACAATACTTACTCATTACTTCGAATAAGAAAGTTAAAATATATTGTGGAAAGAAATACTGTTAAAATTTGATAGTATGAATCTGAATATTCGATATGTCATTGTGAGCCAGATGTATGATATCCAAAATACAAATTTATTTCAGTGGCTTAATTACTTTGTTACGTGCACTTATTGTAATGCTTTTGATGATGAAAATAGATTAAAATAAATGATGGAGTCAAATAAGTATATGTAAACAAAAGAAAATACGTAGATCATCCGTGTAGAACTGAAGCGAATCGCGTAAAAAACCAATCTTACAGAAACACTGGATAACTGCAAACCATTTTCCTTTCCTTTTTACATAAAAACTTGCCGTAAAGACGTAAAGTGTAGCCGTTTTATTGCCGAGACTTTCTAAAATTGCATTTGCAGTTATGCGCACGCAGACACCGATACGGTAGGTATGTACATGGTGGGAATAGCGACATAGCGACGAACTCGCGGGGCAATTTAATTTATATACCGAGCGTAAAAGGTAATTGAAACACGGTATTGACGGGCTCCGGGCTGTGTTATTTCGAATTACGATCATATTTTACGTATTTACGTTTAGGTTCACAATACGGATGTAGAAATTAGCTAGCAATAACAATTGGTTGAAATAAAATTGTTATGTGTTGTTAAAGACAGATAAATATATTACTGCTAGTACCTTCGTAAATGACATAATGGCACAGCATCACAAAATTCTAATCGTCTCCAATCTTCTAGATAACTATGCACTATAATTGTGTTATAGTCGCGGTGACAAACATTTCGTTAATGGTCGGCGTAATTGATCAATTAATTCTACGATGCACATTCAAATAAAATAAACTGCTAATGACAAACCCATACATTCTGAAATATATATTTATTGTGCAATAAAATAGATTTAAATAAGGGGTTTTGTTTTCAATTCAATTGTTCTAAAAGAGAAATAAATGCATTAGACAAATAAATTCAGATTACACAGATATCAACAGTCACAAAACACGGAATAAAAAACCTCATACTAATGTAATTAACAACAATTATACGACCCTATATCCCTTCGTAAAAAAGTTATTTAATTATATCAGTTAAAACATTTGGTGAGAAATAAATAAAAAAACATATTTTAATTGAAAATTTTACTCGTAAAATAAGCGAAACAAAAACCTGATAAATTTACATCAGTAATAAATAGAGGCTTTAACCTCGCATTGCAAAATAAATCTTTAATAACGAGTATATAATTACCCTTATTTCATGCTAATACAAACACAAATTTTCTTTATACGCCTACACACATATAAATATGCATATATGCTATGCATATAGGGTACACAAACATATACATCTATCGCTAATCCTAAGTGGCTTGCCATATGGCGTTCGTAACACCTGCGCACCGTCGACAACTATGTATAATGAATTGGCACAGCACGTTTTGCGTAAACACCCTTATGAGACAAGGAGAACCAAACTCTCGGCATGATTATCATCATGAGTGCAAGTGAGATGGCACGCGATTGCATGGAAATGAAATGTGAAATTGTATGAGATTGTATTAGAAAAAGATCTATTTTTCCTCGAACCAATATTGGATTGACGGGGCCATATATAAAACTGGACTACTACAATTAATAAAGCTAATGATACCAATCGATCATTTATATCTTTCTCTTTTTCGTTTATGTCCTATAGTTTCATATTAATTGGAATTATTTTATTTTGAAAGCAAGAAATGAAACTCTGCCTTAAAAATATCATTCTTATACGTGATGGCTATATTTTGTTTAGATAGGAAGGAAGATACTATTAAAATACAAAATTTTAAATATTGCAGAAATTTGTAATAGACAATTTATTGTTAAACATTGCAATACGAATTTATTGGTCCAAACATTTTTTTTTGTTGAATTATGAATTATGAATGTGAGTATTCTTAAAATTTCGTTAAATAAATACTACTATATTATATTTGTACCATTTACATCTACCAAATTCTTCTGAGAATTATGGTGAGTAATTCTCTACTAATGCATTCTAATTATTAGAATCTGGCAATATCAACAAATACCTAATAAAGACAAGTATCGTATTGACAGATGTCTGCGGAAACACAATATAGGGGGCCTTCATTATTATGCAATTATCTTCCCTTGCAGTTATGATCGAGATATGCACGATCTACGGACAATTGCGCATGCGTGACCGCCATGACAATCAACGTTCTTGTTTACCTCCATCGGCAAAGTAAACAGTACATGATGAACCTCAATGTTCTACTCACCGTCACGTCGGTCTAGTTCAAGCAACCCTTGCGCCCCAACTCGATCGTCTTCCTTTGTTTATGGTAAGGCATTAGGTGTATTTGTGTCAACTTGTGCGGCGATATTAAAGTAGTTTAATGTTCCAAAAACTAGAATAAAATTCGAATTGGATCCACATTTTCATACTTCTACACTAAATCGAGTACCTAGATTTTAACCCCACGATTTTGTATTCGGTTCGCTAATTTCAGCTTAACATATAGCCAGAAAACCTTTTTCAAACTTTTGCATTCTTACAATTTCTCGTCATTTTCTCACTAATTAAATTGATATTTCGTTTTACTAACTGAAATATAATAATAATAAATTTGATTTCTCATTTATAATAGTAATAACTTATTTATTTATTTTTAGTTATTTGCCATGTTATGCCAATGTATTGAATTACAGTGAAATTACGTCCTTGTATTTTAATTTTCATTATATTAAAAGTTGTGTACAATTTTTCTCAAAAATTAAAAAAAACCGAGTAATTTAATTACATTCTTTATAAGTATTTTGCTTTATTAAAATTGATCTACAAATTCTAATAAGAGGAATGTTGTAGAATTTTTCTAATTTCTTTATTTTTATTGGATATGTCTGCTTTATCGGATGTAAATAATAATGAATAATTTTTTGTTTATAACCTATTATGCGCGGAAAGATATATTTCCATTAAATTTAATTAATATATGCGAATAATTGCTTTACAATTGAGGATAATTTAGCTAGTTATATTGAACTGAAAAATAGAAAATAAATCTACAGATTGCTGTTTAGTTATTCATTTCCCGTACAGGTGGATAATAGAAGAATCGTGCACGCGCAGCGATTGTAGTCGGAGTGAGTGGTCAGAAGACGGGATTGAGTTGCGATTTTAGCGGTAGAACGTCGTTACCTAAAGTACTGGTTCTATTGCACCCTGAAGGCAGGATCCCAACTCGGGATCTCATTTGGAGTTTTGTTTTTTTTCTTGTCGATTTTTCGTATCTAACTCTGATGAACTCATTGACTGATGGTTCGTGCATCACATTTTAAACATCTAAGATTGTTGTTTTGTTTTCAAACAAATTATTTTACTGCAAATGAAAAGTACGTTTCATTTATTTGTTTCATCAAGATACAAGTTATGAAGTTAGCAATTACATCAAAGCAAACTATTTAAATAACTTAAAATGATTTTACGCTCGTGATTTCTTTTTAGAAAATGCTTTCATTAATATCACTGACCATATTAAATTATGTAATACAAAATGCTTCTTTTCACTATAAAATAATTAACAAATATAATAAATCTAAAATTAGCGATAGTATTTCTGTTAATGACTATAGCCACTAAATGTAATATATATTTATATATAACATTTTGATTATATTTAAATTCAAAATTTTATGCATTTGTTTCTATTTTTGAATGTATCGTTTATTAATTATTAGCAATTTTATTTTACATACATATATGATTGATGCTTATTAAGCTTAACTTAATAAAATTATACGTTTACATGCAAAATGAAAATATGCAATTATGTGTTTCTTATAAAACGTAAGAGCTAACATGTGCGAAACAATTTAAATTAAACAAGATTCTGTGGTTGAGGGTTTGAAAAGCAAGCACACACATTCCATACTTACAGATAGAAACACATAGCTTCACGTTTATATGTCCAAAGAGCAAGCACACATTGAAACAGTCGAACAATAGACATAGTTACTGTTAATACGAGCCGAACCATTTTGAGTAAATTTGTAGTTACGCTGGACATGTAATAATTGGAATTCTAGTAGCAAAACAATTATATTCAGATAGCATTTAAGTGTTCTCTCTCTATATATAGTTATATTGTTATACGTGTGGACCGACACGTGCCACACGACGTTAAAAGGACCAGTTGGGACAAACCGGACAAACTTTGTTGCACTTTCAGGTCAGGAATAAGTCTATTCTCATGAATATGTTGAGGTATTAGCATTTAATAGTTAGTTATTTGAATTTAACTTTGATATGTCAATGCAAATTACAACTTTTACTATACATACATACATATCAATAATTAATTTGCGCTGGTATAAATTATTTATTTAACCTTTTTTTATATAATTTAGCGAACCCTTTGATACATGTTCCTATTTACTGGTGTATTTATATATATATATATATATATATATATATATATATATATATATATATATATATATATAAAATGTAATATGTCGATATTACACATATGAACAGCAGTGAATGTACTTACATAAGATACATTTGTTAGCTTCAGTTTAAGATTATATTGATCTTCTAATCCGCAATATAGTGCAATCTTCGCGTATATTCGAGTAATCCAAGAATCTGGTAAGACATTCTATACAAAGCATAAATTAAACGCAGTACTCAATAGAAATGCTGATCGCCATTGAATCTGCCTCATAGTGCTGCTACTTAATGCACAGATCTTGCAGACGGTAGGGGTCCTTGGAAAATACTTCGCAGTGGCCCTGACAATAAGCAAGGAGTATCGGCAGTGGTGGTAAGCAGCAGTGGAAGCGTTGCGCGGGTCATTCTGGAGAGACCATTCAATAAGTTGCAAAGTTACAGAGCTAGTTAGCAGTTAGCCTATTTACTTAGTTGGCTCTTTGGTTCGCTGCAAGCAGACAAATTCGAGCAACCGTACTAAAGGGCCGGAGGGCTGTTTGATGTTCGTTATGAAGCAAAAGGAAGACAAAACGAATGATGAGAGTGAATACTAAATATGAGTGAGAGAATACTAGCCTAAAACGAGATAATTTTACGAAAATTACAATTACTTATTTAAGGGCGTATTATCATGAATATTCTGTAATATTTAACCAGACTGTAGATAATTTAATTATTACGTAAACATGCATGCAAAATACATGCAATTTTAGTAAAACATTTTATATAAATAATATTTGCAAAATATACATACATACATATCATCAAACTTATTCAGAAAAATTCTTTATTCTTCTACATCTTCACAATCTTTCGCCATTCGACTCTATTCTTATATAATTCTTTTCCTTCATACACGCTCTTGTATTCTGCTTGCTTACAATTTTCTTTTACGCAATTCTTGCCTCTGTCTTTCAATTTGTCATTTTCTCTTGCTTTCACTCTATCTCGCATACCACAACAGTTTATTATATTATATTAAATTAACGTTATAAAATCAATTTTCTACTAACGATTTTAACATAACTGTTTTGCATCAAATTACTTAAAAGCAAGACTTTATTGTAAAAAGGAAACATCCAATCGAACGGGATAAACGCGTACTAAAACAAGAGCGTAACAGAAAAAGAAAATACATTCCATTGAACGTAAAAATTCAAAATTAATTTTGACTACGCGTTTCGTGAATAGGATATAGCAGAAGACAGCGAAGAGTTGGCGTATTTCAACTATCGATTTCGTGTTGAGTTACAATCATCATCGTGTAAACTTTGATCGCAACGAATTCAAAGTGAAAATTTCAATTTAAAATACATTGCATTTGGGCAGTTTCCGAAAGGAAGAAGGGTTCGGTTTTGATATTAAGCAAAGAAATAGAATAGTGATATAAAAAAGTGAAATGCAAAAATTGGTATTATTTGAAATATATTTTAATGCAACAATGTTGTGATAATAATAATAAATAATTAATGTAGCATAATGAATAATTATATTTTCTTGAATTATTCAAATTTTGTATTTTAATATCCCACCAATCCAAATAATAAAATTTAATTTATAATATAACTGTACTCAAATGACTACGCTGTTAATAAATGTATTAAACTTTTATTTAATCTAGCAGTTGAGATTTCTTTTGGTAGTAGGATAATTAAAAACATAAAATATTAAATTTCAAATATACTAGCAAAGCATAAACTATGTTTAAAATTAAGCTCAGTATCGCAATTTAATTCTGATCGTTATTACCTGACGTAATATATCATGAATAATTGATAATTTGCTAATATGGTATGCAGATTGTTGAATAGATAAACCTTGTAGCTATATGCCGGATTCAAGTTTATAGACAAGTATTAAATTTATTATTCTGTTTCATTTAACAACATATGTACGTAAGCGCACGGATGAAAAGGTTAACTATCGTAATGACTAAATAAATGCTTAACAAGAAATAGATAATGTACTCGTATAAAGTAGATGAAATAGAAGTCTTGGCCATTTGGAGACAGCCAAATGACTCAAGGATAACTTTAACGAAGCCTGTAAGTCAAACATTTATCTAATGAAATGGCGGCGCCAGTGCGAGCGTTGACAGAACGGCGACGGATTCAAGTTTAGACGGGCAAATAAAATTCAGACTGACGAACTTCTGTAATTGAGCTGAACTGAACTAAGATCGAAGTAAGCCATGCTGACCTAACGTATGACCCACACAACTTCAGTAAGTATACACAAGTTCACAAAATATAGTACCTACTAACAAACATCCAATTGTCGTAATTTTAATTAATTCACTTTTATTTTAAATATTTTGATGTTCACTTGAATTATTATTTGAATATTAAGAAAATATATTAAAATAGCACTAGTCATATTTGAAGCGAAAGTTTTTTTTTGTTGGTGCGAGCAAATATTGTCTTCAATTTAGTATTTGTATTTATTTAATTTTGAATTCATTTATTTTTAAAGGCTTTATCTGTATAAGTTACATATGTATGTATTGTTTGTCTCAAAATGAAATGTTATAAAGGTAGCTTTTTGTCGAAATTGAAGTACGAAATGTTAGATTACGTAATATAGTCCATATTTCATATACCGGATATTAAATAGATATGAAATTTTCTTATGAGTGAAGTATTTTGAAGTAAATTTCAAGGCAAGGAAGCAGCAAGTTTATATCAAGCTGAGTTTATATACATACAAGTGCTCATACGGGGAAAACATATTTCTACAAGTATACTATAGTATACAAAGCGAAGTATGTTATATTACACATACATACATGCAAAATGAAAGTGGTCGCATGTAGTCGAATAAGTATTGTAGCTTCTCATATTAACTGATGTGAGATGAAAATTTAGCATTAGGTAGTTCATATAAAAATGCATTATAGTTATTAATAAAAAATGATTACAACTTTTTAATATAATATACTATTTCTGAAGCATCTCAAGTTAACTCTTATTGGGTGGGTGAGGATGTATGAAATTCAAACAGTCGAAAATAAAAATGGAAAAATATTTAACTTGGTTTCTCACGTGTGGTTTGCAAAAAGATAAGCGCCGTTCCTATTTGTGGAATAACATTTTCACACGGATGTACATAATAAGAGTGAGTACCATCTCGTGGCACGAATGAATCAAGATCAAAGCGCAAGACCGAGAAGAAACTCCAGAAATATATTACAGTATATACACTCCGAGTACGATGTGCGCTGTACATACCTACATCACCGCATAAATGCAATATTTTCTATACGGCCTCAGTATATTATTAAATTCTCTATTAAAATTGTTTCATCTTACCAGCAAGCCAGAAATAAGTGACAATTAATGTTCTTGTACGGCAATCCACAGGCTTTATTAGAATCATTATAAACAACAAATGAGCTAAAATTCTTCGCAAACAAAATAAATCTTAATAACTTTTAGTAAAAGTCATTACAATCTAAACCAAAATTTTAAAATCAAAACTATAATGAAATGATAATTTACAATTTATTACCAATTGTATTTTAAAATCTTAAAAATACCTATAGTAAACAAAGCGATTTTTATTCCTGAAAAATAGAAATTTGGGGGTGCGTAGAAGTATATAAATGTGTTTGGTGAACTAAAATTTCCGTGTAACATAATATTCAAAATGACTTTTTCAAGAATCTTTTCCAACTTTTACCAACATTGAAAACACTCTCTAATACACAAGTGTAACTTCATCATGCATGAGTGGGAAGAAGCTACAGCTGTTTATCTTTGTGGTATCGTGCCTCTCTTGTATGCCGCAACATTATAATATGTTTGTTATTAAATTTTGCTCTACGCTTGTTTCGTAACGTAATACAAGAAGACACGCCGATACTCGGCAATGGGAGCGGCAATTATTTGTATCGACAAAGAAGAGAAGACGGTCTTGCCGACAGTGCTGAATACGTCATGGTTTAATGATGAAGAAGGTAGCGATGACTCGTCTGAAGGAAACCTGCGAAACGCCTCCTATAAAATGGGGTTGCTATACTGTAATAAGTATCATCAGCATGTTTTCCCCTCAAAATTCAGGGCGTAAAAAATATAGAGTATATATACTCTTTGAGTAGTTATTAGATAATCTGTAATTCCTAATGGTAGCAAAATTTTACTTTATAGGCATTATATTAAATTCCGAATAATGTAGAATACAGAAAATAATTTAAAACAATTTTACACAAACGTTGTTATTAAATAAAACATGAAAGTCTAAAACAAATTAAAATTTCTAAAGTTAAAACTTATATAAATAGATACCATTTATATAATCTATATATTTTATATGAATCCACTGAATTATAAATATATTTTTAAGATCTCGCATTCTCGAATGCAATCAAAACTGTATTGTATTTCTTTAGATAGAAATTTGTGCTTAAAATTTTTAATTCTTTGGAGACGACATTCAAATGATAGGAAGAACTATACAAATCTCGCAAGGACGCAACCATCAACAATGTACCTATACAGTTTATTGTCTTTTGCTAGAGATTATATAGTTAGTAGAATTTGAAGAGTGGCTATTCGGATGTGTTAATCTTTTGCATTTTGATCTTAGAGCGCATTTGTGTTCAAGTCTGCTGTTCGCGGTCTTTTGGAAACCAACAAGATGCGCATCTCTTCTTACTTTGGGGGAACAATAGAATTATACAGGGAACCCGCGTATAAATTGCGAATATAAAGGAAAGGAGTAATTTGGCTTCACTCGTTATCAACTATTGCAATCTCTTTGACATATAAGAGCGAGTATGTCAAACAACGGTGCCGTTGGTGTCTGCTGTTGAGGCTCTGTCGGTGGTGCCATTGGGTTCGTGCTCTGTCATCAAGCTGCTTAACCCAAGACGATGCAACTAGCGTTACTTTATTATCAAACACATGGCTGCCAGTGACATGCATGTTCATTAATTCATCACTTTGCTAATACAGATTGACACATCCAAACAATAAATAATTAAGAATTGCCGAAGGAGCACTGAAATACCAAAATTAAACGTATATACAATATAGGATCACTTAAATACCAAAATAAAACGTATTAAAATTTTGTTTAAACCAAGACTTTGCTAAAAATATATCAGTATATATAAATACCATTTAATTCAAAAATGTTAATACACAAATTTATCGTTAATTGTATTTATGGAGACAATAAGATAATTGTTGGTTTTATTGTTATTTTGATAGATTTAATTATACTAAAAAATATTGTTTATTTATAAAGTAATTTCTTATGCCAAAGCAAGCGCTGAGTATTATCTATATATTTGATAAATCGTATTTAAGCGATAACATTAACAGATGAGTGACTCATTAGAAGGCATCTTGAGTTAATCGAAGCCATTACAGTTGAATGGAACTATTTGTACATAGATGCGTAGAGCTCCGGTTTCAGCAATCGAACAAACGAAAATAGAAATCCAATGCGCCGATCCTTTTCAGATACTAATTACGGGTTCATTTCGATGAATTCAATGTCGTGAGGGCGAATCTATAAATTGCCATTTAAGTTTGCACCGTCAGTGCCATTGATAAGTAAGAGAGAAGATGCTTTCGCGCAAAATTCCCACGTTATTCATTCTTAATTCATCTCAAACATCGCGGAGCACTTTGTTTGCTGCTCATCCTTTATTCAGCGCTTTAAATGTATTACTATAGTTGGCTGATTAAATATGAAAAGACGATCGCAAATGCAGCACCATCAGCCGTCTATCGTTTCCGGCTCTCACCCTTTTGCGAAATATCTCACTGTTTTTCTTTTTGCTCAGCCGTCATTGCTCGTATTCAATTAAACGGTTCTTGTTAGTTGCAATCATCTTCGCATATTTATAAATCACTTCCTTTCCTATTGTAATTTGCTGGGGTATGCATTTTCGTTAACGATGTTTGTATTAAGACGGCGAAAAAAGTTTTTATATAGTTTTTTTTTGGATACCTTTTATTCTTCAGAAATTGCTAAGTATGCAACTATACAAGATTAGAATTTTTATTAATTCTGGAAATACGGATGATTTAAAATATACAACATTAAAAAATTTCACCAAAAAAGTTCTCGATTTATTTATATTTAATATATTATTAATTGTTATAAATACATATTATATCCTGTCATCAGAGAAATAAAAGTGTATTTCAAGCCATTGCGGATATTTTATTTTACATAAATTTCATTTATTTCTAAGTTTGTTGTTAAAAGTTCAACTTAAATAGTGTATGAGTGAGCGTATACTTGGGGCGTTGTTAGTAACTAAAACTGTAATAAAGTCAGATTTATTACGGATAAAACATATTTCTACTGCGCATTATTTTATATATAGCTCGTAATAGTGTGGTATACCAATAAACGTACCTGAATTTCACAATATATAAAAGTTCAGTGTGAATCACTAAGAATTTACTGGTTGGGTTAACAAGAGAACATATTGTACACCTGGATCGTGTTTTCACGTAGTTGTTATCGGGGTCTTTGTTCGTCGGTGCGCGAGTCACGTCGCGTCGACAAGTGCACGTCGCGTCGCCGAGCGTCTGTTCAAACACGATATGGCCAAGAACGGCGCACCGCTCCGGTACGCTACACCATACCAATTCACGATATATGGTACCATATAATGTACATGGTGCACCAAATCGGGTCAATATGCTATTATGATATGCACACTTTAAACTATTGATATTTGGTTGCACCAAGTTAATTGAATACTTATTAAACTATACACTTTACTCAGAAATTAAACTAAGAACTATCTGATCTGGATAGCATATAATATTTACATATGTTTTTGCTTGAATTATAATTTTTTAGTCATACTATCTTTTCGTCTTAAAATACTTTCTTTTTTATTTAGCACATAAATCAACATTAATTATTGGACAAATGACAACACAGATAAATTAAAAATAAATAAAAGATAAATTTATATTAGAATTAAATAAACGCTCATTAAGGATGCTTTCTTTTTAATTTCGAATCCTAAAATAATGATTACAATGTATAATTATATTATTAATAACTTTAATAATAATTGAAATAAACAAGGGAAGGACGAGATTATGATTATTATAAGTTAAGTAAATTAATTTAAATAAGAATTGCACAAACGTTCATTATGAATTAAACGTGATGACATGTATGTGTAGGTATGTATGTATGTAATTAAATGTTCAATGATTACATGAAAGTGTGACACGGTATGAAGTGTATACCAAAGCAACACACCACGAATAATGATTGACAGGTACAACAGCCAGCATTGTAGGTATAGATGTATTGGTAAATACTTATAACCGAAATAGACATACAATGTGGTGGTGTAGTCTGGTTATCACTGGCGGTAGAGGAGCAAGCAGCTAGGTACGTGTTTGTTGGAAACACACGTTCCAGTTTCCTGACACGGAAATAACCCATCAATACAGAGCCATCTATCGACTTTTCATGTTTCCAGCTCACGTTTTGAATTGGTTTCCTCTTTAGATGTTACTCGGCAAAAAAGATTTAATCATTGCTCGGGGCCCTGTACCCTTTTATTTCTCGTAATACAGATGGACTTCTTTCTGTCTCTTCTGTGCATAACCTGTCTACAGCAATCTATAGCCCATGCGCTATACTATTGGGACAATTTTTAGAATACAATTTTAAATTTCTCTAAAGCCGCGTTTAAAAATTAAATTAAATGCTATATATCGAACACCTAAATATTTCGCGTTAGATATATTTCACCAGGTTTGTAAATGTAATAAATCAGAGTTTCTTTAATTTGCAAGATTCTTGCTCTCAACGACAAAATATAGAAGTGAGAAATGTCCACATTTACGCGGTATATTTTTCATTACGTGGTTTCATTAACAACGTGCCCATCTCACAAAATGGTCGCACATAAATACAACATACAAAGCATTATAAATATTATGTATCCCAAAAAAAAAATACATATATTGCTTTATGTTCACTGTGCATTAGATAATCAAGATTATAAAGGAGATAAAAAATTATTTAATTTTAGTTAAGAATTTGAAAATAATTTTTACTGGTGATTAAAAACTCATATGCAATCTCGTACAAATGTTTCCGACATTTGTCAAGTATTATTTAAAATTTGATTTCACAAGGGAAAAAATATATAATATCATGTAAAGTTATTCCGAAATTAATTATGTATACAAATGAATACACATGACGTGGAAATTTCCATAAGCGCAAGCGGAAAATGCTATCACATGAAGTCAATTCACAACACCGAACGATCACATTCGAATAAATCAAAGACTGTGTGGTATGTCTATACATTTTGCATCTGCTTTGTTTTCATTTCACAACATTCCATTTTTCACACACGAAATAAAATAAGGAAGCATTAAAACTAAAATATTCATTGTTGGCTAAAATACGTGGGATCTATCATTAATATATGCATATATTCATTGGTGAATTTAATTATTTGAAGATTCTAAAACACACCTAGCTCTATTTACTTAAAATAAATTTATTTAATACAAAATAATTTGCATTGAGCGTACTATTATTTTATTCGATCATAGTTAATATTCTATGTTTAGTAATTTATTCAAATGCGCTAAAGTACATAAAGAAACATAAAGCAATTATTATGCATATGGTTGTCTTTTGTTTAAAATTTAGCAAAGTAGGTCAGTCGAATTAATTTGAATATGGCAACTTAACCGAAATATCACTTTTATACCTATACGTACAATAAGTACTGTAGTTTAACCTAAATTTCTTGTTCTTTCTTTATGGTAAAGAACGTATACAATCCTAACACCGTTCAATCAATATTGATTTTACGTAAAACATAATTTGAAAATTCGCTAGAAAAATAAACAATATTAAATAGAATTATTTAGTCGGTGCACCGTTATTCATATAGCACTAAACCAATTTCCATAAACCGTATCCGGCTAACGTTTCTGAACACGTTTTATGTTTTAAATTTTACGCTGAAATTGTTACGGAAATTAATATTTTTTTTCAGAAGCCACCAAAGGAAGCAGTTAAATATTTAAAGTATTTTCCATTTTATTTTTTGATCTTATATTTACCATCAACAAAATTTGATTAGATGTCGTCAACTTTGTAAGAAAATACGCTTTTCTTTTGAGGTTCGTTCAAAGGTTGGAAAATTATTTTAATTTTTTACTCGGGAAATTTTCTATTTTTCCCGTCAGGTTATTTTATATGTAAAGCATATTTGAAAATAATTCATATGCTAGTAACATCAGTTATTTATGACATTTTATAGTTTTATCACAAAATAATTTAAGTGGCTACTGCCACTAGCGTCATTATCCTCGTTCGAGAACATTTTTACTGATATGTATTGTCTATATTATAAATAAAACAAAATTACAGTTTTAAAGTTTAAACATCCAAATAACATTCGAAAATACTTGAAATTTTAATACAATTATAAAATAAACAAAATAAATCAAAATGAAAGTGTATATGTTTCAATGCGCGGTACAACTTATTTAATTTCAGAATAAGCTGAGCTCTTTCAGTAAATCCAATTTAAAATGACATTTTCATATCGATTCGGTCTGGTTGCGTACCAAAATTACAAACTGGTATAGCGTTCGGTTATCCTTATCTAATTAAAGTAGGCTGGCTTTAAGAACGCAAGCGGTTATATGGTGTTTGAAAATTAGTTTAATTGCTAACGCACGTAGAAATTGGCAAACTCTAACCAACATTTTTGATTAAAACAAATATTAATTACTGAATCGACTATTGCTACAGATACACTACGAGTTGACATTGGTAATGAAATAAAAGGTTTGCCGGTTATAAATGTAATGTAAATTGTCTAAGGATCAAGTAAATAGATATGATAAGAATGCCAATACTTGCATAGGAATCATTACTAAAATATGCATGAGATAATGCGTTTTTTTTTTGTTTGAAATAATTTCATTTCGGTTGAATTTGTTTGTATGATTGATTACGCCAATAAATAAGTAAATCGTAAAAATTAACTGATATGGTTTGTGGTGTGTCGGTCTTTATTATAATCGTGTTATTTATGAGGTTTCTTTAAAATATTTTCGTTAACTATTCACGATCATTTAATAGTACATAAAATATTACTCTATGAGAAATAGGTACATGAATTTAACCTGGGGCATAATTATAACGAACGAGATTGAGGATGACTAAAAGGATATATAGTGATAATGGAGTAAAAAGTAGGGTCGTTGCCGGAATAAAAGGATGATAATGAGAGCAAGTGAAATGAAGTAGCATGACGAATATAAATTAAGCACATGGGGTGTGTAAGCTTAGGTGTTCTTTATTTTATAAATATTATAAGAAAAGTCTGGAAATTTAAAATTCAATAGTCATTTTTGTAAGAATAATTATTTCCAAATAGAGTAAAAGACAATCTTAAAATTGTAAGAATATTGATTTAGTAAGTTATATACATATATTTAAATAATTCGGGAAATGGTTTAACTTCAAGCGTCTCTGGTTTGAGGGAAATAAACATTTTTATTGCAACATCCAGTAAGTCTATTAAAACCGCCTATTCTATCGTGGAAACTAGTCAAGTGTTAAGAAAAACTGTAAAAAAAAAACAAGTACAGAGGAGTGTGGACGAGTTCTTTTCCTCTCGGCAGCATCTTTTGATTCTTTTGTTGCTGTAGGTAATTTAATACCAGAGCTTATGTCATAAGAAACTGTTTGGGAAGATTTCGGTTCACTTCCTTAAAAAGAATAGAAAAAAATGGAACGAGTAGAATGCCCGCACGTAAACTCGCCGCACCCCGCCATTCCAAAACTCCTTTCTATATAACTCATGCGGATACGGAAGCGGTGATGGCCTTTCCACAGTCACCAAATAGCAAGAGTAGGGTGGTTACCCCTCCCTTTTCAGTCAACAATCTCTCCTCATCCCATTTTATCTTTAACCGCTCCGAGAATCCCAATTCGCTCAACCAAAGTTTATGATAAAATCGAATATCAGGATCACGACGGCGAAATTTTACGGTGTGTTAAGTACAGTTTGTCGGCTTGAATTTAAAAGAAATTATGGTTGGTGTAACTTATTACCGATGTCATGATAGTCAGCAAGATGAATAATTCCATTTTAGGTAAGTATTCCCAGGATAAATATTGAAAGTTAACTTCTCACTAATACTACCGCTTAAATTATTTGTAGCCCTAGCGGGAATACTAGAGGATGACAAGCTATCATTAGCTTTTATTTCTTGCTTATAATATTTAAATGCATGGAAACGCAATGGCTTGTAGTAGTATCATTTTTAAATATAAATTGCTTTTATGAAAACGTTATGATATGTTGGTAATATAAAGATAAAGTATTGTATAAAAGACAAATTGCCTCTGTTGTAGTCTTTTTAGTTTTATAATGAGTTCTGATTTTGTATTTACCTTAGAAATAAAATAAATGATTTCAGTAAGTTATGGTGTCGTGAATTTGCCTACATTCTAATGTATATCGTTGCGAATTGTTGACACATATACAAAACTTTCATCTTTCAAACACAAATACGGTAAATAATTTGCATGAAGCACGTTTGTATTTGTTTAGAATAAAATAAAGTTTAGTTACGCAGAAAAAACTGCTGATATTTACAATAAACAGAAAATGAAAAACGCAAGCAAATGAAACACGCCATTTTAGGAACTACCTATTTTGTATCAAATAAATAAACATGTACGAGGTAAATATGTAATTCGCCGACATATAAAAACTTGAAAAATCAGTATTGCGCACTTTTACATCGGTGTTTTATATATTTATTAAAAAATACGAGAACCTTTTTGTTGGCTGCCAACTTTTTTTGTTCTGTAATATATTTTATACGTTTTAATCTGTTAGGTCTATGTTTACTCTTTCATGTGTTTTATTATTTTTGTATTATCTATGGATAAAAAATAGTATTTCAAATATATGAGAGCTGCTTAGAAACCTGCCTGCGAAATTATTAGTTCTTAATTTGGGATGTATATTTGAAATTATTTTAAAAAGGAAAAATCAACAATTAAAAAACTAAATTATTGTAATACAAAAAAAAGGGATTTGTAATTAAATTAAATGTGGATTAAAAATAACACATGTATAGGTAGCCATAGTAAAAATTTGTTTATAGGTAGTGGTTTCACAGTAATTCCACCTACCTGGTGTTCATCAAGTGATACTAAACAGCCGAAAAACAGAGGCGGACTATACAAATATTGAAAATTTAAAATAGGAGTTTAGACTATTTATAAAATGATATTATAATATGTGAAACAGTATTAGTAAATAAAAAATTAAACAAATAACGTTATTGATTTTATTTGTCTCATATCTATCACTTTATCTATAGAATGAGTTTGGAATCTATTATATTAGTTATGATTAATCTGTTCATATATGATCTATAATTTTATATGAAAAACACTGGTATCATAACTAGAATGTAAATAATTTGGTCATAAATTTAATAAATCTGATCCTGGTTTTGTTGCACAGTGGTTGTGGTAGCCGCAATACGAAAGAGGAAAAGGTGTTCTTTGTCCACATACGTGTAAGGCGAAGTTAAGCGTACGGAGAAAGAACAACAGACACGTGTTCTAACTCGTTCCAAAACTTCCTACATCAGTTTTGTTGTATGTGAGTGTATATGTACATATATGTTTCCTTCCCAAACATGTGTGTGTGTGTGTGTGTGTGAGTGTGTATGTATGTGTTTGTGGGTAGTATAGCAATCGTGTGCTTATATTGGTATGTTAGAGCAGTATTTACTAGAGATGTGTTAGTGAAATTTGTTGTATAACTGTGTGTTGTGTGAGCCTTTCGGGTAGTGTGCCTGTCGTGTGTAAAGGGATAAAATGTTAATCCGGGGTTCGCGGGGACGGCACGCTCTGAACACCTGGTTAATGCGGCCAGTTAAATTTACCGCCGCCTAGGGGCCGATTGTGATGAGGTATGGCCGACACCATGGAAATTCTACAATTGCTATAAATTGATACAATACTCATATGTAACAGTGTGTTGTTTTCCATTTTGTGCTTGTGGTACCTACATTTTATTCCTTTGGTTTTGCAATTTTTATTTTGCTGTTCTTTTGCTGCTTTTGCTCAAACAAACCAAAGTTACCACTTCCAGTTTATATAATTCACATTCAGTGTGAATTGTAAATAGGCTTGGTCTATAAAGTGTACGTGTAATGTCGCTGAAAGATATACTATGTATGTACATTCATACATACTGCATACTCACATATGAATGTAGTACATATATATATTTTTATTTTGAGTAAAAGGTATCTTCTGAGTTAAAATATAAATTCTTACAAATACAGTATTCTAAAAAATGCACTGACATATTTTTATAATCCGGAATTACTTAAAACAAGTAATGTGTACTTGTTTTAAGTTGTGTCGATCGTACATTGATTTCATAACTTATCAATTATGATATAATATATGAATTTACCAAAATAAGAATACACACATAACATAACATATATTCCTAACAAATGTAGTGGCAGAAAATCATTTTCATTCGATTGCATCTTGACAATCTACCAACTCATTTGACTCTGATCTATTCTACGTGCGACATTTTCTACAATTCCATGGAATTCCGCTTTCTATCTTTCCTAGATACACCACAAATACTTGTATCATTCTAGTCAGTAGGTCTTCTGATCCACTAAAAACCACATCATCTGCATATGCTAAAGCAGGAACAGGCATACCGCCCGCAGTTACACCATCATTTTTGCCACATAATGCCTATAATATATATACTAAACAACCAAAGCGATATCACGTAACCTTTACCTACAACCAACCACCATACCAGCATACTATATTTGTATACCATTTAACAAAGATCGATTCAATTTAATAGAAATGTAAATACAAACATCAAATGCAACCAATATCAAGATTTGGATTTCTTACAAATGTAACATGTGGCAGGATCACACTTTAGTTTCATTGATTTAAATCAGTGCGTTATATGCAAGCTCTTTCACGTTTCTGTACTTACCGTTATCATAGTAGATAAAAGAGAAGAAAACTAAAAAATAAAGGGAATGTAAAGTCGTCGAAATAAAAGAATTTTTAAAGTAAAGTGATTTCAAAGTACATTTAATTTAATAGAATAGACAGACGTTGGTTATAACATTTAGAAAACGAGAAAAGTGAATCATTTCATAGTTTAATAAAACTACATTAAACATAAATATTAAAGCAATTCTGTTAAAATTTTATTGTTATTTTATTCGAATTATGTTTGAATATAATTATTATTTTTATGAGACTATTATATAAAAACTAGAAATGTATTACTTTTTAAGTATTTTCAAAAGAATAAGCGAGTATACATTTTGCAGAATGCTTTCGGCAAACATATGACCAAACACTTAAGATCTTCTGTAAATTAAAAATATTAGCATAATCAAAACTAAATAGCGCTTTTTTAATGCAACTTTAATGCAATAAATGTATATTATACGAAATTGTATCTTATATACACAACATTCATACACATATCAGGTAACGTCCTAGCGTGCTTACTTCCGTTGATTCTCTTGCTTGCTCACGCAACTAGGATTTGTGATCCGAGACTGGTTGCACACGGCGAGCTGGTGATTAAACTTGCCACTGACATGTGTCACTTACACGACCTGTGACAGGTCCGTAATTAGATGTTTGTTAACCCGGCGCGTTTAAGGAGTCACGTCTTCGTCGACGCCGATGGCGAGCGTGAACACAGCACTTCTATTTGACGAAGTGAACCCGCCTAGCGTATTATAGGGCTGTTGCCAAAAGCAACTACTAAGAATTCTTTAAACTATTAATTTTTCAGCGGCTATATTACCGCACCAAATTGTATAGATATAGAAGGACAAATTAAGATAATTAACATTATCAGATGACATGTAATTTAAAACTTCAAAGCTACCCATAAACTAAGAATTGATATTTTTATATTATTTTATTTAGTTATTTATTTTTAAAATTCTAATTAAAGCATCCAAAAAATTCAAATTAAACTTATTTTGACGAATCAGCAATGATGAATAACAAATGAAATTGTATGTAGGATAAAAGTATATCAACAGAACTACGATTGGTAAATTTGTACAAACTCATGAATGAAAATATAAAACCATGCTAAAAGTATGGGCAGTGGGTATTTATTATTGAAAATTTCAGCAAGTATGGTGGCTTTCTTCTCACTGGCAATTTTTAAATCCCCGACAGCGGTTTGTATTCATAACAAACTATAACTCATGTGAAACTCTGCACGCAACAACCGAACCAGTAACCAGCATGATGAGAGAGTTGTGAGACAAGCGGAACAGAGAGAAGAAGAGATGATGTGCTACCACCAACCCGGAGTAAAACTTTTTTCAACCCTAGCGAAGAGAGCTCAAGCTCCAACACTAGAAGCACAGGCTACTAGAAAACAAATTGTTCAAAGTTTTCTACAAACAAAATCGTTGAATCGAAAATATCAACAATCTACGAGCATTATAGTTCCATTGGTAAGGCGATAGCTGAAAAGTTTTATGTGTTATTGAACAGTGATTATGGGAATCGAGCGACAACTGACCCGAAAACGAACGAGGACACTAAAGCGTTTGCAGTTGTACGAAAGTTTGAAACATAAAGACCGGCGAAAACTAGCACGAATCCTGTATATTTAGTGCAATATTACCGAAAGTTTTAACAAACACACCTAGTGAACAAAAACTATGAATCTATTATTCTTGGTGCATATATAATGGTTCGAGATAAAACACTCCCGTCCATTAAATAATAAAGATGCAGTCGCTTTTAAATCAAAGTAAAGTTAATATGATAAATTATGTATGTAACGTGCAAATTACTTTAATTAAAACCGCCTTTGAAAATTGATATTAAATAGAAAATAATAAGCGGGCTTTGCTCTTTAATCTGGTGCAATCCATTAATGCATGGCTGCATTGGTTGAAGCAAGGCAGGAACATTCAAATAAACCCGTATATATTTTTATGATATTTGCTAAAACATTAACCAGTGATTTGGCTAGAGATGCTCATGCGCTGTCCAAATTGAGAAAATGAACGAAAGAACGAGTTTTCAAGTTGTAATCTTTGGCAGTGACGCAAACGAGATAAGCATTAATCTCATTTCCTGTGTCATTTCCAACTACAGATAAGAAAACCTGTCCTGTCCCGAAAATGAGAATAATAAAGTATTAAAATTTATCAAAAAGTTTTAGTTGCGACAGTCGTGGCTTATAAACGTGACCGGGTGCGAAGAAGATGACGTCTAACCAATGCGATGTGATACCCGAGTTCGTGATCATAAAACGCAATGCCGCAACTCAGTTATTGCTGCAATATTATTTCGCAATGCCACAATTGAAAAGATTTTTGTCATTTATAGAAGATTTAAGCTAATTCTCTAATTAAATTTTGTTTTTGCTCAATATAGTTGATAAACACAAATCCATCTGAATTAAATACCCAATTTTATTCAGGAGAAATAAAATTATTTTTAGATATCATCTATTTCTTCATTTTACAGTTATTCAAGTCTTAATTTTTAGCTGGAATTATATAACAATTAGTTCAACGGCGTAGAAGACTGGAGAAAAGATAAAACGACAAAAAAAAATCCAGGTGTATATCTCTGCGATTTTGAAATTGATAAGATTACAGATCTTAAATGCTTATATGCTTGTATGTATCTAAAGATTCTAATACGACCAAATTTGAAAATTATGTCTTAAATAAAAGGATAAGAGCGAATTTTATTATTTATCATTAACTTTTTTTAAAGGTGTTTTTGTAAAACTGAACGTTGAAGGGCGGAAATAAAGGAGGAAGTATTATGGTTACATTATTCAGTATAATAGAGAACGTTTTGACATTCTATAGCGGGTGTTCTTTTAAAAGTTTGCAACACACCATTTTGTGTCACGACATAATTCGTTTCACTTTCATATCATTCATCATCAATTTCCTTTCTGGGTACCTTGACCAGTTTCAAAACTTTAAGGCATTCTAGTGTGTAGAAACTAACAAGATAAAAAAAAGGTGACATGTTTATAATTCGTTATGTAACATGGATCGTTCATTTTAGTAGCGAATTTAACAACTTAAAAGGATCAGTTATAGTACCTTCATGTATCATGTGAACATCATCTTAATTCACATTCACTTCCTGATTAATACTTTCAAATTTGTATTTTTATATATAATATATAACTAAAAATATGTATTACGATTATTCAAATATTTTTAAGAGGTTTGGGTAATTAAATTCCATTTGCAATGGAAGTAGATTTTTTAATTTTAGTTTTAAATGTTAAAGTAATAAACCCGTTGGTCGTAGGGCCACGGAAGTTAAATTTATTGAGTACAAATGCATTCCAATTTCCGGTAGTGACTCGAGGGCAGTAAATAATTGGAAATGGCATTTGCACAGTAAACCGGGTGTGTGAAGGAAGCACTGTAAGGCACAATTTTACATACATACATACACACATATACAGCCATATCAACAATTGGTACATCTGTATCACTTAATATTTATTTATACTTATATGGACCTTATTTGAAGATGGTGATGTTGAGAATGCCGGTGCTCTGTAAAGTAAATAAATCATTCGAATTTTAGCTACTTGTAGTTGTTGGTGGGAAATGTTATATTTCCCATTACTTTATGTGTTATAATCTGATAGCTTAATAGAATGCTTAAGATATTATTTTTGAATTAATTGTAAATGTAGATTGAGATTACGATAACTTTAAATGCGCGTAATTAGCAAGGGAAGCAGTTAACTTTATTCACATCCACAATGAACTGGGATAAGAAGCCCAGCACGTCTATTGAAAACAATTAACATCTAAGTATTTGAGTTATAAATATTTTTGGATTCAGAGCAATTGACGACGAACTTTTGGTTAAAGATATTTTTAAAACCAAGAAACTTACAAATATCAAACTGAATATTTTAATTCTGAGTACAGAAAGCAATTAAAAAGAACATTATCGCGGAATGAGTGAAGATGCGAATGCTTATGCATTTTTGTACGTATTATATTTTGAAATGTAGTGTACTATAATTTTTAATTTTTACTAGAAAATGTATTTATGTCGGGATGAATAATATATATTTTTAATATTTATAATAATTTATTTTTTCAGTGTCCAATTATTTTCCCGGAGAGCAATAACCTTCTACAATCAACAAAAAAACTGAATGTAACATCTCTCGTAATGGAAGTGGGTAACACATGGCCATGTAGTTGGCAAACAGTGAGTGTGTTTTACGTTTTCAACAATGAGTGGTGTGGGTATAGATTACAGGTGAAGCAAGGAAGACCGTCGACAGCTGGGATATTGATCACTTTGTTTACAGCACCGCGAGAGACGCCTCTGTGCCACTTCACTTCACTGTTCGGTCGGATCGTAAACTTACCGTCACCGAGGATAAAACTGCAGTTATGGTTTTATTATATGAATTATCAATTCCGCATTGAATTTTCCCCTAGCGCTCGTAGAATATAGAAACGGTATAAAATCGTTGACCCATTGCTCGATCAGAAATTGTAACGGTACGTACGTCGAATGCAGACCACGTTTGCTGTACTTAGCTTTACGATTCGTAGTTGAGAAGAGGACGGTGTTTTATACGACTTTATTATTGAATCAATGATTACTATTTAGAAGTAAATAGTTACTATGTGCTATTTTCTTATAAATGTGTTTTTATGTTAACTGAAAGTTGCTTACTTTGTAAGAATGAATGTTTGAAATAAACCTATACTAAGATGACGAGTACGCCCCTCATAAAATTGTTTCTATGCGGTCGTATCTTTCGTCATTTCCAACCGGGAGTATACCACATTCACTGATCTAAACTGGTGTACCTTTTTATAGTTTGGCAAAAGAATCAAGTAGTGGCGAACAATAAACTCTGCTACTAAATAAGCTCTACTCAGCACATGCAATTGAGCAAATATTAATTATATCCAAAGTATGGCATGATACCATATGTAACTAATATTATATGTTTTATAAAGTGCCGCTTCAATTTTAATTTTTCAAAATTTACACATGAGAAATGTACCTACATAAGTATTATTATATGAAAATTTTAAAATTGATTTGCTAGAAATAGGTATCCATCATATTAAAAATGTTTCAAACTTTTATGATTTCAAACTTTTATGATTAAGAATAAACCATTATAAATAGTATTCGGGTAGTCACAGGTTATTCAAAAGAAAATGAATCCTTGGTCAACTTCAACTGTACACAAACTTCAGTGAAAGGAAATAATAAATACGCTCTACAAAATCTGTATCTTATGCAATGTAGAAGTAATAAAGTCCGTATAACTAAACAAAAAAGTGCTAATGCATCTTCCTGGATGCCATAACTCGCAACAATAAACGTATATAGTTTCCTTAACTGCGAAACTATACGCAGAAACATTACCATAACATTATCCATCAAGTTTGGTAGTCACAGTACCAGCGTGTGTTGACGACGGCCGGCCACGTACAGATTGATATGTTTATTCCGAAAAAGAACGATCTGTCTTTGTTTGATGTCATGTTATTTTCCCTTAGATCGTGCAAGTTACTCTCACCCTTCTCTGCTAGTACATCTAGCCTGAACAACTACGTATAGTATATTCTATTTGCTTTCTTATTCGGTGTGTTGTTCCCTTATAGATAATATATTTCAAATGAACATATTTTTTCCCATAAAAATGTAGCACTACTTATATTATTATTTACTGAAAAATTGTGAGTTGTAACAAATATAGCAGTAGTAAGATGAAGTAAGATGGCTTCTAGGAAGCTCCATAGAATAAAATGAAAGAAAATATATGACAGATATAACATGTAATGAGGGTTCCAGACTCTGATTAACTACTGATTATTTTCGATTTTATGTCGCTGGCTAGCAGTCCCTAAGATTCTTTAACACTTTGAACGAAAGTTTTCGTTTTTCTATCTCTGTTTGGCTGTTCGACGATACTGATGGTTGTTGTTTTTTAGTTTCACTTTATTTGTTTACTCGAACCGCTGTAAATTAGGAAAAGGAAGATAAAGATACCGCGTAGATTACAGATAGTTTTCAAACAGGAAATGAAGCTCGGAATTAATTAAGTGTAATTTATATTCTATATTTTGGTGGTGTGTAAGACTAAGAAAATAAACGATGGAAGATAAGACGGTACGCTTCATATAGCCCAAGCGATGAAATTTAATTTCAAACTTTGGTTTCACCTGCACGTGTTCATTGCCTACTCCGAATCAACTGTAGGTCGATAGGAAAAATTCGTAATTAACATTCTTCAAGATAATTATCTTAACAGCGGCTTTCGCAATGTGAATTTTATTGATGTATTAATTTATTTAAAAAATAGAAAATACATGTGCAAATATCAAAGAATATGCGTTGCCAATAGCTGTATTCTCAACTTACATCAATAAAAACTGAATCTTTTATCAAAATGAGGTGGTTTGGATCATCTGAAAATAGATGATTCTCCCTTAATTTACTTTTTAAGTGAATTATGTCACTCACATACTTAATATTTTCTTAATAATTCAGCTATTTCTTAGCTTTTTAATAATTTAATGATGATTATAGCTATAGCTCACAAACTCCTAAATGATGATCCTATTTACATGCATTTATACATTTTGCTTATCATTTTAACATTTATAAGAATAAAAGATCATCTGTGTATAATGTGTGTACTTGATGTATGTTACTGAAAGTTGGGCATAAGTAGTTTATTCGACATGTTTTCAACATGACCATACCATTTCATTTCTCTCTCACCTATTCTACGTACGACATTTTTTACAATATCGCACTGCTCATAAACCCACGTATTCCGCTATCTGTCTCTCCTAGATATACCACAAATACCTTTCAAAAATTTCATTTCCACAGGTTATATATTTATATATATATATATATATATATATATATATATATTTATATATATATATATATATATATATATATATATATATATATATATATAAATATATATTCCATCAATTAAGAAATGTTGCTTTGGTAAAAAAAAAACATTCATTCGGATAAAAGAGGCTTTCCCTACAGGCCAAACGTGAAGCACGAGAATGACAAGACGAAGAGAATAGAACTCTTCAAGTACTGTTTGCATTCCGGAAAGACGTGTGCTCATTTCTTCCGTTATTTTACTGCAACACAATGGCAGAGACAAGAGCATTCAATACAAGAGGAACAACAGACCAAAGGAAGAAATATGAATAAGAAAAGTATAGAGGATAGTAGAGGTGAAATATTATTAGAATGATGTCCCATGGGCGTAGAATCAATGAAGTTTGAATAACTCAAATACCTGTAAAACAGAAATTATCAAAAAGCTATGAAAAGCTATTTCACTAAGAAATTTTATTAATTCAAATAAATATATTTTTTAATGTTTATTTTAAATAAATTTATTACCACTATACATTTTGAAAACGTGTCGAAATACCTATATAATTTGTATTAAACTATATCCAGTAGTAATTGTACGTACTTCTTCGAATATATAAATTATAAACATAGGTATGTGGTTAAAATGATGAAAACTAGCTTATAAGCTAAGTAAACGTCTTTTGATCTTGTCCAAAAGCAGCATCTGACAACATGAATAATGTTAATGTTTACCAACACGACATTTTTCAGATGTGCGAGACAAGATTAATGTTAAGCACGGAACGGCAAATTTCTAACCACTTAGATGTTCATTAAAAGTAACAAAAGATATACTGATGATATTTTACGGAAAAATGTGTTACTGTTTTAGACGGATCTTCAAAGTTCAAAGTAGTCATTAAGAAAGTTACTCGTTATATTTCTAAAGTGATATTTTTATACAAACAGTATTAAATAGATATTTTTAAATAACAATTTATTACATATACCGCGATTACTATATATAGCACATATATTTAAAACCTTTCGTTAGAGATATGTCTTTTGGAGATAGATACAGATACAGATATTGCGTATGTTACATAAAATATTTTGTGTAAGCATAAATTAATTTCACTAAAAGCTGCCAATATCATCCACGTAAAATTTTCTGTAGAAATTTTAAATTTAATAATATGGTATTACGAAAAATCCATATTAAATATTTTTTAGAGTCTATAATTTATTTCGTCGATGTATAAATAATGTTCTTGAACTATTCATTACATCCGATATGAGTACCTATACTTTGCTTTGAAGAACTTTGAAATAACAAGAAGAATTACAGAAAACGACAAAAGTAAGAGTAAGAGAATGATAATTTCTCATGTCTTTTGTGTATATAAAAGTTTAAAAAAAAATCCCAGAAAAAAAGTCGTGTATAGAGTCGCTTTCGATAACAATGGCGCATCATTCATTAGCATTCTGCAAGTGAAATGCTTTATGCTGTTCAACCGTCAATCCCTTTCCTCTCCTACTGTTATATTCTCCAACTGACATTTAGTAACTGAGCACGATGGTCCCGTCTGTTTGGTCCACATCGACGCCACTGCAAAAGGACGAACTGGTTCATTCACGCTTGTTTGTTTTGTAAGGATATCTCGGCACTTACTGAAATGACTCGGCCTCGCTTCTATGCACAATGAGTACGGCACAACAAACTGCCATTCAACTTCTGCTATATATGCAGAAATGTGTGTATTTGGCTCCATATGAAGATATGTGTACAGGGTGTTTATAGTTCAGGTACATTGCAGATTCAGCACTTTAAAAGAATTAAGTTTTGAAGAGTTTGCTATGCGGATGCTATACGCTTGCTTTCATGGTTTACTTTGAGATATGCTGTAATTGGTAGTTTGTTGCAGGAGGTTTTTGATTATACTTCAAAAAATATTTGCAACTCAACTTTGTTTAGGAATTCAGCATAAGTGAACTGATTACACCTATATAATAAGTGAAGCGACGAGTACAAAATATGGTATTTACTACAGTGGAAATATTGATGGAGGATAATATCTCCAGATTTTGAAATCAAAAACAGAATACTATATTTAGATATAGTTTCCTTTTATTACGATATAAACTATATAAAAACATTATCACAAAAAAATAAAACCATCTCCAGTCTCCAACAGCTTATTTTGCATTTATAATTAACATAATGTTACTTAATTTTCTGAAAAGAAAATGAATGTCATCGTTTTATTTCGAATCATTTTGTGAAAAGAATTTACAAATTATAATGAGATAAGATCAGTATGTGTAATTCCCTGTTTATTTTTTGAGCAAACAATATTTCAGCCGCTATATTCAAACAACCTTGCCCGTTCTACTAGTATATGAAGAGCTGAAAATTTTTCTTCTATACATATGGCGAATTTAAGATTTACGGTTCGCATATTTTCGTATTCGCTGTATGTTGACGTTCACAAGTGTCTTAAAGAAAACATCTTTTCACTCAATTTGTACCACTGTTGAAGAATGTGCACACTCGGAAAATGGATGGAACAGCATTTTAGTTTTCGCATATTTGTAAAAAAAAAATTTTTGTGCACAACCTAATCCATTTGAAAGAGATCGTAAGATATTCTTCAAAACATATAAATTCAAGGCGGAAAAGAAAATAAACTTCGGTATTTTCATGCAGTGCTATATGCCGACCTAATATTAGACTGCACAGTTATGAATTTAAATGTTTGAAAAACAAAATCAATTAAATTATTGAGATAAATTTAAGAATACGCGTACCATATAAATCTAAACGGAAATAATATATTTACATGTTATCAACAAACTAGATTACACTATTCTCTAAAATACAAGTTAGCGATAAATTAACACAAATTTATGATCACATGTTTCGACACACATTCTAAGTATTTCTACAACGTCGAATAATTTTCATATATACAAATCACTTGGGAAAAGTATGCCATGTGCACATCTCCTATCGAAAACGTGAACATGATCACCGTTTCTATATACCTGTATACCGAACACTTGGGATTAAGTTATTTTAACTTTATCTGAAATATACATGGAATACGTGCGTTCGATTTCAAATATAAATGGTAGTTGAAATCAATAATAAAATATCAAAACACACAATCATCCAATGTTACAGAAATATCAAACATATGAACATAATTTCTATTTCAAGAGCAACATTTAGAAATTATTTTGAAATTTCATGCAATTGTATACGAGATATTTGTAACAATTTTATAGTTAAAAAAAATATTGTAAATTGCTATCAATAAAAAATAATACATAGCAATCAATAATCCGGGTAGCTTTCGTTAGTGCCAATTCGGTATAAAACTGACTGCAGTCATAAAGATCACTATTTCTAATATCTGATGCATAAGCAACACAATATCATCTTAAAATATTAAAATATTCGTCACTGATATTTTTGTATTGCAGAATAACGAACAAAATTAATTAAGCTTCAAGGATTCTCCAACATTTTGTTTACATTCATTAAATTTTTACATAGATTTACAGTACCTACCTTATATAATATTTTAATTAAATAAAACAATTTAAGAATTTTATTTCTGTTTTGAACATGTTACAGACGTATGTAAGACGATTTGCATCATTAAAATCTAACGTCAGAAGACATATGCAGGAGAGACAAGAGAGAATTATTAATTTAATTATGTTTAGATTGTTTGAAGGAGACATCCTCAAACAATCTATATTAGATTGTTTGAGAATAGTTAAAGTAAAATCTAATTGAAGCAAATATAAATTCTACTTAAATAGTTTCTTTATCATGTATTTTTCATGATTACTTCAAAAAGATATATAAGACAATTTTTTTAATTCTAGGAGCAACGAGTACCAAAATATATAAATCTCAGCTTATAAATTATTTTCTTGTAGATTTCAAGCCATTTTTATGATTGTTGGTTGCGGAGATTCGGATGTCATCATTAATGAGGTCGGTAAACATATGTTTTATCATTATTTGGAGAAAACAAAGAAAAATAACAAACAAATGAAATGAACATAGTCGCTAACAGGATCGAGAAAGCAGTTGCATGTTCCGGCGCCTTAGACCAGCGCATAAACAAGTGATAGATGTATGTAATTTACCAAGTTTCATGTCCCTCTATATGCTATATGCTTGTTTCAATTCGTCCTTCTTAGCTTAAGCAATCAGCTGTGGCTTGGAAAAAAATGTGT
Source organism: Nebria brevicollis (assembly GCA_944738965.1). Lineage (NCBI taxonomy): Eukaryota > Metazoa > Arthropoda > Insecta > Coleoptera > Carabidae > Nebria > Nebria brevicollis. The sequence goes on along the minus strand of OX122901.1, from coordinate 13,984,100 downwards.
TTTTCGTAAATCATATATACATATATGTTTTTTTTTAAATTTATGTTTGGTTATATTTAGAACATTCTGAGTATTATAGGAAGATCTATTTATTTATCAAATCAAATAGTGTAATATATTCATTTCAAAATGATTAGTAAATACCATTTGCAGGGCAGTATTTAACATGATAGCACAAAATAGACACACACATGTACACGCGTTTCTGTGTACTTTGATGTTTAATTCGAAAGCAGTACACAAAAGCAGATATTGGTTGAGCCTATCTTTCCTTTTAATTAATTCCAAATGTTAAATTGATGCCGAAGTAATTTCAGGAATGATCCGTTAGAAAACACCAGCAGACACATTTACACAAACCAAAGGAAATAGGCCATCACGTGTGGGAAGGAGAGAACGAATGAAGGAGAAACTTGAAACAAGGAAAATGTTGAGATAAGCCTTTAATGAAAATACAATAGATTGAAAACAACATGACCCAAAAAATTTCCAATTATCATTTTTTAAATATTGTGGCTACGCACCCAAAGATATCAAATAGAATAAAATTAATTATAGAATTTTCCAAACAGAATAGAAGAACGTGTTTGAGGAACTTGATGTATCATAATGAAGCAAAATAAATATGTAAGCTTACAGTTAAATGGCGTAAGATTGTCAAGAAACGAATGGATATAAAGGATTTTCTGCTAGCTTATTTGATGTAAATATGCATATGTATCGCCAATTACTGAAAATGTTATGAACCATCGGGTTAATTAGGAGTTAGCGAATGAAAGAAATGATGAAGCTGTAAAGATATAACAGAATCCTTTGAGCCGTGGAGACAATTAGTGTTTTAAAACGAGCAAGGTTATATTGGAACAAATGACGATGCATAAAATACATCATCAAACCAAAATAAAACGTTTTACAACTAGCGCAATAAAAGCATCGTTCCACATTTTTAATAGCATTGAATTGTACAAAGAATGCGAACTTTCATATACGTATACCTACTAACATCATAAATAACAATTGCAATACGAGTACTTAAAAATCTCATAAAATTTATTATTTACGTAATTCACATATTTATTTAAAATAAAAACATACGTGAATAAACTTTTATTATTTTCGCTGAGGAAGATATACTTTAATCTATATAAATAATATAGCGGGTATTCAAATGTATGTGCAAAGTCTTGCGTAAGTTTCGGAAAATAATTGCATGAAAGAGTATATATGTATATGTATGTACATATGTACATATATAGTGAAATAATTTGATATTAAGAACAAGTTGTATAACTTTATGTTCCAATCATCGCTTTTGTATGATTTTCTCTAGATAAGAATAATTTATTAAATTAAATGAAATAAGTATGCTGAAAGTTAACAAATTTATATGATAAAGAATGTATGCGAATCAACATTTTTGTTCTTCATCAATATATCTCGCTTTAGAGTATACAGTATTAAGTGGTAGAAGCATGTTGCATATAACGTTCATAGGTCTGACGCTTTTCTATCCTTAAAAAATAAAACCACATCTAACAAACCTATAAGCTATAAATGTGTAACTCAGGTAGTTTAAAACTCAAATGATGTACAACACTACCGGTGGATATGATCTAAAACAGATCTGAAAACGAAATGGACTACAATAAACGAGAAAAGCAATAACGTGCTGAGCAATTTGAAAGCCATCGTTAGTAGAATGGCAAATAAATGTGAACAGAGAGCGAACATTCGAAAATGCTTGCGAGAGAAATACGATATAGCCACCATTCCATACCACCGGCATCACGTCGTAACTTTTATTCCAGATTTCAGACAGAGTACTAGGCATTACAAGCACTCGTATACGTTTCTAGGTATACTCTGTATTTGCAGTCCCCACTCGGATATCGCGAAAACATAACGAATCAAATTCATTTGGTCTTTTGCCTTTTTTTAATTAGCAAAATATTGCGTAGTTTCTTCATTATACGAGCTATACGTACAATTTGCAATGATGTTTTACAGTATTGCGAAGCTGAAGAGATTTATATAATAATTGGTGAACATAAGGGACCAAGGGATTTATTTTGATTGGGGTAAGTTGGTATACAGTAAAAATAACATTTTACAGATAATAATTATGAATTATAAATGAAACATACTAGTCTACAATAAATAAGTACTATTGGAAAACCTGGTGGATACATTTTAAAAGCTCATAATTTTTATAAAATACAACGATGGACTCATATGTACAAAAATCTAGAGTCTGGCGCATGTTTTAAAACAACCCTGAAAATACGGTTCATTTGGTAGCTACGAATACAAAAATAATTGCCATGTCATTATTAACTTCAGACATCTACTGTAAATATGAATTATTCAGAGATGTCACTGTTGGCAGTACGTAAACCGTAAGTATGTTACTATTTACATGTTTTAACCATTATGAAATTCTATGATTGTAAATCGCCTATCGAATTATAAATGTATGAACGAGTTTTCTTTTATCCATTAAAATGGTGAATAATTAATTCATATCTACAATTCAATTGTACTAAGAACTTTTATTTAAATATATGAATTTTCAATTCATATAAATTACAATCTCTCTTATAACAAGCAGAAATAGGAATGTGTCATAATGTTCGAATAAGTGTTTCATTAGGCGAGTAGCTCTTTAATTGGCTGCATCGTGGTAAGGTACACAATTACTCATCAAGCCGCACAGGACGCCACCAACGAGAGTAGGAAGCGATGATTTCCCGCGAGAATGATGGGGAATATGAAAATAAATAAACACGCCATGATGAACGTGTATGTATGTGAGGGGCAGATGTGCGTGTACTAGTGAAGAAGCCAGCGAATGCTGATGAAACCAGAGGCCACTAGATGCCCGTTTGCTGCCCGTAAAGTCAATCATGGCCTGGATCCTAATTAGGATGAACCGGAACCAACCAAACAGATCATCAGACAATCTAATTCCCTCCCCTTGGATATAATGATGATGCCGGCAAAAGTTTTTTTGATATGCAAAATGTAATTTTTTTTTTAAATTATATAAATTTATTATCTTTATGTTAAAATAAGTAATAACTAGAATATGCAAAAATGATTTTTACTAAAATTATTCGCAAAGTATATGCTAATGCAATTAAATAAAAAACAAAATATTATAAAAATTAAAATTTCACCTGGGACTGCTAAAATGGGAAATTATTATAGTTTCTGTAAAGTTTGAGAACTAAATTCAAGAATGGAGAGGTAATACAAAAAATGTAAACTTTATTCATCTCTGGCAATTTTCTCGAAAATATTCAATACTTTTGTGAAGCCCAAATGAATGTGTACATATACGGCAAAAGTGATAAATAGTGAGAGAATCAAAGTGGACGTAGACTCTTTCAACAACGAAAAGTGCGTTGCTCTTCTCGACGCACGGTACAGTAATCTCTGTTATTAGATAATGCGAATAGTCTAAAGGCCTTCGGTTGGTGCGGCTATCGGTGAACTCAAGCCGTTCGGCCACTGCCATTACAGACCAGCCAGCAAACAAACGTTACTTAAACTTTCATTAAATGCGGAATCAATGTAAATTGCATTCGGTGGTCAGAGAACTGGAGAGCCACAGACCTGACGCTTTTAGCGCGCTGGGCAGACAGAGTCTCAATGGACACGAGATAATCGAGTGTTCTCTCCAGATACATTCACAGACACACACATACGCTCCAACATACAGGGAATCTAACAGTAACATAGTAGAAAACATACACATAAATATAAGTACGGGGTGACTCTCAAGATCGATATTATGTGCTACATTTCAAGTGATGATACGAATGACAATTTTTAAATGGGACTTCGATATAATTAACCAAAAATATTCATATTCTTTAAATAATTCGAAATTAAATAAAGTTTTGTCTATGATTCAAATGTACTCTTGCACCATTTTTCCCGCAATTACATGTATGCATGTAGCGCGTAGTCAAACTTTAACTATTAAAACTGATAAATAAATAGAAATTCATATATAACGCAAGTATACATGTATTGTAAAGTATAAATATTCTTTATAAGGTAAAAATAAATCGTGTATTTATTTCAAATTTATATTATTTGTCGAATGATTTAACGTAGAAGATTCTATTTTTACTGCAAATAAACAGCCTGTACGAGTTATATATGCTATCAAATGCAATATATCTTAGCGGAGAAACTTAAGTTGTAGTAAAAAAATCCACCCTGTACACTTGCAGCCAACGAATCGATTGTTCCCGCGCTACTCTAGATAAAAGGGTCAACACCATTTCCATCAAACCCCCGCACGCGCTTTATTGCTCTTTTCTCCGGAGTGACCAGCAGCAGCGGCGGCAACGGTCATGCTGATGTCCGTCTCCCCCGGGCGAGCGTGCACTCGCTCTAGCTCAGCGCCAAGGCCAGTGCACAGTACGGGGCCGCCAAGGCATCAATCATAATTCAAGACCCGAGCAGCGTTAGTAACTCCATCACTCCACCATACCAACCGACACTTGCGTATATACCCCAAACGATAAAATAACATCAACAAATGACCCATGTGCTCGAAGAGAAATCGACTAACTAAGTGAATATAGTACATTATACAAAATTGATTTCATATTAATCCACGGTCATAAGAAGGCATGCATGTATGAAGGGACGCTTTTGGAATACTTTATTTAAAGTTCTCGGAAGAGAAAGAAACAATAAGACAAAGGGCAACTAAATCGCCTGAAGAAAACAGAATTATTAAGTTCGTCTGATATTATTGCTAGCTATAGTGCATTTGAGTTACTATACTGTAACAAAGGTACTTTAAGCCATTTAAAAAGCGCCAGTTATGCTGTTAAACAGAAAAAATGGAATGGAAACGGAAGTCTTTAAATGAGAGTGCAGGTTCCAACGCACATGCAGTCACAGCATTTGCCCAGTTAGTGTTCCGGATTCCTCTCAGATATGTTATCAGTAATGTGACACAAAGCGAAAAGGGCACTTCTTTTTGCTCGACGTTGCTTTAAAACTGAGGAAATCAAAGTCAGCAGAAAGTAAAAGAAACGGGTGCGCCGTAGTCGTCGTTTCGGACGGGGTGTCGTGCAGGCGGACCCGCATGAAAAGTGTGTTGCACGTACAGGATTGGCTTCCACACACTCATACTTCTCAATCAAAAACTTAAAGAACTTACAAACCTGGAATTCTCTGGAATATTGTAAGAAACGGTTTATTTATTATATTTATAATCGAATATATAGAAATTAAGAAAAGAAGAATTCGCAATTAAATTCATAATAAATTTATAGAAATGTTTTGAACTTTAAAAATGTCAATAAAAGAAAATAGTAGATTCGTTGTTAAACTGTGTTATAGTCTTAAGTTTGTGTTTTAAGTGTGTTGTAGCTGATTATATACAATTACAATTTTATGAAATATTATTTTAAAATTACCATATTTTTTATAATTTTTATCTGTGCGGCTGAGAAACTCTTCTTACTGTAAGAATGACTAGCATAGTAATTAATATTATTTTATTGGATTCCAATCCTCAATAATACCTAGATAATCTCTGTAAGGATATAAATTGCTGAATCCAACACTGCCAAAGAAAAAACGAATGCGCCTTGGTATGAATCAATTCGTGAATTTATCACCTTGTTCAGTGACGATGGGAAGATTTGCACCTTGGACCATGTCTCTTTGTTGTATTCAATGATGCATGCATTCCGAGTCGTGAGAAACAGGGTGTTAATCAAGTGAATTCGTCTTTCCAGTATGCTGGCTGTTGTTCGCGGTACTGGAAACGTATTTTTCTTTATGTTTTATCTAGTGCGGCCGTGTACGCGGTGGAGAAGTAGTGGTTCGCGTTCCATTCGCATTGGCGAGAAATGACACTTCCTATTGAATTTCTGTGCACCATTTTTCAATTTACGACAGTTGCTGCACTAACCCATGTTCGACCTAGATATTTCTCACTACATTCGAGGCAATTAACTGTTAGTTGCCATAATATTTCAAGGAAATTTCGTGAAACACATCGCCGAGCGGCACTTTTGAAAATCGGGTCTGTTCTTTCATTTAAAATTCTCTTTTGTAATGAAAGCTATTTCTATTTTTAAAAATGTGAAAAATGTATTTTGACACCCATAAAATATTCCCTAAGGGAAATTTTTTTACATAATAAATAATATGCGTTCTAATATTCTCAATATTAAAGTCCAGCTTCATTATCATTTTGGATGCAGAAAGATTTTTTTCAAATTGCTGAACAAAGATCAAAACAAATTATAAAAGGAATGCTTAATGTGTAATGTAAATCTAAATTTAATTCTGATACAATAAAAATCATATACGAGTAATATAGCTTTAAAGGAACCAAATTGTCTATGTTTTATTTTTTAACGTAATTGACATGCATAGATATTATATCCGCTTTGTAATTGCTGCATGTCATAGATTCACTGCCATTGGCAAAGCAGTATCTAAGGATTTAATCGCTCAATAAGGGAAGGTATACATTGGTGCAAATAAGAGACTCATGCGTATAAGCAACATCAGTCTGAAACAGACTTCGAGTTCAAACAGATGCATACGTACGTACTTATTATATACCTATGTACATCGATAGAGAAAATAACAAAGACGCCAATACGGGTGCCTTTAATCACTTTTGTCTGCCTTTACTTAAACGCACCCACAGTATTAACACTCCTTGGCGAATTATCAGAGTATGTGTGATATAAATGTGTTTCGATTTGCGCGCTTCATTTTAGATGCTCTTTGTGTTCATTAAAAGTTTTGATTGAAGCTTTTTTATTTATTTAGTAAATACACATCCTAGATGTATATACGCAGATTTATTTTATTATTGTATCTTTTGCTTGCAATGCAGAAAATTACATAATTTTTTATAACCATTAGTGAGCAAATATTTCAGTAACTATTTTACATACATATATGCATCCATTTTTAATGGATGTCCTCTACGGCTGTTGCTTTAAAAATTGACATTTATTTGAAAAAATGTTTTTCAATTTACTTTGAAATATTAAACGATATTAAATAATAAGTGTACATACATACATTTTCCTTTACATTCTTTCATATTTTGACAACATTTCCTCATCCAACTCTATCTGTACATATTGATTTAGCTACATTCAAATTAATCAAATTATTCATAAACGCTCTTGTATTCCGCTTACTATCAACATATCTTTCAGGCAATGCATTCTCAATCATATTTATCCACTTATTCCGAGAGCATCCTCTCATTCTCACACCATTTATTTTTATGCGAAACTATAAATATTTTAATGAACTTATGATGAAAATTGTTTAAATTATTATATTAAATATATATATTATATATAAGCAAAGATTTATCACATTCTTAAAATAGTGCAGCATAACTTAAAAATATAAACAATTGACAAATTACTATAATAATTAATAACTTTTTAATTCTTAAGCTATGTAAATTTGGAGAAATATCAAATTACGTATCGTTATTTTGAAGCACTCTAGAATTACCTTTGGCCACAGTTTTATTTTCGCTTTCTGTAACACGTCGAGTGCTCTTATTAAAGGTAATAAATTTAAATTTAATTTGAATCTGAATAAACTTATTAATAAAAAAAAAACGTAATACTTTTTGAGAGGTAGCGATTTTCATCGACTGTCGCTCTGTTCGCAGAGAATCATATCTGAAGTTCTACTAAATGAATTGAAGATTCAGGCATTTTACAGTCCTGGAGAGCAAGTTCGTTTTATTTCTCGACTGGAGAAAGTCAGGAATGATCACAATATACCAATCCCATCTTATTTAAAAACAAATTCCTTAAATGAGTAGCTTTGCAATTTCAAGAAACTAATACACTGACTATAATTATTTATTCAATATATATATAAAAATATTTGTGACAAATATTTATTTAGCAATAATATAACAGTTTTAGATTATATCTAGACGCATATTTTCATATATATTTTGTATTGTTTAGCGTGAAATACGTAAGATTTAATTATTTAAGGTTGACTTAAATTCTATGTGACGGAAGTGCAAAGGAAATTAATAAATAATAAGACCGTGTGTAGCAAGAAAGTATTGGTTTTAAAACACCTTCGAACGGAAACTCACGTCAACTTAATATTCATTCGACCTTTTCCCTTTTCTATTTCAAAGAGAATATCCAGCAAAGTGTAAATAAAGTAAAGCTATACTATCGCTGTGTGCGCTACTGTGAATGCACGAGAAGTGCATGAAACAGGAAAGTTAAACTGATTCACGCGCAGATAACTGCATAGATATAAACACTATAAATTACAATTCGCATAGTGTTAACCTAGTTATAAAATTTAACACGTCGATTTTGAAACAACAATGGATATTTACGATCGTATAACAAACGTTTAATCGCATCAGGGTTGATTTCTAAATGGTTGAACAAACACTGAGCTAAATTTCATTATTTTATCAAAACTCGTGTGGCGTCAGTAAAGTAGACTCATATGATTGGTAGCGTCGCCAGCCACCAGCCATCAGCCACTAGCCACCGGCATCATTGGTACTGTACCGCACTACCGCCATACCAACGTTTACAAAATTTATTACATTGGACAGACTTCAATCATAAAATTTCAATTTTCAAGTTGCCGAAAGCAATCACAGTTATTGGGCATCGCTACCAAACGACAGATGCCTTCTAGATATTTTTCTAGACGGTCTACGACTGCTTATCTTTTTTTTCAATCAATTTATATTTAAATATATTTCGATTACAAACACAACTGCGTTTAAGTCGAAAATAGTTTCATAGCAAATAAAGTAATGCCTTATGATCTATTACTTATTTTTCTTTGTCTATAATAAATCTCAAGTTTTAGTCCAATCAAGTTGCTTTAATATATATCTGCGTAATCTGATTTAAATTGTAGATGTTTGATTTGCTTTGTAATTGATAGAAAAACGATATTTATTTTAAAAATTTGATTTAATGTCTTGTATGTGCGTATGGTATATTGTTTACTATATTTAGACTGCGTTATTTAATTCCCCAGCAATATTAAGTTTCTTGCATATCAGATTATGCGTCATTCAGTAACGCACGGAAGATGTAAATATGCGTTTATGGAAATAATAACGATTGTGTTGTGTTGCATTTGTGTTGTTCATTAGTGCTATTAGTGGATTCGCCGAGACGAATGCATATGACCAGCGTACGAAGTAGGTATACGTGATGTACATTGCATCTCACTGTCATGATGTAGCAAATGTAGAGTGTGGTGCAGTAGGTATAGGCAAGAGTTTCCATTAGCGTTGTTTGTTAATTCAAATCAAGCGCCAAACATTATTAAGCATGCGAGCAAATGACCCAACCTACCCATGCATTATTGTATTATTTGTGTACCAGCCACCATGTAACAACTTTCTGCTGTGCGACTGTTGCTACACTAAGCACTAGTACACATAAATTATGTCTCTCTGATAAGAGATAAAATATTAATGCTATATAGTTTCCATATACTGTGCTGTTGTGTTGTGTCTTCTGACCACAATTAATGTTCAGCTTTGTTTCAAATTAGTGTTTTGCTGTGCAATATTTGATACATAAACTGCCACTTTATTATTTTTATTTTACATAAAATTATTTTAATGTTTGCCATAGTTTTAATTAACAAATGATTTTAAGTATTAATTTACTGTTGCGTATAAAATATCAAGCATGATCAGCGCATTACTTTTTTACGCGTTCTTGCAACACAAATCAAGATTTTCTATTATATATTTGATTATTAAACAATATCTAACATTTTTAATTAGTCCTCAAATATTTTTTTTATACATGAATCATTTTATATTTTCTGGACCTATATAATTATATTCTCCCAAACCAATTTACATACATGAATAATCTAACATAACAGTTCCAAATTTGTAGTACGTATTTTTCTATTTAGTTATTCATTTTTATGTTTATTTCTGTATTTTACTAACTAAATCGCATTATGGAAAGATTAATAATTTTCCGCAATGTTCATGTCAGCGCTGCACAACTAAATGTTTAATATTGCAATACATTTGTTTAGAGATTAAACAACTAGGACAACATCATATATCTTTGCCTATTACGTACAAACAATTATTTGAAACTAATCACTTAATTTATTATCCTTCCTCATTTGCAAAATATTTTATAAACATGATTTACAGTTGAATCAAAATATATTAGAAGATACATATTTGTACAACTTTTAATTACATATCAGAAATATCACTCATTTTAATATAATATTAATTGCTAGAGACCTTACCAAAATATAATTGCTGTATACGACTTGAAATAAAATTAATAGTTTGTTAAAATATCTGCAGTGTCATGCACCGAACTTTCTTATACGCCTATGGGTTAAACCATATCGTAGTTACATTATTTTTCTAATTTATAATATTTGTTCTAACCTGTAGATCGCCTTTACAGTAAATATATTTCTTAGAAACAATATAAAATGTCAAACTTCAAATTATTTAAGTCTATTTTGTTAAACAATTGACATGCGCAGATGATACGATTTATGTAAAAATATATATAATGAGCAGAAATTTATTTTGAAACCAGTACCCTTTTTGGAAAATTATTTCAAACAAAAGTTGTGCTAAATATAAATACCTTTAATTTTTGTTCATAAAATTTTTCTGTAACTGTAACCATTTTTGCGTAATTGCAGAAACTGCAAAAAATGACTAGAGTAAACAGGCACTTCCGCTTTGAATATTTTTTTCAAAAATAGAAGGTGCACACCTCAGGCATATGCAAATCTTAAGTTTAAAGTTTCATAATTTTAGCTTCAACAGTTTAGGCTGTAGAGAACATACACACACACACAGACACACACACACACACACACACACACACACACACACACACACACACACACACACACACACAGACGGACGTCATTCCAAAAATAGTCGGAATCGATTCAGGGAAGGTCAAAACGTATATTTCCGTTAAAATCTCGAGTTCGAAATTTTTCATGATTACAATACTTACTTATATTGCATATAAGAAAGTAATAAAATAGTCATTTGTGTTTAAAGTTTAATTAAACATAAAAACTATTTTTATCTTTGGTAAAAACTGTTTTAAAACATAATTTCGTTATAAATGAGATGTAAGCGAACTGGGTGTTTAGTTCCTTTGAATATTACAGAAATGAGATCTATTACTTAAGCCCCTCGTACATTATGTATGGGGAAATAAAAATATGACACAAATTTAAATATTTCAAAAATTGGCATGAAGAATTAGACTCAGCAAATGCGTACGTTGAAATAGATGGTTGAACGCGTGTATGTAAGATGGAAGAGTGGGCTGCGAGATATAATATGCAAAGTAAGACGAATCCAGATGTCGATTGGTTATATATGGGATCTATTTGAATTTCTTTTGATTTATGATCCACGGTTACATATACATGAGCGAAATTTATTGATTCTCGAAAGAAATTAGTACAAATATATTTATAGAAATAAGTCTAACTGAACTGAACCAATAATAAAGGACACAAAGAAATCATATGCTCTATGAGGATTTATAGGTGTGACATACTAGAGAAATTAAAGTATATTTCTAAATACCAGTATTTATTCCAAAATAAGTACATTTACTTTACGGAAGAGGAATGATCGGTCGAGATTGAATATGTACAAAAATATTAAAATATAAACATATATGCCTATTTTACATTTTATCGGAATGTTGCGATTAATAATTTATTTAAAAAAAAATCTTCATTTAAGAAAAAGGAAATTAATGCTATCGAAGTAGATGAATTCTCTTAAAGCAAATACTTTTGAGTTGGATTATAATTAAAAAATTCTTTCAGATTCTTTAGATTATTACAAAGAAATAAAATAGATGAAATCGACACTTTGACACTTGCCAAGGATGAATATGAGCAGTTAATTTCATTAAATATAACTACAATATATATATATATATATATATATATATATATATATATATATATATATATATATATATATATATATATATATATGCTTTCAAACAATTACTATATTAATAATAATCCAGTTATCAATTCCAAATAAATAGTTGTTCGACGTAAATATCTGTTAGTCTTACGATATTTTATTATACAAACTTGATTTACATATAAATTTGTAAGAATGGTAGAATATATAATATTATAATACAGATTTAAGAATTTACATTTCTACAATCTGATTAGCCAAGTTGTTAGAAAATCATGTGTATGTATTTGCAAATATGCACATATTTTTCAGAAGAACTTGATACATACAGTTAGATTCGCATATGTTAGTGAGTGTGGATTACGACATGGCACGCTCCTGGCTAGGATATGGATAAATAGGTTATCGGTGAGAAATCGATGACAAATGACGGGGAAACGAATCCATCAAGTTAACCTCTCCCCCAGACACACTGCGCCATACCGGTTCGGGTCTGTGCACGAATACAAATTATTATGCCCGCTAGCGACTACGGCGTTGGAGGGGCTGTTACCGTTCAGGTACCGGGTACGTACCCACTAGGTAACTCGAGGTGCCTAGCTCTGCAGCTGAACATATCGTTAAAAATATTTATTTTTAACTTGTTACAGCTGTATAGGCAGCTGTTACCTACATTAAAATGGATCAGATTTGTAAAAGTATCGTGTACCAGATAGTATTGAATTGTGCATTACAAATTTCAATACTCGTGTATCAGATTCTATTCAATAGTGGAATACAATTTTCAATACTCAGAAGTTTAAGATATTTTCAGATATATTTAATATATCTACATAAGATTGATTTATGGAAATGTATGTCAGTGATTAATAGATTTACACAACTATATATTAATACAACTATTAATATATGCACTGTTAATGCAGTGATAACAAAATATTCCTCGTAAAATAATATTGATAAATAGGGAAAGTCAAAACAATATTTTCCGTTAAAATTTCGAGATCGTAATTTCTCAAGTTTAATTTTTTAACTATGGGTACGTTTTATACAACTAAATATTCGTCTAAGAAAGACATAAAAGATGTCGACAAGTTTTATTATATATTCTAACTATTGACAGCAATCTTGTTTAATATTTACCCTGAAATACTTATAATAATTGATTGAACCGCTCTTAAAATTGAAAGGGTAAGTTAACTATTTATCTGTCAACATAATATTGGTTTAATTTTTTTATTCTATGATTAAAAATAAAACGTTCTCATGTATCATATTTACGTTCTTCCCCTATATGTAAACAGAAATTTGAAAGTAACTTAAAAGCATATGCATATAAAACTATAAATAAAAGCGGCGTTGAAATATTGGTTTATGTATGCATACATGACCTAAAAATTTTAATTGAAGTATGAATATTTACAGAGAGTTTTAGTACTTTGATTTATGTACATCGCAAGTTTTGAATATCAAGCGTGAAATATTCAGATACCATGCTAAAATACTGGTAATAGTTTTCATGTTATTTTAAGGTGTTTAGGATAATTTTATTAGATTTATGAGTGTCTTGAACAACAAACCCAAATGGCTTTTATCGAAGTTGATTATAGTTTCGATTTACATTTTATTCGAAAGGGTTGCTTTATAATCGTCTATATTAGAAGGAATTTATGATATAAAATAATATATTTTTGTTATTAGAAGCATTGTGCAAAATTTGGAATTTATTGTTATAAATAAATAAAATGAAAATATTCAAGAAGGTACTATTTCAAATATATTAAATTCAGAACAGTTTATAATGTAAACTAGAAAGCAACGCAACAGTATTTGTTGCATAAACGAGTAACAAAATAGGGTATTTGTTTCGGTAACTATAGCATTGAAATGGTTTCGTGATGAGAAGAAGTTATCGAAAGTATTGCAGTGTTTCATGCACAGCTCTTTCGGATAACAAGTCTGACACAATATTAATGTGAAAACTTTACTGTGCTTTACCCGTGCACTTGCATGTCTTTTCCATCATTTCAGTTCGACGTGTTTTCAAGTTTTCGTCTCTTTTTATTACTACTTTCAAATTACTTTGCAGAAGTGCCTTTTATTATTAATTTGATATATTGAAAAATTGAAATACTTAAGGTATTGTTCATTGGAATAAGTTTATGGATGAGTTCATCCGATTTTGTAAGTTTTAAAAATATGACCATTTTTAAATAGATAAGGTGAGTCAGTTCTTGAATAAGGTATAATAACAGTCTTGCTATACGTGACTTAGTAATATGTTTAATTCAGTTTTAACAATTTTTCACAAGTTTGATACAATTTTTCACAGTTTATGCATTTGCTTCATAATTAGGCAGATCAGAGTTGCTAAAAGATTTATTATTTATATATTTTCTGTTCCAAAGCTTGCTCCTTTAGTTGCTGATGCTATCTGTGCAACCTGGGTTATTTGTGCAATTTTATTAAATACAAATTTATTATCTGTTAAAAAATCGGAAATTATCAATAATAATTTTATCAATGCCTGTTTGCCCTTTTTTGTAGCAATTATGGAAATATGAACTTCCATTCAGAAACGTGAGAATAAATATCACATTCATAAATAAAATTTTCACTGAGTATTTATGGAAAAATAATCGTTTGTAAGGTTTCTATTGTAACATAAATATCGCCGGGAACATATCCAGATAGCGATAGCGAGCGAGCGAGCAATGCTATTTAAAACGCAACTCATGTTTCTGATCGGAAAAGGCAGCTACGCTTCAAGCTCTGTTATATATATATTTTTTGTTTCGTCGTCCTCCAGCTGTGCGTAAAAACGTGATATTCGTGTAGATCCGATTGTGCACTTCCCTCTTCCTATTGGAGGCTTTTCACCGAAAGCATTGATGTTGTTTATCTCATTATTTTGTGATTTGTATCGACGTATTTTTGGTATTCGGAAATAATGTTACAGTCCCCTTCATCTATGACATCGACTGGCATAGAGATTGCCACAACAATTTGGCCGATGGGTCACAACATTCGGCTACACAACTATCGCTTTGTTTGACTTATTGAATACGAAACTTATGAAAACAATATTTATTTTGGCATTTATTTTATAAATGATTTAAAGGAAAAACATATATATTATTTTTGTAGTGCAGGAAAAGAAATTGAACCACCTCAGATGACGGAAAAGCTAACTAAATATTAAATGTATTAAATCGCTTATGTAAAAATAATTAAATCTGGAAAATTGTCCATTTTATACTAGCAATTATCGGTTAATATTAGCTTAGTTAAAATTTATTTGTTCTTATATTTGATCGGTATAAGTATATTTTTGAACATATATGTATGAAATTGCAAGATTCAAAACATCAATTTCAAGAATTTCTAAGAATTACTAAAGAGTATTCAATCCTCCTAGCAATCTGATGTGCAGAAAATTTAACCATTCATCTGTAAATATGAAGTGGCAATGATATCGAGTTGCAATGTACATATATAGAAACTGCGTTCACATACCAATAACGACTAATTCGCGCACGATAGTTTGAAATGTATGGCAAAACAGCAAATAAGCATATATGTTTAATTATGAATCTGTGTGTGTGTGTGTGTGTGTGTGTGTGTGTGTGTGTGTGTGTGTGTGTGTGTGTGTGTGTGTGTGTGTGTGTGTGTGTGTGTGTGTGTGTGTGTGTGTGTGTGTGTGTGTGTGTGTGTGTGTGTGTGTGTGTGTGTGTGTGTGTGTGTGTGTGTGTGTGTGTGTGTGTGTGTGTGTGTGTGTGTGTGTGTGTGTGTGTGTGTGTGTGTGTGTGTGTGTGTGTGTGTGTGTGTGTGTGTGTGTGTGTGTGTGTGTGTGTGTGTGTGTGTGTGTGTGTGTGTGTGTGTGTGTGTGTGTGTGTGTGTGTGTGTGTGTGTGTGTGTGTGTGTGTGTGTGTGTGTGTGTGTGTGTGTGTGTGTGTGTGTGTGTGTGTGTGTGTGTGTGTGTGTGTGTGTGTGTGTGTGTGTGTGTGTGTGTGTGTGTGTGTGTGTGTGTGTGTGTGTGTGTGTGTGTGTGTGTGTGTGTGTGTGTGTGTGTGTGTGTGTGTGTGTGTGTGTGTGTGTGTGTGTGTGTGTGTGTGTGTGTGTGTGTGTGTGTGTGTGTGTGTGTGTGTGTGTGTGTGTGTGTGTGTGTGTGTGTGTGTGTGTGTGTGTGTGTGTGTGTGTGTGTGTGTGTGTGTGTGTGTGTGTGTGTGTGTGTGTGTGTGTGTGTGTGTGTGTGTGTGTGTGTGTGTGTGTGTGTGTGTGTGTGTGTGTGTGTGTGTGTGTGTGTGTGTGTGTGTGTGTGTGTGTGTGTGTGTGTGTGTGTGTGTGTGTGTGTGTGTGTGTGTGTGTGTGTGTGTGTGTGTGTGTGTGTGTGTGTGTGTGTGTGTGTGTGTGTGTGTGTGTGTGTGTGTGTGTGTGTGTGTGTGTGTGTGTGTGTGTGTGTGTGTGTGTGTGTGTGTGTGTGTGTGTGTGTGTGTGTGTGTGTGTGTGTGTGTGTGTGTGTGTGTGTGTGTGTGTGTGTGTGTGTGTGTGTGTGTGTGTGTGTGTGTGTGTGTGTGTGTGTGTGTGTGTGTGTGTGTGTGTGTGTGTGTGTGTGTGTGTGTGTGTGTGTGTGTGTGTGTGTGTGTGTGTGTGTGTGTGTGTGTGTGTGTGTGTGTGTGTGTGTGTGTGTGTGTGTGTGTGTGTGTGTGTGTGTGTGTGTGTGTGTGTGTGTGTGTGTGTGTGTGTGTGTGTGTGTGTGTGTGTGTGTGTGTGTGTGTGTGTGTGTGTGTGTGTGTGTGTGTGTGTGTGTGTGTGTGTGTGTGTGTGTGTGTGTGTGTGTGTGTGTGTGTGTGTGTGTGTGTGTGTGTGTGTGTGTGTGTGTGTGTGTGTGTGTGTGTGTGTGTGTGTGTGTGTGTGTGTGTGTGTGTGTGTGTGTGTGTGTGTGTGTGTGTGTGTGTGTGTGTGTGTGTGTGTGTGTGTGTGTGTGTGTGTGTGTGTGTGTGTGTGTGTGTGTGTGTGTGTGTGTGTGTGTGTGTGTGTGTGTGTGTGTGTTTTGGAGTAGTAAATAATATGTGACATCAATTTTGGGCTGTAATCAAAATAATGTCTGCGATAGCGATCAGAGCGGCCTGAGTAGTTATCAGGGTACACATACTTTTCGGTTTTTGTTCGAGAGCGTAATAATAAGCTTGGTCGCGATAAGCCACCGGCGGAACCACCTCACCCCACATTTCCGCCGCCACTGTGTACACCCGGTGTTGCTGTTGTTAACAGGAAGGGTAACGGGAAGAGTGGTGATGAAAATAGTCAACCAATGAGTGATTAATGGTGTGTATATCGATGAAAATGTGAATATGTTGTTTGTCCATGTTTTAATTATTTTTTATCAAAGAATCTACTATTTCATTTCACGGTCGGAATGGTTTATGAAAAATTAATTTATACTTTGAACTCTGTTCGCTAAATTTGGTTTATATCGATTTACAAACAGGGAAAGAACCTCATTGGCTAAATTTGGTTTATATCGATTTACAAACAGGGAAAGAACCTCATTGTAAACTAGTTTTGAAATTAAAGAAAATTAAAATAATTTATCAATATGGTCTGTAATAAGAATGTACTGAATGTATCTATGACTTAGTTGCAATTACCAATTCTTTATAATATATACATATTTGTCGTTACAATATATGTAGAATGCATTTATTCCTCATTTTTATTTAGAAATACTTTTATAACTATTGTTTTTTCAAAGGAAATTTTCCTTTAATCATTTTTTATATAAATACACTCATAAAACTGTACTTTATGTTCAGAGAAATAATCAAAGACATTAATTATGCTTGGCGCATTTAGCATAAAATTGTTTTCCAATATGTCTAATGTGGTGATTTATATAGTAAGGTTTTCAAATTTAAATAAAGCCGTGGCAAACTACAAAGAAGTGAAGCAATTTAAATGCAAGAAATGCAAAAGAAGATTCAAATTACTTAATGATTTATTACTGACGTTAAGATAGTCATGAATACATTGAAAAGGTACGATGATATATTTCGTATTTTAATAGTTAAAATTTACTGTTTCAGGAAATTAATAATTAAGTTGAATTTAAATGCAAACCTACAGTTTTACAGTTTCTTTCAGTCAAGCGGAAACGTACTTAACACCAGGACAAAAGCGAAAATAAATTTTTATACCGACGAATAAATCTTATGAGTCGTATTTAGAGCATTTGAACATATATGAAATAATGTATTCACCATTTTTGATAAGTAATCATTAAAAAAAAATCGGTAACAATAAACGTGGGTTATTTCAATTATCAATATAAAAACATGTGAATTATTATATGTGAGTTGACTAAAAAATGTTATGTTGAAGAGAAATATTGACATATACGCCCTCATCATTAGTTGCTTTTAATAAAATCAAAAACACGTTGAACACGGACAGAAAGAAGCAACGAAACGGGGTGAGAAACTTCGTTTTCGAATGGTGTGAAATTTACTAATGAATTTAGCGTAAAAAATCGCAGGCAAATTGATCAATGGGTCCCCGGGTTCGAACGGAACGAACGATGCGACGGGGGCGGCGCGGCGTCCGATTGGAGCTCGATGTGAAGCTTGTACACTTTGTGCGCCTGAAAACGAGCAGAATGATGCCAACATAAATAATAGACAGGAAATATTCCCTAGGTGCGCATTCCTGACGATACCGCATGAGTAATTTTGCCCGTCTACTTGTTTTTGAGTTTTTTGTTTGTATTTATTTATATACTGACTGCCGCTGGATTGGATTTTTTACCTAGGCATTGTGATTTTGTTTTATTGGAAATTTGTTCAACTATTTTTCACGTATCAATGACTTATTTTAAACCGGTATGAATATTTTTGAAATCTCTTTGTGTGTTTTATTTATTTTTCGATACAATTGTACTTTAAAACCTATCGAGGTATTTGCAACATTTGTGCATGAATTTGTAAAATTACAAATTTACTACTTCTCTAAAAACAATAAACCAATTCAATAGCTTCACTTAACACAATATAAACATTTACATTACAATTACATTGCGATTTAACTAATTTTTATTATTTGAATCGCATTTTCACCATTTTGGTGACGTCAAAATAAGTTTTTTTTTATCTACCGAACCAAATTTTTTGTTGTTAAAATTGACCAATAAGTGTCTTGGAAACCAAATATACAATCATAAATGGTATGTTAAATTGGCGATATCAATTTTAATTTTTTTACGTCATTTCGTGTAAAATCAGCAGCTGTAAACAGAACGAGTATAAATTAACAACAAAAAATCAACAAAATAGCAATTACAACGAAATGAGCTCTCAGTGGTGAAATTGCCGCCAACAAAACTCTTTTTGTCAGCTGTAGAATTGTAAACGCGCAATTTAAAATAAAAATCAATAATCATATATTATAAGAACCATTCATTTCATATTATTATAAAAAGCCAAGAATAAATGAATCGATAATATAAATAGAGCATTTTATCATAGTCAGTTTATACTTACAATGCTACAGCGAAACTGACAGAACTCGTCACACTCAAATAAAATTCTTTCAAAATATAGAATTATTGATTTAAACGAAATTATTTTATAAAATGTATTTCTATTAAATATTAAATTGAAAATAAGATTAAATAATGAAAAATGGTATGTTTCATCGATTATCATCGTTCTGTTGTGAGATAATATATAATTTAATACGGAAAAACCAGATAACCAATTGATCTATGGAGACAGTATTATTTAACAGTCGGTTTAAATATTCCTATAATATATAAATAAGTTTATATAAGGAAAAAAAGAAATAGTAAAAACTTCGCTTATGTGCGAGTACTGCTCTATTAAACGCAAAGATTAAAAATCTTGGGCGAGTTTAAAATATCATGAGAGCAAAAGGACAGAAGCGTGTAGGATTCAAGTATCAAAAAACAACTCAGAGAAAAAAAAAACGTCGCAAAAATAGTAAAGTGGTGAATCCATGAAATAGCAACTGATTAATTTTATGTATACCATAGCCAATAATATTTTAAAGTGAAAAATTGAAGAAGAATATAAGTTTTTAAATTATTTAGAATGAAAGGAACGCAATTTTGAAGGACTGCTGAAACACCGAATATGTAGCATTGAATTATTCAAGGAAAAACTTTTAAGAAGAGACAGCTATTGCTATATTCTCAACTGTATGATACGGTATTTTGCTGGTAAAGCTTTGTTCAAGGATGGTCCAACCTCCTGAAAGATGGTCGCGATATAAATGTGAAATAAATAATTTAATCAAACCAAATATCCACTACAGATTCCTTTTATTTATGTATCATACTCCATACCCAACATTCACTTTCATACATCACAGTCAGTAACGCATACACAGACTATTTTAAAATCATAAAACACATAAAAACGTAAATGATAACTCAGTAAAAACATGTTCGCATTTGTGTTTATATGTAAACTAAACAAGAATTCAAAAATGATCAAAGGTACTTGAATGTCTCTTAAATTGTGGTACATATGTACATGCTGAATGTTTGGCATACATACTCATGCGACGCACAATCAGCTAGATACAAGCGTAACCTTCGCTGGCTGAACTTTCGCCATGTAACCGATTGACCTCTAATCCCAAGGCCATTTGAGTCAACCACCAAACCGTGCGATAAGAACTGTTATTTTCAGTGGTGACATTATTTTTTTAGTCTACCCTCTTTGCCGTGCTTTCTGTTGCTGTCCTCTTTCGATGCCTTTTAGTCCGCGTGTAGGCAAATGTACATACATATCGCATCTATGTTGTTTGCCCTACGGCCTATATAAAATATACGTCGGACCAGTGACGACGATCAATGGTGCGTGTATATCTCTTTTTACACGTTTCATACTCCCCCCGATTTTGTCGTCCACTTTTTTGATATGTTCGTTCAATTGTTTGTCCATGAAGAAACATCAATAATGTTGGCAATTCCGCAAATTTTTATTTATCTACTTAAGTGACGAAAATAACCGACAAATTTAATAATTTTTAAATAAAAAGTCAAAATACCATATAAACAAGCATACAAAATTATAAAAAAGAAATTTAAATATTTGATTTAGATTTTAAAAATAACCATAATTGTGACTGGGGTCTAAATTTTCAAAAATTTTATAGTTATGTAAATAAAAGAAAAGCGTAGGATTCCACCAGAAGCACTGTATCACGGATTTAAACACATTACACAATCTAATAACAATTTGTCAATCTGTAATCTATATGTGACTTGATATAATTCACTTAAAAGTACATAATTTATTTAGAAATTTTATTGGATATACTATTAATATAAAAAGTAATTGTTACTAAATGAGGACATATATTTTCTATCAAATATAAAACGTGATTATTTACTAGGAGCACAAATATTTTACAAACCATATATCAATAAAAACATCAAAATCAATAACTTTATCATGTCTTGTATCGAACAGAAAATGGGAACTGACAGCCACAATAACTTTCCCAGTGAAAATGCGCGCGCACGAGTTGGTTTTATATGTCGAATTACAGGTGTCATCCTACATTTTGTAATGTGTCATCTAAATACGCAATATAACTAATAATAATAAAATACCGCTAATAATTTATTATTGTTTAACTAACTAATGTGTTGCGTGTTAAAAAGATTCATAGTGCAAATAGTTTATTGAACGATTTAAATCTGAAGTTACACATCTTTTATTTATGTGTACGAATATATATTCTAAAAATTACGCGAAACCTTGAAAAACGTTAATTTTAACCGCGGTTATCAAATAATTGGCAAAAAACAAAAACCATTTTTTAGCTGGCAATATAGCTTTTGTGCGGTATTTAATGTGCCCGTAGCTCCAATTAATAATAGTTGAAAAATCGATGTTAATTTATTAAGGTAGAGATCCGACTCATTAGAGATCAGCTTTTATTTGTTCGTGCCTGTAGGCAAAATAAATTTACCTAGAAGTGTACGAGTAACAGATTTTCAAGTGCAGGTGTGACATATACTAATTATTCGTTTGATAATCGCGTCTAATCAATCATTAAACTTTACGAAAGTTGAGCGATGCTGAAATTTAACGGGAAATTAAGTTTCGCCCGTCACAAAAGAGCTCATTGACGTCCGTAGCCAGCAGGGTCGCAAAATCCTTCTTTTCTCTGCTCGCCACGTGCGACACACTATTGCGTTCAATTGAATTTATAATCTTGCAGTTTTTTTGCAATACCAAAAAGTAATGCAATTTAAGTTTTCCTTCAAGGTTTCAACTTGTAAAGTCATAACTAACCTCTAATTAAAATAACTATCATGGTCCTAATTTGTAATTTAAATTCAAATATATACATTTTATTTTTCGGAATATTAAATCATGAAACGAAATCAGTCTCGAAATTTTATTTTATTTATTTTACGGAAATACTCCATAATAATTTCTAATATAGTGTAACGAATTGTTTTATTTTGTCAAATGTATAAAATTTTGTATTTTAATATATAATAAAAAAATGCCATTTTGTAGTTAGTGAATTACTTAACTCTATAAACCTATGTCGCAGTAAATCTTGATTTATTTAAAGTCATTGTAGTTCATTTGCGTTATAATTTTTGTTGTAAATTAATTCCCAATTTCTCTGTACTTATAAATATGAAGCATTTTTAACGTTTAAATACATTGTACGAAATACTAATCCTAAGGCTAATTTATAGCTTTAATTATAATTCCTGAATGCATTATAAGAAAAATAAAATATGCGTATTCATAGCCACAAAACACACACTCATACTTGCGCAGCCCACATAGTTTCGCAAATAAAGTGTGAAAAAGAAGTAGAGACAGGAAACAAACGAGCATAATATGTATGTCAAGGAAAACAATACCATACACGGAAAAAGATAATGCATTTAGATTTAACATAAGACTTATCATAAGCAAAAAGGTTTATGGGCTCGAAAGAAAAATGTAATTTTTATGCAACGTATTCAACTGATTACGAAATCTCATGAAGGGTTAACAAGAAATTTATAGTTATCTGTGTCGTTTATTGTGGCTGAAAGATTGTGAATGGAAACAAGGGCCACCTCTACTTCCATTTCCACCGCCACCTCCACCTCCATCAGTAGAAAAGAACAGGAAAACCGCTTCGACTGCGAGTTAATTTCCGTAGGTTTTTGTGTGTCCATTCTATTTTGTGCATGCCGGTGTGCTCCCTAGCTTCAAGCAAGATTACACCTCATTTATAACTTTTTTGCGGCCGTACACTGAGGGGAGGTGCTCCCTTGCTCGCTCACATTATGACCAGCGTTCGTTGATTTCACTGATTTTTTCCCTTATTCCGGTCTCGCGGTCGCCAAGTGTGATTTGCAATGGTTTTCTATGAACGTTGCCTCATGTGCTTACGAATTGTTACCGTAATTTATTTTGTGACTTTCTGGGTTGCAGTAGAAATAAATTCACTAACATAGATTTTTTCTAAAATACATAAAGACTTAGAATACTTTGTTTTTCGGTGAATCTAAATTATTTACTTTCTTATTTGCAGTAATAAGTAAGTATTAATAAAAAAAATCGACCTTTTGACCTTTCCTCAATCGTTTCTGATTATTTTCGGAATAGCATCTCTGTGTGTGTGTGTGCGTTCTACAACCTAAACTTTTTCTTTAAACTTAAGATTTGTATTTCGTAGAACTATTGTTTGAAATTAATTATCAAAAAAAAACAGTTTATATCAAAATGACTATTGAAAGTTGTTCATATTTTGTTTATTTTTACATAAATCCTATCGACTGTGTCTATCAATTGCTTAATAAACAATTATTCTCTATTGTAAGAAATAAATTTATTGAAAAAGTGTTTCAATGGTTTAGCATTATGCATATATTATAAATGAGTAAAATA
Organism: Nebria brevicollis; assembly: GCA_944738965.1. Lineage (NCBI taxonomy): Eukaryota > Metazoa > Arthropoda > Insecta > Coleoptera > Carabidae > Nebria > Nebria brevicollis. The sequence goes on along the minus strand of OX122901.1, from coordinate 13,960,175 downwards.
ATAAAAATATCTATATTTCTTATAAGTATAAGAAAGTACCATACGAAAAAATAAAAAAAAAGATGGTGATAACTGCTTTAAATGTGAACCATTAAAGTGCTTGAATTTGATTATAATTATAACTAATCATACTTGATTCGAAGCTTACAATACAATCCAGTTTCATGCGAACAATAGAATATCTACGTTTTCCAAATTGAATGAAACAAATCACTATATACAATTAATGAATATGTAATTAATAGTCTAATAATTCCAATACCGCGTATCAAATTAGGTATTACAATGCATATATGTATGTATGTATGAAGCACTCTAATATTCACCGAGTTAAGCCAGAATAACAAGCTTGCCAGACTAGGCTAATATCTATATACAAGCTCAATTGAGTTTATCTATTTCAACTACCCATAGAGATGTACATGCGCACGTACGCTTAATCATAAAATGTCCAATTGTTGGTGTATTATAAATGTTTGCAGTTGGCCATGATTGGCTCGTAACTGGTGATTTTTTCAAAATGCACAAAATATATGGTACTCTAGCAACGGTATTCAAAACCAATTCGAGTGATGTGTATCGATTCCTGCGGATTTACGCCTCCATAAACTGAAACCGAACTCGATGTGTTAATGCGAATAACATCGTTACACTTTCTGTGTGCGCGCGTGCGTTAGTGCATGTGTATGTGTGTGTGTGTGTGTGTGTGTGTGTTTGTGTGTGTGTGTGTGTTTGTGTGTGTGTGTGAGAGAGAGAGAGAGCGTAAATATTCGTGCGTGCTTTTGTGTGAGTTATAAACATAGTCTAGAACGGTTTATGTTTAAATATATCTTATAAAATTATTTTTCGAATTTGTTTATGGCAAATATTATTTATTTTTGCATTTCTGTCGACTGCATTTCTCATTAATTTCAGCATTATCCATTTGACCTTGCACATATGGTGTATCTACGAGTGATTATATCGCGGTGGTTGGTTACCGATCAGGGATCGACCTTTGCTACGGTTGACCTATTCAAATAGCGGAGTGTTGATTTCTGTAATATCTACACCTAGCTACGGTTTCATGTAAAAGTGTTTGGTGGTGCTTAATAGAAAATATAAATCTGACCCAGATATATTACAAATTACTCTTCAATAAACAAATATGTATTATATGCTGGATAAATAATGTTCCATTATAATTTATTTGTATTTATGTAATATCCTATCCAAATACATATACATAAAGTATTCCGGAAAATTCTTCAAATTTGAAACTTTTACCTTCGCATCCCACGTTTGGGTTTAATAACATGTTGCATACAACGGTTGTCATTAGGTGAAGATAAGTGAAACTAGTAAATTTGGAATGTCTTCAATTAAAGAAAAAATATTTATTTATATATAATTTTATAATTGTGTATTTACATTTCATATACAAAGGTTAAAAAAACTGGAGAAGAAAAGTAGAATTATATTATTTACTATTTAAAATATCCACAATGGCTTACACTGAATTTTCTTATAAGTACGTATTTCTTTTAGAGAAGATGTATATTCAAATACAAAATATGAATAGCTCAAAACTATATTATTTTTAAAATAAATTAAATAATATATCACATATATCATTTTTTTAAATTATTTTTTCATAATTTTCTCTTCCACCATGTGCATTCAAACACACACATACATTCTCACACATAAGCATGCACGCGCACAACATTACGTGATTACAAAAATAGACTTGAATCTGGGAAAATTAAAAGTTATATTCCGTTAAAATCTTCGAGATTTTTTCATGATTACAATACATATTTATTACTTCGTATAAGAAAGTGAAAAGTTCATAAAAATCTATTTGAGGTAACATTTTAAACAGTATTTCAAGATCTAGTTAACTACTACTTAAATAAATCATTATTAGGAACTGCTCTAGTGAGCAGGTCCAGTAAGCCCACATCAATTTTGTAGTGTTTTCATGATCTCACACCCGGGATGCGTAATTACATTTACTACGTTTAACTCATTATCATATAAATACGTAAAACACTCGAGGTAAAATGCATTTATTATTTGCCTAAGTATCGAAATATAGAAGCATCAAATTTTGAACTTCTTCATAATTTTTAATGCTATCAAAAGTTTGTATTTTTTTGAAGATTCTCAAAAATTTGCAAAATTTAGAAAACTGTCCAAAATTTTGAATTTATTTTCAAAATTTCGTAAATTTTGATATTACTTAGCATAACTGCGATTATTTATTATTGTTATTGACGGGGAAAAAGTCTACATTTTATTGTAGTCCAATTCGTTGAATACGAACAACATTTTACGGAATTGTCATTATGTGTGGTGTGACATCTTCTGGACAAAAACTTTATTGCAAACGATTTTGATGGGCTGTAGTTTTTATGATCAGTGACCAACAGATTAGATACGAAGGCAAGGGATGTAAAAAGACCAGTCACCCGGTGATACCCTCCAGTGTACCCATGTAAATACATGAAAAGCATGGTTGTTTTTGCGCTGAGGACCAGTATTTGTATTCAGAACGACATGGATAAGCTGTCATGTGCAGATAATTATTTATATTGTTCTGAAAACAGTAATAAATAATGCAATTGTTCATTATCAAAGATGTAACAACCATATTCATTGAGAAGGTGAATTTATTTATTTTAAAATAACAATAAGAATGATATTAAATGCATAGAGAAAATGGTTTCAAAATACGATAACTGAGTATTTGTATTTGGGAAATTTATATCTTCTTATACATTATTATTATTATTATTGCATCAATTGCATAAAAGTAATCTTATATTATATTCAATTTATACTTTCGTTAGTAGACTAACGAATTCTAAATGTGGATCTTCTTTTTTTTAATTTCTAGCCTAAAAATAAAATTTATTATAAACTTTCTTGCATATAATATTTTTTAATTGTTAAATGTTTGCAAACAATTACAGATGTGTATTTGTTGTCGCATCTATATGGTAATTGAATTTAGTCTTTACTGTCCTGTTTTCCTGTTCATGCAATTATAGATAATAACTTCTTCAAGATATACACAGCAAATTGAGAAAGTTTAAGAACTTATCCAGTACAATATAATTAAAAATCCATTAGCCTCGGGAAACTGAAAATAAAGTAAATTGTATCCATGTGATTTGTTTATGTAATAAATCGTGTCAAGAAAACGCTATTTTCAATCGTTTGCTTCAACAAACACACAATTAGTGCTCTAAATAGTTTATTGTCTACAAAATTTCATTTTATTGACAAGAAAAGTAGCACAGTTTCAGTATGTTTCACTAAAATATTCAGTTTAATTACACAACTATCTTAAAGATGCATTCCTAAGTGGTGACGCTACTAAGATTACAGAAGTTATAATATATTGAGATAAACTTCACGTCGCAATATTAAGTATTCGCAATGTTAATTAAAAAAAATTATGCACCCCTAATAATTTACAAAAGTACAAAATCAATCTTATCGTAGAAAAGAACACTAACAAATTGTCAACTGCTCAACAATTTGTTTAGGATCAAACAATTTAATTGAATTCCTGTTAAATTGTATGTTTATCAATCGCATGATGATCTGGAGCTTATATGGAGGTGAAGATACCGAGTTTAAATTGATTGTGTACATGCACGCTCTGTATATAAAAACTAATAAATATATTACACCCAGAGGTAAAATGATTCCATATCTAACACAGTAAATATTATGACATTTAAAAATAATATTTGCATTAACGCAATGTTCTTTTCCATTTCCATTATACTTTATATAAAGATATGAAGTTAACTGTGGTTTGAAAAATTAAAACGTTGGCAAGATATGGACACGTTTTACGAGCACTGATCCATTTGATATGATTTGCAAGGGGAATGATCACGTAATTGAGTCATATAATGTTGGCGGCTGGTTGAGAAGTAAATCAACAAGTTGTCACAGTTGAAATGTGATATGAGCTACGAACTGGAATTTTCTTGGACAGAAACCGGGTTCGTAATAGTTTCTGATCATTTCTCATATATTCAACAGTTATTTTATGACACGATCAAAAATAAAGAAATACAAATGCCTTTCTATCTAAATAAGCTCAGATTAAATGAAGAGCTTAGAAGGATGAAAATAAAACATCTACTTTAAACGAGGAGGTTTCAGGAGGTATGAGTATATTGAGAGCAAATAAACTAAAATGTATTCATATTGTATTGATATTTTAAATCTCTTTATACATTTGTTTAATTTAATTTGATTTGTAGAGATTCTATTTTATTTTATGATCTGAATAAATAAATAAGAACGTTTTCTCTCTAATGTTTAATATTTGAATTAAAAGACTTTGATGAGAATTAGGTTGTGTTTTTTACTTTCTTATACGTAGTATTTTAAAATATGTGAAGGGTTGTTTTATATAAATGATAAAACAAATATACAATATGTACTAGTTAAATTGAACAAAGTGTACACCCAAGCAGAGAATGATACTTGAGAGAAGAACTGGATGAATGGAGAGAAAAGGATGGAATTATTGTGAAGCGAAAAGAAGAAGTATCACAGTGATGTAGAGAATGGTTTGGATCCACATATGTGGCCAGGTCTGCGGTGACAAGACAACGCACTCTGTAAACAGGAACGAGGGCCTTGGGGCAATGGCAAGCTTTTCGGTCTCCCCTGCAAATATCCCGTCCGCAGCCCTACCAGAAACGAGATACGAAAGCATACACACTACACCACTAATGGATATCGGGATAGGGCATATTCAAACCCATACTCATCAACAGTAGAATATAAACCTTTTTTTGTGAGTTATGGATATAAGATTAAAGGACAGACCATTTCTTTTCAAGCATAAATATATACAAACGCAATCTGATACTATCCATAGACTGGCCATGAGATTCAGGATTGCTCACTACAATACTTACACACACATACTGAATTATTTGCTCACAGAAACAAAGGTAGAAAGAGAAGCTCTTACACTTCTCTTTTCAAGAGCATACATGTGTCACAATTGAAAGCGAACGATTCGTTGTTAACTTAACTCGAGACTGTTTAAGAACAATGTGTTTCTTGTTCGACGAGCGGCACCTTAAGGGTGTATTGTTACGAGTATTTCCGGAAGTTCACGAAATTGACTGTCAGCCACACGAGTGTGGAAAGTGTTTGGATTTTCATTGTTTGCTGCTTTTATTATATTCTTTTAAACGATGAATATTGATCTAATAGGCACCTGAATGCATAATTACGGTAAATAATAATCAGGATTGCAGTCAATAGTTAACAAATTATACTCGATATTTAAACATCTATTATGTTTTCTCCTGGAGTCTAATTAGTGGATAACAGAAAACGGAAGTCGAAACATCTACAAATTTTCCTTCTGCAAATGACAAAATGATAACGAGACGACGAGTGTAAATATGTGTTTGTTAACTATTGACTGCAATTATATTATTTACCCTAATTACGCATCCAGTTGGTTGACCTAGAGTGACTAGGTTGACCTAAATGGTTGAAGAAAAAATTATGAAACTTCAAACATAAAATCTAATATGCCGAGTAGAAATTTTTTTATTTTTGAAATAAATACTTAAGCCGAAAGTGCATGTTTACTCGAGTCAGTTTTTCGGTTTCTGCAAGAACTCAAAAACAGTTGCACAGCAAAAAATGATAGAATAAAAATTAGAAATATTGGTATTTTGTACTAATTTAAATATATTTTTTCCAAATAGAAAATGTCCAAAAGTTACTTACATTTGTTTTAAATATATAATTATTTATTAAAAGATACAATAATTATTAAGAGCTGATACTAATCAATTGAAAAACCTTTTTGATAATCGCCTATTACTGGCAATTCAATTATAAATGTCCGAAATTAATTTAATTAATCAAAAATTAGAGTTTTGAATATTTTACTTAGTATATGTTAAAGGTACGGAATATTATTTATGTACCCCTTATATAAACGCGTATTATGTGAACAAATATGCAATCGATATTTACCTACAAATTGTCAATTAAACGGTCAGTCAATTCAACACAGGAGTGTCGTTTCATGGGTAGGGCTTGTCATGAGCGGATGTACCTTTAATTAAAAGATATATTCTAATTGGCATTGGTTGCCATCAAAATGTAACAATCAGACTTTCATCATACATGCTATTTTAGGGAGTTACAAATATATTTGAACAAAAAGAAGCAATTCCAAATAAAGCTTAACTAAACCCCAATGGAGTAATCTTGATCAAGAAACCTGTATATGCGTTAATCTAAAATCATACAGATATATGTTTTAGTTGATTTAATAATAGATATTCAATAAAGATCGTCAATTATTCAGTGGAACATAAATAGTAATAGTAATTCAAACTACTACTATAACATTTATTGATCTAATATTTATTTATACACTATCCTAAATTTAGTTAAACATGAATATTTATCTCTACAATTTATTTTTTATCTTCGTTTCATTAGCTATTAACTTATAAAGACCGATGATTTGATTTCTACCTGTCCTCGACTGCTCAAGCTGTCAAATGGCATCGCACTAAGCTCTTTACATATACTCGCATCTTGATTATATTTCCTGTAAATTTATTTTTAAATAAATATATCGGTAACTGTAAAAATTGCGTTTCAAATAATCTGCTTTATAATTCAATTTCAAAGTTTTCGCTTTAAAGAATTTAAAAAGTCATCAAAATCGACTACACATGATTGAGCAAAAGTCAAGCAGATGTGTTAATAAGCATAGCAATGCACTACGTGATTGTGTGTGTCTTTGTTTGATGTTTTTGTAATAATTGGCTTGTTAGAGTAACATTTGATGCCTTTCATATTAGGTATAGTTCCTAACTTCGTATAGACACTCGTATGAAATGTGATGAAATATGATGAATCACTGTTAATTGTTGGTGAAACTTCAACTTTAAGGATAATTAGCGACAAGATTAAAAGACACGCTTCAAATATGTTTCGGATGTGTAATTAACAAACTTTCCACATTTATTTTATTTTGTGTAACTACGTAAATACATCACATAGCGTCGAAATTCCAAAGCAAACAAAACTTTTACTATATACAGGCATTACCTACGTCTAGTTGAAAAGCTGTTTTCGTTTCTGAAAATGAGCGTATAACGACTGACGATCTATTTATTATGTGTAGTTTAAAAGTGCAAAGCCAGTTCTAGCAATGAAAGTTTTGTTTTAGAACCGCACCGCTAATCTACTCTACTTTAACTGTAACTATCATTAACATATTTCTAATAAATATAAAGTACACTTCTAGCTTATAGTTAATAAATGCCGTTAAATTAAGTTCATATTCATAAATAAAGTGTTCGAATCTACTATAATTAAAGCTAAAATATAGCACGGTCCTCGAGTGTTGTAAATTAAAATACACTAGATAGTTCATTGGCGGCACGCATCATTATTTCATATTTCTACAAGCGGCCTCAACTCCACCAATCGTCATAACTCAACCGAGTTATACATTCGTTGATACGTTAATTAAATAAACAAGCGTTTTTATAGCATGATGCTGAATTGAAAAATATTTACAAAAGTGTTTTGTGCGTGAACATTTTTATATCAAATTTATTACTACGAAAAAAGTAGTGGAAAATAAAAATATTTGCTTTCATACTTTTATTTTTATACCCTGTCAAAATAAATATGAACTGTACATTTTTGCTTTTGAAAGTAAACAGATCTATCTATCTATTTTTTGTGAAGTATAAACAAAGCAGCCTTACTAAAATAGAAGCTCGTAATGGTGTCTACTGCTGCAGAAACTAGTACTAAAAATTTTAAAATAAAAATCACTTTCTATACATTTCATAATAAGTTTCATAAGTTAGTAGAGTTGTATGTGTGTGTGTGCATGTGTGTGTGTGTGTGTGTGTGTGTGTGTGTGTGTGTGTGTGTGTGTGTGTGTGTGTGTGTGTGTGTGTGTGTGTGTGTGTGTATGTGTATGTGTGTGTGAGTGATTGAGTATGTGTGTGTGTTTGTGTGTGCATGTGTGTCGGTGTATATGTGTGTTTGTGTGTGTGGCGGTGAGTATATGTGTGTGTGTGTGTCTGTTGAATAGATGAAATGAGATGGTATGGTCATAATGAAAGATTGTCTAAAAGCAAATGAATGGTGTGAGAATGCGAAATCGTCCTCAGAATAAATGGATACATATGATTGAGATGAAATAATTAATAATATAATTTGATTGAAGCGAAAGAAGTTGAATAGAGTGGAAAGAGCGAAAGATTGTCAAGATGTGAAATAATGTTATAGGTATCTTCTCAAACCATTTGATTGAAATCGGTATAATGTTATGTATGCATATATGTAGTATTTTCTCTGTATTTTTTACATATTTGTAAAACTGATATAAGCTCATACATTAAAAATGAAGCTTGCTATATTTAATATTGCTATAGACTCAGAGTAACGTAAACATGACCTAATTAATTTTTGTCATGCTTATAGCGACAACGTACGCGTTGCTTTTTTATGGTTTTTTTTTTACTTTTAATGGTGCATACACAGTATCATATCTTTTCTCAAGACCGACGTGACTACAACCCTTTTTAACCGCATATATTCATCCTTATTTTCGCCTATTAACTCGTGATGGCTGTTTGTTAACTTGGATGCACCATAATTGCTATATTCTTATCTTATTACCATACTGACTATAATAACGATATTTAAATTTAATGTCAGTAAGTTTCACAATCAATCACATAGGAAATTATATCAAATGATGTGGACAATTTATATTCACCACCAAAATTAGAATATAAGATCTAGATCCTTTAAATTATAATTAATATTTCGTATAGTTAATAACTTGACAGTATTAATTAAATTATAGAGATCTGCCATAAGTTTTAAAATTGGAATTCGATTATTTATAAAATGTACTTAAAAATAAAATTAAAAAAAACATTTATTGCTTCTATAAACCATATGAAAATAAGTTGAAGATACAAAAATAAAAGATAAATATACCAATCATGTAATGCGACAACTGAAACTTCCACTAAGGAAGAAATCAAAATGTTATTTGAACAGTTAGAAAAAGCGTAACACGTAAAACACATTACCGACTGTGCGCTAAACTGAGAAACTTTCATGCCCATTCTCGGACACTAACCCTATTAATTACAAACGTTTCTTAACAAATCCGATTGTCCTAAGTCTGAAATGTTCATCGTCGCGTTTGGTCTGACTGCTGACTGGTTTCGTGATTCGTCTTACAAAATATAATCTGTATCTAATCCAACGTTTTTTTTTTAATATACAAGTCTCGAAGATAACATAGAAACAATTAAAGATTTTCCATTTTTTTCTCGTTTTCCAACGCACAACTTGATTAAAAAGTTATTTTAATTCAATCCTCTCGCTTGAAGAGTTTTCGAATTTAACAGCCGTTTTATGCTTGATGAGAATGACAGATGGAAAAGTTTAAGGACAATTTTTTGAAGTTTATTCACCAAAAGCATATAATTGTTTTTGTATTGAGTTATATACTACAATAATCAAATTTTCAATGTGCTTATTTAAAAAATATAGATGTTCTTAACTTTATTAAATTTTATATATTATTAATATAAAATTTTTTAAAGTAATATACAACTTTGATATTATAAAATTTTTATCGGTTTGGTAGAGATATCTAACACTAGTTTTTAACTTAAACGCACGAATACTGATTTCTAACTGCTGAAGCTGTCTGCTTATATCCCCGCGTAGAGGGTTTTGTAAATTAGAAGGTTCTATGGAACTTTCTGGACTATTCTAAATTAGCTATATAACAACCCGTATTATGTTCCTGTATACATACAATATTATAATAAACCATTTTTAAACAAATTATTTTAGTATATCTGATGTACAATATTTTAGCAAATGCGTATTTATATGTTTGATATTGAGGTATTTGGGAAAATATATCTGAGAATATATTGATATTAGCGTTATAGAAATGTATGAAAAATTGAGAATAATTAATATTCAGTTAATTAAATTTGTAAATGACCAACATATATATTTATAGACATGAAATATAGATTTAAATTTATCTTATTTAACTTGCTGTCACAGTGAGCTTATATAGGAAATTAATTATTTCAAAATAAAATAATACGACAGCTTAATGAATTACATAATGTTATTCATTTATTTAATTATATGAAATACGACGCGTATTATGAAAATGTATTGATAGAATTTTCTGGTTTGACGTCAGTGGAAAAAAGAACAGTTGGTATTATGCGTATTTACACAAATTCATTTGAAGTTATGAATTTTTATTATTGATATAACAAAAATGTAGCTCATTGTCAGTGAAAATTATGTTTCAAAACAAAACAAAATACAAATGATGTAAAAATTATAATATTTTCTATGTTTCGTATTAAAAATATTAGCAATGGTCTGCGCTGTATTTTCTTATACATATTTTGTCTAGATAAGAGAAAAGTTCAGATATACATTTTGAATAGTTCATGAAAATATACATATTTTTATTATTTTACTAATTTATAATATTGTCATTTCCAATACATTACATACATACTAGGATAATTAAATGTACAGTAGAGTCACTAATCCGGCAGATATCAGACCGGGGTAGTGTCGGATTAGTGAAAATGCAAGATTACCGGATATTACAACTAGTAATATAAAAAAGATTTCGAAATATTAAAATACATAATATTAAAAACAAATATTTTTATTAGGCCTATTGCATTAGCGTGAAAAAACTGTCAATTTTCGTTTTTTTTTCTTGGCCTGAAACGGCATTTTTAACATTTTCTCTTTGTTTACGAATTTTGTTGCCGGACTACTGAAGGGTCGGACTGGCGAAGTGCCGGATTAGTGAGACTCTACTGTACTAGTAATAAAACACATTTTTCCATGAATTGTTTCATTATTTTTATTCATTACAAAAAATATCTTTTTATTTATTAACTATGGTTGTTTATTTTATTAATTGGACAGTGGAGGTATTAAATTTCAAAGAGATATTTGTGGTAATATATAAATTGACAGTATTTAATCAAGATCAGTTGACATAGTTAATGTGTTGTCACCCTTGATAATATCAATTTTCACTATTCGTAAATATACATTAGTATTCAAATAAAAATAAATGAAAGCATATGTTGTTTCACAATAAAAGATATACGTATGTATGTTATATTATATCCCAACTAATTATTATTGAAAGTTGTCCGTATGAGTTAAGGATGTAGCGCGCGCGATGTCACCGTTTCGGGCGTCGCCGTCGCGTCACCGGAGCAGTCCGAAGCGTCGCGAGTTTCCTCCCCAAGTGTGGATGAAAACTCGGCAACAGTAGTGTGCGGGTTGCAGACCATGATGGGTTATGAATATGCCGTTGTGACGTCGCGATACTAGTGCGAGTATTTCTTCCAGTCGTAAACGCACCACGAATTATTATTACCTCATCATTTCTACATAGTAAAATCAATTTATTCGGGTTTTAATAATCATAAAAACAGTCTATAAAAAAAAAATCCCAAATAAAATTATACGAATTATTTATTGGATGATTAAATATTGACATATTTAGTGTTAGATTTAAGTGATTTTATTTTCAATGGATAATATTTATTTTAAAATATTAAATCAAGCCGGTGACATTGTTCTTTATAAAATAAGTGTTTCTTCTTTAATTATAAGTGAACTGCATCGAAATATTGGTAGCATATAGTTGAAACCAATTGAATTGTAATTGAACCTGATTAAAAACTTTTGTGATCAACTTACTTGTGTCTAACCAACCTGGACAGGTTTTTAATATAGTGATGTGCTCATTATGTGTAAAACTAAACATACAATATTCAATTCGATGAATGTATGGATTACTGAATATCTCAACGATTGTGACTTTTAGTTGAAAGTGATTTAATCTTAACAGTTTGTATTGTGCTTTTGTGGCGTCAAAATGAGGAAGACTGTACCGTTGTCGTTATTCTTCGAAGGCAGACCTATGTGTTTGCTGTTATTCGTATTGGTGTTTGCGTATCATCTGGCTGCTGCACAAAGTAATTGGGACGAAGATGAGGACACTGGTGAGTTTTCTTATTTTTATTTTTCTTATATTCAATTTTATTGTTTACTGTCATTTTTTTCTAATATCACTATTATTTAAATATTATATTATCTATTACGTAATATAGGAAATAATTTTTTAATAATAGTTCATTATTAACGCGTGTAAAATAAAAATTACAAAAATCGTTTATATATAATATGAAAAGCTTATCTTGGAAATGTTAAATAACAAATTAAAACACACTACGTCAATCTATTATTCTTCCTGTAAGTTTATGAATATATAATAAAAACAGATTGTATTTTCCATTGACGGTATTTAATAATTTTCGAATATATGGCATGTTTTTATACACACTTAGGCAGGAGGTACTTCTCGTGCGAATAATGAAATTCGTAATCAATAAATGCATAAATAGTTTGTGACCCATTTCTTTAAATTTCTTTTTCTTCTATTTACGATACGACACGAACTAACTAGAGGGTGTGTGATTTAGTACACTATAAATATCATTAACTGAATCACGGAAATAATTAAGAGGTTTTTTTTTTGCTTCGCGGAATAATTATTAGTTTTTTTCCTTAAAAAATTTTAACTGATTGAGACTAACTGCTAAAATTCTAAGAAAAATATATTGGATACATAATTTATTACTTTTAATTACTTCACGGAAAATACGTATAATAATAAATGTTTGCAACATGGTTGTGATTGTACTGATTTTAATTAAAGAACCACGAGTTTTAGAAATCAATACACCAACGTAATGTTCAATTAGTAATATTTAAAAAAAAACGTCCAATTAATATATACTTTGATCTGTGATTTAGAAACACTTGTATAATGAACAATTCATACCTACGCACTTACGCGTATTGTAATACAAATGGGAGTATTTGGGCTTCATTAGGTCGTTATTTCTTTGGTATGATGACAAGCGGCGCTGGCGACCTGTAAACGAAAATTAATTAACTTTCGGAAACAAAACTGGAAAATAAGCAGGCATTTTTCATTCGTTACGATTTTGTCCCCTTGTGGAGAATGCTGGTAAAAACAATGAAGTCGCTGAAACAAAAGTGTTTACACATTTTTTTCATTGGAACCATGGAATATAACCACCCGCCCCTCCTGCACCCTTTGTTACCGCCTATATAGCGGGCTGGACACGTACTATATACACATGCATTCATATATGTTGGTGCTGGTTTGCCAATGCAAACTCGTACAATTTCTTTTGTTGTACTAGCTCTGATTTATTTTTAAGCCGAGTTATAATAACGGTTTTGTCGCATTTGCTATTTTTGCGTTCTGTTTTGATACTGTATTTCTTTTTTCGTATTACCACATAACAATAAAGTTTTGAATTATACTTCGGTGCAAAAAATAACTGGCCTTGTTGATCTGACAAATTTTTATTTTTTTTTTTATTTTGTATAGAATTAACTGAAATTTTACTCAATGTGTTGTTGTATCGGATAATATGGACTAAATTCCATTTGGTACTAGATTGCGCGTGTGGTATTATTGGGGATTTGTTAAATTTTTGATTTTAACATGTCATGGGTTTACATTGAGTATTTATTTTACTTCGAAAATAAATACTAATGAATACTGCTTACACCTTCTTACTTTGGCAATGATGGAATTCGTTTCTTCCGATTTATACTTCAATTAAATTCATCAAATATTTTACATTTATGTTTTATTCTGTTTACTTTATTCTGCTTGCTTACATATAATTAATCATATTCATTCGTTTACGTCGCCATAAATAAAAGAAATTTTGAATTTTCAATAAATGACATTTCATGCTTGTCAAACGAGCCTATTAGGTTTTCCCTTAATTTCATGCGAAACTTAAAATCGGATACAAAATAAAATCTGATTAAAACTAAATCTATGTTAAACGTAAAGTTATCCAATACTTGACTATTCATCCTACAAGAAAATAAAATTAGAGTTACTAAATTATTATAGTTCAAAAATTAAAATAAATATATGAATTTTTACTGCTCCAACGAAAAATGTATCGTAAGCTTATATGGCGTCGATCTGCACACCAAAATTAATCGCATTAAAATTATGATGAACTAATCTGAAGACTTAATTTATCATTTGGACGTATGTAATTTCATGCTTGTTACATTAAATTAATGAGGCTTGAATTAAAATTGCATGAAACTGGAATTTGGGCGTAACTCGTCTTATGCATAAATTTCAATCTCAATATCATTCTCGGGTTAGAGCTAACAAGCTAGACATCCTATGTACGCGTACACGTGAATTAAATATATATATATATATATATATATATATATATATATATATATATATATATATATATATATATATATATATATATACATACATACATATAGTACATATAGTACATAAGTACATATACTGTCCAGTCTGATTAATATGTTGCGGTTGTGTACATCATGTTCCTGGAGTGCATTAGTGGAAATCTGGTGCAGCAACTATTTACTCAAACGCTGTGATGTGTATCTTGAATAAAATATAGATCGTTTCCACCATTTTCACCATATATATGCAGCTTAATGCACTTTACCTTACCTTAATCTGGATTTATGTCAGGCAAATTTATTTGAAATGGCGTATGTGAAATTGGTTAGTTAAGTCCTCGCATCATGAGCTAAATTATACGTTATAACTATATTTACGAATATGTATATGTATATAACAAGATTATATCTTGGAAAATTACACTTCCTAATACTATCAAATATGACTTTCAACTTGTGCGAATCCTCTTTTTTTTATAATTAAAATAATCATCTTGTACATTTCGCTTGTACTACATAACTTGATGTGAAAAATTTTCTATACATTTATTAACGATAAATTTGTTTGAACAAATGCAACTATCGAGATCAGGAGTTTTTTGTTTTTTAAAAACATATAATGTTCATTCATAGAAAAACATTAAATTAAATAAATATATAATAATAATAGCTTCATTTATCACAAGTAAATCTATTATAGTAGTGAAATATAGACGATACCGAAACTTTGAAGTTAATTAAATAACTTAATATACCAGAAGTGTAATCCTACCAAATATTGCTCCTTAATAATAATTCAGTCGTTAATCACAATAAATATAGTTATGTGAGTTACTTCACCATTATCGTTTTTTTTATTATGAATAAAATGATTTGTAATATTTTAGCGAAATTTGTTTTATGTAATTATTTAAAATATATCATAGTACATAATACGTATATCCATCAATTAAAACGAACACAGTGTTCTCCAACTATATGTAAAAAATGTAAAATAATAATGAACTAATTAATATTTAATAAATATTCAATTTTATCCCAACTCTGTTTACACAACGGTTGATCAATATTCACCAGTAGGTAGAGGGTAGGGGTATTATGTGCATTTTTAATTCGGTATAATTCTGTTTTCACAACGCTGACAAAATATTTTTTTCTACATTTTGAAACTCTTCAAATTGAAAATAAAATAAATTCTCCCTCGTATTCCACAGTGCAACCAACTCACACTGCATTTTATATTTTATAACAAAAAAGTAGAATTCCCAAGTACAATTTTATGTCTAACCTGACATATAATTACGAGTAAACATTATAATATTGCAACAAATGAATTAAATGCATTTTTTATTCTTTAAAATTTGTGAATTATTAACCCTATAACAATTGTTCAAAAAATATTAAAACACTATCAATTTTATCAATTCTTATAATAATGACAGACATATTTGACGGATTTGGAATTATCTTTGTTTTTACTTTTAAGTTCATGAATGTCATTCATCTCTATCGGTATCAGTGATAAAACCGATAAAGACTCCATTTGTGTTTGCACGAACACAACACATAAGTTCGCTTTTCAGACTCGATTCCATGGTTTGTCTGATAAAAACCCAATCAGTTTGTTGTTCCGAAGAAAAAGCAACAACAACACAAAGAGCGCCATCGAATCGACTGATGTCGTTTACGTGTGCAGTTATTTAAAATAAGACCACGATCGTTGTTCGGTATATTGTCGTAATGGTCTCCTTTTGCAAATACTATCTAAACTTTCTAGACCAATATTACAAAATGAATCGAAAGTCTCAACTATATTTTCATCTATGAATAACAATTCTAAACAAATTAAACTATTCAAACCTCTAATATCAAATAATTTTTTTAATTTGGGAATATGTAGTGTTACAACTACATTTTTATCTATTCATCTTGAAAATGATTATATCTTATTTCGTTGTATTTGTTCTCTTGCTATTCTTTGGACTAAGTAAGTATAGACTTGTACGCTGGTCAATACATAAGATCGCTACCACAATGAAGTGAAGTTTCCATGAATTCCCATGCTGATAAGTGTTGGACATGTCCTAAGTGCCCACAGAAAACTGTAGAATCCACAACTCTAGAGGGAGTGTAAGTTCCAACACGCCTCTTCCCTAGTGACCAATGTTTGTACGTTCTTGCTCGGTACTACCATTACAAAGTTTTCAGAAAATGTACTGCACTCAATATAGAAATTCTTCTTTGTTTAATTAATTTTATAGCTGTATTCCTTTGTAAACTAAGGAAGATATACGTTTTTGAAAATAAACATTGACGAGCAAAATTGCATTTTCAACACTATAATTTTCTATGACTAAAAGCAGAACTTTTCTATAAACTATATAACACCGACATTCCGAAAAGTAATATCTTATTATGATCGCTTCTCTTGTAATTAAAAACATCTTTGACGAGAAAAGATTTGGTCTTACATTTTGCAGACTTTCAAATAACAT
This sequence comes from Nebria brevicollis, assembly GCA_944738965.1. NCBI lineage: Eukaryota > Metazoa > Arthropoda > Insecta > Coleoptera > Carabidae > Nebria > Nebria brevicollis. Next base: position 13,943,271 of record OX122901.1, on the reverse strand, counting down.
AGTTCTAAATAGTTGGTAAATTGTCATTTTAGTAATGAGAAATATATGACATGAAAGTCTATTTTGAGTACATAATAATTCCTGTTTTAATACGTTTTGGTGAGCTGAATAGCCGTATTTCAACATTTGCCGGGTGCAATACGTAAATGGTATATTCGAAGTGCTCCGCAATTGAATTACAGAAAGTGTAATCTAATACTGGAATGTTTTATTATGGCAATTGAGCAATATTTCAAAATCGATGCATATTATGATAAAATGCATACAAAATTGGCATGAAAATAAAAATATTTTAAAATTGCTATTTACATTTCAATTGATACATGCATGCAGAATGAAAATTCTGCATCAATATCACCTACTATTATTTGTGGACTTTCATTTTATATTTTACAACGTCATTAACATTGCACACATTGTTTCATCATTGATTTCGGTTTTTTCGGTTTTTTCGGTTTTTCTACCATACATTTATATTAAGTTGGGCTTGCATGACCTACAATTTTTCCTCTATACATTATTGGTTCACTCCGAATATTTTTACGTCATATCTTCTATTTTCAAGATCTTATACATACATACATATGTATATTGTATAAATTAAACTCAACTTACTATTTAAATGAAATATATACTATATAAAATATAATTTCGATAAAATAAACTTAAATAAAGTGCTTTTATTTTCATGCCAGAATAATATTTTTTGAATATAATAAATATAATACAATATCGATAATAAATTTTTAGTTATAAATTATAACCATAGCTCTGGAATAATTAATTAATTAATATTGCATTACACAAAATAAATATAAAAGAAAATGTAATTAGCATTCTATATGTCTACCAATAACGGTTTGAACAAGCAACTAATAAAAAGTAAAAAAGTTGCTCCTATCGATAAAAATTTTGCAGAATTCTTTGTAGTACGTATTTACATAACCCAGTATAATAAAACTAATATGTAAAGTTGCATCTTTTTATAACGTATAAAACACGCATAGCCATGCAAACAAAACGTAGCGACAAACGATCCTATGAAGTGCCGATGTAAAAATATTTGTCTCTGTCCGTGTTTGACATGATATATCAACAATTTTTTAAGTTCGATATTTTGTTTCACACACCTCATACCTTCCATTGATACTCATATCAAAATCATTAAAAAAAAACTCGTTATTGTGTAAACAAAACAAATAGTAATTTTTATTTATTTTGTTTCTACACAATCAAAATATTTTAAATTAAAATTTTCAACATACCTTAATGCCATCAAAATAATTGACCAACCAATATTTTATACTAAAACGAGAGCCAGTTAATTAAAATTCAATTAAAATATTTCTCCAATATCTAAAAGCCAATCTTATTATTTGAAGAAATCCTGAATAATTTTAACAACAATTTACCAAACAATGCGATGTAGCTATTGTTCTGGGTAAGAGTCACAACTCAACGGTGTCGAGGAATTTGATAAATGCACCAGTTTTGTATGCTCTTGCATCCATTACATTACATTACATTCTACTTGACGTGTTTAGGCATTGAATGCCAAATAGATACGCACGCTAGTTACAAATGAAAACAACAAAAAGAGATAAACACAATAATGTAATAACCGTTTCAAAAAACGAAGTGCGTGTCAAGTGGCCATGAATTTCAGCATTGCATTTGCCTGTACATACGTAAACGTGAAAATGTCACATTGTCATGAATTTTTAATGCTATGATGTGTTTCCAGAACTTCCGTGTCTCTTTTTTTAAACATTTTCTTTTACTAAATGTTTCACTCCAATAGGTAGTGTTACGTAATTGAATATATTTATAAATATCTCACTTTTATAATTATATGATTTACCTTTTAACACTGCAATAAAAACTGGAATGTATAATAAATTTTATATATTGAAATTTAAATAAACTACAAAGCATTATCAACTTCTTTGTCATTTACAATATTACATACATACATATATTACGAAAGAAGCAAAGAAATACAATTTCCATCAAATAGAATTCTAATTATTTGCAAAAGTTTTCGTTTACAATTTATATACTAATGGAATATAAAGCCAATTCGTTTCCGTCTGACTTTAAATAAAGGAAAGTCTATTCAAATATTAGTCGTAATAACATCTGAATTGTAGACAATATTAATAAAATATAGAAAAAATAGCAATTTATTTTTTTATGCGAAATGTGTAATAAAAGGTAAAACGGAAAACATGTGATAACCTCATTTTCCTTAGCAAAATACATTATGTGCTGATATGTGGTCTAGCAGCACTATAGACATAGGGTGTATTTGGGTTGAGTATATACACACCCATTATGGAAAGTAAACCAAAGGAAAACGATAAGATTGCGCAGTATGCACATAAATGAGGTCGTATATTTGTGTGTGCGTAAATTTGAGTAGGTACTACTATATTTGTATTATGCTCTGATACCCATGGTTTAAGTATAAAACATATTTGTTTTTATTAAAACGTTCTGCGAAGATAAAATAAAAAATAAAATACCTTAAGTGAGTGTTACTTAATATAAAAAAAAAACTACGCGTAACTAACTAATTATTAGGTGCGTAATTCTGCATTATAATTATCTCCTATTTGGTAAAGTTTGTTCCAATTTGTGGCAAACAAACATATGTTCGGTGTATTTATATTTACTAATGCCTTTCAGAGAAAATTTGTTGTTTAAATTTGACATAAAAGCAAACAAAAGGGTACAATTATCGGCAATTATTTACATTTATCCAACAATGACCAATTGCTGTATCATAAATATATGGTCAAATCTTCTTTTAGCCAGTTGGCTTTGCTTATTTTAAATAGAATTTTACACTAAAGATACAAATTCTAATACAATAAAAGTGTAAAGTAAAAATTAGATTACCTAATTCTTAAAGTAGCATCAAAATATACAAATAAAAACCAGCAAGAAAAAAAATAGTTTATATTAGTAGTAAATAGATGAGTTTTATTTCTTTTTATAATTTATTATAATTTACATTTAATATAAATGATTCTTTTGATTTAGCGTTTTTTATTTTTCGTAAATTACTCCTCATAAAATTAATTAAAACTAACGTACTTATCAACCGAATTGATTGATATGGTTCAATATCACATAAAAATATTCCTGCTTTCTAAAAAAAGTTAAAATTTAGTAATATTTTGGCCTAAGCACGCAAGTGATATTGATGGTATTTTGGTCTATAAATATATTTAATATACGGAAATCCATAACTCTTTGGTCTACAAAATATTGTGCGTGTACTCTCTGATCTATATGAAACTCTGTTTGAGACCTGTGTGTAATGTATTGTATGTTATGCGGTTTTCTATATGTTCCAACAATGTAGTATGTGTGTATATTAGTAAGCTCAGGTAATGTTTTACCCTAGCAATGAAAATTTTGATATCGGTGGATCTGACTAAACAAACGTGTAATTGGTTTCGACATGCAATGGTTCAGCTCCCTGGTCTGGTCCGGTCCGGTCCGGTCTCGATGCGTGAATCGTCCTTAGCCGTTTGTAGGTAACCAAAGCTCATTCGGATCGTTATCGGACATGCATATCGGTATCGTTCGCCGCATAATGTTAGCACATGGATTTCACCAGTAAAGCGAACGCATGATTTGATTACTTAAATATATACTTAGGTCTTTTAGGAATTTAAATTAAGAAATTTTATTTATATTTGACATATATTTATAAAGAAATTATTGGTATATCTATGACGCAGATAAAAGCTGATTGCATATAATATTAGTTTTGACTTGTTATTAGTCAAAACAAAAACTAACCAACACTGGAATTTAATTTATTAAACTTCCTATTTCATTTCGTTATATTTGGCATGCATTTACATTGGTTTAAATTATGCATTGGTATTGGGTATTCTCATGTATGGAATATACTTTTAAATTATAAACAGTAATATATTTTAATAAAATAAAACTGCCGAATAAATAATGAAATCATTAATTTTACATACAGTTACTTCTAAATAAATAGATTAAAACTCCATTAAATACTACAATTTATATAGAACTAACTTTTGTGAATGAAAACAACATTAGATCTATATCATATACATAGTATCGGTCAAATCTGCATTTAAACACATTAACTGAAAACTACGTAAATGTAAGTTTCATATACCAAATAAATTCCAATCTATGAATATGTACATTTTCCGATGAGCATTTTGTAATTGTTGAAATAAGAAATAATGAAAACCACTTGTCAAGGATATTTAATAAAGAAACCAACATAAACTAACAAAACCTATTTCATAGCCCTAACCAAACAGTAATTACACGGTGTGCAATTCAGCGTGATAATTGTACCCCATGGTAAACTTGATCCGAAATTTATGACTAGCGAACAAACAAGTTATGTTAGGTAGAACCACATTTACCATTGTATGTTCACGAAAATGTGCATTTCGCAATTAAAACATTGAAAGTATATCATACTTTCAATACTTAACAGTAAATGTGCTTCATATATGGGAATATAAAATATATATTAAAGAATAGGATACTTCTGTACATAAGTTAGGAAATTGTCACCTATTCATTGGATTGGGTAGTTTATAGGTGCAACACTGCTTTAAATCCACAATATAAGTAAACTCATGCATAAAAGGGTCACCACCTAAACAGCAACTATGGAAAAGCTGCATGTGGGCCACCGCAAGCGCACGAACGCACAAGCCCCTCTATCTTGAAGTCACGTAACGCTGAACTGGAGAACAGGGGAGTGGGCCAATGGAAAAAGAGTTTACAGTGCAGGATAGGCAAGGAATAAAATGATGTAGAAGGGAGGGTAAGGAATGAATCGGACGTGCGAAGTTCCGGTCGACGCTAGAACGGAATGTGTATGTGTATTCCGGTTTAGCCGCGATGTTGGGCGCATTGCGTTTACGTCGACCGACCGGCCGGTTCATGTCTAAATGTCTACACGCGCACGATGCGATGCGATGCGGTGCTATGTTCATGTTCTGATGCGATGTCCATGCGGTATCTGATGCGCTTAACCACACATAATGGCACTCGAAACTTATGCTATTAGAGATAAAATCAAATGAATTTAATAGGGGCCGTTTGTGGTTACGTTGCAACAATTGACTAGATTGAATTTTAACATGTTTTTAAAGGCGATGCTTAGAGGCGTCACTACGGGAAAAAAAACGAAACTATAGGGTTGATACCTAAAGTTATATACGATACTCAATTAAATTGTAATTAATGGCGCAATTCTACACGTTTATAGATCTGTAACGAAAATCTGTAAAATATTGAAAGAGATGCTGTGCATATTTGTAGATCAGTAACGAGAATTTGAAAATTTTACATTATTTTAATTGAATGGCAAATCAAACATTTATAGAATCTATAAATCTGTCAAACATAATATTTGTTTTTAAGAATACATTATTCTTAAATATGTATGAAAGTACGGGTTTTTCACAATTTTACAGATTCTGCTTACGGAATTGTAGATAAGCTCAGAACTTCAGTATAGGTTCGTATTTATTTCGTTGTAGACCGTAACATTTATTAAAGATTACATCTAAAAATATCATAATTTTTACCATTTAAATATATATTATTAACAATAAAATTTAAATCGATAGACAAATATAATAAGTATCTTTTATAAAATAAAACAAATTTTACACATTTGCTATATTTGACTCAAAAAAAAGGGTATAATATTCAAGTATTCTAATGTATAAGTGTGTAATCCGGGTTTGTATTACGTCAACCTGCGTCGGATCACCCTTTACGTTCACCCAGCACGCGCTTATTTCTGTATACTTGTGTGTCCTCATATATATTCGAACGTGCCACATGGAGCTGTGCGTCAAGCTTACATCGAAACCCGCATGGAGGATCGAACACTGTGCGCAGCAGATATTTATACGGAAAGTAATTTCATTGACGCCATTGTGCGTGGAATGTGTTTCGCCGCTACAATGGAAAAGAATTTCCAGATTTGCTCGGTTTCTGATTTATCGTAAATTAATGCATGGCGAAATGTAATTCGCGAACACGCCTCTCTCTATTCTTGGGTTGGGCAAAAGATAGCTTTGCACCGCTCCTCTCCACCACTGTCCTCCCTTCTTTTGCACAATACTCGGCGCTATCTTATCCGCCCTTAAACTACTTAGACAACCGTGCCATACGATTATCTCACTTTGTTATTTCTGAAATATTTCAATAGTATGTATTCAATGCTAAAGATTGCCTTATCGATATTTTAATGTGACAACAATTGACGAATGATACAAGGAAAACTTACAGATATTATACGTAATATCAAACTTGTTCGAACGTTTAACTAACTAACTTCTAATTACGTTTATTTATATAAGCATTTCATCGCAAATTTCGATTTAATAGATGCATGGAAATCTATGTACCTATGCACGTAATATGTTGATTAATTAATTAACCGACTTAGGAAGTGGTTAGAAGGATTGCTTTATGGTGCATCCAAACTCTCAACGAATTATTTATTATCTACGATATCATATTATGGCCCTTTCACTGAACACACAATCATCTAGATAATTTAATCTCAAATTCTAAATATTGGTTATATTAGTAATGTAATTTGAGATGAAATTATTGAGTAGAATGTCTAATACTCAGTAATTTAATTAAGTGCGATATAATAATATAAATTGTTATATTTCTAAGTTGCTATGTAATTTATTAATAAAGCTCCGTTTTTAATTTGTTATTATTTCTTTGTTCTAGGTGAGTAACTTCTATTTATTTCAATAAAAGTAAGTTGTTCTGCACATATAAGGTTTGAAAGAAATTTTTATTTAAATATAAAGAAACACATAGTAATTTTATAATTTTGAAGATATTAAATATTTGAATAGTCTAGATTTATTGATCATTCTAATAAATTATAATGTAATTATGTTTTTGTTTCAAATAATTACCATAAAAGGGTTGAACTTGCTTTTATTTAATACAAAATATTTCAACCAGTTTTTCTCGTAGTCATATTCACAATGACTAGATCCATATCGTGAAGTGCATGCTTGGAAGTCTCTCATGACGATGAACAACTGATAAATATTTATATGTAACCAATGAATTTTACGTGATCATAGAATACACTTTTGTTGATTAACTGTACTTGCATATTGATACCATATTACATGTTGATAATATCAGCTATAGATATATAGATACAACTCATGCATTATTAATATCGGGATTATGTTTTTCTTCATTCTATATATTGTAACATATCGTCGCCTCGCTTTGCTAAACTAAAGCTAAACATGCTTTACTAAAAATAAAACACCCTCTTTAACTAATAATTTAAATGAACTCATGAATATAAATTCTAAACCATTCTAATTAGCTGTAATCGTAATTTTCTAGAAATATACCCCTTTAAATAAGTATGTATTAAATTAAAAATTAAAGAATACATCACAATAGATACTGTAGATTTGATTGTTATTATTATTCAACTATTTAATATTCTCCAAAAATCTAGTACACTCTATTTAATTCTAAATAGTTCGTTTATATTCCAAATATTAATTTTATACCTACCGTACTAATGCATGTTAAGTAGATAACTATTTTAGGATTTATAGAATTCAAATTGTAACATATTTTGATATAGACTCATTTTTGAACCAATTATAATGTTTTCAGTAGCTTATAGTTTTGATAATGAATAATATCAAATAACTTTGTTCATAAAATATTAGTAATTACACAATATGATAAATAATTTGTTATTCAACCGAAAACATTATAATATTGAAATAACTATGCAATAAACGATGCAAATATTTATATTTCAATGAAAATGTACATTAACTATGTTTCATGGAATATAATAAATCCTATTGAACTGATGATAAATGAACAAATTAATAGTTTCATAATTATAACTGGTCATATGATTAAAATTACGATGCTCAGATTTTGCGGAAACAACATTAACAATATGCATAACTTGATCACCGTGTTTTCCTTTATGATTTTAATCTGAAAACTTTTTACTAATTAAAAACAAACTTAAGAAGTTGATAAATAGTTCATTCCAGTAATTTGAAGTTCATGTCAACAGTGTAACACAGACAGGGTAATAGTAGGTATAGCAAAAACAATATTTGTTTCGAGGAACAATTGAGTTAGTTAACACTTAACTAGGTTGAATGTCGCCAGCCACTTGGCAGATCGTTTCTTTGATACATTTGGTAAATTTATCATCGGCTTTCATGTGGCAGTGCGCTCTGAACAACAGCTACACACTTGACCTAGCTGTAGTGGCACGATACATCTTTGTAATTACCTGCTGGGCTGGCTACTGCCCGTTAGCCTTATACAGGCTCTGCGTTTTGTAACACACTTTATATTTCGTTTTGATAAAGAAGCAAAATGAGCAACGAAACAAAGAAAAAAGTGAATTAAAATCACAAGTCTCTCTCGTTTTATATATGAGTGTCATTAGTTTTTAACGTGATATTTAATGTTCTGGCAAAAATGGAGGTACTCCCATTACTGACCAAATTGAAAAAAATATCACAGTATATTAAAACTTTTAAATTTTATTTACTGAAAAATGTGTACACATATTTTAAATACACAGAGTATAGGCATCAATTGATAGAATCTACAAAACAACCTTTTTCATCTTCTTAGCGCTTACACAATTTGTATGAAATAGATAAGATATTGAATATAGACGCGTCTTTATTAATAATTTCTCTATATATGCATTCTAAGCATTAAATTAGTCCTCTCTAAATCATTTTACGACTAAAGAAAATATGTAGTTTTCTTTGCAGAGATAACTATGTGCTAATTAACTCTTCTTGTTTAATATTGCATAAGATGTTGAATTAATTCTTTGAGGGAGGTTTTCCGTTGCTGATAGAACGAAAATAGTAATGCAAATACTAGGTGAATATAATTTTATGTGATTTAGCATTGGGTTTAGGTTTGTGTTGACTTCTGAAGCGTTAAGGCAATTGGTTGAAACACTACTGTACAAAATTGATGACAATGTGAAAAATAAAATGGAAATAATAACGATGAACGAAGCAAAGAAGAATCGAAGAACATATGTCACTAGGTCCTGTATCAGCTGATGCCTTAACAAGAACTCCTTCGTGTGCAATTTGTTATGCTCTTCAACCCGAACGGTTTTGGCGCATTTTATTGCTATTTTATTCTGGAAACTCTCGCCTTTTATTTTATGCTCGTAAGGAATTTACATTGATTTCCTTGTAGATAAACTGATAACACACTTTGTAAAATACCATAATACTATCAATCCTAAGCGCTTGATTCATACACACCTATTCGTAAACAATATTTTCTTGATCCATTTTCTAAAATAGCCATTTCTGATACTATGAATCTAAAATTTACTAGAACTTGTGAAGCTAATTTTAAAAAACACTATGATCAACGAAGGAATTGCTGCAATTAAATCTTCTAGTTTCCTTTACTAAAAAGCCGTGATAATTTATATGTATTTGAATAAATTATTTTTCTATTCACTTCTTGATATCCTTAAATGAGTTATCTATTTAAGTGTTTGTTTCTTGACTAAAACTTCCTAAATTATATTAAAATTCACAAATATCTTTTAAATGTTTAAATAAAATTTTATATGGCTACTTATAACTAATACAGAAGCAACATCTACTAGTGTACTGTAAATTAAACTTAAGTGTAGTGCTGTACTGTTACAAATCCATTTAATATTGCTGAAGATACAGAAACGCGTCTGTTATGAGATTATAGCATAAATACTTGAACACATTTGTGACACAAACTCAACTGTCTATGACTGCATACGTAACCCAGAAGGGATAGCATCAGGGAAAATAGCTGACAAGGGCGTCACTACGAATGAACATGGAATTTACAAGGGCAAATTGACGGAAGGGTGAAATAGTATGTTTACACCACGTGTGAATTTCATGGTACACAAATAATTTTATCAGTTACGGGACGCTGAAATACTATATATTGCAGCAATTCTTTTGAAATGTATAATTTAGTATTTATTTCAAAATATATATACAAATAATAAAAACTAGCACAAACTCGTGAATAATGATTTTAATTATATATTTTCTTGACTGAACGACAATAGCAAGAACATCTTTTATGCAGAGAGTAAAAGCTTTATATGAAATTGTGATAAAATAAGAAAACAAAACGTTCAACATTAAAAATATCCTTATTTCCGAAATTTAACATATTTAGGCTTATCTATATCTAATATTATACACGAAACAAGCATTTATATTAAATATTTATAGAAACTATTAGATTTTTTATTTGTGTACGTAAATAACCTACTTGTAAATATAGGATTATATTGTATTTAGAATAACTAAACAATAAATATGTATTCTACTAAATCGATATTGTTCGATTTCTTAAATAAATATCATTACTTTTTTGTAATGATTAAATATATATAAATAATTAACATGCGTAATGTAAAACTCATTCATAAACCAATTTTGATAAGCTCAATATATTAATAATGCACTCAATTAAATTGACGGCGTTCTATAGAAAACTCTTTTTGAGCCTTAGTTCCGTAGCCGTTGGTATTGGTAAGAACTCAAAAGCGAGTATATTTTCTGAAAAGAAAATTTCACTTGAAAAACGTGTTGCATTAAAAATATTCAATACACAAGGAGTCGTAAAAGTTAGGTAAGCACGAGCGAACGAAAAGTTCTTGTTTTATTTTTTAAATAAATGATTTATTTTACACGTTTTTAGCAGTTGCTGTAATTGGGCCAGCGCTACAGAAAGGAACCAACGTTCCTTTAGGCCTTAACTGAATTTGCGACCACCGTAATACACAAAATACAAAGTTTCTAACGTGAACTTTCTCAGAGTTGAGATGCGGGACACCTTTAGCTCAATATACAGGCAACGACACGATTTATATACCTACTTATAATAGAGGATGTAAAATATAAAAATCAATTGTAAATTGAGAACTAAGTTTTAATAACAAACTTTTTGAGAGGCATTTGTTATCCTTAAAGTTGAACCAATCATTTATTTGAAATTCATTCACCTGATTTAATATTAATAAAGTTAATATCACGGAGATTATTATATTAAATTTTTTATTGGGTATTTTGTGGTTTTACTTCTACATTAATTGCATTTGGTATTTGAAAGTTGATTACCACAACTTGTTGGAGATAAATACATATATTTTTCTTTGGTTTGCATAAATGTATATCATAATAGGAACGTTGCTAACAAATAATATTTGGCTTTGTATCCATGAAGCTAATTAAAATGGAATAGCTTCATGTTTGTTTGATATTATCAGGGTTTATACACTTTTACGTATGTATATAGTTTCCACAAAGAGATATCCTGCTGGGTTTTTGTTCTCAAATATTATACCGTTATGAAAATAACTTTTATTTCAACCACTAATTTTGTGATCCAATTATTTTTGTGAGAAACAAATAATACTGTACGCAATTTGGCGTATTTTTATTATTTGAGAGAGAATTGTTATTTATTCAGTTCCAATTACGGTTTTATGGTCCTATGTAAGCTGACAGTATTTTGAATATCAGTTAATTAATAACAAAAAATTATATTAAATAATTAAAAACTACCAAATGTTGTAATTTTAATGACATATAAATACGTTGATAAAATTTAATCAAAATTATATTTTAAATTGAGTATATTTTATTATTTAGCTTTTCTGTATAAACCGAAATTACTACTACTTTTTAAATCAATAATTCAAATGTTAAAGTTAAAAATGCTTTTCACTGTTTTAAATATTATAATGTAGTGCACAAATACAGCGAATGTATTTGCATAAATTAAATATAATTTCGAACTTTGTGGTTAATATAATTAATTCGAATAAAACCCGTTTTTAAATTTTCTGGTATTCCAAATCTGTTAATGGAATTGAGCGTCAACCATTAATTGATATGAAAATAATGCACCATTAAAAGATATTCAAATAACAATTTTGTTCTGTTATTTATTTCATCCATATAGGCCGGTATAGTTTTTTTTTATTGAGAAAAAATATTTCTTTTAATATAATGAAAATTGTGGCAAAATAATAAAAACAAAATTAGCTCAATTTACGAAATTGGATAGGCGAACTTGTACACAAGAATCGTTGTGACCTTGGCCGCTTATTTTTTTCTTTTTATTTCTCGTTCAGTAGCGAGATTATTTCTGGATTTATTGGTACCGGAAGACGCGCACATTTCTGTCTGTTTTCTCGTAAGCAATAGCTGGATATCATCCATCATTATATGTAAAAAAATACATGGGCGCGCTCGTACAGCCCATTTTTCTGAATGCAATCTTAGGATAATCGTCATAAACCCATTTGTTTTCTGGCTGGCGAATATCAGTGGCGGTACCAGGTTTTTTCAACAGTATGAGGACATTTAGACAAATATTGTACATAAACTTTATTTAACAAAACTGAATACCCATATCAGTTCTAACAATTTGTGGAGATTAAGATACAGTTCTAGAGTTTTTTTTTTGGAAATAAATTACCGTATAAATACTTAATAATTTCAGAAATATAATAAGATTTAAAATAAATCACGTTCATTAGCTAAATGTGTGTAAAATAGGTCTGGTATATTATATATTATCTAGATACATTTCAGAATAATCTCTCTCTCTTAATAATACCCAAGTCAACACAACTGTAAACTATATTTCAAAGGAATTAAATTTATTGCCTTCCTGATGTACTTGTTTATCAGAATAATCGTTAAACAAGCTTTTTCTTAATTGTTTCTTTATGTAAAATGTATGTTCATTTTATTAACCAGTGCCTTTTATTCAAACTGATTACACTCGTAATTTCATTTCCAATTGTAGCGTTGAGTGAATTTGTTAACACAACAATACTATCACTTAAAAACAATAAAATTAGAACAGATTTCAAACTTTCGTGAATTTATTCGCGTATATTTCCAGTCTCATGAAATATTCTGTTTTACTTCTTAGTTTTTACTGCTAACTGATTCGTAACTGAATTATAGAATACGCACATTTAACATTTAAAAAAAATCGAAAATAATTATATTTATAAAGAATTAGATACGCGATATAGTTTATTTAAATTGAACGGTAAATACACTTTAATTACTTCTTTATGGTCAATAATAATTTAGCATTTTTTTAAAATATTATTTTTAAATAAAAATTAAAATGGAATTATTTATTATAATGAATTATGTTATTACATTTATTTATATTTATTTATATATACAGTTCATGTATTACTTGACATTTATTGCTATTTGGAACGTAGCCCCAATAGGAGCGCTACTGGAGACAGCGAAAAGGATACACCGTTGTCGACGTAGAGAGAAATAGTAAAAAAATGTGATTTCGTTTCTCTTGGCGCGTAATGCACTTTTAAAGGGAATCGATTTTTGTTTCTCTTCGTGGTCTCGCTCTCGGTAATGACATTTAAATTGTTGCGTCCTTCTCAAACAGCCGCAGGCTTGGCACCAGTACTAGTACCACAGAAAAGCGAGTGAACGACAAACCTACATAAGCAAAGATAACACTCCACTGGGAACATTCGAGCGTTGTTATGGAACTCGTATTTATTGGAAAATTCCACGCTCTTGGTGATGCCGTGGTGGAAAACATCAGGAAAATTGTTTAGGAATGTTTGAATTTGCCGTTATAGGAATTCAATATCGTTCTATAAAAATATTAAATGGACGTGCATTATATGTATGTACGTTGTTCACATCACAGAACTATTGTACGACATATCTATTATATTTCGTTTTTCTACTTATAATTTGTCTACACAATTTTATCATTCGCAAATAAATATTTATGAAAAATCGAGATAAAACACCTTTGTCCATCCAATCAGTGTTATATTAGTATTTTCTTTTTGTATTTGACTCGATAAAGAACCTAAAAGGTTGGCTTAGGAAAAGGGATGGATATTTAGTATGACTTTAGTATAGGTTGATTTTCTCTATGAATCCGCGCGTATAGGTTTGCGTTATTTACTGCGATAAGTAGTATTAGTATTTAATATATATATTTAGAAACAGTCATAAACATTTTTCTATATTCGATATTTTGTTTCATATTTATATAATTGAGGAAAAGTGTGCAGTGAAAATAACATTCTATTTTTATCATATTTTCTATATATCATATACGAAATAAAAGGCGCAGAGAAATATCTGGTTACATATCTGGTGCAAAACAAAAATAGAAGTGTAAAGACCGTAAAAGGTAAATAATACCCTATTAAACATCTGATATATTTTTATATTTCTTTCCGAGATTTGTGTATCTGGATAACTGAAAACTGAAACGAGTTTCCACATTGAAATTGTCGTGCGTCAAAATTTCATTTATTCTCGTTGTATCTGTGTTTATATAATGCGCGATATAGAACGTGAGGTTCCCTTCTCGGAACGCTTACTCTCGCCATAGTTTAGGGAGACAGAAGCGGCACCCAGAGATGTATTGATCAAGCAAGCGACTGGAAACGATTTGTTCCCTCAGGTGAATTTGAATGAAGCATATGTAGAGCAATGGCACACTTATACACATACACACACACTTAGTGTGACACAAACACATCTACATTCACACAATCGCGCAAGGACACAAACACTCACACATTCACAAACGAATTGTAGGGAGGACACAAAGTGAGAAAAAAGGAATCCCTGCTACTATCCGGAGGCTTTTGAGGCCCGGCTAGGTTTGTGTTCAGGAGCGGTATTGTTAACGCGGGCGTCTCTACATATATATGTGTAATGCGAGAATTGAACGAAGACTAGGCGTACTACTTGCGTCCTCTGCGACGACTACGTAGAAGTGTGTGTAGTGCCATGGTTGCAAGATGACATAGGGATAGAGACAGTGCTTTTGCCTAGAAAGCTTAGTCTGAAATGTACTGCTTTGCGAATTTATGTGCAATATTCACAACGATAAATCTTTCATTATCAATTACTTTCTTATACGAAATATTATTACCATGAATGTTCGATTTAGAGATTTTAAAAGAAATAAACTTTTTGACCTTCCCTAAATTGAGCCTGACTATTTTTGGAATGACGCCTGTCTGTCTGTGCATGTGTATTTATATGTGTATATATATGTGTGTGTGTAAGCATGTATGTGTTGATAGAAAATTATGAAATTAAAATTTATACTTAATTAAATAAACAACGAAATGAAATATAAAACATTCTAATATAACCCTATATGCCTGGTATGCGTGACGTGAAATTTGGATATTTGACTGTAATTAAGAAATATTTGAATTTCATTCGTGGCCAATTTTCAATTAAGCATACCAAGCATAGAAGATATTTAATTATTAAACAAATGCGTGAAACAAGTTTTTATTTGCCTTCCGCTAATCAGTTTGTTTTTTGAATCCCAAATGCAAGATAACGAGTAACTGAAGGGTGTAGAGATAATATCTGTCAAATTCAACGGCACAAAACTCGCGAAGAATTCGAGGAAAACACGTGAATCAAGCTGCACGTCCATCTGACGTCAGCACGGCGCTAGAACGCACAAGTTTACGTGAATCTTCTGTTTCTCCTCGCAGTAATACAAGACTTGGCGCGTTTGTTGTTCCAATTCTCAGCGTTCTTCACGTCCACCTAAATTATTTGATAATGTCTCGAATACTTTCGACCTCCTATCGCAGTCTCATTGCAAAGTCGTACTAATATATAATTACGTGCTCTGCATTCATAGTCGCCACTCAAACCATTTTATCTTTGAAACGAATTATAATTCGGTTTTCCGACGTATAAATAAATAAATAAAACAAAAATAATGAATATGCGATGCTCAGCTTGCCATTAGAATATTTTATGATCTAAAGTTTTTCAATTTTATGTGTGTATATTTTAAATTCGTGTCGATAGAATTTAAGTTTTTTTTTTCTGAATAAGTTTTTCGGAAGTAAAATATATAATTTCTAACAGATTTAAAATAAGATTATCGAAATAAATGATTTTAATGTAAGATTAGGATGTGTAACTATTTTTGTATGATTTCGTTTGAAATGTCTTTAGCTTACTATCTGTAATATGGGTCATGGTTTGAAGAGTTATGAGCATTTCACCTGGTGTGCAGTGCACGAAATGTTAACTAAAATTTATGTTATTTTAGAAATAAATGTTGCATAAAATGTCATATAGTGATAGTATTAGTTTTCAGGTCTGGTATTTGTGCGACCTTTTCCAGAGAGGAGTTATATCTTCAGGTAAACTTACGAGATTGTTAGCTTTTGCCATTTTATATTTCATATACTTACCTACTTGAAAAAGAATTGAGCTAAACGAATAACTACGTAATAGGCCATTACTTTTTCGAAAAAAAAAATCAAATAATATAGAGAAAATAGAAGAAATTACGAATATATATTTTCATGAAACTTATACCTTAAAATCTGTCTACGAAATAATTATCTCCAACAAACATTGTCCTAATTTATACCATACCTAAAATAATGATATGGAATTTGATAGCGTTAGTATCAATTCCGTTTAACTTATAAGACGTAATGAGTAAGTATTGTAATCATGAAAACATTCGGAATTTGACATTTAATATCTAATCTAGAACATATATTTAGTGAAAGAGAATAAAATATTATAAATTTGTAAAATAATAAAATATATTGCAAATAGGTTTTTAGTTAATTTTAAAAATTACATTTTCTGATATATTCAAAATTTTTATCTAAACAAAATACGTATAAGAGAGTTCAGTGCACACCATTGCGATTTTTTTCTATGGAGCTTGATGGTTTTAGTACCAATTCTTTTTTTCATTGCAGTGTAAAAAAAATCTGTTCTGTTTCTTAAGCGGTTTGTAATCCGACATTGATTTAACACGGCAAGGTATTTAATTAATCTTGGTTCGTTTGCATTATTTATGTATAAAGTGCTAAGCAGCTGAAAGCGTTTGCTTTGCAACGCCCTATTTTACCACTGCCAACGGAGTCATTACCGAATCAACCTAAAATGGTAGAGGTGCCGGACTAACGCACACATCATCTACAAACGTAACATTCGTGTAAAACTTCAAGGTGCTTTCAATATATTTCCATACAAATCACCAATAATAAAGACTTATTCACATATACATACACTACGTAAAGCATATTAATAATAAATCAAATTTCAATTCCGTTGTAATTGCATGATAGAATGTCGGAATGCTTGTGAAAACAGCTTCATACTGTTGCATTTTTTATTCGGAATTGCATCACTGTTAGCTATAATTAATTTTCAGTGTTATATGACACTTTATAACGATTTAAACGAAATTTCATTTTAGCTTACTGGATATTTTGCCGCAGGTTGCGTTATGACAAAATATAAAAATACTTATTAATGTATATATCGACCTCGAGATTTTAAGGGAAAGGATATTTTACTAAGCAATAATAACATTTTCTAAGCAACCTAACGTGATTAATACATATAAAGACTCAATACTGAAGTCTGAAATGCAACCCATGACGATATATTTACTTATTAAACGATCTAGACTTTGACAATTTTAAATCTTGAATACAATAAAGAAGAGGCTCTACATTCATTTATCATAACGATTTATTTAGAAATGAAAGGAAAATAATATATAGGTGTAATAGCAATAAGTGCAGTTCTTAGAAATCCAGCTAGTAATATTCAATATTCTTATATGCATTTTTCATATCACAAAATCGATACAGAAATATCTGTAGTATCTTTCACTGACCTATCGTCCTATTTTTCACTAAATATAATTTTAACATTTTGATTTTCTGTTAAATACACAAAGTCAATACACAAATAAGTAATTAAATTTCAATTGCGATTTTCTTGTAAACGATAGTCTTAAAAAAAAACACACGTGCGCACCCACACATGCGCACCTACACATGCGCACCCACACATGTGTACACCCACACATACCGAAAATTGTCAGATTCGAATCAGAGAATGTCAAGGGGTGTATTTGCGATGGAATTTCGAGATCGATTTTTTTGTATGATTACAATACTTGTTTATTACTTTGTATAAGAAAGTAAAAAGTCTTTGAAAATAAAACAGACAAGAAATTAATTAAACCGGAGTAGGCGTTCAGAAAGAAAAAAGAAGAGAAACATAAAAATGATTGCATGAAAATAAAACAATCGCGTTGTTGGTTTTCTTCAAAAAAAATACATTCAAATCTGACAGTTACAAATGGACTCCAGGATGGTGCACTGTATGATGTCGATCTAATGGAGCGTAGATCTACTCAAATAATTCAACTATTCGGATTTTCGATTTAAAAAATATTTTTTGCAAATTGTTTATATTTTAAGCAATAATATGCAGCTTTTAGTGTAAAACCTGACATAGAACGTTACCTTAGCGGTGATCTGGTTATGATGTTATCGTATAATTGAATTTGTATTGTACCAAAGAGAATTTATTATTAAATCAATTATATGTATATTATATATTCTATTTGGTTATATCTAGCAATAAAAAAAACATAAATAAATATTTTATTTTATTCATACTTTTTAAATGCATTTTAGCACATTTTTACTTTAATAATTAAATGAATTTTATCTTAAAATAAATTCGGAAGTTCGAGCGTTTCCCATATGTATTGAAGAATAATTTTTCAAAAAGAAACTAAGAACATTATCAAAATTAGTTATTCTATTTAAATAAGCATGTTATAAATTGATTTAATTAATATTTTGTGGAATACTAAAACCCTAACAATACCCTGAAACTATACGTAACTTTGATTAGCGCCAAACCTGTCAACGACCTAGTTACGTCAAGATAATACAAATTGATTATGAACAAATAAACGTGTAACAATTACCCTTTTGATTTTCGTTTAATTAAACTTCACAGTGCGCCCTGCTCCAGCCACTGTAATTGTTTATCCAATCCAGCTATATATGACCGAACTGAATTGGGAATAGAATGGTGTGTCAGTGAGCGAAATGCTGTCCATTTCCCTGTCCATCTATTGGTAGGTTTAGTTATTCGGTCACGGTTTGTTATTTGCACATGCTGTTCTGACACATATCGGCCGAGACAGCTGACGAAGCGCGGGAACCACCGTGAATGTACCACGCTGATTATCCATGGTTTGACCTCGGAATTGCACGCGATACTTTCATAAATATATGCACCCATTATACCCTAGCGACCACTACTGTTTAACCCTGTCATACACATGAAAATTTGGCGAAGGGTTTACAATTTTCAACAAATCCATTTTTGTATACCAGCAACCCTTCATGATAAACGATTTCACCTGCTCATTTTCCACTCTTTTAAACAAAAATACACACATATATAGAAACGGTTAATTTAGCAATTTACGCAGATATAAGACCTATACAGATTAAAAATAAAAGTTTATTTGCCTTATTACTCTTATGTCTCATTTTTACCGGTTTAGTTTCTTATGTTCAATAGGAAGCATTCCTGCCTCTCTACTCATTTCGCAAGCTGGTTGCTGTTATTAATATTGGTTTTCAACATCATTATTTATTTTGGTATTGTTATATTATTAGAAAATATATTTGTGTTGAAATATGAAATCCTTAATATACATGAAGGAGTAAGATTTCTTAATACAAATTACAGATAGATATATTAGTCTACAAATGTGTATATCGCACAGGCGATGTATTATAACTACCTTTTTAACATTTAGTATATTCGATTACAAAACTGATAGCGTATTTCCATCGGAACATCGTGTGAATTGAATGTTGTGAATATCAGATTGCAGATTTCTATTTTAAATGTGTTGCATTTACGCTGATATTCCACCTTATCTGTTCAACATATTTGAAATGCAAATTATTCGTCATTTATTCAATATTTCGTTAAAATATGTAATAAAAGTACGTAAATTCTAGCAATCTTAGATAAAGAAACCAGCTACCATTCTTTATATAGTTCACACATATTAAAAATTCCTACTTGGCTAATTGTTAGTACTAAACCATTTATAATAACCGTTCTTGAATTTTTAATAAGGTATTATAAAGTTTTACAAAGCGTGTTCGAATCATTAGCGAATCATATCCTACTTTAATATATTTAACACCGTATCATTACGCTGTCAACATCCCTATTATAAAAATCACCATTATGCATTTTTTTCTTTTACTAATCTAAATTTAAAAAAAAATTGAAGAGTAATTATACTAGTTATTGAATGAATAATATTTAATATTTTATGTAGTATATGGTATTACGAATTCGACATTTATTTGATATGTAAAATGACTATATTCCACCTACAAGTCAAAATAATACTTTAGAAAGCGTATCGACGACATATTATCGTGAGCTTATATCTGAATGTCTCTGCCTACAGAGTGAGATTTAATATGGATAAGCAGCGAAATGTAAGTAAAGGATTTATTTTGTTATTGTATATACTGGCATATATACCTACGAACGTATGAATGTATATATGGTGTTCATGTGTTACTGTACGTAGCTGAATTTGAATATATTACCGAGTGGCGTGTGTATACGTTATATACATGATATCTCATATTAAAATACGTTTCCGCAATATTCCTTTCATGATTTTGCAGGATTAAAATTGCGCAACTAATTATTTTAAATTTTCATTGAGGTAAAAGATCAGTCAGCGAACCAATTAATTAAAAAATACTGTCAATTTTATATAAAAATTAAATGATATGTACATTTGATAGTGTCAAACTTTTACCTAATCCCTGAAATAGAATGTAGGTTTTCATTATCGGAAATTCGACCAAACAATGATAAAAATATACAATAAAAGAACATTCGAAAATGAAATTTTAAAATCAGTAATCATTTTATTTAATATACCTATTTGTGGAAAATAAAAGATCTAAACCTGAAATATGACCAAACCTGAAATTACTTTGGCATAAGCATGATTAAAACTTCAAAAGTGCATTATTTAACTGTGCGCTGGTTATAACTATTTACCGCTACTTAAAATCTAGTCATTATGGACAGATTAATAAAAAGATATTTCATTTCCATATTCATGCAACTTTATTTACCAGACCGGTTATTGACATCTTAATAATGTTAAAATTATTACCATATTTACAAAAGTTACGATGGTAATTCTAAAAGATTAAATGTCAGTGAATAAAATACATAGGTATATATAACTGTCAGTGGAAAACTATCCAGATTTTTACTGCCACAATTCAGCTTCTTTCGAATTGCCAAGCTATAAATTTTGTTGAAATTTTATGTACTGCTGTTAAAACTAAACCTAAGTTAATAAACAGAATGATCGTAATGCTCTTTTATAAATAGTTAACTGCTATTTATATCTATATCAATTAAAGTTGCACTGTTTTTATATTTTTTGGTAAAATTAAAGTAAAACCGCAAAATTATGAATGGAAATGCTTTAATTAAATAAATCAACCCTTTTTCTTAAAAATAACAAAAACTAACACTTTTCATGTATTATATTTTTATTCAATTCTAACCATCAAACTTTATTTCACTTCTTCATTCATCTATTCATTCCAGGATAGAGCTTGTAATCTAAATTCTATAATTATTCTTGATACAGTTAACTTAACATTTTTTATTTAAAAGAATAGTAAATAAATGTGTATAAGCTATATTATTATTTATTATTTAGAATTTTTAAAGAGAACTACTATTATGGTAATATAAATATTTTAATCCTGCGTTTATTCTGCTTTCAATTCGGTTATGTTGAATTACAGCATTAATTAAATTAAACCATAACAGAAAGTATTCCCTTAATATGATCAAACATCATTTGTGTGTACTCTATATAAAATATTTCTCAAAGCAAATACTCATACAACAACGCATATTTTCTCTTTCTACCTTTCTAACCACTGCTCGTTTTTGAGAAATCTATTTTTCATAACCATCTTATAAGATTCGTGTTCCATCAGATAACAAGCGAAACAAATAAATGATAATTGTGGCTATAAAAGTATATTTACGAGGTAAACTGATTCATTGTATTCCGTAATTTTGGTATGAAAGAGTAAAATTAATAATTCTTACAAAGCAAATGTTTCACTTCCGTAAATTTAAATATCGAAAAACCTCGTCAAGCAGCAAACAACTTTTTTATAACGTTATTGAATTTGTTTTGTTTCACTTTTTTTTTTGTTCATGTGCAAATGTGTATCCCATTTGCCATACAAACACAAACGGTCCTTCTCTGCCTTTTTTCTGTCGTGTTATTATATTTATATCAAACATTTGACTTCCTTTTGTTCGGTTTACTCGTCTCACTGTGTACACGCTTCGTCTGATTTTCGTTTCATATATTTCCGTTGGAAACGATTTAAGTATTTTCAATTTACCTAAATCCTGTTTCCTTTCTTTTTATTTTGTTTCTATACTGACAACTCGTTCCATCTCAGTGCATATATTGACTCGATTTTATTTTGAGTCAATCTACAAATCGCTAAAAATATACAAGAACAATTCGGTAAATATTATATGCAGAATATTCCTTTGAAAGTTTCAAAAGTTAATAGATATAGATCAATAACTCAAATAAATTCATTAGGTATATATTTTAGTGCCATTAACAAAATTTCTAGCACGGCTATTACATTTTCTGGATTTAGGTGCTCACGTGAATATTAAGCACGTGTAAATTAGTTTTAAAGTTCATGATACTAAATGATGCTAATTTTGTTGCATTGCTGTTTGCTAGATGGAGAGACTGCGTAATTGCTAGAATTCCTGCGTTTATTCAAAAAATATCTTATTTTTTTTTGTGACTTCTGATAGGTTGTGATATAAAAATAATTTATTTTGTAAATATTTATTAAATTACTCATGTTGCAGGACCTGAAATTCAGGTAACGCAAGGGACAAAATAATAAATTTATAACGATACATTTCGTTACTAAAAATATTGTTTTTTTTACGTGGGATGTCTTGGTTTGTTATTTTATCAAATTGTTGTTATCATTCTGATAAAATATGAAATTGATAAATATTATAATTATTGATGGACTTGTGGTATATTTATATTTGCATATATGTATTTAAAATTTAATTAAATTAAATGATTTGAAATAAATTGACCACTGCAGAATTTCTTTGACTACATAGTAATTAATGCAAAATATAGGTACCGAACCGGCAATCCGGACGGATGCAACAAAGCAGTTCTAAATAATATTATTTACAGGTCACATGGTGTATAAGAACATTTTGGTGCTTTTGTTATCAACTGGTTCAAAGTAGAACTGAGTTTTTAATAAATCTAGACTGAAAAACGTATGCGCTAGTAAATAAAATATACGTTTATTTTTTTTTGCTTTACAAATTTTTATTTTCACGGGTTGTTCAAAAGAACGAAACAAATTGGAAATCAAAGAATGAATAGAAAGCACCGTGGGAAACATAAAATGCGTTTCTCTTATTGAAATATAAGGGCGGTGATTAATGTGGAAAATCACCTACACGTTCCAAATGATTAATACCGCGTTCATTTTATGGAAAAACGATGAAAATTATTTTCCCATATTGTATACATGTGAATAGATTATTGAGGCAGTTTTGTCGCCGAGTGAAGTATCCGCGCAAACAATTTTGGATTGAAGTAACCGTTTCAAAACAGTTGTTTAGATTCATATTTATTTCAAAATTCAGGATACCGAGATTATGTAAACTTTAAAAATAACGTATACACAAATTATAATTGTAAAATAACTGTTTACTTTTTGGTATTTATTTCCTTACGCTATAGTTATTAAATAGATAATGTATTACAGTAAATAATGTTCTTAATTATAAAAGGGCATTCACCGCTCATTTTTCATTGTCGCAGAGGAGTTTTGGGTTCAACGTTGTTATAACACCGTGTAGTAATGACAATATACCAACGCAAATGTTTGAGAACGTTGTTCGTTCCCGGGGGGCAGCCGAGCATGTCAGACTACGTCATTGGCGGCACAAGCGACAATAACTCGAGTATTAGTACATTACAGTAGCCAGTGGCAGTTCACCTCACATAAACTGGCCTCTTTCCCTTACAAGCAAATGGTTTCTTTATTATATTAAATCAACAACCATATACAATGAAGCAAAAGTCAAAAATTCGTATTGAATTACTACGATGTAAATTTAATATTTGACATTGAGAAAAATTCACCGAATTCCGCTGGGAAGTCAATCTGAAAGTTCTGGGTTCGAATCCCAGCGGTATCCGATACATTTCTCTCAACGTCAAATATTCGATTTTTTTATTATTTATTATTATATTATTACATCTTAGTATTTTAACTAATTTAAAAATAAATAAATATTTTATATAAGATAAGATTTTAAATATAAACAAAGAGAGATATCTCATATTTGCTTTTCAAAATAGCAACATAAATATGGCTTTTTAAATGTGTATACTTTTTTTGACACCTTTTCACAATTTTATGAGGGAACCGCTACTGACTTCAGGCAGTAGCAGCAGCACCGTGCCATAAAGAATGACTTGCGATCCAGTACAGTCGTTAATTATATACCGAGAGTACCGTCTTTCATCCTGTCACCTTTCCGCAGCGCATTCTTTCCCGCTCACTCGCGCTTGGCGCTTGTATAAGGACGCGGCAACGCAAACACAATTATCCTCCACCGCCGCTGTCGCCTCCGTGTGTAGATCTCGCCCCACCCGACACTTACACGGTCAAAGACAAAAGATACGAGAAATGTATATCATCTCTCTTGCGGCTAAAAAGCAAACCGCAGCTCGTGGTTTATCATTGTTTTAAACATGAATAACTTGATAACTATGTGGATATATTGTTATTATATACTACTTTCACTCTTTGTCAAATAAAATAATGCAAATTTAGGTAAAAACTGAACGATGAATATTAGAGGCGCATCCGCCAAAAGATGCAGCACTAATGCACCAACATTTGATATCGCGCTTGATATATAGTTCAAAAATACATTATCATTATACGTGTAGATATAATATGATATATATTCACGTGTAGTCTGTAGTGGTTTCAGTCCCTACAGGCGGGTGTAGTGCGTATGTGCGTATATGTGCACTCAGTGTGTTCTCTTGCTTTTTTATTACCTCCGCAACATCTGGCAGGCTCCGGACACTACTTCCATCACTTTTACACAAACACATCTATCCATACTTACACACACACACACACACACAGTTATATGCTCGCTCGCTACCTTTTGCTACTAGCATCACCAGACGCGCCGATAAAATGAATCATTCCTTCTGTGTTCACTATAAAACTGTCAGTCGAACGAGACCCGAATAAACCAAAAACAAACGAACAAAAAAAAAAACAAAGCACAAAATGGAAAAAGATCATTCTACATATTTAGATAATTTTTTTCTTTACAAAATTTAAAGTCACGCTCTACTCTTATCATAAAATTATAATTCGTCTTTTAATGACTCAAAGTTATTAGGCTCTCATCTTATTTAGTAATTATTTATAATTTGGAGATAAACTTTATTTTAAAATGTTCATACAAATGATTTATGCCTAATAAAAATGTACGTAAGCTTCGTGTGAAAATAAAATATCATTTTTAAGAATTTGATTTATGAAATATTGTTAACACTGCAAATGCATTATAAAAGCAAAATCTTCCTTGAATAAAAGTGCAGTAATTTTTGTTGAATTTTGCGTGAATATTTTAACCGTGGAATCATTCGCAAACATGCAACGCATTACAATTCACGCCGCATCGTATACATTTCAGTTTGGGTTTTGCAACAATTTTCATTCGAAACGACGAGAGAACGAAAAAATTCCTTTAATTAAAAACTTATCCTCGGAGATTTTCATAAAATATTCTATTAATTTGAATTCCCCGCATAATTTTTGCACGGCGTTATAATTTACAAAGTTAATTAATTCGAGATGAATAAATAATACCAAGGCAACAAGGACATCTTCATCTTCTTCCTTGTCTTCACGATACTTCCTTGGTCGAAATTAAGCCGGTCTGGTGCAGCAACAACAGTATATAATATAAACCGCTACAGTGTAATTATGTTATATGAAATAATCAATAGTTTACAGTTTATAATTACTTATGGACTGTTGGTATTCTACGCAGATGTTGGCTAATAATATATTTGTCTACTAGCAATTGTAGTACTAAAATCGACTTACTTACACAGTTTCATGACATGGATTAGGTTAGGGAAAATTATACCAGGCTATAAACGCCTGTAGTGTATCTTGTCAGATGCATATTGTTTAGCAGTTAGCTTTGGTCAGGTTGGGTTAAATTGGGTGAAGTAAGGTAGGATTTACTATGGTTAATATAGGTATAGGTGAATAAAAAATATGCCAATTAAAAAATATTAACTTATTGTATACAT
This sequence comes from Nebria brevicollis, assembly GCA_944738965.1. NCBI lineage: Eukaryota > Metazoa > Arthropoda > Insecta > Coleoptera > Carabidae > Nebria > Nebria brevicollis. The sequence goes on along the minus strand of OX122901.1, from coordinate 13,916,802 downwards.
TTATTAAAATATATACGTATGTATTCATGTAAAATAATTCATGAAATATGTTTGTTTTTTCATATACAAAGCAGGTCATAATATTTTTAGTGTTTTATGACATAAATAACGCGTTTGTTGATAAATTATATATAATTTAGTAGTAGTTTATTTTATATTTCAATATTGGCAATGAATTAACAATTGTTTTTTTATTTCTAGGTAAGTGCAGCATTGAACTTGCGCCCTCATTAATTATCACGGAGGATACCAGCATCCAGCGATTTTGTTTTTTTACTTTATAAAAGTTGAAAAAGTATTATTTCTATGTATATTATTTTTACATTATGGTAGGCTATTGCTTAATATAACATAAATGAGAAAAGTATCACAATATTAGTTTCGTCAAATCTAGATCGATGAAAACACTTAGCCGTCAAATATATCAATACCATCATTTCAAACAAGTCAGTTATATTATTCGACGTGAATGTCCTTAATTTTTAAATACATTTATGACGCAATTGTACTAATATTCTAATTAAAACACTTTGGAAGAAATTGAATTACAATTTACTAATGCACAGGTTTCTCGTAATATAAATTAATTTCAAATAAATATCCATTAATTTTTTGCAATCTTAATTTAATTAATATATTTCAATTATTGCATAAAAGTATGAACACCAATGCTTAACATGAAATGGCTGTATAGATTTTTTCAACTATAATTTTATTGGGCAATAACAAATTTTGCTTTGATTCCGAAAATGTATGCATGCCATATATTTGGTTGGTCGCTCGCCCGCTCGCTTTGTCATAAGACCAAATTTTGTCGCCTCTTCTCCTCTAAAGGTACCAAACCGATTTCAAACAATTTTAGTAAACAAATTATGTAGGTGCCCGAGTAAATCTATTTACATTTTGAATCCAATTACTATCGTACTTTTGGAGATACTGGTCTAGCAAAAAGAGCAGACCCTAAATATGTATTTTTGTATATTTTCGTCGAGGGTTCTGGAAATTAGAAGGTTCTGTACACTTTCTAGGCTATTTTGGAGAATTTATTCTCAGAAACCAATGCGCATACTTATTATTGATCTTGCGCATAATTTAATACCTAATTGGTACTTCTTTCGCCCCAACTTATTTATGAACTGCTTACAAAGAATCCATCCTTATTAGAAGTAAATATTATCTTCATATAATGAGCATGTCATTATGGATATTTTATCGATATTTTGGTCAAATTAATCTGGAACACGAACTTGGAAAAAACCTTCACGTGGTATAGGGTGTTCAATGAACTAGACACCCCTTCCACTGCAAAAATCGTCTATACGCAATTGATACATCTTAATAATACCAACATGACAGTCATGTTGCCGATGGCGTACTATCGGTTTCGTATTTAAAAATGTCAATACGTGAAAACAGAATATATGCTTACAGTTAGTGTATCCCACAATATTTTTACATACTTAAATTAAAAAATGAACCTAAATGAAAAGAGACATTTTTGTGTTAATAAATGAAATATAAAAGAATTAATCCAATATTGTTTGGATATTTTTTTTAAAAACCAAATGGACCCATGGTTACACAGTTCTGTGATTTTTGTGTTGTTTTGAGAAGCATTTCAAATATTTAAATATTTCTTTAAATATCAAAAATATTTATTTGATTACTTATTTCTGTATAAATTCTTGTTATGGAAATAAAATGGAATAGTGTATAGAAAGAGGGCGATGGCATGGATGACGACGCTGTATGCTACGATATTTAACTTAGGTAGTTAATGCATGCCATATTCAGGCGAGTGTTCCGATATGACTTCCTGTCAACATCGCACGCTACCTACTGTTATACCGTAATAATAATCATTTTAGCATTAACTTCTACCATAAAAAAAATCGTAAGATGCATCATATTAAACTTTTTATGATACTAAAACATACATGTGCTAGCACGGCATGCTATACCAAAGAATTAGAATTAAGGTCTCTATTAAATTAAAAATATATATTTAATATATATTAAATTATCAAACAATTTATGTCTATATATTTTGCTAACATATGTTTTCAAAAATAAAAATTAAGTTATATGATATGAATATATATTTAAATAAATAATATAAATATGTAAGATATATGGCTCACTAATGTAAATAAAGAAACTGTTTCATTTACTGCAATACGAATATGTTTACATTCCAGTACAATTTCTATTATTTTCATAAAATATAAATTAAATTGATCTTTCAATTCGGTTATCGCATCTTTTCTTTTATACAATCTACAGTGATTCTATTACCAAAGGTTACAAAGGCGAATTTCAGGCCTGAAAAATCGCTAGGAAGAACATGGTTAGAAGGTGATTTGCTCTTCACAATAGCGCAATTAATGTCTACCGTATTAGCATTTAGCATCGCTTCCAGCATCTACTCGTCCCTGTAACAAAAAAAAGCCCTCAGTGGCGATGAATGAATATTTATTGTGCGCGAGAGATAAATAATGGCAACATCGATTTTCAGTTATTCAATAAAACCACCAACAGAAAACATCTGTCGGTCACACCACGTAATCGGTGTGCATCTGTGCGTTGTTTTCGAGCTTTGTTCAAGAAGTTTATTTTATTCCGATTAATTAAATATATTTATAAAAGCACCATCATTAATTTATGCGATTGCATTATCTTTGTTGTAACATGCTCAGTCTTTCACACGGCATACCACGTTTACGTTTCTGCGTACTTATAATATATATATATATATATATATATATATATATATATATATATATATATATATATATATATATATATATATATATATATATATATCCGTTTTTCACTTATATTGCATTGAATGAATTTCAAGGTTAACTGTGAGTATAATAAGCTCTAATTCCTCCTATACAGTATTTGTTTAACTTTGTTTCTAAAAAGTTTATGTAATACATATTTTTTAATATATTTAATTTATTAAAGTAAACTAATAAAATAGTAGTCAAACATTTTAAATTTAACAAAATAAAAACATGAATTTCAATTTGGCTATGAAATAAGTAATAACCGTATAGATAAGATATATTTTCTTATGGTAGTGCAATATTGCGACGAAGGAATGGAATGAAGCTTTCTACATGAGTAGAAACTTCGAAAAAGAAACCATATATTTTAAAACTTCTTTACGTAAGTACACAATAAATTCAATAACTCCCTTAGCACAGAAGAGGATATGTACTATCGTTAAGAATTTTATCCATCTTTATCTTGCATAGGCATACTTATTGTTCATTTCAGTATCGCTTAGTATCATTTATAGTTTTAAGTTACAATATTTTATTTTCTGCTTTTTATAATAGATAGTTTTTATACACGTTTGAAAATGCCGGATAGTAATAAATAACGAAAAATAATTTATTATTATTTTAATGTGTATTTTATTGTCCTCTCTATTTATAAGAAATACCAGTGTTGTGGTACCACAATTGTTCTAAAATTAAATTTAATATATCGTGCTTAACTAAATAAGTTTTTTAGAGGAAATATGATGCCGGTAAATTACAGCTACAAATAATTTATACGAAAGCTATTAGTTGTTTCATGTTATTATTTGTCATTAAGAAATACAAATTTGTAGTATAGTTATTATAATAAAAAATAAATCGTTTTCATTTGCTTTAAATGAAGCAGCAGCTCTGCATTTATCAATATTTAATTATTATTCTTTCGCATAATGTTTTTCTATATTGGTTTCTGTGTTGTAAGGGACAATACGAAGTATGCAAGAATACAGGAACAAAATTCGGGTTACCTATGTTAATGATCTAGAATAATCTAGAAGGTTCCACAGAAACTTCTAATTACCAGAACCATCTACGCGGGTATATAAGCAGCCGGAAACAGTTTGAAGTCAGTGTTCGTGTGAGTCACTAATCAGCATCCGCTACAAGTTATTAATAATACTACAAAGGTTGGTATGTAAATATAATTAACAAACTGAAGCGATAAATATTCTAGTTTAAATAAATATATCAAAGTGTCTTAATAAATATTAGTTCAATAAATGTTATATTAGTTTTAGAATAAGTGTAGTAAATAAATGAATAGTAGCATTTAAGTTAAAAGCTCGTGTTTGATTTCTCCACCGAATCGATAAAAACGTTATAATATGTTATGTGTGACAAGATGATATAAATATCGTTTCAGTTTAAACTGCATAGATTTTCCAGATTATGCAATCGGAAACGCAGTATCGCAATGACATTTCGGATCAGCACATAGAATTCTGTGCATCTACATAATCCACACAAAACCTAATCATTCCTTTGCCTTGAGTGAGGATCGCAGTTCTAGTGCACTCGGTACTTGTCGTATACAATCAACACTTCATCTTCCTTTCATCTGCGCTTGTCTGCCAAACCTTAACCGTGTATAATCTTCCACCACTAGACGAGACCAGCAACCACACTCTATAGTTAATATTATACCATATTTCATTATCACTTACACTATTGTAATTGAATTAGAATTCTTAAAACTTAACTTAAAACATGGAGTGGAAACTTACTGGCACATTAAATAAATTTAAAAAAAGCTCTACTATAGTAAAGTATAATATGAGTTAGTGTTGAAATAACCAAAATCATAACATAAAACCATCAGAAAAAGAAACATATTTAAAATAAATATTACAGCGGGGAAAACAAATACGGTTGGCTTTCAGTGTTAGTTATTTGGAATGGTTCGCTGGTCTTTCATCGTCGCTACGGCACGAAAGCAGGGTAATAGTTTTAAATTTGTGGCAGGCGCTGTTTTGTGTCGCTCTCACTTTCCCTCCGGTTGCCTAACTGCGATTTATGTCCCCGACTCGTATCACATATATTTTCAGTAATCTGACCCTTATACCGACATTTTTCTCAATATATTTCCAACGCCGCTAAACATCTCCACTGTATTCCATTAAACCTTTGCCTAATAACACATCCTCTTTTAAAGATTTATTGATTCTGAAACTCCACTGCCGGATCCGGAACAGAATAATAACTCTATATTGAAAATATTTTTCAGTGTATTTTATTCACAATTTTAATAATACAAGAGATATATAAATTTTTGGGTTTTTAATTCGTCTTGCCCGAATATTTAATTTCAATATTTGCGCTGATAAGAAATATGAAATATAATGTAAATTCTTTATCATGATACATTCATTAATTACGTATGTATGTCGCCGAAATTTGCTTCATCGCCACAGCGGATGTTATTAGATTTCTTTCAACCAATGTTAGAATCGGTCTGAAACTGTTGAACGCGTATATTCGTTCCAACAAAACATTATTTTCATAATGCGCATGCGTCGTACAGTTTCAAACCTATCTGAAACTGATTAGTTGGAACAAATCTATAATTTACTCGAGGAGAACAAAATATTTTATAATGGGAAATTTCAACTTCTAATGAACAATGATTTTAAAATGTTTTCCGAGTGATAAAAATGATAAACAATTATGGCAAGGATTAATCTAGGTTTTAAGTATACTGAAACAAAATAACAGCACAGTATAGAAGGACCAAAGATATGGACCTCCCAGAATGACAAAATTATTTAAACCAAAATCCGTTACGACTCCATGCGTATATAAAATTTAATTGCCCATATAAAACTAATTAGTTCTCACGGTACTGCCTAAAATGTCGCCATCCAGTTTAAATTTGGTTTGGCATTCTTCCTGCCTATAAGAAAACGGTGAAGAAGAATGGAAGGGCACAACAGAAAACGCGATATAAAACGTGTCACAGTAATTACGCCCGAAAAATAATTGTTTTTCATTTAGGTTTGCAACGACCGATTTTAAAACAGCATTCGTATTCCTCAGTGCATAATGTGATATTGCGTATTATTCCCTAGTTGGAGGCCCTTAAATATTTAATATCACAACGTTTGTTAAGGCGACTGTGTTTCAGTACGGTCGTAAAACGAAAGAACCTTAGACGTACCTTTTGAAACTGTTCACTTTTTTATCTTATTTATTTAGTTAACCTATTTTTAAGTGTGCTACTTTCACAAGTCGTCTTTAACTTTGTATCCCGCCCGACCGTTAAGAGTTGGACCCGATGATGGCTTGCATTAGTGAATAGTGAATGCCTTCTAAAATGGATTTAAGTTTTACTTTTCGCTGGCTTTACCTTTACGAAACTTTTTCCGTACGTAAGCTGCGAACCAGATATCTTTTAAACGTTGAGTGAAAATATGACCTATTGAAAACAAAAATGCGTAAGTTACGAATATACATATATTAGCAAAATTAATTCCAATTTTGAGGATGTATACAAAAACTAATATTTTGATAAAATAGATATTCCCACCCAATTAACAACGTTGATTAAATAATTACTGATATTTTAGAAAAAATATTTAAAATCCACAATAGGGTTTATCATATTTTATTATATACATAAAATACAATAATAACATAAACGATAAATTTGTACTGCCTAAAATTATATTAATATTAATAATATATGTATAACATAAATAGATCATTGAATTTCAATATCTTTTTTCATACTAATTTTAACTTTAATATATACATATTGACATTTCTCAATAAGATATTCTAGTTTATTCAAGTCAATGAAAAATAATTCACTTTCAATTATTTCAAATGAAGTAGTTGGTGAAAATTTAAGTAGAAGTGATACATTTTTAAAAATGGGTGAGTTTTATCACCGTAGCTAAAGTATTTGGAATCGTATAAATATAGTAAAAATATACAGTTGTGTAGGACGTATTATTTTTCACAATTTCTTCAATTTAGGTATAAAAAACAAAATTTATTAAAATAATTCGACAATTATTTATTAGATATGTTTCTTATTAATATAATTTCAAATAAAGAAAATAAAAATGTCAATTGTAATTATGTTTAAGGGTATTGTCTTTATAATTGGCATCGAAAACAATTGTATTTTTTATATGATAAATTAATACAAATATTTATCACTAGTGACCAAAAATTCTTTCGTCGTATTATTTGGCTTATCTTCAGTTAATTTAGTTTTGATGCTTACTTCATAACTATACTTTTTCCCGGCACCAAGTTCTTCAAAATAAAACAAAATGCACTTTAATTTATTTGATATAATTTTATATCTGACGTAAAGTAAGAATGGTTTGTTTAATTCATCAATAAATATATGTTGCTCAAAATCAATACGTAAATTAAGAGACAAGGCGGTTTCTCTGCTACACAAACTTTCAGCATGTGTCTTCGCGTAATGTTCTTTTAATTTATTTCTTCGTCCGACCCAATTGCAAGTTCCAGATAAATCTACACATTTGTATAGTATATATGTGCAATATTGCTCGTGTGATAAAACATTATCGAATTCGAACGAGTAATAGCAGTCTTTGTATCGACATGGTAGCTGTTGTAGCTTGGCCAAAGCTTCAAACGCATTATTTCGTACAGATACACCAGGCTTGATATCTTTGTCGGTACAGCAACGGCCACAACTATTCCCTTGACCAATATGCAATATAATTGGTGGGCACGTTAAATATTCGCTGCATTTTATACATATTAGATCTATGCTTTTGTTTAATGCCTCTTTTAAAGTATATGATATTGATGCTCCTGAAATATGAACATTATAATTTACTTCCCAATTTTGTATCGATTTGTGTTTTAAAATTATGTATAGTAAGATCCACGGAACTTGAACATTTTTTTGGTATGAATCACCCACTTCATTTATACAACAATTTTAAACGGAGCAAATTTAAATAAAATCAATTCTATTTTTCAATTCTTCAAATAACGCCAAACTACTCAAATAACTCATACTTTTGGCCCGTCTTGACAATGTGAAACTATAATGTGACATGAAAACAATAATGTACGAAATATGACGGAATATAAATGTGCTTGCATCTGTTATAAGCTTTATACGACTTTATCGCACATATTATAAAAGACATCTACATTATCTTTATGTCGTTACTTATATCTAACTAAGGAATGTAAAGAATGTTTAAATTCTGTGGATCCTACTATATTTTGATAATTAAAACATTTATATCAGTGTTGATTCTTGTTTGCGATTATAATATCCATTAACAATTATTTGTTTAAGTATAAGAGAAAGTTGTTATTTTGTTAAGAAATAGAAAATGTGTAATTTTTTATTTGTATTAATTTATCATATAAAAAATACAATTGTTTTCGATGCCAATTATAAAGACAATACCCTTAAACATAATTACAATTGACATTTTTATTTTCTTTATTTGAAATTATATTAATAAGAAAAATAATTGTCGAATTATTTTAATAAATTTTGTTTTTTATACCTAAATTGAAGAAAGTGTGAAAAATTATACGTCCTACACAACTGTATATTTTTACTATATTTATACGATTCCAAATACTTTAGCTACGGTGATAAAACTCACCCATTTTTCAAAATGTATCACTTCTACTTAAATTTTCACCAACTACGCTTATATCTTTCTTATAAACATCTTACAACGATATACGTACGCCAACGATCAACGATTAGACAGTTATGGTCGTAAACAGAGAAACAGTCAACCTTGAGATAAAATTAGAAAATAAATTAAATTTAGAGGAACCCCCGAAATCTACGCATGATACCTGTTATACAGAGATAAAAATTATTTATACAAAGGTAATACCACGTGACAATTTTCATTCTGAACGCATCTGGATTATTTAAAAATGAAGTGATTCAAAGATGACCCATGCGCATATAATTGGAAGGTATGAATTAACGTGAAATAATAAAAAAAGTACAAAATTATGAGGTTGAAAAATAAAAAAATTTAGTAGTTATCCGAGCATCTAATGATGTTTTAGGTATATGCAATGTATTGCAACCTTATATTATTTTTTACACGACTTTTAAGCCTTCAGACAAATGTATAACGCTTAAAAATTATATATTTTAAAAATACCGTTATCACAACATTCAACATATACCTATTTATAATTATAATTATTGTACTGTGTGACAATTATTAATCACTTTATACAAAATATTTGTTTTCTGGCGCATTATTTAAATAATATCAAAAGTAATATTTGTAACATAATTAAGTTTGCAAAATTAGTATTAATTCAAGAGATACATTATTCTGTAATATATCAAATTTGTGTGTTAGTTAGCATTCTGGTAGAGAATGTTATTGTAGTTAGTCAGATGCAGTTAAATTCTTGTTAGATTATCATAAAACATCGTGCAACAGTATGAATTTAACATAGTGACAAAGTTTCACGGCATATTGTCCTGTTTCTATTTGGCCATAATTCAACGCGACCCCACTGGACCCGCAGAGGGCAAATAAGTCTCCGGAGCGTCAACAGCGGTTCAGATTTTCCGGATACAGTCGATTCCAAAGTGAATTCATAGAATTGTCTTCAGAAATGACGTTATCCAATCCATTTAATAATAATTTCAATATTGTCAGTTATTGGTCTCTAATTTTGGTGAATACAAACTTGATATGATGTGAAGTTTTACTTTCGTAATCTTACGTTTTATCATAACAATGCTTTGTTAAATTTAAATTGTATTTAAGAAGTCCCAAAACTATTTCTGATAACAAATGTGAAAACGGCCTATAGTCCAAATCTACATAGATAGAAATGTTCAAAGGAAACGATTATAAATCGACATATAGGTAAGAGAGAAGAGATAGGTGTGTAATTACTTGGGCCGAGTGTGCCCTCTAATTACATGTGAAAGGTCACATTAAGGCACGCTACTACGTTTGCCGGATCGGGCGACAATGTAATTACGCTAGAATTAGAATCCGACTCGGCTAATAGCGTGAGCGAGACCCCAAGGATTCGTCCTTTACACTTTCGACTTCAGCAGTTTCGTTTCAACTATAAAGTGATACCATCTCTATGATAGAACATATGTACATACATATATTACAAAAATGAACATTGCCTTACCAAGTTTATTTAAATTATATTCTTTGGTATATTAGGAGCAACCTTTATACCCAGTTGCACCGCTCATATTTAACACTAAGGCTGATTCCAATTAATTTTATTTGCTTCATAACGTACCCGAAAACTAAACTGACCTGTAGTCAATCAAACGAACATATGTGATCAATTTGTACAGTAAACAAGAATTTATTCATACATTTGTATTTATTGGTAATTTGCTTCTTAAAATATATTTCATTTAAATTCTGGAAATAATTTTTTTTTTGTATTGTTATAACGAAAATAAAAACTGTTTAGTTACAATTTTCAATTCTTTTGAGTATCAAATTTTATTTAGTGGATAATACTATTTCAAATTAAACCCAAATTTAATTAAAAGTAAGACTTGTAATCACTATAGTTTTATTAGTAAAATAAAATTGAATGTAATACAAAATGAATAGTACTTATTACTAAAAATGTGTTAAATTTTCGTCGTCAAATTATAATTGCTCTAATAACTTTTCTAAAGCATTTTAAAGTTGTTTAATTTTTTTCTAATGTAATTAAATCACCATTCGTTTTTTCTATTATATTTATTAAAAATTACAGTATCTTAATTTACAAACGTTAATTACCATATTGATGAATAAATTAGCACAACAGAATTAATTAAGGTGGAATATGCTTTAGTTTTGAACTACAGGTCAATTATTGGTTTAAGGTTTTGCAATCTAATTTTGTAATGCGGCTATCATAAAAACGTGCCAATTATAATATGCCATTTCTTGCAATTAAAGTGATATAAATAATAGAAATGTGAGGGTTGTATTACATGTATTAGTTGCCCAATAAAATAAATACAGGATATAAAAACGTAAATGCTATGTTCGAGTCTAGCAATAACGGTTGACTATCTTTCTCTAATTGACGTATTGATTGAAATTTGCTACCGGCCATTCGGTTTTAGTGAACCGCTTTAGTTTCGGACATTTGTGTAACGGTAGCAGTTAGTCCCATCTTCAATTTCCGGTGTTCAATTTGTGGCGACCTCTCGGTGGCCCCGGACTCTCCTTTCAATTTCTATCTTCTGTCTCTACTACCGCAAATACAATCTTTGCCATATGCCATCTACGCATTGATTGCTGTCATTCCCCAGAGGAACAATGGAGATCTTTTTTTTTTATATTTGTCTCTATATATATTTGTTGGTGTCAGTGATCATTAATAACTTTTTTTAAATTTTCTATTGTTATTAGGCAACAAATACTAAAACAATAGAAAGTATTTACTCACAGCACTACGATTGGTAGCTTAAAGAATGCATACATATTTCTCCTTTATTTGAAATAAATCTATATAAGACTGTATATATTGCTTTTTTTGGAAGAGAAAAAGCCCGAGTTCGAGATCTTTTTTGAGAAATTTATAGCTCTTGCCACACGTGCCAACCTTTACCTAATGCGTATCTGTGTGTGTGTACAAATAGTTCCAGTGTGTTTAATGTACTGTCATGATTCATATAGTACTACGTCCTCGTAATTTATCCATCGGCTGTCAAACTTGCCACGTGGATAACCCCTTATCTGTCTTAATCCGTCCGCTGTGGCCACGGAGTAGAGTTTTCATGGGGGCCGGCAGCCGCTAGACATCGTCTGCATTTATGTCGTCTTATCTCTTCTTCTTCGCCTTCGCTTTCGTCTTCTTCTCTGCTCGTGTGCTTTTACACTGTAGCTGATAAGAACTGAAAGATGAGCGTCGGGTCCATGGGCCGACAACGCACTCTTTAAATATTGGTGGCGGCCATCAAGATTTTGCCAAGCATCGTCTTTACGCACCGTAACGTTGACAAGCAGATTTTTTTTTATTTTTTTGATCATAGTTGATGTCCAGATTGTTAAACTACTTGTTGGTTCCTCTCAGCATGTTAAGTCTTAAATTAGCATAGCCTTAAAAGGCTCAGCAATGATATTTATGTTATAATTATTTAACATATTTTTCAGGATATCGATGAAAATGCTGTAAAGTTGATTTCCAAATAATTATGGTTTTGATTGAGTTAAACTAGTAAATAGTTATTGATATGTATTTGTTCCTAAACACTTTGGTTCAGAGAACAATTCGGTTAATTTTGTGGTTCAGTAAAATCTGGAGCAAACACTTCCATGATTGGGATTTAAGTACAGCTAATTACATGCACAGAAAATAGTAATTCTGTTCCGGAATGTACATCCCACAATGATCTTATCCAAATAGGATTTCATCTGTTGTTTGTCTCAATTACTAAGTTCATCATTTTAGAATTAGCGGAATCATCTAATAGTTCGCACTTTGATAGCATTGTCCTTAAATCCGAAAATTTACTATCCCCAAACTACCCTCTGTTTTATAACAATTCGCAATCGATATGACATAGTCAGCCCGATTTGATGTTCACATAAAATACGTTGTTTTTTGCCGCAAATCACCGGCATCGTTTATCTGAAGCACCCAAGAAGTAAGCGGAAGTACACAGCATAAAGATGGATGAGTAACGATATAATAGCTTTACAGTATCTTTTGCATTTATTTTAGAAAACTATCAAGATAGGATTCTCTATTTTTAGATGCACCCTGTTGAAAAAAAAACTTTGCAAATTTATCAGTTTTAAATCTGTTTGCTGTTGCTTTCATGTTTTATTACCAATGTAATCATTAGAAACGTAACAATAATTAATTATACATTATGAATTAGTTAGTAATATAATATTTCTGGAAGAATTTTGACGAAATAATTCTGCAGATTTTTATCTTGTGAAAAATCTACTTTAATTCTAATAAATATGTAATCAACACGAATATTTTCAATTAAAAAAATGTAATTTAATGCAAAAAATATATTTTGTATATTTACTGTACGATATAGTCCTGATACTATATTATAATACTAACTGTTTTAAAAATAGTATACGATAATTTAAACGACTGCTTTCATGACAAAAGTAATGAAGTAAATGTCATTAGTTTATAAAATGACTTTGTTATAATCTTTTTATGCACGCATATGTAATTATAATGTATATGGCAGCAATTCAGTTTTCAATTATCACTGAAGTAGCGAGTCAACGTGGAGCGAGGCATTCCCATAATGCTTTGCATTCAAAGTGACGAGGGACACAATTATCTATATAACCCAACTGTCAGATTTACAAAGTTCGAAATAGGAAAGTGAATAGAATGTATGAAATCATAGGACATATAAGGGAACTTGACTACGTATTTTTGTTTGAAAATATTTAGCATAATTAATTTAAATACAACCAAATTTTGCAAAATCATTTAAATAATCTAGTCAGAATCTTCAATTAAAAAAAGTCATATGTTCAGTACGCAAAGTGTGAAAATCACGTCATTAGCGGCGATAGAATTTAAAAAAATGTCCATATGGATAGAAAAATACAAAAAATTGTATACATTCTATATATTGCTCACATGTTAAACGAATGTTAAGCGAGCACATGTATTTTCAACGCGAAATTTAGATAATTATTACCATTATGCACTTAATGGTCATTATTGACCGTTTACCTATTCGTATATATTAATAAGCTGATTAATAGGTTACTGTGGATTGAATTGATTTGCAAATTAAGGAAATCTTTGAATTTACTATCGAAGATAATTTTGGATTTATATTGAAATGTATAATCATCACCGCAAATTAGACTCATTTAAATTTTATGTAATTACTGATTTGCTCAGAATCATACAATTAAAATGCCACTACTTAATAAGTTAATATATGTATGTGTAATTAAATAACTATAAAATAGAAAGCAGAAGATTGCGTTGTTACATTGGAATGCGTTGTTGAGAGTGAACAGACCGTAAATACGTTCGGAATTATATATTATATCTTTATAATATAGCCAGTTCGCAAAACGTGGTAGATAGGGAACGCTATCCGTATATACATACACGCACAGTAGTTGCGTATGTATTAATGGATATTGTGTCACATTCAGCAATTAGTAAACTCGTATATGCGTCGCCTGTCCTCTAGCAACCGAAATTCGAAACTGTAATTTACTGGCCAACTGTGTTCAAGTTTTCCGGCAATATTTCACGTAGAATTACGCAACCGTACGATAACGCATACACCTATAATCGTATACATGATCACATTTTACGAATTATTGGTTTAGTTTTTCTTTTTGGTGAACAAAAATTGTTTTTAAAACATTTTTTTTCGTTACATTGCAATTGTTTTGCTTCTAAAAACATTTATAGTTAAATACATACATAGTTCTACAAATATTCACATATACGTATATGACTGAAATCCCGTTTATTTAAGATAAATTGATTGGTGATTAATATTTAGTTCGGTCACATTTTCCCAGGCGAAATATAATGATTTTATAGATTGTAAAATATATTATAAATATTCAAAAATAGTATTAGATGATATTATTGGAAGACTCATGACGTAAATATTTAATGTTATTTGCATAAAATGCTTCTTAATTATATGATTATTACAATACTAGATACATTTCATTTCCATTAAAATTATTAAGAATAGTAGAGATGTAGAGAATGAAAGTCATGGTATTTTTATCCATTCATTCATAATAAAATATGAATAGTACTGTTGTGTATATATAAAAGAGTAACGTGGGAATACGAGAATGATGACATGTTGCGGTGAGTTGCATCGGATGTCCTTTTGTAGCCGGATCCTCGATCTCGACTCGTACACAATGATATATTATCCTGCTCGAATGAGCACCACGCACCACTAATGAACGCACACATATTTAGAAATATAATATTTAAAATTTATTTTGCTTTAAATTTTAATTCTAATATATTTTCATTTGTAGAATAACGTAGAAACGAAATCGTTATGAAATTTGAAAAATGTATACCCTATTATTTTCAGAAAATATCGAATTTCATTGTTATATATTTAATTATGAAATCAATACAATTTAAAAATGAAACAGATGGTATATTATAAATTTTCTTGTACTTATATCATTCAAATTATCATTATTGGTTTAGTTGAAGAAAATATTTATTGAAACATATTAAAATTGGGAAAATTATTTTTTTTAAAATCTGTTCTTTGGCATTCTACGCAAGCAACTCAAATACGCCAAATTATTCCCCTTTGAACACTGAGACCACGTTATGTTGTTATCGCAAAACGTATCTAAGATAAATTGCAAAGAGTAATTAATTTTTGAGTTTATTAATTACTTCCTTTGATGTTCTTTTGAGTAATTAACGATGTTTTGATAAAGCAAAGGCCACGAGCTCATGATTAGGAACGATGCGAAAAATATGTAATTAATATTTTGTGAAATTCTATTAACGTTCATACCTTCTCATTAGAGAAATATTTTATTTTTGTTAGTTTTACAGTACATTTAATTCTAACTAAAAGTTAAATATTCACCATTTTACATAACATAAAGTTACAACATACATGCGATAATTGATTTGGAGATTATGTAATGTTTCCGCATTGTATTAATTGTATATTTTAAAATTAATGCAATGAATCATATAAAACTAAAACGCATTCTTAATTTATTGTCAAAAATGTCGTAAATGTGAAATGATCTAAATATGGCATGTTATCGCTGATAGCTGATAGATTAGTGTCGTTTCATTACTCGCCAGACATATTAAATAAATCTGAAATATCCTATCAATATTTCGAAAGAATTTTGTTCACAAGTTTTCATATTAGTTGAATCAATTTGCAATCGTCCAATTGGACAGAGATGGGGCATGAGAAGCTGAAGCGTACCGACAAATGAATCTAGCAGCGGACTGAGTCAGACGAAGCGAAGTTCCTGTGCAATTCTCCAAGGAAATAGCAAAGACGGTTGTCCACTGGTACACGGGTACAAATCTATGTCCTCCTCCACCGCGCCAGTTACAAATGGGGAGTTTGTGCCCAATCTGCACCGGTAGATCGTCCTTACCCGTAGAACAAATTACAGTTTGCGATGAGTTCGATATCCATCTCTCGGCACTGTCAAGATTTACTTCTAACTTTCAAACGTATCTCCTCTCAAGATATGAAAACCAGCATTTCCATCTTACTCGTACTACTTGCTTGGCTTACTGCGTCTGTCGCAGTTTACTATGATGAGCATGCGCAGCTAAGATAATTGTTAGTGTGCGCAAGGTGAAATATAACGCAATGTGTACATAAGTTGTTATTTAGCGCTAAATTACAGTAAATTGCGCACCGGAGATTGAAGACCGTTCTGAATTAATTCCATAAATAAGCGTCTGTTTATTCAAATTTCATATGGGATATATAGCATTAGTTTTATCTAGCTTTTTCTAAATTTCCGATACGAAACTTTCAATCATTTTAGTATGCATATCGAATAATTCGATATTCAATTTTGTTAGGTAAAAATATCTGCAGTGTCTTGCACTAAACTTTCTTATACGTATTTTGTGTAGATATCAGAGGTTCAGCAAAGGATTCATGAATAATTTTCAACAAATACAAGTTCAATTGTTTGATATATTTTATTCAGGTTGATGGCATAGATTACTTAAATGATTGAAAATAGCACATTCATTGTCAACAACTGATAGCCAACTTTAACACCTTGTATGACACCCTGTTTTAACTGAACAGTTCGGAACAATCTACTACATTATTCTCTCCTTTGTCAGTCCATGAGTTTATATAATATCATGGTGCGTCTTATCTTCCACAGAAAGTATATTCCGGCAACGCCCGTGAAATTTAAATATTATGTTAATAACTTTCGTAATTTATTCACTAAAATCGCAATTGGTTATTTGTAGATAGGTGTGTAGATAATCATAAGCACTTTACATTCATTTTCTATTTTGACTATTTTTCGCCATTCAACTATATCTTTACAAACATATTTCGTTTCATTGAAATTCTTCATCCACGCTCTTTTATTTTGCTTGTTCACAACATTTCCTTCACACAATTCATTATCAATCAAATTTATTCCCTTATTCCGAAGACGGTGTCGCTTTCTCGCATCATTTAAATTCCTAATTACTTGGGTTTATTTCGTTATTTTGTTAAACAATAGACAGACAGAGTTGATACGATTTACGTTATACTTATTCCACGTAGCTATAACATTAAGAAGATAAGAAAAAAATCAATACCGATTTCCTTGTAACCAGCATTAATTTTTAAAATAAATTCCGAACATTATTTGTGCGAAATATTAATATACTTTAAATTATTTTACTGTAAGTTTTATGTTTCATAATTATACCTTCAACCGTTTAAGCTGTAGAGCTCTCTCTCACATACACACACACACACAGACAGATGTCATTCCAAAAATATTGAGAATTGGTTCAGGGAAAATCAAAAGCTATATTCCGTTAAAATCTCAATTTCGAATTTTTTCATGATTACAAAACTTACTTGATTTGTGTAAGAAAATAAAAAATTGAACAACAGAAATTGACGTTAAAAATTCTTATGATATTGAATAATATTCTAATTACGTTTTCTTTAAATCAAGATCCCAAACAATCAAAATTGTGCCAGAATCTCAATACGTTCTATACCTTGTTAAACCCATTATAAACGGTTCCTTATCTCGACATTTAAAATTAAATACATTTTCGTCAGCACACGCGATATTGTATAATATTATAAGTTAAGTACTATTTCTATGTATATACTTTCTTTGAATAGTGCTAATTACGAGAAATATATCTTCATTAGTGCTTATATAGCCTGTGCTTGTGTGTGTAGAGCATGATTAATTGTCCGACATATACGAAACAATCTAACGCTAATTTGAATGGATGTCCAGTCGCAGATTCTAACAAGGACAGGATATAATGCCACAGTTCATTTCAATTTATATTGCCTACTTCTTCATCAAACGAATCGGATTTCACAGACTAGAATTCCTCCTAAACTCACAACTATTCCGCATACTGCTTTCTTCAAAAGAGGGTGTATTGGAATATAGCAATATATGTATGTGTTTAATAACAACACAAACGTCGTTTTAAAATACTTGATAGTAAACTATTACAGCAAAAACATTTTCACAAATAAAAAATTGTTTTTTAAACTTAACGAATAGAGTTTTATTAATAATTTTTTCGAAATATACCTATATGTATAGACTGATTTACATTTCATTTCATTTTTTTTTTGTTATGTAAATGAGTGATTTTTTAAAAAATATTTCAACATTTGTTGCTGTCCTCTACCAAGAATTTCTGTTTTATGTTCCAAAATAAGTATTTTAGAAATAAATAATATATTTTTTGCTGCAGGTGAGTTTTTCTTCGACATGACTTTGCATTCCATTAAGGTAATGTGTTTTTTTTTGTAAATCAAAAAAAATGTAAAATTAAACGAAAATTTGTCACGGTTATATTTTTAAATAAAATGTTTGAATATTCATTTTTGAGATTATTATTTGCATATTTTCATCTGAAAAAGTGATATATTCGAACAACCCCAAACTATTATGAAGGTTCATATAACTTATTTAGATAAATGAAAATTGTCATATATGAAATAAATTAATTTGGATTTATCGGTTTGGCATGTGCTAATAACAACCGCGTTTTATTTGTATCGCGCATATTCCCATGGAAGTGTCCTGTGAACGTCATTTATTTCCTAGATAACTTTCGTAGGTTACTGTGACACAGTTTTCCGTTTAGCAGTATGTCGTAGGTACTTAAGATCAGCGAAGGCTATAACGATAGCTTTGTTTTTATGAGTACGTCCCTTAAAAGTGTGAACTAATTGCCTACCCTTGTCAATGTAATGCTCGGCAAACATCTCTGGGCGCGGAAACCAGACATTGTACTTCCTCTTGCCGTAAATAATTCGGGAATTTGTACGTAATTTCAACTCACTTTGCTTTGCCTACGTCATTGTGTCGAACTCTCTGTCGTTCTTCTTGGTTCTGGCACATACATCGTATGCTGAAATCATTATGAATGGATTTTAGTTGTGAGCAAGTTCCCTCCTTTTCACATACTACACTAAAGTTATGGAATAGTTGAAACCGTCATCTCGAATGGGCGTATCCGGAAAACAGCGGGTTACTGGTATTTTGAATGCTCTCTTTAGATGCAACACAAACTGAGGGATGTTTTATCACTTAGATTATAGACTTGAGTACAGTCAAATTCATATTTCGTAAGTTATTATTCATAATAGAAAACAGGGTACAATGGTAGCTAGTCTAAGATCTAAAGATTATATTCTTAAAATGGTACTACATAATAGCATATGTTTCATTGTTATAGATAACATCCATAAAAATATAAAATATGTGTACATGATTTTAAAAATAATATTTCACTATTAAAATGATTGTGGATGTGTTTGCAACTTGATGAAACATTGTTAATTTAAACAAGGGTCACTAATCTTTAGTAAATTAATATAATTAGTTTAGAACTACATTTAAAAAAATTATTTACGAAGAGAAACAATTTTCAATTATATAATGAAGTTAACGAAAATTCGTGTTTTTTTGGATTAAATATAGAAGTTCAAAACTATATATCAACCATTACAAATTATCGTTCTAAAAAAGCTCGCAAGTTCAGCTTAATGGCTAGAATAAAGTTGATATTTTTATTTAGTTTGCTGCAATATTCGCACCATATACGAAAAATTATTAGTTCATTCCACAGCTAGCGTATAAAACGTTAAGTTCGGAACTATAAATATCTTTAATGATTTTCTGTGTAACAGTTGCAAATACACTTATAACCGTATATTCTTCCAGCAATTCCAAATTGGTATTATTACTACGAAGGCATTCTACTTTCAAGGGGGATAGCATTTTAAATCAAATCATCGTTCCAAAACAAATAGCACGCATGATTTACAATAGCACTGTTTTTTTGAAAACGAATTTTTTATATGCATTTAAGTTTTGTTTTTCAAATTTAATTTTTTTTTATTGTAACGCGACTACAAATTGGTTGGAGAAATGAAACATTAGTTTTTAACATAAACTCTATAATTTATTTATTTAATAAACTTATACACTTATTAAACTAATTTTTATTTATACACTATCCTATTTAACACGAATATTTACATAGATAACCCGTATTTCGTTCTAGTATTCTGACAAACCCCTTAGGCTCGTTACATTATCATTTGAGGATTACACGGTTTTGTAGCTTTCAAGGAAACATAAAAGAAATACAGTATTTGTCACTATATTTATCCAAGAATGAATTGGAGAAATATGACCAAACAGGATACTTGATTAAAGAGTTGTTCGATATTTAAACATGTCTTGAGTATGCTAAAAAGTTCTAATACACATGGAAGGAGATACTAAAATTCTCAATTAGGTTGAATGCTATTTAATAATATATATTATAAGAATAATGTAACTGCATTATTGCATTTTACCATTATTTTCAAACAAATTCCATTATGTAAATCTAAGTGTGCAAAAATTTAAAATATTCGCGTAACTATGCAATTATCCATTTGATAAGTACAGGAACTCACGTCAATTTTGTTAGGGATTCAGACAGGCAAGCAAACAAAACAAAACAAACCAGTTGCGAACTAGGACAGCAAAACAAGCTGGCAAATAAACAGAACACGTCTTAATAAAAAAGAATTGTGAACATGTGTGTGTTTGTATAAGTAGAAGTAGAAAAGAAGATAGAGGTGAGTTAGTTGAGTGAGGTTTTTACAGTGGCGTTACTACATTTCTTATGTATTGGAAATGATTCTGTTTCATCTATTTCCAAAAATTTCGAAGCTTAAAATGCATGAAGAATTATTAGGATATTTTTATACCAAGTTCACATACCAGTTTACATACGATTTATTTTTCACATTATAAATTTTGCATTTCATGTTTTTTTATCTACGCTAAATAAATTAATGAAAACGAGTATATCTTTACTCAATTAATAGGTGACTTATTTTTAAGAAGATAAACACCACCAACTATTATAAATAGAAGTGATATTAAGACAATTCATCACCCTTAGTGCATTTGGGTATCAAATATTTATTATTTTGCAATTCTTATTTCTCTTCTGACTTTCACGTCATGTGTATTTTTTATTCTCGATTGTGATATAAAAATGTTTTTATTTAATATTTACGAAGTATTGCTCGCTTTAGTGGTAAACCACATAACATTTGTTACTCTCGTAGATATTCCTAGTCAGTTTTCTCCCTATCCTATAAAAGAAAAAACGGTTTCTTTCGATCCACGCAGGCACGCTACTGTTTTCGAAGGATAGCGTGCGCGCGCTTATAGCATAGTGTTTGACTTGTATTCCCTGGCTGGGAAAATCCTCTTAGCGTTAGCGGTGTCCGCTGGCGTTCGCAACAAACGACCTACCAGTCAGGTCATTTATTCGAAGAGCCGGAGAGCTTTGCGTGTGCTGGCAGATGCTCTCTCCGGCTATGCACTGACGGACATCTCATTACTTACACGGAGTTGGTCGCCGGCAAACAGCACCTATCGCTTGCGATACCCTCCTTTGCTGTTCGACGTCGACCGAACCAACGATACCGTGAAACATACTGCTATATATACTAATTGTACTTACTACATTGCCGTATCTAGAGGGAGCGTTAAAAACAGCTTGATTGTATGGACGATATAATAAGAAGAAGGGTTTCTCCAACGAATCTAATTCTAGCATCGTTAGAGTCGGTCACGTTTTAGCCAAAACATATTTGTAAAGCTTGATTCACAGGATGTTATATTCCCTCCGAAAATATATTTTTATTGTCTCAGCAACCAATAAACAATCATATTTTCATTCTTAACTTTTAATTATAAATTTATGAATTTGTTTTTCGTAAATTTATACACTGCAAGATATAAATTTTGAATTGTACATACATATTTTTGAATAAAAAATAAGAATAGAGGAAGAAGTAACAGTGCAATACTTTATCAATTATTGACTGGTTAATATTTTCTTCGTCAGATCTTAGCATTACACAAATGTTATTCTATTTTATGAGCATTTGTATGTAGAATATATATTTAATTCATCTTCACTTAACAATAGAATTAGTTTTACATTTCACACCAAAATTTGTTTGTAAATCCAAATAAATACACTAATGTAGTACACATATTCACTTAGTCTTGCAGGTTCTCTCGGAGTTGAGCAGATTTAGAAAACAAGACAAGCGGTTGAACATGACGTCATGTTACGATGCGGCATGCTAATAGGATTTCGTAAAATGAGTTACTATGCAAGGAAAACGAATTTGCAATATAACAGAGCCTGTAAAGCGATACCCTAACTCCTATTTACAACCAATAGTAAAAAAAGTCACAGAAACAACCTTTTTAGGATATGTTAACCACATAAGCCGGCAGTATTCTGATTTATATTTCTTTTATATTCAGTCCATACCTTTTAGGTAGCCAAGATAATCTCTATTTTGTATAGTTATTTTTTCAGTATTTTTATTTCGCAATTGAGTTAAAAATGGGATACCAGAGCCCAATTTGAATTTGTGCATTGCATCCAGTCTTGCGTGGTATATTGCGTATACATACATACATAAAGTTTAAAAACATGTTCAAGTTAATTAATTGGTGTAATTTATAAATTCAGAGTTGGAACGTATTGAAAAGTTCGATAATTAATCTTATTCCATCACGTTACATTTAGTTCAAAGTCAGGGTGACTTTATTTAACCATCCAACAAAGAAAGCTAAAAGGATATCAGCAATCGTTGAAATTTTCAAATTGTCAACTTAAAATTTAACGCACGTAGCGAACGACTTGCGGCCAACTTTCTTCAGTTGTTTTAAACTTTTCCACACGAATTGGAGACAAGAATAGATAAAATGAGACAGAACAACGTAAAGAAGGAACAGTCTGAAATAAGAAGAATTGGTATAGAAGAAGAAGAAAAACTAAAACTCGAGGACACCCACTCAATATGTAATGGCGATTGGCCTGACTACTTGTGTTCGCCTCAGCGAAGTACAACCTGAATTCCGCCGTGGTTCGTTTGGAACTTTTTTCAAGTTGTCTGATGTGCATAATAGGAAAAAAAGAAAAAAAAAATCTATTTTTAGAATTTTTTTTATTACATTTTTTTAATTATCATTTTTCATTTATATTAATAATTATTACCATAAGAAAATGTTCCGCTAAGTTATAAATTTAAAATATTATTATAAGATTTTTGTAATTAAAGCTGTCGTATAGTGAATTTCGTATGTAGGACTAGGTATATGTGTAGCACTGGTTTCAAAATCTAAGCCAGTGATGAAGCTATCATGAAAGTTGCTATCTCCTTTAACAACTCAACGTTCTTTTTGCGAACTTTAACTTCGTATTTAACAACAAATAATACTTAAAAGTATACGATGCAGAGAAGAGTTGGAAAAAGGAAAACTGCAAACTAAATTGTATACGGTTGGGTTGTGTTGTTGGTTGCTTTGGGCTTTGCTACCAGTTTTGGTTCGAGAGAGGTTCTTGCGTAAATGGTTCGGGTGGCTGAAACCAGGCTATAGTACCCGTTGGCATACAAGCTCGGGCGTCGGGCCTGTTTGCTTGCTTTCGCTCCCTCGTTATCTCTCCACGGAGTCCGAAGTAAATGATCCATGGAGCGTCGGGACTGAGCTTTAATTATCTGTATTCATCGTGTCCCGTAACGGCACACGGTCTGACACCAACACTCTCCAGTGGCAACTCGTACGAGGCAGGTATACCCATGGCATATGCTCCAAACTTAATATTTTACAATGCTTAAACTATGAGTACATTCTATTTTCTAGTTTCAAAGCTATGCAACTACAATAATGCCTTAGTCCTATATGACTGAATATTGGATATGGAAGACAAACCAAAAAAGTAGTACTACTAGAATATTGGGACTAGTATATATCTATTGATATATTTAAAAGTCAAATGATTTCATGAGAAAGGAAATTGCCACATGATGAAAATGTCTGCATATATCGAAAGCATTTGATCATATTAATACGACAATAGAACCATTGGAGCACTTTAGCTTTATGAGGTTGCCAATTGAACTGAACATAGGCAATAAGTGATTTGCGCATGACCGTAATGGATAATTTAACTACCTATATAGCTCACCAATCTATCTGAAGCTAGGCATTTAAGTAACTTGCACTCAATAGGCAATAGCCTGAATTAGTCTCTACCTAACATACAAAACATGATAGTTAATGATCGACTATTATCTTACACAAACTTTGTTATCGTTGATGGTATTTACTAAGTCAGTTTGTAATAGGTATTATTTTATTAGTATATATATATATATATATATCTAGTATTATCCATCTAGAAATTTTATCTACAAGCTGACACTGACTTCTATTATCCCTGTATGCCTTTCGCTACTAAAGTCTGGGATTTTGATGTTAGCGGCCACTGTGTAATGCGTATTTCCCTCGTATCGTATTGATGTCACCCTACAGCTGCTCCTAGCGTGTTATTTCGCGTCATTAGTAGAGTATTTACACGTTGCCTATGGTTTTGTATGCTTAGTAGACTGTTTTGTGTACATCAAGTGAGTTTATCCTTTTTTCACAGTTACGACGCTTTTGTTGATGTCTATAAAAACATTCTATACCACCTATTAGTATTAAACGTGACAGAATACGAACATGTTTTTACTTTTACGTATCATTTGAAAGGGTCGTCGCGAATGCCAACTATATTTCATGTAAACTTGATTTAAATTAAAAATTGTTTATTCGTAAATTAATTACTAAATTTGTAAGTTGTAACAAAACTGCAAATAGATACATTTCTGAAGCTTTACACATCTAAGCTAAAAAGCGTAGAAATTTTTTTGTTTGTGTTCTTTAAATATAATTGTTTGCGTGTTTCAATTTAATTAAAATAAAAATAAAATCCTACTATATGATGTAATGTTCTTGAGTAAACTGTGTGTTGCTTTACTTCTCAATATAAACGTTGATGACGGGCTAAGCTGACGTAGCGTGCGCTTTGGTGTGGCAGATAAACAGTATGTTATGAGGGGGTGGGATTGGGCTGTATGTCTGTTGATCGTGTTCAGTCAGTTGACACAATGTATGCGCTTGTGTAACCTGTTGATATGCAATGCAACGATGACATGTGTACGAACGTATGTTGATTCAAATAATTTGAATAATTCAGTAAATATGGCCTGCGTAAATAAGCTTCGTACTGACGATAATCCTTAAATGATTATACACAAGATGGTGTAGTAAATAATGTGCTTTACATTTACAATATAAACTGCTTTCAAATTTGTCCCGTCTAACACATTTTCATAAAGCGATAGAAGAATTATTTTTGTGCATAATTATTGTTGAAAACAAATTTGTAATAAGTTTTAAATTAATATAAACTTTTAGGTGACAAAATACTAAATAGAGTTCTTTGCTATAATAACTTCCAACAGTTTTATAATAAGCGTTTAAACGTTTAAATAGTTCCAGAAAACTTCAAGCAATTCAATAGAAATGATTACTTATTCGTCATTGAATTTCTCGTAAAGAAAATACATATCATTATTCGACCATTGATTATAGAGGCAAACTAAACTCTTAAACTCTTAAATGCTACGTTTAGGTTCTTTTCCGTGCTCCTAATTGTTTTTGAAATACTAGCAAACTTTTTCTTTGGGCGGCATCTCAGGAAATCATTAAAGTATAACTGGTAATGGGACTTTTAAATTTATTGCTGATAAACTTTGTCTCAAATATTATAATCAACACTCAAAATTAAATCATGTCAATATTATAAAAGACTGTTGATTATATTTATATAAGTAGATTGAATAATCAGCAAGTATAATAGTTAAATCGGCATTAGCAAAATATTTGTTATGATTCATTAGAAGAAAATTAAATTGCTTTTCTTGCTTTTATATTTGGCTGGGGATTTTTTATTGTTATAAATATGAACAGTTGGAATAATAAAATTCATAAAAACGATTTCGTTATTTGGTATAGATTTTTTATGAAAGTTTATACGTAGTAATATTTCCTTTATCCTTCGTAAATGAAAAATGATAGTCTCGAGGATTATCTTGAAAGAGGCTTTTCTATTAATAAAGATCAAGGAAAAATAAATGAAAAACTGCTGTTTTCGACACTTGCCTCTAATTTAATATTAAAATTTAATTTAATAAAAGGGAAACAAAAGCTCTTTATATACGTGCGAACTCTGTATTATACTAATGGGCTGGCCAGCACTGTAAACATCACACACACACATATACATTCTTACCAGGAAAAAAAATCTAAGCGACAATCTGCTATCGTCATAACAGCGTCATTAGTTATTTGCCAGTCAACTTAAAAATGAAAAAGCCCCTGCATAAACACATACAAACTCAGTTCTTTTATGTCAATGTTCACGCCTAAATTTCGTTCAAAAATTCACCTTCACTGACACGTGTTTGTTCATCACCGACACCTGGCCTCATTTTTTAACAATTTTGGGATGAGAATCTCCTCTTTCTAAACCATCCTTTTCGCATATGTCCTCTTACCCTCGCCGCTACGCACAGTTCTTACGCTCATCCACGCGCTCCATATCGTCCTGATGTTTACATAAACGCAATACGGTGTGCAGGAGCACGAATGAATATGTTATCAAGCAACCATGGCTCTTTGCGTGTGTGCACTCATGTGCATGGATTTCTTTACCATAATTATACCAGCTATACAATTTTGCTCGCGTTTTATGTGGTTTTTATTATTTAACACATTTTATTTCATTTTCACTACGGCTTACATAAAATTATAATTAATTTTATCAATGACGCATAATTTGTCATTTATATTTGATATTATATATAGCTACATATATCGTGGTTCAAGCTATTCCGAGTAGCCTGTATATATATACATGCTAGAGATTATTTATAACCATATGAATATTTCGAAACAGAATAGAACAACTATTCACGAAACATTTCCCTTTGCTGTTAGCACCGTTTCTTTATTCTACATAGATTTACCCGATATTCTTTAGCCATTAGTTCGATGCTCGAAACTTTTTATCCACTTCTAGACCTCGCTGCAATCTGAAATTAGTTATACAAAATTTTACAGAGTAAGAAACTTTTATGTAACAAAAGATGCGCCTTATTAGAATCATACAGTTTTACATAAGCACAAAGATATATGTATGTATTTGAGATTTTAAAAACGGTTTTACGGGACAAAATCATTTAGATTTTATGTAAAAATGATGGATTCCTTCTTGTTACAATTTGTCATTTTAATTCGTTCTCAAAGAATATCTTATACTGTAACAGCTGCAATTGTAAAATATTTTTTAAATGAACTATTTGCAATTTTCTATTAATATAAATAAGCTTTGCCTACGTGAAATAGAACTATGTTTAGGTGTACTGAAATGTTGTCTATTTTCCAATATAATTGTATTTAGAAAAATTACAATCTCAGAACAAATTTTGAAAAATTTGGGTCATATGAGCCCCAATCGAAAAATATATTTACTTGATAATTTTCTTTTTAATTCTATCAAATTTTATCTAAATTGATTTCATAAGTATAATCTTGTTATTATATTTTAGAAACTCATTTAATTTAATTTCCCTCTTGTTACCTATAAGTTGCAGCTATTATTTGCATTATTCATACCGTATTATATTTCCCTGCCATTGGTATGCATGGTATGTATATATGTCAGGTTTGAATTATTGATTTATTTTAATTATGTGATTATAAAGTTATACGCGAAAACTAACTTGTATAATTATACAAAAAATATTAAATTTATCAAGCGAAAACATTTTACTACATTTAAATTGATTATTGAGCAGATTATTAGAAACACGGAATGTCATATTCATAGAAAATTACAATGAAGAAGATAAATTCGCATAATTTAACATTTGCTAAATAGAGCTCATTAATATCTATAGAAATTAATGGCTGTTTGATTTAATGAATGCCAATATTATATGATTTATGTGATATAAATCAAACTTTGGGTGTATTGAATAGGGCAGTTGATACGTTCAAAGAAGTTGGATCAGTAAACAATGGAAAGACATCTACTTGTTGCAAATCAATATGCGTTTCGGCTTCGTGGTTGCCGGATAGAGACACACGCCTATCATGGATTTGTTCCGAAATCAATTTTGTGACACAATACGCTTTCAGCGGATTACAGTTACATCAATTTTATCAATATACGCTTCGAAGAGTGTTAAACTGATTTGTCAAGATTTCGCGTGGTTTCAGAATCCCATTGCCTCGTGCTATCCATGCTCGGCATTCGTTTCGATATTTTCAATTACATTTTCAAACGTAAGTTTAACTAACACTCACAGCGGAATTAAAATTTATTTAAATGGTTTTTTTTCGTACAACCGTATCATCATGCTACCTAAGCGTAGGTGTGTCTAGCTTATTTAAATAAAACCTTGAAAACATCTAACATGCGTTTGGAATATATTGCAGCAGCAAAAATTAGCTTCACGCGATTCACAAAAATTGTACTTACGAGTATATAGCAGATTATGTAATGATTTCGCCATTTTTTTGATGGTAATTCTCGTAATTGTCATATAAATTTGCAGTGAATATCTTATATTGATTTTTATTTTTATTTCACGTAAATTGGAACAAAAATAATATGAAAATTATTGTTTTCTTTTAAATATCACGTAATCAATTACCATTTGCCTCCAGTCACGGTCTTTATAATAAAAATAATTTATCCATTTCATTATAAATATATATATATTTTTTTATGAAGCTTTAAAAATATACAATATACTTTTATGTAAATGCACATACGTAAATAAACATAAATTTTACAGTATTACAATTTGAAAGATAATATTTATATTATGCTACCGTATCCGTAGTGATCAATACAAAATTTCATGTTATTTCCGAAATACGTTTATGAATTGTGCAGAATACCCATATACAGGATAATAAAAGCGCGAACTATCATCGATACAGCAGCGGAACATCAGAAAAGGCGTTACTGAACATATATGCTGTTATTTTGACAATAACTTTTATTGGGGAAATATATAAACTAGTCTCCGAGGGCATATAAAACTGAAGTGGGTTGGTTTTTTTTTTGTACCGTGAATACACGAAGTATGTTGTATTGAAATGAATGTTATCAATATCACAGCTCGACCGCAAACTAAAATGACCGCCGTTCGTGTATGCAAGTCTCCGGGTCTCTTTGAAACTTTATCTACGCCCTGCATGTGCTGTCAAATACACGTTGTCCCCGCTACAGTACCTCTATAGCTTGGCAGAAAATCTAACCAGCAACTGCCACGATACGGGCATTTAGTTTTGTCCTTTTGACGTCGAAATTTTGTAAAGAAAAATCATAACATTGAATAGCCTGGTTCACGAAACGAATCATTAACCTACGTTATATATTTAGAAACGTTATTGGGTGCTTTTATTACTGGTAGAATAGAAACGGAATTTAAGGTAAAACGGAAAAGGAATGTGACTTCTATTGCGCGACCAATGTTACAAGGACAATTAGTAAATTTTTTTGCATGTCTGTATTTCTGTAAAATTCAACTGTCAATTACTTTTAAGTTACAGTTCTATAATAAATACAATTTTTATTTGCTTATATAAGTAATGTTTAATAATTTTTGTAAATTCAATAAAAATTTAATTAACAATTTAATGAAAATTATTTAAACATGATATATAATCAAAATATAGGCTTATTAAAGCACCCATAAGTTGAAATTTTGAAACATACTTTACAAAATATATAAAACCAAATGGTGGTAAATTTTATATATTTCTAACAAATAAACCTAGCATGGAAATCTAATTATATTTGATTGTCAAGTATGATGTTGTATACGAATTTTGTAGCTTGAAATGAATGAATCCATTATTTGTTTTAACTGAGATATGACTTTAACTAGCATCGGTGAAATTGAAGCTTGAAAAGGTTAAATGTAAATCGCATCTATACATTATTGTGGTCCTAGTTTCAACCGGTCGAAACTTGTATCCATCGACCGCGACTATATACATATAAATCGAAACGTACACAAAAGGATAGTGGTTTGGTTCCAGCGGTGCGGACATTCTACAAAAAGCTATATACGCGCGACGAATGCATTCACTGTGACATTCAGGATGTGGCACGCAGAGGATAAAACTCCGTTATAGAGTATAAAGGTGCGGTCCAGTGTCGGAAGAAGCGTATATCTGCTGTGTAGATGATTCAACGCTATGCGACGCGCATAGTTCCAGGCTATCAGTTACTGGATATTACTTGGCTCGTCTCCACTCGGCCTATTTTTCTGTAGTTATATACTCATTTCATTACACTTACATATTAACATATATAGAATTTATTGGATTCGTATATTATCTATGAAATTACATAAAATTACATTTCGTGCAGGATTAAAATTCACTTATCGTCACGTCTTCCCCCATAATTCGAGGGAAGACTCATTTCAAGCATTCCTACTCTGTTTCACCAATTAACTACACTTTTTCGTACCGCATATAACATTTAATCATAGTTATCAAATCTTTCATACCTACTATTTCATTCTGGTTGTTCCCGCACATTTAAATTAATTTGCAATATACAAATGTATACGTTTTGAAAATCAAAATCATTACTAATCTGGCAGATTATTCTGCTTTCTTATATGCAAAACATTTACTATCTCTATATTATTTTATTCTTATATATGTGTGTCTTTCCCAGGCAATTTTCATGCAAGCGTTATATACATATATATATATATATATATATATATATATATATATATATATATATATTTTACCTTAGATACAATCTATATTATTCCACATCACCGTATATTCACAAATAGAATTTGTGTATTGAAATGATGAAAGAAATACGAAACAAAGTTTTTATATTCTCTTTCACTACCGCTTCTTTTTTATGCCTCTTATTTTTTACGTGAATACATTTTTTGTCAGAAATGTTGCTGGAATGCAATATTTTATTTACAATGCATAGAAGTAGAATAACAATAAAATGAAAATTTTGTTAGATAAAACTGACGTATTATTCTAAGCATTTAAAAAAAGATAAAAAACATGTTTCTTAGTTGATGTATTATGGAGAACATATATAGTCCATATAGTCCATTAGATACAATAATTTACTTTCATCCAAAAGTCATTAAAAAACAACCATTAGTTCAGGCCTCAGGTATTAATTGCACGTTATAGTTCAATTGAAATAAATAGTTTCCATTTTGAGGTTTCGATGACCTATATAAATGAATATTATTTATTTGATAAACTTGATGAACGGTGCATAAATAAATTATAACTCTCAATAACAAATTAAAATTTAATATAATAATTTTATTTTCCGTATCATTAATAATTACAAAATTAAAACGTCCAAACATATTTTTCAAATATAAAACCAATCTATAATTTTGTTCATTAGTTTAAATAATGTTAAGCAAATTTTAAGCAAAAATATGTTTACAGTTGGTTGTTTTATTTTTTGTTCTACTATTTAACAACATTGGAAGAACTCATGCAAATGAAATTAAATGAAGAACTGCGAAGAGATATAATTAAGTTTAAAGAAATATGAAAGTGACAAATAGCAAAAATACCAGCGCGTTCTGAGTGCTGACGACTCGTGTCGTGTCTTCGTCGGTAGCATTATAAATTCACAATGCGGTCATTGTTCTGATGGTGAGTCGTTTGTGGACACACAGCGTCTAAAATAAAATTTGATGACAGACGTTTACAGCCGTGAAGGGTTCCAGGAACCCGATGGTACGGTGTGTCGCTACCAGGATAAGGAGCTGACAGTCCTGTAGACAATACACAGGGGGCCACGTGATTAATTGAGCTACATTCCATCACGTAAAAAGTAATCATTCATTCATTATTGTTGCCTAAATGAGTAGGAAAAAGTCGGACCATGAATCGAAGGAGATGAAACGTTAGAAACGAATCGTGGTGAAATCTATTGAATTTTAGTCATTTACTTTATGTTCGTCTTCATTTCTGATTCGTTCAGTTCAGTTCATAAAACTTCAAAACGTAGATGACTTTAAGATTGAGGCGATCATTTCTGGGTAATTAGCACAATTATACATTTAAAGAATCACCAAAGTAGTATACTCCCAGCAAATATGGTATTAAAAAATATTAGTTCAAAGAATGTATAAATTCACATCAATTTTTATTTAATATAATGTTAATCAAAAGTTGGTTTAACACATAATTATTGCTATTGTAATATGATATTTAAAATAACAGTTAGTAAAATTTAACGCATGTAGGAGAAAATAAAGCAGACTAAAGTAATACTAAATTTCCCTCCTCTTTTAATTCATGTACAACTACATAAGATTATCTTCTTTTATCAAGATTAATCATGTTCTAAAAGCCTGACTATGAATATGGTAAATATAGTTTTTGCGTAAAATTAAAAAAAAAACTCATCAATCACCTATGTATATTGAAATTGTATTTATATGATTTAATTTAATTTATTTTGATTCAAATCAAATTAAAATACATATTATTTTTAGCTTCGCATATGTTTAATCCGGATAAATTAATGTTATTTCGTATTTCCATTAAAAAGACCTTATAACAAATTGTTTTTATAATTTGATTTTATAAACACATTGAGCAGTGTGGAAAACATTCATTTAAACAAAAACCATAGTTGTGTTTAACCGATATCATATATTTAGCCCAATGTTATATTTATGTTTCGGTTAAAATCAACATCATGTATATTATATTCGAAAGGCCACACGTTGAATATAGATTGCTCGCGTCTGCAATAAACGTTTCACGCAACATTAGAGGCAAAAATGAAAAACCTTTAAGAATATATAGCTCCTTCGATTGAATTCTCATGACTTTTAAAACGTAAACAGTAGAATAATCAAATGTATATACATACAAACATCGCGACATTCATTCTAATATTGATAATTTTTTTCCAAGGATAATAAACTGCAATCCTGAAACAAAGCTGGCAATATCTGAAAATTCCTTAGCTAAAATAATAAATTGTAAAGTTTAACAAGTAATATTGGAACACTACTGCAAATAAACAACAACAAATGAAGGTCCATCTTACTGGTTATACAGCACGTTCTTTGTCTTCACTGGCGTATAATCGGTTTTGCCGTGCGAACTTTGACACCTAACAAATAACACAACACATCGTCGTTTCTTGTAGTAACTACAAAGAGAGATAGAAAGATATGAACGGTGGCGTTAACAGCCCTCATATAGCAACTAACGTGAAAAGAAAAATCTAGTTAGACCCATCTCCAACATATAGACAACACACATACCAATATCAAACACAAAACACCGTCAAAATTTCGCTAACAAAGCTTTTAGAATGTTAATAAAGTTAAAATTGCTAAATTATTTAATATAAAAAAAAGCTCCTAGATATCAGAACTAAAATAGTAATAATCTAAATTATGAACTATGAACATCAAGGTGTACACATGCGCAGAACTTTAGATAAAAACTGTTAGACAAGGGTAAAAAAGAGACAAAATACTCTAACAGTGACAAACGACTCTCACCCATAGAGTTGCCTTCTTCCTTCGTTCGTTTTTCCTTCTAGGATTTACAGTAAGACTCTGAAAAGAATCAATTTCGGAGGCGTCGAAGCCATTGTCTTCTTCCGGTGGGGTTCACGTGCGCACGCGAGTGGACAGTCGCTTCTTATACGCGCACGCCTTGCCGTACCCCGTGCGATGTAATCTAATCGTACATGCCTCATGCGTAGTCACCAGCGCTATTTCCGACGTATGCGAAAAGAAGTTGCAAAATTGGGCCGCCGGAAACGTGCATTTTTTGATACTTCTCGTTCAAGGTTTGGCCTGCTTCCTCCGTGTTACAGCGTATGGTGCATGATGCTACATTAACGAGAAACCCCAACAAATCAAACAGCTGCACGATTGTTATTTTATCTTAGCCAGCAATTCTCAAAATTTTCACAGGTTTTCTAAGATGATAAAATTTTTATAACAAGAGAAATTTTTAAGCTTATCCGCATAATATAGTTTAAGTAAAGATATAATATTGTTGAAATAAGTATGTAATAGATAATAAACACTAGCTAAAATTGCTATAATACGTCTTCTTAATCTTGCATAATATTAGAAATAGAGTCTTTTTTCAACAAGCTAAAGAAAAAATGAATGAAAGAATTTAGATCAGCGCAAGGAAGGAATTGGTTGGCGTGATAATACGACTTTCCAATTGGAACACTTCAGAAAAAGCTATGATATATGAACCATTTATTGTGTTCTTTCAAAGTAACAAATAGGAAAACCACAACGAAGGTGCTAATACAGGAGTACTGATTTGTTTCAGTCAGCGACATCCATCAAATAAAAAGTAGGAAGCTAACATATACTCATACAGACAATAAGTCAAACAGTGTATTCATATAATTGATTTGAGTGAAAATAAACATTATAATATTTACATAAATATTGTTATAAATATCAAATAAATCTACTATCTCAAATAAATATGAATATTACAATCCCCTACTTCAACATATCATACTTGTTTTAAAACATACTAGCTGGTTCAAATGAAGACAGATAAAATTTAATTTTGTTTACTTTTTCAATTGATCATGAACAATATACAAACAGTCATAAAGATCAAAGCTAAAATACATCACTACTATAGCAACTCGTTTGGCTGCCGGTATTTGCCTTCTCTTCCGTAAAATTAAACAACTTATTTAATTATGTAGTTAACTTTAGATATTACCTTTGAACATTGTAGACAAGACTCAGAAGTTGCTAAGATCATAAACATACGTCTATTTACCAATGCTGTAGACTATAGTACATACAGACTCTCCTATCTTTGTCTAATTCGAATAAGAAATGTCATTACGTTTCAAGACATTGAGCCTGTAGAAGTTCCATATTTGTTGTTTGTAGATCATTTTCGTTATTTGAGCAGTTTCTGTAAATATTTGTTTATATTTTAAATAAATACAAGACAACTCTGTAACTAAGTTTGCCATCAATTATTTTACTTTTGTTTGTGTTACAGTAGAAGTTTCTTGTATTCATCATTGTACACAGAGAATTATTATAAGAACGACAAAAATCCTCAAAAAAAAACCTCTACATAATTCAATGAAATATTCAATATTGTTGTAATGAATTTTATTCATACAAGTTTATACATTTGTATTGATCTTTGTTTATGTAAGATGCATTTCTTAAAGTACTTCAATATGTAGAGGTCTGCATGTGTGCTGGAATACGTGTGTTCCCGCTGGAGCAAACGCAGTGGTCGACGTAAGATAGTAACGTTTCTCGGTACCGAATAGAATCCCCGTGAGATGGTAGGCAAACATCATGGGAAACCTCGGAGGTCGTAAGCCGTACCGTATTACTCGGCCCCGAATGTGACTTGTTTGTAAACTTGTAATAGTCGAGAGTTTGTTTCTCTTTCTCGAGAACTGGTCCCGTGTTGCGTTAAAATGAAGATGAAATATTTAAATGTATCCTGGTACCAACGACACGATGTGTTGTAGGTGTGAAGCAGCTTGGGTTGAGTCTCATGTAGTCCACGCTACGGTCTGATGGCGATAGCCAACGCACACAGCAATGTTTCTAACGGAGCGTCGACGACGTTTTTCGAAATCATTTGCATTTATACGAGCGCAAAGTAGACGCGCAGAAATCGACGTCCTCGTGTTTTTGAACCCTTCGAAATTGCATAGATATGCTAAACTGACGTTGCACGGTATATATCGCAGAATGATGGGACCAGTTCCGTCTTTAGGAGTAGAAAACTAAGCGCTAGTTTCCGGTATATTTTACCTCGTTCCTTACAACAACGCAAAAATAACAACAAATTTGAGCAAAGCATATACATACTAAAATATTTTGTTAAACGCGGAATAACCATAATTAAGAATCGTTTGTATTAGATTTGAGGAATTTTCTTAATTTGAAATTAAACATATGAAACACCTACTGTTACCATATATTACGAATTGGTACAATTATATTTCGTTTTCACTATGCAATAATTATAGTATAATCGTGTAATCCTAGAATGCTGTAAATCCATTTCAGGCTTACATCGTTATACTTATAAATATCGGTACTATTACTTAATTAAAATATGTATTAGCCATATTTGTGAAATTCTTAAATAAATATTTTAATAGATTCGAAAGAAAATTAAATACAATTTGTTGTTAAGAGGATTTTAGTAAATTCAGTGTAATTATTATAAAAGAGTTGCCTTCACATCTTATTTAACAGTGTATTTTATTTTATGTTTTAAAAGTTGAATTTCAAAATGTAACACGTCCTAATTTGATTGCATTAACCCATCAATAGACATTCAATATCTTGTACTTTCAAAAATGATAACTTCATTAAATTATTATGGCCATTAGTGCATCGGGCCCCTAAAGACGGCACTGCTATCGCTCCCAAACTTTTGTCTGTCGTTATCTTCATTCGATGGTCTTGTGACCATAGTAAAGTTACCCATCAGACCTCGCAACAAGAAGACGATAACACAGCTTGTTTTGCATGGAAATGTTTAAGATTTTAATTAAACCGTTTGGAATGTTAACTTTTTATTTTCTTATGACCTACTTCACATAATTGTGAACAAACTTATTGAAATACTTGCCAAAGGACGTAAAGTACTTGTAAAATACAAAGTTTCTTCTAGCAAAAGAAATCTTTGCTGCAACAATTTTTATTTTAACGAATCAGTATTTAATTAACTTAAGTTTTATTTTAAGATATATACGTCTATATATACTAAACTCGAATCGCTATAACAATTCAAGGTGTATACTTGCTTATTTTTCATATTACTTTTGATATTTCATACTTTGAAAAATAAAAAAAAACACAAAAACACAAGTAAAACGTGTTTGATAATTGATAACAATTGGGGTTGTTGTTTTGGAATATTGGGAATTTCAAATGTAAAGGTCTATTTTTTGCCATTTTGTGAAATCGTGAATATTAGACATTTCAAATGTTAGAAATAAAACACATATGGTTAAAGCGGAACCAAGCAAAGGAAGTGAATTAAATTGATGAATGTGTGTGAGAGAAGGATGAACGAGGAAGTTGCCAAGTTCGGATGTCCGACTGTAAGATTTGTGGTACGTTATTGTTTTCATTCAACGGTTGGTTCCCACGTCCAATAACCACCTACTCGAGTAGTTGATGTCGAGTTTCACCACTGCCCTCAGCGGTCGAGAAACTAAAGCTGATGATAGTATAAATATGCTAATCGTTCGTATAACTTTACCATAAATGCTAAAATAATTTAATATTTGCACAATAAATAACTTTCTCTAAATTTAGATTAGACATTAAGTGAAAGACAAGTAAATATTTTCTAATATTGTCGTGTGTATGAATTTATATTGCATCTATTCAATAATCATTCGTTTATGTCATCACAGAAGAATTAGATGGATGTATCCATGAGCTTCGTAATGAGATTATTCAGTCATATACACACAGTTACCTTTCTGCGTATACGAAGCATGCAAATTGCGTATATGGAAATATATTCAAATCATGGGGGCTTATTAAATTACTAATTTTCGTTTCCTAGCAAAGCGTTTTAATTGTAAATGGCCTACCGTGTTTTTATGTTATTCAACGAAAGTTTGTTTTTCACATCATACATATATTATTACATTACATATTACTTGCTGTCCTTTTAAATTAAATTCCAAAAAAAGTAATTATATTTCAAAAAAACTAGCAACACTTGAAATTTCTAATTTTCCGAGAAATAGTTGTACTATTAGAAATATTAGTTTCACAAGAAATATATTATATTAAAAAATTATATCAAACACTTAGTGATGCTTATAAAAATTTGAAATACAATCTTAAACTACCAACCATAAACTACAAGACATTTACGGATTTTCAATAAGTCCACGTCGAGAAAGTATAAAATTTAACTTAGAAATAATTAACTTAACATGGAATGAGTATCATAAATATATGTATTACAATACAAAATATAGTCTATAAAATATACTACAGATTTTTTTGTTAAATATTTATTCAATTATGATAGTATGGGACGCAAATCGATAATAAAAAATAAAAATCAATATCTGCATTTGTAATTATATGGTTGAATCGTTTATAATATTATGTTGTCAGAGTCAATGACGTATGTTATAGGACTTACAAGACTACACACCACTAGTCAAAGAGTCTCAAAGCTTATCATTTTACGCGTGGCCGCACATTTAAAAAACTACAAAATACAAAATCCATATAAAACGATCAGCGGGCTACAAGAAAACCACCAAAAAGGTTTGGTTCAGTCGATGCAGTAATTCACACTCCAACTGTTTTTTTGTAATTCAAGCGCCTCCGGATAGAAAATTACCTTGAGCGGGAGACCCATACCGCCTCGGATTTAGTGTTGATCGTAAAATGGCGGCTCTAGACTCTATTCGACGTTACAGCACCCTATAAAACGTACAGAATGGGGATCAACTTAAAAGAGGGGACACTATTCTATCTAATGACAACTTCTCCTTGTGTCTGCCGCCCCTCTCTTTTGGCCAGCAATACCGCTACCGGACCACCAAACACGTCTGCCAATAAATATGATTCGAGCCAATTACTATCGTAAAGCTGTGAAGATATGTATTTTAGGATCATAGTGATGAAATGTCAACATCACTGGCGTGTGTAAAAGTTGTCGTAATACGCGTCAGTATATTTTATGTACTTTTTATGTCGTGAATGTAATGCTTTGGGTTAATACAACAGAACGGAATTTTATTTTTAAAAATAATAGTACTACACTAGAGCTTCGTTTCTTATGCGTTAAAATTGGTTTATAGTGAAAATTCAAACTTATACATGAATTTTTATAGTCTTTATATTAAATACCCTTAATAAACAATTTGTGCTTTAATTCAATTCTAACTTACGTTACACATTACGTTAGTGCATGCTTAATTGCGCTTTTTTAATCAAATATCCCCTGGTTAATATGATACGTTATTTATTCATATCTGGAATTGCAAGAATATACTTATTTTTTTTTAAATTGTTTAATTCCTTTTTATCACACATACCACACAGGAAAAACAAAATAATAAATAAAAATCCAACATACATCTAAAAAAGATAAATTGAGTAGATTAGTTAAACAATATTTAAACATGGAAATAAATAATGAAATGAATTGCAATTGTGTCACTTTTTCGTGAATAATTACAACTGGAGCCGAGTAAAGAATGTTTGATGGTAGATATTGCGCAAAATGAATTTACTGAACATTGGCTAATACCATAATCCTCTTATATCCGAAGCTCATTGTATTGTACCTGTACAGTTCCTGCATATTCTCTCTCTGCGAGAATCAACTAACAAATTGCTTAATTAAAAATCTCATTACAAATTTTGTTACCATATTACGTTTTATGATTGTAGCGTACCACCAACGGATTTCAACATAATCCAATACACCATCTTTAATACAAACGCTTTAACTTACCTAACATATACTAGCTTTTATACAGACGTTACTCTACTTATAACTAGCACCAGATTTAGGCCCTATCTTTTTCATTAACCCCAGTTAAATTTATTCTTTACTTATAATAAACAATACCCAAGGAAAT
Source organism: Nebria brevicollis (assembly GCA_944738965.1). NCBI lineage: Eukaryota > Metazoa > Arthropoda > Insecta > Coleoptera > Carabidae > Nebria > Nebria brevicollis. The sequence goes on along the minus strand of OX122901.1, from coordinate 13,877,152 downwards.
TGATATTTCTTATGGATAAATTACATTGCCTCCAGTTTAATCATTTAATTAATTAAAGAATACATTAAACTGATGTTGGTGAAATGTGTCCTAAACGAAATAAATAAATAATAGCAATTACAAAATTAATGGTTTGTTGCGGAGAATTAATTGTACATATACCTCTAATTACTATGGTGTTAAGATTTAAATGCACATCACTAAAATGTAACATATACATAAATTTAATTATAATGCAATGACTAAAATGTTATAGGATATACATACATACATATATGCCTACAATTTAACTTTTTGTATTTGTCATTTTTAGTTAGTGTACATATATTACGTAGATCGAAAATAAATCATAATCATTACAAATTTTACTTTACAACAATTGTTTGATAAATTAATTAATATCGGTGACAATAGTTGTTGTTGTGACTCTTTATATTAATTAAAAACGTCTAGGTAAGTGCAACCCGCTCCTCAGATGACTTAGTTGTGTAGTAGACTCGTTTATGTAGGAGTTCATTCATGCAGCAATAAATCTACCAACCAATTCCAAAAGCAATTATATAATTTGATTTTCTCTAATTGAATGTGAGATATTTTTTAGTGGTTATTGTATTTATACATATACAAATAATGCAGAGATACGTAATATGTAAATAAATATTGCAACCATTTTATATGTTTATATTAATATGTGTATGGCTATAATAAATATACTAATTTACTTATCCTCAACTATTTTGTTATGTTTACTTATTTTCTCGGTAAATTCGAGTTTCAGTTAAATTTTGGTCCAAATAATAGAAGGATTGCAAAGGATTAAAGCAAAGATTTGTACGTACTTGAGACATTCATCTGGTTCTTGGCTTGTAAGCAAAGACCGTTCTTTGTGTAATGAAAAACGTAATTTTATTTATTTATAACGATCTGCGTCATTATATGGCAATTAGGAAGAATTTCATTGGCTCTGTATTACATTTCACAGACACCTTAAATGCGTTCAAAATTAAATGAATTTCAATATTTCATATCTGCAATTCATTCATTTATACTCCACTTGAAAACGTTCGCAAAAATTCAGCGCAGAAATAACGACACTTAATATATACGATCGAGACTCAATGCAAATAAATTTCGGTTGGTTTAATGTACGCAGTTTGTCATAAGAAATGGGTGTTCAAAAGATTATTATGTTTTGTAATCGGGATATAAATCAGCGGATTAACCAACTTGGTCCCTCCTCAATTAGGGGAATAATTTCATACTTAGCAAAAAAAAGTACTACCCTCCTGTTTTTCGGAAATATTTCGTAACCAACCTTCGCAGTCTCGCACAATGAGCTCGTAAATTTCAAACGATTCACCAGAAAAAATAAATTAAAATTGCGCCAGTCAACCCCTTCTACTAAATCACAATGTTTAACTTGAAGCGAATAATAGGTATTTTTTTTCAATACGTTCTACTTAAACTTTAATTTGGCTACTATAGCAGAGAATATCTAATTTTTAAAGAAGCTATTCTTTAAACGATATTTCGAAATTAAAGTATGTATCACTTTGTATTTTCTTATCCAAATTAACAAGTAAGTATTGTCATCAAGAAAAAACTCAAGTTCTTAATTTAAACGGAAATACGTATTTTTTTGACCTTCCCTGAATCGAGTATGACTATTTTTGGAATGCGTTTGATTATTCAGGTTCAAAATCGAAATATATTTAACGGGACGAAGAAAGAAAATAATAATACATATTTTAATTCAATTTTGATTGCCGTACCTACTGAATAATTAGGCAAAAAATCTATTGATTAATTAGAAGTGAAATACTTCGCTAAATAAACTAAACGATTAATATTTTAGTAGAGTAGATCTCAAAAATAAGACATAGAAAGAGGGTAAATTACTAAATAATTTAAGGGAACCCACGTTTCGGAAGGTTCATATTTGAGCGGTTTTGGAGCGTTGTGAATAGTATATATTTTAGGAAGGTTTTTAAAACTATTTAAAAAAAATTATTTGAATATCACTCTTATCTAAACAAAATACAAATATATAAAGCCCAGAGCATGCCATTGCGGATATTTGTTGTTGTGTAAATGCTACTTTATTAATTAATAATACAGTTAAAATTATGCAGATTTTAAGTTATTTGTAATTATAGCAGCTAAGTATAATGTAATAAAATACACAAGGATTCTATATGTAGTACATATATTTATACAGCAAAAGATGCGTTTGTATTAATATTGGGTTTACTTGAATAGTAGATGAAAATCGATTAAGTTGCTAACAAAAAAACTTATAAACCATTTATGTGCTATTAAATGGCTTTGAACTTTGACGGCAATTGTACTAACTACGATGGAGTCCAATCGTATGTACTCATGGATATACTGTAAATCTGATTTTCAACTAATATCGTTATAAACAAACTAATAGATTCATGTTTGTTTAATTTTATATGCCATTTGGTCAATTTCTTGATGCAGAATCTAATTTTGGAGCATCCATTTGAGATTGTATAACGTTAATTAATTTCAAATAACAGGTGCAAGGCTACACACATTGCATTATCTGTCAGTATAGCTAAATTGCACGTATACATTTCCAATGTATTCATTGATCGGTACCGTTGTCCCCATCATGGTAACAGGGTAATGACAACTGTACATACACATATACGGAGACAAGCACACGGAAATGTAGGTTGGTATACGTGTTTGTTTGCAATACATGCGTATTCCGTATATATGTTTGTTATATGTATATAATGTATATTGCATACTATAATATATGCCCGAATATCCGATAATTTTGATTATCGTCACAAATTGTTGAGCCAGTGTTTGTGAAGTTGACTCAGCATCGCTAATTAATAGATAATTACTGATATGTTTTTGGGACTTTGAATTAATTACTTTATAAGACTGTTTTAAATAAAAACACTATTTCACTTACAAGCTATGAATTAGAATAATCAAAATAATAGCTAACATTGCATTCTGTGTTAACTGACAAAAAAATATATAAAATACGCTATTTTCAGTTATTGTTTTAAATGTACCATTATTCAAAATAAATAATAACGTATATTTGTGTTTTTTTTTTAATTATTTAATGCTTTGCTTGCATTTATTTATTTTATTCATATTAAATACTGTGCTTATTGCATTTAAATAATATATGAACAATAAAAACGTGTTTTTATAACAAAACATATATGTATGTGGTCATAAATGATTTTTTTGCGAAATTTTAGACTGTTTAATCTACTAACATGATTTATTTCCTGATGTGACGTCTCTATAAATATAGATTTATTGAAAACAGATTTTACAAAATTAAATAAAATTATGATAGCTCGTATTTTTTTGAATAATAATTAATTGAATATATTTTTTAACGAATGAATATAATCGATATCAATACTACTAGAAGCTTATTAATTTGTGAAGTAATGGCGAAACATTTTCTATTTCCCTTATATTATGCAATAGTTATGTTTCATGCGTTCTAAAGAAATTTTTAAATTACAGTTGCTCATGAGGTAAAATATATTTACAGAAATGTCGGTGCTGAAGAATTACTTAGATTACAAATAATCCCATAAACGAATTAATTAAAGCTGAGCATATTTTTTACTTCTACAAGCTTAAAATTAATTTCTTTTCACATAAAGCAAAGCATTCCAGTCTGTAGAGTTTTTGTGGCTGACATTAAAGAATTTTAATTGGCATTTTTGCGGCTCTATTTTGAAACGTGTGCGGCCGATGAAGTACCATATCCGTGCAAAATGCCCGAGCCTGTCAAGCCGTGACAATGTGATATTAAATTCGTGCAGTTAACAATATCCGTTGTGTTTATCTGGCCGTGTAAATCGTTTATTGTTATATTGTAACATAGTCATTGTTATTGTCTGGATGCGTATATCGAGAAACCAGTTTACCACGATACCATGTTGCCTCTGCTGTGATAGCTGATGTGCCTATTTTAAAGGTTTTTAATTGTGGAATATGCTGCGCTAAACCACCGACAGATGTGTTTATTATCGAGCGCTTTCGAAATTTAAATTCGTTTATAATTTAATCCCATGATGTGTGTTCGTTTTCAATGTTAATTTTACCACCATGAATACATTGATGATAAATATGTTTTGATTATAGAATCCTTTCCAACGAATAGGTTTTTGTCATATTGGCTCATATGTGTATGTTTAAAGAGGTTTGTTCTGTCATTCATTAGTTTAAATTTATACTATTGATAGTTCGATATGCCCAGTTATATAACGACATATAAAATGTTACATTAATGCAATGCTAATGGATTGCATATGTTTCAATATATTGTATGTATTAATAGCACATACTAAAAATAAAGATTATTGATTGATTTTACGGAATTAAAGATGATTGTGTCTATAGTTTTGTATTTACTATTGATTGCATGCATTGCACGAAATTGCATGTTCTAAAATAATGCAACTATAGCACTTAAATAATAATAAGTGAATTTACTATCATGCAGTTGAATCTTTTATTGATACTTTGTTTCTTATCTATGCAGTCTCAAAGTATTATAATAGGAAACAAATTATATGTCAAAATATATCATAAAGTAGTGAATTTTTTTCCGGTTTATTGTTATCGTATTTTATTGTAATATTCAGAGAGCCAGTAATTATTTACGGGATTCTGTTAGTAATGTAAATAATCTTAAGAGATGCGTCTTTTGTTGTGTCAATTGCAGAAATTACATAAATTATCAATTAAGGAATATTTCAATTAAGTGAATCTCGTGCATGAAAGTTAAAAGAGATATAATTACAAAATTTCTGGTATAACGCTTGTACTCAAGCGCGCTGCTGTCTGAGATATTTTTGCTGTATTCCTTGTTACAAATTTAATTATCGTAACCAAGTAAGTTAATTATGGGCATATCCTTAGGGCATATTCGACTCGATGTATACTTTATTCCAGCATCTATGCAACGATTTCAATATTTCAACGACTTATACCCATGCGACTTCTCGTAGTGCCTTGATTGGCAACTAGGTTTCGTGCCTTTAAGTTTTAATGGTTTAACTTTACTTAGAATTACAAAGCGAAGCAAAGCCGATATTTCTTCATGAAATAGTGTTTGATTAAATAGGATAATAGCATAGAAGGTCAAACTCGTTAATTGTGGACTTATTTCTGCGCGAATGTGTAGATAATTGGCGTGTTTTGAACACTCGTATACGAAGTAATAAGTAGGTATTGCATTCAGTTAAATGCCGTATACAATTTTGTTGAAAACAGGATTTGGATATTAGGTATATCTGGATTACATCTACAGATAGTTTGTTAATTTCGAATTAATTAATATTAGTTTCAATAGGGATAAAATTATTGTATGTGTACATGAAATTTGATAAAAGCTAAAAACTATTTAATGTAAATAATAAATAGTATTTGATAAATAATTGAAAAATTATTACTGGTTTATGATCATAAGTATGAATTTAAGATTGTTTCTCACATAAAATTAACGTGAACTTAAAATATTTAAAATACGTATATCATCATAAAAATTCTAGCTCAAAGTAAATACGCAGCTTCTCATATATTTTATTGAAAGACTTTTCTGTTATTTCAAGAAGTTTATAAAATAAGTTACAAAGTTAACTGAAGCTTTAGCAAATAGAAATGCGTTAATATTCGCAGGAAAATATTTTACTTTACAATTTCCTTATTTAACACATTTCTAAAAATAATTTGACAACATAATGAGGAATAATGCAATTTCACAGTGTAATGCGCAAACGTCCAACACCGAAGAAGAGTGACGAAAATTCGAAACTTTTTAAGGCATTTGAGCAAAAACCGTGCCATCTGACTTCCTGTGCAGCATCATGTTAAGTAAACCGTAATATTTATTTTACGAGAAATTATAATTCTGAAGTAGGTAACGAGATTGACGATAAACGTTGGAAACTGCCTTGTATTTCAATAAAAAATATTTTCAAAACGAAGTTTTAAAATAAACATCCTCTTATTTATCCAGTTAAATAAAGTAGAAAGCAAACGATAATTACATTTTCTTTTTGAATTTTTAAAAAATATACTAAAATGTATTGACTAAAAAATAATAATTTTTTAGTTATGTATTGCAAATTTTAAATGTATAAGGCAAAATTAATTAAAATTGTAATTTTTATAAATATGCATTAATACTAGCAACATCAAACATTTATTTATTAATGATTTATGCACTACATATCGAATAGAATTTCAATTATTATTACATATTACATTACTAATATCTATATTGTAAATTTAGCTTAAATATTAGTTCAGTTGGCTAGTAAAAATTCATTCTAGTCTATGCCGGAAATTATATTAGGTATTTCAAATAAATAGACAAACATAGAGGTAAATAAATGATTCAAATCATAAACTTATTTGGGCTGGTTTATAAGTGAAAACGAAAATAGTTAAATCGGTAAAATGATAATATATGTGAATAATGGTATACTTATATCACACAATTTGGAAAATAATAGATTAAACAAAACAACTTTCCAAAAATAATTCTAAGAATGATTGATATGGCACAGAATTACAAAAAAACCGTATCTAATTGAAAGGATTAAAAGTATAACGGATCGTAGAAAATGGCTAGAAAGTAAGCTGACAGCCATTTGTGACCATTGCACGCGTAGTAAACGCACTTTATACTATGCGTCTTGAGGTTTAGTGCAAATGTGTCACGCGCGTACGTGACCGGGGCTCTGGGACCTTTACAATGCCTATTTCGACAACTGTCAACCGCCCTCTCTGTCCGCCAATATACGCATTTTCTCCTTCACGACGTCATGCAACTGCTACGACATTTCTTCACCCTATGGACGGGTCGGAAACTGCTCTCGTAAGACCACTTAACCGCAATTAGAATTCATAAGGCCATCTATCTGCCTCGTCTGGATGCTTAACGCGTTTTACGGTGAGATTATTTAAAATGCGGCTCTGGTAGGAAGACGAAACAAAAAAAGAAGGCGGGATTTAGACGATTGTGTGCCATAAACTACTTTAGTACTCTACAATGAAAAAAAACGATTTTTTTTTATGTGCGCGTATTTAAAACAATTTAAGTGGATGAAGAAGCTAATGAAATTTAATTCGTGTTTTTATATTTGATTGAACACGGACTTTACTTTCGCATGACTTATTAAATTTCTTTAAAAAAAATGGTTAATTAGCAATTATATATTTAGTAGATAATTACACTAAAATAATATATATCTTCGCAAATGTATTTGTTATATTTTATCAAATTAAATATTTTCAATAATAGTTATTTGGTTTTATGATATTTTTCCAAATTTCGATAGCTTACATGAACCGAATTTAATATTAAGTGCAAAATTAATACCGTAGAATTGAAGTTAATTCACCTATCTCTTCTGAGAACTCAATAAAGTGTTTAATGAAATAAAAACTAATAATACTTCTATTTCAATATGTTTCAATTTTACTGAACAACAAGCATATTACGGGGATGCTCGTTAATAACAAATTATTAAACGATTTCCGCTTCTCATACGAGTGAGCGCATCCTGTTTGCCACTCATGTTCAGAGCATCTGAAGTGGCAACTAGTCAATCTAGTGAAAAGAAAGAATAGTGGAAACCAACTACTAAAGCACTAAGGAGTGCAGAAACAATAAGGCTTGTGCCAAGCGAACTGTGCAACAATATCTTTATGTGTTGTAAAAGGAAGAGAATGGTCGAACGAACGCCTAACAAAGTAACAGGTACAGAGAACAATTAAGCGAAACGAATTATTGGTTCGTTGTACCAGGACATGGCTAGCACTGCAGTGTTACATTAAAAGTACTGCAGATCAAACGGTAAGTGTTAATTTGGTGAGCAGCACTATAACAGATGTGTGTAAATGAATTTTCAGCAAAAAACTACTCTATTCGTTTCATGTTGCTGACATTTTATAAATTAGAAATACTTTATACACTATGCGAAATATATCAAATATAAATAATGGTTTCATGATATAAAAACGTGTTTTCTGAATAAATAATTTTAACAGGACGGATTATATTATAAAGAATTTAGATAAATTATTAGAAAATACGATTACCTAAAGTTAGTCCTTGCGCGAGATTAACTATTTCTCCCGTAGGTGCACATAAAAAAATTTGTGTGTTTCATAATAAGTCCAAAGTTTAATTAACGATGATTTTATTCTCCTCCTGTACTAAATAAATATATCGTCATATAATTAATATAAGCGAGTGTGTGTGTACATCATATCAGCTGAATCAGGCCCATCCCAATAGTAAAGCAATATATACGGGTAGACATGATGGTGGTCTGGTCTGTACAGGCGCACTGTTTGCACAATCTCGCTTTTCACTTTGAACGGATGGATCGCCCCGTTTGCTATTTTATCAGTTCATTTGTGTCGCTTCCGATTTGTTTGTTTTGTATTCACTGTTTCCATCATCAACAACGAGCGATTCGCACCATTGTTATCATGTAGTGTTTTGCATGTTGTTGTCGCGTTACAAAACCATTGGTCGTCCTCTCACCGTTTTCCAATGTTATGGCTAAATGATTCGATCGGCAAACGGTGTGCTTCGTGATATAATTGTTTTTGAAATCGCGAACCAACTTTTCATAACGCTTCGACCGCATACGCATACACGCAGCAATGCCACAAAAGAACATTCGTAATTGGTGGGCACGTATTTATTGATCACAGAGTTTTAAAATTATCACCACGTTCTGTTGTTTGGAGCCTGATATGAAATTGTGTTGCAATTTTAACTTTTTTTTTATTTTTGTTCATGTAGTGGTGTTTGAACTTACGTACGATAAATTTTGAAAAGCATTTTGTTTTATGTTTTTATAACAAAGTCCGCTTTAATTAATGCTTTTTCGTTGTCAGTTATGTTAAAAATCTAACTTATATGTGCGTTTGACATGTAGCTTTCCCATGCTGTCAAGCCTAGATTGACATAACTAACAATTTCATGTCGAAGTTTTTATACGTGTATTTCAAGTTATTCTCGATTTGATTGATCGTATTTCAATGAAAATTGATGTGTCATAAAAGTTCTTGTCAGATTTGTACACGTATTGTAATGGCATTTTCCAACAATAACTTGGAATATATGCTGCAAAGTTTGATAAAAACCAAGCAATTTGTAGATGAGAAATTGAAGTTTCCGACATACAGAACCGCAGAATCTAACACAAATAATAGAGTTTTATTTAATGATTGTAGAAATAGGTGGCACAAATAATCCTAACTCAGAGAATGTGAAATGAACAGTTTTTAAAAACTTGAGATTGAGATTTTTAAACTAGAGTAATTATGAATGATATTCTAACTGAATTTAGAAGAGAACTTTAGTTTAAAATTAGAAAAACATTGTAAAAATGAGAACAAATAAATGAAATAGTATTTTTGTAACTGATAAATGACCTTATTGTATCCGTATCACCATTATTATCATCATCATAAAAAGAATTTGGTACGTAAGAAAAAGAAGAAAAAGTTACAAATGGTCGTCTGACCAACGAACAACCATTCCTTCTGAACAAACAACACAGTAATTAAAGACGTCGTTTATTTTATTTTTGTGCTGCTTTTCTGTCAAAAATAAGTTGATATGAAGTGTCATTATCATTTAATTACATAGAACAAAATAAAACACACTTGTAGTTCACTGGCAATAATTAAATAGCTATTTCTATAGGAGCGAAAGAGCGATTATTTTTTTATAAAAACAAAATTGTTTGATAGTGCCTTGAATAAAAATATTGATCTGGTTAATGAAGATTTAATTCCAATTGTTTTACTTGTACTTGTTTACCAAAGTATTTTCATAGCTCAATTCTTGAAAAAAATGTAACAAACACAAATATTGTCGAATAAACTTAATACATTAGTTTGTCGAAATGTTATATTTCTAAAGATATTAAATTATTATTTTTAAAGTTGTATTATTTGAATTTTATGCACATTTGTATCGATTTTTTCTTGATATTTATTACATAATTATCAAACACAAAATAAGAGCTTTCATATATATTATACTATCCATTCCATATATTTCGCAAGTATGTCAAACTTCTGAACAGATATTTTGATAGCATCTAGTTATATATATTATTTCGTGGTACAATCATAAATAGAAGAACATCTTCTGTTTATGATTTTCGTCGCGATACAGGATGCGTGTGCCGCAGTTTGTGCGGCACTGATCTAATCTAAGCAATCTAACAGGAAATTGGGATTGGAGTTTTGTTGACATACCGCTGGAAGAGAGCAGAGGTAGGTTTCATTATGTAGTGTGTTCAACTTTCTTTCTCTGTCCCACTCTTTATCACTGTCTTTGTGTCTGTGTTCGTGATAATTGCGCCGCGCGCGCGTAACTTCTTTGTGTTTCAACAATTGCCTCGTCCCAACTCTGCACTTCGACGTAAACGGCATAGTAGTGCGTTTGTCTATCTGCGTCTTCACTGTACACACTTTAAACGTTGTTGGCGTTGTTCTTCTTGCTGAGTTTGCGGTTCTGTTTTCGTCGAATATTCTCGCAAGCTACAATATTACTCCAAATCTGTCTAAAGAAATTTCGGGATTCGTATTATTACCAGTAATACTTAATCCTTCGACTAAAGCTACCACGAAAAAAAATAATACTTTTTTGATGTTGAAAGGTTTTATAACACGGATATAAAACATCTGCAGTGTCATGCACCGAACTTTCTTATACGCTTTTGGGTTAAATCACATCCTATACTCATTATTTTTCAAATTTATAATATTTGTTCTAACCTTTGGAACACTTTTACACTAAATATATTTCTTTGCATAAATATAAAATGTCAAACATCAAATTATTTAAGTCTTTTTTGTTTTTTTTTGATAAATAAATTTCAAATAAAAGTTGTACAAAATGCTGATATCTATAATTTTTATTGTATCAATTTTTCTGTAACTCCATCCCTTTTTGAGTAATTGCAGGAACTGCAAAACATGACTAGAGTAAACATGCACTTCCGGTCGGAATATTGATTTCAAAAATAAAAGGTTTTTTTGCCAGGAACATACAAATCTTAAGTTTAAAACACACACACACAGACGGACGGACGTCATTCCAAAAATAGTTGGGATCGATTCAGGGAAGGTCAAAACGTATATTTCCGTTAAAATCTCGAGATCGAAATTTTTCATGATTACAATACTTACTTATACTACGTATAAGAAAGTAAAATTACTCAGATTGTATTGTGTTACATCAATATTATTACAGTTGTTTTACAACGGTACTGTTTCATCTTTAGTTGAAGAATCTTAGTTACTTACACTACTCGTTAACATGCTTGTGAGCTCGTATGAGTTATGTATGACTGATGGAGAAAACATATATTAGCGTTTGTAATTACTTTCATGTAGCATCAGCATATTTACGAACGTATTTGCATGTCATTATGTATGTTCAGTATTAATTAATCTTGCTTCGGGCTTTTTTTTTTCATTTTTCGGGCTTGGTAGATTGCACCAACCTGACTTCCTATCTTCGTAACGGTCTGTAAATATAACTCGGAGTGTGAGGGCTGCTTGTTTGCGTATAATTGCGAACGAAATTTCCAGACCGTAAATTGGCCTTTGAGTATTACGCTTCGTTTACTTAGTTTTTTTTATTCGTTACCTTATAGCTACGGTTTTTTTTATATTTTATTTCATCTTCAGAATTAATTGAATAATTATTCGCAGATTAATCCTTAGAGTAGCTTTAGTATCTGCCATTTGTAAAACAACTACCACATTGCATGATACCATACCGAGTAGGTACACATTTTATTTTTGTGCAAAGTATATACAAATTTCAAATTTAAAGGATCATAAATATAGGACTAGAATTTTTGATTGTAGATGTCATTTCAAAATTAATTAATAATACACCACTTTAGGAATTAAAACAATTGAAACTTTTCTTCACAATTTATTAAAAAGAACGAGATGTACATTTCGGCTACCAAGTAGCCATCGTCAGTCGTACAAACAGTACACCACTTATTTATTATTTCGTATAAGAAAGTTAATATCTGTATATTAGAGTCATGAAAAAATTATTGTTAACTTTAATTGATACATTGAATAGAAACACTGGTAAATAGTTGCATTTTCTAACTAAACTGTCAACTAAATAAGGTCTAGTTGGTAATTGCTGCATTTTCTTCTATCTGATATGACCATTTGTATTTTGTCAGAAAATATTACTTTATCTTTTCGAATAAAAATCATATTTGCCTTTATACGTAATTTTCCTGGCGAGTATAAATAAATGCTTACAAACAAGCCATGTTTATTTTCACTACCCTACCACTGTTTGGTATTTAATTAATAAAGTTTTTCATCACTTTTTGATTTTAGTGTTATAATACATTAAACATGTAAATATTTGAAAATTTGTTTAATTTACCTTTTTATTATGGACATGAAACTTAAAAATTGAAAGAATGCATTCATGGTAATTTAATTTGTAAACGAAATTGCAATGCGTGTGAAGAAATATGGAACGATATCCTGCAATATAATAATGTATTCTAGCAAATTTTACATCGAGCATGATTCTGTTTGTAAGAGACAGATAAACGAACCGGTATTCTAATACAGAAATGCAACATGCGGTAATATTTAAATTTTGTCGGTGTACTTTGACGTGAAAAATCATAGCGCGACGTTGTAGAAAAGCATACCTACCTACTCAAATGTTTGAACGATATAAGTAAAAATAAATTCCGTTGATTGACGTAACATTCCTGTACAAATATAAAAGAATTTTCAACGGGCGTTTGCGTTCTACCAATCGTTGCTTGCATGAGAAGAATCCTGAAATGCTACTGAGCGCTACAAGCAAACGGTAATGTGATTCTATATTCCTCGCTCGACTATTCGCATTCATGTGACAAAAGACGCTTGAAGACGTGTAAGCGACCACACAAAGGGCTCAAAGAATCTCCATTCCCTATTACCAAACAAATTTTCACATCGATATTTGCTTGATATTCGCATAGTGAAATTGTCTCTTGATATTTTAAAACCCTTTTTTTTTTGGTTTTCTTTTTATATTGATCTATATTTATTACACAAACTAAACTGATTGGCATGTTTTGGTGAACAGTTTATTTGTTGCTTCGTTTATTTGTATGCGTATGTTTTATATCAGGTGCTAAAACTGTACAACGGTCAAATGATGTCCAAAAGATCGCATTTGTGCACTAAACACATCCTTGTGAAAAGTAACTAAATAAAATACGGACTTTTTCACATTAAAAGGCTTTTAACCTAGCGATAACATCGCGTAACGAGTTAACTTCAGGATAAAATTACGGTTTCTGTTCTCTACTTCTTTATCGTAAACCGTCTGTGTTCTCACTGAATGTCCTCGAAGATTCACACGATACCACATTATCGCAACGAACTTCCACCAACTACGTAATTACCAAGAGAAACAACATACAAAAAAGAAGTAGTCAAGTAACAGTCGTTAAAACGTACTTCGTCTCGTGTGATGCATCACATGATTTTCTATAAAAAGGTATCTACATACACCTACTTGAATTCACATATAGTACTTACGTAATTTTTATAAGTTAAATGAATTTTATTTTCAATTTTATTATTTATAAAATATTTAACATGAACAATAACATCAAAATTCTATGATTTCAAACAATATTGATTTATTTATAATACGGAATGTGTTAGTTTTGAAACTATAATTAGAGTAGCCTTTCTAATAAATGTTGTATTTTGATATTTTGAAATGAATTGTATTCAATGTGCTATATTTTTTTTTGGTCATTTACCACATAATGGGAATTATAGTGATTCTGTATAATTCAGTAATGCAATAAATATGGTAACAAAATTGAAAACGATCTTCACGTAATTATTAGATCGCAGGATGTGCGGTAATGCCATAGGTAGTAAATCGTGAAATCTTGAAGGTACAAAACCTATCCTCATCTTATTTGAACAGGTGTAATCAAGCAGACAACTGTGCAATTTCGCCTCGCTAATGGAACAACGCGAATAGTAGAGTAGGACATGCATGCAACAAAGTTCGCGCAAGTTTCATTACCGTTATATGCAGCAGATACTGCGGACGTAAGCGTCTTATTGAAGTCGGCTACGTAGTGGATGGTATGCACAATTCCTCGCTAGAATTTCAACATTAGATTTCGCTATAGTTGTAACACTTTCCATCCGATGAACACGCACGATATAATGTTCACATTAGCCTACATTTGCATTTTGGTAAATGCTTCAAAATTTCTGTTGCATTCATGAACCATTATGATTAGAGGAAGGCCAATCAGTTTGCCGAATTATTATAGTATGAAGATGATATCTTAAATTTGATTAACAGGCATTATTTAATTCACAGAAATAAATCTATATTCCGAATCAACTAAAGTTAGAATTGCAAGTAATTATAAAATTATAGTAACTCCATATTATGAATTATATATCAAATATATACTGCCTAAAGATGTAGGAAGCCTTCTGTTTTTATCTCTTGTAACCAAGTAATGATAGTAGATTAACCAAAAGGTAGAAAAACTACTTCCAAACTTTTAATGTAACAGGTATACTTTCATCAGCAATGAGAACAAAAGTGTAAAAAAACACGAAGCTTAAGTTATAAAATATTCAAAAATCCTCGTTACAAAGTAGCTCTTTAAGCGAGTAACGCCGTTGGTTTTTTCAAGCTCTTCATGCGGTAGTAGATACTCCTTTTTTCTTAACCAAAGTTGCAACGTAGTTTCAAAAGAGTGGCGCGCGCATACACGAAAATTTCCACGTGGTATATTCAGCTCCGGACATTAAAATGTAATTCGATTTTGAATGAATGGAACCGATTTTCCTAGTGACTGATCATCGGTTACGGAGGGCGTCGTAATCAGAACGGCAAACGTTCATGAATTAACGAATTTATGTCCTCATTAGCCACCGACTGGATTTGCACAATCTCGAAAGCGACGTTTTCAGACCGCTGTGCTGGTGTACCAGTTATAGAGATACCTAAGTTGATATCGAAAAGTGGCATGATGGGACAAAGGCAGAAAATGGCACATATAAATCAAAAGACAAAAAAAGGTTATAAATCATTTTCATGTTTTTTTTCATGCTTGAGTATTACTTTCAGAAAAACCATCATTATTAAATTTATGTATTCACAATTTAGTGAACTATTAATATTTTAAATTTATTTAAGTTATTAGTTCACGATACGTCTTTTTTAGCTCGGTGTTCAAAAATATATAAAACTTCAAAGTAAGTTGTCAGTCGCTCGTAAGATCAAATTTGTCTCTCCTTCTTGTCTGAAGATACTAATCGGATTGATATCAAATTTGGTAAACATAATAAATATATAAGCAATATTCGTGCAGTTCTCATTTTATATCTCCTTGGTATTTTATCTTCAGTTATTTAAAAAAATAAGAAAAAACTTCAAATATTGACATTAAAATTATTTTGAAAGTATCAAAACAACTAAAAATCTAATATTTTTTCAAAATAAATTAATGATTACTTAAACATTGATGATATATTATTAACATCTATTTGCGAATTTCTGAAGAATGATAAATAAAACGCTAGTGATATTTATGATTATAGAATATGTCTTCTTTATTTATACAGACCTTCAAACATTTACATATCATTATAAATCACTGTTATATTTAAAGAACTTTCTGTTTTCCGCTAGTGAAAATGTCGCATAAAGGTGTATTATTATTATTGGTATTTATTATCGTGGGATAAAAATAAAATCAAAAGAATTTTACTAGTTTAATATAAATGTCTTATCCTTGTCTATTACAAATACATTTCAAAATATTTGTATCTACAGAAATAAAAAACTAACATTTCCTTGAAATTAAAAATAATTTTAATTTTATTACGGGATAAATCTTTTTGTTGGCAGTTATTCTGTGCAATATTCATCAGTTTTTGTTTGTCAAGTTGTGCCGCATTGCTGCTGCTGGCATCCTGAGAAAAATTCTCATGGCAAAAGTAAACCTTATGAAATATTTACATCTCAATTTATAATTGTCTTTAGCATGCTCTTCGTGAAGCTGTAAAATACGACTGTGAGGTATATAAATTGATCGTGGTTTTTCATTCGAAGCAAACATCCTAGTTGTAAATTTTTTATCCTTACCGAATTGCTCAGCTGGGAACACCGAACACATGGTTTGCATTTTAAATAATAATTGGCCACCGAGAAAACGAAAGTGCTACTAACGAACACTTTGTTGACCTGTCATGGCGTCTGTCAGCACTCCAAACATGAATATAATAGAATTCTCTGGACTATTTCTCACTCATTTTTTTTTTTTTTCTAGACGTGCTACGCTGTCAGAAATAAATGTTATATGGAAAGTTATATGTACATATATATTTATTTAAATTTAAAACATTTTAACTAATAGCACTGAGGTATATGTACTAATATTTAATAAATAAGTATTTGCTTAGTTATTTTCAGACACAGAATAAATAGGATTTGTTAGTTGATTTTTGCACGAAATTATGTACATTTATTAAATAACGAAAAACATTTTTCTGAATGGTCATTTATGTCACATTCTTCTAATTACAAAATTGTATATCAGATTGACTTAGATTTATGTCGTTAGCTTGCGTGCTCAGTTGATCATATCTCATAATTTTTGATAAACTATGAAAAATAATAATTAATATAATAATACGTGAATTTCGTAGAATATATGCTAGATATTTTTATATACTTCCAGTAGTTTCAAACATTGTTTATATATCAATATTTTCTGTATTAAATTTGTTTCAACTAAGAGAATAGTTCAGATATATTAAAATTTTCGTTGTATATAATCAAATATTTTGATTTTATTTTTGCCTAATTGTCATTACAATAAATTTAAAATGATAGTAATGGATATTTTGATATACATTTTTAAAATGAATAAAAAAGGAGCTTGAAAGTTTAGGTTTGACAAATTGGTAAAATAATGAACAGGAAACAATATCATATATTTCCAAAGAAAAAGCGAGGCGTGTGAGAAATGATGATATATTAATATTAGAACGTTTCGAGTAAGTCGAAGGAAAAAATATTTTTGTGACATATTTGCGTGACTGCTTTTGTGATTTAAAATATCAAAGATGGAGAGTCTTTCGACGTATATTTTCCATCGCATTATGGAGACACGTCACTCGATTGGTTTCACGTCTACCGAAGTGACACTGACATGCTTTATGGTATCGAATCAATACTAGATGCAACGTAATTGAAATCGTCATTTCGATTTTAATGTATCTGTCGCCCGAGACTGTATTTGCTGGTTATTGATTCGCTGTATCATGTAATATTCAGGATGACTATTTCTAGCTCGTAAATGAAGAGTGAACTATTTCGCGGTGGGCGATTTCTATTTATTATTTAAATGACAATTGAAGAAGTAATAAAAACTCTAATGATGTGATCAATTGTTCATCAACGCTTGAATAGGTAATGATGACATTATTGGAAATTGATTGAAACCATTAACCAAATTGTATTAGTCTATTTACAGCGCTCTTTTTTTTATATCAAATATTATTGGTTTACTTTTAAAGATCACACAATTGTAAATACGTATTATTTTAATTCAATTAAAGCCACTTCTGTACAATCAAACTATCAGAATTTTGCTATCCACAGCAAAATTTCTTTATATTTGTTAGTATATAACGTTTTCTTACAATATTTGAATTATATTGTTTTATTTACTAAATGAAATGAGTTGTACGTTGCTTGAAATTTTGAAAATCAAATCCTCAACTTTTAAAAAAAGATATGTTTGCCAAATTGAAATTGCATCACGGTTGCTTCTACAATTACCTTCTCAGTATTAAATTTGATTCGTATCATGTTTATTTTACAGTATATTGTTACTGTAAGACATTATTTATAAGGTACTAATAATAAATATATCCTTAATATAATGTGGAAATGTAGAAATTTTATTTAACTGAATGTACTGCCTCAGCTTTTACGAGGGGGCAGTAAGTAGAACATGGTCGTAAACAAACGCACATACTATTTACACAAATGACATTTTGAAATGCTCGTGTGGGACACGATGCTTAATGTAAATGCTGTCGAGTAAGACTTGTAGTACTGTATGTGTACTTAAATGTATTGTGTATTCGAGTGTACGGGGGTCATTTTACCCTAGTTGATAAGGGTTGCAAATTGGTGATTTCTGTGTTACAGTGAGCACGGTAGCAGTGGACGCCGTCCTGGGTCGCAGCGCTACACTTCCTTGCGACATCGAGCCGGACACAAGGGAGGATCGCGTATACATGGTGTTGTGGTTCCGGGAAAATGCCGGCAAACCTCTATACAGGTAAGATAATGTTTATATTTCCTCAGATTTGTTATAATTTTCAATTCATATTCAAGAACTAAGTATAGCTAAAATATATTCTACAAATATAAATGAAATATATCATTTCATGAATCGTTTTGTAAATAATGATATGTTTTCACAATATATATAAAATCATTAAAAAATATATTTTTAAAGGTGAAATACTAAAATAGAAACGTAGGAACCTCATTAAAAACCGGAGATAATTTAAAAACTGATTGTTTTTCATCCTTTTATTACTAATAATTGTTAAAGTAAATTTATGGTCGGCCTCTTTTTGCACTTTTCCATATCGTCTATAGAAATTCTATAACACTACAAATAATATAGACAAATAAACAATTGTTTATTATTAGAGCAGATTAGTATTTCTATGCCATTCAATTAGAAATATATCTTTTAGTTCTTCATTATTATCGATTAAGTACAGATTATTATTGAGTGAAATGATTTTTTACATATAACTATTAAATACACTTCATAAACTTCAATACAGTAAAGACATTTAACAATTAATAAAATAGGTCAAAGTCTAGAACACAACGTGTATCAGCATTATTATTTGCTTCATTAGGACTCACTGCGTCTCTCAAAACTGTTACAATATTATTTTGATAATTGGGGAATAATTAATTTTGGCAAGGCATAAATTAGATTATCAATCTTGATAGTAATAACACGAGGTCTAGTGACTGATAATACATGCACAATTGATAGTTTAAGCGAATCCGCCAGGAATGAAAGCACAATATCGCACTTATGACATTAGCAGCTCAACGCTACTAATCGACTTTAACCGAGATAATCATTTAGGAGGATTACTCAGCTCGTACGACGACAACTTATTGCGGCGTCGATTAGCTACTTGAACATGTACTATACTGGAAACGGTTTGCTTAATTTTAACCGTATTATATTCCAGAATTCTCCATTTTCTAAAGGCTTATTCAATAATAAGACAGATGCAGTAGGTACATTATTTGGAATATTTATTAAACTAGTTATAAAATTATGAGTCGAAATATATTTATAACAGTTTTGAATTTGTATAATGGAATTTATCTATGTATGTGTTGGTGTATCACAGTTTACATATTCGTGGCATTTTAACGATAAAGTCAATTATTTAGATATTTGGTTAGTGAAGTAGAAAATCCGTTTAATATGCCACACAAACACAAGTGTTAGCTGAACATTGGCACAAATCAATAGAGATTTCAATAACTATTGAAACTGAACAAAGTGTGAAGTGTAACACTAGAATTAAACGTACTTCAATTAAATGTGCTGGCTGAGGTAATACGTACAACGGAATAGCAGAAGAGCTTAGAAGTGTTATTGTTGCCGGCAGAACGTTGTCTGTTATAAATGTCATTACTTGGAGGATATTATGATTAACTGTTCTCGTGTACTGTTGACGCGTTCAAACTTGTTTACCACTTTGTTAATTTCAACCAGTGAAAAGACGTGTTGACTCACTGTAACATAATTTGTCTTTTCAGAGATACACTTTAATATTTTAATAAGTACTACTAAATGGAAGACTAAGTTGCGTCAATATTAACAAGGTTCTTCTACTGGAACTAAGTTTCATTCGATATATGAATTCATTAGTGTGTAATACATTAAAATAGAAATTATTAATTTGTATGGCACATGTTCGTTTATTTCTTCTCACTTCAAATTCTTTTTTGACAGTTTTCCTTCACGACAAATAGATCAATGAATTTTTAGCATTACTTGTATGCTCATGCCGTAGTCACGTATTGAAATCTCATAAGAAACGAATGAATGACATTGAAACCTTATCATTATAGTAAAAAAAGTTTAAACGAAACACATTTAAAAAAATTTTATCGTTTGTTTTCTGCGAGTACAAAGAGCAGAATTCTCATTCAATTGTAGATTTAAACTTTGAATTTTAATTAGTTTTAAATGATATATTTTTAATAATTATTCTTATTTATTTATAATTCGTAACGATGAACCTTTTACTTAGTTGCATTATAGTACAAAGTCAAGTTTAGTTAACCAGTCGAATTTTTAAATTTAATCAGATTTTGGATAATTGTCATTAATATAGTATATGAGCTTTGTACAACAGATGAAACTTTTTTGGAACTTCCATCGCAAATAAATATAATGATCTGATATTTTGAATAAAATTCTACCAAAAAATATAAACTAAATTTTGAAATTCATACTTTAAATCTAATATAAACTCTCTGATGACATACACAAACTTGAAAGTTAAAACACGAATTTTCGTGATATTCATGATTTTTATATATCTATTGGAATGTTAGTTTATTATGTATGTACATACACATATATTATAATGTGTCGATAACAAAAGTATAAAATAAAGACAAACCAGTATCATATAATGTAATGTTTGACCTATATTCAGAAGTGAAATTTAGTTTAAGGATTTGTTGCTATATATCCCCGCGGGTTGAATACAAATAGCTTTCGCGAAGTGATATTGTGTCGATTTCAGGATTCCCTCCGTCGGTTAGATGGAGTGTTTGTATGTATGTAGGTATGTGTTTGTGAGGGTGTCTACGTGCATTAAACAGATAAACACGCGGTATGCCGAACGCCATGTGCAAATGTTCTCTGGATTTGCTTTCGAGTACTCTTCTACTATACGCGTCCGATTTGCCGATACATTCCATGGCCAAAATTGCACGATTTGAGGTTTCGTTCCTAATATTCACACACATACGCAAATATACACATTATCACACACACACACACTTGAATATACAAATATAGGTATACACGTTCAAATACGTCTAGAGGAATAATTCGCTACTGAAGATCTCATCTTATTTCATCGATCAGGAAAAAACTGTTTAGACATCTGAAAGGATCGGTTCGCCTTTAGTTACATACAAATTTCGATTCAATTATCTTAAATGCCAAAGTTGATTTTGTATTCTACTTAAGATAGCGTTTACGTTAGCTGTAAGTAAATATATTTCAAACTAACCAATTTGCTTCTTTTCTCAATTTTCTTCCTATATACACACATTTTTTAAACTACTTCCTTCAAAATAAATAAATTTTATTGTTAGAAGATTTAAATTAATCGCAAAGATAATCTGCTGGTATGTTACATTTTAGCAATAAATAGTAGCTTAATAACACGTAGCAATATGTGGCTATGGCTTAGAATAAGTCTCCAGGTTCCGTTTTGGAAATAAGCCAAGAAAATGAGAACTGTTTTTAATTTACATTTTCCCTAAATTCTCAGATTAATTATCTGATTGAAAGATATTATTCATATTTACTGTCTTATAGTTTTTGATTAATTATATTGATCTTAGTTTAAATTTATTACCAAATGTGACATATCTTTTAAATTCGGTAATCTTTGGTGAGTGTACATTTAGAAGTACTCTTCTTACGATTCGAGTTTAACAAATTTCGTCGAGTCACGTATCGGAAATGGAATAACTCAACTGTGCAACGGGAACTAGTACCCACAGCAGCCAACGTACACATGTTGCAAAAGTGCCGCGCATCTCTAATCTAATTCGATGTTTACTTTAGCTTACTTACGAATGTAATTTCGTATATGCAAGCAAGTGAAAATGGTTCTTTTTGACTTGTCTCGGCTCGTTACTCCATTCATGTACACTGATCTGCATATTTTAATTATACGTATTAATAACGTTCTTGTTATGTAGATACTAGATAGTTCACATAGGTAAGGTTCATTATAAATGTTGGCGCAATACAGGCACAAATTTATACAAAATCCTTTTTTCTTCTGTTTGGATATAAAAATTTAAATGAATAAGTATTTTTAATATTAATTAAATATGGAAACGAATGGTTGTTACGAAAAAGAAAACATGGAATTGCTGTGGCATTTCACCATCATAACCATGAATAGAACAGCAAGTTATTTCACCAAACAGACACATTCCAAATCTCAGCACGCCGCAGTGTCGTACTTTGCCTGTGTGACCGTCGTTATGAGTGGAATGCCCCGAAATGTACATTGGTCCCGAGTTCCTTGGTTTCATGCTTGGCATATGGCAGTAGAAACACACTGTTTACCAAAGGGTAGATAAGGAAAAACGTGACAAGCGACATTCGGACATTTGTAGAGTTTGCTGCAGACTGATCTACTAAAATATCTATGCTATTTTGAGTATTTTCTCCAAAACAGTATAATATATTTGATAACATTTGGAAACGAAGAGATTGATCAAACAAGAAAACGAGATATAGAATTTGAAACTTCAGCTTAATTTATTTAAATATAATAAGCAATTTTATCTATTGACATGTGTGTAATAACTAACGTTTTTTCCTCATAATATAAAATAAATAAAATATGAAGTATTATCTCTGTTTTGACTGACGCAAATATTTAGTTATTGCATGACAAGAGATGTTATATCTGAATAAAGTAATCCCATCTGACCATTAAGCAAACAATTCCAATTTCAGAATAATGTATTTCATTTGTAATTATTTGGTATAGAAAGCCATGCAACACGGGACTTCAAATTATGAGTGAATATTAACAACTAAATTAAACATATGTATTGTGTTTCACGGACAATTATAAATAAATTGAGATAGTGATGTATGCACGACGGTACTCAGGAAAGTAATGCATTTCAGGGAATTTCAATTAACATAATACGTGGTAGAAGTACTGAAAGACCCTTGGGAATTGTCAGCATTACATGCTTGCATTGCAACCGTATTACATAGTGTATGTAGGCTTCGTGTGTACAATATACAACAACAATCTCTTACACGGCAGACATATGTGTCTAATAATCTGATGGAAATGACGTTCACAGTTCCACAATAATACCTAGTCTGGTATGAGATTTAGTTAGAAAAGAATTTATTTTTATCTGCAGTTTTATTTCAATTAAGATCTATTGTTACAATTCCTGTCTATTACAAATTTCTTTGTTAGATATGCATCAAAAATAGTATAGAATTATATTTTTTGTTTGACATTGTTCATTGTTAATAGTTTAGTTATCAAGATTTTATATTTAAAAGTATCTAATATCAAAATTCAAATCTTAAACTAAGATATTAGGAGTTGCAACTTAAAGGTGGAATTCGGATTAAGACTCAACTATTGCCATCAGCTTTTTCCCAGCTTGGGTTGAAAAGTTGTGAAAAAGTATACCAAGAGGTTTTTATAAAGTTTGAATCGTTTAGCACAGTATAATGCCAAGTGTACCCCTAGGATAATTTTGGTATCTTAGAAGTTAGACATTGCTGTATAGTCATTTAGAAAATAAAAAATTATTTTTAAACAATATATTTTATCGCAATTTTCCGCCAATAGGAATACCTGTTAAAGTCAGTAGTATCATATATTATAGCGATATAACATATATTATTAGTACCCTTAACAAATGAGTTGGGAACCGTTGTTCGAATTTATTTAAAAATTAATTGCTCTAAAGCGGTAGTTGATTGATTAATAGCAATCTCTTAAATGCATATGGGAATGTGTTCATCAACCCAGAGATGATAATAAATTGTATAAATACGCTTTACTTACAATACAACAATTATTATTATAATTGATTATTCTGAAATATGAAATTATTGAAAGAGGTTCGATTGGTTAACAAATAAGTAGGAACACAGATGGATTACATCACACAATTAGATTGCAGATTTTTTTTTACTTTGTTGTGCGTGTGTATGTGTTTATATGTATAAGTACTCTACAGCTAAACGGTTGAAGGAAAATTTATAAAACTTTAATCTTAAGATTTGTATATGCTTAGAAAATATACTTTATTATATTTGAAAAAATATTTTAAACCGTGCATATTTAAGAATAATTTTGAATAAATAAATAATTATAGAAGAAAATAATGTATATAGATACGAAAACAATACCAAAGGTTTATGGTTAACAATAGTGACAATACTATTATTACAGTACTATACAAGCTACTTGTCATTATAAATTAACATATACATTTAATCGTATGCTATATTGATTGTTGTGCTATGCTATTCGAATTAAGCCACGAAATTTATAAGTACATTACAAATCCGATTATTTGTCAAATCTGATTATATAAGTTGAAACCCCATTATTCTGTACCCCTCATTCTAACAGAATAAGCATCAACATTCAATGACTGTCAAAGAGAATAACATGTACTCAGGTGTTTATTGGGGGAATTCTGTGCTGTATTATAATAGGTGTCTCAAGACTTGGTGGGGGAATTGATGTGGTCTCCTTTTTAATCTAGCTTGGCAAGATCAGTCTAATGAGCTAAGTCAAGAGGAAATGAAGACCGAGACTACGGCTGGAACCTAATGAGCGACGTACATCTAACAACATGATAAACAACAATTAATAAAGAGTTTGTAAACAAGTTTTTAAGAGATTGTTCATTGGCATTTTATTAAATGTCTATCAAGGTAAAGTAGCTCTTTGACAATCATTTTGAAATATTGAAGTAAAGTTAGTAAATTCCAATATCAATAGCGATTTTATTCTTTTATTCAACATTCATATTATTTGTGCTTCATACGGTAGCGTATGCTTATGCTAACTGTGCGTAGAACGTAGATTGAACCTATCAAAGAGGTAACTGTACCCCAGGGGACCGAGAGATGGGATGTTTTGTCGCACTAGCGCGTTGCTACTGAAATTGTTTTCTTCGCTGACGAGTGCTAAGGCCACCTACCTGGGAATAAAAGAACTTCAATTGCTTCAGTAGTTTAATTAGGACTCGTTTTTATGTCACGTTCTTTTTACACCCGGCGTGTATCGTATAGTCCTTCACAAATGTGATACTTAAAATAGAAATAGGGTATTAGCAGGGTCTTTATATCACAGGTTGCTAAGCAATTCAAAATAATGAACTTTATTAAAGCACTTCAAGCACTTGCTTTGTCATTTTCAAGAACAAGGTCTTCAAATATAACGTTTTAATTTAGTTATTCAACTATTAAGATCCAGATTTTAAATATCGGCTTAAGCACTGATTAGTATTTATTTCGTAATTTCTTTTCTATACATATTCCCATTAATTGGGGTGACAGAAAATCCTTTACATTCTTCATCTATCCTATATATCCTTACAAACTTCTTTCGCTTCGTGAAACTCATCAAATTCTTCTTGCACTCTCTTGTATATCACTTGCTCACAACTTTTCTTTCATGCAATTCAATCTCAATCAAATTTATCCACTTAGCGTATATTTATTATCATACGAGGTAACATATTTATTAGTAAACTTTATAATAATGGTACACTTAATCATGATAGTGTTAAATACTGTAATTAACTTAGTAATTGGCCTTAACAAGATTTATATGATGAAAATTGTGGATTAATAAAGATGTATTTATGCAATCATATTGTACGTATTATATAGCTACTAATGGTAATTAAATTACCTAGAACATGATTCGATAAATATTTCTTTATTAATCTACAATTTTCATTCATAAATTAAATCATTTCAAATTTTATTATTTTCCGATGAATTCGCTGATTTTTAGACTTTAAGTACATTAACGTTGCCTACGTATCTCAAAATAATATTAAACTTTGTAAAATTAAGTAGAAAAAATTACATAGACTATATTATATATATTGCTGTCAATTGCATCGAAATAAAGTCATAAATTCGACGAGAGCGCGTTTATTGCCATATTGTTTGATGTAAAACGTCAGAACGAGGGAGTGAAATCTAAAATTAAATCATCACATGCCAAATCGGTGGCGGCAGCTCACGCGTTGCACGTGAAGGTGACCGTAGCACGCGAGCTCTATGGCGGGCGCACACATCATGCGCTACTTCCAGCCCGATTGTAGCACACCCATATCTCGGTCTTCCATTTATGAATTATGAACGGTAATTCACGTGTAATGTGCAGTTAATAATTTAATGCGTTCAGTAATTTAACGTTACTCGTTGTCGGTGGATGTAAAAAAAAAACTAAATATTACTCACCCAGCTAATGCCTTGATCCTCAGGAAAACTTTATTTAACTTCGCATTTGATGGTACTTCTAATTTGTCAGAGAACTGCACTAGATGTCAATCACTCAAGACAACGATGATTCATTATACCTATATATAATGTGGATACTGGATTTGCTTGATGCTTATGTCAATTATTTTTCAGCTTGAATAGTATATAAATTTACGAATTAATACACAATTTAACTGAATTTACATCTGATAATCATGAATCATTAAACACGTCTTTAAATTAAAACTAGAGTTCTCTATCTAATTAATGTCAAATAAAATTCCTTAACGGAAGAAACCTTATGGCAAAGATATATTTAAAATTGAATGCAAGAAGTGTTTCTTCCCAATAAAATAAATCTATTTATGTGGAACTTGAGCTTGAATTCTTTGATTTAATATTATTATAGAAAATATATCAGAACCTGTATTTTATTCAATACATGCGCCTGAATATAATAAATAATACTTATACTATATGACAATTTTTATTTTGCATTATTCACTTGGCTAGATTTCGCATCAATTTAATCAAAATGAATCACTGAACATTCTATTGTAGAAATAGAATATGCGACGAAGTGCACTGTTGTTTTCATAGAATCGTGGAATAAAATTCGTGTTTCCCTGCAGAGTGACACTCCATAGCACCGTCAGCTTTTTAAACAAGCTACCGGAGATTTTAAAATAGTACTTGAGTTACGTGCGTTCGTCTGGAAATAGCTCGTTTCCCACGACAGGTGAGATAACGAAAACGGTTTTGAAATGAGTTTTGCGCATGCGCATCCTACCCACACGGAATTAGATTCAATCGTCTAGAACTTTGCATTTATGATTGGGATGCAACGATGTTTTCTCTGAAATCTTCTACAACATCGCTTCTATACAAAAACGACCGTATAATATTTTCTTGTAAAAATTCAAAATCTGGTCGTTATCCAAATTCACTGTATGGTATATGTAAATATTTTGTTGTTGTCTACGGTTTCATAGTTTACGAAACTTATCTGTAAAATCAAATCTATTTATATATCTGTAAATGGCATATTTCTCACGCGTTATGGTATTTCATACGATAAATGCGCCTGTGCACGCATGCGGTATATTTAACCTTATCGCTGCGCAACTATCATATGTTCGCTTCTTAATATCTTTAGCACGTTTGCCATTCCGGCATTGCTCGTAATGTCCGAACATCAGCAATTCTAATAAAAATTGACAAAAATAAAATTGTTTCTTGAAAATTTGTAAAAATAGTCAAAATTCTTCCAGACACTAAATACAACGTTGAAATATTAAAATTGAAAATCATAAATATAATTATATAAAATTATTATCTCAACATTATTTATTTGTTTATGAGATTGAGATAAATTGTTTTAAGAAATTTTCAGTTGAATATAATATTTGAACTTGTATTAGTACTTAGTACTGGAGCAACTAGTTTTGAATGTGGAAGAGTGTATTGCTTGTATTTTAATAATTAATCTATAAAAATGATGCTGAAGTTAAGAATTTATAACAAGATGTATAAACGTAATATTTTTATAAATACAATTTTTCAGTAATGACTAAATACGAAAATAGGTTGTATTTTCAAAGGACAAAGTATTATGGTTGACTTTCTGCGAGCAAGGGATTTTGTATTACGAAGAAGAGGGAATTAAAACTGCTTTTCTGTTTCGCGGCATAGAGCTGCTACGCGAAAAGATAAGCCCGAAACTTAATTTGGATGACACGGAAATGCTATAACTAATTTCCGGCTGAAATAGGTTTGCCAACACATACGAAATATATAATCTGATAGCAATATTGTTATGTTCTATATAATATTACCTTGACCGTAAATATAATTTTAACCAAGTAATTTTCCTACATGCATTTAATATTAATGTGGATGATTGTTTTTTTCAAATCCCAATGGCAAAAATTCTAAAAATCTCAAAAAAATTGACAAATATATTTTCAGAAGTTTTTATATTATACTTGAAGCAGCAGGTGCAATTTCGCTTTTAAATAAAACTGAATTTATAAATTAGCAAAGAGTATATGTGGTATGTAATGAGAGTTATTTATATATTTTTTATTTTAAAAGTAAATATGTATCTGTTTCTAAGAAGTAATTCATTTCGTACTACGCACGTGTACAGAAACAACAGAATTCTAATTGAATTTATGAGTCGGACACGCAAACCTTTCCGACATAAAAATTTAAAATTTGAACTGATAAAAAAGCAGCGACTGTCAAAAAATACCTGGAAAATAATCCTCAAAGAAAAATTGTGCTTCATATTTTATATATATATATATATATATATATATATATATATATATATATATATATATATATATATTTATATAAAAATATGCATATTCATGAAAGAAGAAGGCAAGTAAAATAAGGGTTAATTTATGATGCTCGTGGTTTACTTTTTATTATAATTAAAATTAATGAAAAGGACTTTATTTTAATATTTTATTTTAAGGTACATTGATTTCTAATTTATATGCAAATGCAGAACAACATCAGTAATTATACAAGAGCATAAAAAAAGCTGTACGATATAAAAAAAGCTAAATGTTTTATTAAAAATCCTTTTTGATTTTTTTATATTTTCTCACATGAGTATCCCTGGCTACATTTTAAATTTATGCAATTTCAATCCTTTTTCTATTGCATAAGTAATATACATTTTTTGTTGTCTTTAATAAAAATGTTGTAGATACTTCACCTTTCCAAGCGATATATCTCATTCTATTTTCTGAGAACGATATAAAATTTAATATTAAAAGCTAATCAACTTGATTCAAGCTATACATTACAGATATACACAGGTTAAAACAGATGGGATATCCACCGTCTTTCAACTTCTCCATTTTTAATAGACTGTATTACGTAGTTAGTCAGACATAATTCATTAAGGGAAAATCATGTTGATGAATTTAAATTGTTTGTATACATTTTCAAAAATTAAACAAATTATAGAAATGTGTCAAACTTTTTAATCTGTTGGTATAAAAGTTAATTTAACAATATCCCCAATTTATGTGAATTATGATAGTAATATGAATAATAATAATGACGTAATTAATTAAGAACGAAAAGCAAATTTAAGTTAATATCTGCACGTTCCATCTTGGCTTGAAAATTTGTTTGTGCGTATTTCCATAAACAGTGATAATTAATCTTTCGGAGGGTCAGACCGGTAATAACTCCATCGCATGCAGCAACATTGGTACTGGACTAGACGGTAAGCAAAGCTCTTTGGCTCCGTGACCCGACCATTTAACCACCGTCTTAGTAGTGGACTTTACGCGAACTATTCGTCAGTGTTTGACACAGTCATGTACAAACATTGTTTATCACTTGCCCCCTTCATCTAATAATTCCAAGTAGATTATATTTAAATTGCCACAGTTTTAGTCAATTTTCGACCAAACATAAGAATTTAAACAGAAGCATCTTTAAATTAAGAATATTGTAATGCCAGTGTGATATAAAATGATTATTCTTACCAATTAGTTCAATTATACACCCCTGGTAAAAATAATATTCACATTATAGAAATCGATAACACTATAAAATATTAAAACTGAGTAAAACAAAGAAAATATACATGAGACAACCCTTATACAGTAGTGGTATATGAGTCAGAGACATAATCGTACCATAAAAGGGGATTGAAATGGGTTCGCTAATTGGCGAACATGTATTCATATTATGAGGGTGTAACATTACAATGTGTTATTTATTGCCTGTTTTACTATTCGCACAAGCATGTAAGTTCTACTGCGTGCTTTATCTCGCGCAATCTAGAGTACAGGAAGAAAGGATTTTGTGTCAAAACGTACTACATACCAACTTAGCGTTACATGTATTGCTACCATTATATAATGTAAATGTTCTTGACATTGTTCCATTCGGTTCAATAGACAAGACTCATAATTTTGAAGTAAAAAACATTCCGTATAAATATTAATTTGTTCTACTGGTATAAGCATCTAATATATTCCATTATCTTAGCGAAAAGGGTATTATTATAAGAACAAGCAAAAGAAAAAAAATGTACGTAGTTTAAATAGATAAGTTTTATCAAAAGTTTTGCAATTTGCTACATAATATTTGTTATTTACTGGGATGTGTGTCTAATTTGAGTTTAAAATTAGAATATTATTAAAATCAAATTATATTTATTTTTGAATTATATATATAAATATATATATATATATATATATATATATATATATATAAAATATTATTTTGGAGTTTTTATTTATGTAAAAAAGTGATTAAACACTGTTTGACTAGAAATAAATGCACCTCCACCACTTTACACATTACGTAACATTATATATGCTTAATTTTATCGTTGTAACCTTCTATGTTTAAAAGCTATAACATAAAAGTTGTTTAAACCACATCGAAACAGGAACAATAAATACATGAATTGTAAATGCCATTTTACAATCTTAATCTAATAGTTTCAAATATGGCCGCCAAACATATGAGATATAAAAGAATTAAGCGTTACGAGCATCGTAAAACTTTGATTATAATAGAGATTAATTAATACAAGTTTAATGTTTACAACGAAATAAAAGATAATCCCTTTTGCAATGAATACACAGCATTACGTAAGGGTATATACTTAAACCTTAAGTTTCCCCACAAACATTGTTCTTCAGCGATACTATAAACGCCTACCCACCTATATTTTGCTACGTTAGATACATTTCAAATGTTCTTGATGTTTATAGGGATATTATTTTATTCTATGTTCTTTTACTAGAGTTAATTATGACTGGCTATTATAGGTTTTATAGTGTTTAAGTAATAAAATTAATATATGGTGATTTACTCATTAGTTGGTATTGTTTAATGAATTTTATGCATCAAAAGGGTTTACTTGAGTAAATAAATTTTTGAACAATAAAATTTAATGTTTAGATAAAAATTACTAGAGGATGATATTTGGGTGCATAAACGGATTCTCCAGTGCATGTTTCTTTAGTTAAGCTTGTAAAAATTATTTGAGAAGTATTTTTTGCTGTAAAGCATATCTATTGTACTTGTAGCCATAAACTTTCTTTGCATGCACACGGGTGTAAACAAGCAATATAATCTTCTTATAAATAAAATTAAATGAAGGTGCTTCCGTTTCTCATAAAACCTGACAACTAAATTCGGTGTAGCATTTTCAAGTCGTTTTATATTTAATATGCTGTTTCGCCGTCATTTTTGAACTGTGAACAATCTGTTGCCTCTTATAAGAAATGAATCGTAGATTTTAATGGGGCTAGGGGCTTTTATTACCATTTTTATGTGCGTGTTTAAAAGTAAAACATTCAACCGTATAATAGTACTGTTGATTATGAAATATGGCTGCTGTTATCCTTAAAACATAGGCCAAGCGAAACGTTGGGCTTATAAAATATAGTGTAACGAAAACGTCGAGTAATGAAGGTAGTTTAAGGATTCGGCTACGAGGAATACACCTTTACAATCATGGAAAATGTAAATTAGAAAAATGTTATTCAGTGATTTACATACATATTACGTTGAATGAATAAAATTCCGAATTTACATAATTGATCAAATTTAAACTTTACAGTTTCTAAAATTATATAGTTGTCCTACTAATTTTGTTTTTATTTTCTTCTACGGTGTATTGTAATCATGAAAAAATTCGATCGCGTGATTTTAACGAAAAAAAAAAACCTTTTGACCTTCCCTGAATCGATACTGACAATTTTTGAAATGACGTCTTTCTGTGTGTATGTGTGTGTGTGTGTGTGTGTGTGTGTGTGTGTGTGTGTGTGTGTGTGTGTGTGTGTGTGTGTGTGTGTGTATTAGAGCACTCTACAGCATAAACGGTTGAAGGTTAAATTATATAAGATTTGAATTTCCCTACGAAATAAACTTCTTATTTTTGAGAAAAAGGATTCAAACTGAAAGCTGATGCAACCAATTCAACTTCAAAAATAAGTATTTTCTTAATTTAGCTACTAGAATCTGAGATAATAATAATAAAATTACTGAAAAATGTGAGAGGCGCTATATATTATTTAAAAAGATAATCTTAATTGAAAACTTGTAACTATCGGATCGCAATTTGTGTTTATTTAAAATATATTTTCTATAAAATTGTATCGTTAGGAAAAGCTTCCTAAACGGCATAGAACAAATCAAAGCACTTATTGTTGCAGATAAAGTGCTAGAGGAGCAGACCGTTTATTTGATAAATCGTTCGTTAAAACTTGAATTTCTATCAGATAAAATGCCTGCTGTTGCTGTTCAATAAAAAAGATGTTAGTCGAGAGAGTTACGACGAAAACAAAAGAAATAAGTTATATTTGCATTGCTTTAAGCTGTTATCTTAAATGACAACTTTTTGTAAACAGTCTTTCTTCTCTTTTCCAACTATTAAGAAACTACGATAAGAGAAACTACTTGAGCTTAACAAACTTTTGTCCTTTTTTATTTCCGGAAATACAGATTTAAATTTTATACAATTATTTTAATTAGATTATAGAAATATATTAAATAAACTAATCAAATGTAAGTCTTATGTATTTAATTGGCATTTACCATATATGATTTAACCTAATGTTTGCTATTTGATATAATTGTGTTTGGCAAACAGGACCCTTCCTTGTCTCAGGCATGACGCAATATGGTGGAATTCAATTTGTTATTCCTTTTTGATATTATTTTATTATGAGGCTTAGAGTGAAAAAAATATATGCATAAACGTTGAAATAAAAAAAATAAAAAATTTAAAGACAACTCAATAATTTGGACTTTAAATACCTAATAAATATAGCAGTTAAATTGTGATGTATTATATTGGCAGAATAAATATTTTAATACTATTTAGTCAGCTATATGACCAACAGATTTAATAAAATTTATTATCGATTTCAATTTAATTACAACATTTGTTTCATTAAGTCCAAGTAAGAATAGAGAATTCTTTTATATAATCTCTAAATTAAAAGGATAATAAGAGCTTTACATGTTTCATAACTTGTTGCAAAATTAGCGTTTAATAAAATATTGATTTTATTTAGAAATGTACTTGTATTTAATATAAATGTATGAAAATAAGTTTAAAATAAATAGTGAGGTAATACAACGAATTAACACTTACGTATTTAGTGATGTAAATAAGCTGAAATATAGCTTATAGTACTCCCATACTAACACACCCAGATGAAAATATACGCACGTATAAACAAGCAAGTGTGAGAACAATAGAAAGCTCGCAATACTTTATCCTTTTAAGCGCATTACGTCACGTTTCACACATCACAGCTTTGTCCACATTAAATTTAGCTTACTTCCACAAGCGCACGTATCGCTGTATCAAACAACATAGATACCAAGGTTACGTATTTCACATAGACATAAACAAGATCAACTCATCCAATCCGTGCTAATATTAAACGTGTCACGTGAATACGGCTTTTATCAAATTAAATCTTAGAGTAGTGGTTGTCAATTTTGGGTTTTAAATTCATAAACTTATTCAAAATATTATTCAAGAAAATATAATTATTCATTATGCCATATCACACACACACACACACACACACACACACACACACACTCACACTCACACACACACACACACACACAGGCAGGTGTCATTCTAAAAGTAGTCAGGCTCGATTCAGGGAAGGTTAAAAGGTATATTTCTATTTAAATCTCGAAATAGAATTTTTTCATGATTACTTCATTTAAGAATGTAAAAATTGAAAAATTGAAATTTTATTAATGTAGCTCTTTTATTTGAATTTTTTTATTTTCACGTTATGTGATTGATTTTTTAATTTCTAAAATGCTGCAATTGAAATTGTTAAAATAAAATTTTGGACAAAAATTGTGTGAAATAAATTGGACTCGAAGAAAATTATTTCGAATATAAAAACAACCCGTCACGTATCTGTCATAAGCAGTAGCGTCTGCGTCACTGTTACCTTGCTGTTCTCCCTACCCATAACACGCTTCTTTACAGTAAATTTTCAATTTCCCATTCGTTGTTTCGTTTCGCTATTGTTGAGCGCCATTAATTCCGTTGGTCCCAGACATTCTAAAGCGAAAAGTCAAAGTAACAGAAACCATTTAGAAAATGTCACTAAATAAACATTCAGTTTGTTGCGTGCAACAGTCTGATGACTGTCCGCAATACAGTGGCGGTCCAAATACAAATTAACGGTAAATGTAAAAAAAAAAACCCGACAATACAGAAAAACAAGTATTTTATAAATTAAAGTATAAAAAAAATATTAAGAGGAAAAATCGACTTATCACAACATGTAATTTGTCAAAAATCTAGAAATAAATAGATAGATAGATATATATTTCTAGAAGTCTACTTTTGTTTCATTCTGAAGATACCTTACAGATTATTATTTAGAATACAAGGTAAGATTTTTTTTTCTATGAAACCCACCACTGTTTGCTCATTCCTATATGCCTGCTGATGCCGAAGGCAATAAACGACCTCTTACGCTCGGAGCAATAATTTTCCAGCCATTGATTTGCGAAGCGTGCGCGCGTGGTGACCTCGGTTTTAGCTCTTGAGTTTTCGCTTTCGCGGCCTCACCCATTATAATATTTTGGGTGCACGGTTTCGCTTGTAAACGCCGTGGTTGTTATATGTGTGTAGGTATGTATGTACGTATGTTTGCTACCGTTATGTTCTCTTCGTTCTCATAACTCACGTGTCACGGAAACACAGCTCCGCCATTTTGTACACGCAGCACCATGATGGCCTTTCAACCAGAGCCGTCTGATAATCTTTTATTGGTTTAACGAACTTCGTTTTTTAAAACTTTATGTGAGAGTTTTCATTAGAAACTTACTTTGGCAGTTAAGCTAAATTGCCAACTAATACATATAGATTAAGAAGGATAACATATTCAACCTTTGAAATACTATGACTTTCATCGTCATGTATTGAAGAAATTATCACAACGTTTCGATAATTTGTTTATCTGATGGTAGCATCAAGTGAACTGATGCTACATAAATACCGGTTCACCTGATAACGACAACAGATAAACAAGTTCGAAAGGATATGATAGCATATAAAACTATTTTTCGCGTGTTTTTCTTTCATATACAAAGTAATAAGTAATCATGAAAAATTCCATCTCGATATTTTAACAGAAATTTACCTTTTGACCTTCTTTGAATCGATTCTGACTATTTTTCGAATGTGCGCTCTAAAGGATAAACGGTTGATGGTAAAATTATGAAACTTTAATCTTTAGATTTTTATAAGCCCGGCTAGTATCTTTCAATTTTTGAAAACAATATTCAAACCGCAAGCGCAAGTTTACTTTAGTCATTTTTTGCAGTTTCTGAAATTTGTCATGAAAGTTGTATTTACAGAAAAAATTAGAGATATTAATATTTCATACAACTTATATTTGAATTTTTTTTCAAAAAAGGTAGCGGTTTCTAGAAAATTGCTATTAAAGATCATTTTCATTTTATTTATTTTTACATAAATCGTATCAATTGTGCTGTCAATTGTTGAACAGATAAACAAAATAATAATAAACTCCAATAATTTAGAATTTGACATTTAATATCTATTGTAAGAAATATATTTCACGAAAAAGTGTTTGAATAATAACAAACAATAATTTATTTTTCAAAATAATTGTATTAAAATCCTTCCTATCTATTCAAAATATACCTACTATTTATAATAAAGACCAGTGTAAAACATAGTATATTTTAAAAACTTAGGATATATGCAAGTATTACATATACAAGGGTAAAAGCTTATACAGCGTAAAAATTTACATCGCACAGTAGGTCCTTGAAATTATACTCATTTGTATATCCGTTTGCAACAAAGAGAAAAATTGCACACAACATTGACAGTAATTATGTGACTCTCTAAATTAATGACGCAATATATCCCCATTATGACCCTCCCTTAAGACGGGACTGCGTTCTGGCGTCATCACCAAGTAGTTGATTCTCGCCGGCTGGCGTGCCTTGGCGTCCTATGCAAATGAGCTTTTAAATACATCACCGGACTTAATAAAACCGGACATTGCCCATGGAAAAAAAACTTCCTATGTATGTGTGAGTGTTCGTTTGGTGCACAACGTATTTGCATTATAAACGAAATTGTTTTTGATGTCGTTTCACTGGAATACATTAATATGCGAGCAGAGTCGGTGATGTTTGTATCACATCCTTTGTATATTAGTGTTGGTATCTCTATAGGTGTGTCATGTGCGTCCACTTACATAGAATATATAGAAATAAACAAAGCACAAAAAAACGAGGACTTTTCGATGACAGAATTCGGCCAGCAGCGCTTGAAAACTTCATCACTCGAGGGACCGAAAATATTTTTATATTAGCATTGGAGTTCCATAGGCGAACCTTTGATCATATGCTCATTCATGTTTATAAATATTCACTCAAAGAAAAATAAAACAGTCTCTGAGCTTTATCTGTGAACTTGAATAATAATGAAAAAGATACTTTTATGTAATGTATGCATGCATTCTGTTCGCTTCATATTTCAAACATGAGATACTAAATTAATGTTCAAGTACACGTATTTTAAAAATAAAAATGATACACTGAATCTATGCAGATTAATTGCTTTTTATTAGTTTATTTTCTCAACAACAATCTGTTACCTTTTATACAGAAATTAATTGTAAATCGAATTAACTTTTTTATCGAGTTATTACATTTAGAAATAACGGCATGTTTTCTCAGACGACTCATAATTAATTAACCAAAACTAATTCATGGAGCCATACAAACTAGAACAATACGTTGACGATAATTATACCTTATAGTATACTTGATCAAAGATTTATGACTCCCAAACTAAACAGTGACAGCAACCTATTAATTAATTCAGTGCATCCACATTTAGCAATGTCTTTTAGAGAAAATTCGTGGATTATATCGGTGAGAGTATGTTATATTTGCGATTTCCAAACATGGAGTCTAATGTACACATTTATCTGTAAATGATTACATTGCCATGGTATTTATTCCTCCAATTATTGATGAGTTTAAATTAGAATTTGTTTATTTTTCGTTAAAATTACATATTAATTAAAAGTCGGTTTGTGTATTGCAGTAAATTGATTTTGCTTTAGCTCTCACAACGTAAAATAAATTGATTACAACTCTGGTAAACATCCGGTTTATTAATTGCCACTATAGCGAATCACATACTATTTAGTTAAATATATATTTTTATATTATTTTTTATCATATGCCCTTTCTACTATTTATCATTTATTCTGCAATAATTTTTGAAAAAAATTTACAAAAATAATTCTGTTAGAATATGTAAATTTTTAAGTTTGTCATGAAAATATCTGCAGTGTCATGCACCGAACTTTCTTATCCGCATATGGGTTAAACCATATCGTAGTTACATTATTTTTCTAATTTATAATATTTGTTCTAACCTTTAGATCGCTTTTACACTAAATATGTTTCTTAGAATAAATATTAAATGTCAAACTTCAAATTATTTAAGTCTATTTTGTTAAACAATTGACAGGCGCAGATGATACAATTTATGTAACAATATATATAATAAGCAGAAATTTATTTTGAAACCAGTACTTTTTTTGGAAAAAAGTTGCAAACAAAAGTTATGCTAAATATAAATATCATTAAATTTTGTTCACAAAAATTTTCTGTAACTGTAACCATTTTTGAGTAATTGCAAAAACTGCAAAAAATGACTAGTGTAAACATGCACTTCCGGTCGGAATATGGTATTCAAAAATAGGAGGTTTTCGTACCAGGCACATACAAATCTTAAGTTTAAAATTTCATAATTTTCCCTTTAGCCGTTTGGGCTGTAGAGCGTTCACACACACACACAGACACACACACACACACACACACACACACACACAGACGGACGTCATTCCAAAAATAGTCGGAATCGATTCAGGGAAGGTCAAAACGTATATTTCCGTTAAAATCTCGAGTTCGAAATTTTTCATGATTACAATACTTACTTATACTGCGTATAAGAAAGTAAAAATCCGATCCTGAGATTTGAACGTTAATATAACTTTTGACCTTCCCTGAATCGAGATTGATTTTTATTGGACATTCCGACCCTGTGTATGTGTGAGTGTTTGTGCGCACTCTACAGCCTAAACGGTTCAACGTAAAATGATAAAACTTTAAACTTAAGATTTGTATATGCCAGGCAAATAAACATATACGAACCAGAAGTGCTTATAAGAAAGTTGAATACAAGCCATTGCGGATATTTGTTATTTGTAACATTCTTTAAGAAAACATAATACTCTTTTTAATTAACTAAAGCACTTCGCTTCAATTCTCTTAGCTGGAAATTTATTCCTGATAAACGAAATTACTTTTAAGATTGCAATGCATTTGTGTTTTATAAGCTATGTGCGCAAAGGGGATTTCCCAAAGCAACCAATCCCATGAAATTTACGTTACACGTTCGATACATCCAACGGGGTAAAGCAAAGGTTATTCCATGATTTGGCCACAGACCAAACGAACAACGAACCCACTCTGACTCGGCGTATATGGCAATACGTGCAACACTGTTCTTTTATTCTCCGCATTGAACACTCGTTTCATTGCTGATTAAATGCGGTTCTCGTATATGTGGTTCTTATTGTTCGCTTTACAACTTTCTTGATTTTAAATTTAACACCTTTTCACAAAACATAACCGTTACTTCTTCAATTTTCCAGCTAATGGTTAATTATTAAATTCAATCAACTTTGAAGATATATAAGCTTTCACTGAATCGATAATTCTCTAATTGCAACAAAATATTGTTAATTCTCGAAAATGAAACATACGATCGAATTATTGTAAAAATTGTATATTTAATTAAATAGTACTAAATATTTTATCATAATTTACTTTGAAGTATTAATTAAGCAACATTTTCATTACTTATTGAAGGCGTCGTTATTGAGGTATAAATGACTATAAGTCAGCTAAAAAACAGTTCGAGTTGTTTATGATGCTTATATTTATTTATATGAAGGGTAAATCACGTAAAAGTATCTGTTACGGAATACTCTGCTTCTGGAGAAATTGCTTCAACAAAATGAAAAACACTCATTTGCTAAAATTTTGCCATTGATAAATTGTTCTAAGAATCACGTTATTTTTCTTTCAAAATTACTTGATTACTTTATTTTTATATCTAAAATTTAAATTTTGATACTAAACACATATAATTATTATTTAGATTAAATTATTTATAATATATTTATAAGTTTGGTTCCAAATTTCTTCGAATATTATTTTTCCAAAATTTTTACTAATTTTTAAAATAAAATTGTTTTTAAGTACTGATACAAGATAATTTACTTCTTCCGATTATTTTTTGTTCTCTTCAAGTATATATAACTTTAAACCTAATATCAGAATATTTAAGTTAAACTGATTTTCAAATTTTACGCACACTGGTATTGTGCAAAAGAAAAATCAATACTTTTCAAATACTTTTTTTTTCATGTTTTCAATACTTTCTTTTATGTAGATCCATGAAAGAAAAAATGAACGGGATCTTGCCAGTCTTAAAAAATAATTTTCTCATTCCGTTTGACGCTATGGTTTTAAAAATGTTCATTTCTTACGTATGTTGTTCATGTTTATATTTTTCGCGATGATTTTGCTTGCTGAACAAACTTTCAATACGTTTGATTTCTTTTCGCGAACCTTTGAAGTCCTTTCTTTAAGTTTCTGATGGAATTGATATGATATACCTGCGTATTTCAATCTGTTGGAGATGAATGCGTCATGAAAGTTTCATGGTTCACTGATTTTTCGATGCTGAAACTTGTTTATTTTATAATGCATTAAACAAAATCAGTCCTTAATTAGAAAAATTTCAGAAACTTCACTGTCAAGTACCTATTTATAATGCTCGTGCTTTTTAAGTTCAAGAGTTTTCAATATTATATGTTATTTGACGACTGGTGTTTGTGTGTGTCTCTCTATAAGCGCTCTACAGTCGAAACTGTTAAAACTATTACTATAAAACTTAAGTTGTTCTTTTTATCTGCAATATCTTTAAAACGGCTATACTTCCAATTAAAATATCAATTATTTCAATAGAAGATATCAGTATTTTGTACAATTTCGAAAAATGTAACAGTTACTAGATAATTGCTCATGCAATTAATTTATATTAAAATTATTTTGAATGAGGAAACTAGAAAATTGCGAAAATTGATTTTTGTAGACCAAGTTAAGACGCAATATACCTATAAATCTTTTGTTGTTGCATGAATGCTAACCCATATGAAAAATTCAGAATTGAATTTTCGAACGTGTCACCTCGTAGAATGGAAGAATGTCGAGCGTGTAGAAGATCCCCGGAAACCACCTCGCCGAATGCACATTTCCTACATCTCAGTACGAAGTCACTTGCTGGTGCAATTTGAATGCCAGTACCAGTACTAGTTACATACAAAGAAGTGACTGATCGCTATATATACATATATCACATATCGCAATTTCATACTCACTATCACATTTATTGTGTTTGATTTACTTTATATGCTATATTTTAAACAAAGAAATTTCAACACTATATGCGTACGAGTCAAATATCTTTAGAATCGTTACGACCAAACAGACATTTGTAATAACTCAATGGGACAAAATACCAACAGCAGGAAGTTTTTATTTATTTTTAATGCGATATAACACATTCGACTTCATTTTATTGTTAGTAATATTTTATTGTTAAGAATATTAATTTTTAAAACTACACTGTGTTTATTCAGAAAAAGAGCATGGCTTATAAGTTTGACTGGCTATCCTTGAGATTATATTTCGCAGTAACTTGAGAACATGATCCTTGAGCTATGTCAAATAGTAGCATGCTTAACGTTCTCCTAAAACCGTACCTGAATACAATGTGCATAGCATGCATTACAAGCGATCCGGTGATTGCTTGCGGGCCAAGTCCTTATGCCATGTCACAGAGGCTAGCGCAAGTGAGATAGAAAGCGAACATCCCGTAACAGTTCATAGAAATGCCGACGTCGCCGTCGATGCACCACTACGAACATCGTGCCCGTATGCATACACCAATGACGTCGCATCGTGGCCGTCGAATACGTGGCCAACATGCACCTAAATTAGTAGTTCTTGCGACTCTGACTGCATTGACGAATCGCTTTATTACACCGCTGATCTCGCTGGTTTCCTTTCATCAAATTGCATCTCCTAGCTCGTCGTGAACTGTGCTTTGTGCGATGCATAGATTCCTACCACTTTTCCGCTTTATTAACTTGCTCATATAAGCTAGAGTGCATTTCTGAGCTCTGGTTTTCTTTTTGTATTATGAAATAACTAGTTGACTCATCAAGTATAATCGTATAAATCATTTGTGAATGTGATATTATATATTTTCATACGGCAATCCATGTATTCTAAATTTATAATCGTATTTGCTAATAAGTGCATCTTATGCGTTTTATTGTATCTAAATAGGAAATCGTTTTATTGAATCAATAAAAACGGCATTTAGATCTGCAGCAAAATATTTGCTACATTAGGAAACAAACAAATTAGGAAAGTAAATTAGAAGCATATTTTTTTTAATCTTTTCACAATAGAAAGAATTCAAATTTTATTTAAATAGCAAATATTTGCTCAATTCTTACAGCAACTCTGTTAAATCAACTCTTGTGTACATAATATTTCTTCAAAAATCACTTCATAAGAAATACGAAATATATTTCGAATTCAAGAAAAACGGCAAATCAATTATATTTTTAAATTAATATACTCATACATAAAGAACATTATAACAATAATCTAACTAGAACTTCGTTACAGTTTACTATAACTAAGTTTTTTAACTTGTGCGTCAGTGATAAACACACAAGTAGTTCCAGAATTTATTATTCATACTAATATATTTTTAAAGCCATTTTGAATCCAAAATTTTGTAACTCTCTTATTCTATTTAGCCATTTCTATTTATTTATAAATACATTTATCACTCTCATAATTATTATTATAAATATGGTAAATTTTTTACATATTTTGTATGCAATTATATGATATTCAGCACTTTCTATGCTGCCTTGGATCAGTGCCAAGTACTTGTGATAGGACTCTAATAAACTAATTTGTTTCATCTGGTGCATTACCTTGGAAGCAGAATATGATTTGAATCCACTTATTTTTAGAGAAAATTGCATTAAAATCATAATTTATTATGCCAGTTTACAAATGAGTGACCTTTACGGATAATAATATAACCTGAGATAAAAATTATGATGGAAATAAAATAATCGGTTTATTTGCATGCAATGGGCGGTTTAACTTGCTTGATTTAATAGTTTTGTGATAAACATGAACGGAACCACCAAACGATAACATTATTTGTGTCATTTATTTCAGAATTTTATTTTTCAAAATAGAATACTGCTCTAAATCAATCGACAAATAATAGTGTTTCACATAAGTTTTCGAATTTATCTATATAACTATAGCAATAAAAACTAAAACACTGAGCTTTTCTGTAATTCAATTTATTGTGGTAGTATTAAAATGTTAGAGTTTTTGACATCATATTCGAATTTTATTAGTTATATCGATACATATATTTAATAATGGTCGTGATGTTTAACGTAAGATTTAAAAAAAAGATGAGAAATTGCATAAAAATATTTTTATACACGTTAAAATTAAATCAATTAAAATAATGTCTACGCAATTTAAATCGTTTATCTATCTGAATATACAAATACATTTATATAATTAATGAATATCTACTAAATATGAAAATACTCTAACAGCAATATTCTTAAGATGCTAGTGATAATCAGTTCCAATCCTTGCATATATAATATTATCTTGTCATTTTTGATGTCATCTTATCAGCATTGCCGCAACAAGAAATTGGGGTCTACTGGTTTGGCATAACCGAAACCTGACGTTGCGTTTTAGGTCGCAGGGTGTTTCTCATGACTGCTAGCTAACAGCACCAACAGCAGTAAAGATGGCAACACAATTAGTCGGAGCCTATTATCGTTATTGTCAGGGACGAGACGCACAACTGTCCACCAGCCGATCTTGCGCTTCGTTTCAGTAGTTAACGCACGTCGCCCATTATTTAAATTACGCTGAGATGTGCTGATATAGCTGTCACATGCTGTTAGATCATTTACACCCAGGTATCTTTACCTACAAAATAATCACTGCTAAAATTCTCCCCTTTAGAATTTATTTCTAAAAAGACACTTCTCTTCTTATATTATACATGTTAACAAAAGATAATAACATCAAAACTTTTTTATTTATCTGAATTATAACTATAGTTGTGTATGAAGTAACATGAAAACACTTTCGTCATATGGAATGAAAGCTCAAAGTATGAATGACGTTTTGACATGAAATGCTTTTCGTTGGTTAGGTGGTCGAGTCCGGTTGCGGTCACGACAGACGAACAGGCTGGGGATCTTATAATAGAAACTCGACCACGTCGCTTGTTTGTCGACCTGTGTTACATGCCGGACATCTCTTTTTGCGAAAGGTCAAATGTTATTTCGTATCTGTTTTTCGGTTCACTATTTCAAAAGTGACAAGATCATCTAACTTACTCTATATGTTTATTCTGAATGATAATGTATATTGTGAGAGATAAATAGCAATTTGTCTGCAAATTGGACAATTTTAAATATGCTATAATTTCCTTAATTTATTTAATGATATTCACTGTTTTACTGACAAATGCAAAACTAAATAAATTCTGATACATCGAATTCAATTTAACTATAATAATATATTATTTTGTTTGCCAAATATCTATAATGTATAGCAGTGCAATTATTTGGTGGTATGCGCTCTTATTGTTATTAATTTGGATATAGTTTTGCGATTGAAATATCTCTTCATTTGCAATTTAAATTATCAATAAACCATTATTATAAAATAAATATATTTTATAATAATCGTAAATGGTTATTAGGATGTTTATATGCC
The DNA here is from genome assembly GCA_944738965.1 of Nebria brevicollis. Classification (NCBI taxonomy): domain Eukaryota; kingdom Metazoa; phylum Arthropoda; class Insecta; order Coleoptera; family Carabidae; genus Nebria; species Nebria brevicollis. The sequence goes on along the minus strand of OX122901.1, from coordinate 13,832,660 downwards.
ATGGCTGAATGACACAAATAACATTTCTATAAAAGGTCAGTATTGATAAAGAATACACCAAAGTATAAATAAAGCGTATATGCTGCATGATGGAATACGGTAATAGACCCATCTATTGATTTGAAATGGTTATTGCAAATCTGGACGTTTGCCGGTAGCTCGTCGTTGGTCGACGTACCGGCACTAATGCCACTAGGAAATGAAATGCCGAGTTATTCATCACTCCCGGTCAGTATTTCAGAACAAGATCCTGCCTATTGATAGCGGTCTCGTAAACGGACGTGCATTTATTTTCATTTCATGACATTTTCCGTTTCGCCCTTTTACTGGTTGCGTGTTGCCCACTTCACATCGCACAACCTCACACTAGTCGCGTATTTCCCAGTGGCAACTCGTCTATACTTGATAAACGAAAATTTTAAATATACATATTAGATCCAACTTCACAAAATTAACTAAAAATGATATATATGTATACATATATATATAATTAGTTTTTTGGTTGTTTATTAAATATTTCACGAAATTGGAATTGTTGCTTTGAGTATATGTCTCTACTTATAAAGTTGAGATAGCGTATAAGAAATAACAATCATTCAAATAATATTACCATAGTTCACAATAACTTACGCAATAAGTACAAACAGGAACCGTCACTGGGCTCATTCGACTAGGGTTTCAACCGAACGACATCAAAAATGTGAGAATTACTACCGAATTCTTTTGAGGAAGGAAATAAATCGCGCGTAGATTTTATATTAGGCCAGGTGCTGTTTAAGCATTTTGTTAAAGCAACCGCTCCATGACGAACATTTTTCAAACTTTTTCTTTTCGACCCACTAACCCATCCCGCATAACATTGAACACACTGAAAGGTTTCTGTACGTGTTGACTCAGTTATCCCTTTTCATACTTTTCCGTGTTAAATACGCCTGATATTTCGGCGAAAGTCTTATGCTGTTAAGTTGTCAATATATGACCACTCCCTTGAGACGCAGAAAAACTTTGACCATATATGATGTCACGGCAGTTTCTTGAGTATTATTCCTATTATTTTTTTAATAATTATTTTGTATCATTTGTAAATAAAATAAATAAAATGTTGCATGCAATATATTTTTATTATTAAATGTCATTTAAATTTCATTTTGTTAGGCATGCCACTAAAACAAAAACAAAGAACTTGTAAAGAGGTTTGATTTCTTATCTATAGATTTCTCAGACAAAAATTGAGTTTCCTTAATATTTTTGAAGAATTTTCTTCTACTCAATGTTATAAGACTATATATTATATTGTTATACATAGAATAAATATTTGTATCATTCCAGTTGCATATCTAAGTTTATATTTTACACAAATAATGGTCTTGAAATAAAGTTTTTTTACTCATTTACAAAATAGTTTATAGAATATATACTAAATTCTAACCAATGGAGATTTAACATATAATAAATGCAAATAGACGTTCGTAAATTTCTATTTATTGTTGAACTTTAATACAATCAAAACATATAAACAAATTATAAAGTGACATTGTTCAGTTAAGTTATCACTGTATAAGCGACAAGTTAAATCCAAGTTAGACCAATAATCTGCAACATTAACTTATTCATTGGGCTAACACGTTCAATTTATACAACATTTAACAATGGGTACAGATAACTCGGTCGTCAGGAAGTATAAATTTCAAGTGCATTGTTAAGTTTTCTCGGAGAATGTTAACCATAACAAGGATATAACAATTACGCTCACAAGTCTTGCTTGTTGGTATAGCGTGCAGATTGCGGCTTTGCCTCAATACCGATTGCAGCCGTATTCTGTTTACTAAACTTGGTCTTTGAACTAGTCTCTTCACCCTTACCGCACGTTGTTTCACGTCGTGTAGGTTCACTATAATAGGATCTTCTCTTTTCCTTTCTATGCCATATACTGTCAACATCGTTTTCATCTCATAGATTGGCAACTAGCTTGGTTTGTATTTGAACGCAAATTTAACTCTTCTGCGCGAATATACAGTCTTTCAAGACAGTAACGTATAGTACTTTCATTATCAATGTAGCGAATTATGTCAATATTTTGTTCTTCAACAGCTTTGCGTAATCATACAAATATAACTTTATACATATTTTCATCAAATGGTGTGACCAAATCTCTTTAAAATCTCGATAAACTTTCACCATTCGATCTACTTTTACAAACTTCTTTTCCTTCATTTATATTCATAAAATTCTTCATATTTGTCCACTTATTCCGTGGATGACCTCACATTCGTATACCATTCATCTCGCCCATGCCAATATTCTTCTTAATGCATTAATATACAATATTTAATAATACCAGGAATATTTGTGTACAAATATAATACAGAATTCTCACTCCTATTACGCAATCTAATGCAAATAATGTATCATGAATATGTCTCACTATATTTGGCTAACCAAGAGTCAAATATAAATTCATTCCCTTGAACGTTTTACCAATGAGATTATTTTTACTTTCGGAAACATAGATAAGTACAAATAACATGAACCAAGTTTTTGGAGCAAAATTTTACCGATATTTAGATTAAGATATACATACATATATACATATTAGTAAATTATATAAGTATTTGGCACCGTTAAAATTGCATGACCTTTTGGCAAATCAATATAAAATCTTATTCAGCGAGTGAGAGAATTTTGTTTTAATCCTAATGATATTCATCACGAAAGTTTTGAAATTACCGTTAGCATGATACCAGGCACATTAACATTAGTCGACTTTTAAGAAAATATTCGGTCGTTCATACTGTCAAAATGTAAATTATTTCTATAAATTTATCATTATTATTCAAAACTGACGGGAACCTATACTTTGAATAAAGTTCTATACTCTGTAAACTGACAATGAATTTGAATTTTCTGGTTTTCTAGTTTAATATTTATTAATCGCTGAAATATTGAATAAATAATGAAATTAAATGCACCAATTGCAGTTATAGAATTACACTCTAAATTAAATAAACTTATAACCGGATATAATTTTTTCTTACCTCATGTACTATCTTACTCCGGTCTCCTAGAATAATATTTTGTTAATCATCTCAAATATTATAAAGAAATGAAAATAATGACCCTTTTTTTTTTATTTTTTTTTTTGAAATGAATTTTATAAAGTATTTGCATCGAAAATATTTTTATAGTTGAACCAATTGCACTAATGGATTAAAATTTGTCAAAACAAAAATGGTGCCATCTTGATCTTGTAGTTTCCTATTAAATACATGAAAGAATCGACTTTAGTATTATTCAATTTGAAATATAGCCACTGGTGCAAAGATCTAAATAAAACGAATACAGAAAATGTATGAAGTTGTTTCGCATTATGATTCCGTTGTGGTTTGAAAATAAAACGAATTTCTTATAAAGGATACAAAAAATTGCACTTTTCTAAGGAACAGTGATCATAATTCAATAGAATTGCTGAACGTGTTTACTACTACTGCTGCCAGTGGAGAAAATGTTTTAACATAATTAAAACTCACCAATATTAGCACTGCATGTTTGAAAGCAGTAAAGAAATTCCCCATTCATTGAAACTATACAACGCTTTGTTACTATTTTTTAAATTGATATTAGAATAAATATTTCATAATTATATAGTATCTTTGGTCTTACTTTGAAGTAATCATACATATAAGCAGTAAATATTGACTATATATAAGTTGATTATATTTAAATCTTGAAATTAATTTCAAGTTGCAATCTCCGTATAAATATACTTAAATTTGTACCACCGGTTTTGGTAATTTTATTGGTTTGATTATAATAGAACTCGTTAGAAAATAGAAGTTAGTTAAAGTGTCTGCTTTGCTCAGGAAAAAATTGAAATTCTGATTTTTGAGTATTTGTGAAATGTAAAGTTGAATTAAATCTAATTCAAATTTAATTGAATATGTACTCGTGCAGTTTATATATTTAAAGATTTCCATAGAATATATGACATTCATTGTCCAGTTTGTGCATCATTAATGGCTAATTGTACCAAACAATAAGCTCAATTAAATTATTTTGTTTCAAAATTAAAATAATTACTTATTGTTAAGATAAAATTTGATTGTGCTTTATTACGATAAAGAAAGCTCATCCTATAGGAAAAACCAAGCGATTCAATTAAAATGCATTATTATCTTAATTATTTGTAATATTGTACTACGCTGGTACAGCAGAAGCATGCGGTAGGATAAAACAAAACAGTACGTTATACAACAGAACTTAATTAATTAATAATTTGAATTTTATTAAACCTGTGGGAAATCTAACGTTCACATAATGAAATTTATATAAAACAAACGCTTATTATATTATTAAATTCATTTGCAAAATAAAATCTTTTAGTGGCAGTAATTAAAATCAGTTAAAACACATAAATGACACAACGTGTTGCTGGGTGCGAACTGGCTGTTTAATTTAATACCATGACCGAGCTTGCAGTTTCATGATGCCGCCGGAAGCATGAGAGAATCGGGTAGCTACAGTTGAAGCGACGTCGCGTCGTTGGCACGTACACTTGACGCTTTTCGCTTGCTTGTCTCACCTTTCTCAGAGGACACATTCAGAGATGGTTGTCGGTATACTGTACTTGAAAATTGCAAAATGAGTTAATCAGAACGAGAAATGAAATTACAATTTTTTTTGCTCATTTCATGCTACAATACATTCCAATTTAGTTTTTTCTTTATAATTTCATTTAACAAATTGTAAGATACTAATCTGACAATTTTGAATAAAAAATTGATACAAAAAAGTATCAGGATGTCACCAAAAAATACTATATTCTAATTATATTTCGTTCACAGTATATGAAAAATATCGTATATAGCAATATTAATCCGAGAACATTATGCAAAATATAATATAATGCAATTTCATTTAACCACAATTTTATTTATATATATTACATATGTTTAAATTTTACTAAAATAATTTTTATTAGATCAATTTAATTTTAATATGTGTACCAATTAATAATTGAATTTCTATTGACATTTATCACACACACTCAGACGTACAATACTTAAAAACGCGCGCGCACACACGCACGCACATACACACACGCACACACACACACACGCACACTCACTCGCACACACAGTCACACACACACATACACAAACACACACACACACACACACCTGTATACACTCACACATTCAATTGCACACAACCATATACACACAAACACTGATTCAAATACACATCCAAAAAAGACAAATACAGGGACAGCATTTTCAAAAATAGTAATACGAAGTCACTTGCATAGAAATACTTATTACTGCGTATAAAAAGGTAAACATTAATTAAAGCTATTTAGAAACTACATCTAGAGTATTAGCAGTCCTGTTTTTAGTTTATAGGATAACAGTAACCAATTTAAAATTAAGGTACTAAAATATCTCAAAGTAAACCAAATTCTTGAAATAGGTAAGGAAAAACAATATTTTATCATCGGTTCATTTTGTAAGAACATGTCTAGACTACAGATTGGTTTTAAGAAAAAATAAACGCCGGCGCTTACTTAAAGAATTTCTTAACTCGGTTCAAATCATCAGACTTTCAAGTACTTTTTCACATGTTCTTTTGTTTAAAAGCTATTAACATGTAAAGCACGCGCACTTTTAATGCGATCCTAAGATTTATTTAACAGATTCTATAGCCGCTGTTTACATTCAACCTAGCAACACTGCGTTTACGTACTAGGTATTATACCTATACGTAATAGCTAAACATTTAGATAGGCGTCTTTACCTTACAATTTTATTCTGCACAATGTTAACTGCCAAATACACGAGTATTTTCACTACGAGAAAACATTAAAATAACGAGTTTAGTGGTAAAATAAACCAGTTATTTTAGGTAGATATTTGTATAATGTAATTAATCGTTGCGTCAGATAAAGATCAGTACAAAAATCTTATCAATTTGTAGTCGAAAAAAAGGTATGTTTAAGTCCCTCTTACCTATAATTCCAATCTATTTTTTAAATTAGTTCATAATATTGAAAAATAAATATACTTTAGAGTATAATTAATTACTAATTATTATAAAGAAATATCTGAAAATTTTAGTTTGTATGAAGTGTATAAATTGTTTAATTGATATTCAGATTGGCAATGCATGAAATGAGATATTGATCCACGATTCACCTTATCTAATAAAAATGGAATGATGTTGAGTTTGTATATGCATTAGAAATATAACGAAACTTTTCATCAATTTATGACTAAATAAATAGCTAAGTTTTCCAATTATTTCAATTCAATTAAACTTAATGAAACCACGATGTACCTCTCGTATCTCTACATTAAACTTCTTCAAGTGTATTGAAATAGTGGCGTGCAAGATTCTAATCTATTAATTAAAACAATTAAACTTGCATTTAAACATTCCAAAAGAAATATTTGTATACTTGAAATAGTGAACCATATTACAGATTAAATTTCTCTAAAATATACATTTTTTCTTTCGTCGCGAATTTAAATCTGTTGTAATCTGTTTATTTTTTTGGCCTATGTCGGCTAATTATTTGAATTTTATACGATCAACATTTTTTTTTTGAACTGAAATATTTTGTTTTATTGAACTAGTTTGGGTGTAAGTTATTGATAACAAAAGTAATAGTGGTACTGCTATAGATAAAATTATATTACATTTATTTACAATTGAAAAATAAAAATATACTAAGATTGTGCTTTTATAACGTACATTTGCTTTTAATATATTTTATTGCTTCACAATTTAAAAGAGAAGAAGTGCATTGGTGAACATAGATGAGGTAGAGAAAGGAATTTGAAGAATTTCATCTATCTATGTTTTCAGAGACTGTATAGCATGGTGTACGAATCGGAATTCATCTTATCACAACAAACTTTCACACTACTCTTGTTCTATGCTTGCACATTCGTTGTGAACGATAAGGTATAAACTATTTCTTGTATATAGAGCAAATATAATTTAACTTGATGCCATATACTAGAATTTATATTGAACTAATATTTCGAATATGGAGAAACGATTGTAATTATGCATACCAAGAGCTATTTGAATTAACGATAAGCATTGATTGATATAGTTTTTGTTGAGTGTATTTTGGTAGCATTTCATGAAAAATTTGTAATAAATTTTATCTTATAATTAACTCCAATACCAATTTAGAAAATTGTGACTTCAGAGTAGAAATATTATATCTGAACGTGTTTGGTTGTTGAACGAACAAATCATTTGTCAAAAAAATGGTGTTTTGATTATTTTTATTGTATGCGTTTTATATGTCGTACAAATACATGTGTCACATATGTTCGTGATTCTCGCGTTCATGCAAATTTTCTAAATTATAGACATTCTCGTTTCGCTAGAAATTTATTTTCGATGCATACATTTTATCAGCGAATTTCGATCGTGTTCGGCAAAATTGGTGTCGAAATAATATATTGTAACCAGTTATTTGACTGTGTTATGCATAATTTTTATATACATCAAGATATTAAGAAAATTATTATATTGCTGCATGCTCAGTCCTTCTAATTTATAAAATTACTTTGAAGTCACTAGCATTTAATTGTAATTAGCATTAAACATTTTCGCTAGTATTGCCAACTACGAAGTCTAGTAACGATCTGGTTGTGCGAAATATTATTATCTATTATTTTAACTATGATTATCGTTGCTGTACGAGCAATTATGAAAATATAAATACCTAAAAAAAAACTAGAGTAAACATGCACTGTCGGTTTTAATGTTCATTTCAAAAATAAAAGGTTTTCATGCGAGACATATACAAATCTTGAATTTAAAGTTTCGTAATACAGTTCAGGATGTAAATTACTCACATGTACGTGCGTGAATAAACACACATACACACAAATTCATTTAATCGATTGCCAATAAAGGATTATGTTTTTAAGTAATGCATAACTTCTATTTGAGAAATAAGATTGATGCACTTTCTTTGTACCCTAAATATAAACTAAACTAACTAATTTGTGCAAAGTTTCGTATACGCACGTGTAAATAAATGATTAATTAGACTTACAAATAGAGTAGTTACACATATATACGTTAATATCTTGTAGGAAGAGTAATTTTCAAAGGATATAACTCATTCGCAATTGGACGTCTGGAAACTCGCAAGATTCTACCTAATATCTAAAGTGTAGTAATTACATATACTAGCAAGAGAGTTTGATATATAAGATCGCTGGGCATTCATATACTATGAACTATAATTGAGTTATTGCTTTACAAACTGACCTTGCATGCTTGAATTACTGCCAACTTTACGATGTAAACTTTCCTAGTTAATTTAGCAGCCGACGTATTGGGTTATATAAGGAGACAACGTTTACCATTTAACCTTTGGGTTTTTGTTCGCACATTGTTGCATTTCTTGTTTTTGAATTATACTCATGTATTTACCAGCATTAAAAACACTCATTGATAGTATCGTGTTTCGTATTTTATTCAGCTTCTAGATAAAGCAGTGAATTGGACAAACACAAGTTTTTTAAGTAATTAGTGAAATTTACTTATTGAAAGAAATGTTTCTTTTTTTTTGTAAAATATTTAGTAGTACCAATTATAAAGAAATAGAATTTTGTAAGTACATTTGCATATTTTTGTGTTAGATTATATTTGTTACTATTTAATTACAATTTGAAAAAGTTATACGATTTATATTTATTCTACAATAAAATTTCAAAGAAAATTATACGGAAATGTATAAGAGATCATTCAGTCACCAAACACGCAATGTTCTTTCATATCAACCAAGATGACGTGAATGCAATATGCAAGACACGATCTAGACCACAGACACAAGAGACTATACTGTGCATAGAACCGCTGTTGTGTTGTGTGTTTGCAAGAAAATGCACGATTCAAATTTGTTCGAAGAGAATATCGATGACAATGCAATAAGTCCAAGAATCTCTCTTGAGAGACATGAGTTTGAGCCGCAGTATAACTCAGAAACCGGCTATCAAACAATTGAAAATAAATAAGTTTAAACTTATCCAAGGTAACTGAAATTGAGCCTTGTGTTGTTTGTAATTTTATTTTTGAAAAACAGTTGTACTTTAACGAGAATTGAAACTAAGATTTGTTTTTATTTTATATTCCATATTTATTTAGGTGTTTTGATAAAACTATTTCCATATAGTATTTTCCTATATTTTATGAATTTCTCAAACATATTTAGAATATTCGAATATATTCATATAGTTATCGTATTTTTCTACATTAAAGATTTTTTAAAACGCTACTTTTGAGTAGGATTACTTTTATCTATTTAAAATAAAACGGAAAAGCATTGATTCTATTCTTGCCCATGCTATTTGTTTTTCATCTTCAAAGTCATTTAAATAAATTCAACGAGTTGTATGCATATTTAAACAAAGTTCGTTGTACTATAATTTGAACGAACATCATTTAGATGCAAATGTTTGTTATAAATTTACAGAACATCTCTAATCTATTTGTTGGTTTAAAATAAATTTTAAAAAATTATTTTTTTCATAGTACCATCATTTTTATTTTCATCACATTAGTTCAGGTTTATTTGGCATGCTAGTCTTCATTACTTACTATTGTTATTATTTTCAAATCTGCAATATTAAAATTTCTAACTTTAGTGTAACCCCATAAAAATGTTGATATTTAAAGAATATTTTCTCTAATTAAATTTACAAAATGAATTTTTGTATAAGATTATCAATATTTTGTAAACGAATAGTATTTTCTCACATTGAATTTGTCTTCAATCAATATCAAAACAATAAGTGACGTTCAAGTATGAAACAAATGGGAAAGTTTCGCCGCAACCATCAGCTTTATTACATTTAGAGAAAGAATTTGAACGAACAAATTTAAGTAGATGTTATCTATCTTTCAGCTGAAATTTTATCTTTAAAAATAACATCCAAAGAGATGGGAATCTTGCAAGATAAAAACGTTTGCTTCGCTTACGAAACAAAGAGCAAATATTTTCTTAAGAATATTTCAATTATGTCATGTTTTTGGAGAGCGCACAACGGGCACATCTTGTTTCAGTGGCAGCGTCGTTGTGTTCTTCCATTCCGTTTATTTAAACCATTCTCTTCTTCTGCTTGCTTTTAGCTTACGGTGTTTTATTATTTGGTTGTTCCCCGCGTAACCCTTTTATACTTCCCTGTTGTAGAAATTTTACAATACTGGGATGTTTATTATCGTACACATTTCTGCAAAACACTACGATACATGATTCCACTTTCAACTTCCGCTGTTCAGATTTTTTAATATATCTAATTTTTTCATTTTCACGATCTGGTACATTCATATCTACGTACACATATTTTATTTTGGTATATACAACATTTACAATTATATAATATAATAAATTTACATATTTTGTGAAGTTGAAGTAAATTAGTATATGTATAATGTTCTGGGACAAGGTAGCATTATTCGATGACTGACACTAGAACTATAATGGAACAAAGTAAAGCAAATGGAGACGCAAGTTGCCTTATATCGTTTTTGTGGTGACCGAGGACTTTGGTTCTATATTTGAAAAAGAGATAAATTCAGGCTACTCGGTATAGTTTGAACCACAATATGCGCAAAAAAGAAGAATAGAAATAGCATGTATATTGATGGTGGTCCGCATATATAGATCGTGATCATTTCCTTTCTTGTTTCAAACAGTTATTTGTTTGTAGATCATTGAAAAATACACAATAAATAAAATAGATTTATTCCCTTCATATTTACATGAACCTTACACGCTTGCCGTTGTTTATCCGCTCTCGTAAACTCTGGTTTACTTCTTGGTACGAGTATTCTGTGACGTCTTTACAATAGCTTAACTGTGTGACTAGCCTGAACTTAGTTTGAATTAATTTCGTTATAAATGAGGTTGCTGTCAAATTGTGCGTTATCCTAGTTTGCCACCTACCATGCAGGCTTCATTTAAACTTTCGCTAATTAACACGTTTAAGTAAGTGAGGATAGAATATTTTTTATTATGGTGTAATTAATAGTTATTAAATAAAAGAAATTATTATTTCGAGTTCTAATACGTAATTTATAAAGTGTAGGTGTTATTTGAAAACACTTTCTATTTGTATGGGAATAGAAATAAGATGACGAATTTTAATTTTAATTTAGGGTTTTTAGCAACCCTATTTGATGGAAATATGCATTATGTTATGTATGTAAGTTAATTGATGTAACTTTCTAAAATGAGGACTAAATAATTCTTGTTGGTTTATAATTAATTATCTACAATTATTAACAAAATGATAAACAAATTTACTATTTATCTAATGTCTTTTGTTTTCGCCCAAATAAAAAATTTATTTCAAAATAAGAGCAATTTATTGTAAATTCTATATTAACAGTAAATTATTTAATAACAATAAATTTATGGTACTAGGTTTTATTGAAGATTTTCGCCTGCGAATTATATTTAACAATAAACAGTTCACAACGTCATACACTATAGGCAAAACAATTCTTAGTAATATTCAACTTTATCAGTGCCTATGGCAGGTAATAGTTCGAGGCGTCTTTGGTTTTGTGGCTTGCGTGTCACTATCCGAAGTTTGTAAGATGCGTGGTTGTCTCTGGCATGTCTCATACGATATTTGTTGGTACGCACCCTCGAGCCGAGACGTTATTGCCATGGCATATCTGAAATTTGTCAAATGATTTACCACCATCGAGACAGTTCAAAGTAGATTCATTAGCGGGGACTAAATTTAAACACGACGCAATTAGCTGCCGTACCGTACGGTCTGTTTAGTTAAGCCGAATTAGTTTTACATGAATGTGTTCCTTGCTTCATCCATATATGTGATGAATTAACAATATTAGGTACGTGCGAATCAAAGCGACACCAAATGCTGACACGGAAAATGTATATTCATTAGCATTTTATGAAATTCGTTCCTATATGGAATTCGTATATTTTCTATCCGGTGACGCTAATTTTTCTTTTTTACTTTTAATTTAGTTTTATTCAAGATATATTCACTTTAAGGATATTGTAGATTTGTTAGCAAAATCATTTAGTTTTAATGAGACATTTCTGATGTTTTGTATATTAAAGTCAACTTTTCACTATAAAGCAAAGAGGTTTTTAAAATTAAATTGTTACCGAAATTATAAGTGCGTTTGTTAAAAACAGCCAGAAGCAATATCGTTTTAATTTTTTACATGAAGCTATAATTAATGATTGTAATCATGAGCAAATTCGATCTTGATATATACCTTTTGACCTTCCCTGAATCGAGTCTGACTATTTTTGGAATGACATCCGTTTGTGTGTATGTTTTTATTTTTTTATTTGTGTGTGTGTGTGTTTGTGTGAGTTTGTGTGCGCGCGCGAGCATGAGTGCTGTACATCCTAAACGGTTGAAGGGAAAATCATACTAATATAAATGCATGTTTACTTTAGTCATTTTTGAGGATTCTGCAATTACTTAAAAACAGTTGCACTTACAGCAAAAATACTTGAAAATGTGTACTGATTACAAGCAAATAGCAATAGAATTGTTTAATAGAAATACAAAATAGGAGCAAATAATATGGATTTTCATATTTAACATCTATTGTAAGATATATATTTAGTGAAATAGTGTTTTACAAGATAGTAAAATAATATAAACAAGTAAAATAATAAAAAATATAATCTCAACAAAATACGTACAAGAAAATTCAATGCAAACCAATGCAGATATTTTCTGTATTTTTGACGTTATGATCTTTTATTCGATCTAATAACACTTTTGAACTGTAGAAGAAGATCTGTAGCTACCTTCACCCGCACATGCACACATATATAAACTTACAAATAATAATGTGAAAACTATGAAATATATTCAAATACAAGTAATTGAATTAAGTAAAAATAACTTTTACAAATTTATTATTTAACGTCCATTAATGTTACAGTTACGGGTGGAAAAAGTTATAAAATAAAACAGAATCATGATGGTTATAATTAAAATAAGTGTTGGTGGTATTCACTCATGCGTAAAAAATAGGAATATCCAGGACGGTGGACGTAGGTCAGTGAAACATAAATTCATGCTTGTAGTATATGGTATGGAGTTCTCGTGCTGGCGTTAGTAGTTCGGTATTGTAGGTTTGTGACTATTGCAGTGTGCATGTAGGTATGTGTAGCTGCTGCATTTGTGTCCTAATATGTTCTGAAATGAGGCGCCAACGTTTTAATTGGATTTATGACCACTGTTGGGTTTTATCGTTGGCCATGCAGAAACAGGAGGTGGTAACAAACTGTGTCTGTCCCACTCTTGCGGGGACAGCTTCTATATATGCATGTACTGTTGCTGCTCGCTGGTGTAACAATACGCCAGAGATTGCATTGCTCTCTGCCGGTTTCATACGCGGCAATTTTATTAATACTGCCGCTGCCGTTGCCGTTGCCAGCCAGAATATGATCCAATACGAGAAAATTAACTGCTTCAAATCGATATTTGTTCGATATATTTGCATGTGCCACTAAGCATACAAAGTGCTGTGACAGTTCTAGAAAAAGTTTTATACATGTTTCCGTTTTGTCGTGCTTATAGGTGTGGTTTGGAAATAAAAGCTATTACTTATTACACACAGAGCTTTCTTTTCCCAAAAAATCGTTTTATACCTACATAATTTATATTATGGGTTAGGCTTTCAATCACTTAAGAAAATACTAAACGTAGAAAATAACAATTTGCTTAGTCACAATTTTTTTTCGAAATTTCGTTTTTAATTTTTAATCAAAAATAATAGTTTTTCTTGCCTGGCATATACTAATCTTTAGTTTCATAATTTTACCTTGAACCGTTTAGACACACATACACATACTGAAACACACACACACACACTCACACACGCAAGCACATACAGAGATAGCCACACAGTCAGAAGTCATACTCTATTCAGCGAAGTCCGGAAGGTATACTTCCTTAAAATCACTAGATCGATTTTTTTCATGATAGCAATATTTCGTATAAGAAAGTAAAAATTATTAAAAGTTAATTGATATTTGTATAAAAAAATTAAGTGGTTTAATAAAAAATATCGTAAAATCTCTTTGAATACTTTCAATATCTAGTATTGCAATAAATATACAATTAAATAATTTTCATTTGGTTTCCGAATGTAAGTTAATTTTTTTCTGTTAAATTTAAGCCGGAATGTCCTGAGCTTACGTTTGTTTTGCATAGTACTACAGTTTGAAATTTGACTGAAAATTATTTCTATTGCTTTCTAGTTTATATACGACGTAATAGGAAACTATATAGAAACACAAACGTGCACACAACGGAAAGCAATTCCGCTCGGTACTCATCACAAACACCCTGATTACAAACTATCGGAGTAAGCTCTGAGCAAACATGCTTGCAAATTGTTTGTGAATATAGTTTAAATATACGACGGTGATTACATTTTCAGTATTACTTGTATGCGGTGCGATATAACAAACAGTGAAAATGCGTTATATACACACACACACATAGGTATAGATATCATATCGTTCCTAACGACGAACATCAGAGCTTCGTGGCAACGCTAACGTTTTGTTTTGCATTTATAAATTCGCCTTTTGTTGTTTTCAGCTCTTCTCGGTATGTTACACCGGTGTATCATGATTTTCACTAAATAAACACCACAGATAGGCTCATTATAATCTTCTTGTGTTGCAATATATTTACTTGTCTTAATAATTTCAAAATAGTAGGTAAAGCAGATGTAGCGCAATATTTACAAATAAGTATGTGTAAATTTAATTTTATATGTTATGAGTTTCACTGATAAGAATTTCGGTTTCATTTCCACAAATAAATTATTGTTTTAAATGCAACGAAATCTTGTAGTAAAATGTTAATTTTGTATGTTACCAGTAATTTTTTAAATGTATCTAATCATTTCGCCATATGATTCTAAATTACGCACATGGCCTATTTTGTATCACCGTACAAATTTGGCACGTATTTTGACAGGTGACGTGTTCCACACAACTAGGTTGCGACCCTAGAGAATTACAGATTTGGTCACTGATTTTGACTGCGTTTATAATGAAACCAAACAATTAAAATAATTAATTAAAATGTACAAAAGGATTTCATATTATAATTCAGTTTCATTTTGTTATTCAATAAACAATTTTAGCACTTTTCATTTTATCTAATTTATTGCATTATACTCAAACATCTTGATTTATCGAATAATATTTCTAACGCTTTATATTTTTTCGTTTTTACGAAATCTTCACAGTGCTTAAAATTTATTTATTTTTTTCTGAATTTGAGTCTACATTGCACCTCTTAAAGTAAATTGCTAAATATTAACAGCTATCCTAACTAACCAAACTAGATTTATCGATAAAAGTATTTATTCTCCTGACCATACTCCTACAAAATAAAATAAACACAGCTTGAAAAGTAATTAAACGGAATAAGAAAAATGGTACCCAAAACCAAAAGAATCAGTCTTATGCCAACACACAAGGCACAATGTTTTGCTAATGTGTAGGATTGTATCGCAGTTTTACTGCGGCAGATAAATGATTCCGTGAAAATTGTGACTACACGGAGTCGGATGTATGAGATGAACGAGAACGAAACCGAAGCTGGAAATTAACTTTCCTAATAACAGACACACGCGTTAATCATACCTCGTTAATCTCAGTTTGCGCGATGTTCGTTTTAAAAACGAATACCCTCTCTATTTACCAAACTGACCTGGTCGTTAGCTCTAATGAAATCTGTTAAGCAAATTGCCCCTCTAGTTTACCCTTCGTCAAGTTAAATCCAATTAGTATTTATTATTAATTTATTCAATTTGGACACATTTTAGTGTCGGTAATAATAAATTAGTAGTTCGTCTCCCTCACTACACAAGCACAACAAATGATTCTGGTCTGGTAATCGATTTCGTTATAAGGTAACAAACTGTTACAAGGTCGTTTCTGAATATTCAATAAACTATGTTGTGGGAGCCAATTATCAACCGCTACTACTTTTGCTTATGCTAAATTATTATTTGGTACCATTGTTAACTGTAGTACGAAATAATTAGTTCAATGAAAGTGAGAAGCAATATATATATATATATATATATATATATATATATATATATATATATATATATATATATATATATATATATAAATACAGTTTATCCACGATAACATGAGCTTTTATTACTTACATTACACTATTATTTTACAAAGTAATTTATATTGATAAAACATGAAAATGATTATCTATTTCTTTCCTTTTTTTAATAAATATATCTTAACTGAAAACCAATATTAGCTTATAAATCTTGTTCATCATTACTGGTTGAGAACCTACATGACGTCATAACATTTCCCTTCCCCCTGTGACCATTAACCCATACGAACTATCTTTATGACGTGAAGCTCATCTTATCGTGGACAAACTATACATAGGTAACATTAATATTATATTTGCAATAAAATAATTTGGAGGTAAATGCGCATATTTGTTGTAAATATTATCATATATACACACATAACATCATGGTTATTCCCATGAAATAGAGTGGCAGAAATCCCTTTAAATTCTTTCATATCTTGACAATCTTTCGCCATTCAACTTTATCCTTAAACACATCTATCGCTTCATTCAAATTTATAAAATTCTTCATCACACTCTTGTATTCCACTTTTTTGCAACATTTTTTTCACGAAATTCAATCTCAATCATATGCATCTACTTATCCCGAGGGCGGCCTCTCATTCTCACACTATTCATCTCGATGATTTAAATAAATTTTGTCAATTTTTCATTCGACATTCTTTCTTACCATATAATTTGACTCTATCTATCAAAAATTTCATTTCCACAGCAGACACATGCTTTTAATGCTTGGTCTGCCAAACCCAACATTCATTACCACACATCAACGATGGCACACGTTCAGATTTCTCTATATTATATATATAAAATAAATAAACTCTTAAAACCCAAAAATACTCTAAATATTTTTGTTGCTATGAACTAAAATCAAATGTGTTGTCATATGTAACTATTAATTTATGGATATTATTATATGTATATGAAGTGACATGCATGTTGTTGATAAACTGAACAGTAATGACATGTACTTCATCATCACGTATTCGTATAGATATTGCAGAGTTTTCGAGTGGTTTCGTTTGTTGCATTTTCACTTCATTCGTTTTGCCTTTGGAATATGTGTAATTTATACCCATCGCGGGTTGCGTGACTGGTTGATGATAGCTGCGGTTAATTATAACAACGCACATAAATCATTATTTAAAACTATAATTACAGTAATCGAGCTAAATCTACATACACGACGAGCACTACATCTAATGAGACTCGTTACGTGTACAAACGTTTTTTATTGGCAGTGCTTTGTTATTATTGTGTACTAGCATGCTAACCTGGTACCATCACCAATATTTATGAAATCTCGCTTTACATATGAATATTACTTGTTTCCCAGAATCTCAAATATAATCAATTATTTTAAAGTTTATTGCAAAATAAGATTTTCTGATACTATATCAATTATTTCATAATGCCACTGAATAACATTTCTTGTCAATGTGTATTTCTTTATTTTTACAACCGTTGATACCACGATTGAATTAGCAATTATTGGTTGACACATTATGATATGGATAGATGTAGCTTTGGTAAATAGTAATTTAAATTAGTAAATTGAATTGAAAAATGTTATTTGTTAATCAAATTGAATTAAAATTGCAAATAATTTAAACAATTTTTTACGTCAATCCAAATTGTTCAAAATTAGTTAATTATAAAAATCGTATTGGCGTTGTAATACTTTTAGTTTCGTTTATTTATTATATTACAAAAAATTATTTATATTACGATACTAAATCTAATTGATATACATATGACTTGCAACATATGTATCTCAGCATCTGCAATTTGAATAGTGCTTCTCAAAAATTTACTTCTAGATTCAAGTCACATGTCTCAGATTTATTTTTTGTTTGTAAGGAACGTCGTTATTCATTATAAATAAACATTTTGTGTCTGTTTCATTCCAGTTTCGATGTGAGAGGACGTGCATTCACCAAAGCACTTCATTGGTCAGATCCAAATATTTTTGGTCCAAGGGCATACTTCGTAACAGTATCCAGACCATCCACTCTCACTTTAGATGGTGTTCAACTGGACGATGAAGGGATATATCGGTGTAGGGTTGATTTTCGCAACACACCAACAAGGAATTTTCAAATCAATTTGACCGTAATTGGTAAGTCATATTTTTATAAAAATTTCTATATTAGGCTCAGAGAATGGTTATATTATTAATATTCAAGTGAAATTATCCAACAAGTTTTAAACCGAGTTACAGCAAGGATGTTCTACAAAACACTAAATAAATAATTCAATAAATGAATTGATTCAGTCAGTTGATGTATCTGGTCTGATTAAATATAGACGAGTGCAGCCGTTATTTTTTCAAGTATTTAAACCAAATCATGTTTATGTCCTAACGATTCTAAGTTAAGCTATTTTATTACCAAATTATTTATTTACCAACTGCTACAATAAGTTAAACAAAAACCCAAATGCTGTTTGTTTTTCAATTATCTTAATAACCTAAACATTGAAAATAAAAATAATTTATTTTATTGGTTTAACTCTATTTCTCTTTATATTGAATCTAACGGAACATTTTTTTAACTTATATATAAATACAGTTATTGTGATGAATAAAATTATTTAGAAATAAAATAAAAAAATAATTTATTTGGATTATTTAAACTGGAAATACCAAATTGATGACCGCCATCAATAATACATTGATTGTATTGTCGTATTGGAAATGAAACAATAAACAGTATACATATTGAATATATTCCGGTTCAGTTTTGAAATATGCTTTATCCCATAAGCACTGGAGCAACCAATAATTTATATTCATTTGTTTATTTGTCCAAAGTACTATAACTATTATATCCGCATGATTTATGAAATTTGAATTGTTACTGTAAAACATATAATCACATATAAAATTGTCGGCTATTGTATAGTTCAATTTATTTATATCAAAATAAAAATAGTCCAGTATTTTTTGTGAACTACTCTGTTTTTGTCATTAATATTATTTTGTATGATTGGATATGTGATACTTGTTACATTTCTATGGTTTGTACTGATGGCTTTAATTAAATATGGCATTTTAAATCATTGTTTTTAATAATTTTGAAGTCACATAAAATTACTATTCTGTCATAAAAAATGTTCAACATTAATATTCACTTTTGATTCATGAGACGAAAAAAAAAAACGTTTTACATCTTGTCAATCCATTGCTATTGAACTTTATCTGTACCGAATTCTTTCGCTTCATTCATTATATTCGGCTTACTCATAATTTTTCTATCAAGCATGTCATTCTTAATCATATGTATCCACTTCTTCCGAGGACTGCATTCTCACACCATTCATTTCACCCACGTATATCTTTTTGTTTATCTTCTATTCAACATTGTTTCAACATGACCATAATATTTAATTTGACTACATCCGACATTTTTTACGATATCGCACTGATATTTTTGTCATGAAAACATAATTTATTGTTAATAAATAACTTATTCATCATTACGCACACAAATTATGTTACAAAGCAGAATTTAATAAGCATATAGCATTAAGACAAATCATGCTAATTACAAGCTATATCGCAACGCTATTAATAAAATAATAATTTGCCACATTTGCGTCCTATATTCGCTGTGAACATTAGTACTCAAGCTCGCAGTAAATTATGATTTCAAACCAAAATGTCAAAGAATATTTTTCATTCTCATGTTTGTTGTCATTGCTCGTTTTGATGTTACCGCTCATTTAACACAAGTTCCCTGAAGCAAATTATATTGTTCAAGTATGATAACGGTTCCACTGTCCATTTGATAGAGCGCGAAATGTATGAGAAACTTTGCAGTATGACAAGAACCCATTTATACATATGTGTGTGATTTTAAATCCCAGCTGTATTCGCAGACATATTATGTATAGAAATTTTTGACATTACTATGAATTATAATTTTAGTTAAATTTATGAAATTATTATTTATTTTACTCTATGATACGCACTGGATGGATTCCGCTGTATTACTAATATAGATATTACTGAACAAAACATCAAGCATTTAGGACAGTTGTAAGTATACTGTTACAAAACAATGTGGAAAGTTTGTGTCAAATATTCAATTGATAAACATTAAATAATGGAAACTCCACCAATTGGTAAACAAACTAAACATCATGATGCTGTAATGAATTGTAATCGGTTTATCTGTATTAGGCATTTGTTTATATATTCAATGCAATCTGCTATAAAATATATGCAGAACATTATCTGTAAATATTTGATCCAAAATAATCCATGTTCCGTTAGTTAAATACACAGGATAAATATATCAACAGCTGTATATTTTTGTTGCTGTTTTTTTTTTCATTTGTTAGAAACATTATTTTTACATATAATTTACAACTTCAGAGTTTTACTAATTGTACAACCGTTCCTACTTTGTTAATTAACAGTCGTCAATCATAATTTCATCAAATTGATTTTAAATGACAATACTGTAAGAAATCAATTTAAATGTTCTTAAAAATTAATATAAAAATATATATCTTTAAAAACAATATGTATTTATATAAAAACTACTATGGTACAATGTCTGATCGTTTCCTCAAAACTTTAATATACATCTTTTAAGGATGTTTTTGCGCTAGATAAAAAAAAAAAATACATGCATTAACAAAATAAAAATAAAGAAGAAACGCTAAAATATTTCTCCTTGTAGTTAGTCGAGACTATGCTATTTAAAATTAAAATACTTTGCCGTGCAATGCAAGCACCATCCTTGTGAATTCCGTAAAATATGGCTGGACACACAAAAGGCTGTCCCAAGCAAAAATTAATAGACACATAAAAAAGAATAGTATAGAAAAAATAAAGCGAATTTTATACCAGGAAACAATATGCAGCGTAAGGCAATTAAACGTACTGAATTGTGATTAATTAATTTTACAACAAGCAACTGAGGCACCGAGCACTTTTTCCACTAAATCGTATTACACGTTTATAACAAAGAGAAACTTTTAATCATAACACAATATTAACAGCACCCAAAAGAATAGACTTAGACCAATTTAAGCTGTACAGCCGGGCGATAATAATGAACAAAAGAAAATGAAAAGAAAACGCTGGACGTAAGAGAGACGACAGATTAATTTCGCTAAAAGTTTGTGGGATTAAATCTATAAATAATCGCCGTTAAATTTATTATGCAAACTAAAATCTATATATATATATAAAAGATAATTTATTAATCTATTAGTAACGTAATATAATATTACAGTTAACTGGTAGTATTTTAAAAAATAAATAAAATGTTACATCCTAGTTTCCAAATTATCAATAAATTATCATTCGATCAAATAATTACTGTCGTTCGTTCTTTTGTCGTACTTCATGACAAACTAAATAAGTAATACAGATTATTTGTTAATGATAATTTATAATTTAATATTTTAATATCTGAATATCAATCAATTTATTTATATGATATGTATTGGCCACAATATAGTGAACACGGCGAGGTGAATGTAAATTAAATATTTATATATACCTACGTAAACAATAATTAACTGTTGAACAAAACGCGCGACAACTATTTAATACCAAAAAGTTTGTTAAATATATCATTTAACTTTTGCAAAAGGGAAAGACATTAATCTTTTAAATGCTATTTAGATTTTTTTTTATAGTGCAATATTTGTTAGTTTTATATTTGCTGCAATATGTATTCATTATCTTAGACCGAATAAATTCTAAACTAAATTAAATAGAACGCGCAGAAATATTTAAATTGTATTTGTTTCCAAATTCAATATAAATTCTTTGCATTTGTTATGAAACTATAGTGGTAATCAGAATTTTCAATCGAGTGTTCGAATATTAAAACTAATCACCTAAATTATTTAAAATATCTTTTGTTTTAAATATAGGAAGTTTAGTAGAGCATATTCATCAAACCAGTTTTTGAATAACTTCGTTAAAATACTTAAACTTTCGCAGAGTGAACATCCATGGCCGCCTACGCTTCAGAAGCCTATTAGAAAAGAGGGAACGAAGACCCTACTATACAAGCAATCTGCTATATCTTAATTAATCTTTCTATTCACAAAATTATCCATCCTCTAGCTAGTCTCTGGTGTGCAACCGCAAGCGCCCGTTCGAAACCCCAAAGACCAAAATCATCTCCCTTCTTCGTTTACACACTTCTTCGTTTACCCCTTTTTGCAGTATTCACTCAGCAATGATGAAATACATTAATTCCACTATATGTTGCAGAATTTTTAATGTTAAGCAATGCTACTTTGTCAAAAAAAAAAATCTTATTTCTACTTGCATGAAATCTAATAATTTCTGGAGAGATCGGGCGCGGTTTATTTTAACTTTTAACAATTCAAAACTGGAAATGAATTTAGTTGACTTGCATAAAATATACAATTTTAAAATGTGCTTAAAAATTAAGTTTATTTCATCCAATATATATATTTTTAAAATATAAATTTTTATTGTTTAAGTATTGTTAAAATTAGGTCTACTAGATGGTATTTAATGAAACCATTTATGTAAATGTAAAGTGGTATTTAGTGTAGCAACATCGGTGGATGGAGTTTGCTGCCCAATTCTTCTTCTTCTTCTACAGCAATTAGGGCTTCGTAATTAAAATGTCTAGCTTCAATTTACGGGCTGTTTCACTTGTAGGGAAAGCGACCGACACAATAACATTGCTGTTAGCACACATTCAGGACTTCCTTGTCCCGCATTTCTCAACTGGTGTAGAGTTGCCGATTAGCGACTGTTACCACCAGCGTCACCAGAGGCATTGGACGTGGACGTGCTGTCTATATCACCTCGCCGCCGGTAGCGAACGTGCTAGATTGCATTAGAATTTACTTGTGTATTTAGTTTGATCAGTTGTTGACTATCAATAGTTAGTTTTTAATTTTTCTTATTTATTAGGTTAGGAAATTCATAAAGCATACAAAAATTAAGTTTACTTTAGTAATTAAATAATATTTCAAATTGTTAATAATTCAATTCAAATATATGAATAGTATGATACTGATAATGAATAAATGTTAAATTTTTTTATAGTATAAAACATGCATATTGCGTTCACTCAAGTTGTTTTTGATTGATCAATATATTAAATAATTTCATTTGTGATTAACGTTTTTAGCACTATCCACTAATAATCGCATCTCTATACTTATATTTAATAATTTATGAGCGTACATAAACAGTATTGGGAACGTTCCGGATTCAGTACTCCGGTGTATGTATACATATATGTATGTTTATCGGTCACATGAGTGCCTGCGTAAGCATACAAACATAGACGCGTTCACACCAACTATCGTATATGTATGTAGGTGGTATCTACAGGTATTAACATTCTCGCAACCTACGTGTACGCAATGTCAATGGGTAAATAAAACAGCTTTGATTACGAATGTTTATTCAATAACAATTCACCAAAATCAAGTTACGTTCTATTGGTATTCAATTTAAATAATCGAATTTCGCTAGGCAAACACGAGTATTATGTATGCATACCTTAATCAGCAAATATCTATACATATTGTATGGTATCATCCCGTTTCCAAAAAAAAGTGCTGTTTATTTCTTCGTTCACGAAGTCCTTGATAAGATGTTAATAAATTGAAAGTTCGTCAACGATAAAATTCGCAATTACTTTTGATCTTTGTCGGGACTGTTAAACTATTGGCGGTGGGTTAGTTTTTAATGGATCTTTCTGCAATCGGGTATTTGTGTGTTATTGATTATTCCATATTGTATGAAGCATATTTTTTATTCAACTATAAAATTTCTGTTGAGTATAAAAATATTATAATGACTTTTAATTTATATTTGCATCTCAATTAATTAAAAAATTGCAATTGTTTATAATGTAATTATTACCAATGAGTATACAATTATAATAATGCAATCCATATGGCTATTAAGTATTTAATTAGAAGTGTGAAGAGACTGCAGAAAAGGGGATCATGGAATGAATATACACAATTATAATGAAAAACTTTGTTAGTGCCCCGCTCAGAAATTTAACGAACCAACTTTTGACTAAGTTTTAAAAGCTACATAAAGATGACACTTTCTTCTGTTTCTCTCGGTTTTGTTATTCCTTCTTGTACTTTGGCCATTTTCAGTCCAGCATTTCTCCATTTACCTTGTTCGACGGAACGCAAGCAGAGGCCGAGAAATGAACGTCTTCGCACCACGTGTACTTTATATTAGGAAAGACAAAGAATTAACAAAGCAATTAAGACGGCGAAACGAAAGTTTCAAATTAAAACTGTTCCGGCGAATCGTATTATTTTCAGGTGTTCATAACGGTTTTAGTAGCGCATTGTTGGGCTATTATTTAGATTTCGTTTGCGAAATTAAATTCACACTTGCATTTACTTAATGTTATTTAAGTAGATGAAATTCACCGAATACAAAATTATTTATTTACTCAATTTGTGTTTAAAAGTGTCTGAAATTTATTCGTTATTTTTATTTCATATAACGTACTTGAGAAACGAAACTCTTATGAAATATTCATGGAAAATACAAATAAACTATTAAAATCATACATTATAAACATGCCTGAGGTTTTATATAAAAATTGTTTTGTATTTTTTCTAATTATCGAAATGTTAATTTGAATTTGATGAATAATTTAATAAATAATGTTTGTTCTAATAAGTGACAATGTAATTATTAAGATATCAGTAGTTCTAAATATGAAACATGTATCCTTCATTCTAGAATATTTATGAGTTTTACTTTGTTTTGAGGTTTTATTTAATGGCTTTCGACTAAATATATTGCAGGTGATAAATGCAATTTAAATACGTCTAAAAAATATTAAATGCAAGTTATTATATTTATGTACCGAATACGATTAATATAAATGTATCATGTAACTTTTTTTAGAATTTATTTAAACGTCACTTTATTTACTGTTGGAATCTTCCAATGTGATTTAAATGGATTAGTTGTAGCACCAAGTTCTGTACGAAGAAGCGCCGGCGTACAATATTAGAGTGTTTTGCGAACTTGGTAGACGGTTTATATTTAGAAAATAAAGCTCCATGCTGTAGCTTGGAGGTCTACCTATCTTATTAAAGTTTATACCACAGCTGTGCAGGGACAGAGGTATTACAGCTGCGGTTTGGATTTTGAGTATACGCACTTTTTGTTGACAATAATTAGGTACCATTAAATCATGCAAAGTCTTGGATAACCTCTTAAAAGCTATTTGTGCAGAGGCGTGAAGGTTGGTTTTGCAAATGTGTTTCTTAATCGTTCTCTACATAATAGTTGTATATTAAATTTTTAATTTAGCTGCATATGGGAAAGTAATTTCATTTATTTTTATACTCATACAATAATTTTTATATTGATATGAAAACAGCTCTGGATTAGTTGAATGAAAATTTACATAATTTCTAAACAAATATATAATTGCAACTACAGTACATGTAGATTTGCGCTGATTGGATTCATAAGTTCTTGTATATGGGCTTGCATGAATAACAAATCAGAATGCATAACACTAAAATGTTAACAAAAACAAGCATTGGTATCGCATATAAGCAAAACTATTTTCCTTGGAATTAATGGATAAATGTGAGAACGAATTTTAAAAAAAAAAAGCGGTGTGTGAATGGAATACAAAAGTGTGCATGTAGAATTAGATAGATGCGATAGAAGTATGTAAGAACAGAATTGAATAGTAAAATATTTTCAGAATGTAAAGAGCTTTTTGCCACCCCATTTGACCGAAATAGACATCATGATATATATGTGATGATATATGAAATGTATGTATGTATACTAGTATAGCAGAACTATTTGTAACCACAAACCAAGTAAGTATATTAAAAGTACAAAAAATTAATGTATAGATGTTATAAAAACTGAAACTGGCTGTATCCCCTTTATATTGGCACAGCTACCTGGCAAGTAGACGTCAAAGGACCTTCGTTACAGCATGTGCTTAGCTTACCGGAAATTGTGGTTCGGTAAAGCTCTGCCAGCAGGAAATGAAGTGGCCACCTATGGTAGAGAAACGCCTTAGAATATGTATATTCCTATACGTGTATAGGGCTATAAGCTCCATAACGCAGCATCAGCTACCTTAGAAACTTTCTTGTTGCTATTGTAAAGTGCGTTTTGTAACTATATTACTGCACGTTTATATCAACCATGACAAATTTGTAGGATAGTGCCCATAATCCTGAATAGCCTCTATTATCCTTTCTAATACTGTTCTTACCTATAAAATACCTGAATACCTATCAAATGTACTCGCTTTTTACTTTCTTATACACAGTATAAGTAAGTATTGAAATCATGAAAAATTTTGATCTCGAGATTTTAACGGAAATATACATTTGGACCTTCCCTGAAACGATTCCGACTATTTTTGGAATGACGTCTGTCCATGTGTGTGAGCGCTCTACAGCCTAGAGAGTTGAAGTTAAATTTTGAATTCGGTTAATTTTATAGATGAACACCTTCTTCTTTATTTATTCTAGCATTTAAATACTTACATACTATTACAATAGATTCATTGAACGAACAAAGATGTGAGGTTCGTGTAAAATTTGTATTCACTTTTCTGAAGGAAACATCAGAGCGTATATCTGTTCGTGAACATCACACGGCACGCAATGTCCCTAACAAGCCAATGCTTTTATTTCTGTTCTCTAATTAGAATTACTACTTAAAGTGTTTCTTCGTACCTAGTTTCACCTTAGTACTTTTATCTTGGCAATTAATTGCCCAAGGACACGCACTTTTACATACCTTGTGTTAAAAGGTACGTTAAGTTTTTGTAGGAGCTATAAAAATTGTTATCAAAATAATAATCAAGAACTCTTACGTTTGGTTATTTAAATATTTATAAATATAGATGATAAGAGATGTATAATGAAGTTTTAGTAACAGTTACGTAATAAGGTGTAATCAATAAGTAGTCAAATTAAATAAATACATACATATCATCACGCCCAATCCCATCAAATAGGGTGGCAGAAAACTCTTAACAAATAAACATATATACTATAAAAACCATTAACTTTGAAGGTTTTGGTAAAGTAGCGTTTTTATTCTGTTTAATTAAACGGTAGATAAGTGCAGTATAATTTATTCAGTTTTGCATTATAATCAACTATTTTTCAACCATCATAGTTTTAATTACAAATTGGTTGCCCCGGGCCAATATTCATTATTTACCACGTATGAACTTTTTAAATTTTTTAATTATCAAAACTACACTATAGTCTTAAACATTTAGAAATTCAAACAGTCGTAAAGCGTAGTTGATTAAATATTTATTGGCATAGACAGCTAAGTGATTATTGGGTAGTGCTTATTTATTATTTTTATATTATTTTGAGAAGCTTTGTTTACATTATTTTATAAATTATGTACATTATCTTTATTATGTTCTAGTATATTCATGTAATCCTACCGTATTTACTGCATGTATAACATGACTTAAATACATTAATCTACTAGCTCATCATTAATAGGTTAATATTATTCTATTTAAGCAACAACTAAGTGCAATGAAATACAAAGTCAAGTATAGAAGGCAATACTACGATGTAAACTAAATAACTAAAATAATTTTATTTTTATTTAGTATTGATTGTACGATGTTTTTAATTAATGTAAATTCAGTGTAAAATACTTAAATGTAAAATAAAGTAGAAATATTTTCTAAATGTCCTGTTATTTGCTTTTAAAGTGGTAGATTACTATAGAAACATATATGAAGATGATAAAAACATTTTCAATGTACAATTTAGATTATATTTAAAGCATCTGGTACGATTATCAAAGGGTTGGCAAATTTCATTTGAAATCTAGTAAATAGCTTTGTAAGTTTTAATAACATTTCCAAGTTACGTCCCTGATGCATTTACGTCCTAAGCGGCTACAGTTTCTTGATACGAGCTTTTGTTCCTTTGCTCTAATCTCACGAAAAATTTCGCTATATACAAAATTCCTATGTTCCCCTTGAGAAACTCTTAGTCTCTTCGTTCTATTGTACAGTATACCAGCGTTGATGATGTCGGACTCTTGGAAAAGCTGCTAGAGAGAAATGGAGTGGAGTGTGAGAGTTTCTTATGCTGCCTTTAACTCCCGAGGTTATAAGGGATGTGAGGAGTATACACATACAGACATGCAGACACCGTTGCATAGTGAATTACAAAGGGCAGGTTGCTTCATTGCCAACAGTGTGGTCGCTCGTTCTCTCGAGTATGCTTGCAAACTTTTCGCGAGCTTTAAGATGCTTCAACAAAATTAACTTTAACCAAAATAAACAAAGCCTTAAGTTTTCTGCTTGTAACGCCTCCTACATTTAACGTGATTTGCTTGAGCCTGATTGTTACCGGACTGGTTACATAAGAACGCGATAGTTTAAGTTCAAATGGACATACATAGTATGCAGTTTCAATCAGTTCTTCTATCTGATTTTGAATTTCTTTTGTTTTAATTAAAATGTTTTTAAATAATTATTTTTAATATATTTAGTGGTCATTCTCGAAATACCAAAACTGTAAGTATTTTTCAGTATTTGTTTTAATTTACATGCAATCAAAGAACTTAAATAGTCTAATTAGATTTTTTATTTCGAGAGTACCTACTGTAAATCGATTTAATACCAAAGTAACTAAGAATGTAATAAATAGCCATAAGAACCAATAAACACAGGAATTTCAAGATAGAAATGTTTCGAATATCAGGGATTATTAATCACTACCGCGTTTAGAGAATAATGATGTGATTTCAGGTGTTGTTAATGGATTTGTCTAGGATTGTTGAGTGTAACGTGCGGCTCGGCTCGTTTATGTTGTAAGGACTGTTTACACAGCGACACACGAGGCATAAATTTAGTTAACTTGCAGTAGTGCGTTGCATTTGCTGCTAACATATACACACACATGACACATTGAGTTGCAAACAAGGCACCAGTAACAGCAATGTATACTTGAACGACGATGTGCATTCGGTCGACTCTCGTACCTATCACCAAATACTAAACTGCATTTATGCAATGTTACATACTAGTACTAGCATCGTATAATACAAACAGCTTTAGGTTCTAGCCGACATATATGCATATATTGACAAAATTGCATAAATAAAATAAATATATACAAATCTAAAATTGTAATATAATCATAGAAACAGAATCTCGCCTAATAAAGATATCATTACATGATATCCATGTCCAAGCTTAGGAAATAACTCATCAAATAAAACCGAAAACCTTTTTTAACGAAAATTTATTAAATTGTTATTGACTATTTATGTTTTCTCTCACAAAGTTTAGAGCATAAAACATTCATTTAATATATCAAACAAAAATGAATATTGTGGTATTTTCATGTCACACAGATAAATACAATTTTAATATTTGAGTCTCTTATACCGACACAAACATATAAAGCAAAAGAGACCTTGTTTTCTGTAAGCAAAGGTATTAATTTAAAATGTAATTAGTCACGAAAATTCGTTATTAACAAATTTAATTAAACATTGTAAAATTGTTTCAATGATTTAACGTTAATTACGTTTTAACGCACGTTTAAATACGTAGGCTGCTACCTGGTAAATCATTATTTAATTTGTTGAATTTACGCAACGGAACGATATAAATTTTATGGTATAATAATATGCTTTTTGTTCTCAAATTAAATAATATTTATATAATAACTGTTACAACAATAACAACATAATTAAAATTTTAAATTGAAATATATGTTTAGAATGCGGAATATTAAATAACGCAAATTTTATATTTCTACGTACAGCATCCGTTTGAAAATAATACATCATGACTATTTTATTTTTCAAATAAGTAAGATATATGATTTAATTAATATTCAGGTTTCAAAACCTTTTTAAAAAACTTTATCAAATAAAGTACAAGCATACTATAAAATAAACGCGTATATTTTGGTTCAAATTCTCTTATTTGCCTTGAAACAAAAATCACATATGTAAAACATATATATTATACGATTTTTAAGCCACCATAATTATTCATATATTTTTACTCTGATACATTAGATTGAGCACGTTCGTAAACATTGCAAGAAATCTTTTACCAAACGTGTTGTATACATACATACGTGCAATATTGAAATGGCATAAAATGCCACCTGGATTTAATATTTTCTCTGTTCTGGTTGGGTGGTATTCGAGTTTCGGTTAGCATATTAAGATTTGATTAATGATAACGGTAATTTGTACCTTAAATCATTTCTCGGGGGAAATTAAATTTACCAAAACGTGCGGTTGATTAAAATCTGGAACAATATTAAAGTTGAAGATATTGCACAGACTGGAGTTCTTACGCTGTTGCTTATACGCGGGGGTGCCATATATCCTCCAGACGTATTTTAGATATCAACTGTTAATTTTTATACGAAGAATAATTTCCTTTTCGCTCTGAGAATTTATCGAAAATGATTCTGGAATACTCGAAATTGTGTACTAGGGTTTTTAAATGAATTTTGAATATTGCATCTATTAATAAATCATAAATCTTTATTAAGTATATTGTATGGTGGAAATTTAAAGAATTTTGTTTTATTTCAACATTAATCGCTATTAATTTTGTGCATTGTATTTGCAATATAATATTTTTGTTATTTTAATATATTGTTAAAATTAAATTTGAGTATTTGCTTACAAGACAATCATTTATGTGTTGCTCATAAAAATCCGTTCTTTTACCTCTAAATTGATGTGTTTTGATATTGTATGGAATTATCTATAAAAATTTAGCTAATTATTTTTTTTTTACTACTTGGAGATAATAAAAATTAAACTACTTAATTCATTTAAATAGGTTTCAATTCAAATTGCGTTCATATACTGCAACTATTAGGTTGATAGATAATTTATAGAAATTTATATTTCAATTTGTAAGTTACAGAGCCCATCTGTAAAAACGTGCAACTGTTACTTATTTCTCTGCTTTTTGCTCAACATTGATCCACAAAACCTATTACATTCGAAACAAACATCTTCAATAATTTAACATTATGTGCTATTCTCTCCAATGCTCTGAGAAAATATTAGCTAACGAAAATTATATGCTCATGATGGCGCAAATAATTAATAAATCATTATATTAATTTATGTAATGAATTATCAAACATATTTTAGATTTACACATTTACCCTAGATTTAAATTATATTAATAGAATTTAATGTATGGCGCTAATTAAATCTAAAAAGGTCCCAATTGGCTTACTTCAGTGGAAAGCATAATAAATGTTATTTTTAATTTAAACATATTTTTTTATTATTATTCTAGAATGAATATGTCATATTATTGCGTGTTAACAAGATTAAATGATTTATCTACACCAGTTTACTGACGGTAATCATAAATTTATGCTTTTAATTATAATACTGTAATCATTACTGCTCTTAGAAGGTTTTACACAAATTATACTGAATACATCGATAAATATTATTACGCCATATTTTAAAATCAACTTAACTTTATTGATCTAATAATATAAATGATATTTGAATATTATTAGCCTACATAATTATTTTCTAGGAAAATTAAATCATTCGAAATGAAAGCATATTGATACGCAATGAATATTAATTTAACTAACACGATGCTTGTATATAATTTCAGTGGAATTAATTTGCATAATAGATTAAAGTTTATGGTTTTTAAGTTGTGAAATATGAATAGAAATTTAATGTCACATGCAATTTTCTTTTTATGATTTTATATTTAAATGCGAATATTAAACTAGTTTTTTTTTATAGTTCCTCCACACCAATTACTGCTGTACGATAATTCAGGACGGGATGTTACTGGAACTGTTGGCCCGTTAGAAGAAGGAACTGATTTGGTTCTAACATGTGAAGTTCGAGGAGGTGAGTAATTAGAATATTATTATAAAGTTGTTTTTACCCTTATATTACAAGAGAAGCATATAGTCGTTTAATACATATAAACTATTAAGTTCACTACAAAATATATTGTTTTAATTTTTATTGATTCTCAGAGAAGTAACAACTCGATTTAAATCACAAAACACAAATTTATTTGATCAGTTTACACATTCACGCTCTTCATTTAACTTTTTATTATCTGGATAAATTATAAGAATTGTTCATTATTTTTCATTTTTAATGCGATTTTTGATACTTTCTAATACAAAAACAATAAAAATAATAATAAGAAGATACGTTTTAAAAGTAATGAAATCAAAGTTCTCGTTCAACAAAAATTTAATATCCCTGTAATACATTTAAAGAAAACACCTCTTATATTGCTGATATTATTTTAACACTCATATCCTAATTTAAGCTAATATTTCTATGGCACAATTTATGTTACAACTGCATCAACCACTATACGAAATGATGTGCCTTCTTAATTTGTGTAGCAAGTATTAACCATATTAAGTGTACATGTCGCAGAAAGGGGCAGATATAGAACTTGTATGCGGTCAAATTTTGTAGTTTATACTCGGGGCTATAGTACGCCTTGTGTTTTATAGTTCCTTCCGTTTCCCTGCATGCGGCAACACAATAACAAGGATGCGCGCTGAATATTGCGGCTTCCGGTTTGTAACTGTGATGAAACTTCTCGCTTAACACTACTACTTTTCTCTATTAAGTTTACATTTTATTCTTAAATATTATTTCAATCAAAATTATTATTAACCTTCACTTACCAAAACAAAAATTAAATTACACATAAATAAAATTATTTTGAACAAAAAAGAGCATTCTCATATGATTGTGCCATACTTTTTATTTGAACTAGAAAAAAAATATTTGCGTTCGTAAATTTTAGTAATGAGTGGTGAACATTTTCAAAAAATGATACATGTATGTTTAAATATAACAAAAATTATATTTTTTAACACTTATTGATTATTTTTATATTTTCCTTGAACTATAGTTTCCATTACAACTATTTTTTAGCTTTTTTTCAAAACAGTGGCATGTTCATGTTTTAAAGTATATACTAGTCTACTAGAAAGAATTTCTACTAGTTGTATGGTGTTGTGGCTATTTTGTTACTTATGGATACATTTATTCATAAATTGATATAATTTAATATAAATACATGTCATCAATAAGGATGGTTTTTCCGGCTGTATAGAATTTAGTTACTTATTCATATATTTGAATATAATAAAATACTGACAGTTTTATTTATAATACAAAAAGTTACACAATACCAAACATGCTATTGATACAATATGAATCAACACAAACTGTATATTGATTGTTTGATGTTCCAGTCGCAATTATTGATTGTTAGTAAGTAAGAGTTCTTAGAAGCGCTTATCAAATTTATTATATCTTAAAATTAGAATCTCACGGACTCTGCATTACGAATGATAATATAGTTAAAATATAGTTTTAAACTTATATGCTTAAATAATGTAGAATAAATATGAAAAGTGTAATATACTATAATTTATTTCGTATAAAGGATGTTCTTAATATGATTAACAGCAAGTTATAATATATTTAACGTATTACTTGATTAAAATGAACTTAGTGGATCTACGTCGAATGTAATTAGTCGAATAAACTCGGGTAGTTTGTGTGCTGGGTATCTGCAGCCGGGTTTTGGCACTAATTAACCGTAGTTGGCGCTGTATTAAAAAAGCATTGCCATGCGGCCGGCGACAATATCCCAACCCAAAAGGAGTTGAAGGGTTAGTAGCCTAATGTATTGAGAAATAGTCATGATATCTAGCGTTCTTTGTGAATAACTGCTAAACTATTTACACTAATACATTTTTTTATTTGAATTTATTTCCAAGCTAATTATTATAAAATCGTAGATTAAATAATTTATTACTGTACAGTGACATTGAACTTCAAATCACATTAAATTTGATATTCCGCAAATAATAAAACAGGATTCTAATTAATTCGTACGCTAAATTAATTTTCGATTAAAATTAATTCACATTAGTGCAATCGGGCATTGATTACTGATAATTTAAATTCATTCATTAACCACTTGTTTTGTCATAACTGTTACAACGTGCTTTTATAGAAGCGCAACTTACGTCGTACAGAATAATAAAACATAAAATGTATTGATCATAAGTCTCTTAAAGATCAGATTTTCTACAAGTATTATAAGAATGTGTAAATGTTTAACTTATTTTATTTAATCGATATATATTTTTAAAGTTATGAATAGAAGTAAAAATAATTTTTATTATCAATTGAATTTTGTTACAGAGTATATCAAAACAAATAAAAACAACCTTCATAAACTTTTGGCTTATAATTAGTGCTACAAACAAATCAGCAGTTAATGATTATATTAGCAAAATAGCGTGTAAAAACTCTTTTTCTCCTGTTACTAGTGTTAAAATGGGACTGATAATAATATAATTAATTTATATAGCCCTCATCTTAAATAAAAATATACAGTAATTTGGAACTTTTAAACATTTCCAGGTCAACTTTTTTCTTTGCTTTTCCCATCGAGCATACGACATTTTATTCTAAATTACAGTTCTTAGACGCATTTATCAGAACGTGTAAAAGCAATTTTATAAATCGCTTCCTCAAAACTTTAACTCGGCGTAATTTTCAGTGAGTCCATATTGCTCCGCTGTTTGTGGCTGTATACGTGAGTGAGTGTATGGGTACGTCTGGAATGATATATTCCTTCACTTTATTTGTGTAAAAAATAACTGGAGTCTTCTGCACGGCCGAAGATTAATACAATTTTTTATCCCGTGACGGTTTCACCTTCCGTTGCTTATACCATACTATATAAACTACTCTACAGCTAAGCATTAGAGCTGACGTAGGCGTGGGTTTCTCTAACAATATTACTTGGAGAGCAACGGCTAGAGGTTTACTTACAGGTCTCAACGTCAACCTAATAAATTGATGTACTTACACATTGACAAAACAGATGCCAAATTTATTTTAGAATTACACTGAATTCATTAAATTACCGAAATGTACACTCAAGTACTAAATAATACTTCATTTATAAAAAATATCGCTGTTCTAATTGGCATTTTAAAACTAAATAAGAAATTTGAGCTAAAGAGAATTTCCCGCAAGCCACAAATATTATGTTAACGAAATATGTTTTGTACTTGAGAAGTTCCTAAAAGACTCCAGATGCTTTGCTTCTTCTTTATTGTAACACTTGTGAACAAATATTTCTTCTATTTCGGTCGAACTTTTTTCAGCTGCAAAATTAAGGTTTGTTTTTTCTTACCTTATTACTTTCTTATTCGAAGTAATAAGTAAAAATTATAATCTTGAAGAAATTCGATCTCGATATTTAAAAGAAATATACTTTTAGATCTTCTCTGACTCGACTCTTTTTGGAATGGCGTCTGTATGTGTGTGTGTTTTATGTATACTCTAGGCATTTTTTGTAGTTTCTGCAATGACTCAAAAATGTTTGCACAATAGTTAGATCAAAAATTAGATAGTTATTTTACTAAAAAGCTACCGGTTGAAATTTTTTTTTTATTTTTGTCTTATTTCGTTTATTTTTACATAATTTGCATCAACTGCACCTTGGAAATTTGACATTTAATATATAAGAAATATATCAATGATTAATAAATTCTTATAAATTGATAAAATTAATTAAAATATTATAATTTTTATATATTTATTCAATGCCATTCAAGCCATTGCGGATATTTTATTAGTTGGTTTCGTAACAATTTATATTGTTTTTGTTAGTTTGTAATCTAGTAAGGCTTAATGGCGATGTAAATATTCTAATGAAGTAATTTCCATGTTTCATATACGTATCTAGTCAAATCGCTTGAACAATGTAATTTTCCATAGTGTCAATTGTCAACTAGCACATCACATTAGCCGTTTGCAGACTCAAGAATCGTGCTCAGCCTTCCAAATGCGCAAACACAAGCACATCACCTTCCCATCCTGAATCTGTGACTGTCACTTTGATGAGTAGCGCCCATTTCTGTGGTCAGTCTAACGTCACAGAATAATTAATACGATATAAGAGCGTCTCTTCATTTGAAGACCAGGGCAAAATGTTCGCTTCCGTCCTCGTCGTCTTGCGTAAACCGTCACTTAACTCGTAGCCTCTTAATATCCCCAACGGGAGTCGTTAGTCAAGCAGGTTCTTTTCACCTTAATCTTGTCCCCGAGGGCTCGTTTATACCCATCCTTCAGGTCCGCATAAACCACCACACTGAGAAAGCATAGAGTAACTGGTTTCGGCCAAATAGAACTGGAATGTGGTATAACTTTTCATTAAACTTTCAGACCTACCATTCATTTTTAATTGTGCATTTTTACCTATTCACCGCTTTAGTGAAGATATATGGCTACCCAGTGAGTGGTACATACTGGTGTAGTCAGTCCCTTTTTGTATCCTCTGGCGGTATCACGTCCCAAACTGATGTTCTACAGATAATGTTACGGGTCTTCCCACGCAACTTATGTAATCAAAAATTATATTTGCTCTCTTGTAATCTTCGTGGTGTATATATTATATAAATCGTATATTAATTGAGAACATGATTAACATGAAAATAAACTATCTAGAACTATTTTTGCATTTTCGGTCTATTTTAAAGGAAATTCATAAAAATTGATGCCTATATAATAAGTCATTCGTTTGCTACAGAGAACCTAATATTAAAATGCCATTTGATCTGGTAGGGCACAAAATTAATCGAAGACGTCTTTCAATTGCAAAAAGATATCATGGTTTTGTCTTTTTTTTGGTACTGAGTATACTATCGCTAGACAGGACAGGAAACTTTTCTACCGTATGTTGCGTGCTCGTACGCGATTTTAGAAAACACGTCCGTTCGACAGCGTACTGTTAGTGCCATACCAACATACATACCTTCCTAAATCGTGCTCATAGAGGGGTATGCGCTATCTCGTAATTGCAGGAAGTGCCGACATTTGTTTTACTTAGTCGTTCTGATCTTAACAATCTCTCGAAGCATGGAATATAAACGGGCTACGTAATTCATTGTGGTGTGAACTTACCGAGCAGGCTTGTTGTTACCGATAACTATCAGAAGTGTGCAGGGCAAACACACATACACTCTAAATGTATGGAGGAAGGTATAAATTTATCATCATTTTGAAAAGGGATACATTTAATAAAAGGTGCGGCGTGTAGCCAGATTTGCATGGTAAATTTGTTGCATTCCGCATATGAGCTATTGTTTTAAATAAAGGTTTTCAATTCGGATAGCACTTTTAATTTATTTTTGCTTCCTTATAAGAAGTAATAAGTAAGTATTGTAATCATTAATCATGACGAAAACCGATCTCGAGCTTATTTTTGAAACGTGTGTGTGTGTGAACGCACTAGAGCCGAAACGGTTAAATGCATTTTTTTTAACTTTGAACTTGTGCTTTGTAAATACCTGGAAAAAAACTTTCTATTTTTGAACAAAATATTCAAACCGGAAGTGCTTGTTTACTTCTGTCGTTTTTTGCATATTTTTAAACAGCAACAAAATGGCTACACTTACAATATTATTAGTTAGTGTGATTTTATTCTTTGGCAAATTCCACTAGTCATGCGAATGCAGTTATAAAGGAGAATTGAAATTGTTTTCATATTTCCATTGTCCATTTGTAGTTTCGTCGAATCTGTGCCGACGAAAAGTGTTATTGTAATATACTGCCATATCACTAGTCATAGTATGTAGAGAGACTAACTTGTCATTGTTTTCTCATTTCTGTTCATAACGCACTTAGTCATCTGCGGCCGCACGTGCTTTGCATACTGGCCTGCATTATGCGCGAACCACGAACCCTTTACCGAGAACGCGAAATAGCACAACTCAGGGTTTCCTTGTTTCTCTTTCGCTTGTTCCTATATGTGAACTATTAATTTTTTATCTTACTTTGTGCTGCCTGTGTGTTGGTCTTTTGTTTCATGTAGTATATTATAATTCTTTGCCAGGCCAGAAATCGCTTTTGTTAGCTCGTTTTGATGTTTCTGTGATGAAGTTTGCCAAGGCACACAATTACGTACATGTACCATTTTTGTTTATAAAAATGGCAATTGCCACCACTAACTTTCAAGCTTATTACTTTAGTACTACATAGGAAGATTTTTTTATAAAGACGAAACAAATAATTAAAAGATAACAAAACAAGAGACAGATTTACCGCTTTTTTTCTACAAAAAAACTTTAAATAACTAACTTTCTACACAGTTCTATAAATTTTAACACCGTAACTTGTTTTCTACATAAATATACAATTAATATATTTTGGTAGAATTACTTTTTTTTGTTATAACCATTAGATATTTAACTCATAACGGAAAGCGTATTAACTTTATTTCAGAATTAGTTATATTGCTGTATAAAATTATTAATTAAATGAAGCATTAAATTTATAATGATTTATAAATATTTTTGGTATATTTGAATAAAGATATTAATTTAAATTATGAATTATATTAAATTTGATATGAGATTATTAGATTTTAATTAATAACTAAATTAAACGATAGTATGTATTTTTGAAAAACAAATTTTTAATTTAGGCACTTACAATCAATGTTCTACAGAACATCAAAATCTTTTCGTTCATCTAAAATTGAGCTACTATCTGTGAGATTATTTAAAACGATGGTAATCTGGTATATTTTAAAATATTTTGTTGATTAATTTAAAACTCAATCTAATCATTTATTTCTTAAAATATAATTTTTCAAACAGAATTTTATTCTAATTAATTCAATCAAAAACATTTGCAAATTTTATTAAAAATATAATTCATTAACTTTTTTTAACTGAGCGTCTTTTTTTATATTATTTAAACATAGAGTCATATTTGTTATTTTAATAAACGAAGCATTTATGTTTCTGCTATAATATTCTAAGGTTTTTCATCTACTAAACTACAATCTAACTATGTTGCACATTGTTGTAGGTCGTCCTGTGCCAACGGTGTCCTGGTTCATAAACGACCGTATCGTCGAGGGCCAGTTAGCGTCAATTGGGCACCATGTTATAGTAAACCGACTTGAAGTAGCACGAGTTCGTCGTCAACACCTGAACTCCACGTATAAGTGCCAAGCAAGCAACACGAAACTTATGATGCCTGCGGAAAAGACTGTTCGTTTAGAACTTTTGCGTAAGTATTCCATCTATAACATTTTACACATATATAACATTTTAACAAATGCACTACTTATTTATATATATAAAATAAAACTTGTTGCTGTGTATCTAATCTGCAGCTGGTGTTTCTAACATTTTTATGTGTTTCCAAAATATCTGTTTTGATTACCGAAATTTGAGACTATAGCATTAGTAATAATTATCCGTTCCAATACAATTCCGTATTATATCTAAGAAATACAAAATCGATGTTGAATTTAAATATTATTGTATTAAATTAACAATTAATTCTATAGGATATTGTGCGATAATAGTATAACATATTCTTTTAATTTTGATTTAATTGGATTTACATTTTTGTTAATTTGGTTTTATTGTTTCTCAAGCGAGAAACAATCTTTTGATTGGTGCAAAATTATTATATATTTTCTTAAAATTCGGAGAGTGTCATCTTTTAAAACAATGTTAATTCATCTTTAATTTTCACAAGAAATTTTTTCAGTAATTCGTAATTAAAAATTTTTTTTAAGATGTTTTCTTGAAATCAGTAAATTACTTTACTTTTTAGTAAAATATGATAAATATGCATATAAAAAATAAATAAATTGCAGATGTACTCCCGTCGTTGAAACTACTTGAATTTAATTTTAAGAATCTGAAATTCCTATTTTATCACTCAAATAACCGAATATCCAAATAAAATTATATATGTACATGAAATAATAAATGTCTTTTCTTTCATTAAAGTTCGACCGTTAACTGTTCGGATATTACACAAACCCCGTCAACTAGTTGCGGATACCGAGTACGTCGTGACATGCGAAGCGGCTGGCTCGAGGCCACGCGCACACATCTCCTGGTTCAGGGACAACAGGAAATTCCGTCGAGGCAAGGTAACAGATTGCCGTTCTATCCATCTTATTGATTCTAGTATATAACAATGTATATCTTTGTTCTTCTTGAATATAAACATGTCTAGGTACTAACATTCGTGGATATTTAGTCCACTATATAAATGTTTCTAAGCGGATGGATTTTGATATGTGTTCGCTTTGAAAGTTACATTTAAATTTGTATACAGCAATAAAATGTTTTATTATTATGAGTTCAGAATTTTGAACAATGATGTTACGCGAATTACTCTACCATGGCATGCAATGTGTATGAAACCAAACCCTTTTGTAATCATTTTAGCACAGTTCACGCTCCAAATGTTACCATGAAAACACAAAACATGGTGATACAAACAGTGCACTATATATGATTAACATGCACAATAAAATCGTGGCGGAAGTAAGAGATAAGCAACAATGCACTTGAGGTGCAACTACATTATGAATGTGGTTGCAAATACCATTCCTTCAGCCTTCAAACATCGTACAGCACACCGACATACTTTAAATTCAATTTTCAACATAACATTCGTTCAAGGGTGAAATATTCTTACATTTAAATTTGGTTTAAATCTGTATACGCTGTTGCATTTTATTATTAAAAACATTTACAATGAAAATATCTGAAGCGTATTGCACTTTATTATACGTTTGTTTTTGTACTGTTTACTTTTGAAGAAAAAAATTGTCAAAAATGACCTACGATCAGATGTCGTGACTGGAGGTAACCCCTTAAATAGTTGCCCTTTATAGTTGATATAGAAAAATTATCTTCAAATACTGCTCGCTTGTCGCAATATGACAAATTGTATGGACTTCTTTGAAGAAAAAATAATAACTATTAGTTTCATATATATAATAATATTTTTTTATAGATGGTAGAAGGTGGCAACGAAACAGTCGTGACAAGTTCAGTGACATTCGCTCCCGTCCCTGAGGACGACAACACCATGCTCAAGTGCCAAGGTGACAACCCAAGTCTTCCAGGCACCGGCCTCGAGGACTCTTTTCTACTCAACATCGTGTGTAAGTCTTTATTTATTATTATGTAGGTATCTCTACTTGTATATAATACAAACGTCACTCTTTTCTATACTCGTTCTGTTCTACCGTTGTTTGCATGTCTTCTTGACAGACATTATGCGAACAGTGGGTACCATGTTTTTCAAATTGAAATTCTGATGAGTTTTAAATAAAATTTATCAGAAAATACTAGTTTTTGCGCTAAGAAAAACAATATCTTTAGATTTACTTGTTTATCTAACATTTTAAATTATTTGTTTGGAAACATA
This sequence comes from Nebria brevicollis, assembly GCA_944738965.1. Lineage (NCBI taxonomy): Eukaryota > Metazoa > Arthropoda > Insecta > Coleoptera > Carabidae > Nebria > Nebria brevicollis. The sequence continues at coordinate 13,791,170 of OX122901.1, read as the reverse complement.
TTCTATTTTGTATTTTGAAAATTTAATAGATTACATATTTTAGGAGGTCGAACTAAAAACATAATATTATTTAATTAATTTTTTTTTTATATATACATATAAATAACGAATATAACGGTCGAAAAATATGTGCCTTATGGAAGGACATTATACTGGTTATGTGCAACACTGAGTGGTTGTCGCTCACCAAGGAACAATCTGTTGAGTTTCACAAACAGGGAGGAAAGTTTCTGTTTTTTAATAACGCAAGAAGAATTTCAAGTTTCAAATAACACGAAAATAAGCTTGTGATATTGTTCACTGACAATTCCTCTTTTCATTCAGCTACTTTTGATTTCTTTGTATAGGCACTGGGTATTATTCTTTAAACTCTTTGTGTGTATATAAGTAGACAAAAAAGAGAAACGACGTAACATAGTACGATGAAGGATAGGATTAATCTTAACTAATACTGAAGATTTTTTTTCCACAATAGTATTTTATTTATCAGTATATTTAATATTATCATAAAACTTTCGACAAATGTAACAGCTGTATTTGGTTTTTTGTACATACTGTTTTATAGGAAACATGCAATTACAATTAGCAGTAATTAATTTGCGGGAAAATTAATGACGAAAAATTGTAAGCTGTTTACGGTGAATAAATCATACTTTTGGTAGTAGGAGAAGCTCTATAGACACATTTGCATGTAAAAATATAATTCTTATTAGCTGCTGATATTATGCCATAAAATTATAATGAATTTATAATTTTTTTTGTAATAATTAAAATAAAATTAAGCGTAGGAGGTATAAATTTCAACAACTTTTCTTGGAAAATTCATTACACATGGATAAATATAGAATATAATATCAACGATACAATGACCCAATGAAAATACTCTGAAATGCTACTATCAATGAAAACATGCTAATTAATTTCTAGAAATGTTACATCGTGGTAGAGAATATTGTCACAATATTGTGCAATTTAACTGAAGCATATTTATGTATCAAGAATTAAATTTTAGCAATATATATCTCAATTGTGAATCTCATATATTTTATTAATTAGAAGAAAAGCAAAATATGTTTCAATAAATAATATCTGCCTTTTTACTTTCTTATAAAAAAATCGATCTCTAGATTTTAACGATAATATTTCTTTTGGTCTGTTTTTAATAATTGCTGACTATTTTTGGAATGGTGTCTGATCCGTGTGCGCGAGCGCAAGCTTTGTGTGTGTGTGTGTGTGTGTGTTTGTTTATCTACAGCCTAAACGGTTAAAGGGAAAATTATGAAATTTTAAACTTAAGATTTGTATATATTTTACAATAAAAGTTTTAATTTTTGGAAAAAAATGTCAAACCGGAAGTGCATGTTTTACGGTATCTGTAATAACTCCAACATGTTTGCACTTACAGCAAAAATAGAATTCAACTTTTATTTGAATTTATTTTTCAAAAAAGGTACCGGTTAGAAGAAATTGTCTATGGAAATTTGTTCTTGTTTTATTTATTTTGATATATCCCGTTTCAACTATACCTGTCAATTAACAAATAATTGTTTCACTGAACTGTAAACTAAAAAAGCTCTATTTTTTGTTGAGATTAAGTCATATCTGGCAAACGAAGTATAATATAACTATTTAACAATAAATTACATATATTTATCGTGATTTGCGTCTGCTATAAGCTTTAATAAGTAGAATTTATTACAAATTTAGAAATATGCAAATCCAATAGCAATTTAATAAAGTTAAGGAGAAAAGCTCACACATTGCACGACACATTATACAACCGCGACGCAAAGTTGCACGTTTGTCCATGTAGTAACATATTTTTATCCAGTGATGTTGTATTGTACAGAATAAAATACAACATGGCCGATATTTTCATAACATGAAAATCGTTGCTACTGTGTTACTAAATTTAATGAAAAAGCCGCTCTACGAGTTTTATGTAAATCGCCACGCTCCCGAGAACAGAAAGGAAATTTAGACGCCGTAAATAAGCATGGGGCACTCTAATATTTCCCTGCATAATATCACGTTTGGCCGCCTGTCGGGTGTGGCGCTGGCGGGCGCGCTTTTATTTATAAACGCACATGGTTCCTCTGCTGGTCCCCAGGTGCGAATGTGCAAGCTTTATGGTATATTGTTCACAGGTATACCGTTCTAACTCTGTTACCGTAACATTACTCTTAGATACGTTGTACTTTAACGATTCGCAGTACAATCTCTATGATTATACAGTTTATTCATAGATCTTACATTTTTGTCTTCTGTATTGAAATAGCATCGCATTTTCAATGCCTTTTCTTACTAATCCTCCACAAATAAATTTTATAAGCTATAGAAAATAAATGAAAAACAAAACTGCCACAAAATATTATATTTATTTTTAAAAATGGATATTTTATAAGCGACGAAATTAAATATATTTACTATATGAAATCTTTTATCGAAAAATATTTCTATTTGACTAAAATCAACATAGAATCAAATAACCAATATGTTGATTTAGTCAAACAAATTAAATAGTTGTTTGTTTAAATTTCTCTCAGTAAACTGTTTTTTTGCACATAATTTTATTTTAAAATTGCTGAATTACTTATAAATAAAGATTAATAGATTGAAGATATTAATGGTAGCAATTTGGCCCATTATTTTTCATGAAACATTAATAGAGTAACATTTCTGATACAAAATACAAATTACAGTATTTTATATAAATAGACGTATCTCCAAAAAGATCTCTGAATAGACTATAGTATACATAACGAGGTCCCGTACGACCTCGTTCCAGACCCATGTTTACCTAAGCGATTTCTCATTGCATAAAGCCTTGTGCATTGGGCGCAATTAGTGCTGGACAAATTTAAGACTTGCCACAGAATAGGATACCTAATTTATTTAGTTTAGGATTTTCTAGCTTGAATGTAATACGGGAAGGATACTCCCGTAATTTTGCATAATAACAAAGCAAGTTTAGTGGAAAATCTGAGTAGTTAAATGTGATTGTATCCTTCGAGGTTTTCAGTGATAAAGGTATAGCCTGCGTAGTAGAGTGGGTTATGTAGTTACTTAAAACCTAGCCGAGATTCTATCGGTTAGAATACACAAACCGACAAACATTTTACGTGAAATTGAACCCACCATGTTCTAGTTATTATGATATGCTGCTGATGATGCGTTTGAAACAGGAAATAAATACCTAAATACGGCATATATTTTTAGCTTCCATAATGGAAAAGTAATGATATATTGATTTAAAATATATTTTATTTACATATTACATATAAACCAGTGTTTTTTTCCCTCAGAACATTATATTGTTTAATTATTTAGTACATATATGCACTTATGACCTATAGTTTGAGTCAATTAAAATACTGTATCACCTGATTTAACTTTTATAACTTATAAAATAATAATTTGTTATTTTATTAAAGCTTGAAAATATATCGAATATTCCACAAATCTTTCTTTTTTATGTTTTTATATGAAGAACAAATATTGAACTGTAATACTATTTACTATTACCTATTGTTCAATAAACAATGCGTAAACGATATCCATTATTATTAGTTATCGGAATACTATTACATTCTTGAGTAAATCTCTCAAGCGGCACAGGAACTTTCAAATTGCGTTTAACATCAACATCACAAATTGTTCCACATGAATTTGTGCACAATTAAGTATAGGGATGGAATGATTGTTTACATTTCCACTTCATTATTTATTCATTATCATAAAAAGCAAACTCTTCCGTCTGCATTTATTTATAAAATGTTACTGAAATATTTGAAAAGCGTTTCAACAACCTGTATTTGTATGTAATGTAAAATAATTAAGGTAAAAGTGCAACATTCAATAAGGAGCTGTTCGCAAGTTCTCAAGTCAACAGAATAATAATTGCTAGCTTGTACTTGCTGCTTTTGCCTGTTATTATAATCGTGTTGTCGATGCACGAGCAAAGTGACAAACTTTGTAGTTGTTAATAGTTTCTACCAAAACAATAAATCCATCGCTACTTCTTTGTGTCTGTCCCCGTACCGTAAAATCTTTACAATCTTCACAAAGGTATTTCATGTGCAGAAGTAAATTTTGCAATATTGTTAATGTACGAAATTTGCACGAAGTGTTTTCTATTGTGCGATAGTCTCATAATTAGGGTAGCGATTCAATAGAGTATGCACAAACGTGTACAAAATAGTTCAATGAAATTGAAAATATTTTATAATAATTATCAGTTATGCAGTTTAAGAATGTATCAGCAAATCACCATTATCTATCGTTTTTAAACACGTATTATCAATTTAGAAGGTTCAGTAGAACTTTCTGTACTATTCTGGATAATTTACATAGGTAACCCATATTTCGATTCGGTATTCTGGCATATCAGTAGTCGAATTGCAATACGAACAATTATTGTTAGTAAGATGTTAAGTACAAATACAAAAAAAAATCAACTTTAAATAAATTTGGTGAAATTATATTTGTTTAAATTTGAATGGTCCTTCGAGCCGGATTAGCAGCAATTGCATGTTAATCTTGTTCAATCGTGAATTATATTTTAATTGGAGAGAATTATATTACTTTTTAATTAATGTGTGTTTTGATCTAACCTGATCTGATTAAGTTTTTCTATGATCTATGATGATTTTTTTTTGCTACATTTATGAATATATCACGAAAATCACTATCACGCTAGCCAATAAATCAAGACGGCTGGCTACATCATTTATTTAATGCTATAGTTTTAAATGATGAAAAACTGATATAAATTCATGTGTTTCGTGATTTATAACTGCAAAAATATTTAAGTTAAATTACATGTTGTTTGAGATTTTGTTGATAATGCACGATATAGTATGTATGCATCGATGTTATTTATCATTTTGATGCGGTTGTATTTTATGATCTGCTTAAAACACCGCTATAAAATCATCTTACGGAAATCCGCCGATTTCTGATTCTGCATAATAACGACGTGTTGGTAATACTTTTGCGGCACCATTATTTCGTGTACCTGTATTCATATAAGAAGCGGGTTACTTGACAGGGTAACAACGTTACCGTAGCGGTATACACAACACAATACTTCGTACGGGGCACGTCCATGCATAATATGTCAACGTAACGTTGTAATAAGGACCTCGTATCTTGATACAACTTTGCATATTAACTATCGTACCCGCTTTCGTCGCCGGTAAATAGGCCAGCCTTGTTATCGGCCTTCCTGCAGTTCTTTATATTTGGCTTCTCCCAACCCCCATCCCATTTCGTCGGTAATTTTTTTTTTCAACTTCAATTTACGTGAAAAAGTTTAAACATAAGACCGCTATCGTAACCACGCTATCATTATGTTTTGTTTGCCGTGCAAAAATAAACGATTAACCTAATGAAATGTTGCTACTTGAAGCAGATAGGACAAGAGATGTGCTGAGTTATTGCGCTTGTTCGTGTTAAATTATATATGAAATATTCCATAATGTCATAAACCTTGTTTTATAACGCAGGTATGAGAACAAATTTGAATGCTTCTTGTCAACATAAGTAAATGTAAAATGTGTGTTTTCAAAAGTTTGTATTTCTAAGAAATACAAGCAACATATGACAGATGTCAGTTTCAACAGACAACTTTATTATTTATGTTACTTGAAGAGTGCAATATATCCTTCACAAAATATATAAACAAAGGTAATACCTAGAAATTGTTATGCAACATATTACGTAATTTTTTTCACATAGGAAATTAGTCTGCGTTAGTAAATCGATAATAATTGATAAATTTGATAGTTTAAATTAAATAATTGGTATAACGCAACAAATTATGAATATTTGCAAAATTATTCTGTGCGAAAATGCCTTATGAATTCATTGTTTTCAATTATCGAGCCGTTGACAGTTGCAATTAAAGTTTCATGATAACATCATTGTTGAAATAGTATAAGCTATTCCAGCATTGCCTCACCTCACATTCTTATGGTAGTACAGGCAGGAGTCGAAGGAAAGTCCTAGTACGATGCCGTTTGCCGAGGAAATAAATATAAGTTAGAATGCAGTGCACACAGCTGGCGCGAGACAAACCAAGCGAAGAGAAATGTGGCGTAAGAATTGCCTAATGAAGAAATAACACAACGCGCTGAAGGAAATGTATCAGATTTTCCTAAAAGGACGCAAAAAGAAAGAAGTAAAAGCACACAGAGAAAAAAACTACCACCACGCACCGAGAACTTTGGAAATTAAATTAAGCTGAACCATAATTTCATATTTATAACATCTGTGGAATATTCGTTGTCTCTCTCACCAACGAAAATCTTTTCGTTTTGAATATTATTGCAACTTTAATCATATTTTTGTGACAACGCTATTAAATAACAATATGGTGCTCGTCTATACGAAGTGCTATCAATTCTTTTGATTCACATATTGGCTTGCGAATTTTATTCTAATTGAGTTACTATATGTTGAGTTTCAAGTAATTTCCCTGAACAATAGCATAGAAACGCCACTAAACTGCTCTTATGTTTTTAAGAAATAATTTATTCAACTAAGAAAATTTTCAATTGACAATTTCTGTTGAATTCAATCTATTAGGGAACAGTATTTACATATTTCAGTTAAAATTTTGGAGTATAAGCACGTAAACATCATAATGATACGTAATGACTTAAGAATACCAATTATAGACGCTTAAAGTCAAATTTAAAACTAAGTATTTGTAAAGTTAAATGTAATAAATTCTCTTCATGGTATTCTTATGCTATAGGCCCATTATTTCCAGTAAATAATGTACATACTGTACATTGTTTCAAGTAAATTTAATTTGTAAATATAAAACTGGCGACTGTACATTCGCGTTTTCAACTATTGCGCTATCTTGTTTTATTTATTTCAACATTCAAATAAATTAATTCATCCTTAATTACGTTAGCGCACGTCTTGGAGATGAACGATTTTACCAGGCGAGTAAAGTTGCAATCTTGTAATTAGTTTCATTTCTGCATTGCAATTCAATGTGCTAATTTTATCCAGTAACGTAATTTTCTTTTTTAATATTTCAAAATAGATTTCAAAGTATCAATTTTTTATTTGGACATTTATATACTATATAACACTTTTCTACACCAATTGCAGGCATTAATTAATAATTATTATGTTTATATATATATATATATATATATATATATATATATATATATATATATATATATATATATATATTTTAGATTTACCATCCGTGTATACTTTACAACGTCAAACATTTTTATGATCTATGTATATCAAAAGTTTATTTTCAAAATTGGTATTTTATTCATGCGGATGTTGGTTTGTTGGTAACAAATCATGATCCTCTTTATGATCTGTAGGCTAGAATACATTCAAACGAATACTAAAATATCTACTTTTTACTGGAGAGAATGAAAGAAGCAGATATAATGGAAATAAAAGTGATATCTCTAACTGTTTGTGACATAAATACCATTAAAAAAAAGAACTTTTATTTTACATAACATTCATATCAATTGAGTTTATTTTTTTATAATTTTCCTTTCGAAAATAACATAATTTGCACTTTATAAATATGTCATATTACCAATATACAAATTATAAGTTAATAATCTATAATTTATTTTACGCAGATTTTATTAATTTTCAATAAAAAATTAGGGTAACAACATTTACATATATATTAAAGATTACTCATATTTAGAGAGACGATGAGTTCGCTACAGTAAGATTTTTATATAGCTACCCATGTACTACGTGCTGTAACGAGATGTAGTTTATCTTGTCGCGGACATAAGTCACGTGTTTCTCAAAATAGCACAATGTTATATAAACAACTTGAAGTTATTATAGCAATTAATTGTCTTTGTTTTGATATTAAATATTTGTTTATATATAAAGCTCAAACGACTAGCTGATGACACAGATAACGCATGTAAATTCAGTAGTACTAATGTCTCATGGAACACAGCGCATGCGTGTCAATACCAATTAAACTAAATACATAACAGCTCTTGTGTTTGAAGAAAATGCAATTTAAATTCATAAATATACCTTTGTTTAATGTCTAATGGAAACATTGTAATTGGTTACAGAATTTGTGAGTTTCAAACATTTATTAAATCAGGATCGAGAAAAGGTTCACTATACACACACATACATACATATATTCATCTAATAGCTATGAATATTGATTTTCATTAAATTTATTTATTCATGTATACGGGCAAGTTAAGTATCATTTGTGATAAAAACAGTTGAGCTAGCGATTTATTCATTTAGGTATATTTACGTATTTTTATTGTAATTGTTGCTGGCAGTTATCCATTGCGCTTGGGTAGGATCCTGTTATGCATTGTTTAACGGAGCAGTAATTATTTCATTTAGCATATTCACAGGTGATGTACTGTTGACCGTCACGAACTGCAGTATTATTACACATTCTTATGGACACACTCCAAAGCTACATACACACGCAAATGCTCACGCTATCCTTGACCATCCTAAACAGACAAGCACTTTGGATTATACGAAACACAACATGAGTTTTACATGAAATTCCTGCAAAAACAATAAAACTTCTACGATTAATCATTATTATTTCTTAAACACCTTTCTGTGTAAATTTGTCTATCTGTGCGTCTAAGTGTCACTCTATCTGTACCAAAGATTTGTAATTTTTGGCAGATAATTAGTTAGACTTAGCTTACATAGTTACATATATATATATTTCTATGTAACGAACAGATCTATATTATTTCAAGAGTTTTACTTTAATCTTAATATATAATATTTAACCATTCAAACTTTCCTATAAGAGATAAATCATAAGAAATAACAAAATATATTCAATGAAATTATATGCGCTTTTGTTTTATTTTTTTTTTCAAATTTACATTTTTACTATATCTTGTATCCAATATTACATTTTGCATTTTATAAAACTGGGCAACAACAAAGAAATGCATAAGAGTATTTTATGAAATGCAGAACGATGTAAAGTGTAATTTTGCATTAACACGTACAATTTTACACTTTATTTTTTAATTGCAAAATATACAGCCTATGAATTTATTGTATATAATTAGCATGCATATATTAATACAATTACGTTTTCATAGCAAATTCCACAACTGTTTTTTACGATACCATGCAAATCCATATTTTATAGCTGGTATAAAAAAATTATTTAATTATCTAAAACATAAATTGCTATCGTGTTAAACTATGTACTAGTATTTAAGTGTTGTTTACATATTGAATCACAACAACTAATGCATTTATTTTACCAAACATTAATTGTTTAGATTGATAAAATAGTAATTTAGAAATACCTAGAAGGACATGGTTATGTCAACCAAAGTAGATTAAATATACGTAAAAAAGAAAAATTGAAGTACCGCTGTACGCCCGCTGCAGGGTTAATTATGATAGTATACCAACAGCGAGGGATATTATTTACGAATACTAAATTTCATCATCTCATTTTGCAGATCCACCACAAGTTGTTCTTCATCTTGGTAGCACGTTGAACCCTGATGACATCAAAGAAGGCGATGATGTTTATTTCGAATGCAATATACGAGCAAATCCAAAACAACATAAAATTACGTGGTATCATAATGTAAGTATTTTATACCATATCAGTTTGAATATTATTACAGCTTTGGAGAATATAAAAAAGAAGATAATCATTGATTATATATTTTTGTGCAATGATTATACAATTTGGGGCAATGAAACATCAACATCTTTTAGTTTTAGTGACATTGATAATAATAATTAAAATTTATTTATTTGAATTCTTTTTATACAATACACAATATACAATACAATATACAATAGGTGCACCATTCCTTGGGAATGAGCAATGTTGCTGGGATCTTGCTATAAAATTCGTTTAACCTCTTGACCTAGGTTATATGCAAACAGTAGGATGCATTAGCATTTGTTTAAAGATATCTATTACTAAATTATTTTAATTTTGTATATTGTATGTATAAACAATTTCGTAATTTTAATTAAAAATGTACGTTTTTGGAAAATATTAATTATACTAATATAAAAATTTATCGAAGAGTACTAAACAAATGAAAGTGTTCAATGATATTAAGAAGTATCAATATAAGTAAATAAATTGTGAAGACCACTTTAGCTCTGTAGTAAAATAACTCTTTCAAACACAACCCAAAGTAACTGCTGCATTTATTGTATTTTAGAGCGACGGCGAAAATGTATAAAGTTCCGTCGGCTCTAAGCATGAAAAAAAGGCGAAATGCTGAACACAAAACAAATAGTTCTTCCCGCGAGATTTGCATTGCCGCAAGTTGCACGGATTTTTCGATTTAGTCTTCGCGCACAAGTTCTAAAAGTATTTTAACGACCTTTCTTGGGGAAATGTATGAACTTTTTATTCTGTATGCAATTTTATTTGAACTTTCGCATGAACATGTAAACAAGCAAAACAAAATAAAGTATCACTTTGTCACAGTTGATATGCTCACAAGTTTCTCCTTGCAACTTTAGTTTTTCTAAGTAGTTATACTTATGTAATATATACATACATATCATTACGCCAAATCCCATCAAATGGGGTGGCAGAAAACCCTTAACATTCTTCACATCTTTACATTCATATGTTCATTCAAACTCATTAAATTATTCTATTCCTCTCGCTCTCAACTTGTCGTTCACGCAGTTCATTCTCAATCATGTTTATCCATTTACTCCTATAGGACGGTCTCGCATTCTCACACCATTCATCTCTTCCGCATAAGTCTTTCATTCGACATTCTTTCGATATAGCCATACCATCTCATTTGATTCGCACCTATTCTGCGTACGACGTCGCACTTCTCGTACATCCACGTATTCCGCTTTCTGTCTCTCCGCGATATACCACAAATATCTCTCAAAAATATATATGTATATATATGTATATATATATATATATATATATATATATATATATATATATATATATATATATATATATTTCACATATATTTTTGAGAGGTATTTGTGGTGTATCGAGGAGAGACAGAAAGCGGAATACGTGGAAGTGAGCCATAATAAATTAAAATCAGTCTAAATACAGCTAAGTGACAAGAGAGCAACGAAATATATTGTGCATGCCCATTTGGTTTCCGTATGGGACAAGCGTATACCAAATGGTATAAAATACTTGCTAACCCCAATGTTATAATATGATTTGTAGTTTGAGAAACATTGTATTAAACAAACAATAGCCATAAAATATACAAACATACAGTAATTTATCAACGAACCACTATAATTTCATTACTTCCCATCTGGTTGTGTAATTAAATAAGGTGGAAACGGCGAGAAATATTTTCGGCATGTAGCCAAAAGTACTTCCCAGCTATCACGGACTAGCTATAATATTAGCATTTGAACATAACTTGCCCTCCACTACAGATACATACATACATCACACATTTGCTACTTGCTACGCAACGGCCAGCCGGCCGTCTGCTCTGCTCACCGTTTTTACATCGCATGTTTACACGGTATTAATGTTTCAAAATTAGAAATATGCTGATATGTGCCAGAGTTAAGATTATTGCAGTTGCGGCACGTACTGTGAATAATCCTTTATCTGTTCCGTCCAATCGGTTGTATGGAATTCATGGACACAGAACATTGTATGTACGTTCGTAGCGTATATCACTGTTGCGAATGTTAATGTGAATACTCTTTCCGGAACTAATAAAGGTGAAATGTAATTTTCCAGCGAATGAAACTTTAAGTTTTTTAGTGTTACACCGCAAATTGACTGTAATAACATTTGCAGAGAAATGGCTTTGTAGGATTTACGTCAAGAAACGTTTATTTATTTCTCTTAAGTTTTAACAAAATATGGACAGATATATATTTAGAATACATTACCCAAATTTTATTAGCCTAATAGATGATATTAGCCTATCAGAGTCATATGTACATAAATAGCAATTATCTATTTTCTTGCAAGTAATCATTGTTAGTAATGTATCAATAAACAATCTTCCAAAGGGACAATAGTAATCCTCTATTTAATATAAACTAGAATAAAATCTCCATTAATGGAAAAATATTTCTTTCTGTATGATGCCAATTGAAAATACCTTGAAATAGGTATGGGATTTATATAAAAATAGATATACTAAATATAAAATTTAAAATATCATTCATGGCATCATTTTCTATAATGAAGATAATGATGTATTTTAATAGCGTATTGTGCATATATTCAAAACAAGTAAGATGGGTAGTTATGAACAGGGAGTTGTCTCTGAAATAAATTGAAAGCGTCTTACATTGAATATGTGTCATTGTTATGTTTGATATTCAGATAAGAGAATTGAAAATAAATATTTTAAATGATACGCAGAATCAAACCTACAATATGTAACATATATAGTTAGCATACAATGCTAGGTAATCATTTCTAGGAGATCTTTATATGAAATATTATCCTATGTTTTGGGATGTTAAAAATAAGTATATATGTATCACTAGCACTATTATTATGTATTGTATTCCGAATGCGTAAATATAGAAAATATAATTAATTTAAACTTAGAAATTTATCAATTGCTGGATTATATTTCTACAGAAATAAATCCTAAATAATGTGCAACTAATTTACTGCTGAAGGTAAATGGAACGGAAATGTTTTCCTTCAATCGAAATGTGTGATTTCTTACAAAGCTTTTCCTATCCTTAATAAATATTAATTATCTGGCAATCGTTTCGAAATTGGCAAAGTTTATGGCAGATTTTATTGACAATAATATTTTAAAACGACATTATTACAGTTTAGTAGAAATATAAAGCTGACGCAGAGTATCGAGAGCAGAATAATATTGTTTCGGTAAAATCTATAGGAGAAAGAGGTTAATGCTTATATGGGTTTAATACAAGGAGAAGTAATATTCTTCTTGCTTCGACGCTGGCATGAACAGGCACACAACATCATCGCTTCTACCTTTGTGAACGCTCCGTGATGTCGACTAAAGACGTTCGTAAAGCAATTCTAAGCTAATATAGATAAGAAGTTACGTTGCAAGGCATCGCGTAACGTGTCGTCATCCATATGTTGTCAGGTAATATACTCAATTTCATTGTCGTTAATATCAAGGAGCGTAATTCAATTTACAAACTACCTTTTCACCTACCATGCATGTACACAACATGAAATTAACTATAGACCTGGAAAAAAGTTGAAAATGGTGCAGAATATTTATGTTGGATAGGTTTGGTTTAGTTTGTGTAGTTACTTGTATCCCTGGTCATAAATAATAACAGATTAATTACGTGAGCGATGTTTTAGATGCCAGTTTGTCAGAATCGTTATGATAACGTGAAAATATGTATCCATTCAAAGACCAGTAAATTATGCTCTTATAGAAAATCAGAATAAAAATAAGGATCTAAATGAAACTTGAATATTTTTTTATGAAGTATTATTATCTTCAAAAAAGCATTTACTATAAAATTAAGTCGTATGCTGACGACATTTTCATTATACGCTTTAAGTTTTGCAAAAAAAAAATCTTCTGTATTAAAGTTACAAATAAATGTTATGGTACCATTTTAAATTGAGTTATTTATTTATACTATAATAATTATATTAAATATTACTGAACAGCTCATTTTTATGGTCAATCATGTTTTTTATTGATAATATAAAAACAAGATTTATCGATTACAGTTACGCCAGCTGACATAAGGTTAATTATTATTGTATTACCAACACATTTTGTATTCTATTCATTTATCAACATAATAATTTTCTTCTATTTGCATTAATTTTTTCCATTTGAGTAAAATTGATTAATGCATCATAGCATATATAAATAAACAGTCAAAATAATCATTATTCATATAATATATTAATACTAATTTACATCTAAGGCACTATAAAATGTACATATGCATGGACATTTTGAAATGTTAATATAACTCTGGTTTGAATCCAAATATTTTCCAAAATCACTTTATTATCGTTAAAAAAACATTACCAACATTTGTGCCAGAGTCTAATACACAATTTTCTAACCTGCCTAATACTACTATGTTGATGATAATACGAAATTTCTAAAGGAATATAATATTCCAAACCTTTAATATTTTCATATAAGATTATGTTATACGTCGTAAAATTATTTGTGCATAATATTCGAATGCATCATGTTGAAAAATTTAAACGTGGCTCGCTGAAATTTCCAACAATCTGCACATAACATATGTGTATGTATAGTGTGCTGGTTACACCATCAGTTTGATGTATGATACTTTAATGTACAAAAGAGTGACCAGATAATGATCCCTAAGATATACCTCTTTGGGGACGCATTACACAAACAGTGTTGGTCGGTGGTTGGCAAACTCTATCGTTCCAGAGTTTGTCTTTATCACACAACGAACACGCACGTTTATAAATACCTGCTTGAACAACCCGGACTAGGTCCAGCAGACCGTCATTTATTATTAATGTGCACTTTGCAAAGTTACCGATAAATATTCAGTGATTCGTGTTCAGTATCATTTTTTTCTTTTATTTAGTTTATTCAGATTTATCTTTGACCAATTTTTTGGTAACTAAGCAAAAATTCCCAAATAACATTACCGAACAAGCAAGTTACAATAAAATTAAACACTTTAAATTGAACTTTTGCACAACTGCAACTATATAAATATTAACAATATTCGGTCTGAAGCGATATAAATTCGTCATTATTTAAAAATAAGAAATATACCGTTTTCTTGGCATATCAAAAATGATGACAGTTATATTATTTTTACAGTAATTTTATTTCTCATATTCTATGTATATATGGGTACATAAATATCATTTGGTTCTAAACATTGAATTGTTAACACTGTCCGGTATAAACAGTAACAATATTTTCTGATGAAGTTTATTGGATAATGAAGAAGATATATTAACACTGTCGTTTAGGCTCTTCCTTGATGTAAAACTTCTGGAGTCTGCAGAAGGTAAGGTAAATCTGATGTGCTCCTGTGGTCGGTATGTGACCGGAACCTTCGCATAAACTTAACCACGTCGGCCAGAATCTCGCGAACTATCGTAATTCCTCCGGTTACGTAAGTACTTCAGTGTCAAGTTTTCTTAAAAGTTTTGGTACATTAAATCCCTCTAGCGTAACACCTCACCATCGCCACATATTTCGTTCCTTAGAGACAATCTCACCTGATGATGTTTAACTGCCGTGTCTAATACTTGCTTCATGTTAATATGCCAGCTTATAAGATCAGTCGAGTTGGAGGCAGTAATTTATTGTTCATAAAATTTCTTTGTTTGCAAATCTGTCACTTGCAGTAATTTCTATTTTCTTTAATAAATGCCAAAATTATCTACTAAAAATATTACTCTAAATCTATATTCACAGTTGCTTTTGAACTTCCAATATTACTCTAATTATATAATGACAGTGTTCTTTTTTTTACATTTTTGATGTCCTAAAGTCAAATAAATATTTTAATAATTTAAATTTTGATTAAATTTAGTATTTCCTAAGATATGACAAAAATTATAATTTATTATAATGTACAGTATCTATGAAATATTTAGATATTAATTATAACAAAATGCAAAATAATTATTGGTTAAATTCTTATCGTTGTAAACAAACAATTGTTGCAACCAATCTTATCAAGTTACATAGCGGAAACATTGTCATAAAATTAAGAAAATCGTGAAAAGCGAACGAAGAATTAACGTTTTATACTTCGCAAGCGATAGGCAATGCATGGTGGTTGCTGGGGGAAGTTCAGAAAGCCGCTCAGTTTTTATCTAAAATACAGTAGCTGTAACGAGACAAGCTGTGCAATACGTTTCACGATATTGTTACGACGATATAAACAGCGACAGTTTGATGAGGGCGTAAAAGTTACGTTCTCTTACGACATTTACAATCTTTTCTTCCGTATTTACGATATTGCGATAAGTTCAGTGCACGAATCTGTCTTATGTAGAAGCTAAAAGTATTTCAGTCAATTTTTATCCAAGTACAAGAAGTAGCTGAGAAATGAATCGCTAATATTCTAATAAATAGATTTATTGATGATTTATCTGAAATATTCTTCTAAATTAGAAGAACATGATGATTGTTTTGAAGAATAATTTAAGATCTATTAAATTTATTACGCTATTACTTTCGCAAGGAAAGTATAATAATACGTCATAAAAATTTTTATGGATTGCAACATATAGCTTATCTTATGCACTAGTTTTCTCGCGTCATTAATGAGATTGTAATCAGTTACCTTTGGCTGCTTGTTTGCACGTGTTTATGTTAAACCGTGAAGATTTTCCAAAGACGACCCCTTTTCTGACTAACAAGTGAATATATAATGAGCATCTCTTGACACGAATGCACGTTCACTTCTGCCTCGGTACACACATTTCATCTTTTTCCCGGCTATTATGTTTTTGTTTTCTTAAGAAAATGGACTATTTCCATTTTCAATCATGAAACGTGAAAATATACCCAAAATATGTTGGTGCTAAATTTTAAAGATTTTTGGTTTGTCATAATTAATTTATGGTGATTCTCATTTTAAAACCAAATCAAATTATTATTCTGCTAAGGAGGGTCTATGGGGTATTTATTCGATAGAGGAAATCGAATGGCAAGGCAATAATAGTAAATCTCGATTTGATAAATTACGAATAACATATCGAATTCAGAACATATAGTATAGTAGATATTCAATTGTATATGAGACCTCTAATGCATATTATATCAATAATTGTATGAGTTATCCTTTAAATACTTTGAAATTATTTGGTGATTAAAAAAAATAACATACAAAATTCGGCAGAAATATGTAAATGCACAATTTTTTAGCTATGAATAAATATCAAACAAATTTTAAATGTAAGAATTAAAAAAGAAATTCGAACGCAACTTCTTGGCTCAATTGTATATATAAATTTTTGTCCTAAATCTATTTATTACTAGAATTGTAAATAAAATATATCTAGATGAAATGGTATTGTCATTTAATTTTTTATTTTAAATAATTTACAAAATATAAGTATTACAGTTGAAATCTATATGGATACAACTGTAGCTTGTCTTATCGATTAGTATTTATAGTCTTTTTCAGATATGAAAAAAATGTAATTTCCAAATACTGTCGCGTATATATATAAAAAGTGATTATATTTGTTTTTACTGTGACGATAGGGTGCGTTGTTGTAGACACTTATACGGTGCGTCGTATGTGCAAAATATCACCACCATAATCTACATTTTCGTTACATTATACGACAGTGTGCTAGCAGAGACATCTGGGCGAATATACGAGGAACCATAGAGCTGAAAGACGTGGTTAAGCTCGGCCTGCATGTGCCATCACTGCCACCCAAAACTAAAGTGTTCATAAAAAATAACGCAAGGATATCACGCAGAAATAGCATAGTGCGCTGGTGACATTGATAAATCGTAGAATTTTTTTTTTTCATCTAGCCAATTTTTTCCTCGCATCTTGTTGCTGGATCATCTAGATGATGTTTCTATTCTCTTCTTCTCCCTTGTTTCGTGTGATGCTATGCATTATATTAAATTTGACATTTCGTTGTAGATATTGTATTCATTTGTATTACTTTGTCAACAACGAACTTTAAAGCATTGAAATATATATATATATATATATATATATATATATATATATATATATATATATATATATATATATATATATATATATATATATATATATATATTTATTTATTTATATATAAATTGTAAAATACTTTAATCCAACTCTGAAATAAGCACCCACATGGAAGGAAGTCATAAACACGCAAACCTATCACATCAAAACACAAACACGACATAGTAATATTGCGATGTGAAAGCATCTGTATATAGCATATCTATATTGCACGTTTCTATTATGAGTATGGCACTCCCATGTTGCAGGGCGCGAACGTGACTCAGAACATGTCATCGGGGGTGATCATAAGCACCCACAGTCTAGTCCTGCAAAAGGTGACCAGATACCAGGGTGGAGCATACACATGCCTCGCGGTCAACCCCAGGGGAGAGACACTCAGTCAACCGGTGCAGCTGCGGGTCAGGTGTAAGTATTAAACACTCTTTTTGTATGTTTTTGTTGTTATTGTATTACCACTCCCCTTTGCACTATCACGATAATGGAAAACCGAAATAGTGCAGACGCATCTACAAATTGATACACGCTCGATTTACGCAACACACGCAGGCCTGCAAGTAATGCGTTTCGCGTGCAGTGGAACCTTAATTTGGTTTTTATGTGCCGCGTCATGGGGACTAGGGTGTATGTGGATTTTAGATTAAACAATTTATTTTCTGCAACTCTGTCACATGCTGTAGAAATTACCCATGCAAACTAAAACAACAACATATTTTTAGTAACTGAAAGAAAAATATTGTTGCTATGACTGAAATTAATTGCTGGAACAGACTGATTAGTAAAAAAATAAAACAGCTAGGTTCTAAGTAATGGTAGTAATTATTCCTAAGTGAGTGCGTTGATTATTTATAGCCATATAAAATTCTTATTTCTAGAATCGATGATTTAATTTTTAGTCATCAAATACAAATTATATCAAAAATTGTGTTTGCTTATTAACGAAAGCATATTTGATTTACGTTTACAATATTGATTTATTATATTTTGAACTTGAATAGAGTTTAAAATTTATAGTAAAAAACTAGTCAAATGGAACTATTTAAATCGCTCGATATATTTGCGCCTACATATTAAGATTTTATATTTCTTCAATAATGGTTTTATAATATTTATTCTAAGAGATCAAACAATTTTAAAATTCAACCCCTTTCTGCTTAAACTAATTTATCTAACCTTGCTCGGCATCCGATGTTTATTTATCATAAGAATATAGCTGTGGATATTAACGATTGAAATTCAAACATTTTATTTTATTCTACATTAATTATCAATCGTATTTATTAATTGACTAAATGTTTAAAATCTGTTAATTTTGTAGTTTTTATCAGTAAATAAAAATTAAAGAAGTTCGTAAATAATGTTTATCATTTATTTACATACGTGAATAATTATCTCAATGATCGTACTCATATTGAATTTCAAGATTGTTTTTAAACATTTATTTTTATATTAATATTATTAATCACAGAATAATTCTCGAGACCGTTTGCAAATTTGCGTATACGAATTTTATTACTAAAGAGTGGATTATTATTTATTAATAATGCATCATGATTCAATTGCTCGCATGGACATTTTGGTATATGTTTCCAAATCTGTTATATTAAATTATTTTATCTTCTAGTACCCCGACTTCAAATATGACCTATTTTCTACTTTTCCTACTACTATTCTATTATCCTTAGTGAGAGCTACGATGAAGGCACTTAACTACAAAGTGCACGAATGGATATTTTCGTGTAAGAAATGTATTTTGAAATTAAAACAATGCACATATGCTCTGATATAACAAATGGTGCTACTGTTTGCTGCAAACTGTTGGCAATGTCTGTTTTGATGGCTTTGAATAGGGTAGCTACTGTTTGTATGGTAAATAGTGAACATACGTATTCATGCTTCTCTTACATATACATACATATTTAACCGGTATAAAACATACTACATATAGCAAGCACTAGGTTGGACTTCATTTTCCTAATGGATTGGATAATATTACCCATGCATGCCTTCAGGCTAAGCCACAGAAAACAATTAACACAATTTCTACTCGATGTTTGGCTAGTTTTCCGAAAATGTCGACGTTTAATTTATTTAAAGTATGTCTACTTTAATTCATCAATTAAATTTGAAATAAAATCGTAGCTATTTTTAATTTTATTTCTAAACGAATATTGCGTGCTCATTTATTTCTGATTCATTAAGATAGTGAATAATAAATTTTTTTTTCTGTTATTCATTTTAAAACAATCTATCAAGGTTTCTTTTTTTTTAACTTCAATTATCTTAATCTTTTTTGTCGCGGCAAATTAGTTTTTATGTCACGTTAAAATCAAAAAAATATCATTGCTTGTATATGGTAAACTGTATCATTAATCGGGTACAAAATGCTTTGAACAGGGTATAAACAAACTTAAACTGTGCATGAGGGTTAAATGTCGCCAAGGCAGTAAGCGGAACTATAATAGGTCTTATCAATTTTATCCTAAGTAGGATTCTGTCATCTTTTCGTGCTTCCTTTTAAGCGGCTCATCGCTACAAAATCGTTTTATTATGCGTAACATTTTTGCGTATTATTTCAAAGCAGCGAAATGTTCACATTCAACAATTGTCTCCTGGTTTATGTTGTTAAGACAACAAATTATTTTAAATTAGGCAATAAGTATAATACTCTCATTTAGAGGCTTTTAGAGTGCACACTGCTTTTATTTGCAGAACAAAGTTTTTGCTAATTTGAATGTGATAAATACGAACAAAATGTTTTTGCTTTGGAATGTGTTTATTTAATATAACAAATTTCTATAAATTATTACAGTAATCAAACAAAAGCAATTGTTCGTATTTAATAATCAGTTTAATTGTCTAAACAGCCTATCAAGGATCAAAAGTATATGCAAAGTGTTACCATAACAAACTGTTAAATCTAACAACTTGACGTGTCTTTCTGCAATTATTTAATGTTTAATCTTGTTTTTCTGTATACAGACAGTAAATGTTTGTTACTACAGTTAAATGAAACTACAAGAATATATGTGTATAGGTTTTTATTTTTCTAACGCTAAAAAGAATGGTTTCATGTAGTAAATACAAAACTAGAATAAAAAGTAATTTGTCATAGTTTTCATTTTATTTGAAAGACATGACACCATCAAGAAACCCAAGTATATAATCAATAATTCACGGACAACTGGAGACAAATTTATCTGTGGTATTTTCACTTCGCTCTCAAATTTAATATTTGTTCGTAGCGCCCAGAGGAGCGTTATAGCGTTCACTATCGTAAAGCGTTTACGTGAATAATTCATGCAATATCCGTGTTAAAAATAGCCAAAGCATCAGCGTACGCAGGCAAGAGTGCGATCTACCCGTTGAAATGCGAGAGAGAGGTACGTATACCATCATGAGAATAGAGGCAAGAATTATGTATGGCAGAGAGAGCAAGTTGTGTAGATGGAGATCATTACAAATGTGCTACAGAGAAGCGACTAGTGGTTTACCTATTTCAAACCTCAAATACACACCAGCTATATATTGTGGAATACTTACATATACATAAAATGTAGATACGTAAACTCGAACACATCTTATGTGTCAAATGCAACATCTATTGACAGTCGCAGCGAAACAGGATTTGAAATTATCGCAGAATGTATTGTAGTATTAATTAAAATAAGCAGATTATTTTATTGAATAAAATAATCCAAAGCAACATGGTAAACTTACCTGGCAAATAACTTGAGGAGTCAAGTTCTTTGCCAGTTTTGTTATATTTATTAATTTAGTCATTTTTGTATTTTAACAATTTCAAACTAAAGTTGTAAGATATATTAATATATTTTATTTTTAATCTAATGATTTTTGCTGTAAGTGCAACCGTTTTTGAGTTATTGCAGAAGCCGCAAAAAATAAAAAACATACACTTTCGGATTGAATATTTTTTTCAAAAATAAGATGTATTGCTGCCAGGCATATACAAATCTTAAGTTTAATGTTTCATATTCATTTAACTTTCAACCGTTTAGGCTGTAATCAACAAAAATACACAAATCGTGTCTATCTATAAGACTTAAAAACTACCTAAACCACAGTAGTTCTGAAGTACGTGAATGGTACAGGACACACATGGAGACGGATACACATTGAAAGAACATCATGCTGTGAATTTAAGCAGCTTCCCATAAGGCGAGCAAACGTTGATAGGGTGATGGGAATGGAAGCAGCCCCACCTCTACGGGATGAAAAGCTATAATTTCCACAGAACTAGGGGGTTTACGAAAGCGAAATGCTTGCTTCATACGATGCGGGGGCCACTTGAATTGAAACCCCGAGATTCATGTGTCGTATAAGTCAATCGCAATTTCAAGATTGTAACCACAGAAAACGGTCGCCGCTTCTTCAAAATGCGATGTCCACAATAATTATGTATTGACGATTAGGTGACGGCATCTCTTGATTATCCATAGTTGTCCAATGTGCACTTTAATTTTAAAATCAAATACGCACCTATTTAAATTTCTACTATACTAGTTATTAAATTTAAATTTTCATTTAACTTAACGCTGTCTTTGAACATAGAAAATTCTATATTTTCATTTATTTCACTGATATAATTAACCAATTATATCTATCTGTCTTCCCAAGTGTTGTCATGTAGCATAAATAAACTGTTCATTTGATGCGAACGTTCTGACGCTCAGTATAGTTAAAAAATAATCTTAGATTCAGAAATAAATATATTAAATGTGTGTTATTTATAACGAAATTTTCGCAGATCATTCCAGAAAGCTAGACTTATAGATATTTTTATATTTTTTCTATTCCTTAATAACTCGTCTGAATATATAATTGTATCATATTACATCGGTTTCATATTATTTTCAATAACGCTTTTCAATTGGGAAATGGCATTTTAT
Organism: Nebria brevicollis; assembly: GCA_944738965.1. Lineage (NCBI taxonomy): Eukaryota > Metazoa > Arthropoda > Insecta > Coleoptera > Carabidae > Nebria > Nebria brevicollis. Next base: position 13,768,551 of record OX122901.1, on the reverse strand, counting down.
TATATAGAAGATACAATAATATCAAAGACGGGATCTAGTTGTGCTTTGTATACTAACCATATAGAGCTTTTGATATATTATATTCAAATGCTCTTTAACGTGATTTTATAAATAGAATTGAAAGTATATATAATGGTTATGAATATTTTAGTAATACATTCATTTCACATTTAAGTTCAACAAGAGAATGCTTACTTTGTCGTAGAAAAATCACAGAATAAAATTCTCCATATTAAAAAGTATGGATGTGAGCATTTCGAAAGTGGTTTGGGTACTCTTTTCCTTTTTCTATCTGACTGCACTCCAAACGATACTCGGAAATAAGACAAAACTTTAACAATAGTAATGACGGAAATAGAGAACCGATTTTCCAACAATAAGGTACAACGATATTGAGTTTGGCAACACATATACAGGCACACATCACCGCCCACATGTATATACACACACACATGAGTAAAGTCTGCCGCTGGCTTATTCGTATGCTATGCTATTCCATGTGAACCGATCGGATTTAAGAAGCGCAAAATTCTTAAAAAATTTCCACTTGAAAAAAATCCCAGTTATAAGTTACAACAGAGTTTCCGTACCTGCATTATAATTTGTTGTTCGTTAGACTTTATTCCATTCCAGTGGAAATGAATAATTATTACATATCAATCAACATTCAAATATCAAACATACTCTTATTGACGCGTAATGCAATTAAGTCAAAGACGCGTACATTTTCACAGCAGCTTCCAGCACATTGTATACACATATTACTACTTACACCGCTTCGTACATCATATATGGCGCACGTAACGTATCTACGATGTCTTCTAATTGAATTCGAACGCTCGTTACCCGTATCAGACGATATTGACATGTCTATGCCGCCTAGATATATGCGTATTCTATGTATCAAAAGCCAACAACTATATGCGACCAAGTGTGAGGTAACTGAATATTTAATCATAATATTATATCTCCTACAAAGTAAAATATTTAACAAGTTAAGCTACAAAACATGTACCTAGTAAAACTACTATAACATTTTAAATTTATATTTGGCTTAAATTATTCTAAAATTCCTGCTAAGGTTATTGATAATAAATGAATTTGAATGAAGAAAAATATACAAATTCATTTATTTATACGTAAAATAAAATCGATTGAGTTTGGCTTGTTGAATTTTTTATTTTGATTCGAAGTGAATAGAAAGCCGATATATACTGTAATGGGCCACATTCCCATGTAAGAGTTGTTTCTTGTACCGCTTGTTTTTCACAAGAGACACAAGCATCGTCTCTCACACCACCGATAGCACGGATATCCTGTGGAAGCTACGATTTCCGAAAACAATTTCACTGATGCTATTGTTGTGCAGTGTTTGCGTCATAAACCGACTCCCCAAAGACGACTTTGGCATGGGTGTGATCACGATTTAAGAGAATCAGTTGTCACCGTTGTTATTGCCGTCTACCTAACTTTTCAGTACTTTGTTTTGTTTTTCGTTTAGTTTCGTGCCGATCGTATTTTACTTGATTTTACTCGAATCACAGCAGTAGCTTTTCTTTTTACTTCTAGACGCTACACTAACACAAGCGGTTATTTGAAATACACACAACATTTAGATCTACTAAAACCTTTATGAAAAATATTACTTTTCTATCGATAAAAATCTTGACAAAAAAATATAGAAAATTTATTTATATTCTTCGAAAATAAATTAGTAAAGAATGCTTAATGTGTTATATGATTTATTTATTTGTAATTCATATTATTAAAACAACAAACTTTATTAATGTCCTATATATTTAAAAACTTCCTTTCGTTTTTTTGTACTGTTAATTGAAAAGATATTTTTAAAATACTTCATGTCGTGATAAAATGACCTTTGAATGTCAGTCATAGTATATGTTTCTTCTATGTTCAATATGACAAATGGACGTTAATATTTGCCATTCTGTAGTAGCACTGAAAATAAAATATAGATATACATCCGAATATTGGGTTATGAAATATAGCGTTTACGGATCAATACACAGGGATCATTTTCGGCATATATAATTCATACGCGCGTGTTTCTTGTGAATCTGAAGACGTAAAAATATTACATCTGGAATAATATCTGAGGAAGAAATTTGATGAAGTTGAACCTATTTTGTAGAATTATTGATAATTACTCCCCTGGTTTGATTTGCTTACAACATTGGCTTAGTTAATTAAAGTCTAAATATAATCTTTAATTTAATTACGAATGGTGATATATTTTTTCTAGTTGACATACATATTTTATAAACTAACATAAATAGTACACTTCACCTTTGTTTATATAAAACTTTCTATCAATTAAATACACATTACCTAAGGCAAAATTTACATTCAATCACTTAGATGCATTATTTCTATTGTGCTGTATTCTATGAGTTATGGTGAGCTTAAAGAAATATTATTTTATGTGATATAATCTTCAATAAAGTGTTAGGCAGAAATTAAAGGTATGTTGTTGAACATCACCTTCAGGAAATATTTTTTGCATCAAAATGATTATTATTACCAAAATTTAGTTTATTAATAAACGCAATTAATATGCGTATATAGATATTAATGTGTTATAAGTATTTATATGAGTGCTCCATTTAAAATTAATTTCGTAAAAAAATTTGGAATCAGTATTTATCTAAAATTGAATAGAATATTATTCTACTACTGTCTTTAGTCAAAACATGCAAATAAACCATTATTTACATTTTCCTATAGCTAGAGGTTTACTTAATGTCAAAAACCTTTGAAACCCGTATCCAATCGTAAACAGTATTGCAACTTTAATTTAGTTTCATTTCTTTGAAGAAGGTATTTTGTTATCAGCGGTCCAAGAGATAAACGTTATTGTATGGGGTCCCCAAGAATACATAATATGATTTTGAATTGCTTACAAAGAACACACGAAACAATGCCTTTCTCTGTCACAAGTTCTCATCGCTTCTCTGCTACCAAACAAGGCCAAGATATTGTATTCTTCGAGCTGCAACCATACAATATGCGCCCGGGATACAATACAAAATATATTGGAACCTTTTACACGATTAACTAAAGTTAAGTCATTATTCAATATACAACAGAATCAACTTTATATGCTCGGTTTGTTTATTAGAAATAATGTCATGTCTATTAATAAATCTAAGAATTATGTACCCCACCCTTATACGGAGGTACTTTTACAAAAGAAAGCATCGCGCATTCTTAAATCGATGTATGTATTGAATCCAGAAAAGGTATCAATATTTGAATATTAAAATGAATTGAACTATTTTTGAATAACAATTTTCATAAGCGTGTGATTGTTTTAATTGTTGCTAAAAATTTTAATTAATAAATAAATGGTTATCAAATGTCATTCTTGACCAATTTATAAATAATATAATATATAAATATAAATATACGTATGAGCATCCAATTGTTTTGTGTAAATGTTACCGTCATCAAACTTATTATATCCAATTTTTTCGTTTTTAATGCATTTTTCAGAATAACAATATTTATACACAATGATATATAAAGGATATTGAATTACGTGTAAAACATAAACAACGTTAATATGTGAATTTTTACATACTATATCAGTGGCGTTAACCGGTGACGTGTCAAACAAACTTTACTCTCAGATGAACAAAAGCCACATGAAGGAGTCTACTTGAAAACTCAATGTAAAGTGAGTCATCCAACTAATTCCTCAATAAAATTTGCTCAATCATATTAGATTGACACGCGACCAGATTGTGTCGAAGTAAAATAAAACTTTGCACGCAAGCTTATGCTTTCGTGTATTTTCATTGCTTATCTATCATTAATATAATCACCTTGATTTTTATTTTGTTTGTTTACAATTAATTGTAACTTGCACTTATAAGTTGATGCAGTATATAAATATGTATATAATGATTTTAATTTAAATGCATTTCCGGTTGGAATCTTTTTTTCAAAAATTAGAATATATTTTTGCCAGACATATACAAAATCTTAAGATTAAAGTTTCATAATATTACCTGCAGCCATTTCGGCTGTAGAGCACTCACACACACACACACCTACATATAAGAAAGTAATAAGACTAATTGTGGTTACAAATATTAACATCTATAAGTATTATTTAATATGGTACTTGGGTTATATTTGTAATTTGCTAACAATAGAATTGTAAGTAAAACTTATCTGTGAATTTGAATGTATAGGTAGACATGTTGCTGTTACACTGTAAGGGTATTTAGAATTTGCTAACTTATTATACATGTTTGTTTAATTATAATTGATGGGTATATTTTACCTGTGCAGGTAAACAGGTCAGCAAAAATGTAAATAATTTTTGTTGGTAACGTTGTCGTTTTTAGTTAGATGTCGTCATTTAGGATTCGCCGTCATAAACTTACATCCCCAGGGTTAAACTTTGTTGAGCTCACCGGGATGTTATGGACGTGAAATCAATATTTCATACATGTTTTAAGCCACAATGCCGCAGGATTTTGGGATCATTAGTGCACAACGTGCCTCACTATAAATTTAACTTAATCACTGTCTGATTGATGAAATTGTTTAGTTTACCAATTTATTGTTGACTATTCAAACATCAGGCCAGTTCTTGCTACATCTAACTGTATAATCGATATTTGTACAGGGAAAGAATCAAATCAACTTCATTCCAACATCTCAAAGACACTAGCTTACTTTAATTTTAGTTCACATTCTGATTACGACAAACATATTTTTTTCAAAATATAAAAAACGGCGACAGCATGCTACAAAATACTTACGGAAATACTGTTAAATCTTTAGCAAAAAAAATCTAAAAGTTACGTTCAATTATTTAAATTTAAATATGTAAAATATAATTTTTGTGATATTTCAGTAATATTCAAGTACGTTAGCAGCAAATATGTAGTTGATGAATAAAATTACATTCTATGCTAATTATATTTGAAAAGGAATTTATTTGAAAATGTTTAATTAAAAGTAGTGATGAATAAAGTTTTATGGTTCTCAATAACTCGATTGATAAATTAAAGACGTTTGCAAATAAAAAGTTATATAATATGACTAGGATTTAATTGAAATTTGATAACGTTTCTAAGAATGACAACTCTTTCATTTTTTGTAAAATTTATTTCCAGTTAAGTTCCATTAAAGTACAAATTGTACTTCTCGGTCTTCTTTAAAGCAATGATGCTTATAAATATGTAGAGAATTTCAAGTAATATTGTGTTCATGAAAGACGATAATATTGCATCTCCAGGTACCCTATATTAAATATTAAAGCTGCTATCTGCATGGTTCTTATACCTACATTATAAAGATGCACCAATCTTTATTAATTCGAAAAGTTTTACTATTGTCGTTGTCGCTTGAATTTTCTAGTTTATATAGAGTAAGGCTCAGAAGTTTAATATTATATTTTCTTTTTATTTTATATCATTCATACATTGAAAATATACTTACTTAGAATATCAAATTAACATAATAACTTATTTTACTATATTTTACATATATGCACAAAGCTTTCAAAGTTATCAGTTGCCAGGAACATCATATTTTTAAAAATAATTAGATGACTTTAACAAAAACATCATTATTCTTTTCATTCATTCCATGAAAAATCACATAGAAATATTATATACAATAGTAGAGTTTTGAAGAAGTCCAAAAAGAATCACATGTCATTACCGAATTATCAGATATCTATTCTTATAAATATCATTTCTTCAGGCTTTTCTTGCATTTAAAAATGTAACAATGATCAAATTTCCTTTATATTACATTTAATAATTAATCATTCATTTGTAGAGCGAAATGTGTAGAATTGTTTGCTGACCTTAATTCCATTGTAGCTTTCTACACATTGCGTTATAATCAATAATATTCTCCAATTATCTGCGCTGTTGTTATGTGAGACAGTTTTAATTCTGCTAAAAGTCTCATCGTCAGTAATATAATTACACATTTTCGAATGTTATCGTCGACAACACGTTGCAAATTTCAAGTTCGGTTACATGTTAAGTTACTACAGTGCGTTATTCTTGGACAAAAGAGCGAACTACCTATATCATTATATTTACTAGACGTTTTGCTAACCAAGCAATCCTAATCATGCTACATAATATTTTCCTTTTAGCAGAAATTTACGTTTAAAATATCTTTCATATAAAATTATATCCGAATTACAATTTTTATTAGTGTTACTATCATCAATCTCCGATTTATTTATTCTAACTTTTAAACTAATATTTTCCCTATTATTACTAATAATTTTAATATCGATACAATATATCCTTAAGTTACAATTTACATACACAATAAACGTTTGAAGCTTTATGAATTATTGATTGATGAATGAATAAATATTAACTATTGTAATTTGTCCAGGAATAGCCCTTATTGTATATTATTTATATTTATTTTCTGTAGTGTGATATTAATTAATATTATACAATACAAAGTTGCATCCTATTCATTCATAAAAAGTTTCTGGATTATGTAGAACAACTAATTTTAATACCGTACATCCACTAGCTGAAATTATTTTGTATGAACTTCCGAATTTTGTGCGACATTCTATCCTTTCGTGGATTTTCAGTTTGACAGCTTTTCTATCTTTTAGTGTAAACACCGTTGGTATTAAAACCCTTCATATAAAGTGGGTAGCAGTGCATAAAGGAAAACAAATTCATGAAACTTTTACGTATGACCTACTCCGAATTACACGCCCGTATAGTTTAGAAGATTGAGGAAGCTCTAGAAAGAGAGTGAAACTCTGACCACATCAGACCTCACTAGTTTGTAACTGCGTACTATCAGATATATAAACCACGTGTATAGCTTCACTCTTCATGCACCCACATCAAAAATTGCGGTTTCTTTGTGCTCTATGAGTGAAGCATGTTTAATTAAGACCAGAGCGCGTTGACAATCAAACATTCTCTACTTATCTATTTTTACTTTCTTATACATAGTAATAAATCAATATTGTGATCATGTAAAAGTTTAGATCTTGAGATTGTAACGGAAATATACCTTTAGGCCTTCCCTGAATCGAATCTGACTATTTTTGTAATGACATGTGTCTGTGTGACACCATATAAACTAACAGTTTATTTATAGAAATTTAATATATATATATATATATATATATATATATATATTTATTTTAACGGAAATATACCTTTAGGCCTTCCCTGAATCGAATCTGACTATTTTTGTAATGACATGTGTCTGTGTGACACCATATAAACTGACAGTTTATCTATAAATAAACTGTCAGTTTATATGTTGTGAAACTGTGCCTGAATTGATATTGGGAGTAAAATTTTCTTCTAATTATATTGCAAATGTAATTGTTATGACAATAAGATATTTATTTAGTATGTAAAATGATACGCAACTGAAAGGTTTATTATATAAGTATTTATTATTAAATAATAATTAGTATTTATTATTAATGTGAATAGAAAAAGGATTTAAGGTTTAATGGACGAGAAATGTGGTAACTATCTGAAAACATTAATTGCCCTAACATCATTTTAGCTAAAGTTATATTTCGAGTAACACTATACCATCATGGTTAAGATTTGATTTATAAATGAGTAATTGGAGATTTTGGATTATGCCACGAAGGTCAGAAAGTTAGATATTCCTCTATAAATCTTACAACATGTGTCTAGCATTAATTTGCAACAGTAGCTATGTGTTCAGTTGATCACTATTATCGAATATCAATACATGTAGAACATATCTTGTATCTGTGTATATGCTCCTGTGCTCCTTTGAACCGTCGGCGACGTTGGTGAAGATAATTGAGGCTGAGCCGTAAAGAGCGCACCGATGATGCCAACACTGTGTCAGGAACAAGCTACGCTCTCACGTGGGGTTGACTTAGGGTGGGTGTTTGATGTACGTAATGATGCCCGAAATTATATGACGGGCTCCAGTAGGCAGGCATTCTGCCAAAGCAACTTATTATAACTAGATCATGGCTGCTTAAGTTTTAAAACTGCACAAAGTGTAAGTAAACGAAAAATGTGGAGAATTATAGCTACAAATTCGTTTGAATTTCGTCTGGTTGAACATTTTCCTGTCTGTGTATTTGGAATTGGTGCGTTGTGCTAAAAAGCAAAAAGAAATTAAATTTCACAGTATGTCGCCTCGGTTTGCCTTTGAAGTTTTGACAGAAATTTGTAGCAAATGAATATTGCAAATATCAATTTTCTACACTTTGAATTTATTTAATTTAACCCAAGATTAGGTTTACTTTTTGAAATAACTTTCAAGGGTAATATTAAGTTACTCATGTAATGAAGTATTGATTTCTTTGCTGTCTTGAATCGAAGATTTTTCTTGTTTGCGTCGGTTTCTCTTCCCTATCCGTTTAATACACCGGTAATGGAAAATATATAACGAGTAAAATTATGTTTGCACGACAAAAATATTCAAATTTACTTGTGTATACAATATCATAAAGTAATTTAAAATTAACCTCGATGAATTTTATCTTATAAGAGAGATTTTCAGTGGCTACAATAATATTTTCATAAATATAACAAGAATATTGCCGTTCCAATACATTTCATAAGAGAAATATCCGCCATAGCTTGCAAAAAACTTTCTTATAAATATTTTGTTTAGTTAGAGGGAAATGCAAATAAAAATTTTGAATAGTTATACATTTTTATTATTTTACTAATTCTTTTATATTTCACATACACAAGCAGACGTTATTCTAAAAATAATCAGAGTCGATTCAGGTCAATAAATTTATTTAAATATTCACATGTTACTTTCAAACTAAAGATGAAATAAGAAATTACGAGACTACAGTCGTCAAAATCGTTTCTCTTAATATTTCGCCAAATACGGAATATTCTGATGAAATAAGTTTTATTGGGAATTATTTTGTGATATAAAATGGTAGATGATATGCGAGTTCTTTGTTATGTCGGTTCCCTTCAACACATAACCAAATGAATCAAGCTGACCGCTGGGAATAGTCTGAAGGACAACCCTACATTTAGTAAAGTCAAGGTTATAATAAAACTCCGTGGAATATTTCTAAAAGTCATAAAATTCGTCCGTGTATACTGACGTGAATAACATGTTCTCTCTTTCTCTTCTAATATTCGCATGCGACGATATATCATAACCTGAAGGTCAATTCTGGCATGCCTGGGGAGGTCTTTTGAGGGAGCCCGCCCATCTCATATGCGACGCCGGTCACAAATTCATATTCACCCCTTTTCCGACACTGCTGCGCTGCTGAGGCTGGGATACCTACCGTATTAGCCGACTGCAATGTAATATTGCTACATGGCTGGTTTTCACGAATACCTCCACCTTCAATTCTGCCACTGACGCATGATTTAGTTGGAACTTTACGTGTGATGATTGCCTGCGTATACAAATGTATTCTGCGAATATGTGTTTAAATATTGCTCATATAATTTTTCTCCACTTTTCAAATTTATTTCTATGATTTGAATTTCAAATAACTACAAACTAAAAGAAACAATATATAATATTATTAATGCAAAATATACTACACATGTCTATAGTCGTCACAACAATATATAACATCAAATAAAAAATATCCAATTACAATTGATTTATAAATAATGCAACTACAACGCCTTGTATTTAGATAAAAGAGTAATTTTAATATGCCATCTATTGAAAATTAGTAATGAAATTCAAAATTATACAAGTTTGGTCGTTGTTGTTAGAATAATGAATTTTCGTTTAATTTTACTTTTTTTATTCGAAGGAATAAATAACTGTAATTATGAAAACTTTCCCTGGACCGTCTGACTATTTTTGGAATGACGACTGTCTCTGGGTATATAAATATGTAGCGAATCACATTTCAATCATTAAAACCTAATGTATGCCATTTATTTATATCGTATGAAATTAATTGAGGAATTTATTAAAATTTGTACTAAAACTAATGAATGCGGATTGTACAATTGCAAATAAAAAACATAAAAGACGAACTTTTTGTAAAAGAAAATAAACTCACAGGCACACGATTAACTTGTTTAGTTTTTTTATTCTACGTACAAAATTCAAAACAAATCTGTACAGAGTAGATTTTTATATAATCTTAACAACCACAGTTAGAGCTTCAATTAAAAAAAACTGAAATATACCGATAAAAAGAATGATAAACTTTAACAAAAGACCAAACAATCAAATAAATAGAACAAAGAGACCATCCGCGATATCAGGATAAAGTTTCGTAAAACAAATAGAATAGCTAATGATATCGTCCCAAAGCGCTACAACAAACAATGCATACAAGTGGTCGACTTAGTGGCACAAAGCGGTCAGCATAAACTTTACTATGAATTGATACGAGCTGCAGAGTGAAAATTCCAGTTGACCCGTTCGCTCGCCGCACTCGGATTCACATGTCAATTTGAGAGTGGCGGTACTGAGGGTCAGAAGCTTAATCTATGGCCACCCAGCAGGATTACAAGCAGGGTCCATGTGAGCATTAAGCTTCTAGCTGGGTTGCTTACTTCAGACGGGCCCGGTCCGTCGATTCTCTATTCCTACCACGTGCATGAGCTGACGTTGCTAACGTTACCTTTGCTTTAACTCTTTTGAATTCGCCAGCGGCGGGTTTACTTTTTTAGGGGTTACACCAGTGCATAAACAAAATCGTTGTAGACTAGGGTCAAATGATTTTAGAATCTATATTCGATTACATAGGGAATCATTGACGTAACGCTAACTATGTCACTAAATTCGTTGCATTCGGAAGACAGACAATAGAAATCAGAATTTATAAAGTCCATTTTCAATCTCTGATTTGTAATTAAAATTAACGAAAATATGTTTTTACAATATACAATTCCATTATTCTTTGCTTGAAAGGGTTAAAATATCCATTTTCATTAGCAAATATTTTGCGAGATACGCCTATGTGAATTTTTCATTGCGCGTGACCTAGGTTCCCGTCGCGTTTCGCCCAAATCAAATGTCGTATAAAAGTTCTACGGCAACGATGTTTTTAAACGAAAAACTTTCCTACGTATATATTTATGTGATTTGTTCCTACGTGTTTTTTTATCAAAAGCGATATTTCCAATTTAAGAAGAATCTTTCCATTTCTTTGCTTGTAGGACATAACGTTGTTTTGCATATATACCTTTTATCTGCTTCCACAGAAGATTTGTTTCATTATACAGTTCACTTTTTCTCTTTTCGAGTATTTTGGAATTTACTTTGATCGCAGATAATACGAAAAACAGCGCCGTTTATTTCCTGAACGTACTACGAGTATCCCTGATCATTGAGTGTATTCTTAATTGATTTAAATATAACGATTAATTTATGTAATAAATTGTATTATTGTTTTATATCGTTAGATTAATTCTATAAGACGTAAAATATAATTTTGTATTCACTACAGAGAATTTTTCATTTAAATTAAGATATTTCAATAATTTCTTCGTTTAGAAAAATATTTAATTTACTCGAATTAAAATTGCATCTTTTATACAAAAGTAGATTACTTTGAGAGTTATTAGATTTCATTTAAAAAGTAACTGAAACTAGTTGCTTTAAATACTTTGTCCAATGACAATAGTCTATCAGAGCTTTGTGGCAAAACGGATGCAGCCGCCTGAACAGGTATCTCATGTTGGTTTCTTTCCATATATTTACCATAAATTTTCTTTACTGGAAATATTTGGCAACAAGCCAACAATTTTATAAATGTTCATTTTGCAAACGACATCAAATATTAAAATTTATTATACCTACGCCCATGCCAGGAAGAATGGAATATGTCAGCGGTTAAATTAAGTTATATTTTGTAACCGAACATAATGTTCGGAAAGCTATGTTAAATTTTCTGGTAGGCTAGATTAAATTTGAGTTATTTCAAAATTGAAAGCTTGTTTAAAATTAATTTCTTTACAAGGTGTGCTTAATTTGATTACGTTTTCTTCAAATATATGCATCATAATTAAGTAATCAATTTTAATTGATCACATTATCTACTAACTATGTATATCATGAATAACATTAAAATATTGGAAATTTCTATTAATTTTTTATATTGTGTACAATCATATTTTGATTTTTTTTTTCAAATTTACAAATAAGAAAATTAACTTTTTAATAGAATAAAGCAACCAAGCTGGATCGCATCTTGCATAAATACATACATCAAAAACAATTTCCATTTCGATCTAGCTGGAATACAGAAACAACGGCACCTCAGCCACAGCCACCTCGACCGAAGTTTTCAAACAATGCCGTCTCGTGAAATAATAATGCAACATCGTCCACGCAAACCAAGTTGCATTTCCATACTTAAATCCGGTTTAAAATACATTGCATCACATATATTTACAATGTAGAACAGACAGCACAGCTGCACTCTACATTACGTATCTAGCATCGTGTTCTAGAATATTGAGTAAAATATTGTTTACTATAAATAAATATTTAAACTTAAATAATAAGATTTTCATCAATTTCAGTCTCATATTTCAATATTTATTTATTATACATATTAGATAAGAATATTTGATAAATTCACGTACAGAAAAATACAAATGTATAATGCGTATTATATAGAGTGGACAAGAAATATTTTGCGTAATTGGTGTACCTATGTAAAATAGTAAATTTTATCGATACCATTTCAATAGGATTGCAAGTGATTGCCAGTATTAATAGCGTCGTTAAGCTATGGTTAATTTATATTATTACACTTTCGCATATATCTAGAATATATTTCATGTCGATAAATAAATTACCGATAACGTATGAGTATAGGCGTATCATTTTTAGAGCTATCCTTTCGTTACTAGCAATAAAGAACGGCTTTCTTAACGTTCGCTTCATTTTATCGTCGGTCGCAAAACTTTCTTTTCCGATTCCGTTTGCTACTACTTCTCCATCTTCTTCTTTCCGTATTTCGTTAGTGATGGAGCACTAAATCGCCCGAGTTCGTCGGCGAGCTAATGTACTTACCTCGGAAATTCCTGATTAAATTTACTTTAACTTTTAAAACTCGTGTGTCACTTTTAATTATGGTTAAATTCCGCGTGCAACTAAGTTTTGTATTCTACGCCGACGAAATGTAAATCTCGTTAGCGTATTTAACACCCTTTAGATGGACAACATAACTATCTCTTTCTATTTCCTGTTCACGACTACCTCGCCCACATTCTATCTCACTCTTTTTAATATATAAAAGAGCTTTGTTTTTAAAAGAACAGGTATATGCACGTTTTCCATTTATTGCAGGAAGTCTTTTGTCTTTTCTTATTATTGTATTGCTGAAGCGAGATTTTTTTGTTTCTGGAAACAGTTTGCACTTGAATGGATACGGATTGTGCCGTTAAAATATTTGAAAGATGATGGTGATTATGATGAGCACGAAAAAGGCGTGTTGTTTAACAGATGTGATATGTGTTACATTATTCTTATTACAGTTTGCACGAATTTGTTACGGGCTCATGACTTCTTGCTATACAAAGCATCATAATATCCATTGTTTTATTGTTGATATTTTGATATATGCGAAAAAATTCACAGTTTTTTTATGGTAGATATTATCCTGTTTCGGAACATCGATGCTCAGCGCTTAGGTTCATTAAAACAGTTTGCTTACATATGACTGTGATGTTTTTTTTTTTTGATTACTTTATTCAGAATTATGTTCAAAAATAAACAATAGGACACGTATGTGCAGTAAATGTACGTTCATGGACAAATGGCGACATTTAAAATTTAATGTGTATTTGATAACATATACATTAATTAATAATAAAAAAATATGGGTGAGTGGCGGCACTCACGATTGAAGATATGTAAACATTAGTGTTTGCATGGATATCACCGAAAATACATACACATGTATACGTTTTCGGTGGTGTAAATTTTTACACATCAATAAATTAAAAATGTGATTGTCTAATTTATCTGCAACAATATTTTTGTTAAAATTACCAAAAATTTGTTGTCGCTACAGACTTAATTAGTGATAAACGGGACAACTAAATTTTTGGCCATGTTAACAAATTTTTTTTTTTTGAATTTTGGACATTCATTAATTTAATTAGAATAATGATTAATTATTGATGGTATTGATAGTTTTTCTAATTTCATGAAACTGTAAGCAAAAATTGTAGCCACTAACAGCGTTAAAAATAGCAATGGAGTAAGTTAAGATTTTTATATTATGGCTTTTTTTGCAGATGCACCGGTATGTGCTGAATCTGATGTTGCAGTCATTGGTGCATCATTGGATGAAGCACTTAAGGTCAGATGTCATGTGACTGCCGATCCTACTGACGTCACATTCGTATGGCAGTTCAATAACAGCGGCGAGAGCTTTGATGTGTCTCCTGCTCGGTTCGCAACCACAAGTGGTAACATGAGTGAACTCATGTACACACCTGCATCGCAGCGAGATTATGGCACGCTCACCTGCTGGGGACAAAATTCTATTGGCAGACAACTAGAGCCTTGCGTATTCCAAGTTGTGCCTGCTGGTAAGTGCTATATCCATAATTCAATATCTATTTGCACACTAGCACGACTAATATTACAACCGAACTGCAGTTAATTATTGGATAATTAATTGATATTAGTTCACCACTGAGTTTGATTAATATTTTAATTATATTTAATGACAATGATCAGATTTACTTTGCTTGGGGATTTCTGTTATTAACGAATAGGTATTTAATATGACAAATTGGAAATCTAAAGTAAAAATGTCATAATACATAAATCCTTTATACATTCATTGTGCCATAAACAATGCCAATCCTTATTACAAAATAATATGTAAAACAGATAATTGACAAATTTTGGTAGTTTTTACATAAATATAACTTGCTTGGTCTGTGTTTACTAATTTTTAATTTAATACTACTCACACTATACCTCTCTATCAAAAGAATATGAACTCTAATAAATAATCTAAGATAAACAGTATTAGTAGAATTTTTATTTAAATAATTTCATTTGCTATCCTTTTTTTCCCAACTATGTAGTTACATATGTGCAACATAACGCTCATAAAAATATATGTTTCATTTGCGATCTCTCTAGTTCTTTTCAAGCTTTATTTTTTTTGCTTTATTGAGGCTATAAGTACTTAAATATGCAAAACATTTGTTTCGAGATTGCAGTTGTTAAAGCCTCACGAAAAAAAAAATATATTTCCCTCATAAAAGTAGTTGGTAATCCGAAAAACACTAAATAAACCATTACACCAAAAATAGATCCTTTTTAAATCTAGAAAATGTATAAAATACGGACCGTAATCCTGATCTATGTATATAGGTAACGTAGAGCGGGTAAAGCACACATAGTAGTAGGTAACCATAAGTCGGTCGCGCATACGAGCACTCTCTCTTGTTTGCAACAACTAAAAGTGGTGCAAAAGGCAGACGAGTCCACTACTGTGCCATTTAATGGTCCACTAGGGGTTCCATAAAAGTTTGGTGTCCATGAGTTAACCGGAACAACTGATTGATGTAACTGCCCCACAAGTACAGTGGAAACAATAGTCGGGTTCCAACCGTGCAGCCATACTATTTATATGGAGATAATGATACTCATTACAACCGGCGACTGAATACACTCACGAGAAATTAGCACGGTCATTGAGACTACTTTCACAAAAAGTTAAATTGCGATTTGGAAAAGAACAAAACAATAGTTAAATACAGTCGAGGTGTGTCAATTTCACAATTTCAATGAAAATAAAATTCTTTCCGGTAATGTTAGTACTGTAACTGTGTGCACCAATGGTTTTATTAGGAAATAAAAACAGATAAACTAGGATTATGGTCCAGTAGTTTAAGTGAATTAGATAATTTACTAGGTAGGCTATATTTATGTCTGGGAACACTTTTATCTTGCAGAAAACAATTGTATTTAAAAATATCATTATTTTAATAGATACAATTTTATATTATAAATGATGCAGTAAAAAAATTTTTATTAAGATGAAAATAAATTTAATCTTTACAAAGATTTTGAAAATTTTTGGATTTGCTTACTCTTATTTTTGTTAATCAATGCTTTATTTAAGCCCAATTTGGCTTATGTATTAGCAAATAAATTATACATTCTGCAAATATTTGACTTATCCAATTATAATTCATTTATTAATGATCATTTTTACAGTTGTAAATCATATGGATAGATATTTTTTTTGTATTCACAAATAAAATATCATATACGTTATATAGCAAAAGAAGAAAAATTTATCTGTATCAAAAGTTACATTTATATGTTTCGTCTTTTCAAATTTAATCCCAAATATATTTCAAGCTTAAACTTGTACAATCAAAATTCACATGGGATTCTTTCCACGTTCATATCCATCTGCATTTTTTATTTCTCTTGCTCTTTCTGAAAAGTTCTATAAGTATGTAGACAGTAAGGTAAACGTACATGGTCTAGTTTCTGGTCATAAATCCTGCCGGTTGAAACTGCCCCACCGGTGGGCCATAGTGAAAAAAACTATTATATGTGCTTGTCCAGGGGCGGCACACTCATAAAATCCATGGTTAAGTTAGAATTATATACAATTTCGCATAACAAACTCTAATCACAAACAAAATCAGTCAAAAACGATAATTTAAGCACGAACTAGTCGGAAGGTAGGTCATCGACGCTGCAGCTTAGGAATTGAATTATGTCATATATTTTCGTAGAAATAACTGATAAACCCACGCTGTTATCTTTTAAAAATTTGCGTGTGACACGCATGGAATTGCGCAGGTTACGAACTGTCACGAAATTGTATCTACTTGATAGTAATCAACTCTCGTAATGTGTCCATTGTTAGTTTTTGTCATACAAGAATAATTAGATCACTTTGCAAGCATTTGTAAAATTATGAGATTGTTCGTGCATATTTAATTTAATTATGTCTAACAATGTATGTATTTTAATTACTTACTATTTAATACATACATCATTTCATGCCAATCTCCATCAAATTATAAATACTTATTTGCGACTCAAATTTACTAACCGACACTAGTTGACACGCACAGAAAATTACTAAGATTATATTAATTGACTGAATTATTTTTGTATACAATCAGGTCATAAGTAGCTCAATAAGACTTTATATATTCTATATATGAATATATTACTTTACATTTTATTTAAATTAATTTTTTGAAAGAAATATTTATGCAATATTAATATGTTCGCATATAAGATTTAGAAAAATACTAACGAATTAATAAAGAGGTCATTATCATAACGTCCTTCCTTTGTGAACCGCCACTGGTCTAAAAAATCCTAACACGTTATCGTTGAACTTTCAGCAAAGCCAAGTCCACCGAGCAACTGTACCCTCCGGACGGCCACCAATCATAGCTCGGACACACTGGAAGTGGAATGCCGCGCCGGTTACGACGGCGGACTGCCTCAGCGATTCATCCTAGAGGCGTACGAGTCCAATACGATGCATATGCGCCTGAATCTCTCAAGCTCGAATACAGAATCGCCGATTTTTCGCCTTGAATTAGGCGAGTTGCTGCCGGCTACCACTGCTAATGAGCTAGGCATTGGTCCACCGCCAACGTTGCGGATAGCAGTGTACGCGCAAAACGCAAAGGGTCGCAGTGAAATCACCATGCTCGAGGATATCGCACTTAATGATGCGGAAAAACGAACAGGTAAGCAGCAAACATCACATATCAAAGAGAATTCTAAGCTAGGCGACCTGGTTTTATTTTACTTTACGTAAGATATGTGAGTGGATTATCCTCAGCGAATATACGAGTTGAATGAACACATTGTTTAGTTGAACAGTCTGCAGTCCGACGGTTTCTTAAATTATATATTTCTTTGGTTCATTATTCTTTTAAACTTGATAAATTGTCTTTAATTTCTAAAATATACAGACAATTATCAAATTATGTACGTTGCGTAACCAAGTAAAATTATAAATCAATAAACCATAATATCATTAATTTTTTACTCCAAATGTTATCATAACGGCATATCTAAATTGTATAAAAAATAATGGAAAATAAATATGTTTCTTTGGAAAAACGATAACACATAACTACCTAATAAACCGACCATTAAATAAATGGCATTGCTACCAATTTATTAAACGCATAATGGGAACTATTAATATCGTTGAATAAACAAATAATAAATATGTATTACGGAACGTGTAACCTCTACCAACTGCATTTATTATCTAATTTAAATTATTAATTTATTAAATCTATACTTACATCTTATAGTGCCTATTTTATTTTTTACTAATAATTCTATACAATCTGAATTATATAAACTGAAATACAGTAGTAAGAATAAATTTTATATGAAATGTATCGACGATATGAATGAGAAAGAAAAAGGATGTATGATGTTAGTTTTGAATTTTATTTAAAATTATATTACTATTACTATAGTAAAATACACATATTTTATAGCACGTATCTATATGGTTTAATCATATAAAGATGGATGCGATATAATAAGAACTGTTTCAAATAGAAAATTAAATAAAAATGTTTATTGATTTATCGAACAAATTACTTTTTCAACATATACTGTTGTGAAATAATATTGAATTTACGATATTTCTTACTCGCATGAAATATTTTTCTTAATTAAAATCACGAATCACAAAACATGTACATTGAAAGAGATAACGTAAATTGTTAAATCTAACTACCAAGTGATTTTCTTCAAACGATAAATTACAGTAACGCAGAGTTGCACAAGCTACAAAAGAGCGAGAAATAATAGTGGTAAGTTAAATTTTAATTTGATACGTTTTTCATTCGTGTTGCGACGTTGCTGAGTAATTCGCACTAACACTAAAACTCATCGGATGGATTACCGTGGTCATAGGAATGTTCTTTTCGCGTGGGTGATTCTATTGAGCCGACCACCGGTCAGTAAATGCATATTACTTTATCATGTTATTGATCTTTTCCATCGTTACATTTACAATATAAGCAACGCAATAAAGGCACATCTCTCGTTACTTGTATCTTATTGCTTCATGAACCAATATTAAATTGGTGAAATACGCTCCAAAATTAATTTCGAAAGATATGAAATGTAACTAGATTAATTTTCAAGACGGATCGCTTTCTTGTAACCTTTTATGAGATCCTGTTAATGTTTGGATACATAATATTTCGCTAGATTTTATCCAATATTCATTTAAGCGGGAGAAGATTATAATTCTGTTTCGTTTTTTAATTATTATTTTATCCAATTTTGCAAATAAGTAAACAATTTATTCAAACAAACACGCTGTACTCTGAATACATAGTCCATTATATACATATATATATATATATATATATATATATATATATATATATATATATATATATATATATTATATATATATATATATATATATATATATATATATATATATATATATATATATATATATATATATATATATATATATATATATATATATATATATATATATATATATATATATATATATATATATATATATATATATATATATATATATATATATATATATATATATATATATATATATATATATATATATATATATATATATATATATATATATATATATATATATATATATATATATATATATATATATATATATATATATATATATATATATATATATATATATATATATATATATATATATATATATATATATATATATATATATATATATATATATATATATATATATATATATATATATATATATATATATATATATATATATATATATATATATATATATATATATATATATATATATATATATATATATATATATATATATATATATATATATATATATATATATATATATATATATATATATATATATATATATATATATATATATATATATATATATATATATATATATATATATATATATATATATATATATATATATATATATATATATATATATATATATATATATATATATATATGTATATATATATATATATATATATATATATATATATATATATATATTTATTTATTTAAAATGGACTATGTATTTTGAAAAAAAGTGACATTCATAATTTATTTATACTTTAATCAATTAAAATATATACGCGCATATATTTAATATTGATTTGTAACATAGATTAAATTATTCATCATACATCACTATTAAAAATATTAGCATTATGTTGATTCGACTTGTTGCATATTTTATGCAGTAGCTATGTTTGTTAATCATCGTATTTAATTCACTACACAATTTTATGATAAAAAATGTTTTCACAATTTCCCCGAATCACTACATTAATATAAAAGGAAGCTCGACAAGCAGTAAATTGGAAAATGCTGCTAAAAATGGAATGAACGGTGACTAGACTAAAAATAAATTCATCACAATAGTGCATTAATTTATATATTTCAATTATAGTTTCTGCAGGGTAACTTTAATTTCTATAATTCATTTCTACTATGTAATTTGTAGAATTCATTCTACAAATTAAAGTTGCTCCACAAATAATATTTGAAATTTATAATTTATACCTTTTATTTGATAATTAAATACAATTTAAGTTTTTTTTAAGTTTTTGCGCAGTAATTATAATTATTTATAGTAGGGTATAATGAATTTAGTTGTGGTTCAGAGCATGTGTGGTAAGTTTGATAAATATAAATGTAGCATTTTAAATATATTTTACCGTATGAACAATGTTCGTAAAATTTTGAATACTTGGATAGAGTTATCCATGGCACTATTTTGAAGATATGATGCAAAGTATAAATGTAAGAACTTCAAAAATCTTATAAAGGTAAACAAATCATTAAATTGTACTTGTATATATTGACCAATTTTTTGGTATTTAATGTAGCTAAAATTATACTTTAATTTGTGCTATGAAATGTGTACTACTATTATTATTTACTCATTAGGATATTTGAGAATGGTAATGTATCCCTTGTAATTATTCTTTGAAAAAGAATTGCTTTTTTAATATATTTCTTGTCCTTCGTTTCATGTGACATCTAATACAACTAAGAATTTGATTTCGATTGCTCTATAATGATTGTATTTCTTACGAGTATAATATCAATCAATACAAAAGCATATTCAATAATTTTTTTGTCAAATATTCTTTTAAATTAATCACGAAAAACGTTTTACAATATCTTGATATTAAATACATGAAGAACGGCAATTATTCATATGACAATTAAATGTGGTTTAAATTAAAAGAACTGTTAAATTTCCATAAATATATACTTCATAGAAATAATATCCTTTACGAAAATTTATATTATTTTATACTTAAGCTTAACTAATTGTAAGCTGAGAATTTAATACCGTTTATTAATATATTCTTTTATATATTTTTTATTTACTGATAAATCAATAACAGTTCATTTGTTTCATGTGCACGTTAGATTTGTAGAACGTCTTTTTTTATCACAAAAGTAATCTGCAAACTTTTCCAACTAGCCTAAATAAACATATTTGTCGTGAACCCCGACGGGCACTCTGTTTGAGTTGAAAGAAATGAAAACTAAAGAGAATTAGAACTCTTCGACAGTAAGTTTGCTCTAAGTTCACCCTCATCCAATATATTTAACCTCGATCAGATTTACAACAGGCGTTCGATAGTGTGAAACGATGTATGACTGAACAGGTCTACAATATTAGAAACTATGGTCCCTCGGTTGCACACCAGACCTTGTCCCTTACACAAGGCTCGTGCGTTTGCTTTTCAGCAGACGTTAAGGTTTCGTTCTATAAATTGGAACTTATAACTTGGGTCTAACTCTGTCGACGAAGAAAGTATAGTGCTCGTGCGTGTGCTGGTTTGTGTATACGAAAACCGACCGTTAATGCACATTCGATATCGTTTCATTCTCGTGTCTACATATGTATTTTTTTTCAATGCGCTGACTTACTGACAGCAAAGTACACATTTATTTTTAAAGCTATAATACAACAGTGGATTTCTTTGTATTTCGGTGTTTATTTTTATATTCTAAATATTATATACTAGATGAAATAATCTCTTATATATTAGCAGCTAAAAATGCTATTTTAACTTAGATAGGTATTACTTTTTTCTTCCGGTGACACGACCGTTTGAAGCAGCCATATTTATAATCGGTCGTCCGCAAAACAGTCTCCATATTAAAGCAAAAATCGATAGGTAACCGATGCGAAAGCATATCACAGGTGAGAAGCGAATCTCTTCGCAGCGTTTGGACAGAATGGAAAGCTGCCGGGTCATATGGCGGTGGGGTAGGTATAACTGGCGGTTCATATAGGATGGAGTTAGGTGAAATCAGGGGAATGAACGAACAAGCAAACGGTCGCTCTATCCCACCAGATAGCGGAGTAATGTAAACGAGCCTGGCGGCTACACACCATGTATACCCATCAAATTTTCTCTCGAACCTCAGCATGTGCGTTGCCTGCGGTACTGTAAAAAGGGCACGCAACCTATTAATGCTTCAATCGTGTACTCTCGCTTGCCAACTATTTCATTTCAAATGATAATTGTTATTGCAAACTACGAAAACTGCTTTTTATTATACGTTCAGGCATGTATTTTTAAAAGTACCCATTAGCAATGGTTTAATCGAAATAATATTATATTCATTTATATTTCAAAAATAGGAATTGTTTTGTAAATATTACTTACTTTCATAGAATTTTAAAGCTGATTATAATCATACATGCTTTAATTTTATTAAATTAATTGGTATTTCTTTAAATTTCTAGTGAAATGTAAGTTTATACTACTTTCTAATAAGAAAGAATAAAGTAAATATTGTAATCATGAAAAACCGTAAATATACCATATGTTGAATTTATGTTGAAACACATTTATTTAAGAAATAATCTAATCTCTGGGATTATGGTATGAATAATACATATTAATAACAATGTAGAACACATGTTTCATTGAACTAAATTTCGTAATTTGGAAAACAAAAAGTTCATTTGTAACTTGTAAGAATCGCTACTTACAACGTTTTACGTAAAGACGTTATGCTACTAAAGTTTATTTTTTTAGTTTTTTTAGTCGAAGACAATAGTTTGAAAGTTCTGTTCGAACTGCATTCATTTCGCGTGAAGTTTCATAGAAAGTAGCTATGTCAATATGTTTCTTAATGTACAGGAGCAGAAGCAACTTTCTAAACTTATTTATTCCAGATACAAAGACTAATATAAATTTAAAATGTTTTTCGACGAGTTACTACTTTGTATTCCTTGGAGAGTTTTATTCGTGTAATAGGGTAGTCTTTAAAATTTAACTCTTTTTCGAACAAAGTTATTCTTCCTGTTGTTATAATGACATTTGGAATATCGCCAATTTAATTTACTGACATTTTGAATTTCTTATTTAAAGAAATAAATCGATAAAATTATTATATTAGATTTTATTTTAGCAATTTTACAAAATAAATAAGGCAATTTTCCAGATTTGTTAGAGAATAAGCTGAAACAAACTTCGGACACATTTATTTCATCTACTACAAATTTTTTTTGAAAACTACGATTCTATGGAAGAAATTTAGAAACTTTGCTTAGATGCAAAGTAATTTTATATACGTATAAGTTTTATTTAAATGGAATATCTTTTAAATATTCCTACATACGAGTGTATGTTAGAGAAAAACTTTTTGATACAAATTTGATGAAAAAAAAAGAAACAGCTAGAATATGAAAACTTGTATTGGTAATTGAGAAAATATTTCATTTCAGATGGAAGCAGTGGTATGAGTATCGTTCCATTGGCAGCACTTCTAACGGGATCACTACTAACATTGGGCATCGCAGTTCTCTTAATAATAGTTCTGGCGATTCGAAGACGAAGAGATGTACCTCATTGTTCCGATAATTTAGGACATTGTACTCATCAACTAGAACTAGATTCGGTGAAACAACAGAAAATGTCACCGCAACCATCGAGACCGAACTCAATGCTAGAAATCAATACAGGTGATCATAGATACGTTGTCGCTTATACCTTGAAACCAGTTTCTGAATGCGGAAATATGCCTGGCCAATCACCAGTTGCACTGGCTGGCCAAGGCGATCGTCAACCGGATATACTCAATACACCACGATGTAAGTAAACTTCTACTCAAAATCGTATTGTACGGCTTAGTTTAATGTTCGCTGCCAGAAAAGTGAGAGTTGCCAAGTTATTACAATATTCGTCATCGACAAATGGAATAATAAAATAATGATGCTACTTCCACTAATCTGAAATATTTTGATATTAACTTTGAATCGGAGTTTATACCAAAATTACAAATAAGTAAGACGTATAATGTATAACTCTTGATTGCTAGCTAGATATTTGAACTTTGCATGGTTATATTTACATTCAGACCCCCTGGTGTTTTAGCTCTGTCACAAAGAGGAGTATATTGACAGATACGGGTAATTTATAAGTACATATTCTCTCAGAAGTTCAACAAAAGACATTTGCAGAATTCGTATTCTCGCTTTGCTGTGCAAGTATAGTGGGATAACTGTGATAGCTGTTCAGTTTTATTCTATCTCAAGTTTCGAAATTCAAACAGCAATCTATAGTAAAGCGAATATACTTGAAACATCATATTACAAGATATAAATGATTTAAAATTAAAAACCATACTTATAAATATTGATAATAAATTACCATTTTGATATAATAACATTTTCATATAATATATTTCATTAAACAGAAACTACTATAAATATGAAGAAGAAATGATAGATGACACAATTTTTTGTTGATGTAGCTGGTCCTGATGGAGCACCACCACTTCCTCCGCCACTAAACGCATCTAACTCAATCGTGCAACGACCTGACGCACTGTTCCCACCACCCGGTATGGATCGTTCAATGAGGCAACAGCAACATGGTCCGGTGACGTTTACGAACTTTGTAAGTTGCCGAATTATTTCTTAAAGTTAATTAAAATATCAGAAATAATCAAAATGAGTTCATATGGAAAAACGTTTTCAGTTTTATAGAATAATTTATTTTAAAATCAAATTTTTATCTTCACCTTATACTGAAATTACGATTAAGTAAAAAAGTATTTAACAATCAGATAAAAATTTCCGGATAAATGATTTTTTGAATTTCGCTCATTAATTATGCTGTTGCCTAAATATTCTGATGCGATTTGTTTGTGTGCGTGTATGTGTCTTACAGCAGTTGCCGGAAGTGGCTTCATCACCGGATACCGGAAGCCCACACGGAACTGCAACCCTAGGTAGAACGCGATCGAGACACCGGGAAGCGGCACCTTTCTCCCACCTGGGAACACTGCGGAGGGATCACATACTGTCCGATGCCATCCCTGGACCTGAAAGTTGTGTCTAAAGAGAAAACAGTGGCGGATGCGTAACACATGTGATACCCTTACACAATGCGAGATGCAATGGACAAATCAGATGCCAATTGTCTGTTGTACGTTTTAGTTTACAGTAAAAAGGACGCTAGCAGTTCGAACGAGCTTACTTGTAAATAGGAAGTCGTACAACGTTACTTATTGTGTCTGACGATACTCTTAGTAATGTGGGAGTTGCAGGATGGTTCAATTATTTATAAAGTATCCTATCTGTTTTAAAAATTTAATAATCTTACTTTTATTATGGAAGACTGAATTTCTTGTAGACATACTTTATAACATTTATATAATAAATATTTTATTTGAATATCAATAAATAATTTAGAAGTAAAATTGCATTTGCTGGAGTAACGAATATAAAACATATTCTAAAACAAAAAAATTATTCACAATACCATCTTTTAAAGGACTCTATAATATCTAGAATAACACGTATAAATATCTGAACACAAACAACTTTTTGTTTGGATCGGATTTCACGTCCCGCCTTCATCAAAGTGATTTTTAACTATTCCCACACAGATTCCTATTCAGATTTACTCACCATATCGGCATAAATGTTGCTGGTAATGCATGTCGTATAAATCAAACAACCAAACCTTGTAAATCACATTGGAGAATAGATTTGAGTATACATTTATTTATATCCTCGTTTTAAAATATACATGTTTTTTTTTTCATAGTTACTCTTGAAAATCGTTAAAATGCATTTCGTAACAGTAGGTTACTGGATTTATTGCTATTATTTGTCAAAATGTGTTGGCACATTTAAATAAATTTAAAATCGTGGCTAAATGATCTTGAATTAAATTCACCAGTAACTTATTGTATTTCTGATGTTTTTAGGTAAAATTGTGGATATTACGAAATGCATTTTTAATGGTCTCATTGTGCATAAATTTGATTTTCATATAGGATAATGTAGATAATTTTCCATCATAGCATCAGCGAAAAGTACAACAGAAATATTGGATCGTGTAAAACGTGATTGAGATTTTATGGTTTATCTTAATTGATAACGTAGATCTATTACTTTTTGGTCTAAATATTTAAATATGTAAACATAAAACAGAGCTTGTACTTGCAACAATAAATAACGAGAAAAAAACAAGCTCATTGTAACTCCCTCATTTTAATCAACTGTTAACTTTGTTAACAAACAATTGGTGTACGAAGTAAAAAATGTATGAAACGACATACAGGTGATGTCAAAATCTCGTTTTCTCGGGCCTACTTACTAGCGAGACTAAAGTGTTGTTACAGACTTTCTAGTTAAGAATATCTGCCATATTCATGAGTTCCTTTAATCGAAGCGACCTGAAAACATATAAATATTTAACGACACATATTGTATTCTCCTTTTAAGCTTGGTAATCTTCTATTCTTACTTCTGTGGACATAGAGACCTTATATGTAGGTAAGGCAAGTTGTGTTGCGATGGAAACTACAATATTCATTGTATGTGTTCGCTTCTATATTCACGGGCGCTTGCGAATATGGCAGTCTATGTATAAAAATTAGTGTTTAAAGTATTTATACTAAATTTGTGTTCAGGGTACACATATACTTATTAAGAAGCAAACATTTTTCGTTCTTATAATAACGAACATGTGAAAAACTAAAAAATTGTTATGTTTTCTTATCATAGAATATTATATGCATTACAATTTTTATACCTAAGAGATAATCAAAATGCCCGTGGTCCAAAATACGACAAATGAAAATAAAATTCATTAAAACACTGCGCAAAAATTTAGTCAGCAAATCATATTTATTCATAATTAAGATTCTATTGATGACTGTGTTTCCAGGTTTGCATAACATATAATTGGCGATTGACTGTAAATAAATGATAATGTACAATTGAAACTGTCCAAATACCAGGGTTTTAAAATATCAATTATTCGGAATTATATGAAAATCTATTTGGATATTTGGATCAATCCAAAAATCCGATACATTACTTATAGTTTTCTATGTGTTTCCATTCATTTCAGGGCTACACAGAAACATTTTTTTTAAAAATACTTCAAATCCCATCCTATGCTTGCACAATTGAGCAGACAATTATTTTGCATACTTTTATTAGCGAAATGAGCAAATAAATTTTAAGAATGAATAATTACTTTAAATTTGAACACAACACCAAGAGAAATACAATTAGGTAAATTTGCAAAAACAACACATATAACAATGTTAAATTTGATATAGTTTATGAAGCCGTTATCCTAACCACTATCTATAGACATATTATTTACATCTTACTTTTTTAGTTGTATTCATATATTGTATTGTAACAATGGCCTTGCATAACAATAGTTAACAATTTAAAAATAAATATGATAGAATTTTCATTTTCACATAACACAAAGTTCTTCTGTTATGATTGTCACATCAAGAACGAAATGACTTTATTTTCACGTTGTTTCGAAACCATTGGCTGTTCGAGGAAAATCTTGTGTGAAATGACCGATAGTCCCCTACAATTTTATTGACATTTATAAAATGTATGAAAATTATGTTATAAAAGTAAATGTTACCGTATATTATTTACAATTACAAGAAATGTTATTTAATACAACGAAAAATTAATTTAATAAAATAATTTAGCATAGTACACTCCCTTTTAAATAGAAAGTGTGGAACATTTGCCGAAAATTATATGTATTTTAGTGTTTTACGTATCTAACAGAATTGTAAAATATAATGGATTTGCTGTTATAATTTGGTTATCAAATAAATTACAAGCATCATATGTTTATCAGATATCAATATAATAGTATATATATAAAATAGTTTAGCAGGAGAATAAGAGGAAGTGTACACAACTAATTTGAAATAACTTGTAACAGAAGAACTAAATTACAGGTTAAATGAAACAAATTTTGTTCTCTCTTAGGGCTGTAGTGTTGTCATGGTATTTTTGTACAATTTTGAGCCTTCCCTGGACATTATAACTCTACTATTACCTTTATAAGGTACACTTTATAATTAGAAAAAATAATATTTTATAATAAAAAACAAACTGTGCTTCTTAAAACAAAGTGAGTTAGGACAAAAGTGTTTCAGGTGAACATATAAGACACGTTCTATGTTTATTTATGTATGAAAGACACTTTATTATTCAACGTTTGTATGTATGTTTTAGACAAATTGAAATGACATAATGCATTGACATTGTTGTTGTTTGTACTGACCGGCTTAATTTATGTAAATAAACCAGTGTAACTATAAGGAAACAGGAAATATTATAAAATAAACAAAATTCATGTCGGTTGTAATCCTCTTTTCAAATAATTACACCTACCTTTATTTCCTAACGTATCACAATATTTAAACTTTTCTTTTATTCTTTAGCTCGTTATAATAATTTTTCAATAATAATAAAATATACAATTTCAAGATTCATAAAATTTTTATTTATAACAATTACAGATACTATATAGAAATTAAATATGGTTTTTCATATATCTGCAGAAGAATCCTTTATTATTTTCTGTGTATAGCGCACCGACTACTTAAGTCATATGACGCTTTGTTAAGTAATAACTTATACTTGATATAAGCTTACATTATTTTGTACTCAAAAAAATTGATTGCAAGTGATTCTTAATTTCTATAAAATACAATCTTTCAAAATTACGATTTTTTTAAATCGACAAATTATAGAATAGCGTAGACGCAAATAAAAAAGTTGCTATTATTATGCTTGAGGTAAGTTTACATTGTTTTTTTAAAAAATGATGAAACGTTGACTTGATTGCATCAGTGCAATTCTTAATTTCAATCTATTTTCATTTTATTTTATAAAAATTTTACCCAAACTTGAGACTTGATTGAGTCAGCACGATTATAGAATACCGTAGAATTAAATTAAAAAGTTGCTCATCCTGCCATCTTGATATTGCACAAAAATGCTATTATTAAATATAATCTAGCTACATCTATCGGAGCTTTTGGGAAGTCTAGTGAAAGCTTTCGCAGAAGCTTTTATTGATTTATTAAGTTTTACTAGTGTACACGAAAGCGACAAAGTTGTATATGTTATTTGGGTATTTTCCCGGTAGATGTAGCGTTCCTCCAGCTAGCTTTTTGTTCTGATAGCAGGATGGCAGAATTTTTGTAGAAATATTTCATTTAACTTGGATTGAATATATAATATACATCCTAACAAAAATAGATGGTTTATCTATTTAGGCCCGATTTCGTACTATCAATATCATCATTTAGTTTTAGGTGAAAGTGATATATTTTAACAGAACAAATTATTTTAAAATAATTATGAAAGTTGCATATATCTAAATAATAATTATAAATAATTGAATTTGAAGTACTATCAAACAGTTGTTTAGAAATTTCAGCCATTACGCGTACTTTGTCTATATGTATTTCGAATATAATTAAAAACATACTAAAGATAGTTAACTTATTTAGTAGCTTTATATGTAAAAATTAAAGCAATAGATTTTTTCACAGCTCTAAAAATTTAATTCAAACATAAACAAAATTGGTTATTGTGAAACATTTATTTATTATATTTTATTTTTGTCCATTAACAAATATTTAGAATTGAAATATCTACAAAAAAATTCCAATAATTGTGAAAACATTGATGGTCAGTAATTTATTATATAATAAAAGATTAAATAAATGATTGCTTTAAAATTAAGTTATTTTTGAAAAATATTATTGATGAATGGTTTGAAATTGATACGCGCAAATTTAACCTTTGAATAACACGTATATCATTGTTCCCATTAAAGATACACAAATAGGGTGTAAAAAAAAAACAACGTAGAAACAGCTATCGTGGCAATTATCGGCCGACACAGTACGTGTGAAATCGATCTGTAACATTTATATGAACAATGGTTCCATAACTCGTACACATGTGTTTCAACGAGAGACCCAGTTTGCTATAGGGCAATTTAAATTTGTCCGCGAGCAAAAAAAATATGAGATACTCTGTCGGCATAATGCATTTAGACAAAAAATCGCTAGCTATTTACATTTATGGCGAGTAGATTATAATTTTTTAATCTTGAAACAAATCGGAAATTATTTTTTTACCATTGCCGTATTAAAAATATTGTATTGTTTCATTTGAAATTTATTTTTATTTCATTATTATTTTATTTTTCATTTTCTATTCATGGTTTTTTACAATTGCTACCTTTTATTTTTTAACTTTGTTCAACGATTGCTTTAGGGATATCCATACAATTTTCTTTACTCATTCAAGTTTTTGTAACTAGATTTGATTGCACAGTAAAAATTAAATTACAATATAATAATCACACGTATCTGAACGGGTCTTCAGTTTATATTTTGACTACGTACAACTTACATTCTAATATGTATTTTCGATAGAGAATATATATATATATATATATATATATATATATATATATATATATATATTTTTTTTTTTCGTTGATAAATTTTTATTAGAATTATATTTAATAAATTAAAAATCAATATTGTTGATAATTATGTTAGCAGTTTGATAAATTTATACGTCATCGAAATATTTAAACATCATTGCCTCTGTGAAAACCTCAATAATTGTAAATCTTGGACGTTAAAAGCATTGTATCCTATAAATAAGTTTCCTTTGATAAATGCGAGTTAACTAGGCGTTGACTAGTATTGGCGTCCATACCGTGTCCGGTTAGCGGTGAACATCACTCTAGCTCGAAGGGGTAACGGGTATTGATTCAACGGTCTGTGTGTATTTCGACCCTAGCTCTTGCACACAGGGTTAATCGTGTAAACACTATTGTGTAATAACGCTAATTAACTAAGCATCCGGTGCCATGATTCGGCTGGCCACCTTCTGTTCTCATCCGGCCGACCTTTCCTGTTCTGCGTCATGAACGGTCTATGTCTCGTACATCACCTATATACACATACATACACACACACGCACACTATTTGTGTATGTACATGCGTTCCGAATTCTTATCTCATGAGAACCTTACATAAATCACTCGTTTCAAACGATACGATACTCCCTGGCTTGTAGAATGTATAAAATATAGATGATAGCATTTTGTGGTTGTATTCAAATATGTATGAACTTTTGCTTAGCTTAGAATATAAATTGTATAATAACGAAATTCGTTTAATTATTATCAAGTACATATAATATTACTTTCTTACAAACTTAGTAATGATTGGATTCAAATAATAATTCGGTATTCAGTTACTAGACCAATCGAATATTCGTTTATTTGATCAAAACTTTTCGTTCTATATATATATATATATTTTTGACATTGTATATTACGTATGAAGATTGTCATGTACATTCTCATTCTTCCTGTCAGCCACTGTTATTCAAGAATGACAAATTTTTCATTCCAGAAAATGCGTCACGTCAAACACAATGTGGTGATGTATTAAAGAAAGTCACGAGGAACCAGAAACAAAAAATAGAAGAAGAATCAGTAAAAAAAAAGATTCTTATGGAAACCAGCCCAAGTAAAAATCGGTGAAACACTACCGCGCATCAGACCTGTAATAGGATCGAATTTTCCGCACAATAAAGATTCATATTACGTGATTCTAACTGGCATTTATCATCACGAACAAGACACTATGTTGTTTATAGTGTGGTTCACTAAATCACAAGCGACAGGAGATGTAAACAGAAATAAATTTCACCTTTTAAAATATTTATATTACTAATCCGCAAATTAGTGAGTTGCTGTAATTCAATTTAGTATATTAATAACATCTTATATAGCTATGTACTGAAATGAAAACAATAAAAATAAGTCTTGTTTTCGTAGATATTTTCCCAGTCGCCCTTATTTGGTGCACTACTGTGTGACATAGATTGCACAGCAACCAAGATATAAATCACTTGTCGTCGTCCTGATAGAAGGCACACCTTTACACACATCTCGCGAAATTCTGTAAATTCACTGAGCGAGCGACACCGCATCGAGCCATCAACCGCCGTAAAATGTTTCTTTCATCGTTTGGCAAGACCATCCATTTTGTGGACAGTATCCCTCGTTCTGTTATATTGTAGTAATAATGTCTCTATCTCTAGGGTGCTACCAAACAACCCTTCGATATTTTTCTATTGCAGAACAGACAAATGTGCGCTTGCGTTCGACAGTTGTATGATAGATGCTGAAATAAATTGGATCATTTAGATAAACACCTTTTTGTGAAGCTTATAAGTTGATGAGATATGTTTCTAGTCTCAAACATACTATTTTATCATATTATATATCTTCCACGTTAGGTTCACTGTATTATTTCTTTTTTTTTTTATATAAAAATAAATTATTTCATGTATATTTATTTCTATTAATTTATTTAACTTAACAATTAAAAAGTTGTGAATATCTGAGCAGCAAAAGTATTCATACACGCCGAAGGATGGTAAGTATTTATATAGCACCCTTTTTCTCAAAATATCGTTACATTATATATTTAATCTTAAATGTATAAATACCCATCTATACATGTTCGCAAGGGTTTTATTAATATTTATTTATGCATACGTTTTAATTACATAACAGATGTCGATTTATAATAGATATGACAATTGAAGCATTTTTATAAAATGGAGATAATAATCATGTTTACATTTTGCATTGATTTTGTTCGTTGATAATTATTATATTTAATTAGTATTTACAAATAATTCAACAATATAATTGAATACAAATACCATAAATTAACATTTAGTTGTGTAAATATTAATTTATTTACTTATGCTTAGATATTTCTGTCATGGTTATCATAAAAATAATAATATTCATTAGGCAATTAAAACCAAAATTGCTGATAAAAGCATTAATAACGATACTACGCAAAAATCTTAGATTTATTAAAAAAATTATTATATTTCTGTTTATTGAATTATTTTTATTCTGCACATACCATTTGCTTGTAAAGCGAAATAATGTTATTAAACATTTGTATCTGACGTCTAGTATCTTTTTAATATATGAAAAGAATAATGAATCATTTTACAGAATCAGTATCATCATATTTTTGCAGATTAAAATAAATCCTAAATAAAATCCATCCCATTGTATACTAATACATTTTATTCAGAGACCATTTTCTTTGTGAAATTAATGTAATTACATTATTATTAGCATACAAAAATCTATTCAATTTGAACATCATTAGTAAAACAAAAACAATATCTATTATATGTTAAACAATGCATGGAAATCAATATGGCTGTATTTATGTTTCTTTTTGTAAAAGATTCTATTATTTAAATGTTTTTAAAATTCAAATTAATCCAGAGAAAGTTACATAAACAGCAAATAAATAAGTCAAATTATCCGTCTTTAATAACAATAATATTATAATGTATTTTAGTTTTTTTTTTAATATTTGCAAAGATATACATATTTTAGTAAAGCAGTCCTACGGCAAGCTGCAAGTTGGCAAGTTAACTCGTAGTCAATCCTTGTTTAAACTGTAACAAGATATTAACGTACGTATAATGAGAATCATATATAGGTTTTACCAAAGTTCTAAGCTTGCATTCTATGCACTGAACGTTGAAGTTGTTTATATGCAAATTGAATATATCATCGTAAAATAACGCTGACAGCCACGAGAAATATCAGTGCACTATCCTAATAAATGATATTATGAGTATGTATGATGAGCCAGTAATGGCTTTCAGCGCCACAGTCAAGAAGCGAGAAATTTTTTCTTACATGAGCATAATATTTCTGCATTAGTCTGTTATATGGGGATTATATTTATATAACTCCCCCAAAAGCGTCTCCCACTCAGTTGCATGATATTTTCCTGGGATTTTATAAAAATTGCAAAATAGTGACAAAAAATTATTAGAAAATAAAAATCGAAAATATTGAAAAATATATAGTTTACTCTTACACAATTTACCTAAGCGTGTGTTCCCTTGCAAGAACAAAATTAAATTTAAAATTTCTCTAGCGAAAATTACCAGGTGTTCGGATAATTGACATTTAACTGGTACTAAAATTTATTTTCAAGAAAACCGTAATGTTTATTGCTGTATAAAATTTATCCAGTTGAGAACACTAGATGTAAAACTTTAGCTAGGTTGAAACTTACGTAAGAACTTGAAGTGATCAAGTCCCAAACTGTTGTGAACTTGGTAAATCTTGTGTACTATTCACGCCTTAAACTTAGTTGCAAAACCAAGCTACAGTTTCTGACGCACATTGGTGGTGTATCGTACAGTATGCTAGTCGCAGATATAATAATCTTCGGCAACGATGAACTGCATATTATATCTATTATATCCTATATACTCTTGTTTACAAACTTAACATTACTTTGCGAAATGATCATAGCGTAAACATTCACAAAACAATGTTCTTAAGCATCATCAAAATAGTTTTCAAACAAATTCTGCCAATACATATGTGGTTTAAGCGATTTTTATGTTATAGGCTTACATATAGAAGGTTAATATGATAAAATTAAACATATATTATGTTATATGTAAAATGGTGGAGGTGCGTTTATTTATTGTCAAAACACTTTTTAGTCACTTTTTTACTTAAATAAAAAATTCCAATATAATATTATATATAAACAATCACCGATCACTTAAGCTCTTAATATGATTCGTAGATTATGGAACTTCGGTCATAATAGATTTTTATTTACCATCATTTCAATTGTATAAATTTCATCAGTTTGAATAGTTCCATTACGTTTGAAAAGTGTTGTGAATGTTTCAAATAATGAATGATGTGATACATTATATAGGAAGATATAAATATTTAATAATAGAACAAATACAAACTTACATGCACAGTGTTCATGCAGCAATGCATAATTTAACAACTGTTGTACAGCAGGGACTTATTATTTGCAGTGTTTTGAAGTGGGAAACATGTTTTGCTCCCGTAATGGTAACAAATTCATTGCTCTAACGATGCAGCACTGATATTTCTTTGTATACTTGTACTACTGAAACGTACAAATGATTTTTAATGGAAAATCCCACGTGCAAATACTTACAGTTAAATGCTCTGCAATGGCTTTGTCGTATAGTTACAAAGGCTGCACGCGCAATAGTTATAATGTTATTGTCGATGCACATAAGCAGTTTACAATCTCTATAGTTTTATTAAATATATGCAGGGGTGGATTAAATGTTTAATCTTATAAACACACAACAATTTTTAAATTTTTATATTAATTACAATATTAATAACACAATAATATATTGCAAGTACTTATAAAAAATTAAAAACACTTGGTTAGTTTCATACATTTTTGTAATTATATATCAATATTTTACCATGGGCTTTACCACCTTAACAATTAATTTAAATTATGAATCTATTATGTATATTGATATAGATTTAATTCATCAAATTTTTCTATATTTGTGTAATTAATTTTCAATATTTTGACAAGCTACCCATTTTAAATAATAAACAATTAATGTATGGCTCAATCAAATTATTTAGGTTAATTAAAAAATAATAACCGTAATAATAATACAGTACCTATAAATTTATTTTTGAATTGTTTTTCATAAAATAAAATATTGCAAATATATCATATGTTGTATCATTAATCTTGTTTTTATGGAATCTATTTGGTTGAATATATAGGCTACACATAAAATCAGAATATAATTATATATTCGAAACTATAACGATGGAATCAAAATTATAATAATATTTTCGTTTTAATCTGGAATTCAAACGCGATAGTCTCTTTTATAGCAAGGCTGCAAAGAGTGAAGAAAAACTTTTAGTTTTTTATCTCAATAATACAAAGCTAACGACACAAACATGTTTTGTTGTATTTTCAAGCTTTCTGACTATAGTATACGGTACTGCCATGTTAGGAAAAGAACATGCTGTAAAGCAGCTGATACGCTTTTGCATTGCATCGCTTGTGAGAATTTAACAGTCACCATTTTCACACCAGCGAAACACGACTTGGTGCTAACTTCAAAAGAATTTTGTTTAGCTTTGTCTATCGTTACGCTACACAAGTTTGTTCTTTTTTCTAACAATTTTCGTTGGAACCACTTATGGCATAGCTTAATCATACAAAGAAATTTTTTAAAATTAAATATAATTTGAGTTTTATTAAACAGAGTATATCAGAAATAGATCAGTTTTATAATTTATTGGGGGTGTTTTGGTAAACGATATATATATCAAAATTGACTAGCAATAATGTATGATTTTAATTAAATTTCACAAACGATTTAATATTTATAAGTTGATAAAAATATACCTGATGGAAAAGCTTGATTTCAGAAAGTGGAAGATATATTGTGAAATATCAAAGAAACTTTAGATTATATAATTGAAAATAATTACCAAGTCTTCAGAAATTTATAATTAACCGCATAAATTCAGATTATAATCTCATATCATAGAAATACAACAAAATGTGTTTCCCTATGAAATATTTATATACTTCAAAATAATCTTTTGAAAAAAAATCGAATCCACCACTATGTTATTACTATGTTATTGCTGGCGTTGCATGTCTGGATGCCGTTTTAAAAGGCTTACCTTATCGTTCCTTCTTTCTTTGAGAAACTGTAAAAGTGGGATATAGAGATGGCGCAGAGATCCAGTGAAAAATCTCGACTCATTTAAATCGGTCGCTGTTATGGATCGCAGTATGTCACTGTGGATTATAAGAAAGTTTATAAAGATGATTGTCTGATCATCTGTTACAGATAACTCTGGCCACGCAGCACAATGACAAGACTGTCGCAATGCAGCACGGAATATTAATTAGCAGAGCATCGGAAAATGAAACCATGGAACCGTACAAAATCGCATGGGGAATAGTATGACAAGAAACGACCATCAGTGGTATTACATCAACTGAATATAAAGTTAATTAAAATAAACCGAGGAAAATTAGGCGGTTTTTATTCAGTTAGCTTACAGATAATTACTTAACAATTATTTTCTTTATAGAGTATAGAAAGCTATACAATATCTACTTCAATCATGGTTGAATTAACTAAAACAGCAATGCTACAACGTAATAACAGCAAATATAGAATTGTTTTCATTACAAGCACAATAAATTATTATATAGCCTCATGATTTTCTATAGATTAAGTTCTGCATTACTGTATTGTGCTGTTTTATTCATCGCACTCATGTATCTTTATCTCGGTTTCCAGCTATATTATATTATAACGGATTTAAAAATAAAATTTCTTTTGTTAAAGTTAAAGCAACAGCAAAATAAGTGTTATATTAATTTGGATCTAATAAATTCAACTTGTGTTACGATAAAGATTCTCTTGGAAATATACAATTGGCAATGATAAAAAATTGTAATGCATTACACACACACAGTTGCGCGCGTGCACACACACACACACACCTTCATAAAATGTTGAATATGCAAAAAACGGTTTAAACAATATTTTTTAAATACAGAAAATATGACATGATTTTTTATTCAATTTTCAAACTCTTAACTTACACTGTTTGTTATGCTAAGAATTGTTTAGATTATTTAATTTACCATTCAATAAGTCCATGATTTTACTTATTTTAAATAATTTCATAAATGCATGATAGTAATCATAAAAATTCATCAATTCATTAGAATGTGTATTTTCTAAATAATTAAACATGCTGATTTTTTATCGACGATTTCCTATATAAGTGCAAGAGCAAGATGCATATATTTAAAGTTTCGAATAATTTATGATTTCAATGATCACTTGATGTAAAAACCTTTTAAAATATCGTTTCATTAAAATCGTGTACATGCATAATATTACGTATATATACACAGATAGTTTTTTTGTCATATTTTAATTTAAACCGAGCAACGATATGAATTTCAATTTAACATGCTGCATTTAAATGCAAAAATATGTTTAAAAATGAAATAAAAAATATATATATATATGCCAGTATTTAATATAAATAACGACAAAACTTTTATATTTAACAACTAGTAGCACATTTCTAATTATTATATTTGTAAAGATATTGAATAACATAACTACATTTTTTATTAGTGAAAAAATTACAGATATATTGAGGATACTCAATGAACGAGAGTTTATAGTTTTTTTAATGGCCCGATTATCCAAGTAATAATTTTAGCAGAAATATATTTTCTTGATAATATATGTAATTTCGATTTAATTTCTTAAATTAGACTTTTTCATATTTTGTTCTTATTGCAGCAACATAAATATCAATTTCGTTCATGATTCAAAAGTAAAACTTTTTTGTTACGATAGATAATAAAATGCAAAATATTATAACCATTTTAACTGAGAAATTAGAAATACCACCCAAAGTAGCTTAAAAATGATGATTACGAATATTCATTAAAACTGTATTATGAACTTTAAATTGAAAATTTAATTCAGTCGCAACTCAGTAAAAAAACATGCTCGCATTACATTTTTTTCGACCGAGAGATATTCTTCCGCGATTCACCAACTTTTTTTGTTTACGAAATTTAATAATGTTAAAATAAAATTGCAATATGTCAGCAAACTTTTCAAAAACAAAAAAAAGTTTTACTTGTACATAATTTTGCTGGTTATATTGTTTTATTTAATATTTAAAGTAAAAAGATAACGCATAATGTTTGCCTTGAATATCATTGCAATATCATATACATATGTATGAAATTTTTACACTTGCCGTTGCAATCAGCTGAATGGGTTTGAAATAAAATGACCTAAATTTGTGAAATGTGCGTACAGTGTTGGTTTAATATAAATAATAATAATAATTTAAATGAATAATAGTAATATAACAACACAAATTATATTTAAAAGTAATTTAAAATACAATAAAAATAAATTGTGTTTGGCATCTACAATATACGATGAATAATTCAACTTTAATTTGTTTTACGGCACAGTGCCGCTACATGCATAGATTCCTGTGCTAGCAACCAAACAAACAAGTATTCAAACACATACAAGCCCAAATTTACACACATGCAATTTCACATATGTATACTGTCATTTACGATCGAGGCAATAGTGATAGTATCATCGAAGCTATGCGTGCCTGCTCATATTATATGTGTAACAAAAATAAAGAACCTCACAGGCTTAACAGGGTTCAATGGAAACAAGCACATAAAAGCTGCACAAAACATACAATTTTATATCGCGTGCGTGATTTTAATCCCAGCTTCGAATTAGGAGTGCATAACAACTATTCAATCATTCAATAATTAGGACTGTATGAGAGTTAAAGTTTCAAAACCAACTAGTACTAGTTGAAAATACATTAAATGTACGTGTTTTTTACGTATTAAATTATACCTCAACCATTGTAGTAATTGGGAAAGCATAAATATTTTAAATTAATAAATAAGCTAAGTATTGACATACTCAAGTACCCCAAAGCTGCCTAACGAAAAGTTCTCATTGAAGTTATAAGAACGTGTTATATTGTACGTAATGAAAGCTTTATAACATGGTTTATTATTCTACTACATTGACAAGTTTATCCGAAGCATAATGGCATATGGAAGCGTATCTTGTAATTTAAATTATAATAAAGTAGTCTAATCTTCAAAACGTTATTAAAGCTTCCGTTGGGGAAAAATAAACCAGGCAAAAACATTGGCATTAAATGTTGTGTACTTAGTCGTTTCAATTCTTCTCTTTTTCCGCTTCATATTCACACATTCAAGTTCAGTCCCAGCCAGGGAGTGGCTTTTAACTTTAGTAAGCGCGCGGACACACGTTTTGTCGGTGTTCACGTTTCCCAGTTTTATAATCCCTTTTTATTGTCAGGTTTATTCGGTGCTGGCATGTTATACGGAGTTTTGCTATATAAGCACATATTAAATCTCTTATAAATAAAAGTATTTGTAACGCACCTTGGTTACGGCAAGATTCAGCGCGTGTGTTTATATACGAGTATTTTGTAAATAGGATCACTACGAGTATCTCTAATATTTACAAGTACACGTACACTAGTCTAGACGAGACTAATACTTGACTAGAGTACCAATTGATGAAGAGCACCACATTAATTTTAAATTAAATAGAGAAGGGTTTAATTGATCAAGAATTTTGTTTAATTCGCTAAATTTATACCAATCATGAAAATCAAAATGAAGAGATCTTTAATTTATTATCTGCAAACATGCTGGTTATATATTCAGATTAATATGTTTCCAGATCAGTAAAACGTCTATACCAACTTTAAAATGAACACAAATAAAATTAAAATTAATTGCCTCTTAAAAACGAAATTTAATCGACATTGGTATGTTGGAAAAGTATAATATATACGATAAGGAAAATGTTCAAATACCTCGTTTATTTATTACACCGATATTTGATATAAGAACAGACTTTGCTTTAATATTCAAAATTCAAGCAATTTCAACTTATTTATATGCATTCGTAAAAGAAGGAACATTATAATTATTAGTGCGCAGTTGCACCAACAACAGTCATTACTAATCCATGATTTAAATATTGTTTTGATTTGATTTTGTTTTTTCATTTTCTTTAGATTTAAAATAGTTATTTAACTAAAGGATGACTTTAGCTTACATAATTAATATGAAATCTTAATGTTATTTAGTAAATATTGAAAATATTTTAAGCAATATTTATGCATTGTAAATGTTATAAAATATTTTTTGTTGAAAACAATCATTCATTTTACATAGCGCAAACCTTGTAACTGACGCTTATGGATTGATATTTGAGTTTTGTCTTATTCGATTTTCTGTACATACGAACTGACTTATTTTAGTTTCCGTTCCTCTTGCCTTTCCGTTTCTCGTTTGCTCTCTCGTTCGTTCTGCAGCAATTTGGTTGTACATTTTCGCTGAGGATTCTGTTTAGGCCGATGTTTTATTACCGGATAATTCTTCGCTATTATTCATAATTATGAAATACGAGTATAAATATCCCTGTTTTAATGTTTTTATAGCTGTTCTAATTATATTCACAGATGAGTATGTGTACATCATTGTCGAGATTGTACTTGTATAATTATTATTTATTAACACTGGTTTTACAAAAATGGCAGGACATTATTTTAATGCTAAAGTTATCATTACTAAATCCAAAGGATATGCTCAATTAACGTACGATTTTCATTTGAAATGGGATAATTATTCTGATGTCATGAAGATATATGTAAAAGAGATACTATCAAAACCGAATCATGTTGCTTTAAGCTTCGATAAATATTCTCTTTGTCATTTCTCTCCGTTGTGTATTTAAGATTAACCTAGACGTATAAATCTTATGTATCCTAAATACACCATTTATTCATTGCGTAAAACAGTGATACCCTAAATATTATTTAAGTACTCAAAATTTGAGAAAAACTTACAATGTAGGTTCTGTGTTTTTTCTTTTTTCTTATATTTCGAATATTTAAATAATATGAACCTTCGATGCGAAACTTGTATGTAAATTAATACCTAATATTTACAGTACACTAATTTAAAATAACACCTCATTTGTTATACGGATATTTCTATAACGTATCAGGCTAATGAATTGTTCAAAGCAATTAATTCAATTATCTATAATTGCTATTCAACAACTTGACGCTGAAATTACAAAGTAAATAATCAAATTCACTCTAAGTGAAGGCTATGCATGAATTATTTAATTTTCTTTGAATTTGATATTTTTCAAAACATTTTCGACATCGTCCATCTGTCGAATGAATATTTATGGCGAATTATGGCATAAATAATTTTAATACGAACACTGTTTCGCTCTCTCAGACGACAATTCAGCGACGATTCACTTATGGGAAATTTGGTTTACAAAATATTCTTCACGGTGCCCGCTCAGCTTTTCGAACGTCGAAGAGCTGGGAATTCAATTTGATTATACGCCTTCCTAGCAGATAAGCTCAATCTTGGTTAGATGAATACCTTGAGTACTAATGGGGTAACGCCAACATGGATAAGAAGGGTTCGTCTTATTTCTCTAGTCTCTTCTCCTTTCCACCTTCTAGTTTTATCTACTTTTTCGTTTTACTGCCTCTTTTCGATTATTATAGGCCCAAAAATCTCAGTGTACTGGATTTCCAAGTATATCTGGATCAGCTGTGATAATAACCGGAATTGAATACTCTTTAGAAAAATTCATTCATTTTCAAACACTACTTAACACATTTATATGTTTGATATTAATATTACAGACAAAAATGATTTTCTGTACCACGTACAGTGAATTAAAAATAATTTAGATACATTAAAATTGAAAATATTTTTATGCCAGTGATAGCAAGACAGAAATTCATTATTTTGTTGTTAATTTTTATCGAGGCTTTTACTTTAGGATTATTCAATATGCAATTGTATTATGTCTATAACCAGGTAGTAATCAGCAGAGCACAATACAAAAGATAGATGCAAGATAGAGAGAGACCACTTGGTGATGGCTCTTTGCAGAATTTCATTATCCGTATCGATTGGTCTTTCAAAGCAGATTACATTGTCTGAGTTTAAACGAGTTACATAATCCTCCTAGAAATAAAAGAGTTACGGAATTATTCGCAAAGAGTAGAAGAGCACATTACGCTTACGATGCACTCTACTGGACAAACTAATACTACTGACACCATAATAGCATGTTTGCCATTTATATATTTTTTTATTTGCAAGAT
The DNA here is from genome assembly GCA_944738965.1 of Nebria brevicollis. Lineage (NCBI taxonomy): Eukaryota > Metazoa > Arthropoda > Insecta > Coleoptera > Carabidae > Nebria > Nebria brevicollis. The sequence goes on along the minus strand of OX122901.1, from coordinate 13,725,523 downwards.
TACAATGCGGAGTATTATTAATAATTCCAACAAAGTAATTTTTTTTATTATATACATAAATTTTCTTTCTATACGGATTTTATAAAAATTCAATTCATATTTTTTAATTACAATTTTACAGTGTGTTACAAAAAAATAGATTTGCTTTATAGAATATTAAAACCACTTCCAAAATAAATTACCTCTACTTTCCAATGAAATAATAAATCTCTGTGGCTGATGAAAGATTTTCATTAAAAAAATACGAAATCTTATTACATTTTGTCATAAATATATTTATTGCGGCTATTTAAACGAATATCGCATAAACAAAAAAAAAACAATCAATATATAGATGGGAAAATGACTAAGCCCATATACCAACTGGAGGTATCCAAGCGAGCGGATTTTGTTAAAAGCAATATTGGTATTTTGCTTATCGATAACTTGCACATTTCTCTTTTTTTAAAAAAAAGTCATTAGCTATGTTGCTCATTTATCAATATGAAAATGTGTTCAATATTAATTTTATATAAATATAGAAGCAGAACACATTCATATCTGGTTTTATGTTGTTGAATATTAATAAAAACAAGTACAACTAGAAAACTGACAAATACAGCTGCCGTACTGCTTTCTGTATTGTTCTTGTAAAATAAATGAATTCACTAATGTCTAAAATTGTGATAAATATAGCTGCTAACTTGAAGACAGTTTGACCATTTTCTGTATAGTAAATTAAAGAAAAAGAAAGAGGAATGTACAACTTCCAATACGTATCAGTCGCGTTGGACGCGAAAGCATTTGTCGGACATGCCGGACTTTTTCATCACCGAACGGAGTAGTATTTTCTCTTCTCAGACACTGGTGGTTTAGTACAACTGGACAGGTTAATCTCTATGTTACGGGTTCATCCCTTAATCATCAGCTATCAAATAGAGCTTAGTTATTTATTTTTGCCGCAAACCTCTGGCAGTCGAATTAATATATTTTTTTCTCGTAATTAATTTTTCTTTACTGACGGCACCAAAATAGTATTTCAGCAGAACGAAAACATCTGCCGATTTCGTTGTAATGCTTTTTATGTAATTCAAGCTTAAGTGTTTTATTTTTCCAATTTGCCATTTATTTTTTTGATAAATAGAATTGTAATTAAGCTAATTTAAAAGTAAATCAAATTTGTGACGCTGATCCAGGATTTTCCGCATACTTGAAGCTTTTCAAGCTTCAGTAGCTTACTTTGGGACATTAACAGCAACACATAGAAATCTGCAGATGGACATGGTGGTAAAGCATGTAGAAATAATTGCTAAAATATAGTTATGTTCAACACTACATTCATTCGAATATTTTAAATAATTCTCTTGCTGTGTATGTTTTAATAATCCTATATAAATATTTTTCTTTGAAATCTCAACTCAAATTACCTTGCGTTTAAAACAAAGGCAAGTTATTTTATAACATTTTTATTTAACTTCATTTAAGTTAGAAAATTGTTAATTAGCGACAAAATAAATTTCTTTACACGCCAATTATCCGCTTGACATAAACTCCAGAAACAGTCATCTGTAAATGAAGGTATAAGAAATACATTCGATACAAAAGACGAGAGCTTTTTGTTTCGTTGCAGAAACTTTCCGTCTCATTTCATACTAAAAACGATTCAAATGGATATATATCATGAAATATGGATGTATGCTCAAATATCGTGACAAGCTCACCACCGCAGGATAAGAAACAGAATAGAATGAGACGAGCAATGAAGTATCGAATCGAGCAAAGTTGAAAACACGCATATTTATACAAAATTGAACTGAAGGGAACTTGAAGCGCTTGCGGCGAGACAAAAGTTAAGACAAACAACAATTCTGGCTGTATTTTTTTTTGCGTGACATTGATCGCACTGTATCGTGCCAGGTCGACTAGATACTCAATTTTTGAACTCCAATATAATGTGAAGTACTTTTGTTCAAAAGTTAATTTTTTCTTTTTATATTTTTCTGTTATATACTATTTTGATTGACATTAATTACAAATTCTTAAACAATGCTATATTTTTGAATACTCCTTCGAAGAAAACTCTAAACTTTATCGATATATCAGAAAAATAAAATTAAAAATATATTTACTTTTCGTAACAACTTTTTTAACAAATTTAAAATTATTAAACGTTTAGCGTAATTAAATGAGTGCAAAAGTTCCTCCTCTTATGGAATATTTGTAGTATTGAATAATGTTGAAAACTAAGAAAACGTTATTTATCCAGAAATCGAAGGACAGCAAGCTGGTGTAGGCTTGTCAGGTCTACAGTGTTCGCGTGTCGAAATTATAGGTTCTGTAAAATACGTACATGTAGGCAAACGTTGTCGGTTTGGGCCGTCGGCATAAAACGACGCCGTAAAACAAGAACAGCCTAACGGCGTACGATGAAATGATAACATAAAAACACAAAGTATCTTCCCGTATTATTTCAGTCCTCAGAGGCCCACTTTATATACAGGCGCACTCGTGCGATTCATCAAACAAGAAAACAGGCCGACCGCTACAACTATATACGAAGTGTTGGCGATCACGGATCTCGCTAGATATTGGTACGCGAAATGGAATCGAAAGTACCTCCACCGACAATGACGCATAAATCGAACACGTGAGATGGTTCACTATATTCTACCAATGTATTCAAATACTGATTCTGTCTATTGATGACCGCATTACTTGAGAAATACTATTTATATTCCATCATATGGAATAATATTAATAGCACAAATTTTTTTCGTAATGTTTATGTATAACATAAGCACTATATAAAATGTCTCATTTTGCGTTACAAAATTGCAAAAAAATATATAATTTTTATGTTTAAGCTTAATTAAAATAGATATAAAGTTATACTTACCAAGTTCGTTCGAGACGTACACATATTTATATTGAGCGGTTTTTGAACCAGGATTCCAAAGTTATATCCTGGAAAAAAATAAACAACAGCAATACGATTTTTTAAAGGGTCCTTGATATATAAAAAGCTTCGACGTCGACAGGAACGGTTCGTACCGACCCTTTTTTATTAATTATTAATCTTAATACATGAATTTTATTTTACATCATAAAAACAATAATTATAAACATGAATGTAACACTTATATGCAACTCTCTTGTATCCGGTTGGACGTTGTGACCACCTCGGGCCGATGCTTTTGATGACCGGGGTGTGAGAGTGTGGCGGGTAGGCCCAAGGCTAGTGGACCCGTGGTTGGGCTAACAAGACATTTTGGTGCTCGCTGCCGCTGCAAACTGTGGTACACCTGAATAACAGAAACAGCACACACAGTGTCAAAAGATGCTGCTATATTGTCACATTACACATCAATCTACGTCAGAGTATATATTATAACCAGTCAAAATCTAGTTTTTACTTTCTTATACGCAGTATAGGTAAGTATTGTAATCATGAAAAATTTCGAACTCGAGATTTTAACGGAAATATACGTTTTGACCTTCCCTGAATCGATTCCGACTATTTTTGGAATGACGTCCGTCTGTGTGTGTGTGTGTGTGTGTGTGTGTGTGTGTGTGTGTGTGCGTGTGTGTGTATGTGTGTGTGTGTGTGTTCTCTACAGCCTAAACGGTTGAAGCTAAAATTCTGAAACTTTAAACTTAAGATTTGCATATGCCAGAGGTGTGCACCTCCTATTTTTGAAAAAAATATTCAAAGCGGAAGTGTCTGTTTACTCTAGTCATTTTTTGCAGTTTTTGCAAATACTCAAAAATGGTTACAGTTACAGAAAAATTGTATGAACAAAAATTAAAAGTATTTATATTCAGCACAACTTTTGTTCGAATTTTTTTCCAAAAAGGGTGCTGGTTTCAAAATAAATTTCTGCTTATTATATATATATTTTTACATAAATCGTATAATCAGCGCCTGTCAATTGTTTAACAAAATAGCCTTTCATAATTTGAAGTTTGACATTTAATATTTATTCAAAGAAATATATTTAGTGTAAAAGCAATCTAAAGGTTAGAACAAATATTATAAATTAGATAAATAATGAAACTACGATGTGGTTTAACCCAAATGCGTATAAGAAAGTTCGGAGTATGACACTGCAGATGTTTAAATATATTTTGAGTTTAAATGTAACATGCTGCAGGGATTGTATAGATATATATTTCATATAACAAAATGCAGCTTATGCATTACGATCAACATATATTCTTGTTAGAAGCATATTTGTATTTATCACTAAGAGTCTAGGGAATTTGTGAAATTTTATACTTATAGTATACATTTGTGCAACAAAAGAACCAAGAAAGTTCGCTTTTATGTAATAATTTTTTTTTAAATTTTCTATACCAAATAGAACTAGTAAATTATCTATTCAGTAGGCTTCCAAATATAGTAGGTATTGTAACTAGCCTACAGAGTATGCAAGGATACATATATCGAGAATAGTCCGGCAGATTCCACAGAACCTTCTAATTTCCGGAACCCTCTACGCGGGTTCCCGACTGCCCAAGCTTAGGCAGTCGAGAACAGTTAGAAATCAGTGTTCGAGTGAGTCACTAATCAGTGTCCGCTACAAGTTTTCAGTACGAAGTGCGTTACGTAAAGATAAATAACAAACTGTAAACTCGTGTTTAAATAAATATAGCATAGCGTATCAATAAATATGAGTTCAATTTTGTTATAAGTGTATTAAATAAATAAATAAGTTTGACATATCCACCCAATCGGGAAAAAACATTACAATATATTACTTTCAGTTTACTGCAATTGGACTTGCTCCATATAAGGATGCAGTAATTTTATTTTTAGAACAAACTCAATTCTCTTTCTTAAAAGTATAATTGAATTCGTAGTACAGTGCAGAAAATAAGTTAGCGCTTTTAAAATTCGTCTGAGTATAACAAAATGAAATAATGGCGTATATCTTCAAAAGAAATGATTAAAGTTTATTAACTTACTGTAGTATGGTTTGGAATTTGACTTTCTTTGGCAACATGTCTGAAGTCGTATGCCTCGTTGACGCCTCCAACCTCATCGTTTTCATCTTCGTCGTCCTCAGCAGGATGACGTTGTTTTGGTATAGACGTTGGTTCGTAGACCTTCATGAATCCGTGTATCGGCCGCCTCTCTGCAATTAGTAATTTCGATTGTCGTTTATTATATTACGAACCATATACGTGCGTTGAATCGAAATGCAATCTATAACACTGCACCGTTACTTGTTCTATCGGTTTACAACTAGCTCATAGAAAAGACAAGTATTGTAATCTAATCAGGTTTCGCAAATACATTATGATCATAAATCTGGGGAATTCAATGAATTCGCGGTGACTTACGTGAATCATTTTAAGAAACATTAAAGCAATTAAGTTTTTCGTTCAATTCAAAATAATTAAATATGGCGTTTTTTATTACCAAAATTAATCAAATTCCCTAGTTTGTTTAAATATTTTATTAAGTTTGGCGAGCACATAGTTTCATTCGGAAATGTAAATAGTTGCAATGAATGAACACGATACGAGTTGCTGAATTTGTAATATATAAATTTGATGTGCCCGATTGCATACCATATTGATTTCTTATAATATCTGGATCAGTGTCCTCTGTTGGTACAGACGTACCGCGGCACTGTGTATCAGTCACTACACCTACAGTTCCAAGTACAGGATGCAAGTGTTGGTTATGTCTCACACCGGCTACAGCACCTAAGAGCGCGCCATCCGGCGATGATAAGTGATCGTCTGATGCTCGAAGGCCAACTTCTAGTGGAATATGTTTTGTACGACCATCGTTCCTCGGTCCGCAGGGTCTGGAGTAGTGGCGTCTGTAAAAAAGAACAAATTCTAATTACAAAAGACATTTATTCGATAAGACCATATTGTCGTTATTTCTATTTTATGATGAATTTGGTTGGAAAAACTTTCAGAAAAAATATCATACTTTTGAGATTAATGAATATATTTTGTATGAATTACAAACAACAAATAATTTCTTTGTGCTAAAATATAATAATGTATATATAAGCGAAAATGCTTACATTTTACAATTATTAAATATATTTTAAAAGTTAAAAAAGAATTTATATTTTTTCAAAAGCGTAATATCATTTTGTAATTCCTTTATTTCAAGCGTCTGAATGAAAGAATTTGTAATTAAAAAAATATATTAATTAAAAAAACATTCGCCCGTTTTTTACGTAAGGCAGAAATAATTTTGTTCTGTTTTTGTGGTGGTAAATTTTTTGGTCAAAAGGAAACTAAAACTGGTTTCATAAAACTTCTTTGAAATAAGTACAAAACAGTTGGTGATTAATGATTATAAAAACAATTGAAATTGTTCATTACCTGTAGAGTGCAGCGAGTACAAGACATACAATTGCAGCCAACAATCCAGCTGTGGCTATCAGTCCAAGTAGCATAGGGCTAACGGCCATACTGGCCGAGGTGCCTAGAACAGAGCGAGAGAAAAAGAGATGTATTAGTTTATTTTATTTTATTAACTGCTGTGGGAACGCAGAGTGGGTCCAACTGGTTTCTGAGTGTAGTGAGGAAGTTCTGAAAGTGCAGCGTTGCCTTTTATTAAGTCCCGTTTTATGCAGAACAAAACAACAGGATCGGGACATAAATTTTAATTCCAGCAGATGTCCGCGTGTATGCGGGGATGGTGCGCAGTTGCGGCGGCGGCTGCGGCGCCTGCCGTCGCCGAGTCATTCGCAAACAGAGCAAAAACCAGAAAAATTAGATTAACTGTTGTGTGTTGCACACTACGTCACGCCCCTCAGGCTTATATTAATCATCATTCATTACCACCGCACTGTAACTTATGCTTTACACTCTTCACATTCTTCACTCGTTGCCATAATATATAGAATCTTTTTCTTTGTCTTATGGAACACGAATTTCTACTTGTTCCTGGCGATCAGCAAGGAAAATTATTATTGAAAATTTATTTTTTATTAAATAAACCTATATGTCAGATATTATTGGATGAAACACTCGCATTTGAATATAAAATACATGATAACATTTAAAATTTCCTCAAAAAGTAAATGGTTTAGCGAACATTTGAACAATGTAATCCAATTGTCCTTCCACTAACCAATATACATAACGTTGAGTTCTTCTAAAAAAATAAATTACCCTTAGTATTCCTATCTGATATTATAAATGATTATCCATTTACTATACAGAAAACTGTACAAAATATTTCATGAACAAATGTAAATTTTCTTTTCCTACAAAAGAGAGTTATATTTACTAGTAAAATACTGATAATTGATTTCAGCAAATTATAACTACTTTTCTGCTATACATGAATATTATAATTAAATGGTCATATCTAGATCGACATATAATAACTGTCTTTTGCACAAAAACGAATAATGTCACACTATTAGTCTGAAATTAATATGCTGATCTTAGGTTTACCGAAGGTTTATATGTAAACATTGTTAATCCTTGGATAAACCTAGTTATTGGAGACACATTGCAGGATAGATAATTTAAATATGAATTATTCTGGTTCTAAAGCTAAAATTACTAAAAGATTATTTATTTATACTGGATGATGTTTCTATTTTACATTATTTATGTAATAAATATTTTGTATAATAAATAGGTGCAGTAATTTATATTCAAAATAAACAATCATGGTCAACCATAAAATAAATGAATTTAAACTATATAAAGTCAAAGTATTGCATGTGTTTTTATTCTATGACGAACGATAAAATGATGATATTTTTTATTTATACATATATGTTATGTTATATTTTCGATTTGAAGTTGTTTGTGAGAGAATCCGTAAAAGTGATCCAGAAAAGGAATCTCAACATGAAAATATATTATTCGTAGGCATGAAATAGTTAGTGCTTCTTTTCTCATGTTGTTATGTTGGTCAGTCTATGCTTGAAAGGTGGAGTCACACAACATATTCCCTTAACTGTATAATATGCAGAGAAGGCACGCGCAGTGGCCAAACATTGGGACACAGACAGAAATGAAAGACGTCCCCTGGTATCCCACTTTATTCTCATTTCTACGTTATCCCGGGCACGGCATAGTGCGCCGCCGTCTCTCCAGTGTCGTTCTTCATTTCCATATTTTATTCAGTCTCATGTATAATTCATTTTTGTCGTCGTCTTTGGTTTTGCGAGCGGGGGCCTTTTCTTCGGAATTTCTCACGCCAACGATGAATCGCCGGGGATTGTGTCATTCGCGTCGATACACGCCATGCTCCTTCCACTAGATTCTCCGTTAACCCCAACCATGTCATTTTGGTTAACGTTTGTCGGTGCCACAGTCTTCTCCTATACCCTTATGAAATACAAACGAATTCTAAATGCTGTTCTTGTTGCTTCCTTGTACTACAAGGCGATAAGTTTATGAGTTTTCCAAAACGCTTTCAAGATGATTATTTCATAGAACGTTCATATATTTATATATATATATATATTGAATGAAAATATATCGAATTTATTGTTTGCATTGTTATAATATATCCTATGCAAGATATAACAATAAAACAAAACTGTCGACATATTCTAACAAATGTTTCAACTATAATCCGTAGAGTGCTTTGTTGTAAAGTTGAGGTTTAATACATTTAGTTTGTCGTTGTAACTACTTGTATTGCCGTACTGATTATGTGGCATTATTCTAGCATACGTTCTTCCAGTGCTTCAATTGTTTACGGAAAATTGGCACACACATATTTTATGTTTTGTGTTAGTGTAGGATAAACATACATATTAAATTACACGAGGAAATAGGAATTGCATGCTTAATGAAATACTTTAACTAAAAGTGTTTTGTTACAATCTCAAACAAAATCTATTTTCGTTACTAAAACTTTGTAGTTTACATATGTAGTAAAAAAATAAAAATATATTATATTGCATAGAATTTTATTTAAATGATACATATAAAAATATAAATCAATTTGTTTTGCGGTATGTGGCAGTAGGCAGAAGATACAATTTAGTTTAATTAAATATTAAATTTGTACGAATATTAAACAGCTTTTATTATTTCTACGTAACCCTAACTGATAGTAGCACATCAAAGTATGTATACATATATAAATTGGAAGCGCGTAAAATTTATTGCTTTTAAATTAGGTAAAATAAGAATTTATTTGAACAGATAATTAATCAATTTATACAATTGAGGCTGGATTATGATTTTCACATCTTTTAGTCCAAGCTCTGAATCTATATTGACGAAGTACAGTTTCTTTAAAAAAAAAAGTTAATTGGGAGCAAACAGATTATGCTAAAATCACGTTACAGCGAAACCACTTAAAGTAAGATGCCGTCAAACACCTAAATATTATTTAAGAACATGGAACTTTTTCATCTTACTGTTTATTATTATAACTACATGTTTCAATTTAAAACTTTCCCTTAAGCACAATTTTTTTTAATTACTTTTGATAAAATTATACTATTTTGTTGATACGATAATAATTTCTCTAGAATGAACTAAAATGCCTAGTTATAGTCTAGAATTGCTGGCCGGAACAAACCTATTATTTCCATACTAATAGACCTTCTGTCACAATATCTATACGCCCTTGATATTATTGATAATATGATAACGTGTGATACTGTTATAATTAGAAAATAGGGGGTTTGATTCATGTGGACACAAAGCTTTAATTATAATAATTATAAATGTTGGAATTTGACTATACTGTGTATGCCTTAACGTTGCTGTAGCAACCGTCAAACATAAATCCAATTCAAATTTCAATTCATAAATATATTTCACAGTTTGAAAACTTCACTGATTATCTGTTTATATTGCTTCTGATTTATATTTAATTCTTCCAATTATATAACTTCGAGAGCTATATTAAAAAATACACAATGTGTTACAATTTTAAATATAGATATTTACTAGCCATACAACTGCCCTTGCCGAAAACCTTGCCCAAATTTTAGAACAAACCCTATTAGTTTACAGAAGATAACCCACTTGCCTGTCAAATAATAAATGCGTTATTACTATTAATATTTTTATATCCTTTTTTTATTATCTGCAGAAGAAGGTAAATAATACCTTAAGGCGATGTTCCAATTTTTTGGTCAAATAAATGACTATTTTTATAATTTTTTTCTCTTTTATTTTATTAGATAGAAAATTAAATTTTATTTTGCAATATTAAGTAACTCATGCAGTATACAAAAAAAAATTATTTTTTATTTTTATGCACAATTACTTATATAGAAGGTGACAAATTAGTGGCCGCGAAGATGAGGCGTTTTTCGGGGTTCACGATAACGCCAGTCCAGGATGTCGAAAGCAAAAAAATCTAACGGGGCTTTATTAAGAACAAAATTACCTTCTCCGTAAACCAATAAAAAGTTAAAAATTAAGAAAAACCTAGAAAATTTCTCTGTTTTGTACACAAAATTGGACCTTTAGGATTGAATAAAAATGGAACAAATGTATATTTATGTCAAAATGGCGGTTTGAGTTCTGCATTATAAGTTAATTAATAAAATAAAAAAAAGATTTGAGTCAATAGCTTAATTATTTTTTGAGCTAGAGTGCACACCGTTTTTAAAAATGTAGTTTCGAGAAAAACGTGTTTAAAGTTTAATTTTAGTGTATTTATTACCCGGTTACTACTTATGGAAATGTAAATATCTTGGAAACGGTTTCGAAATTTACCTTAAAATTTTTTTTATATATTTTTGAAATGTATAAAATTATTGAACAAAAAAAAAATCGATTTTTAAAAAAAATAAAATTGGAACATCGCCTTAAAACTGCACTTCAGTTATTATAAATAATAAAAGTTATTGTATTTTACACCACCAAAATAATAAAATAACATTGTTTTAATTGTTATGTTACTATATAAAATAATACCGGAACAATGATATATGAAAGTTTACTTACTTGTATATTTGGCGACGCCTTTAAACATCACTGAATCTATAATGGTTGGGTCGCTTCGTCCTTTCGCATTGACAGCATACAAATGCAGCCGATAACTTGCACCGGCCTCCAATCCTTCTGCGGAGAATGTCGGTGGAGTTTTCGTCGTCGTGATATTCATTAGTGACCTCATCGTCGGTAGCTCAAGTATTTCCATCATGAAACTCTGCGGTAGACCGCCATCGAAGCTCTCCGTACATTCCACTTGCAGCGAATCGGATGTTTGGTTCACCACCGAACAGTTGAGCAGTGGAAATGGTCGACCTGCAAACGACATTCATGTTATTAACTCTTAGCCAGAAATTGATCTCTCAATGTGATAGCACTTCGGCAGCCGATATCGATACACTTAGCTGATTGGCTGCCGTAGGTTAATGGCTGATATCGTCCGATAGACGTCGCTGTTTTGGGAATTGAACTGTGTCTAGTGTAGCGAAGTGTTCTGTGTGAGTATTATTGTAGACTGTGTTGCCGTGAACGATTTCCAATAACCGGTAGCTACATACGCGTATTATGATTGTATCAATCGATCTGATGTGTAAAGTCTGTTATCAATATCGTACGCATTTACTGATTATATATTTAATATGCAGTCACACATCATTCATATATTATTCCATTTATTCAAATGAGCTTTATTGAAGTAATGATAAAAAATGTTATAGATTTTCCATAATCATAATCTAATGAATTATTACAATCCTGAACACTTAACATTTTTAAGTGTTTAAAAATATTAATAAAACAAATTATCCTGCCATATTTACGTCACATTCTTTTCCAATAAAATTATTTTAATCGAACTTAATTTTTGTTTTATTTTGCCAAATACAGTACAATTTACAGTATTAATTTAATAAAGTATATTTCTATCAATTAAATATCTTTGTTTTATAATAAATTTTATTATAAAATAAGCAACAAATTTATTTTTTGATAAGCGTATCATTGTATAAATAAAAATTATTTTAAGAACAAAATACAGTGTATTTATTATAAAACATTTTAATGAAATAAGAAGCACATTATTAAAGTTCGTCTGCCTCAATATGATCTCATTTTACTATAAGTGTCTTTAAAATGTTCAATGAGTTGTTAGTTACGCTTTTATAAAAATATATATTACAAAATAAATAAAGTAAATATAAGGGTAGACGTTTAGAAACGGTGTCGCGTTTACAATGTCATTACCACGTAAATAAACTAATACTTTACTTTCCGAGACTGCGACAAAGTGAGTTACGTCATTTTACTGCTGCCACATGCCACCACGATAAAATGTAACTTACATAGTTACGCCGGAGTAATAAAATAATATGAAAACTAAATTAAAATGATTAAATATTCTCAATAACATATTTTAATATCAAAAAGAAGAACAAGTATCTCGTAATATCTTACGTTGCATCGAATAGTGTAATTTGTTTTTTTATTACTTCCGTTTCTCAAGAAACTGACGTATATTTTCTAAAGTAGGTTCAATTTGGAAAGATTTTTAATTTCCGGTTTAGAGCTAGACACAAAGTGCTACTTTAAATCACAAAGTAGGGATGGTGTCTATACAAGATAAAGATTTTCTGCATTCATAATACTTGAATATATCACCAAATTATAGCGTATAGCGAATAGAATAAAAATTACGTATTAAAGCTTATAAAATTCATTTGTATTTTATTTTATCTAAATAAAGATGTTTTAGTATATGTTTATACATGAAACATATAAATAAATGGGTAAATAAATAATTATATATAATAGTGCTTGTACATGCGCATGCGCTTGACATATTGAGCCAAGATATAATATGTATCCAATATTTATTTTATACTAGTTTGGTATTTTGTGCTACTAAGGGAATATATGTAAACCAATAAATTTGTTTGGAAAACATCTTAAAATGATTTATAAATGGGTTAGAAAATATTTGTATTTGTTAGCAATGTTAATTTAAATTCCTGCTTTCTTTATATTGTACTAATAAGCCAAAAATATTTAATTATTATTGATCTAAAGGTGTTCAGTCGAGCGGATGCCTATTAATTTCACGCTCTACTATTATAAGCCTTCTTGCATTCAATTCACCTTTTTCCGGAAAAGGTCATAGGGGATATCGGCACTCATGTAGGCGTCCATTTGGATCGTATCGTTTATTGTATCCTTTGTATGTTTTTGTATGTGAGCTGAGGATAAAGAAGTGTGGGTGGATTTCGTTGTTTCAAATATTGCAAATCCGGCATTAAAGCGAGAGAATCACGAGAGTGCTAGCCATGCGCTATATGTTGAGCTGAGTCGAGACTGGTTGAAAACAATAGCGGTGTTAGCATTTTGGTATGTATTTGGTTTGTAATTTCAATTCGGATGTGCTTACTTTTATGCAGTACCGTCTTCACAGGTCAGATATTACGATAAATTTAAAATTTTATTATTATTTTACAACATAAATGAATTTTCGACTTATATATTATTTATCAATTGTTATTTACAATTTTATACAAGAATAACTAAAGTTTTAAAATTGTTTAAGTATTTTTGTACACTCAGTATACCGTTTTTTCATGCTTTTAAATTTAAATCCATATAATTTTTAAACCATGTACTACACTAATTGATAAGTTGCATTAAAAAAAATTATTTATATAAATGGTGATTCAAGAAAATGTTTGAAAAATTCTGAAACGACTCTGGGGTGGTGCGGCGTGATGTTGTTGAAGAGGAAAAAGACATGCAATATCGCTAGATCGGTCGGAGCGCAAATGAACTAATCGATCACAATTAAACGTCGTCTTCGTCGTCGTTACAAATCGCGAAACACAAATCTTTGTCATGCACGAGCGGTTTCCCGTAGAAACCGTGGTCTGAATCAAAAGTGAAATTGGAATATATAAACGGGAACACGTTCCCTTTACGCAACAATAAAACCGTGAATGCTCACGTGATGAATATTGAGTGCTTCGTAAGAGGTATAAAACGTGGCCAATATTCTTTCTTGTGCCCCCTACCATCGGCCAAACTAGACTGATATCATCGAAAATTTGTTTGAATTTTATTACATTCAAAATAACATGCGGCTTATCGCGCATTCAACACTTGAAATTTATGTATTTGATAATAAAGTCGGGTGACCGCACACCTTCTGCAACTTACACGTTGCCTACCTAACTAAACCTGCACACGTTACCTGTTGGAATAACTTTAATGTTTTTGATTATTATTCTGTATTTTATATGGTGTAAAACCAACGAGAACTCAGTTTATATTATTCGTTTCTATAATAAAACCAACAAACTTGACTTTTATATTTCGAAATGTCGTAAGTTTTCTAGATATTTATAGATTAAAATACGACCTACGTGAAATATACAAAACCAAGGGCTTTCAAATAGTTATTAGAATATTTAAATTCAACAAATTACAATGCGCACTATTTTCGAATATTCATGACTTTCCAAGACTTTCATTTAAATTGGAAAATAAGAGCTGTTCATTTTTTAGAAATATATCTACATATATTTGAAATATTTGAATAAAGTCTGTTTCTTAAAATCTAGTATTAAAAAAATTAACTTTTTGAGTACAATTTATCTTGAAATATTTGGTTCAAATATATATTCACTTACATATGTATAAGTATATATTTCAATCTATCCAATATTATTTGTTTTTTGGTGTTTGAATTATTGAATAATTTTATGTTAGCATTTTTTTTATGGTAGTATACATGGTAGCATACATGTAAAACATAAAACTGGATGTTAACAAATGAAAATAGAATTGTGTGTTTTTTTTAGTTTTATTTAGTTTTATTAATATAAAAAAGTCAAGTACGTTTTTAAATAAAACATTTAAAAGAAGTCTATTAACGATATAATTCGAATTTTCAATTTTTTTTTCTTAGTTGCGTCTGTGTAGTAGACGGAAGTATCATGTCATGCAAACTTGATATGAGTTATTGATCGACATGATACGTTGAAAACTTCTTCTTTATTTGAAAATTTACGAACTCTACCTATAGTAGTCAATATAACCCACAGAATTCATATCAATGTCATTGCATCAAAATTTAATATGTGAATAGAAATTCAAAATAAAATACAAGATCAAATAAAAAGCAAGCAATTTTCGAAACTTTAGCGATATTTCGTTTTGTAAATGCTCTCTGTTGTATCGATAAAACTTTTCCGTCCAATTGTTCATTGAAAACAAAGTAGTGCATTAACTATAAAATCTTTATAACTAAAGTTCTTAAACAGAGATGGCATCAACGAACACTTTTATCCATTCTATAAAACCGATAAGCAATCAGTTTTCATCTTGTTGCAAACTTAGCAGGACGATTTATCGACTGAAACGCTTTTCGAATAGTTCGGCTGCTTTAATATCGCTGCATAGCATTGATTAAATGTTTGAATATGCGCATTTAGTGCGAAACGAATTATTTAACGCATGAATTCACGCTTGTGTTTGAAAACAAAAAAAAAACAAAAAAAAAATGAAATTGAAGTACAAGCAGTACTCGCTTTTACGGCATGTTACGTTCCTAAAATAAAATAAAAGCTACAATTAATTATTTTCTTTGCCGTAATTCGAAACATTAGACGTAAATGTGAAGATTGGTTGCAAAATGTAGCTTGACGTAAAACAAAACGACATAAATCGAAACGCCGTAAAAGGAGGACTGCCTCTACTAAATTTTTTTTATTATTTTAGTTGAAAATAAAAATGGGCGTCTATCATTGCAAGTATTATTGTACCTATGGCAGCCAAGGGAGCAATGCAGGCCTCCCATTCCTGGCTGTTTTTTAATACTATAGCAAAAAAATCGCTCAGTAAAAACAAATTCTAAATCATGTAAAACGCACTAATAATATTGTTATATTGTTTGGACGCATTACTAAACTATTTAACAATTAATGCCAATCGTAGCAATCATAGCACAAAACATGTTTTTAATTGGTGTAAGTACTCAAGAATTTTAATTATATATCAACAATCTATTATAAAGGTATGTATACAATGATGAGACTCTTGCAAAGTGAAAGACAAAAATTGAATAACAAAGTATAGGGTGCACCCGTGTTCCTGACCTCATTATATACGCTGAATGGTTTGTGTGGCAGCGCGTTGCAGAGTACAGCAAGGGGCGGTTGGTGGGGGTAAGAAATGGTGGTTTATGCGAGGGCGTGAAAAAGAAAGCCGCGTTCAATTTGAGATTGGTTCTTTTCAGTTCGAAACTTTTATCCAGTCAATGGTTCCCGATGTCTCTTAATCCAAGGGCATTGATGTGGTAAATTTTAACATTGAGTAGATAAGCATCGAGCTTTCACTTTAGCAATCACGTTTAATTTCTCGCGAAAATAATACGAATTTGATTCTTTTAATGAATTCCTGATTTATTGATTAACTACACTTGGTTTTTTAATGCGATTATACGTGTTTGCTCTTTCTCAAGTTTAATTGGAATTAGTCAATGCTTTACTTTAATTACAAATAGATAATTCAGTTACATATGCTACGAATTTACGGAGAGACGTAAAAAAATAAATGTGAATAGCAACACTGAAATAAATATCGTACGTACTTGTATTCGTAAAAAATGAATATGATAATAAATAA
Organism: Nebria brevicollis; assembly: GCA_944738965.1. Classification (NCBI taxonomy): domain Eukaryota; kingdom Metazoa; phylum Arthropoda; class Insecta; order Coleoptera; family Carabidae; genus Nebria; species Nebria brevicollis. The sequence goes on along the minus strand of OX122901.1, from coordinate 13,708,978 downwards.
ATTCAAAGTAATTTTAACTAAATATAAAGGTATAAAAATGGCCAAAATAAATCATATGCTGTCATTAATAGCACGATTGATATTTTTGGGGAATTGGCGAAGGTGGGCAAGCAAGAAGAAAATAAAATGCTGGATATTAAGTGACTGACCTGCGGCGACGACTTGGAAGACACACGGTGTTCGTTGGTGTCCGACTTCGTTCACGCCCCAACAGGCCAACGTGCCGTAGTCCATGTCAGAGACGGGCGTGTAGTTCAAACGAGACATCGTGCCCTCGTTAGTGAAGCGACTGGGCGGAACTTCGGTCAGGTCGCCTGAATTGTTGAACGTCCATTGGAAGGTGACGAACGCCGGATTCGCGTCTACCTCACAGCGTAAAGCTACCGTTTCCTGCTTTAGCGCTCCGTAAAGTTCTTCACGGTCGTCTTTGCACACCGGCACATCTATAACATAAGATAAATACGTTCACATTAAAGCTGTTCTGATTTTTATCTACTAGGTACTGTTTATGGTAGTTAAACAGAGCACACAATTTATTCTTTCCGAAAACCCCACACTTGAAAAGTGCCACCTACTTTTTACCTTCTTATGCAAAGTAATAAGTAAGTATTGTAATCATGAAAAAATTAGATCTCGAAATTTTTACGAGACTATTTTTGAAATTATGTGTGTGTATGTATGTATGAATGTGTCAGCCTTAACGGTTGAAGGTAAAATTATGAAACTTTATACTTAAGCTTCGTATATGCATGACAAAAATATTTCTTATTTTTGAAAAACTGAAAGTGTTTGTTTACTTCAGTCGTTTTTCGCGGTTTCTGCAATAAATTAAAAAGCAATTTTCTATAATTTATTGTGAAACATAAATCTGCACAAAATTTTTTTTTAAATATATCGAAAAAGTAAGTTTATGCATTTTTAAAAACGAAGAATAGTATGAAAGTCCACACCAACAAATTTATTTTGATCGAATATAATTTAGATGCTAGCAATCAAATTCCTTGAAGATATCGTTTAGTACATTACTATAAATGTATGTAAATTGATATTAAACAAACATTGGCTTTGACAATGCGCAGAGTTGGCATTACGTGTTTTGAAGCTGTGTTATGTTTGTAGGTACAAAATTAAATTATAATTTCTCGTTCCGCAAAGTTGTCGGTCTCGAAAACCGAATTAGTCTTCTAATTTTTTCTCTTCAATTTACAACCGCAGAAAAGACAAAGTTTCTTTTCTTTTTTGTAATTGCTGCTGGTTCGGATTTCAAAATGAGGAAACATTAAAATCTTGGAAACAATGAGTTTCGTAAAAAATTGTAGCAAGAGTTTGGAAGCCGGCGCAATACCAAGCAGAAAGTGAAATAAATAGTATAATGTACGGAAAGAACAGTGTTATAAATGCCAGAGAATAAGAAATAATAAATGTACGTTTGTGTTCCAAATTAAATTAATGTAATGAGGTAGCAGAGAGGAGAAGTAGGCAAAAAAACCGGAAAGAAATAAAGAAAATAGGAAGGGCAACAAAAAGTGCTACATTCAAGCGGATGTAGTATTCGTTAAAATAAGAGAGCGCTGCCATCTCAGGTGAAATTATGCTAAGGAGACAAAAAAAAACAATATCTTAGAAGAGCTTGAGTAATTACACAAGCACGCGCATTAATCTTGAGGCGAAAAGCGTCTTATATTCCGTAACAGTTGCCAAATCAGAGTAAGTCCTGTCCTTTGCGTTGTGCGCTGTGCACAATTCGATTCACTCACATAGAGTACGAGTACAATAGTGGGAGCTGGTTTCGGCCATGAGACCACAAGGCTTGCGTTCAACGAACGCCTTTTCTAGACAGACATTCGTGGCTGCGGTTATGTAATTACTTATTCGGAACACTAACCGTGCTGCTAAATGAGTTGTTAATTCCTGGAATATCGCTTCCGCGCGGAAACTCAACGACAGGAAGAGCAAACGAGCATCAGACCGCAGCATACACATACATACATACAAGTACATTGAAATGCTAATAAGTTATCTACACATTTCTACAAAGCATCGTGTTTGATCAAACTCAAACCAATTTACTTAGGTAAATAGGAAAATGTATCAATTTAGAGATTTGCTTTACTCATTTATTATATAATGTTAGTCTCATACATTAATCTATCTGCGATATCCGCGAGTGCGCGCGCATATTTTCCTGTGTGTGTGTGGTTTTGTGCGTGTGTGTGTGTGTGTGTAGTTTTGTGTGCGTGCGTGTGTGTGTGTGTGAGTGCTCTATGTTCTAAACAGTTGAATGTAAAATTATAAACTTAAGATTTGAATATAGCTCATAAATCTTCCATTTTTGAACAAATATTCAAACTGCTTGTTTACTTTAGCCATTCCTTGTAATTTCTACAATATCACCAAAACGGCTGCACTAACAGTTATAAAAATATGATAGATACTTTACGCAACTTTTCCTTGAATTTTGTATTCAAATACTATAATAGTTACAAAAAAACCCTATCGAATTTTTTTTGCCATAGTTAATTAGGTTTATGAATAAATAATGTTACTGAAATCGTATCAACTATACCTGTGACTTAAGAAAATAGACTCAAATAATTTATTTATATATACATATATTGTCGGTAGGTTTTTAGATTCTTTTTAAACATAAAAAATATACAGCGTTATAAATAATTATATTTTCTAGATTTATATTTACAATGTTTGTATTTTAATGTCTTTTAGTGAAAGACATTGCGCATATATTTCATTACTATTTGAAATACTGTTTATTTGTTTTTATGTATCGAATCGAGTCATACATGAACATTTGTCGATTTCTACACCATTGAATAACTGAATGTGTTGAAGAAATCAATTTAATTTATTATGTTACTAAATAAAGAGGTAAAGTGCAACCGATGTATTTCAATAAATCTTACAATAAATTCGTGCAAATGTATAAATAACGCCTAGAAAATATACGCTAAAGTTAACTCTAGTGCTGTTTCAATATCGCTGTAAAATAAATTGAGAACGATTTCATATAGTGCTTGTGTTGGTTTAGTTCTATATATGGAACTACTTCTCAAATTTCAAGAGGGTACTTGAAAAACGGACACTGTGATGTGTGTTTGGAGAAGTAGGAAATACGAGTGCTCAATTGTATACTCCCACGCTCATCTTTCTGTCCCGGGCAATGCTACTTTTAGTCGCATTTCACTGTCACAAAACTATGCAACATTCAGTGAAATTTCAATTCGACGGTGTTAGCAAACGTGGTGAAGACGAAACGTGCGAGGTAATTTGATCATTGTTCTGAGCTTGGAATCGTTGAAATGCTACACGGCCATTAGCAGATACCTGTAGTTCATTGCTTTGCCTAACTCACTTGTTCATATCTTTTTGTCTATCAAGCAAAATGGAGTATCATGACCTGACAGTTAGTCAATAACAAATTTAGGCTTAAATGACTCAGTTTGAGTTCCTAATGGATTATATCTATTTTGTAAATGAGAAGTTATTAATCATTTCTTCCTTCAATACATACATGCAGTTATATTTTATGGAACGAGTCGTTATATAATTAGGGTGTATGTACCGAAATATATTGATCAAATTGTGTTTTTTTTTTCAATTAGTATATGAATGTTTTCATAAATATATACTGCTAGAATGAAGAATAAGCCATTACCCGGTGGCCAAATACGATTCTATTTTCTATGAAATCTAATACAAATTCTTGATGAGAAAAATGTCCATAAATTTACTTTCATTGACATTGTTTTCAAATGTTTATTTTAAACGTCTAGCTAAGAAAATCGTTTAAATAATGTTTATGACTGCCTTAAAACTATTATGGGGAGTTTTCTCTCTAGTTAAGGAAATTTAAATAAAAATAAAATTACACGTAATGATTTACAAAAATGTTCTCTTTAATTCAACGAAATATAAAGAACAAAATTGATGAAACAATGAAAATTAAAATCTTTCAAATAGCTTATATTACGTAAATGTGAAATAAAATGTTGAAATTCCCTGAAAATAACACGATCTACATAAATACATATATGTGTAAGTATCGGTTCGAAATTTGTCACCAGCCGATATGTAAATGAGAATCTGTCACACAGATTAAAAAGATTGAAATCAATGAAGTATCAGGAGAACGACAATAAAATAACATGTATTGCTATTTTCGGCTACTTTTTATTGATACAGTGCGTGATGATATAAGAATGTTTGTATGCGACACGAGAATTTGCTCCACTTTTTTGAAATTCATCCGAGTCACTGGTGCATAGAATACAGCGCTCACCATGGTATTTTATGAATACATAAGCGAGTTTCTGGCACTTTATTGACATCTTTTATTAAAAGAAATGAAGAAAATATTAGTCTAGATATAATAACGATTTTCTCTTCAATTTACTTAGAACTAAAATGTTTTATTGACATCATTTACTATCATACATAATTTTCTCGAAACATAGACTGAATATTATCAACAAATAAAAGAAATTAATTTTAATAAATCATGATTAATAATTTAATTTATTAATTCAAAATAAAATATTATTAACAAGTATTAATACTATCAGTTTTCTGGTGATAATTTGACTTTGAATTTGTCTAAATCACCTAATCTAATATTTAGAAGTATCAATTTATTATAGTATTACTATCTTATGAAAAGTAATAAGTAAGAATCGAATCTGACTATTTTTGAAATTCTGTCTGTCTGTGTGTGTGTGTGTAAGAGTGTGTATGCCTGGCAAAAAAACTTTTTGAAAAGAATATTCAAATAGATATTTTTTTAAATTATAATTTCGAACAAAATTTGAAGCATAAAAGATATTTATCGAACAGAATAGGAATTGGTATAAATGTGAAAGACAATTTAATCCACAGTGTATTCATTAATGTATTCACCCGCAGTTGAAAATAATATATGCATATCTACGAGACCATGAAAGAAAAGAGAAAGAGAGACAAGTATAGCAAACAAATAAAATCTCAGTCATTCCATCGACAAGGAAGACAACGAAGTGAAGTGAACGGAGAAATGAACACACGGTTATACAACAAACGAAACAGAACGACCGAAACAGCGAACCGTTATTCTTTTTTTGGGAGAGAGCCGCAGTCAAATTAAAAAGCTGCCACGCTTATAAAACGACGCTAACGATACATGCTGGAAGCCATTTGGGACGCGGGATAACCGCTTTGACAGGACGTTGAACGGGCGAACGAGCGAGCGGGCCGACGTTACGGCCGATGAGTTCCCGTCTCTCAGAGCCACAGTCAGCGAACGCTCAAACTGCTACCGACTAAAACGATCTAATTTAATACGGCAGTTCGAATATGACCCGTATGGACAAAGTGACGCTTCAGATTCCATTATGTTTTTGCAGTGCGTCAGTGTTGTTAGGCATCTCTCTGTATATGGATGCCGTATGCTTGTTGAAAACGTTTCGTTTTGGATGGGTGCGAACATTCGGCTCCCAGCTATCTATCTGTTTGCTATTGGTCCGTTTGTATATTCACAATCTCACTCTCTCGCTCTGTACTCTCCGCACCCTCATTCAACTACCAAACACTTTTATCTGTTGTAACTACACACTATACATAAAGGTGTAGAATATAGAACCAGCCAGAGGTGACCTCACCTCACTGCATCCTTTTACAACAACGTCGGTAAACAAGATACCAACACACCCGTGTGACACCGGTAGCGCAATTGTTTCAACACTCTGGTGAATGTTATCGGAAAGCTTTTAAAGTTTGACCTAACCTGCAGCTCAATTGAATACGTAAACATACGTAGCTTTACTAGATTGTATAAATATTGAGTTTCAACATGCACCATCTACTATTTTACGTAAGCACACATTGCTTATCTAATTGTTATCGTATCTCTATATAATTGTTCATCGTTTTGTACGTGTCACAAGAAATTCTACAGTCGTTCTAAATGACCTATTCATAAAATATTAGATTCCAGTTGTGTTTTACATGATACTTATTACTTAAGTATTACTTAAGTATTGTTATCATGAAAAAATCCTATCTTGCGATTTTAACGGAAATATTACTTTTGACCTTCCCTGAATCGAGACTGACTATTTCTGGAATGTGTGTGTGTGAGTGTGTGTGTAAATAATCAAAGCGTTGCAGTCGACTATATCAATCTCTTCATGCACCATTATACTCTCATTAAAAGATCTCCCTTAAAATAAGTGACAAATTTGTAAATCATAAATTAAATAATGCCCATCAATTATGACGCATATAAATTAATTAGACCTTCAAAGACAACTGTACCAACTTGCGTGATCTCTAATTCCCCCAACAAGTTTTGTTAATACAATTCGTCATGCATAAAGTCTTACACTGTTTGCAACAACTTAAAACAATAATTAATAATGTGATTAAAAGCGTGCTTTCGCACAAGATATACTTACCCGTATAGATTAGAAATGAGAGTGGTATAGGTATATATATATAAGAACGAGCGAGTTCAGTTCCTTGGGTGCGGTTACATAGAAACACCTTTAAGTAATGAATTGTTTCGTAACGTCACGCGTTCGTTTGAAAACTAACAGCAGCGCCGAACTTTAATCAAAACACGTGTAACGTAATAATCTGTAACGTTGTTTCTGTGTACAATGAGAGACGTTCAGGCGTTCTTACCGTTCGCTTCAACAAATATATAATACGCTACGCAAACGTTCCGGCGCTGCTATCAAAACAGAACCGTCTTTAACTCGTGCTAAGGGCCTTCGATTTTCGGCAAATCTTCTTCATTTATTAAATTTCATATTAAAACGAGTACATTTTTGGGAAGCAATTAAAAAATTTTGCATCCTCAATTAATTATATTTTCTTTTATATAATAACACAACGATAATTGAAACTCAGTTAATATAAATATTTACAAATTTATAATCTTTGAAACACTCATTCACTAAACATATTTTTTGCATTAGATATTAAATGTCAAATTACAAATTATATGGATCTATTTTGGTTTTCTGTTAACAAGAAATAGACTTATATTAAAATAGATAAAATGAGAACATATTTTAATAATGAAATTTTAAACCGAAGTTGTACAATTTATTAATATGTATAATTTTTATTCTTATGAATTTTACTGTATTTGAAACCGTTTTTGAGTTATTGCAAAAACCGCAGAAAGTGACTAGAGTAAACTTGCATTGCTGGTGTAAATATTCTCACTAAAAGATCTCTGAATTCGGCTCTGAATTTCAACCCGAAACCAAAGTATGGTGATGTCAGTATAGAGCATTTTGCGAATATGCCGTCGAGTGTGTTTATTTTAGTTGTAGGAATCTGTAATTACAACAAAGCTGGGGCGTTTGTATATGTGCCACGTTAGCGACAAAGAAGATATATTGGGCCGTGCAGGTGACAGAACAGACAAACGTTTTCGATTCAGTACTTTTTATTTAAGTCGAGTGTGAGAAAGAATCGTCGGTGTCGTACGATTCGCAAGATGTATCTTTAACGGTGGCGATAAGAAAAGTTTTTACACTTTGTCACAACCCGCGCGCGCGTGAACTTTTCTCCTTCCTACTACAATTCAGTTCAGTAGTCCTAAGAGTTTTTTTTTTTTCTTCTTCTTAGACTAGTCCTTCGTCTTTTCCTGTCAAATCAATGTTATACGAGATTTGAAAAGAAATTTGCCTTGCTGAAAGTTTATAGTGATATATTCGAACGAATCAATTACTTTTTGAAATTTTGAAATATATTTGAAACAAAACATACAAAGCTGCCTCCAGCTTTGTTCGTTTTTCTTTTCATATATAGCGAATATTGAATAGATCTGTTTGTTAATAATGAAGTTGTATATTCCTGGTTCAGTTATTAGAGTTTGGTATTGCCTTACAATATAATCTTTATTACAGTAAAGCTTAGGAAACACATTTAACGTTTAATGATAGCGCGAAGCTGGCGTAATGTCATAGTACTGCCATAGTAATCAACCATGCATTGTAAAGTTATGCAGTGGACATGCTTGTTCGCAGTGTAAGCACATGGTTCGTTATATGTTACTGCAACTGCATTTAATTTCATTCCACGTGCTGGTATTTTCCTATTGCAGGTTATTACAAGCCAGATATTAACATTGCAAAACCAGAAGTATCATATAAACTTTGCTAATTGAATATTGATGTGCCCTGGTAAAACAGGTACTTGTATTTTATAAGTTAAACTTGCTATTTCTACATTATTAAAATGAAATTGAATTTTATATAAAATAATGTACCTAGACCATTTGAACAGCATAGTGAACAAATAATACGTTTTTGTTTATCAATACTTATATAATTCAACTTATTCATTTTTATTTTCTTGTACAAAGTAATAAGTAAGTATTAAAATCATCAAAATTTTCGATCTCGAGATTTTACTGGACATTTACCTGTTGACCTTCCCTGAAGCAAGTCGGACTATTTTTGGAATTAAATACATCTTTGTGGTGTGTGTTTCAGTGTGTGTGTGTGCGCTCGCGCGTGCTTGTGTGTGTGTGTGAGCGCTGAAGGTAAAATTAAAATAGTTTAATCGTCATGTTTGTGGGAAAAAAATTTGAGATTCTTGAAAATAATATTCAAACCAGATATGCATGTTTTCTCTAGTTATATTTTGCGGTTTCTGCAATAAGAATTAACTTGAATTTGTCAAGCTATAAATTCAATAGCTAAATGTATGAATACTTATATTTGTTTATGGAAATACTTAAGATCTAATTAAAATATCTGCAGTGTCATGCACCGAACTTTCTTATCCGCATATGGGTTAAACCATATCGTAGTTACATTATTTTTCTAATTTATAATATTTATTCTAACCTTTAGATCGCTTTTACACTAAATATGTTTCTTAGAATGAATATTAAATGTCAAACTTCAAATTATTTAAGTCTATTTTGTTAAACAATTGACAGGCGCAGATGATACGATTTATGTAACAATATATATAATAAGCAGAAATTTATTTTGAAACCAGTACTTTTTACTTTCTTATACGTAGTATAAGTAAGTATTGTAATCATGAAAAATTTCGAACTCAAGATTTTAACGGAAATATACGTTTTGACCTTCCCTGAATCGATTCCAACTATTTTTGGAATGACGTCCGTCTGTGTGTGTGTGTGTGTGTGTGTGTGTGTGTGTGTGTGTGTGTGTGTGTGTGTGTGTCTGTGTGTGTGTGTGTGTGTGTGTGTGTGTGTGTGTGTGTGAGCGCTCTACAGCCCAAACGGCTATAGGGAAAATTATGAAATTTTAAACTTAAGATTTGTATGTGCCTGGCACGAAAACCTTCTACTTTTGAAAACAATATTCCGACCGGAAGTTCATGTTTACTCTAGTCATTTTTTGCAGTTTCTGCAATTACTCAAAAATGGTTACAGTTACAGAAAATTTTTGTGAACAAAAATTAATGATATATATATTTAGCACAACTTTTGTCAGAATCTTTTTTCCAAAAAAAGTACTGGTTTCAAAATAAATTTCTGCTTATTATATATATTGTTACATAAATCGTATCATCTGCGCCTGTCAATTGTTTAACAAAATAGACTTAAATAATTTGAAGTTTGACATTTAATATTTAATCTAAGATATATATTTAGTATTAAAGCGATCTAAAGGTTAGAACAAATATTATAAATTAGAAAAATAATGTAACTACGATGCGGTTTAACCCATATGCGTATAATAAAGTTCGGTGCATGACACTGCAGATATTTTTATTAAACAATGATAACTAGTTTCCGTTTTGAAGTGGAAATCATCTTGTATTTTGGTTGTAAATGTCTATATGATCTAACCGAAATGCGTGTAAGAAAGTGCAGTGTATGACACTGCAAATGTTTCATTATAATAGTATACAACAATCGCAAGCAAATATACAACAAGCTGCTTCATTTCCATAGAGACCACCCATAATTTTGATTTTACAACGTGTAGATAATTTTAAAGGAAAAATGACGAAGTTTTTTAGTAAAAGTAACAATCAATGAATTAATATTTGAGTTTAATTGAAAATATAAGTATTATTTTGCAATTTTCAGTCAGAAAATCATTCGCGGCCATCCGAAACATATTTAGAGAAAAACAAGATGATGTAGTTAAATTTGAAGATTCTGTGAAGTTGTTTGGCGTGGGGTGGATAGGCGCACCGTTTTATATGGGGGAATGGTGCGCCTATTCGGCCATTGAATATTAAATTTTTAGTAGTATTTTTTTGACAATATTAGTATAAGTGCTATTAGAAATGCGTTGCAAAAGACAAAAATAGAATACAACTAGTTTCATAGCATAAGTTAGTTTTAAGTGCTAAAAAACTGAAAAAATAGACATAGTTTTAAGAAGTGTTCAAATAGAAAAAAGAAGAATAAGAACCACACCTTCCAGTAGTTCCAATTACTCGAAATCAATTTGATCATATTTTGAAAAACATACGTATTTTTATGGATTTATCAAAATTCAAGATGGAATAAACATTTACCGATCACCTTTTTGAAGATCTTGAAGAAACAAATTGCATGTCATTTATATAAAATTCAAAAGATCTTTTATACCAAAATTTGAAATTATTGTTATATATTAAACAATCTTGTAAAAAATCCCGTTTATGTTTGGCATCCAATTTCATTACTGAAAATATATTTTGATTTCCAAATTTACCAATTGTGTTTTAATTATTACTTTTGATGCTAATTTGGTCTTACGACTTAGCGCCCATATATACAATTTTAGAATCAGAGGGAGGTGAAAGAATGTGTTGTAAAATAATAAACTTCTGTCATGTCTGACACTGATCTTCGTATATGTATTTTCGGTATACGAAAGTTCAGTGTTAGGCATGACAGATATTTTTGGAAAAAAGATTCAAACAAAAGTTGTGCTAGGGTAAACATGAACTTCCGGTCGGAATATTGTTTTCAAAAGTAGGAGGTTTTCGTGCCAGGCACATACAAATCTTAAGTTTAAAATTTCATAATTTTCCCTATAGCCGTTTGGGCTGTAGAGCGCTCACACACACACACACACACACACACACACACACAAACACACACAGACACACAGACACACACACACACACACACACACACGCACGCACGCAGACGGACGTCATTCCAAAAATAGTCGGAATCGATTCAGGGAAGGTCAAAACGTATATTTCCGTTAAAATCTCGAGTTCGAAATTTTTCATGATTACAATACTTACTTATACTGCGTATAAGAAAGTAAAAATGTAGAGTATAAATATTAAGAAAGAAAAGATAAATGTATCTACAAGAATGAATTATTGGAGGTTAGCAAGATAACAGGGAAATATATATTATTTTGCATATTTGAAGAGAAGAGCTGGTATATAATGCTGAGTTTTAATTAAAAATTTAACTTTTGAAAGAACAATATTTGTCATTGGTAGCAATTTCTTTTATCTGAAATAATTTTTAAAAAAATTCAAAGCAAATAAACTGTTGTTTACAGGAAATATTAATTTACCTTAGGCTATGTTCAGATAAAAAAAAACTGCTGGGTTTCTAGAATCTGATACGGTTTGAAGTAATTTCAACTGGAAACTGAACCTTAAACTAGAAGAAATGAATAACTGTGGAAAGTCATCATCTTTTGAAATATCCAATTATTGCATAATAAAATACCTTTATGGAAGATGAACTTGTGAAGGAATTGTTGCACTGAAGCAGAATTATTGCGAAACGAAGAAATTGACACTTTCTTCCAATTAAATATAATTACATTTGGCAAACATGAAAATCGACTCTCGTTTGTTCACGAATTGTGCTTTCACAAAATGGCCGCTTATAGCATTCACAAGGGAAATTTAACGTGCAGAAACATTTTTCTGCTTCAAAAAGGAAACTTATTTAATCAATTTGATTAATGTTTGCTACTATATTTACCGAATTTTCAAATTTCTTACTTTAAACAACATGAATTTCCTATATGGGCGATACAATTTTTCGTAATATTACAATTTTATATTTTTTAAATAAAGACATATTTTTAAACTGGATACGCTTTATATGAATATTCATATAATATTAGTAGAATCACGTAACATTCAGTATGTAAATTTTTCTTTACATTATTTAAAAATGTCGACAAACGAATAGAAATATAATTTTCATTGGTTAAATATCAAACAATACAACGGTGTATTTTCAAATTTGGTAACGTATTTTGATTAGATAAGAGGGATATTCAAATATAAAATTTGAGTAGATCAAAAAAAAAATTATTTTAAAAATAAACTAAAAATATATCTGCAATATCTTTTATTATTTCACTAATTTATAATATTTTACTAATCATTTTTCACTAAATTACAAAATCAGACATACCTAAGAAACGAGAAAAATCTTTTAAATAAACATTAAAAGCAACTTTTCGTATTACACTAAGTGGGTATGTTCTTTTAAAAACCCGTAAAATGTAATTTCTGCATTAAAAAGGCGCGAGTCGAAAAGAAAATAGGATATAATCTTTTAGGTAAACTTAAACTGACAGTTTTCCAATGTGAAATCGTAAAATATAAATGAAAACAAAAAGTTAAATGACAAAGTTCACACATTGACATTTCGTATGTCAGGCGGCACGTAAACCTGTATAACAAATTCGTCGGTTACGAATTCAATTCTTTCATAGCGCCTTACCAAAACGATACACGCACTGTTATTTTACATAAATGTACCTTTGTTATATTGTTTTTTGAATACAGCTTTGTTTTCATGTTTGAATGATTTCGTATGTTTGGCGTCGACTGATATATTTTTCATTCTTTGTTTTTCATATAATATAATTATTTTTAATATCATTGTTTGTTTATAGATGAATGCACGTTTTTTATACTTACTTTGTTACAGTGAATATTTAGCATGTTTTTGTTGATACGTAAAATTTGATTATACCAGTAAAGAATTGCGCCGGAGGAGCAAGGGTTAAAAAGAATATAAAACAGTATTTGTATGTTTTATATTTTTTTTATCACAGCTTCCTCTACTACATAAATATACATATTCTTTCTTTATTCAATTTAATTTATCCCTTTCCCTCTTCTATTCTGAAAATACATACTCGATACTGTGACAATTCCTAATCTGTAGATTTTATTTGGAATGATTGATGTTTCATTCGTAATATTCTCACTAAATTTAAAGCTACTAGGAAATACGAATGAGTTTCAAAAAATTGTAATATCAAACATGGGAAATAATAGATTAAGTTTAAGTTTATAAAAATCCAATTATGTCGTTCAACGAGCCCGTTTGATAAAAAGGTTTAGCAAAATAATGTAGAACAGTTTAATTTAATTTTAAGCTGTATATCGTATAAAATTAAGCCCATTTTAATTAAAACCAGGGTTGAGAAAATACATTGCAAACAAATATTAATTATTTATGTAATGTCGTTGAAAGTCTCAAGTGCATAACTTACATCTCACATGGAGCGTGACCGGATTGCTTGTTCCTTTTCCCTCTGAGTTCGCTGCAAGACATGTGAAATCCCCGGCGGTCGCCCGGCTCACCGTTTGCAGCACAAGACTGTGGTCGCTCAAGATCACACCCGCACTGACGTTGTGATGTATTTCGAGGCCCTAATGAAACATAAAATATTTATAACCACATTAGTTTCATTTATTGCGAAACTTTCAACTTCAGTCTTAAAATAGGTATAATTTTGTATTAAATCCAAATAAAAAAATACGGGTGAGTGGCGACCCTCCCCATTAAACATGTGTAAACATCAGCGTTTGTATGGAGCCATATATGTATACTAGAAGCTATTTTGTGGTTCGGTAATATTAATATTAAAAAAAAAACAATGCCTCCTAGATATATCTATAAATAGTTGAAGAAGCTGAAGTAGGAACTAAGTTTAAGATATCTTGTGCAAGTGGCTGTTAATATTCTATAGAACTATACAAGAAGAGTAAAGTTCACCATTATCGTAAAACGATCTGTAAGTAACACATTCTGTCTTTGAAGAGGGGAATTGTATGTTTTATTTTGCTTCTTTGTGAACCGTCAGTTATCTCTCAGTGTAACAGATAATGATCACGCAGGCGCAAGCTCTCACAAAACCGTTACATGGCCATTATTTATGTACATGTCTTTAATGATGCGTCGTACAGTTGACGAGTTGTGTATGCGACACGTCGCGCCATTGTGTATCATTCATTATACAAAGAGAAAAAAAAGCATTTCTTTTTTGTATAGGTAAAAAGAATGGTTTTATTTTAACTATAAAAAAGTCGTGTTATAATTTTTTTATCAATACTGGCTATATTCCAAAACCCCTATCAGCTGAATATTGTGCATATCTACTCTTGATCTAGTCCTATCCGTAAATAAATCCAATACCAGATCTTTTCGTTATCATATATTTTCAAATAGCAGTGATGTAGACGCTATTTCACTGAGAAAATTACTTTGTATACGGATAGCTCAAAACGAGAAATGCAAAGAGGTAAAATATCTTTATTTTCAAAAAAAAAAAAAAAACTTAATACGAGGAGCGAACAAAATAGCGACGGGAAAGTTTTCGGGCGCGGTTGAAACATCACACACCCGTGTTCTGCCGTGTCTTCGTGATTCCTTAACCAGACGCGCTGTCCCATTCTTTACAACGTAAACTTTTTGATACCGTGCATAGAATAAAAGTGAAAATGATATTTTAACTTTGTTACTTTCGGTTAATACTACTATTGAACTTGAATTTAACTGAACATGACTGTAAAACTTAAAAATGAATTATTTACGAGCCACAAGGATTGTATAACTGATATAAGATGTTAAATTAAGCGGATGCGATGCCATTTTTACAATGCTGGTTTACTTAAGTTTTAAAGTATTTTATGATTAAAAGCCTTTATAAATTTTACGCAGCGCAAAATGAAGGCCGTGCTAAATTAGGCCTGTGACATGGTATAATTTTAGTGATATTTATGACAAAAGCGTCTAAGTGCATATACAACTAAGGAGGATTTATGATCACGTAAACCAAAATGGTGGCTTCCTAAACTTGCCGAGGCATGTCGTCGGATTAACCTACACAACCCCCATAATTTTCCAGGAGACTAAAAAAATAACGATGAAGTATTTTTTGTCAAAATATCAGATATCCTGTAATATATTATGTAATATCATGTAATTAAAGAGAGAAAAAAACATTATTATATTATTAACAATTTTATATCTTTACTCCATATAAGCATCCAAGTCTACATTCATTATCCTTTACAATGTTAACTATCATTACTTTTCTGCACCACAATTTACACAGTAGAGTGTTTTGTTATGCCAAAACAATTATCATAAAATGCTTGGTTAAAAACCGTAGAAGAATAAGATAAAACTAGCGCATGAGCAGGCAATAGAAATATGCAACTTACATTGTGGAACCAGGCGAGTTTATATGTCTTAGGGTTGGCTCGGATGTTGCACTCGAAGTACACATCATCCCCTTCCTTGATGTCCTCCGGGTTTAAACTGGACCCCATCTTCAGGGTGACGACCGGCATGTCTGCAAATAATAATAAAAACCATCTATAAAGATAACCTCAAAGTGTACTGTGCACTAGTCGCATCAAGGGTATAAGTACAATGCGTTTTCATGCTCTCCTTGTTTCTGGCAGGTTTTCACTCGGTAGCACCCGAGTTACATTTATTGAATTCGCTTTTGTTTCTTGTCGTGTCGCGTTTGAGACGCTTCGTGTTTTTCACATTACATTTGCTCGAATTTCAACACTTTGCACCGAGCATGAAAGACACAAAGAAGTCGAATTCTTTACGTCGCAAAATACTTAAGTTTACCCTCGTTTACGTTATTTTATTTATCTTTATTTTACTTGACTCACCATAGCCACTGACACACAAAGATCAAATCTTTGCTTTATGTCGTTGTTCCGGGATTTACTTGTGGCGCAAGTTAAAGCTTACCGTCGTATAATTGCACACTACAGAGTTTTCGTTTACAATTTTCAATTTTGTTAGCAATTTATTTCGGGATCACGTACTGTTTTGTTACAACACATGATATATTTACACTGTTTACATCCACTTATTCGTACAATACAATTACATGCAGTATTAACACTTATTGAACTATTGAAAGTAAACTAATGAGCCATAAAAGCTACCGAAGGAATGAAATTATGTTTTATTATAGTAAATTTCATCTACTAGTAAATGTTGTAAGCCTAGTTTATCAATGGATTTGGTGAGAATTTCAACTTGCAACACATAAAATAGTTAACATTGAAAATGTTTTGAATTATTAAATAATAACTTTCTGCAGACGATAAGTCAAATATAAGTTGTACATTATTTATTTGAATATGTATTTTATTTCAAAGTTAATGTTAAATAAATAAATCTTGGTCCGAGTTGATCACTGGGTAGGGAATATTTAAATTGAACCGCAACATTCACATCAATAAATAACGTATAGTTCTACATTTAATAGGTGTAACATTAGTATATCGTGACCAACTTAGAATAATATTAACATCGATATTATGCCAACGATAAAATCGTTTAGACCAAGAACATGTAAGTATATTTAGAGCGTGTACAGGAGAGCTATCAATATCAAATTAATGAAGGTTGATCGATAAACAGCAGGCAATACATAAAAGAATCTTTTGGCTCTAACTTGTCTATAAACTAACAGGAACAAGTCAGTCCATAGACAGTATAGATACCCGAATCCCTAAGGTCAAGTGTGGGTTAAGTTTTTGGTATGACCGCAGCTATTAAGTTTGTCGAACGCTCTCAGCTTGTCCGATAAGTTTTGGATTAAATGCGCGTCCGATCAGACTGGCCAGTGATCGTGGGTTATACCCGGTTTGTTGTGAATGAGTGAGAAACGATCGTCTCGCTAGCGGAACACAAGCGGAACGGAACGTTGTATATTGCAGATGTGTAAATAGGATATGTAGTACTTACATTGTACATTGAGGCGCCATTTGTCCTCGAGCGCACTGTCCGGTATCCAAGGGTTCTCTGCTCGACATGTCAAGTATTTGCCGTCGTCATCTATCACCGGTACGAATGTTAAGATGCTCAGACTTTGGTTATTGGCTTCCGAGAACTGTTAAACAAAATTCAATACATATATTTCCATAAATAACTATCTCTTTTGAAATTGTATTCTCGTTTAAGTATCCGCTTTAGCCAAATTACGATAGACGTATTGTTGTACCACCATAAAAATTAATATTGAGTTATTAATTTTTATTAGGACAAACGAATAATTCTATTTACCGATACGTAATAAATTAAATGTCTTTCAACGATAACGTATTATCGTTCTTTTCTCGATTTGATCTAATTAAAAATATTAACATTTTTAAAAAAGAATGTAGATAATTAAATATATTGATATATAAAATATAAATTTTTAAAATTAACTCATGATAAGTTTATACATGATTAAATTTTTAAAAATATAATCATAGTTCTATGACTATTAGTCAACAAGAAATCATATTTATTATTTAATTTATTCGTTTCTTTCGATTTTATAAAAAATAATATAATTTGAAACAAGCACGGTAACATCTAGGTTTCAAAGGTTAAAGAAAATCTAATTCAAAATAACTAAATAATGTAGGGTGCAATTTTATTAAAAGATAAAGTCGGAAAAGTAAAAATACTGTTTTCGCCGATGGAGAATAGTAAAACAAAAACAAAGACAGAATGAAATTTTAACGAATATCATCATAACTGGGACTTCCAGAGGGAACTGTTTGTTATTCAAGAATTGTACGAATTTCGACTTTGTTTTTCAACGAAACACTGCGCTTGTTATGAACTAAAAATGCTTTACTTTGTTGGGTTTTTCAAGATTCTTTTTGCATGCACATTTGCAACTATACATTATTTTACATATAAGTTTTTCTGTAAATTTATTAGAACATCCACGGCGTAGAATAAATAATTCTTTAAAATTTAAAACGTATTAGTTTTATTCATTTCATACTTTCAGCACGATGCTTTCCCAATTATGGCTAAAATGATTAATATATGCTATTTTTTCTTAATATAAAAAAAAATTGATAATATTCAAATTCCAAATAATGTTATTGTAAAAGTATCACCTACATTTATAAAACAATTTCCATAGAAATGATTGACAATTTCTATCTCTCTGGTCAAATTATGTAAAATTTTTCATTTTATAGTAACTTTAATTAAAGCACGTATTAATTTGTGTATGCATACGGCTGTTTTCTTAAATATGCAAATTTATTCATAACGACTATTTAGTATAATTTTTCAAACGATTTAAAAAAAAAGTATAGAAATATTAAATGTTGGATAAATGAAATATTGAATATAAATTACGACAGTATTCCGAAATTTTATTAAAAACTCATTTAAATTAATGGCATGAAAATTCTTTCCATAAATATAAATACTCCTATATTTTATCCATTAAAGTTGTTATCTATCAAGATATCATTTGAATGTACATAAATCAGTTTAAATAACCGAGATAGTGACACAAATATAATAAACATTTTTGAAATACTCCCAAAAGTAAATACAATAATAATAATTAAATTAAATTATATAGCATTGGAGAAATGGTAAATTTATCACAAGAACAAACGAATATAAAAAAAGAAAAATATATGAAACATTAATAAAAGAACAAAATTAGGAGGAAGAAGAAGAATATAAAGAAGAACATGCATAACAAGGGCACGCACGAACCTTTGTTGCGGAAAATAATGCGAATTTAACATAGTGAAGCGGAGAGTGCGTGTAGAAAAGGCCATATATTAGAAGCATTATTTAACAAGCTCACAGGCGACCATTAAAAGAGGAGACTGGTGGTCACGCTTCCACGTGGCGCGTTCTTTTATCATTCTTTCACCTAATCATCCGTCACCTCGCCGCTGCTGTGTGTGGCCTTTGTGAGAAGCGTAAGATTTGATAAAGGAGAACCATTGAAATGTGAATAAAGAATAGTATTGTATGAGAAGGAAATCAACCAACCATCGAACGGAATTCACTAGGGCAAACGATGAGAAATCGCGTATTCTTTAAGTGATACCATTCTTCCTTCTAATTATTTAGTCTAAAACTAATGAGCCGAGTGATTGTTATTTTTTTATACATTCACTAAAGTAATTTTTTACAATAAATAGGTTCGATTTACTCAAAAGAAAAATAGAAGACCTCAAAATATCAATCTGTTGCACATATTAAGAAATTAAAATTGATTATAAAATTAATGCTCGCATTAAAAATATTGTATGAACTTCATCTTTTTATTTTCTTTTCTAATGTTAACATTCCATTTGGACGGTATTCGCGAAAATTAGACACTAGTTAAAAATAATTTTAATTTAAGTTTGGTAGAAACTAATTATTTTGAATTATTTCCCTGCCAAATGGGATTGAAATAAATCATTGAAAACATGCCACGCATATTAATATATGAATACACAAAAAACACATCAATCTTATATTTATATATCAACGGTTGAAATATAGCGTGACAGACATTATAAACCTACAAATATATGTTATTTTGTATTTAGAGCGTATTTTATAAAACCAAATATGAAATTTTATCTATTCATTTTTAAAAAGAGATTTACCTGGATATTTGAATGTATGGGATTTTTACTAATTATTCAGTAAATACGAGCAAAAATTAAATATGATAATAGTAATGTGTGTATTTGAATATATGTTATACAGATTTATAGTAGAATTATAATAAATTGATTTCAAATTTAGATAAATTAAAAAATGATTGAACATTTTCCAATTATATGTAAACTGAGAATGCGCAAAAATTAATAACTGAATCCTTATGATGGTTTGGGGAAAACTGATTCGCTAATGAATTTTTGTCGGTTTATAAAATTTTAAATTATTAGATGAAATTCTATAGCTGCTTAAATTATAAGTAGGGCTTCTGGAATGAATATATACACCTATAATTTTCTATATTCCGAAGTAAGAATTATGAATAATATATCAGCTAATATTGGTTAAATATTCAAAAAAAATTCGGTGTTTTATTTTTATATAAACAGAAATTAATAGGTATTCTCATAACTCTTGTATGCATAAAATGAGCAAGGAAATCAGTTCGAACATTAAAATGCTTTAACGACTTTCATTTGGGTGAAATGCGTGTTTGTGGGTTTTGTTTCACAGCAGCCTAACTACAAACAAAGAATGCACAGCGCTACAATGTCGATAAACAAACTGCCAGTACATCATTTGGAAAAGGGAAAGAGATGAGAGGTGTGTGTTTCGGACTGTGCGCGTGCTAAGGATAATTTAGTAAAGCATTTAATGACCAGAACTAATCTGATCTACTTACGTTCTTGGCTATGCGTTTAATGGGCCTACTGCCCTTCCACCACGTGATCACGGCTTCCGGTCTCGAACCCGAGGTCCGGCACTCCACCTCGTACCTCTTGTCCGCTGATACTTGCCGTTCCTTCGTCAGGATTGTCACGGACGTTGGCTTTACTGCAACAAAAAACAAACATTCTCTGTTAACAACCGTATACAGCATACCGTGCAAGGATAAGTTCAGTTTTTTTTTTGCTTTCATTGTTGGGTTCTGCTAAAGGAAATAATCACGGATGCTTTGATACTAAATACTGCTACTTTGTTACAAAAAGTTAAAATTAATTGCAATACATAGGAACTGTTGAGTTACGCTTATAATTTACAGCTCAACAATAAAATAAATTAGTAATTAGATGATTATAAATTTCCTCCAATTAGAAGATTTGCGGGATTGAAACGAAAGCTTAATACAATATAGGCAATTTCGTAATATTATGAAGGCTGTTAAATTCAATTCACTAGTTTAGTATAATATAACGAAAGTAATATATAAAAATTGGATTTTACATGGCTGTATTATTTCTACCATATAATAAAATATATACTACCGTATGAAAGTAATTCAATATATCTACATAATAATTCAACTTAAAGACCTTATATTTGCACAATATATCAAGAAGTTAATTGAGTTAGTTTAATTACCGCAATACATAATAGATACCATACTCTGAAATCGATATGTAAAATACGAGTTTCAATTTTTGGGATACTTAGTTATAAATTAAAATAAAATCGAACTCTGAAATTGGTTTATAATACCACGTAGGTCTACGACAAAGGAAAATTTCGATTAATAATATATTTATATATAACAACATGAATCGGGAGGTAACAAAATCTCATTATATATCAGAATAGCTAATGAGTAACTCGCAATTATAGAAGTCAAGCAATTTACTTAATATAAATATCTATATTACAATTCAAAAAAAAAAAACACAAGAATATCAAAAAAATACAATTTAAAATCAATAGATATGCAACGTTCACGAGGTTTTCTATTCTCTATCATCCCTTCAAGTAAATGGAAACGAAAGTTGTAAATAGCAATTGAAAATTTTATAAAACAATATAAAATGTGGAGTACTATGGTAAGCAATTATAATTTGGTTATAATCGCCGGATCTAAACCTCGTTGGTCTTGTAATTGAAAATGGGTTTGACACTTGAGAATTTATTGGATTTCGATCTTCTGATTAATGTCACGTCCTAGCCACTCTGGAACTGATTATGAACACGGATGAACTTCTCTGATGAAACTCCATAAATGAATTGTAATTAGATTGGCTAATCAATGTAATCAAATGAGAACAGGAAAAATCTCAAGTGGTCTACCCTTCAAATTTTTATACGTCACCAAACTGAGTTGATATTTTGACTAATTATTTATACAATTTTCAAACACAAAATAATGCAATTTATCATGATAATTTAGTTAGAATAAAACGATTATCAATGAAAATTGTGGGCTCTTCTCCACATTGATAATATTAACTGATCGTTTTCTCTTATAAAATATTCTAATTTACCGTGTTTTTTATATAGAATAATATAACTATAAGTTTCTGCGTGTAATTTAACTAAATATGCTCAAGAAGAAGTAATACATTTCCAATGAACAATGTGCAGAATCTAATATGTTGCATTGCATGTATATTGTATGTCATTATGGGTAGTGTATAGGTACATTTAAATGTATACGCTAAGTTTATTTTGCAACGTCAGAGCCAGTTGGCACAGCATTCCAGTAACATATTTGTATAATTTAACCTTACTATATATACATAAAGCTATTCGCTTGTGTTTACTGCAAATTGTTACAATCACTAATCTACTTATGTGACGGGCTAGAAATGATAATGTAAATCTAAGCACATGATGCAGAAAGTTGAAAATTACATTTGAGCTTTGTTTTACAGCTTTATAATACAGATATATGCTTTTAATGTGTAAATAAATAAATTATGCACATGTTTTTACAGCTCTATATATTGGATAAAAGTTCAAAAACTTTATTTTTAAAACCATAATAGAAAATATAAATTATATATATATATATTCTTCTTGGTTCGATCCCTAGCAACAACCGGTACATTTGTCGCATTGTCAAATATTTTATTTACATGATAGTATTTCTTTCAATATGAATATTTGCCTTTGTACTTTATTGTACATTGTTGTTGCATTAATAATACCGTATAAAATTAAAAAAGAAAAAGTCTTACGTTGACCATACAACCATCGTCTTACCATGGTAAAAGTTAAATAGTTGCCTACAGGTTTTTTTTTTGTATAGTGATAAATAATTTTTTGCAATATTTCATAAATCAAAGTATAATTGATTCATATTCGAATGATGTTTTATCATACAGATATGCACATATCTACGCTATAACGATTTGCTAATTGTACCATACGTTTCGCGAGAAATTCGCACATGAGTGTATACTTATGTATACACACTGAAATGCGCATGTATATGTTAAGGGAAGTGACATGGTAGGGGTATAAATATAACTTGAACATTCGTGCAAAGATATATTGTGCAATCCATTATTTTGATGGCATGAATAATTGTAATAACAGAACTAATAGTAACATGTTACAGTATGATAACAAACATGTGCTCCTTAATAAAGTACAATCAACACTTCTAATTGTACGACATGCAGCCACCAACTATTACAAACAATGAAATTTGACACGTGTACTTCAGTGTAATGATTAAGGGAAAGTTGATCATACATATATGAGATGCTAGTCCTGCCAAACTATTTGTGGAAGGTTCCTATATGCCGTGGATATTTGAGGATTGTCAGAGTGCTCGCCAGTTTTGCTGGCAAATAATGGTGAATTCTCTAATTTTACTTTAGAATATGATTTCAAATATTTGCGCAAAAGTGGCTTAAAATTAATTTGTGTGTTTTCAAATCTCACCGTACGTACTAAATGCAGAGGTCGTGCCATTTAAATTAGATAAACTTGACAAATATTTTCTTATGTCTAATCTGAAATTTTGTATACATCGTACCTATCTTGTTTGTTCATTAAATAAATTTTGGATTTATTCTGAATACCTCACATCACAAAAAGTAGTGTAAGGAATACATAAATATTAAGACATTACAACTGTCCTTAAAAATAATACGACTCACTTTTTCGATAAATAGTTGGTAATAAAAAGAATCCATTTATTTATTTTGATGTTCTAAAAGTATAACCCAACAATTTATACGATGGCCTAATTTTCTGTTAATTAAACAAAAACAGATAAAATATACTAAAATATTTAACAACTAATAAAAGAAATGAGTACGAATGTAAACAAATAGTCCAAATGACAACATAATTCGTAAAAGTAAAATACAGTCATTATACAATCGCTGCATCAGGAAAATGTCTATTTATTAATAAATCGTAATGCAAAGAGTGAATTTTGGGTAAAGTCAGTTTGTACCCGGACGACCAATAAAGAAGCCGCTGCTTAAACAAAAGATAAAAGTGCTGTGCGGTAGAAATCAATACATGAAAAACCGCATTTTATTTATGGTGCTATGGTGTTGGGATGTACATACAGCGGAAGCAAACTGCGGTGGGAGCTGATCAGGTTCAACTGGGGCTTAGCAGATAAATCAAATGCTCTGTTTTATTTTAATATTTTTTGCTACCCTGCGATGTTAAAACCCATATTTTAAGCTCTAGTAAAAATGAAGTGCAGTTTCTTTGCCTACTATTTTTTGTTAGATTAATCTGTAAACCTACTGCAATATATTGCCTTCAATTGCAACATCAATGTCGTATTTAGTGAATTAATTTTACTGGAGTTGAATAACTATTACTTTTATTATATTTGAATTTTTAATCAATTTTAAATACGATCATAGCTTAGTTCTGTTCAACTACTATTTTAAATTAAATATTTAGAACTGTAATTTTCAGTTATATTTGTTTAAAAAAATTAATATAATTTTTTATAAAATAATATTAATATACCATTTTTTTTTGTTTTTGTTCAGATACCACATTTCTATTATATTTTGCCAAAAAAGCAAAATTGATACATTTTATTATTGACTCTGTAAGCAAAATATAGATACATATTTAGGTACCCGCAGGTATAATTAAAATATAAATTTGTATTATTGATTTCGCGTGCTGAGTTAGCTACAGTAATAGCAATGATCAGTCCAATAAATTCGCAAAACCGTTACATATCAAATAGAGCTCACCTTGATAAAAATAAATTTTTATACGAAAACACTTCATTCAAAATTCATAACTCATAATATTTGAACTTTATACCAATACAAAAAGATAAATTGACAATTTGGTGTTATTGTAAAGACATTGTAAACATATATTTTACTTCACCTAACAATGTTTGACAAGTTACCCGTGAAACAAAACTTTTCTTCCACTTAGTTTCTATGTTTCACATGGGTAAGCCAGTGATTGTATCTGTCTACACATATTGTACTATTTTCTGTTTCTCTAAAAACTACCGTGGGAATATTTGGCAACTGATAACAGTTTTACTTTTAAACACATAGCTCATAAATTTTATGGTTTTCGAATATGGCTATAAATAACGTTGTGGGATGACCCATTTCATGAGCTTTGTGCTTTTATTTTATGTCCAGTCTCATGTCATTTCAATGTTTATATATGGTTAATTTATTATGCATAGCGGTATCCTTTGATTTTATTATCCGGTAATCAATTATTTGTGAATTTATTGATATTAAAATGGTGCGTTTTTATTTTATATTACATAAACAGAAGCATCCATCTTTTTTTTTTAATATGATGTACGAAAGGGGTGAATGTAGGAGGATCCGTAATATTGTGATAGGTGAACAGCAAGTTAAACAGTTTGTTTATTTAGGTTGTTTATTCTCTAGCGATGGAATGTATAATTGGAGATTGAGAAAAAGGCTGCTGCTTCTAATATTTTAATGTTTTCTAATGTTTGCGGAATGTATATGAATGAATGTTGGGGTTGGCATTAAACGCACAAAAAACGTGTAAACAAATTTTTCGAGAGGTATTTGTGGTGTATCTAAGAGAAATATAAATCAGAAAACATTAGTGTAAGAGAAATGCGATTTTGTAACAAATGTCGTACGTAGAATAAAAGGATGAAAGTAAGATAAAATGGATGATCATGTTATAAGAATAGGGAATGAAAAAAAGATGAAAACGATTTACGTGGGTGAAATGAATGATGTGAGAAAGCAAAATAGTTCTCGGAATACGTGAATAAATATGATTGAAAATAAATTGGAAGAAGAAAAAGTTGTGAATAAGCAGAATGGAAGAGAATTTATGGTAAATTCGAATGAATCAAAAGAAGTATGTAAAGATAGAGGGAATGGCGAAAGATTGTCAAGATGTTAATGAATATAAATAGACATGATGTTTTGTATGTATGTAATAAAGCCTTAATTATACCTTCTAATTTAATGTTAAGCTTTTATTCCTTTAAAAAAAAACGTACTCATTATTCAGTTTGATAACAACACATATTAAGATAAACTAATTGCTTGCAATTAAATTTTTTGACAAATTTCATAATTTTATTATCGATATTATCTGTAATTGTGAGTCCTAGTCAAATTGACAAAAGACAATAATATGAGCTTGCTGATAATATAAAACAATTACAACCTATTTGAATAGTTCTGGTATCGTGTTTGTATTAAGACTATTTATCTAAGTACAAGTAAAACATTTATGTATAAATGTTTGTTTTCTAATGTAAAACACGGTACCATTTCCTTTGTATATGCAATTACAAATATTCTAGAGGCTTATCGATGTAATCTTTTTGTCTATATTTATTTTTACGTATGACATTTTACATATATCTACAAGTTCCTACATTAAATATTTACATAACTAATGCTTCGAGGCACGAATAAGACTCATGAAAACACAAACGTCCAAGTTAAAAAAAAAGCATAACTGCACGCAGAGTAGTTTACATATAGTATAATTGATATAATTAGGAATTCATTTTCATGTGTAAGTTTCATGAATTATTAAATTATCATAAATATAATATAGCGCATCGTGCTATTCTATGCTTTTATACACAATACATAAAAAAGAAGTATTTTAAAATAATTATGATCATTAAAATAATAAATTATGATAACAAGTCGGATTAGTAATCTAATTAATAACTTTAAGAATCAGCGAAAGTAACACTCTCAAAACAGAAACGCAAATATTTAATCTACAAACAGTTTTTTTATGAAAAACAAATTACTGAGAATTACTTTATTTAATTTGTTACAAATTACAATTAATATATAATTCTTTCATTTAAATATTTCTAATCAACGTAATTCTTGATAAAAAAGAAATATTTATGACTACATAGATATATTTATATGACAAAACAACTCTCGAAAATATATTACAAACAATCGGTATTTGATGACCATTCTATATAACATATTAGCGAATGCATAATGACAATGACGAAGAGTTTAATTTTGCCAAACCTCATTATAACCTCATATGTGTAGTATATTTTAGCATATATTTATGTAAA
The DNA here is from genome assembly GCA_944738965.1 of Nebria brevicollis. Lineage (NCBI taxonomy): Eukaryota > Metazoa > Arthropoda > Insecta > Coleoptera > Carabidae > Nebria > Nebria brevicollis. Next base: position 13,681,991 of record OX122901.1, on the reverse strand, counting down.
TGTTGTAGAACAATACCGAATGAGATTTCATTTCGATTAAAAAATATATCATACGTACAATTAAAAACTAATTTATAACTTCATTAAAATACGCAAAATGAGACTAAATCACCATATAATTTACACTGACAAAATCTATACTATTTACTTCTACAGTTTTTTAGGGCAAGTGAATTTTAAATTATTTTTAATTATTCATAGTAGACAGACGTTAATTAATTGAAAAAAAACGTAATAAAAGCAGATATATTTTTATTTATTATTTTTAATTTCGGAGTAATTTCTATGATAGGAATAGTTGGTTACATACACTAGTCATAAACTGAAAGTTATTATCTATTTTGGTTGAATTTACATGGACAAGAACAACATTGAAAGTACTTAGCATTAGCCAACAGCTAATTACGTTTCAATATGCACGTTGGCAACACCTGGTGCTCACATTACCAATTAAACCCATCACCCTTACACGTAGAAGATTGGGAAATTACTACTTACGGTTAATGTCTAAGATGACCACCTTGGAAGCGGGCGGCGCCAAGTTAGTGTTGGATGCTTGGCAGATGAGTCGAGCGTTCAAATGTTGGCGGCCCACGTTTGGAAACGACAGATGGTTGACGACGACGCCGTCGGGACGTACCTCGTACGAGTCGTCTATCACACCGTTCTCCAGGTACCATGTGACTCGAGGTCTCGGTCTCCCTACACAAAGAAAAAACCCGCAGTAGAGTAGTGTCTTTAATTAATTATGTGAGCCGAGAACTGCCTTAGTTTCCGTCGACAGCAGAAAAAAAAGTATACATGCTATTTACTAATTTACGATGAAATTAATGTCCTAAATTTAAGCAACCTATATTCCAATTGAAATAACCGATACCTGAAAATTATCATCTAATACTGTTCTTTGTTTGAAACCTGTTTAATGTTCAATATTGGACAGCAATACCTCAAAAATTAAATACTTGCGTTAAATAGCAAATTTATATAGGCGACGTATTTTAGAGTCGCTATTGCTTAGATTTACAGAATTTTAAAAACAAACAAGTCAAACTACGTTAGAACTCATTTAAAGAAATTACAAGTATTTATTTATGATTTGGCAAATAATACAATTATATTAGCCATTTCGTTGTAAATATTTAAAAAAATAAAATTCTGCTCTTGTTGATTGTGGAAAGTTAATATATATTTTTTAATTGTTTTAAGCGGTTCGGTTGCTAAGGCCATTCGACATAGAAAGACGTTTTTTGTTAGGTAGCATACAGTGATAAGATTACAAGCTCGTATAAATTGTAACTGTTATTTTAAACATTTTTAAAAATTAATTTTGTGCTTTTGCTGAATGTTGATGAAAATTATTATTTAAATTTGTAATACACTTTAAAAAAATATTTCCAACTTCTTATTGTCTAGATTCTTGCACCATTCTATATGTTATGTTTATTCTATGCAAATAGTGTTGCATGTTACTATTTATCTTTCCTTAGTACTAGTGATATGTAGTAGAAGAACGGACAGTTTGGTCGTTTGTAAATTTACATTGTTAGGGACGTCAGCATTTTAGAAGTTTATCATTTATGGATGATACAAGTTCCACTTGCTACGTGAGACCTTCCGTGATATATTTCAACGAATTATAGTTGCATGAGCAAAATTTTTAAACCGAATAAGAAATACTAGAGTGATAATATTGCTCTAGAAATATTCATTATATCGATTATATATAATAAATTTTTAAAAAATGGAACCGTAAATTTGTAAAAAAGTTGCTATTGTTATTGGTTTTAAATTTATTTATTCTCAAATTCAATTGATTATGATTTATTTATTAAATATTTAAAAATACATTTTACTCAAAAACTTACTGCTCTGCTAAAAATATCGTCAACTTTACATTTTTTTCCCTAGAATATAAAACTGACAGTTCAGAAAATAAGCTAATAAGTCAAACACAGCTCAAAATTAAGCTTAACATTAAGCCGATCTAATATTTGAAAATATTTTGGTAGTAGAGTGGTTTAAACTTGAATTAAGTTGAAAATTATTAAATTACTTGACGCTAAATACTTTTTCATTATTTTACTATATAACAGCACTTAAAAATAATTTAAAGCTCGCTTCGTATTAAATATAATTGGTACAACTGGCTATTACCTATCCGAACAACAAAATTGAAAACATCACATTATAAGAAAACATTCTACCTTCAGATAAGCTGACCGTCCGTTTCGTCGTAAAGTACCCGTCCTCAATACAATAAAAAATATAATTTCGTTCAAGGTAGACAGACATAGGTAGGCATTATATGACGTATTTTTATGAAATATAAAAAAGGAATAGATGTCTTCTCATGCACGACGATATGCATAGAAGCCAGCACATAAACTGAAGTGTACTTACCTCCGACGACCTCGCATATGAGATTAACATCGGTGCCCTCATTGTATGGTTCTAGTAGGTTCGACCGATCTCTCCTCTTTCCATCGTATATAACAGGCCTCTCAGGAGGAACTGGAATAGAAACATACAAAAAATGTATTATGTAGGTAGGTATATATTCCACAAGCTGTTAAAATTTGAATTAAACTTTGAATTTATTTTCTTTACGTTGGCTGCGGGCGTAGTTTATTTTTATTCCACAGAATACGGCTTCTAGCTTTTTTTTTATTTCACAACGAAAGTCGATTCTATATTTTAAAGTTTCACAGACATCGCAATAGCGTTTGAAATTTAATCGGATTTTCAAATAACTTTCGGCTGCGCTGGTATTGGTTTTCATTTTCTTCGCGTATTGGTTTTGTTGCTAAAATAATATTCGTTGCATTTCGCAAATGTGATTAATGTTGTATCTGTTTACTTTAATTGCAGTTTTAATCCAACCAGCGAGAAATACTGTAGGGTTAGTTGTCCTTTTTTTATTTTTTTGTTTTTTGCGTGTCCCCGGAGAAATGAATAATATCATTATAGTTTCCAGTTGCATTGCAAACTGGTGCGTTATATATTTTCCATTAATTTTAAATACCAATGAGAATTGCAGCACCGAACTATACAAGTATGTTAACTGACCATATACTTTCATGTTGAAAACAAATTTTCTAAACAATTTAATTACCCTGTACAAATTAAAAAATATTGGTATATCTGTATTTTGTGATATTAAATTACAACAATAGAAAAAATAAAACCTACCAAATTGTAACCGAAACTGATATACACATATTTTCAGAAAATATCAAACTCCTATAAATATTTGTTAATTAATTTGTATATATATATATATATATATATATATATATATATATATATATATATATATATATATATATATATATATATATATCTATAAACTATAAAACATATAACCGTAGTAATAAAAAAAAACTTCTATTAGAAAATAAAGTTATATTTTTATATCACAAAGCAGCGTGCTTGATTATATTCATACCTACTATTGGAAGTAATATACTAAAATTGATAGATAAATATTAAATATAATATATGTCGTTATATGATAAGTATTATAGATCGTGCTCAATTTTGTACTTGGATTGCTATAAATTTCAATACCGAAGCTATAAAAAGCGATTTAATAATTTGAATTATCTCGTTAAAATTATAAAACATTGTTTAAAACCATCATATAATAATTAACACTCCAATCTAGATTAGTATATCATAAAAGCAATAAATGTTGTGCTTGCGTGTTTTCATAGTATAATATATTTTTTCTCTCCGACAGTGAATGCGCAAATAATATAACATATCCATTGATAATATACGTCGAGAATAATAGACCAGAGATATTGGCCTTTTGTAACAGTAAATTGTATTTTGCTGGTGTATGGAATGTGTAGGTATAGCTACATCAGAGCAGGCTATGCCAGAAAGCGCTACCTATAAATAACATAGGTTGTAATGTGTGGCGCCTCCACCAATTTTCCATGACAAAATGATGAAAAATAAATCGTTCCGCTGTTATTTACTCGCGGCGTTCCTTTTCACGAATGTACAGCATGCAAACAATAAAGAAGATAGAGAGAGAAGAAGATGTGAAAATCTAAAGCACCACAGACCAGTCTGTACTTAAGCTTGCATCAAGGGATTGGAATAAAAAGGACCGCTATTTTCAATTAATTTTAATCAAAAAAAAATTGTATATATGATTGTCAGTTTCTTGCATGTCACATTAGATAATAACAGGTGTTTTTTAGTTTAAACAAATTCTAATTGTAATTGTAAAAAAACAAAAATTGATGCTCAAAAATTTTATTTAATATTAAAAAGATATCCTTATTAAATCTATCTACTGAATCAAATCTGTTATAAAATCTATGTCATCTTTAGTAGAGCTAACCATTTTTTGAGCAATAATAAATACAATTTATAAATTTGTTCACGAGTCGCTACTGGTATAATATTTGAGTTTGCGTGCGTTGGTATACTACACGTTAGAAACGCGTTCTTGTGTTTTCTGGATCAGTCGACGCTCATTCTCAATTTATTCGAACGGTGATAATTTTCCACTCGTACCTTTCTCGCGCTGTTCTTAAAAAATTCTACAATGCAATCATTTTTCTCCCTTGTCTTATTTTCTAGTTGTTATAAAGCGAAGCGAGCGAAACCCTAAAGTATAACTAACCAAATATTTAAATCCCTTGTATTTTGTGAACGATACAAAAAAGTAGGTAAACAATTTCTTGAACGATTTTCATACATGTATTTTATCTGGTTCTATATAAATGTTTGAATATCTCATGAAAGTTGCTTTAAAGTTTCTGTAAAATAAAAAAAAATAACTTTACTACTCTACAGCCCGGCTGAAGGAAAAATTATGAAATGTTAAACTTAATATTTGTATGTGCCTGGCAAGAAAAATATATCATGTGATTTAACCCAAAAACGTATAAGAAAGTTCGGTGCATGATACTGCAGATATTTTTTTATTATTAATTGAAATAGTTTCCAAAGAAAGTAAAGTATAGCAGCATACAAGTATATAATTTATAGAAATAAATGTATTCAGAAAATAGCATATACTTAATGAAAGTAAGCAATGAGCACTTAAGGAATATCAGGGAAAGATATACTCATAGAAGATATCAAGTGGTATCTTCAATAAATTAGTTTCTGTACCTTCGTAATTTATCTCTAGATAGCGTAACGCTGAAATTTTAATTCACATTCGTCTGTTTGTGAATGCATAGCACTGAAATGAAATCCCGAGAGATATATTCCCAGCAGATCAACTTGAAACTAAATCGCAAATATCTCCGCTACCTCAAATTATTTTCCTACTAGATAACAGCGAAATCCCAACATAGCGCATTGCGGTTATAACGTAAATAGTCAACCAGCAACAAAAAAAAACATAAATAGCAAGAAGCTTTTTAAGAAGCCGTGAACCTAAAAATGATGTTTATATAAAAGCTTAGCATTCGTTTGCTTTTCAAAAATTGATGCATTTATTTTGTAAATATTACGCAAATAATAATAACTGTTTGATATGATGTATTTCTTACAGTAAAATAAATAATATTAGACATAGTTTAAATTTATCTAATTGTGTCACTCTGATAAATGTACACTTGACTGAGTATTGCAGCATCATTTCTGACAGATTACCGATGCCATCATTTAACCAAACCATAATTATTATTCTTCAAATTCGAAAATTCTATTTAAGAATAAGTCCAATAGCTAAATCATTAATATTATTGTATAATACAGTCGTAATACTGATGTATTAAATCTTAATTAAAATTAATATTTAAAACGAATTAATATCACATATCAGCAATTTCCTTTAAACTATACAGAATGACAATTTCTTGACATAATATCATACCAAATGTCAATTTTTTGTAGAAGTATTTCTCAACCAGGATGCTTAGAAAATTTAAAATATTATGTAGTTACTACTTTTGCAGTCATTACAACGTCTCTCCTAACAAGTTCACAAAGGATCAAGAGTTCTTAATGCAAAGCTATGTGAACCATAAGTTAACTGGATAACTTACATCGCTTCCTCGGTGAAGTACGGATAATATGTAAATCAACATATCTCATTTCCAGAAAAACCCATTTAAAGTTTTATAGCTGCAACTTTTATATCAATGTGTAAAAACTGATCCTACCACGAGGAACCATGCTGATGCTGAACATTTGATGCAGGGATGAAGAAACATTTTCATAAAATCTTTTCTTAGGTTATTAGGAAATATACATCATATGAACTTCAAAAATTTTTGTTTATTTATGCGATATTGATTAAATACGAGCGGCATAATATATTAGATCTTTAAAATTTAAGAATTATTTTCAGCCAAAATAAATATTTCACAAACCAAATTTCTTGTAGTTACTAACTTTAATGTTAAGATGTATAACAATTTCTTTATTTCGTTTTACTACATGTTTTGGAAAAATTATATTTAATGCATATGTGAACAATTTGTATCGTTACGCATTGAAATAACTCACTACTCTCAAAATAAAACAAAATTTGATACGGAAACTGAAAACGGCAGAAAAGTAAATGTGTTAAATTTAACGTCATGTTTTCATGTCTATTTCGCTTCTTCAATATTCAAAATGGAATCGAATTGGTACCAACCTGGCTTCACACTCAGAAAAAAAAAAAAATACATTTACGAAAAAGCAACGAGTACTAGAAAACGAACTTGAAAACCTATATATACGACGTAGCAAAGCCATGTTCACAATTTACTATAGTCAGCGTTTCACCGAGTAGGTATTACATGCTAAAATTTTACATATATTAACCATTTGTATTCCAACAGAATGTGTGAAAATGTACGGAAGAAAATTTAAAATAGCATATGGTGGTCAATAAAAAGTGGTGCTAGTTCCAGTGGGAATGCTCACTTTAGCGACAATTTTCTATAAAATTGCGGAATATATGGCAAATTTTCGAACTACACTCTTTGTATTTTCTTCATTGCACATTCGCGTCTAGTAGGTTGTTTTATAAATAAAGTAAAAGTGGCATTTAATCAAAATGATAAATATATTTAGTAAAATATATTATAATTAATTTTGACTAGATAGTAAAGTACTCAAGAATAAAATTATATTTTATCTACGAGTAATGATTAAGTTATTTTGTACTTAAAAACTTTTATTTTACGATAAATAATTTATTTTCTATTGAAAATATGTCCATACGTTGGAAATGATTTAGTTTTTGGCATCTTTCGTTTTATCAATGAGGCGAAACGCAGTCTATATGGTAGCATTGTTAACGTTTTTGTTGCTAAACGCGCGTGACAAACTAAACGAGAGATTTCGTTCGTCTAGAACGAGGATCTACAATTCTAGACTGTCGGATACGGATGGAAAAGTTTGCGTAGTTTGTGCTTTATCTGTCCCTAGCGAAAAGTTTCTGAATTATTTTTGTGGTTCTATCACATGATGCTTTTGTGATGATGTGTGACTGTTTGTCATTCACTACAATAGAAAAACTTGCATTGTTTTTTCTTTTCATATGATGCATATCTGTCCTGCTCTAGTTGTTCCATCGCAATGAATATAAAACATTATTTCTTTTTTATTTTTGTTTTTCTTGCCAGCACTATACATTGCCAAATAGATTATAACTAAACGTACACAATAGAAGTTATTATTTTTTTTTACTCTGGCTAACGCACATAAATAAATACCCAAACTTGTTTTAGTGACATGAAATAAATATTATTCATATTAGCGTATTTATAAAATTGATACTTTATCATCTATGTTAACTCAAGTATAAGTCAAGATCGAACATACATTAAAAGTTGGTTGCACATATGTACACTAGATCGACGTTTGTAAAGTTAGTCTGTTTTAGTGACTATTAGTAACTAAATTGTTGCTCGTTAGTACGTTATCTAGCAATTCAGGTTACTTGTTGCATATCTCACAAATATTTGGTATTACACACGTATATACATAGATATATACCCTCATACCTATTCCAGCAAATGGGGTGGCAGAAAACCGTTTACATTCTTTCACATCTTTACTATCTTTCGCCATAAATAGATTAATATTTATTCAAAAATATAAATTCAGGCATTATAAGTAAGGTAACTTTAATTGAATTAAATAAAATAAACTTAGCTGTGCTATATATTTCTACTTGAATTTAAAATAATTGTATTTATTTGCAAATATATAGATTAAGTGGTGTTGTATAGCAAATGTTCAGTTATTTATCAAGTGAAATTAACCAAATGTATTATTTTATTATTAGATTAAGTTGTTTTTAAATCTTCATAATTTTTGTTTGAATGCAAATAATCAGCGTTTTCTTATAAATATATTTAATTGGATTACAGCTTTATTTTAAACATACAATGGTTTTATAAAAATAATTCAATGTTTATAAATAAATAAACTTTAATAGAAAAATTTATAACGTATACGTTTTTCTATATAATATAAGGGTTGGGTTTAAAGTTGTCTACCATGTATCATGCAACCTTGCCTCGATTTACATATTCATGTAAAGTTACTTAAACAATATTTAATACTGAAAATAAAATAAGCTTTCTAATACTAACATTTCATGCATCTAAGCTGTCCAGTTAGTTTATGGTTTAAAAGTATAATATGTTCATTGAGTATTAAAACACGAAAGTAAATATTTAACAAACAATCGTGAGTATGAGCTGCTCGCAAACGTTGGTTAAGAAAGTGTATGTTGTTATATAAACATTATATCAACGCAACAATATTCTATAAAATAAATGAGTTACCAAAATAAATAGGCAAGCATTTAAAAATGAAAAATCTACATGCTTTATGTGCATATGCTACCACACCGGTAACAACATGACACACACACACACGCAAAAATACAAAATGTATCATTGTTTTTTTATGTTATCAGAGAGGCCATATATTTTACTATATTTTAAGTGAACATACAAACATATGATACATATATACAATATATTTTTGAGTTAGCAGTATCCCTCTGACCATAGGTATTAACATCATTTCATATAATTGCCGCATGAGATTTTGGAATTTGTTTAATCGTACATCTTTAAAATGTAACAAAGATTTATTGTTTTTATGAATAAATTTCTGAGAAATATTGGCAATGTTTTTAAAAAACATAGAATGAAAGATTCATCTTGGAAAATAAGTAGCGGAAACATTAGATTCTACAAGAAAGAACGTTTCACTTTCTACTATGAATTTAAAAATATAGCAAAATCGCAGAGTTGCTCAAAGAAGAAACAGAAAAATAAGAAATAAGAGGACTAATCAATGCATGAATAGGTGATATAAATGAGCAAGATATTCTGTTTTCTATCTAAATACTATTCGAATACTAATGCTGGCGAGGGTTTCAACATGTCGGTGAGTAGCTACAGTAAGTAACCTCTTGTAGTGCAAACAGCTGTCCACGCGCCTAACTAACAGCTTTGCATATTTAATGAGTCTGTGAAAGCTCAAACATGACCCGTAAGTGCAATAAATGCCCCCCGGCCCCTAGTATTGTTGACCCACAAACAGCCGTTCTAGTAGCCACAGCAAAAAGAAAGAAAAGAACAAAACGTTGGACAGAGCCGCTGCCACCCAACAAATACATTTTGCAAATCTAGAGCGTTAATGCCACGTAATTGGCTGCACAAAAAAGGGATATATAAGTGGTACGCATGCGCGCTTGTGTTCACTCAGCCACCAGTTAAACACACGACCGTAACGTTTAGTACTTTTTAATGGATGTACGAAAAATGTTTTAACCAACCTTTTGTAATGTATGGAAGTGTTGTTTCATGAAAAAAATATGTGTACATAGTTTTCATTCTCCGCTCATTACAAACTTTACTGTTTTCGTTTTGAACGACAAGGAAATAAATATCTTTTTATTTTTTTTACGTTTGCTGGAATTTGATGTTGAGTGATTTTTAATTTTTATACAATTTTAATTTCATTTTACGAGGCACCCTCAAAGCTTTATTCACTCAAACAGATGATGCAAATTAACTTTGAAAATATCACAAACTGAAAATATATGTTGGCACTTCAGTTTTACTCTATTATTTAATTAAGTACATATTGTTTATTATCATCATTTAGCTCTATTTTTTTATATGCCCAAATGGCAATACTTGATCATAAAAACATCTGCAGTGTACCGCACTGCCCTTTTATATAGGTAGTAAATATATCAGTATTGACAACAAAGATTTACCTTCAAACCCATACACACATAAACATACACAATAGTACACATACACACTAGTACAGACACACATACACACACACACAAACGCGCGCACACACACACATAAACACAGAGAGAAATACACACAGACACACAGACACACAGACACACAGACACACAGACACACAGACACACAGACACACAGACACACAGACACACAGACACACAGACACACAGACACACAGACACACAGACACACAGACACACAGACACACAGACACACAGACACACAGACACACAGACACACAGATATTGTCTATCGTACTTTATTAGTAACTCCATACTTTAATTCGAAATGAATGCGTAATATAAAAAATATTTCTAATAAAAATGATGAGAATAAAAGTCGTTAATGCTCCATACCAAATGCAATATTGAATTAGATGGCAGCATTGTTAATTTTAATAAAGGGAATAAATATGAGCAATACAACGCAGTGAAACGAAAATTTACACCGTCATAATAACTGGTAATAAATAAAACGAATCGAGTTTGTATACAAGTTCAGCTTATGAGTTCCATGGAGGAAACTAGTCCGTCATTTTGTCGTTCAGCACGGCACGACACGGCACTAGCGAACCATTTGCCGACTGCAGCTGTATACGGATAATAGCGGTGTATTCATCGTCCAGCGTATATGTATACGAGTATAGAGAGAGCGAAGAGAGCAGCGCAGTGTGAAAAACAGAACACACATCATTGTACATGTATTATTCATACATAGTTGGTTTATTCGAGTAGGAAAAACGGCCGATGGTTTTCTATGTTTGTATATATATATAACAATCAATTGCTGTTTTCCATGAACGCGAGAATGAAAAGGGCGGACCATGAATGTTTTATCGTCGGTTGTTGTGTGTGTTGGAGCACTTCTGGGCGGCACCACTCAAAATTAATGACTTGTGATGTGATTAAATAGCCGCAGAATTAAAAGGCACGCGGAAAACTTTCATCTCTTTACTTCTCGCTTCCCTGCACTTCTTCATTTACGTCATATCGATGAGTTAATGGTTTTACCCTCTAACTCAATATAAGTGCTACGATATACTCTTTGCCACGAAAGATTTCTACTGCGGCGAAAATAGAAAATGGTAAACAAATTGTAACATATTTTCACTAATAGTATTAATTATGTTCACATTTGATATATTGTGAGAAATATATTTAGTGACAAAATACATTTAAAATAAATTCAAAATTTGTTTTCTAAACAAAATACGTATGAGAAAATTCAGTGAAAACCATTGCGGATATTATTTTATTGTTGCGCAACTTTCTATAGGTATAAACATATATAAATGGAAATATATTATTTTTATTTTGTTTTTATTTATAATCCCTTGTGAATTACTACTTGTGAAATATACCACTTGAATAGACACAATAATACTTTATTTATTCAAATTGAAAACTAGAATACCGATATTGTTACAGAGTGTTTGTCTTTTATTATTTTAATTCACTATATTTTTCGAAATACATAATAAATGGCTTTGGAATTAAATTGTTGGCAATCAATTACGTCATTTAATGCTTTTATGAATATTTGTTTCCCAGTACATGATTAATATTTTAAATTATAAATAACCCATATATAGGTATATATAAATAGAATAAATACAAATTGCTTTATGTAAGTGTTATTCAGTTACATGACTACCAATTATGACATTTTTTACATCAAATATTTAACCAACGCTAGATTTATTATATTAGTAAGTAAACATAATTTCGAAAAATTTCAATGAAGCGAAAGAAGTGTGTAAGTATAGTTGAATAGCGAAAGATGGGAATAGACAAGAGAATATTTATCTATGTATGATTTATAGGTGACAGCAAAATTAATCATTAATACTTTCCTCATAATAATTCTATATTCAATTATTTATGAGAAAATATACAATGGTCTCAATATATAAAGAATCTAAATCACATTTTTATTGCTTATTTTTTTTGAGAGCTCTTTCTTATTTACTTATAAATCAAAATTCGTTTCAAATTTAATATCTCTTTAGCATACATATCTAAATATCCAAATTGAATACTATATGAGAAAACAGCTTTGGCATACAATGCACCAAATGAATTGGAAATATTTCCAGTGCCTTATTTATTTATTTATAAGATCGCTTAGAAAGCTCTGCGAAAAAATACAATTTGAAATTTTTATATTCAACGAGTCTATACGAATAAAAAAAAACGAACTTACTATCTTTGAATCCCAGGCGCACAATGTTTTTGTTACTTTGCGGCATGATCCGATTTATATAAACAACTGCGGACACCGTTGAAAATCCACCGCCATATAACAAACCTCTGCTTGGTTGCGTTGTCGAATAAATAATTCGTAAGAATGAACATGCTCGGTATTTACCATACACACTATCCCTAGTGTTGTCTCTCTTACTCGCGCCCAAACAAATTCTAGATCGGCGCTGATTTATAATTCTTGAGCTTTTGAACAGGTGAATTAATATATGACCACTCATGTTCCACATAAATTTACTACTTTTCATAAATTCATGGATAGTTTATAACACTGGATGGGAATGGAAGTCATACATACTCAGATAAGCAATTTTTTTCACACATTATGTTTTATGTTTATGCTGAGTTGCAATGTTTATCTAAATATCTAAATAATTATTAAAATAAGATCACAAAACCAATTATTATTGCATCTGTTAAATAGTTTAAATAAATATTAGTTCAATAAGTGTTATAATGTGTATAATTGTATTAAATAAATAAATAATAGCGTTTAAGTTAAAAACTAATGTTTGATTTCTTCACCTAATCCGTAAAAACAATGTTAACTTCTGATAAATAAGGACGCGTTATATATTATTTGTGTTTTATTTTGTGATGTGGAAAATAGCATGTATTTTATTATTTACGTAACAAAAAATTTATTTTCGTTTGAAATATAAATGATGCTTATCTTCACAGGTTAGACAAGAAATACATAAAACACGGTTAAATATGAGAGGATAACATCCATGACAGCATGTTGCAAAAGTACGTGTTGAAATGTCAGTCGATGCAAAAAGGTTAAGTCCTCTATTTATAGTATAAGTTTTTACGCTGTCTCTATTCTGTTTTCCTATGCAAATACCTCACTTATATTAATCGTTAGGGAGCAAAATAACAAAAACGGTTGGAGGTACGACAAAAGTTTACCATTATTTCCTGAATATATTCACTGCAGTTTCATCATAGTTTAAAATATTAGTATTTATAATTTGTTATTGTATTGTAAATATATAATAAAATATTAAAAACAAACTAATATTTGGTTTCGTAATATTATTAAATTAAGAAGTTATTTTAAGTTCTAAGTATATTATATACATAATTAAACTTTAACAAACTTTCAATTACGTAAGATATTCAAGAATATGTTCAACAAAATAAAACTCATGTAAACTTGCAAAATTCGATAAGTTAAAAAACCATAAAAGTTTTCATATTCAACTGGTTTCAAATACCACAGCAATGCCGTACGTAAGGGTTCATATTAAACGCAAAAGTTTTCGAAAGATGCTCTTATTTGTTCCCTAACCATAACAAGACAAGCTTTATTTCAGATTCTCTTGTGCTGCTGAGTAGCCGTTAGCATCGTTTATTTCCCCCTTCCCTTTCATTCGGTGAACATCGAATCTGCTAGGAGACAACCGTCGGAATTGCGTTTGGTTTCCCAGTAATATACGGCACAGCAAAATGGCAAAGAATGAATTCCCATGAAACGTTAAGAAACAGTGTTGTTACACCAATGGAAAAATCGAATGATTGCGAAATGTTATATATTGTCTTGTTATTTATAACGTACGTACGTTCTCTCGACAAAATGTCGGAAGGGCAAGAAAATATTACGCGGCACAGGATACGTGGCGTGTATTCCCCGTCGGTCCAGTGTTTACAAAGAAACGCGCAAAAACTACCCGTTGCTCGGTCGCTAAGGAAACACTACGTTATAAACGCTCTCAAGTACCATACGTCTTTCGGTTGATATCGGCGCATTTAACGACAGAACACGAATCTCACTCCGGAGTCTCGTTAAAAAGAAGCAACCTGAAGAGGGCTGATTGGATACCACTTTTTTATAGGTTGTTACATTACAATGTTATAGTTTTCATTAGCAAAAAAGAGTGCATTTGGCTATTAGGTATATCATTTAATATATTTCATACTATGGTTTGTAACAGAAAACTTCTTTTCGTACACTAATCTAAAATATAAAGTAGATTCCAATAATTTGGAATTTAACATTTCATATCTATATATCAAATTCAAAATTATTTCAGTTATCTTTGTTTTTCTGCTAAACAATTGATATTCACAGTTGATACGATTTATGCAAAAATAGCACACACACACAAACGCCATTCCTAAAATAGTCGGACTCGATTCAGGGAAGGTTAAACGTCTCGAGATCGAATTAATTCATGATTACAGTACGTATTTTTTGTTTCGTATAAGAAAGTAAAATGTATTCAATAGAAATTTTTACTGCTTCCATTACTAAGTAATTTAATATTATATACTATTATCATTTTCCATAAAAGGAGATGTAAGTGCATCTTTTAAAAAGTCTTAAATTAAAATCGACTAGTATTCTCAAATAAACCAAGATGAATAAATTTAATTTGAGAGACCTATAAAGTTTTATTAGTTATAAATCGATAATGCTTAATTGAGAGTAGAAATAAATTTGATACTGGTGGTTAGTAACGAAACCTGACCATATATTGCAGGAACTGTGTTTCGAAACGATTTTCTGAATAAATTTGATTTTTGAAAGAATAAAGCTTACGCAAACATAAAATAGATTAAAAAACTCTTTGTAATTACTTGCTTCTACAAAAGCTACAATATTTGCGTTTTCATAATTAATGTTTTGAGAATTATTTTAAACTTCACGCCAAATCCCATCAAATAGAGTGACAGAAAACTCTTTACATTCCAATCTATCCTTAAAAGCTTCTTTTGCTTCAAAACAAAATCCTTCATATTCTAGTTTCTCATAATTATTCTATCACGCAATTCATTCTCATAATTTTTATCCACTTATTCTGAGGACAACACCCCATTCTCACACCTTATTTTATTAATGTACAGTATCTAATTATTATAATAAATAAATAAAAATTATAAGTTTGGAATTAACTAAATAAACGAGATGCTAGCATTCAAACTATAACTAAAAAAAAATCCTATTAATTAGAAAATTAACTTTTTTCCATCAATAGTTTATTGTTTACGAATAACGTGGAAATTTCATCGTTATATTCTTGGTTTGTTTTTTGTTTATAAAAGAAGCAACAAGCAAATATCTTCATCTAGTTCTGTACTTATATGTTTATTTTCTGACATTGCTTAATGTACATTTCTTATACATGTTCCAACGTAGAAACTGATGTTGGCATGTTGGAATCAGCTTGCGTAGTTAAACATAAATTAGCTTATATTAAACAAATAGGGAAACTCGGGTATTGCATTTGATTTCCAAATTAATTATTATAATTTAAACCACAAAGTTATAATCAACACTTTCTGTGTTGTGTATAAATTTCAAATCTCTTTCTTATGAAAACTCAAGCAAATTAAATGGCATTTCTTTCTTTCCTTAAAATACTTATTCAAAGCTATAAAAAAAAGTAAACATATGATTTGAATATTCTTTTCAAAAATAATTGGTTTTTATGATTATATTACTTATTTTTTCGAATACGAAAGTAAATCTAGTATTTTCAATTTCATTTTTCGTTTTATATTATATTTATTAATAATTTAATTCTTCCTGCCTATTTTAAAAATGAAAATAGTAAGTACATCTTTATATACTGATTTGTTATACGTAATGATATGACATGCTCGGCTGGAGATTTGAGGAACATAAGGTGTTAAATGGTTCACACTCACAAGAAAAAAGTTTCTTTGAAATTGTCTCGATTTCTTAAATTCTTTTCGCCGTAGGTGAAGGAAAGTGAATATTAGATGCTTCACAGAAACATCAAAACCGAGCATCCCTTTTTCTACGCACGTGTATACATACATTTTTCAGGAATTTGTAACCGTTGTGGAATGCTCTGGGAATATATGTCATTTTACGAAAAATATTTGCAAAACTTATTGCTGAAATATTCACATTGATATCCTGACAGGCAGTTTGCAACTCATACAGAAACATTTTAGCGTCTTCGTATAGGAGATAAATCACGTAAAATATATTGAAAATTATATTTCCCAGCTTTATTATATGCATACATACATACATTTCTTTAAGCAATTTTGGGTAAAAGTGTGTGCTTATACCCTACTCAAAAATTTTGATGTAGCATTCAATTTGCCTGTTGAACAGACCTGAAAATACTAGTTCACGAAATGTTTGATGTAACTTTCAAAACAGAAGTACATCATTAATTTATATGTGGGGCGAAACGCAGATTTTAAAATTAATTATATATATTTTTTTTAATTCAAAAAAAGAATTTTTATTTTCATATATTTGTAACCATAAACAAATTTCCTGATACGTGTATATCAATAAAATTAAACATCAAACCAAAAATGCACTTATCTGAACTTAATACGTTTTTCTTACAAATAAAATATATATGAATTCATTTGTATTGAATTTTATTACGGTTTACATCAAATCGCCATTATCATTAAATAAATAATGTAAATTAAATTACAACTATTAGCTACATTCAAAATTAATGCAACTATTGAATATTTTTAAATATGTATATCAATTTTATTACTTAGTTAAAATTTCCGAAACAGGTATTTGTTTGTAAATTGCTTACTATGCAAATTGAGAGGGAGGTTGGTTTTAATCTATTTTTCAAATTTGATTTTGCGACAAAGTTTTTATATTAATCAATCCCGGTACTAAACGTGGAAAATTTTCTTACAGCAATAACTTCTGCTGCGTCATGAGTTAAGGGCTTGTAGACTCTGTCATGGCAAAAGTTTCCTAATTTGAATAATTATTATAATTACAAATTTATCCTTTGATAGTCTTTTTATTTCAGAAATTTTGTATTACCATACATAACCACAATATTTTAAAGAACCATTTTGTGTAGTGAATTTATTAAATCCAACATTATGTTGAGAAAGGATTATGTATACAACAAAAAATTATGATTTGAATAAATAGTTATCATAGGATATCAAAACAACTGAATACGCAAAGATAATAAAATCAATCTTTATTTAACAACTTTTTGCATTAAACTTTTGTAACATTAGATTATGGTATGTAAAAAACAAGTCATGTATATCCAGACATGAACGCTGATGGAACGAAGATGAGAAAAAAGAAAGATATTAGGGAGAGATTTCGGGCGTACGCGTGTATAATTAATTTATTTTGCTTCTGAAAAACAAATTCCTAACAAAATTACAACGAGATTTGAAAGAGAAGAAGCGTTGGTTGAAATAGAACACATGTTCTTAACGATTTACGAAATTGCCTTCATATATAATATTAAATCAGACGTGATTCGTTTTCGATAGACCCAAGACCGTTTTCCATTATATTTTGCGAAAGCAAACAAATCGCATTTCTTTACCTAATATATCTTCAATATCGGGTGAGTCTTCGTAAAAGCAAACATAGTTTACAGACGTCCGTAGATAAAAAATAATCACCTGATATTGAATTCAAAACCTTGCAATCTCTCTTCTTGCACAGCGAAACGTATCGTGAAACTTTAGAAAAAAAGTAATACTCTTTCAATGGCTCTTACAGGTTTGTTTGCCCAACAAACTGTAAGTGAAAAAGTGATACCAAAATTTACTATACAAAAGCAAATGGTACACTGATGGGTGTTTGCTAGAAGAATGAAGTTTTGAAAAGATTTAGTCATTATTCTTCTAGAATGGATTATTTACAGAATTATGAAATATTTAAAAAAAACACAATTTGTAGACATATTTGTAATTCTAAAAATTGGAGATTACTTTTTGGAATAAATTTAACAAATTCGTCATTAATAATAAAATAAAAATATTCAATTTCTCAAAATATAATTATTTTCCTAAATAATATTCTTTTACTGATTGAAGATTATTGAAATAATGATTCGTTATAATTGCCAAACAAAAATGTTTTTACTGTCGAAATTATATTTATAAAGCTAATTATTTCTATTATATTTCTAATTACATCTGTTACATAAATGTTTGCATTTTTGGTAATATAAGTTGTATTTGTGATATATTAATCTCCTTAATTGCATTCAGTGTTTTTTTTTGTGTCGGTAAATTTAATATAAAGCTGTGTATTTGTTTGGTTTTGTAAACATATATGCCTACATATATCAATATGTACACATGTTTCAGAATCTCTTGATGTATACACGTGGTATATGTATGCATAGGATTTTTGACATTTTGTCAACTTGTAAATATTTTTTTTGAAATCCTAATGAAACATTTGCGAGTAAAACTTTTTTTTATGATTTTAATAATTAATATAGTATTTTAAAGGTAGTGTACTTAAACTTCTACAGTAAGGAAATTACAAACTAATCTAAACGTACAATAGTTCACTATTCCGATTTAATTGTAATATTTACAAAAAATTATCGGTATAAAATAACTAAAGGCAAAATATCATAAAAGATTTACTTTAATAATTAAGAGCATTATATTAATTAAGATAAAATTGATGTGCAGTATATACAGAATAAATATATGAAAGGTATTTTCCTGTGAATATCTATCATCTACTATATGCGAGGAGTGCATATGAAGAGTAGCATCATTAGACAACCATTTTCAAGAACTAAACGAGAACTAAAAATTAGTTGGAATTAATAACGTCGCGTGGTCATATCGCTCGTTTTTGCAACCCGACTCGATGGAACTGGCGCGTGTTTTTATGCATTATTTTCGTGAATAAATCATTTCCACCTAGGGGGCACTAACGGTAGCATGAATTGTGTATGCGCGCTTTGTTCGAAAGAGCTGCACAAAAAAGAAATGGAACCCATCAAGACTGATTCATTGTCCGTGCCACAAATGAGAAGATAATTGAAGCAATTAGTGGATGGACCGCTCAGAGTATCACTCTCGACTACTCCTATTTTATCCCATCCTATCCCGGGTACAGTATCCCCTTTGCAGCAAGAACTATCTCTTAGTTTGTGAACTCTTGTGCATTCCATCTCAACTTCCTCATATCGCCTTACTCGCTGCTAATGCATACTACTATTGCAGTCGTTATCAATTATAACACGATAGCCGATCGCAAGAACCCAACGCTCTCTCTTAAATATTATTGAATCTACTATAGTCTAAGCCACGGTATTTTTGAAGCATTTATAAATCTTCAACACACATGTGATATAATATAAAATTACAACAGTGCAATAAAATATTCGGCTATGCCAAGTTATGCAAAGATTTTTGATACCAAATTAATTTTTAAATTAAATTGATTTATAAAAGGGACGGAAGATAAATCATTTGTTTTAAAAGTTTTTATGTATTTAATATGAGCGCTAAAGTTTTTTAAGCTTCATCATATTATTGATTGAGAAGATTAAACATCTTGGAATTGATTATGGTTTTATGACAAATTTCACTAGTCTTTCCATATGCTTTGGATAGAATATAATTTTGCCAATCCGTATCTGTAAGCTTCGAAAACTTTAGTCTCATCGAACCTTTCGTAGTAATTTAAACTCATTAAAAAAACTTTAGGTCCTTGCACAATTTAAAAAAAATTAAAAATAAAAGAATAGAAATACTGATTAAAATGGCATTTACAAGTTATACCAATGTAAGAAATAAAATAACCAAAATAATAAAAAAGGATTACACCTATAATTTAACAGTAAATTTATTTTAAAAATTTACAAAAACTATAAAAATTAAACAAAACATATAATCATATCACACAAAAGACTCTAATATTAAGTATATGAACTAGAAATAGTACGTATTTTAACAAATCTGTATGCAGCACTCTATAAGAACTATTATTGATTTTGGCTTGATTGCCAATAAAAAAAATTCTTCATTATTTATCTTAAATGAAATTATAGTCAGCTGAATGAGGAATAAGCAACTGTCGTAATATTTTTAGTAATATCACACTTCTTTAAAGTTTTCAAATATTGCTATGACAACTACGGTTATAATGATATCTTTGTGCTAAATAAAATTACGTTCATTAGTATGAGATCATTCATATAGATAAACATAATTCGCAAAAAAATGAAAGCATCTAATTAAATTATTTTATACATAATACTTTTTATGTAAACAAGTAGCATACCTAAAGAGAAGATTATTATAAAAGAAAAAGTTACATCAACAACAAAAAGCATGTCTTCCTTTTCAGTAAAAATCAGTCGTGCGCGAACAATATTTATATCATCGAAAACGCTGTCGTCGGGATCCATCCAAATATGTGTTTCAAAATTAAAAAGTAATTTTTATAAAATCGGTTTGACTCATTCCAATATATTTAATTTTTATTTTGTAAAATTTTCTGTGCGTATCAAATAGTTTCCTAATATAATAAAATAATTCAAAATAAAACTTTCTTCAAACTTGGATGCACAGAAGAAACGAGCGCTTTTAATTATAACTTTTGTCGATTGTTAATTTTTAAACTATTATTGACTGTATTATTTTAAAATAAAAATGTAATAGAAGTAATAAGAAACGCTCAGTTAAAAATTCTAGTTTTATATATGTTTTACGTTATATATATTTTTTAAATTAACTTTTTCAAATTAAATTAGTGTTTTTCTGAAATATTTAATAATGTAACGAAATTGGTGCAGAATTGGTTCCTTGATTTGCGAAAACTCAAAGGTAAACGACTTCTCTCTACAGTTGTCTCATGTAAATACTTGTTAGAAAAAGTTTAAAGAAAAGCACACGTTGCAAGCATACTTAACCATTTGTGTATTTAATTTAGGGCAGGGAGTACGTTAATTACACCAAGTTTGGGAAACCACGTTAAAGAAACACTCATTAATTATTTAAGGCGAGCGAGCAGAGAGAACCATCTTCCTTGGATACTGTAGAATGGGGAAAACTTAGCACCAGAAATTCTAAATAATTCTTTTACAATTTGCCCACATTATTTTGTACATTTACATAAATATCTTTAAGTTCTATTTTCAATTCTACTGTGTGGTCTTGTTTTAATGCGGCTGTCTTACAATGTTTGTATATTACAGAGACAGATGGAAAATTATTATTTTATTTTATTCGAATTTAATCATTAATTGTTGATAAATAAATTTAAACTTTAAATGTCGTGCAAAATTTACTATTACTTAATAAAAATATCCGCAATAGCTTGCATGGAACTTTCTTATCCGTATTTTGTTTGGATAAGAGGGATAATCTAATACACATTTTGAATAGTTCAAGAAAATATCATTCGTAGAATAAACTAAAAGCATACCTACTTAAAAATATTATGTATGTAAATATATATAGAGCTGTGCAGATTTGAAAGAATGTAAAGGGTTTTCTGCTACTTCATTTGATAGGAATGGGCATGATGAGAAATATATGTACGTATATAATAACAATATGCTAAATTATTTTTATTACTGATGATATCAACCCTGCTTTACACTTTAATAATTGTAAAGTTGCAAATTTTTAAGAACAAATATATACGCTATACAATTTTAAAATAAATCTGGATTATTATTCATGACTATTGATATAATCACATAAAAACATATGTAGATAGTCTAACGTTGGTAAGAAGTAGTGATTTAGATATAAGTTTTGCATAGTTAATACAAAAAAAATTCTAGAAATAAAAATGATCATAAGAAAGTTGAAAGAGCAATTAATTAAAATATTCATTGAATTGCGAAACTTAGAAAGCATACGAATAAGAGTAAAATAAATTTTATTGCAGTCTATTGTGATAACAGTGTCATGAATAAATAATTTTGCAAATAGAGTATGAATTTTTTTTCGTTTAAAAACTTCAAACGAAATTGTCTTGTTTGTGTATTTAAGTTAGTACAAAGTAATAATTTATAAAGCTAAAAAGCTTAAAGCAAATATAAAATTTGTACGCTAAAAGAACGTTAGTATAATAATAATATCACATTTCATATCTCCATTTATTCGGCACAAAAAATGATCTTCAAATTTTGTTATAAAAAGTCTTTTAGCCTCTGACACAGTAACGTAAGGTGAATATGACGTAGGTCGTCGTGGTATCGT
The DNA here is from genome assembly GCA_944738965.1 of Nebria brevicollis. Classification (NCBI taxonomy): domain Eukaryota; kingdom Metazoa; phylum Arthropoda; class Insecta; order Coleoptera; family Carabidae; genus Nebria; species Nebria brevicollis. The sequence goes on along the minus strand of OX122901.1, from coordinate 13,659,520 downwards.
CGTACAGATACTTTATATCGCGTATCTCTCCCACGAGCCACTTTGATTATATTATACATGCGTTGATTACTGTACGAATTATGCGTTGCTTGGTTGCATCTCATTTCGGAATTCACGACTTGGCTCGACATCATCTCAGCGACACGAAAACGTAATCATGTAAATTAGATATGCTAATGGGGGACGGAGCGCGGGGCACTCTTTGCCATCCAACACCGGGCGACTGTACACTACCTACGTTACTCGACGGCCGACACGACGGCGGTTATTTCTACACAAACCAGCTTGTTCGTTCAGAAGTATGAAGAAATGTTCGTGCATCATACACAACGAACGCTACGTGACTTTTCATTTTTGTTCTTTCCGTGCGTAATATAACATACAATTTCTACTGGCTACTGCGTGTTTCACTATAATCATTAGAAAAGGGTTTTGTGAATTACATTACTATACATTGTTGACCCTATAATTACATTTAACTTTAATTTCATTTATGAGATATCAAGTGTATTTTATATTTTATTGAATATTGTACACAAATATGACAATGGCTATATGTAAAAATAATTCATCAATGAGCGTTTAACAGATGTGAGATATTTTTTCACGAAAAAATATTTGTATACAGAAAATGTTACATATTTCAGAAAGCTGTGAGAAAAATAAATGCGCAGACGAGTAGCATGAACAAACAAGACATTTTGTGCAAAAATCTGATATAAAAGCAATTAAGCGATATTATGTTTTTGTTGGAATTGTAAAAAACTTCATAGATTAAAAAAGTTTTTATAATTAAATTAAATAAATTTGTCTTGCTATTTTGAGATGTAATGATTTAGTAGGTATGTAATGGCCAATTTAGTAGCGTTTTATTAGATGGGGTAGAAAGCTAATATATCTTAGAAAGGATAATTTATCAAATTTTCGTAATGTAATTTCGTTTATATGAAAATAAACTCATATAATGAATAAACAAAAGTTTAAAATCAAGCATAAAATGGTTCTCACCGAAAGCAACTCCATCAAAACGAACCACGTCTTATAAGATAAGATCTTACGAGAAGGTTGAATGCTCAGTTTCCCATTTGCAAACTGAAACGTTTTTGTCAGTGGTACACACGGGATGAGTGAGGCAAAATGGGGGGCCATCACGTACGTACGTACGTAGAGTATTTGGCATAATTTATAAGCGGGGGTTTTCATAATATCACCGCTTCGTTCGTTGGATACGTGTTTGTATGCGACGCTTATGAAAAATGTAAATGAACCCGCTGTCTGAAATGACCGTTCGTGGAGTTGACAGTTCTACACGCGTTGAAGGTTTTCTCTTTCTCCATGGCCGCTTTAGACTATATACCGAAAATTTCAAAAGTTCCTTTTTCATTACGCGACTTCTGTGGCCGAATAAACAGTTCCTGCTACCGAATATCATAATAACAACGTGCGAACTTGTCAACCTGTCAGATTTCTGTATTTGTTTTAAAATAAAGTTCATATTTATAATATGTTTCCACATTAAATACAGAAACCATTCCAATGTGATACATGATTTAACTCTTTGTTGATAACATTAAAAGAAATTCTCACCAAATACTTCGGCATTAAAAAGTAGCGGTTTTATAACTGTACACATAATATAATAAAAATAATTTTTAAATATAAAATATTGTTATTATGTTGCACAAGCTTATTTATCAAGAAAAATCATTATATTGAGAATCAAGGAGCTTCAACGAAGATTCCTAGAATACTTTTGTATTTACGTTCTAAAAAGTCTTTCAAGGCCTACATGAGAAGTTCAATTGCCCACTAACAACAACAACTTTTTGATGCAGATAACTATTGACAAAGAAAATACATACAAAGAGCAACAAACGTAGACACATATTGAACAAGCTACATCTACCATACTTGGTACGTTTGTTGATCATTTTCCAGTAATAGGACGTTAAATATATGTTATATCTTCTTCTTACAAACACACACACTACATAGGAAACACATTAAGAGATTTGTCTGGAATTTTAGAAAACTATTTGATAGAGAAATATCACTGAATTATTTAAGGAACTTAGTTATTATTGCTTGTACTCTCTGTTTAAATAATTTGTAAGAGATAAAACGGAAGAAATAAAATGTAAATTAACTTCAACATTGAAGTATAAATAAGCAATTTACTTGAATTTATTCGTGATACGCGAGTCCATTTCTCCATTCTATACAAAAAGCTGTTTTCATTTTATAAAAATATGAATGTCATTCGGGTATGTAAACATAGCTGAATTTAAATTACGTTTTTGTAAGATAATATGTTCGTATGTAGATTTCTTTAATTTTATACACAAAAAGTGCAGACTCATAACAGAAAAGTTAAGTAGTCATCTGTATGATATGAATCAACATTATACACTTATGTTTAAAATTACACGAACCAACATAGTTAAGTAATCAAAATATCATGTCTTTAACAATTTATCTTTCTCATCTTCTTGATAATTTAAAAATAAAAATATTCTTATACGCATTTTGGTTAGATTGTAATTGAAAAATTTATCTTTCATCAACTTTAGATTTAAAGCGCTTCAGATAGACAAATATACAGACAGAATTACACTATAAAATAATAAATGTAGTGTCTATAGAAAGCTACTACAAAACAATGCAAAGTTTTAACGGTAATTGATGTTTTTGAAATTTTCATCAATATAAGTTTTTTGATGTTTACAAAACAAAAAGAAAATAATTGAAATAACCTATACTTTTTATTTCATGTCGGTATAAAGTTTAAATTGCGCTGGAACTTGGTTCTTCTAAGTAAAGTTTAATTCAAAACAAATTAGAAAAGTTTGATTTATCGTTTTAATTATTGCTCAATTAGCTTAATATAAATAAACAAAATATATTACAAACATTTACTTAGCATATAGCTTAGCGCAAATTTACCTTTAATAAATTCATAGTTTACGTCGACCACATATTGTACACCATTCTCAACAAGCCCGTTTTATAAACCTAATCTTGCATTTCACGCATTCATTAATTTAATATACAGTAACTACGAAAAAAAGTCATAAATCTAAGTTAATTAATTATTATTATGCATAAATAAAATCACGAAAATGAGACTATTTAATCAAACGCTATAGTTTAATTGCATAAAATGATTAATATTCGTAAATTTTAAATTAGATTAAATGTATATATTATACATATTTATACTTATTATATATATATATTTATACTTCAATATTATATTTTATATTGTCTTTGCCAATTTAATTTAGTAAGTTCTGTAAACACAATATCATTTATTATGGTAACAAGTATTGAAAATCACGTTGCGTAAACAAAATATTTCCAGCAAATATAAATATTTGAACGAAAATTCGAGTTGTCGAAGATAATTTTAATATTACTGAACAAAGCATAAACGATTTCTCGTAAAAAATTACGAGAATTGCATGACATTCTACAAAAACAATCTTAGTGATATTGTTAATAGAAATTAATGATTTTTATATTACTTTTATACTGTGCAAATTCTATTATATTTTATGAATATATCATGAATTATAATATTTATATTTTCGTAAAGCACAGAATATATTTGATAATTATATGTATTAGAATAGTAAGAATTTTAATTTAATAAAGTGCATTTATAACTGTTAAATATAATTAACGTGGATGTGGTATCGGTTTAATAAATCAGCATGCATTCAAGTAACAAGCTGTAATTATTTCCTATTAATATAAGCGTTCGTCAGTTTAAATATGAAATATCTGCATGGTAGGTAGATAGTATTTATATAATTGTGTAATAATTTAGCAAATAAAAGTAAAGGGTGGAGTACACGAACCACCGGTGGTTGTGTTCATAAGACGTAGCCATTTTCATGAAGTTAATGCATTCTGGCATAAGTATATACCTTTGGTTTAGTACACTCGTATTCGTGACTGATAGATATCAGGAGACGATCTTAACGAAGTACCATGCGGTTAATACGTCTGGTATCACGGTGAAATTATAAAACAGGTATGCGTGCTAGAGTTGCCTCTATCTTTATACACCTAGTTGTACTGATTCAATCAATATTGCAAACGCCACTTTTGGTGTGTTCCACGATATTTTCGCAGCGCATCAGCGCTTTTTGACCCCAAATTCATACTTTTATTATATAATTTTAACTCAAAATTATAGTCGAAGATAATAAATAAATATAGTATAATACTGCAATATGAAGCAGCTCTGTACTTATCTGTACATTTTTAAATTGAATTTGGATATAATCCTTTTAGTGATGAATGCGACCTGTTATTACAACAATGTCTGGTTTTATTTATGATCTAGAATATTTAATATATAGAACGTGATGATGAGCATCATTGGATTGTAGTGGTCATGAGCAAGTCATCACGATTTCAGCGTTAAAATGTTCAAAATTAGCTTTCATACCGCGCAAAAAAACGCGTTACGTTGTAATAATCAAAATTTTATATTGTAATAACCCAGGTAATAGCATGATTACGTAATAACAAATGAAAAAAGAATCTAATAAATTAGTAATATACTGAAAATACTAAATAACATAATCTTGCGGAGAATCCTCCTGAAATTTTATATCATTGTTTATTTTTTCTCGTTTGTTCAATTTAAGTGTCACTATTACTTAATCTGTAAAATGTATGTTTGGAAAATAGTCATAAACATTCTAAGCATATGTGGAATAAACTGTAGAACAGATTCTTGTTGAAGACAACTCAAGACGCGATGACGACGAGTGACTGGCGAAGTGCAGGGAAGATTGGCCCTGACAACTGTTTGTGTCCGACACACTAACACTTTTTAGACATGATGGAATCACGTACAACCAAAGATAATTAAATTGGCTATAGAGTTTTTGATTGAACTCAACCGTGTTTGTGGTAAGAATAGTCTTAAATAAGTTGTTCACTTAAAGCAGTCTCATTTGCAGAGTCCACATTATTTAAATATACTTGAAGGTATCTTTTCGGATTGTACTAAACTAGATTATTATTACATTAATTTAAAAATTAGAATTAGAATGTTCGATTAAGAGTTTATATTGCAATGTAATGATAAAATTTCAGTACAGAATCATCAAATATATATATTTTGAAATATCAGTTGTGCATTCTTAAAAAACATAAAAATACTATAGGAATGTATGTAACATGGTAAATTTTATTGTATAAAACAATAAATCAAATCGAATTTTTCATAAAACTTTATGTAGGTATGCTTTATTACGCATAAAATTAATTGGTTTTCAGTACATATTTGATGTGTTGTTATAACGGCAGCCGACTGTTCTTTCATAAGATGAAAACTGATAAACTGTCCAATTACATGTTTATTTCACCAAACAAATATTTTACAGCAATACAAAATATGAAATTTAAAAAATACGAAATAATAAAAAACGAACTAAATTTAATTTCTTTACGCCTCACTTATTTGTATAGTATTTATTATACACTCCTGACGATGACAGGAAAATCGAAACACTTGTCGTAATACAGAAAAAGTTGTGAAAGTACCAATTGAATGTTTAATTTAATGTAAAACTAACAAAATAAAAACCCCTGTATAATTTGACATTGGCATTTTTATTTTGTAAGAAAAGATATAAAATATTATTCAATTTCCATTTGCATATTAAAATGTGCTTCGCCTTAATAATCTAACTTTCAGTTCATAAAATAATCAGAAATAATAATTATAACGTGCCTCTCAAAAAAACAGATAATTTCCACTTAAGGGGTTTCACTTAACCAAATCTGTCTGTTTATCACATTTACCTGACGGTAGCAGGCAACTTCTTCATCGTATTTATTATTTAGGGCGTAATAAACACCTTCAATGTTGGATAATTTCATCTCCGGCTACTTGAGGATGTACGAATCATGATATTAAAAAAGAGAATAAAAATTTATGAAGTTAGCCGTTGCTGAACATCGTTTCCATACTTTACTCTCCCCCTTAATGTCGCCGTTATCGAATCTGAAGCTATTCAAAAGTTTTAAATATCAAATTCGTGCTACTTTGGCAGAATCAGGAAATGTGAAAATACAATTGCGCATTATTTTTCATTATTTTCATTACATATTACTAGATAATTAATTTATATATTTATATATATATATATATATATATATATATATATATATATATATATATATATATAAACAAACAAAAGTATGTAGAAAGAATCTGTTCAAAATAGTTGTGAAATTGGTAGAAACAACATCCATAGTTGAATTATCAGAAAAGAGAATCTAATTGAGTCACACGCATAGGTGAGCACGTTATTCTAACTCAATCGCTTAAAACAACAGTAGAATTCAGGTTATTTGCCAATGTTACATAGCTGTTAAATGTGTCCGTTATGTATACACACGTCCATATGCACATTTCATGCACTGTGTACTCAACAAAACCTCATGCGGGTAAATAATCCCAGCGCGAATCCTGTCGCGGTGCGAGATATCACCAAGCACGTAGCCAACAGCTGATAGTACTGTGCCATAGAAATTTCAGGTTAAATTTTGTTGTTTTATATTATATTTTTGCTTTTGTAAACATTAGTATGAGTGCAGATAAACGTGAAGTTTAACGGGCTGACATTCACTCAATCCTATGGTTCATGTTTGTTGTGTCATATCCATGTTATTCAACTGCAGATTTAAAGCGTAACAGACCGGATTTATTTTTGTTAAAAGATTATATAGGATCAGTAAATCTACAAAAGAGATCAATATTGTTTACAAATATATCATAAATTACATAGATTCATAACCATACCATCATATGAGGTGGTAGAATACCTTTTACATCCCATTCAATTCTTGACAACATATAGCCAATCAAATCTTATTGCATCATTCAGATTCATCAAATTCTTCATAAATGTTCACAACTTTTCATTATTTATCCACTTATTGCAAGTACCATTTATCTTGCGCATCAATCTTGCATTCGATATTCTCTCAAAATCATCATTCCGTCATTCTACGTACACGTATTTCTCTTCCTGTACATCTGTACATGCTTTTGTATTATATGTAAGTATTGTAATAATGAAAAAAATCGATCCCGAGATTCTATCGAAAATATACATATTGACCTTCCCCGAAATTAGACTATTTCTGGAATGACGTCTACGTATGTTCTTTCAAATAATTCACATTTAATTCGAGCCGACTCCGTATTCCCACAACATTTAAATGCCCCACGTACATCTACTTCAATTTTTGAAAAATTCTTTAAATTTTTTTTTAAATCAAAAATAAAATAAGCTTATAATTACCGCCCAAGATAGAAAAATATATTTATGTATATAAAAGTTGTATACAAAGTTTTAGCCGAAGTGATTTGAAAATCAATAGCAGTAATAACGGCGTTTTTTTTTTCATATTTCGCTGCCAAACCATTAAATGATAATCCTTTATACAGCATAGATTAAAAGAGCTGAATGTGAAAGATAAAATGCTTTTATTTTGCTTACGCACTTACGGTTTTGAATATTAAAAATATTTTCGTCAACCTTTCATCGAGGAACAATAATGTGAACAGTTTACTAACAAAAATATTATGTATTACAATATTTGCAATCCTCTTTTCCTGCCACCCCCTTTTCATGGAAATACGCATAATTTTATGTACGCTTGTATCTTTTATTATAAAGGATCCCATTTGTGAGTGATTTGATAAAAAAATATTAAACAATTTTCATAAATACATTAAACTTTAATTATATTGAATAAAAAACATTAAAATTAGTATAAACCAGCAAAGAAAATTCAGATAATTCTAGAATTACTTACATATAATTTTGTTTATAACTATTAAATTAAAATAATATTTATAAAAATGTTTATTATTTTCAAAACGTTGGAAATAAAAAAAATATATTATTCTGAATTGCGAGATATTACTTTGAACTGAATCAAGGTGATATAGTAATAAGGAGTGGTATTTGGATCACTTACCAATAACGGTGAAATTGATCTTAAGATTTCGTGTGGGCGAATTTCTGAAATCAACTCGACATCTGTAAATCCCTTCGTCGTGTAACTGGATGTCTTCCACCATCAGACTGGCGGGTGTTGTTGACGTGCGAAAGAAGGCACGAGCTCCGAAAGCCTGCGGCGATGACCATAGCTTGGCTTGTGACCGAGATCGACCTCTCAAATCGAAACTGTTCAAAAACAAACCAAACTAGATTTATACCTTAAGTCCTAAGTTTTATTTAGCTTAGACAATTTGTCGTTTATATTGTAATATAACCTTGAGGCGGTTCAACGCTCGTAACATATAAACTTGATCACTTCTATATAGGGTTTAATCAACTTTTCTTACAATTCCAATAAAAACTAAAGTTAACTAAAGAATCCTAGTAATTTTAAACTTATAATTACTAAATTCTTAGTCATTTATGCTTAACTTTTACATTAGTTTAATTATCAATCTTAATAAAAATTATATGCTTAGGTAATTTATTTTGTCATAGGTTTATAAAATAAAATGTTTTTTTTTTTTGACGTGGAGCAGTTGTTTTATTATTATGTGTAGGTTAAATTTAAATCATTTTAAATACAATATTATAATTTCTATGATAATCGGGATATTTTCTATCTATAAGTTTTAAATTGTAGATCGTACATAACAATTTAGACCTGACATTAGCAACAATGAACTGCAATTATGATTTAATCAAATGGAAAACATATGTTAATTTACCTCGTATAATTCATATGGTAATGATATAGTATCTTGATAGTATTAAAAGTCATAAGGTAAATATAAATATGCAGCCATAGTGTTTTAAATTATAGTAATTTTAGTATAAAGAAATTGTTTTATCTAAAGTATTTATATAAAAAATAATGTACTGTTTTCATGTTTACATTTATGTATGCATATAAACAACATAATTAAAAAATACGTTATTAATTATTAAAGTAAAATAATAAAATATAAGAATACATTTTTATTATTTACAATTTAACACCCTCCACCTTCCTTTTTCTTTGCATAAAGCTCACCAGAAAATTCACGTTTAAAACTGCCGTTTCTCGCGTGAAATTTGTTTCTTCATAACAAATTTTAATTTCGATTCCAATTAGCGTCACATTTTTCAAAATTAAATGGAGACTATAACTCAAGTACATCGTGGGAATCGAAATTTAATTTCAATGTTAAATATTTGTTTAAACTGCGAAAGGAACACAAGATGAAGAATCTAATGAATAATGAAAATTTATTCTAGCTTAGTCAACCCGTCGCACACGGCCAAGAACGCGATATAGCCTCCCAAATGGGATTATATTATGGTCAAGGCAGAGAAACTCATATTTTTAGAAATTGCTTGGTCGATTTAAATTTGTATTTACATATTTACAGATATTAATATTATGAAAACTATGCTATTTGTTACTTTCTTATACGAAGTATAAGTAAGTATTGTAATCATGAAAAATTTCGATCTCGAGATTTCAACGGAAATATACGTTTTGACCTTCCCTGAATCGATTCCAACTATTTTTGGAATGACGTCCGTCTGTGTGTGTGTGTGTGTGTGTGTGTCTGTGTGTGTGTGTGTGTGTGTATGTTCTCTACAGCCTAAACGGTGGAAGCTAAAATTATGAAACTTTAAACATAAGATTTGCAAATGCCTGGGGTGTGCACCTCCTATTTTCGAACAAAATATTCAAACCGGAAGTGCCTGTTTACTCTAGTCATTTTTGGCAGTATCTGCAATTACTCAAAAATCGTTACAGATACAGACAAATTTTATAAACAAAAATTAAAGGTATTCATATTTAGCACAACTTTTGTTCGAATTTTTTTTCCAAAAAGTGTACTGGTTACAAAATAAATTTCTGCGTTTTATATATATTTTTACATAAATCGTATCATCTTCGCCTGTCAATTGTTTAACAAAATAGACGTAAATAATTTGAAGTTTGACATTTAATATATATTCTAAGAAATATATTTAGTGTAAAAGCGATCTAAAGGTTAGAACAAATATTATAAATTAGAAAAATAATGTAACTACGATATGGTTTAACCCATATGCGTATAAGAAAGTTCGGTGCATGACACTGCAGATATTTTTTTAATAAGATCGTCTTTTTTGTATTACATCCACTTTACCATCGTAAGGGACTATAACTATATGTAAATATATAATATAAATTATTCTTTATTAAAACATTATTGTGGACGTATACACATATTTTTTGCTGATTGACAAATGAATAAAATAAATAGTACCTACCACGACGAGTCGCACTGAAAGATAGTGCAAAAAATAGGGATGTTGAAGTTGAAGCATTTCAGAATGAGAAAGAATAGAAGGTGGTATTTTAATGGAATACTTAAATCAAGTTAAACGATGTGCTTCTGAGAATGTTTGAAGTTCCTTCAGACACATTATACGGTGGTATTAAAAGGCTTTCTTAATCGTTCAAATGTGGAGGCGCTACGAAATTATGTACTAAAGGAATTTCACTTGTTAAATATTTACGAATTAATGTAGCAGTATATCTTTATAAATTTACTTTTAATTATTTGTCGCATGTGCATATAACTAGGGAATCACGTACTCTATATCTGAATTTAATACTTTTAGTTGAAGGATAAAAAAGTTCCCTAAAATTGATCTTATAATATGCTAAAAATAATTAGTTTACATTTTTTATTTATTAAATTACAATATAAGAAGCGAGATTTGGTATAGCACAGTGAATTAAAAAACATATATATATTTTAAAAGTCAGATATGAATTAAAAATGGGAATTATAGATTATACATAATTAATTTCTGGTTAGAAGTAAACTAATAAAATATTTATGTAAGCTAGAAATCTACATGGTAATTTTGTTCAGAATATTATAGAGTAATTGAATGTTTGATAATCTGATTTAGTCGATTGAATTTACAAGAAAGCATTGTACAAGCATAATTTTATTTTTATTTTTCGTTGAGAAATAAAACATTTTATTGCCGTATATTTAATTTCATATTGTTTACTTTTCGAGATAATTTTAAGTTGGGTTTTCGTCAAAATTCAGTTCATTTTAATTTGGTAGCAAAATGTGTACTAAACAGACCAAATACGGATTTACTTAATGATGAAATTTTGAAATTAAACAGAAAATTTACGAACACAAACAGCTAAACGCTTTGGGGTTGAACCCTCACGTTAGATCAAGCTCATAATTTATATTTCGCTGGTTCAACTGACAGATTATGATGAGATTCGGTTATTTTTTCATGTACTTCAAACCAACTTCAAATCAAGCCTTTAATGTATTCCAGATTACATTTGTAAATAAATAATCATATTTACTTTGAATTAAATTTTATGTTTATGAAGTAGCGTATATAATAAATATTCCATTTAAAGTTTGAACAAAACTTGACTACGAAATAAAATTGACTGGAATAACAAAAAAGCAATTTTGTTTGCAATATTACAAATATGCAACAATCATTGATATGAAAGATGCATATACCATTTTATTTTATCATTATAGAACTTTCAATATAATTAAACTAAATATTGAATTTAAATGATCTTCCATTGTGAGAACTATAAGATATAATATGATATATGTTTGGTTTGTTATTATATAAATATATTATCTTAAATTATTTTTTGGTAATGCAAACATCAAATATCATTTACAGGTATTGCCGAATAAGATGTGGTTGTTATAGAAAAGAAATGGTATCTCTCCGAGTACAGAACGGTTCAGTGGTGCAAAACGTACGTAACGCGTTCAAAATCGAGACAAACATCTTCATAAATACAAACCACATTTTGCATGTGATGGTTCACGTTCACTGGCGATGAACACTTAATATCACCCTGTGCATAGAGGAGGCTGAGTACCGTGGGAAGTGGAACAAACCTTTACTTATATACTAACATAACACCCCATCCAACATAAGCAAATGGTGTTTGGCGTGGCGGTGAAGGCGCGCGCGACGTTCGCGTCTAAAGTAATGGAACGTTACTGTATGAAAATTCCTAAAGAGTCCATGAGCACAATATTATGGAAATGAAATAGTTCAGGTGACGTACACATTAAAATGTTTACGCCAATTATGTAAATATTTTATTAGAGTATATACAATCTTTGTTCGTAATAGCATTTAATTTGATTTATGCAAAATATAGAGTTTCAAATGAAATACTTAAAATTATGTTAAGTAAGAAAAATACGATGTTTTAGCAAAAAAAGCATTAAAATAGGGAGACGTATGGAATTAACTAAAATATCGTTTTTAACAATAGTTGCATCCAAAGTTATTAAAACGAACTTTTAGTTTACGTGTCACTAAATTTTGATTATACATAAGTGCTATTGACTTATTTGAGTTTAGATATAAGTAATGTCGGATATTATAATACTTTACTAATTTTTGAAAAACTTTTTCATTTTATCTATTTGAAATGTCCAATCCTAAATTATTTCAATCTATTTTATTATTTAGTTTAATAAATGACAGATATAGTTGGATAAATAAAATTGCCCGTTTTTCGTAGCTATTGCAACATATATAAGAAATATAAGAATTTCTATAACAATTTTCTTGTTTTCAAGGACTTTTTGAAGAAACTTGTCTAAGAAAAGTTGACCGAAATATGAATATCATTTATTTTTAATATAACTATTTTTGCTGTAAGTGCATCCATTCTGAAGTTATTGCATAAATTGTAAAATATGACACGTGAAAATACACTTCAGGTTGAATATTTATTACATAAGCTTACAATTAATATTATTCATTTCGTTGTTTTAAAATAAGGAAAATGAAAACATTTCTGTTTCAAACAAAAATATGCTTAGCGAAACAAATTTTTAACAAAAATTATGAATTTAACCATTCAAGTGACTCACCTATAAAGTGGTTCTCCGTCAGATTCCTTGAACCATAGCACCATGGAAGCGTTGTCATTCATATGGTTGATATCGCACGGAAATCTCGCCTGCTTTGACAGCACGCCCTGTACGTGCACCATCGGTACTGAAACAATCAGTGAACCAAAGTTAGACGACGGCTTTGCCTCAGAAATTATGCGGCTTTACGCCGGTTTATATTTAATATATGCGAAGGCCTATACCCTTGGCTAGGATTCACCGAAGATATACCACACGTACACTGTATAAACGTACCGGTAAAGGTAGGCATCATCGCAGGTTGGCGAGACGCACGCGGAAATTTAATAATTATCTGAATACTTTATGTGGAACTGTATATCCCTCGCAAAGCTTTGCGTATAAAGGTGTCAACGCCTGTGTATATGAAGTAGAGGATCTAAGTGTTCTGTGGTTTGTCTTTAGGCATATTATAACAGAACTTATTGTTATGTAAGGTACTGGTTGTATATTCAGAAACCCTCATTTGCTCAAAATTTCTTCTATTGTTCTACATTGTGCAAAATAATTTAAAATAATATAGTTGCCATTAATTTTTTATTTATAATCGTTATGACAAAATAAATCAAATGCATACATAAACAATACTACGAATTAGCATTAAATGCACTTTGTTAATTGTTAATCGGATTATACATTTTGAATATGTATACATTTTCGAATGTTGTTGGCGTTAGTATTTCACATGACTTGAAACTCTTTTTGTACACAAAACACTCTATTTTTTACTTTCTTTTACGAAGTAAGTAAGTATAGTAATCATGAAATAATCGTTATCGAGGTTTTAACGGTAATATACTTTATTGATCTTCCTTAAATCGATTCTGACAATTTTGTCAATCTTTGTTAGCGGATGCTGCAATGAATTAAAACCAGTTGAGCGTACAATAAAAATAGTTAGAATTCAAATTAGAGCTATTAATATTTTGTACAACTATTATGCGGAAATTAATATACCGCTTACAAGAAAATGGCTATTGAAAATTGATCATATGGCTGTACCTTAAAATTGTAATTGCAGCAAAAGCAGTTAATGTTCCTTTGTAACATTAATTAGTTTATTATAAATGTTTCTATAAATATTTTATTGTGTTAATTTGCAAAGGGTCCGCTAGAATCAGCTAATATATTACAAAATAGACGTTCATGTTTATTGGGAAAATAATATCAGCTTTAGCGCTAACCAAATACAACCAAATCCGTTAGTATAAATTTGTAAACTGAGAAGAGTAGGTAGGCTTTTTTGTTGCTGTGTGTCCTCTCACAAAAATAAACTGGTGATTTACAATGGGATTTGGAATATACGATTCCAATTAAGTAACGTGTTTATTCGAAAACACGAAATGGGTAGGAACGGCGCTATAAAAAAGTTCAGCATTTTGTTTAAAATTCCGCTTTTATTTGTTGCTCATGCCGGATTTACAACAATATCAATAATTCACTTGTTTTATTATGGTAGCCGTTCTTTTTGGGTATACACCAAGAAAACTCATTACGCATGCGCATATATTAAACTGAAAATGATCACTTAATTCCATTATGAATATTTGATCAGTACCAAAGCGTTTTCTGATTATCGATTCGACGACGTCTCTGTTTGCAGTTGGCCATGTATTTTTGCATGCTTATTTTGTTAATGCGTTCGTAAAAGAACAACACGTCACAGCGTTTCCTCTCATGTTTTCTTTTTCGTTTAGGTTTAAATAAACGTCAAGCAAAATTCTTGCTGTCAACTTAATGAAATTTTTCTAACGGGGCATTTTAATGCTGGATAAATCAAAGTGAAAAATTGAAATGTTGAATATTTTATTTAATCTTTTCCAGGATGAATAATTTTTAAAGAAATAATTAATCACTAAACGGCAAGTCTTGAGATACATTTTATTGTCTTTTTTTGCATTTTATTATTTAGAAATAAACTATAATAAAAAAAATTCACTCAACAATTTATTTTTAGCTTTTATCATTACAGATTCACACAATTGAATCCGTCAAATTTCCATACATACATATTATAGCAACTGATCAATAAACCGTCTTACCCGACTAGAAATATAGATAACATCGTATACAACAAAAAAAGGGAGAAGTTAAAATGTATTCTTTACTGTAATTTTAATTAATTTTGAAGCGATCGGAAACGGACGTAAATTTATTCAAGAATGAAGGATGAGTAAACAATTACAGTGAGGATTGAAGGAGTCAGAGGGATCGGAGCGTGAATAGTGACACCGTTATGTTGTTTTATTAAAAACTTTTTGCTTCGTCCAAGTTTTTAATAAAAGATACTTTTTGCTATTATTTTTTTTTTTCGACAAGATGGTTCGGAAGTGTACACATCCCATGACTAATAATGAAAAGGGTAGGCAGGGTCTTTGCGTTTCTTCGCCCACAGATACCAGCCAGTTTCGCGTGCCAAGCCTGCTAAGTGCGTATTCACTGCTTTTTATTCCAGTCGCGTGAGTGTGAGACAACACTGCTGGCTGGTGCTGATGGCAGCTGACTAGCGAATGTTATCGTTTAGGAAATCTGTGATACCAAATTTGCCACATCCTCCTCCGGCACATTAGCGCTTCATTCCAAGTTTTGATTATGTGAGGGTGCTAGCGATTCTTTTATCCTCGTTAAACAGATAGCGCAATAGTTTTTCTTATAAACTTTTATAATTAAAATATTAACTTTTATCAAATACACAAAAAATTTTATTTATTTAAATGAAAATTCAGTACATATGTATGCTTTTTGCGAAAGCTATTTTTTTCTAGCCTACATAGACTGAAGAAACCCTTCTCACGCACTAAGCAAAGTTTTTGATTATTATTAAAGTGAAAGCGTGCAACTAGTTAAGCTTGCGCGAAAATCACGACAGTCGGCAATCAAGTTGGTTTAATTTATGTAGCCGGGTAACTAAGTCTAAACCTCCCACGGGCTGAGATTGGCTTTAATCTCCGAGTTTTAAAGAGATCTTGCATTCTGGGGGCTTGGCTCTTGAATGTTTTACTGCAACGCAATAAATCTTGCTAATCTTTCTCTTTTCTTCGCCCATATTTCTTCTTATCGCCACAACTTTTCCACCTTTTTATTTCCTCGTACTTACGTACTTTAATACTTCAGCCGGCGGTGTTGCTGGCGTAATTATAACGCGTTTATTAGATTGTCCACGTTGACACATTCAAGACAGTCAAACCGACCGTGCAAGTTTAGTCAAGATCCCTAATTAAAATATTTCTAAATTTAAATTCATTAAAATATAACAAAAATTCAAAGGAATATAAAATGTCAAATTAACATAGTTCGTAATTTGAAATCTTAGAAAAAAGTCAAGCATTAGTTTATGAGAAAATTTAAGACATTCGATTAGGTTATTTGATTTATGGACGTAATAATATTTAAGAAACGGATGTAATTAAAAATTAAAATTTTATTTGTTATTTGATCCGAAGCTAGCGTCATATCTTTACGCAACAAGGCGTGGCTTGTGCCAAGCTCGAGGTGAAAATAACGTGCGCAATACGATGTGTACGCCATAAATTTGATAATTAAATTATAACGGCAGCAAAGCGGGCAAGCATCAGATGAATGTTGCAAGAGAGAGCAAAGCACCATGCGGCGAAACTGTGAGGAATAACGATGACATTTTGCAACAATTTAAACGCGAATTAATATAAGTTCGTTAGCGCGAATGAACCAACGCGCCCGACACAGCGAGAGGCTTTACGCGCGCCGCTCTAGCAACAACGTTGGGAGAAGAATAATAACTGAGAGTTTGTAATTATGTTTTTACTGTGATATACAAACGTGTCTCTTTTACGGAATTATTCACACTGTTTTTCCTCGACGCTTCGTCATTGCGTTTTGGCTGCCATTCCATATACGTTGACTATAGAACTCAAGGGGGCACCCACATCAAATTTACTTTATATACCCGAAATTCATTGCTTAATTGAGATCACCAGTTTATTTATAAGAATTATCGTTTTTTTTTCAACATATTTAACTAATTTATCCCTTAACTATATCAATAATAGAAATTGTTCCAAAATATATTTGAATGCGCTAAAACAACAATTTAATATATTAATTTTACTATTATTAAATGGAGGCATCGATTGACGATGATGTGTTCAGATAATTTAATTTGAACACCGCAAATAATGTTTATACTGAGAGTTTGTAATTATTCCTATGCTTGTTATGACATAAATTATAAATAAAATTGCAAAAACTAATAAAATTAATGGATGATGAACGTTTTAATAAAATAATATTAAAACACTCGGCACAGTTTACTAAATTTTATATTTAGGACGAATAGTTTCGGTTACTAAATGATTTACAGATCCTAGACCGTAAATGGTTTAGTAACCGATACTAGCCGTCGTAAATAAATAATTTTGTGAAACTACACTGAGTGCTTTAATCTTATTTTATGCAAATACTGGTGACACAAAGAAATAATTAGCGTATTTTATATAAATGACATATTACAAATTTAGTCTCCATGCTGAACATTTTCACATGTACTTATTACAAAAAATTAAGACTAACTATAGTATTGAAAACCTTTAGATGATTATAAGTAATATATTGGTACATATTACTCAATACTAATAATAATAGACATCATTATACATTTCCTAAGAGTTTTTGTATGTGAAATTCTTTTATGAATAACAATATGGTGTTTGTCGAGGAATTCAGATTCTTTAAACGAACGTAATTCGTTATTCTTATAGATAATTTACATTTTGTTGTGCTATTGTATTTTGGCTCTAATGATCTCCAAATAATGGTTGTCCATAGAAAACGATGTATCCTTCACAATGGAAAATACATAATTATTTTAGATAGTATTAGCTCAATTCCAAGTATAATTTTGAAAACTAAATGTAACTTTTCAATTTTAAAGACTATTTAGTATAGTATTGTTAAAATGAGTATCATTGACCAACCAATAATAGTTCTGAAAAGCTATTTCCCTATCGCATATTATATGCATAGTCAGTACGCAAACGTTTAAAATATCGCCTTGAGCGACTTTTTACTCATTTCGCAAAACGGTGAGCAACATAATTATTCATACTTTGCAAATGAGTACTGCTAATGTAATATAGGGTATTTTAATAAAAAAAAATTAATGCTAGATATTTTTCATTGTGTTACTAAGTCTTCATACAATTTTCCATTAATATGCTGTTGCAGTAACAAATAAATAGTATCCAAGTACAACCCCAGTAATCTGAGATTCAATTTTGGCTCAAATATCATGCTATGTTGCAACTGATAGATTGAACACAGTATCCAGTTTCCTAAAATTCACTTTTTCGATTGTAGAAAGTAATCCTCAGCCACGGCAGTTATTTTTAAATCAAGTAATATCCATCCCATAACAAAAGATGGTTCACTAGTTGAGATATATTTAAATAAAAACGCTGCCATAAGTAAATATAATTACTCGCAACTATACCACGTTAGTCAATAAACACCTCAAGTTGTATAGTCTTATATATATATTAATATGAGAAGTAAACTATGAAAACGTAAAACTATAAGTTCGTAGCAAAGAAAACTACTTCCACAAAATCAATTATTAATATATCCTTCGAAGTATTTGCTTGTAGTGTGAACAAGCTATAGTCTGTCTTAGTTATGTTTATAAAATTAATCCCCATTTAGTAAACCATTTACGTTTATAAACTATTATTATTTATAAATAATTCAGACAACAATAATTAAACATAAGTTATGTACATAGGTATAGTATACACAAAAATTTTTTTTTTATTATAGTTGCAAGATATGTTTTTTAAACAAAAAAAACACATTTGAAAGACATATATATATATTTTTTTTTATTTTAAATTTATTTAAGGAAAACGTCGACTACGTGGTCATTGGTACTCCGGTACAGTTAATTGGTTTGTGTTATGTGTCTATATGTTGCGTAAAATATTTGTTTCGTTTAGGTATTGAAGTAATCGGATCGTAGTGTCTCTGTTGTTCTTTAGTGCTTCAGTTAATTGTCGGGGAATGTTGTATTTGTTTCTGTGTTCTTCGTATTTTTGGCAGTTTGTGATGAGGTGGTTAACAGTGATGGTGGTGTTGCATATGTCACATTGGTCTGGTGGTGTTTTTTGGAATAAATGTTGGTGTGTTATGCGCGTGTGTCCAATTCTAAGTCATGTCATCGTTATCTGTTCTGTCCTGGTTCCGATAGGTGTCCATGGTGTGAGATCTGCTTTTATTGTTCGCAATTTATTGTTTGTCGTTTGAGTCCAGTCCTGTGCCCATTTTTGAAAGACATATTTTATTTAACTTTAATAACTAATTACAATTAAAATGATTGATATTAATATTCTGAAAAACTTTTCTTTTGATACGTTTCTCCGAAATATATACTAATTGGAAGAAAATTTATGATACCAATGCAGATATAGAAATTTATTCAATCATGTCAACTTTTCCTGTCAATATTTTTGCAGGAAAACAAAACATACTAAAATAAGTCAGGGTTTGACATTGATTGTACGAAATAAAATAGAAGAGAAGTTTTAGTGAAATACTCAAAATATTCTAGCATTGGAAAATATATATTATAGGAATATTATTTGAAAGCTAATAAATGTTTTTAAACATTTAATTTTTTATTTCTCTTGCCTCTCTATGTATAACAAGCAAATCTTCCAATCGCAATATAAAGTTATATGAGTATTGAAATTACAAATAAATTTGAATATTGCCTACAGTAAGTTTTATATTACTTAGATTATCAATAACAAAATTTATAAGAAATCGTTCACAAAAGTTACTGTTTGCAATATATCTCGAATTTCATCAAAGAACCTCGATTTTATAAGCTGATAAAATATCTTTCATTTCAAAATACATGTTACATCACGTATCTATCTACCTGCACCATTTTTTCATACCATAGAATATCTATGACAATGTGTATATGATATATTCTACACACAGCACACAAGTGCGATGTATGGTACAGCAACCAAACCATACTAACCACGTATCCGAAGTAACAAGCGGATGTTCCAGAAAATCCGACGGCTCGATAAAGCAGGAAATATACACAATTGATCCAAGAGCGTGAACGCCGGGGCCGGCGGGGTGTTACCGATCTTCGGTCCTGGGAACCGGTAATCCAGATCGGCTTCGAGCGTGATTGGAACGAATAAAAGTTCAATCCCTTTGCATGCATTTCATACACACTATACGCGTTGTGCAATATAGTCTGTTCCATGATATACATGCATCCTAGTCTTAGGGATTGAAAAGAGTGTTCCAACATATCATTTTACACTTTCGAGGCTAATAAAATAAAATAAGTACATTTATAAATTTTGTATGAAAATAAAAAGTCATTATTAATTTATATAATGTGTAACCTTATTAGCTAGTAAAATTTTGGAGCATATTCAACCTGTTTGTGTCTACAAACCGCAGTCGTTAAATAGTCAGCACTTAATACCAAATAGGCTGCTAGGTAGAGTTCAAACATCTACAAAATTTATTACTCGCCGGTAGTTGATTTGGTAGCTCAACGAAAACACCCCATTCTGCGGTATGCTGGTCGGACTCATAATTCATGCAAGTGGACGTGTCATTGTTATGAAAGTGGTGGAATATCCAAACAGAAATAACTCTAACTAAATATGTACTACTACGTATAAGACGGTTCAATATAAAACACGCATATATTATTATTATGTATAGATACAATAAAATAATAACAAAAATTATTGGTACTTTTCTGTTTGAACTATTGTGGAATAAAGGGTGGAAGCTGGCGATAACGTTGTAAATTCACCATTATACCGACGTTGAAAATTCGGCCTAACGTTGTCGCGCATACTATGTCCCGACTTAACCTCTTTTCTATCTGTGAACCTAGCTCCATTTTAACTTGCTCCTAACAACGCGAGGTCGATCCTCGCTTAAATTAATTTATAATTCATGGACGTGAAAATGGGTTTAATTTTTAAGTAAATGTGTTCTCGTTGTGCTGGGACGTAAAGTTAGTCGTCGACCGGTAGCTGCGTAATTCTTATCCTTTCCAATTTAACGCTACCGGTAGAGTATAAACCGGTTTTCACTGTAGAAGGTGTGATAGCAATTTGTATCTCTGTATGAAGAATTAACTATAGATGAGACTATTTAAGGTACACTAGGGTAAGTTTATATGGGTACACGGTAAGTATTCTGCGAAACCATGAATCGTAAATTATTAGCGAATTTCTCCACTGCTAATATCGAGGCATATACTGTGCAACAGTATATTCAGTCATTAAATAAAATTAAATACATCGGTCACCGTGTGAAATTTTTTATTTAAGATTTGTTTAATAAGAATTATTCTACAATTCCTATTTTGTATTCATTCGCATTGTAAGAAAATTTCGCCATTAAGTCTATCTTCACAAATTTAATTCGCTTTATTCGCATTCATAAAACATTAATTATCTGTGTTAACATTTACTTGGTATTTTGTAATCTTTTTCATATTTTGCTATTGTCAAATAAATATGTTCTAAAAAAATATATTATAAATAATATGCCAGCGGAGTGTTTCAATCAAGATTTAAAATGAAAAATGTATCCAGCTAAAACCTACACATAATTCATTTTGAGCCACAGGCTTTAGCAATATAATAAACTGTATTTATTGGAAGCACATAAAAATTCCAATAAGCCTGGAAATGTTTGATGTTTTGGGTAATATGATGATAAAAAAATGATATATTTCTGAATATGTCAAATTGTATCTGTAGGTAAAATGGGAATATAATATATTATTATATGTGTTGATAGTAATCCAGAGATACAAAGCACCTGAATTCACGCAACCAATCCAACGTCATGGAACGCGATACGCATGATGGTATGAAGATGTTCAATTTGGTGTGTTTCTTTCAAATTGAGCAATTTTATGGCTATTACTTGAATCATTACATATATTACTGCGATGGTTCTTCCATATATGTGTAATGTCAAATTATATCCGTTCTAAATTGATCAATTTAGTTTTGGCTGCACATGCGAATTTTCATTTATATATATATATATATATATATATATATATATATATATATATATATATATATATATATATATATATATATATATATATAATATATATATATATATATATATATATATATATATATATATATATATATCTCGTCATATTTCAAAATTATTTTGGTTTGTCACCGAATTTTAGTAATTAAAAATTATCTTATTTCAATTACGAAATTGGTAAATTGGCAATTAAGAAAGTATTCAGAGAGCAGAAGCAAAGAAATTGTGTTCAAAATCTTCAATAATTTTTTAATGTCAGAAATAAAATAAAGGAAATTGAATTGTATTTTATTATAACAAGTATCACATAAACCATCGAAGCTAACGGTGTATACAGCTGTTTGAATTAGTTTACGTAAAACAAACCAAAACAAACACATATGTATGAATATATTCTTCCATCATTATAAACAAAAAATATTTTTAAACAAAACAGTATTGTGTTTATATGACAGACATATGGTAACATACGGGTATGGGGGTTGTTTGTGTATTCAGTATGCGTACCACTGAATGTCGTGTCTTCTTGTAAGATTAGTGTATTGCTTAAAGCTTTACTTGTGTTTTAAAAGCTCCAGCGTACTTGCAAATCTTCGGATTCCTCGGACAACGTTCGTAAGAAAGGATTACTGCGGTAGAATGTTACGCCGAGCGCGCACGTATTGCCAATGCATCTACGTCAGCTGAATGTTAGAGAGATGAAGAAAAAAGAAGAGAAATGAACGAGCAAAATCTCCAATCGTTCGGCGCGCCGGCTCGAATTTTATTTAAGTGTTCGTCTTGCTTAATGGCGGTGTGGAGAAGCGGAGATTACACAATGAAAGAAGCGTTTGAATTAAACTTAATAATTCTCGATTTGTTACTTGTCGATGCTGTACCAACCATCGTATATTTTACGTACAAAAAGTAATTGTATTGAATCAATAAAACCACAGTGTAATGAAACATTTAACTCTCCAATATCGAATTTCATTCTTAACAAACTAAATCTTTTGTTGCTTTGTTCGTGTTACTATTTATGTTAGACCGGGACTTTAATTTTCTGATATTTATTTCATTATTTCTAAATCACTGCAACAACTGCTTCATAACTATACATATATTTATCTACATATGTAATTCTTGCTTTATTTTGTCTGTTTAAGGATTCAAGTTACGCAATTGCAATCGAAATTATTATTAATTATTAAAATATATCAAGTCGATATTACTCTTAAACATTTGACTTAATATTTTAATATGCACTCAATTATATTTTAAAATTAAAAAGGCTTAATTTTGGTGTTGATAATTGTTACAATACTATAGTTTGCAATAAGAAACAAATTAACGTTAAAATATATTGATTAAGATAAATTACAATTCGATACAAAGTAAGATCATTTTTGTGGTTTGTACCAATACTTAGGATATAATAATAGAAACAAAAATATGCTATTTAGGAAGCGACATTTTTCCAAAAAAAAAACACTAAAGTAATATACTAAAGAGTCTATGATATTTGTTTGCGTTTGCGAAATTTATTCTAGAACGGTATCTAGTGGAAGAGTTTTTGTTTACTGGGTAGACAATTCATTCCCTGTTTCAATTACTATTCATTCCAACATGAGCTAAGAAATAGCACAAACATTCGATTATCTAAGGGAGCGTAGTTGCCAAATTAGTATGTGATTCAATATAGAACCAAACTTTAAATATTTCTGGTATTATTAATCTTCAAACAGCCCTGTTCGAGTAGTTTCTGCGACACAAATTGCCATTGAGTTATTTTCTAATAGTATGGAATCGTGCAATTACGCTATTTCAGAATGTATAAACTATTGTTTGTAACGATTGTAGGTTGATATAACTCCGTGCAACAAAGTTCGGAATTCGGTGAGAAGCATTTAGAATTTGCGGTCGCTTCGAGCACACTATCTCCCGGGTACTATAATAATGTCACTTTGGTTTCCGGTCTGCATTTACACATACCCTGCTTACACGCCCCGCTGCTCTTGCGTTTAGACTCACCCACACCCCATACTCTACTGTTACTATCACGTACATTTCAAGCAAGTAATCTTCGAGGTCTCCGAATGCATTCCGCTATTGAAAGAATGAGATTGCACTCCTATAAAATGCCGAGGTTAACGCGCAAATGTCTTTAAGAAACAGAAAAGATTTCACTATCCCAGTGAATATATTGACATGATTACAGCGCTTTTCAGTTCTTATGGTTTTGTTTGCATGCTCACGACATTGAACTGAATTATAAAGAATTTTATTTCATGTTTTATACATACGTATAACTGATTAACTGCTTGTAAAAACAATAAAATACTAATAATAATATATTATAAAATAAATAAGATATTGCTAATTTTATCGAATTATTTGCTATATTTAGAAAGAACGTTTACTATTTCCACTATTCATTTAGCATAAAAGTATAAAAGCTTAACTGAAAAAAATGGACATGAAGATATTTTATATTTGAAATTTATAAAAATTTCTTTTGATTTCACGTGATCAGAACCTGCAAGTATATATTTTTACTATTTTGTTGCACAATTTTTGTAGCATAAAACAACTTTTAATAATAATTAGAAAATATTTACATAGAACCAATTTTGTTCTCAAGTAGCGACTGACATCTAAGTATTTTCCTGAGCGGAAAGTTGTGTCAAAAGGCGTAATGAATGATCATTAATTTTTATTACATTGGTACAGCAAAACTCAACTTGCTTCCTTAGTTCAAAGGAAATTTAATTACTTCGTTTAAATACACAATGTGTACTAGCGAAAATGTTAATTTTCATTTTTCATTCGTTCCCTGTATCCTGCAAGTGATTTTTACCAATATATTTATGTCTAAGCAAACTAATAACGAAATTTAAAGGGAATCAATTGTTAATAACCACATCGTTTGATCTATACATAGAATAAGAAGAGCCGATGTAATTTTGGGGAAAATAATTTTATTAACTAAAATTATATCTACATTAATTGAAAGCTTAAGACTAAAGTTAAATCATTGTATTTCTACTACATTGCTCAGTAAAATCCTTTTGTGAAATGCGAAATAATAATATGTGGAAAAGAACAGACAAATACTGAATATGGGGGCAACCAAAATACCTACTTCTTTGGTTTTTAGTAGACAAAGAGTTACGACAGAAAGTTGGAGACGCTAATCCTGCATACAAGAAATTAACGTACACACAGGTCACACAAAACGACACTGCATTAAAGGATTTAGAAGAATAAACCGACTAACTTTTGATATTTTCTACTGATTACTATTATGCGATTTTTGCAAAAATCTTTCAACAATAAGAAAAACTTAGCATGTGAAATATTACTACATTTATTTATTATATAAAATGTTACTCAGTATTTTTAAAAAGAAGGAATTATTCACTCATCATTCTAGCATTTGCTTAATCAAAACCAAATCATGTTGTTTGATTTTACTATTTCTTATCGAAATACTCAATATTCACTTATAGCTATATATGCGAAATGTACTAATACAGTTTTACATTAATTTAATTGCAACCGTTATAATTTATAGATTACGTTTATTTTACATGTATATATATATATATATATATATATATATATATATATATATATATATATATATATATATATATATATATATATATATATATATATATATATATATATATATATATATATATATATATATATATATATATATGTATATATATAAATATACATTTGTTTGTTGGTAGAAGTAACCATTTATTTATATCTATGGTTTACAAGAATGGTGCTGTGAGTTTTCTCTCATCTTTTTTTACCGTTATTTTTTTGCGGACATATACAAACAGACACAAAACGATATATCATCCTTGAGAAAGATATAAATCTCGTACCAGAATATTTCTTAACGTCAGATATACGCCAAACGTTTAACCATGCGGTAACGCGTCAGGCACCGCCAACTTGATTAAATTCACTTGTACATTGTGCTACGAATATGTATATAATATATGTGAGGGTATGTCGACGAGGAAAAATAATGAAATCTAAGTTTGCTTCGAACTGGGAACTTTTAATATACTGTTTCTATCCAAGTAAATTTCTACATTAAATGAATTTTTAAACAATTCTTGGCCTTCTTAAAACCGTCTATGTTTAGAATACATATTTAATTGTTATATAACTTTTCATTTGATATAGTCTAAATCTTAGGCAACAGTAATCATCGGTACCTAAGGATATTATAATATCCTACTGCTGCTATGTTTTATTTTACTTAAGCAATCATTAACATAAAATTTTGAGTAATAATTACTGTTAGTTTCTTTAAAAATTTTTTGTTATTGCTATATTTACTTTATAATACTAACATTGCTTCGTTGGCAGTAGATGTACAAGCAAAAGTATTCTTTGTTAAATACTACTCGCCGTGAATTAAATATTTAGAATCTAAATTCGACCTAACGATGTTAGTTTGCGTATACTGTTGGTCAATATTATGCGGTGGATACTTAACTCCCTCTGTGGTAAATACACTAGTGGTGATGTTATGGTAAATATGGAATCTAATGTTAGTGTTAAGAAAGATTTAACTGTATCTTTATATAAAGGTCGTTTAACTAAAATCAGCAAAGCATTTTGTTTTACACAAATATTTAATATGGTAGCATACTAATGTTTGGATGGATTTAGACTTATTTATGGGAGCGTTGTACCCATCACAATTCAACGATAATAAACTACTACATATGTAAAAATATTTGGTTTAGGAACAAGCATACCTCCGTTGTCCTGAATCAATTTACAGATTAAGCAAACAAACATGAAATCTTAAATTGTCAATATGTTAAACATTATAAACTGCTATGTACACGCGTATACAATGAGATATAAGTTGCCTATAATATAAATTCTATAATATTTGTACCCTTAACCGATTTTTATTAAATTTTAGTTTCGGTGAATTATTTTCTAAATGTGTATGAATTAAATTAAACCCAAATTTCATTAATTACTATTGGTCAGTTTCTTTTTTACAGAAAACACTAATGTACACCGGAACCATACTGTTTGTTTTCGAAAATGATTTTATTTTAAAGAAGTTTTAACAAATAATGTGTTTAATAAATAGAAAATGCTCAAATTAGTTTCTTTTATTTATTGAGGATATTCGTGCTAGTCTAAATCAACATATCATTTTACAGATGAAATCTTTAATAATCTATGTATGACTGATATAGATTGATTGCTACTATATTTATATATGTAGTTATATATGGTATATCGACCGTATATTATTTTAACGGATCTACATTGTGCAAACAAATCCGCTAATGTATAAACATTGGAAAAGCTAAAAACAGTTTCATGTCATGTGTGTGTGTTTGAAAGCTTTTCCAAAAGGTATATAATAAGGAGAACTAACAGATTAAACTGTGATCCAATAGTTTTCAAGCCAAACCAACAGTAGCACTAACATCGTCCATATAAAAGCTCTACATGTGATGGTTGTGTTCCTGCACGAGTTCGGGCGCCGCGCCGGTGTCATGGGAGTTAAGCGGACGGTTCGCGTGACAAAGATGGCAGAAGGCTTAAGTGGCAAAGTTTGCTGCCTGCGAAGCGAACGAACAAGTGAGAGAATGAATTTTTGTTTGGTAAGTGGAACAGTGTTGGCTCGGCGAAGCAAAATAAGAAGTTCAGTTCGACCTAATATGAATTTAATAATATTGGAAATATAATGAACCAAAATAATGATATTCTGATTTTATTATTATTATTATTTTAAATTTATTTAAGGAGTACGTCGACAACGTGGTCATTGGTACTCCGGTACACTTAATTGGGTTTTGTTATGTGTCTATATGTTGCGTAAAATGTTTGTTTCGTTTAGGTATTTTAATAATGGCAAATTGTTTAGAATCGATAAAACGATCAATAATTTATTTTACAATTAGACTTCAAATCATGGTTGATTTATTTTTATACTTCTCAAATATCAGCCATTCTATTTTTATAGATTATAAACTTTACTTAAAATTAAAATAAAACACTTGGTTAGTTTCACAAAATTCGATTTATTCACCGACGATCGTTTCAGCCCTTCGGCTTTTATCAAGGTACAGAGTGTAAATGGTACTGTCGAATTTTGTGAAACTAACCAAGTGTTTTATTTTAATTTCATAATATGTTTCACCAAGTGCCTACCACATCTTCAATCAATTTAAATAAACTTTACTACCTATTGAAAAAATATCCAAGCTACCACTGGTGTAGAAAGAAGAAGGCGCTTGGTAAGAAACGAAAACGCGAACACCGCCGAGAACACGCTATCCACACGTTTCCAGAAGTACCAATTATTATTAGTGGATGGTGGATATGATGGTCGTAAGTTGGAAAAGTGATTATTACGAAACACGAAAAGTACCGACTCATTATTTTTCTTCTTTACTCTGCGACCCTGTCTCTGCTTCCCCTTATTTCGTGACGTGCGTAGGTTGAAACGACGGAAGCAGACCTGAATCTAATGGATATAAAATTATTGAGTGCGTAAATGATTGCAATTATTCAAAAAAAAAAATAACAACTTTCATTAGGGTCATTAGAATCTACTGATAGTTAGTCCAAATTTTACTTAATATACTGCATAGTATATTAATATAATATGCTGAGTTTAATTATGGGTAGTATAAATAATGAAAAGGAATGAATATTAATTAACGTAATATGCTTTTAATTAATTCTTCCATATGAAAATAATCACCAGAAAATAAAATTGTATTACATTATCTGACTTGAATTTTAAAGAATAATTCATCTGAAAAATGTATTATGGCGATGCACTAAAGTATAAAACGTATTTTTAGGTCAAACAAGTTTTGAATATATACAAAATTAATAATTTAATTAATCAATCTTGATGAAATTGCTGCTTAAAAATTGGAGCTACCAGAATTGTTAATTATCATGAAAACGATTGTTTTCTTAAACCAACTACGTAAAAATTGATCCAAAAAATGTGTATACCAGCTCTGACAGGCCAATAAATGAGTGTTTTTTAAACCATAACACGCATATGAACGGCTTAAAGTTTTGGACTTTTTTCATAATTGATTTTTATTAAAATATTATCCTATAATGGCTTCAAATTCTCATTAAATATCTATTGTAAGAAATATATTTATTATTGTAGGTAGGATTTTAGTATATTTCAAAACTTAAAAGAAGGACATATAGAGTAATAATATATTATTTTAATAATTTATATTTAGTACATCCTAGCAAAATATAATACGAATAAATAAGTTTTAGTGTACTGTGGATATTTTATTATTCACTTTATTTCTCTAAAACTAACAAAATACAAATTTTATATAATTATTTTAATAGAGTGTGAGAGGATATTGATTCAGTCATCGTTAAATTCCTATTTAGATCAGAATCGTAATGTTATTGTAAGGTTGTTGAAATGAGGCAATTACATAAGTTATTGCAATAATCATATTTCATTACATCAAAGGAGTTCATGTAGAACGTTATGAATAGTGAAAGAACTGAAAAAGTATTAAGTGAAGAAGAAAGAAACTAAGTATATTCGTGAAATATAAAACCAGAAGGAAAGTTTTAAAATTAGATTAAAAACAAAGTGCTTTATTGCCGTATGAGAGTTCCATTGTTTAGTACTTAAGAATTCTGAATAAGTACAACATTGATGTAAGCTTATTATAAAAGTTTCCCATCGATGTCGACCAACTCGTCGGATAAAAGCGGGAGGAGGATGAAAGAAGAAGTGTGCCCCGCGGTAGCGTCATGATGCTATCCTTATCACATCTGTTCTACTAGCTATTTGCCCAGATGGAACGCAAAAGTTTTTAATATTTTTATTGACTCTAGAACGCGCAATGTCTTTATTACAATTCCTACGACGTTCTTGGCATGTAATAAAGTGACGCCGCACTGGGAGCATTCCATTGCATTTGATTCTTTATGTTGATACTGTAACGAAACAATGAATTTAATTGCACTATTTCTTCCAATTATGACTTTATTATTACTACTAATGGTATTACATTCCCACGGTTCATAAAATAATCATTTCCTATTCAATATACATTAGGAGATATCCAAAGTACGCTCGATAGTAATAATACAGAATTCATAGAAAAGTATAAAAATAGATTTTCCATCAAAACTGTCGAAATAGTAGGTTTACATTTGAGTAGTCTGATTTACAAATAATAGCTATTCATATCTGCAGTGTATTGCACTGGACTTTCTTATACGTATTGTAGAGGTATAATTTGTTTGGATAGGATACTAAAATAGAAAACTTTAAACATTCCAGAAAATATAAGAAATTCTTACGTCTGGATGATTTTTAGTTTTCAAATGAACTTGCAACCTTACAAAATATGTATATCTCATATTTTCAATATGTTACTTTCGGTTTGAAAATACACTTATACACTCTCTCTCTCTCACACACACACATACACAGGTCATTCCAAAAATAGGCAGGCGCAATTCGGGGAAGATCAAAATATGTATTTTCGTTACGATCTCGAGTTCGTTTTATTTTTATGTGTACGATACTTATTATTTCGTATAAAGAAGTAAAAAACCCAGAAACAAAATCAAAATTTAAGCTAAAATAATTCGTGTAGATATAAGTCAACGTAAGTTCGAAGTTAAATTGTGTCCATTAACAAGGAAAGTTCTACCTCGAGTAATAAAGAAAAAGATTCATTTGTGGCATCTGAAAAACATCAGTTGTATTAAAAATCTTCGAAATATAAATGAATATGTACGAGAATATTTTATGTTATTCTCTATATTTCGACAAATTACTTGTAAATATAAGTGTTGGTCATACATACTATATAAGCTAATAAGAACTTTCGGTTGATTTGGGGGCACTAGATTGGTAGTATATAAAAGCAAATATACATATTTGCAATTGTAGAAGCATAGCTGCATTTACTATAAAGACCAAAATAATTTCACTTTGTAGAAGAAAAAACTTACACGTGTATTCGTATACAGAAAAGTGGCTATGTAACGCTGTAATGTGGCGTCGTTGACGCGGCGCTTCAACATCAAATATAAAGTTTCGAACAGTTTGTAATAACGTGGTAGAGGATACGCGCGCATTGCAAGCGACTGGTAATTATCCCGTGTTGAGCTTTAAAACTTTGGGCTTGTTGAGTTCAGAGTGTGACACGTGAACAAAATGATGACGTAGGTGACGTTTGCGTAGACAACTATAACAATCATACAAATATGTAATGTTGTGTTTTTCGAGTTATTTCTAATAAATCTAGATTTTATTTTGCCAAAATTAATTTTTTGTACTTTAACTCTGCTTTAAAAATATATATTAAATAAATTTAAGTAATACAAAATTCGTTGATTATTTTTTATAATGATGTTTTGCATTGTTCTATCAATTAGTTTATTTATGGTTTATCAATATCTAGAAATTCATATTTTGGTTTGGAAACGTAGTACAAAATAGAAGATAAATTAAATCAAAATTTGCATTCGCACTGGTAAAATAAAATTTTTTGGAATTCATGAATCTCCTGTCTAAATTTATGAATAATACTGAACCTATATTAAACTCATTTATTATCCCAATCTCAATAATTATTCTGTTTTAACCTAGAAGTTTGCTATACCAATTATTCAATATATTATATATCTTTGCCGAAATCTTTAAACATGTACAGGGAAGATAATTTGTATGTAGAAAGTTGGTACGCAGTTTAGAGATCTTACAGATTCGTAAAATCAATTCATCGCAGTAGTAGTAATTCTAATTCGCTTTATACTATAATGATATATAAATATTGCACTAAATCAAATTTAAAAATCCACCACGGTCATAATATCAACATTTATTAAAAACAACTCATGTACGCTTTTGTCTCCTATAGCATGAGTCAACATCCTGTATGCATATATACATGAAGTTATATGAGCATATGCATATGTTTGTATATAATATAGCAAAGGGTGTAACGTGGTAAACAGACAGCCATCTTCTAATGAGGGTTTTGCACAAGTTTAATTACGAATTCAAATAAACAATCCACTGTGTGCATATATTACATATACTTCTAGGCATGCTTGCATACAATGTTATGTACGTACGTAGAAGCTTTTCACTAGACGTATGCTAATTGAGGTATAAAAATACCACTGCAAGCTCTGCAGCGTGGTGTATCAAGTGAGTGGCATCAGAATTCTGACACTCATTGTTCCTTCTTAAGTAGTGCTGCTTCGTTCTAACATAAGCTTAACTTAAGTCTGTTTGCTTTAAACATACTAGTATAATTATTATAACATTGAATTATGTCTATTACATTTCGTATTGAATTAAGGTAAACATATTTTTACTTTCTTATACGAAATAAGTAAGTATTGTAATCATGAAAAAATTCGATCTCGAGATTTTCACGGAAATATACCTTCTGACCTTCCCTTAATCGATTCTGACTACTTTTGGAATGACATCTGTGTGTGTGTGTGTGTGTGTGTGTGTGTGTGTGTGTGTGTGTGTGTGTGTGTGTGTGTGTGTGTGTGTGTGTGTGTGTGTGTGTGTGTGTGAGAGAGCGCCTGCGTGTGTGTGAGCGCCTGCGTGTGTATGTATGCGCTCTACATCGATATAACAAATGTTTAAAGGTGGAAGGAATGTAAGGCATAAAAAATGCCAGTATACTGACACAGCGAGGTGACATCACCTTCAGTCAGGTTACAGGGTCAGCCTACTGCAATGCATACATAACAATATAGTCCCATATTGGTATGTCAACAGTTTATATAAGAAAATAAGAACTCAATGTAGACAACGACACGGAGTAACAAATCGAAGTTACCACCCCAGCCAATAGTTCAGCAATACAAATTAATTATTATTTAATAGCGATAGGATTGTTTTTTAAAAATTGTCTAAAAAAATTAATTGTATTTAAAAAATGTCAAATAAATATTTATATTTGTTGAATTTTTTGGGTAAAACGGCAAACAAATTTAAAATGCGAACGGCATGAGTTATGTTGCCATAGATTATGCTAACCAAATTTTATGTCAATTCGATTAGTATCTTCTGAGAATAAGGAGCAACAAACATTTTGGTTTTACGAGAGAGCGAGCAACAAACATCCGAGTATATGAGTTATATATGTTGTTGGATACAGGGCGATGAAAGACGACCTTTTGTTAAAGTAAATATTTTATATTACCTTCAGCTCTTCGATCCAACGTAAGGCGTGCTAAAAATTTTAATGTGCCTAGTGCTCACACATTTATAGATACACTATACATGCTGATGTATCCATATATTTTAAAATCTATCCTTCGCTTGAATAATAAATACTTTATTTTTTAGATAACATCTACAACTTTCATATGTAGATCTATTTATCTTTGTCAACATTTATCTACTGGTCAAGAGTTAAAATAACTGCCACAGATGATAAATATAAGAATACAAAAAAAATTCCGCAGAGAGCAAAGTGGACATGGCATTATGATAAATATCTTAAGAATATGAACAAATATATAACGTATTTTTTAATTTAACAGTACAGTTATGGTAATTATAATACGAATTGTCTCTTTTTAAATATAAATTAGTTGCAGTTACAAATAATTTTCTTAAATTTACTTAATTCAAATAAATAGCAATCTTTAATGCTTTAGTTATTTTTACATCAAAATTTATAATCATAGGATACAAAACCGATTAGCAAGAATATTCAGCATACATTTATTATTTATAGATATAACATAAAACCTAATAAATTTCAACTGTGCCAATTTCGTTTTGGGAGGGTTGCGAATTTTTATATCCAAAATGCGAGTCACATTGCAGTAACAAGCTTAGACTCAAAATTAAAATTAATGTGCCGTAGGGATAGAGCATCAGCAATACCTATAAATTTTTATCTGTTTTACAAGCCATTATTTGGCTTGAATGTGGGACAACAAATCCGTTTGCGCATCGTTAGACATATCCATTCGTCTATTTCACTAGCGTTGAATGAACAGATTTAAAAATCAACAGGCCAATTTAATGCCATCAGTCTTTTATCTTTTGCAACAATAAATATCCAACAAGGCTCAGCACAAAATACGACGCAGCTCGGCCCACTGATCAAACAGCTTCTGTTTCTGTCACATTCATTGAATGAATACGAATACCCACTAGCCATAAAATTCCAATAACCTTTGTATAGACATTTAGTAACATATGCACAACAATATTTAAATTAATTTCAAACATATATAATATTTGTTAAATGCAAGTAAAAAGAATATAATATGATTTAACACTCTTAGGCTTAGAAAATCAAGCATAAAAATCGTGTGACTGAATTTTTGAAGGATATTTGTGGTGTATCTAGGAGAGACAGAAAGTTGAATACGTGGGTGTATGAGCGGTGTGATATTGTAAAAAATACCACACGAAGAATAGGTGA
Source organism: Nebria brevicollis (assembly GCA_944738965.1). Lineage (NCBI taxonomy): Eukaryota > Metazoa > Arthropoda > Insecta > Coleoptera > Carabidae > Nebria > Nebria brevicollis. Next base: position 13,624,981 of record OX122901.1, on the reverse strand, counting down.
AAGTCAATTAAGATGATACGGTTTTGATAAAGCTAATTTACTGGTAGCTTGTTGCGATCTACCAAATTATTTTCATGACACTACTGTAAGTTTAATAATGTTATGTTTGTACTAGGAAAAACAGTCAAGATTTCGGTCTTGTGCTACGTGTTCATTTTATACTATCCATAGAATTGAAACATCTCTGTTACTAGATCATGATCACTCGTCGGCCGCTAGGACCCAAACGGTAAGCTACCGCACTGGGGTTTGGTGGGCGATACCAAACACAGAACCAGAAATTCAGCGTATTTACTTTCCAACGAAAAGCAACAGTAATAAATCCGGTTGACCACAGCCGGTGCCATCGCTAAAGCAGACGTACAACGACAACAATCTCATGCATCGCCCAATGTATTATGCTTACCGAATGATTAGATGGATATTTATTATATTGGTCGTACACAAACGTCAAGAAGGACTATTTTCGTTTTCCCTTATTATGCACCCTCGTGTTATTTCTAGGGATTGTTTTCAGGCAGCATTCATTACTACTAGTGATTCAAGTTGATAGCTATTAGGAGCTCTATTTTTAAGAGGAACAACAATATACAATGAAAAGTAAGCAGTAGAACTAGAGGGAGCATTATATTTCAATATAGCAGAGAGAGTAGTGTCGCATTTTTATCAAAAATTAATTAACACAAGATTTAAAAATTCAATAACGTATTTTCCGAAAATATATATTTATATAAACAAATAAATAAAATAAAGGAGCATAATGATATTTTTATATGCGACGCAAAAAGCCTGAATTTATTTTTTATATTCTTAAACCGCCCTATATATTGATTTTGGCAAACTCTATAACGGTAACTGTGCTGAAACATGTATTTGTTTTTTTTTCCTGTAATATCATTCGAAATAAAAAGTTTAAAGTAGGATATTCCATATTTTATTTTATTTCATATTGCAATTTATTTAAAAATTATATAAATGCTTTGTACATAATATAAATTACTCTGATTTAAATGACGCAAAAGCTGATACACAAAAATAAGCATTTTATAAAAAGATTAGAATGAAAATGAGACTGGAATATTTTTTCATGACAAACGTATCATATTTCGGCAAATATAAAACTTTATTTTATCTAGTTATCAATGTTTATAGATTTTTAAAAGATTTACGATACACTTTACGTATATTTTTACTTATTATATTAATAATTAATAATAATTCATAGTTCATTAAAATAAAGATATTTATTTGCCCTAGGATTCCTAATCATATATAGGGTATACATTTATTATTCATATATTCTACAATATATTAAATAATTTTATCATGCAGTAAGGTTCTCATAGAAGTATTTTCTCAGTTACACATTATTGATGATATTTTAAAAGCTGCTGTAGACGTTCTATAAACGTCATTAACTCTATTTTCACTGATATATTTTTGTTTACAAAGTACTTATTTTCCAAGTACTTATTGCAGTTTAAACTCAAAAGCAATTTCACTTAGCTGGATATATCTTTTTAAGAATGTCACAAGAGTAAATACTGGTACGAAACTGGATCAGGGGTAAATATTACAGTGGTGAAATATAATCGTCTACGTCAAGCAAGAAGCAGACTATAGTAAACTTGTGGATGATGTAAAACCTTAATTTTGTAATGGAGAAGGGTGCTAGATTTATATACTGTTCAAGACACTGCTAGGGCAAAATTTTGAGCAGGCACTGGAGCTCGCTGTTCCCTCATATTTCGTCTTATAGCCAACGATTTATTATTCTTAAGTACAATCACTTTTTTCTTATTAAAACTTAAGGACCACTCATCGTTTTTTTTTGTATAATATTATAACATATGATACAGTAAATTTACATTTTCTCCTGCACTTAATTTATATAACTTAAACGAGTTCAGATTTGATTGAACAAATATTGACATATAACTTCAAATGCAGATCCGAATTTGACCTCCATTATATACATTATAGAAAATATAAAAATTATACATATAGTACTTTAAAATTATTATTAGTAAACGTATTATTGTATAAATTAAAAATTATAATGAATTATGCCCCATAGCAATGAATAAATATTTAACAGAGATTATGTTGTATTTTATTAACGCAATAAAATTTGAAGTATAAATTGATTATCATAGTTTATTATCTAGCTCATTTCAATTTTCACAATTTATTCTCCAATTTCAGTATAAGCAAAGAGAATCTATTTATAAATAAATATATTCTCTTTGGTATAAGCTAAATAAATTTATTTAGGCTACGATTAGCATTCATTTTTGTTTATTAACTGGCCATTAATTTTGCATTTCTATAGTCACATGAAATGAAAAGACTAATTTCACAAGCATATATTTACATTTAAAATTAACGATAATGTTATGTGTTTGTTACTCGTATATTATTAACAAACAAGCATATTAAAAATGATATTATTTTTCTTTGAGCTGGATAATAGCTTCTCATATTACAAATAGATAATATAAAACTAGATCTATATTAATTATAATTTCGAATAGATACATTGATATTAAATTCACAAAGAAAATGTCAACGTTATTGTGATATTAATTAAAATACGTGTTAATTAAAAATTAAATAATTGCACTGTGGAGTTTTCAGATGATATGAATGAATATTGCTTGTGGCAAAATATTTGAAAATTCAAAATTTCATTTCGTTTTGGAGTAGCACAAGCAACAGCATATACCCAACTCGAATGCCATGCAGTATTATAACACCGTTATTGTATAACAGAAGCTTGATAACTACATTGTAACGAGAGCGGGATTGATAATAATAGAGAGCAGTTCCGTCATGCACACTAGCACACTACGTTGAATCCCTAACTATGTTTGTGTGTGTTGTAATTTCGAAATTGATTGTAATGTACACGAAATATAATGGATCAAAAACAATTTGACTATAGGTAAGATGTAGACGAGAGCATATTGATTATATGAACATAATGCAAACATCTTCGGTAAAAATTTAATTAGAATCAAATACAATAGCTTATTCTTTTAAAATATTATTTAATAACAGATCATGATATTGCAATCATATATACATACATAGATGAATAACGAGAAAATTATAGAAAAAAATTATATATGGATAGAAAATAATAATAATCGCGTTTTCGTCAACTTTTCTTGCCAAAACATTTATGAAGAAACACGTTCTTCAAATGGCACATTTTATGAAATCGATAACTCTGAAACTGAAGATGAAACAATGAATTTTATAATTCCGTTACCGTTTCATATCTGGTAATTTAAAATACTCACTAATAATGTAAAACCTATGTACATAGCATATATTCTTGACAGTGTTAATCATTTTGAAATTAGACGCACGTGAGATGGAATTGTGTTTGCTTACATCTTGTTTCCTCTGATAATTTGATATTCGGTAGCTACAAGATTCCACATGAATTATATATTATTAGTGCAGTGCGTGTTTTGAACGTACGGAATAATAGTTACGAAAACACGATAATTTACGCCTCAGCCTATATAACTAATACTATCAACAATCATTTCTTCGAGGCCATCCATTTAAACATATGGTAAGTGTTTCTTTGACTTTATTATGAATTTTACTTTACCGAAATATTATATGAGCGACGTGAATTGAGAGAATGTAAAATCATCTACGGAATAAACAATGAAATAAAAAATTAATAGAATAAAATATAAATCGTGAACAACCAAAACAAAATAGCCAATATGAAAGATAATAGTGCAGACATTGTTGATTTTTTCGTTTACATATAATTGTACAAAACACAAACAGTATTAATTTCGAATGTTACAACAAAAGATATTTAATTAAAATATAATACAATATATGTTACTCATAAATATATGATAATAAATTTGCTCCATAACACAATTTGAATTAATTTTTGTAATTTATTTCAACGAGGTTTCTAAATTTATATTAAAGTGTTTACTTAATGAGAAAATTACAGCTCTCTGAAATATTGTCCAATTTATTCGCGAAATGAAGTAAGTATATATTTCATTTGTGTATTTATTTAACATCAAACGTAAAATTTCACATCGTACATATCTACATAAATTCGATATAAAATGACTGTAATTATTATTTATCGGTTGGCCGTTATTGTTTTAGTGAATCATTATTATTTGTTTGCTTCCGAGGTTATGTTATTCATTCGTGTATTATTATAATAATTAATCTGTTGCAACATGGATCTATGATGTATGATGAACTAAACAATTTTTAAAAAAATTGGTATGTACATTTTTTGCATTTCGATAAGTACTAATGTAACACAATCGTATTTTAAATACATTTAAAATTAAAACTGTTACTTTAAACATAATGGCTTAACGTGAATTGAGAGTTTTTAAAAAAAGCTTTGGGAGTTACAGTACAATATATGAACAAGAGCATAGGTGCAATTACTTTTCCAGAAAATAAATTGCTTGGTCTTTCATGGCTTTCACCTGAAGCATTTGGTAATTTAGTTTTTTCGTTTTTTTTAAACGCAACCGCAGCTACCGTCATAGAGAAACGACTGCTTCTTTAATTTACTTTTATTGATATCTCGGGAACGTTTTTGTGTTTGCGCAATGTTCCCTCCTGTTTTATTGCTATTCACTTTAATGGTAACGGTTGTGTCTGCCATCACTCAGACCAAGTATTTTCTAATTGCAGATTACGAGTGAGCAGGGCTCGTCTAAGGGACTAAATCATTGTGTTTTGTCTTTGTTTGGTTTTTGGATGTTGCTAGAGAGATGGAAGAGAAGTTGAGCTACTGCAAGAACACTGACCGATATAGTACGATTTTTTTTCTCCTTCAGAATCGATATAATTACGTATTTTTTAGTTGAATGAAAATTAAAATAAAATCAGAATTGGCCAATCTGTAATCAATTCTCAAAAAGTGTACAGATAAAGATCGTGCTAAAAACTATTTTATGAAACTTATCCTCTACTTTTTCATAAAATAAAAATTTATTTCTAAGAACGAGACAATCCTCAATTTGAATAAGATATGTTCCTAATGCTAATCAATATATTCAATTATTATTTTATTGAAGAATCCTTATGTTGAATAATTAATTAATATTTTTCTGTCAACACATTAAATTTAAAAGAAGCCTTTTAAAATATAAATATAGGAAATGAGACTAGGCATTGCAAGGATGTTCCAGATAAGTTTTCATAATATATATGATTTATCAACAAGATTAATTGAAGATATAGATATCAATTTACACCCTTATGGAATATATTTTATTAATTACAAAAAGTTTATGATTATAGATACTACTCCTTAAATACAGTTGCTTCCTAAATTTTTAAGCATGGTAGTAAAATTATTATTTTTTATTGCGATGAAATGTTTAGTGAATAGCTCGACGCAACGGTGCTAAGAGAAAATTTTTTGAAGATATTAAGTTGTATTTTGATCTTATCATTTATTATAAATTATGTGCTCATATTACTTTTTATTTCGTAAAATTCCAAAAGAAAAATATAAATTAAACTACTAAAGAGGTACTTATATGAGTAAATAAGTTATTTTATGTACAGAATTTATTATTTTGGTCGAATCCGTTCATATTAAAATTAGACAAAACAATTTTTTGGTCCAAATTGAGATATTTGAACGTTATTTTTACAGAAATTGCAAGAGTGTGTGTAGCTTCAGTATGATAAGTAGGCTCTAGCACCGAAAAAATAATATTGTGTTGCTCTTGTAACAGTTCAGCTGAACGGAGCTCCATTCGCTGGATCGTGACCAATGTTCAGCATACATTTACCCGCTATTACAAAAGATTGAGCAACGCTGTACCAGAGGGAATGATCCAGACAAAGAGGGACTAGCACAGGTTTCCCAAAATCGCGTAAGAGTAAGTGAGTTGGAAAAAGAAGATAGTATAACAGTGAATGTGCACGATGAGTGAGATGGGTGAGTTGTTTGATGGTAGCACATATTGCCCGATTCTGCGGTGAAATGGGATTCCGACTCGGGATGCGATTGAACGGAAATTGGAGAGCTGTGGCAGTCTATTATATTTATAGTTGGATTTATACAAGGCGTATAAGATTCGCGGGGCCTCTGTCTCTGCGGGACTCTTTGACCGCGCCATTTGACGTTAGCCGATGAGATCGGATTGAAAATCCGACCACAGTGCCGTAACTATAGAATTTGATGTGAATAAAGATCTACCATATAGGAAAAATTACAATAGTAAAAAGAAAAAGAGAGATAAATTTGCTTGAATATATAATGCATCTGCAAATGTATTTATAATCAAATCAGCATTAATTGCAATATTATGTATATAAAATCTTGAATATTCATAAATTAAATGATGGGTTTCAGTTTATAAATGTAGCAACACAAAAGTGCTCCTCCTTATGTGCAGTCTGTAAACCATGGAATATATAAATTAATATGATTCTTTTTGTCTTATAAATAACATATGAAACCAAAAAAAATGTATTGCTTGAAATCAACAGCTACTTCGAATTTAGTTTCTCAAGGATTTAAACGGTTGGGTGTGTAAGCATATATAGAAACGGCTTTAGAGCTCCAAAGAAGAAGCTACGCCACTGTATGCAGCCCCTCTTGTTCTCTGATATCGGAGTTATATAGTGATGCCTCGTTGGTTTGCGCTTTGCTGCTCTGCTGTGCTCAACGATAAATAAACGCTTCAACTATTTATCAGGTCAAGGACGATCGACCTTTTTATTTTGCTATCGATATAAATTTACGCCATTTGAAAATGTATTTTGCCACATAGAAATTCAATAAAACTTGTTCCAACTACACACTGTTGAAAAGTCTAAAAATTGACTTTACTTCCTTAGTAAATTTATAACGGAAGCGGAAGAAAATATAGAAAGGTTTCAAAAATAGTTCAAATAGAAGTTAGTACACAAAAGGAGTACAATCATATAATATTTGGTCGACAAAAAATATTTGAAAAAAATTTATACGGACGTGATATCCTACATCCTGAATACTTGAAGGGCTATATATTTATATATATATATATATATATATATATATATATATATATATATATATATATATATATATATATATATATATATATATATATATATATATATATATATATATATATATATATATATATATCTATATATATAAATTATTTGAATCAAAAACAGAGGCAGTCAGAATCGATTGAGGAAGGTCAAATGGTATATTTCTTCGAGATTGAGTTTTTCATATTTACAATACTACTTACTTATTACTTCGTATAAAAAAGTAAAAAGTTAATATAACATCATTATATAACGATATTGTGTCGATACTTAATTGTTATAAATCTAACTATTTGTCAACATTTGGGAAGTAAATATATTTAACGGATAAACTGTAGTCAAAATAACTTCCTGTGATATATATTTACAAACGTATTTGTAAACGGTTTGAAACAATTATCGTCTGCCACTGGCATTTATTCCCGGAATATTTCAATATATAGCATTGTACGTTCCAACCAAAATTAACCGGATACGATAAGTCAATGGTCAAAGCAAACGATATATTTCCAAATGATCTCAGTTTTAATTGGTAGGAGAATATTTTTTACCTATTATATAATTTGACAAATAATTTTAAATATTGACTGTACCTACTACATTTTCGGTTTTGAAGACTTATAAAAAATATATTCTCTTTACTTAAAGAAAAAGTTATACCCGACTCTACAATATATAAATTATTTGAGACAATACGACTGTTTCATTAATATAAACTTTATAGATTGCCAACTAAATTAAATGTATAATAAATGAACTGTCAAAACACTGAGTGCAACTCAGATTTAATTGTCTTGACGATGATGACATTATATTTCCCGTGTCTCATTAAAGAATTCTATTTTCTCTGAGAACTGCAAAACGAGGCCTCATAAAAACTAAAATTGCATTAATTTATTTAGCTATTGTCACACCAAGAACAATGAAAAATAAAAACTGATATCTAACTTTATGAATTTATGACAGTTCGCATTCACAATGTAAATACGATGATACAATGACCTGAAACGTCAAACTTCACTCTCAGATACAGTAAGACCAAACAAAATGAAGCCCTAAAGGGTTATTGTTAGCGTGGTAGTCTATTTCACAAGCACAATCTCTGAAAAAGTTTATTTAACTGCATAAGTTCTAAATGACAGATTAGCTTAGCAATTATATATTAAAATAAATGACAACTTGAAACTTGCTTTTACCCAAATAATAACTTTTATTTTACACTAATGTAAACTATTTTTTTGGAATAAAAACAATACAAATACTAAGCCATTGCATATAATTTAAATATTTTTTATTTTTATTCAATTGCAATATATTTTGAATTTGCTTAAACATTACTGAATTCTTTAAATCGATTATCAGTATTAAAACGCTCAAGGATTAATTCTTTGGATAGTTTAACAAATAAATAAAAATTGTTTAGGAATTTTATTCGTGATATTTTATTTTCTAGTTTGATGGTCAACTGCTAGCTTCCAATATTTTCATTGATCTACAACGTGGGCTCTACCTATTCTTATACCTTTATCGTCTTTATATCGTTTCCAATTCAGAGCTGCTTTGATTCTTAAGCACTAAGAATAAAAAATATACCAATAACGTTACAAACGGTAGACTTTCGCATTTTTATGGATTTCTAAGCCGACCCTATTATTAACTTAAAGTAATATTGTAAAATACGAAAAGCTAAAATAATGTTTTTGTTGAAGTATAAATAATAAATCTATTTTACTATTCCTATTCTAATATAGAATATAAAACTCTTTCCTTTTGTAAAGCACAAATTGAAATTAATAAATAATTTTATATATCTTTTATTTAGATTTTTTAATTTTATTTGCTTTGCGAGGATTGGAATAGCTGACACGGAAGCTATTTTTGAAAAGAATTTTCAAACCAGAAGGGAAAGTCCAGTCATAATATATTTATTATAAATATGTAAGTTAAAAAGAAAACATTATCTGTATGTGTCAATCGAAATAATGCTTATCATAATTGGGAGGTTAATATATAAATAAAATAAAATAAAAGTAATTTAAAAATCTTATAATAAAATTTAAAAGTGCAAACTCGCATAATGCTTTCGTAAATATCACGAAAATATAAAATGTCAACCTGTTATGATAATTTTTTGTCCTTTTATATCCTAATATATAATTTTTTCAATTTACCTCTGTCAAAATAAACAAAAAAAAATTAACAATCCCCACGCGCTGTCTATAATATAATACCCGAATCCGAAAACAAAACATGGTGCAGTACGTTCCATTGGAATAAAAACAAAAGCTTTACGCGGACATGATATCCGAATATCTGAATAAAACTGTTGTAATTCGAGAGTTTTACTCTCGCTGAAAAAGCAAACGGTTTGTGTTCCTGCTGCGCACACAGCTTATGAAAAGGCGTATTAGTGTTCTTCAAAATCAATACTAAAATACCTGCAGTGGTAGTTACGATACGTATATGGGCACATAGAATACCCTGTTATTTAACCCAATCAACGTATTATTTGGAAAACATTTTATTCAATAATAAACCTTCGTGCTTTATATTGGATGCAGTGTGCATAAGAGATGGTCGAATACAATGGAATTCTAGTTCACAAAAAAAATGAATGACTAAAATTTTGCAATTTACTCTATTTTGAACGTTTCAGTAGCATTCCACAAGCTGCGAATCATAAATAGGGGTATTCAAACATTTTTCTGTTATTGGCATTGGGGTTCGTGTCGAAATGTGATACCAAGTGTAGATTAAATGAATTATATATATATATATATATATATATATATATATATATATATATATATATATATATAAATAAATTTTGTAGCGAATCAAGTAGCCATAGCTGTCGAATGATTCTAATTATATAAAAAAAAAACATTTATTGTACTTTGAAATAATGTTTAAAAATATATAATCGACTTTTAATATAATCATAGAGAGCATTAATAAATGAATATCAGTTAGTTGTCATATAAGCTATACATAGAACTTAGAAATTTAGTATACCTCCTGTGCAATTTTGTTGTAAATTGCAACATAACACAATATAAGTGTTATTTAAAACAGTTTTTTTATTATTCAAAGTAGTTAATCAGTGCTTTATAGTTAACATAAATCAGTGCTTGATATTTTTATGTTGTTGAACACCGTGAAGCAGGTATATAATTTTCCTTAGTCACAGAAGATTTAGTGCAGATAAATGTTCAAAGAAGTTTTATAATTACAATATATTCACCGCATACGTATGTATGACAAAATAAGCGTTTTCACTTATTGTAAGGCCTCTAAAAAAAAGAGTGTAAGGTAGGCCGTTTTACAGAAACAATATTTTCATGTCATTTTAAATATATGAACAACATCCAGCTATTGCATGCGTTTTTATAAGCTTAAAACCCTCTCACCTATTTCATTATAGATTCTAAGCATGCAATGCGCATGGTTCTTCTTAACGCTTTTGGATCCTGCGTTGTCAACTTATAATAATCAATTTTCTTGCCTGTTGTATATGCATAATTTTAATTGAATGTACATATTTATTTAAAAATTCTTTTAATTCATTTCTATATGCATATTATAAGATCTTGTACAAAAAAAAACATTGCACAAATATAGCTACAAAATTAATTTCCGTTCACCAAAATGACTACAAAAATTAATTTTCTGCAGTTTTAATGTATTATTTGCTTATAGAATACTAGTTTAAATATTTAATACGAATATAATAATCGAGCAATATTATTTTCGGATATTAAACATTTATAGTGTTGACTTTAATTTACGAATAAAATTTTGCTTTCTGCATAAATAATTCGCACTAATAATATCCACACTTTATTTTCTATTAGACTATCCTAAGAAATAGTATTTGAATCTGTGCAAATCAGCAAATTCTGAATGCGTGAACCATTTTCTACCATCGCCATCATCCGTTACGGATATGTTGTTTTACAACTGCCGGTTTAAGTTTTACTGTCGGTAGCGTTGAACGTAATGACTGAAGTGCCAGAGAAACATTATGGGTACGAATAACTGACTGTTAACATGACTTCAGTTTGGGACAACTTGTTCCCGCGAGAATAAATCAACAGTGACTGTGTGCATACCATAAAAAGTACATTTGCGTTAATGCTTGTGTACTAACTGTTAATGTTTACCAAAGCGAATGAGAATTTTTTTATTTATTGAACAACACACTCAGTTAATGCAAACCATACTACTCAAGTCTTTTATCCGCAAAACAGATAAAAAGCTTCCTACATATAGAAGTATTTTAGCATTAATGCTTTGTTCATGTCAATTACTTTGATTGGGAATATATAGTAGATATTTTATAATACACACAAAACTACATCTATCCAAATTCAAGCCTGCTTTAAAAAATACTGAACAAAAATTAAAAAGACATACTCAAGTAAATATTTTAAGCAATTATAGAAAAATAAAGTTTTTTACTTTCATATACGAAGTAATAGACTGTTAACAAGAAATCAATCGATTTAGAGATTTTATTGGAAATATCTATTGACCTTTTCTTGAATCGTGCCTAAATATTTATAGAATGACATCTATCTTTCTATGTGTCTCTCTATTTGTCTGTCTCTGTGTGTGTATGTGTATGTGCAATATTTTTATAATAAATTGTTACATATGACGCTTATTTGCTAACATTGATATAGGAAAGTGAGACTAGCCAATCTATTTTCATTAAAAAACTGCACCTGGATGAAGTTACAAACCATCAATTCTGTTACAATCAAAAGTGAATAAACCTTCTCTTTAGCAAATTAATAATGACATTCTTATGAGGAAATAGAATATCGTTGGAAAATAGCACCGAACACACTTTATTTCTGATAACAACGTCAGTTGTTAGTAATTATGTCGATAAATGATTCCATTGTTATCTTTTCTTTTCGCGACGTTCCTTACAAATTGGCTTATTGGAAAATACATTCTCATTATCTTTTTTACCATCCTTTGTCAGATTTAAAGTTAATTTGAACAAATTTACACCTGTGCAGTTGGTGACCAAGAGCGCACGGTTTCTCCCTCTCTTTCTCTCAATTAGATGACTCTGGCGTGAATCCGCACGATTATAACGTATCTTATTTCCCGCTTCAGTACATTCCACTTTGTTAAAAGTTACGCGAGATATCAACCAGTGAGATTTATTTTAAAATTCTTGCCACCGTTGAGCTGCTTGCTGGAAAGCTTGTCAGATTATCCTTCTCAATTTAAAATTTTCCAACAGTCGAGCTTCAATTCTCTTTCCAACTCTTTCTCTTTACCATCTATCCCAGGGTTTAATACTTTTTTCTTCCAATTTTAATGCGGATTTCTCTGCCCTGCGTTTGAAGTTTTTAATTATGTGTTTGTGTAGTGGTACTTGTTTCATTTGCAAATAACTTTGGGGACGAGCAATCACAGTAATCTGTGTTACACTTGGCTTTGATGAGTCCGTTGGGATATTTTTATATACAGATTCAATGAAAATAAAATACATACGTATATATATATATATATATATATATATATATATATATATATATATATATATATATATACATATATATATGTACATATATATATATATATATATATATATATATATATATATATATATATATATATATATATATATATATATATATATACATATATATATATATATATACATATATATATGTACATATATATATATATATATATATATATATATATATATATATATATATATATATATATATATATTCATTACATTAATTAACTTAAATGTAACATTTTTGTTATATTTTTCAAGCCAATTCAATTTGTATAAATACACACGGTAAATTTTATAACTTCATAGAAATAATTAATAATATATAAAAAATGCTATATCTGGTAACCTAAACTAAGTGTTTCAAGTATAGGATAATTAAATATCCATTAAAAATAAAATTTATCGATAAATACCTGAACAAGCCAATTGCGTGCGAAAGTTAAACATTTTTCAAAGTTCGGGTAGTAGCGACACTTCAACTTTGTTTGAATTACGAAATAAAAACTTACCTGAAAATAAAAACAAATATTAGATCTGAAATACATACAATAATCCATTACATAATTCTTTATTCGCAGTTTAATTAAAAAATCGTATTATGGTATCCAACATTTTTAAAAGAATATTACACCAAAAAGGTATTTTTTATTTCTAAATTCCATCTAAATTTTTTAGTTACCGTTTGAAAAGATATTTTTAATTTTTATGTTTAAAAAAATGTAAAATATAAGATCCTACTTTGCTATGAATATGCATCGATAAAGTATGAAGTAAATTATTTTTATTGAAATTTATAAAACAAAGAATGAAGCTCCTAAGAAAATGAACACATTTGGTATAGAAATGAGATGGCGGTTAACTTCAAATAATTACTGGCGTGCGTAAATGTCGAAACAGCCAATAAATCGTCATACGACTTCGAGTGAATAGCGGTGATGGTCGACTGTGTTTCGTGAAGTACCAGCTGTAAAGTGGACCACGGAAATCATCCGGGGAAACGTTTAAAATAACAAAGTTCGCTTTAAATTTGTTTGTTGAGCATTTGTTTTTAGTGCAAGAGGTTTACCCATACAGTCGCCATTTATTCGTCTATGCAGCCGTTTATCCATCCGTGTATATGGCTATCACTCGTCGTAAAACTCCGGCACGAATACCAAACAGAAACGTGTACCCTCAATAAAAATACGGAAGCGTATATCCATTAGGTCAAATATCCAACCTGTCTCTTTTACTTTCTTATTCGAAGTAATAAGTAATCATGACAAAATTCGGTCTACCCTTAGACCTTCCCTAATCAAGTACATCCGGTTTGAATACTATTTTCAAATATAAGAGATTTTAATGCCAGGCATATACAAACCTTAAGTTAAAATTTCATAATTTTGTCTTCAACATTTCGGCTGTAGGCACTGCCAATGAATATCAAACGCTATAATAGCGCGTTTCTTTGTGTAGTCTTTATTCGATCGAAAATATCTTTGTGTAATCAAATTTTGTATTTATTCTAAAAAGAGTTATTAAGCAAGGAATCCAATTCGAACACCAAAAATAATAAAAATACCAAAATAAAAGAAATCGCCATTGTTTTACAATAAACAATAACTATGTTGCATTATAATTATTTAAAATGGGAATTAGTTTTATTTTAATTGACTGTCATTCTCATCGTCTTGGATGGGAGTTTGTCTGTAGCAAGATAAATGACATCAAGGATATATTTGCAATATTATCATCAAGTATATAGCAAGTAGATGTTTATAAAATATGTAAAAACAAAATACGTGCAAAGTTATGACGTAGAGTAAATGTATGATCCGCCTTTATATGTTTTGAACGCAACGAATAGATAGTCGTGGAAAGAATTCAGAAGAATAATAATATCTGTCACAGCAAATGAACCGTTGTATCTATATATCTACATCCATTTTTTTGAATATAGAAAAACCTGACATTTTACAATGTCACAGAGGAAAAAAGATGCTACGATAGTCATGGGTTAAGAATTGATACAGCAAGAGAATCAGTTGTTTGGGGAAGTGCCAAAAACGAAAATTCTCTTCTCAATAAAAACACTTGATCCCATGGTAATGGCTCTCCGTCGAGCGGCCACTTGTGTCAGTTGACCCGGGAGATTTGGTTTTTTAAAATTTTTATTTACGTATACGAATGCTAAATACCATAGCGGCGACATTTTAACGCGTTAGTGAAAATTAACCGGACGCATATATTCGCAAAATAACGGCGACGTCGACGTGCTTCAATCTTAATTAAATTTGGTGCGGAAAAGGTTTTACGTATATTTCAAACGGAATTTACGCATTAAAAATTTACCGATAACTGGCGTGAAATTTTTTTCAACCCTCCGGATTCGGGTGTGACAAATATCAATATATTTGTTTTATTTTTGTGATTGATGATAAATTAGATTTATAAATACATAAATATAATCCAAGGTGGATTAAATATCCGAACGACAAAAGTGAAATAAAATCTTTACTTCATTAATTTAGTGCAATATAAAGAAACTTTTACCTTATTCAAATGGATTCTATTTATAATATATTTAGAATATGTAATATATTGACTCTAATGAATTTTGTATATTCTGTAATACATGTTAATAGCAACATTATAAGTTTCTATTCCCATTTAAGGAGTAAAATGTGTGCTAGTTTGCAGTTGGAATTTATTTATTTAAGTGGGCCGTGTAAGTTTTTGTTCCAGATAGTTGTTTTGTAGCGTAAACTGTGGTGCGTCCCTTGGTTAACGAGTAGCCGCCGTGCCGCATCGTGCGACGAGGGTCAGAAACTTTCGTATAAGGCAGTGCTGGAAAATGAGCTTCTTCCAGCCCATGTATCATTTTGGGCGACGATTTTTTTCGAGATCGAACGAACACATGAACCAACAGCTACTCTACTCGGTGTTGGCTTTTTTATTAATGGTCTCTGACAATAACGTTGAAATGCGAAGTTAATTACATTTTAATGCTTTCATATATGAATAAATTTGTTTCTAAATTGCGGGCTTAGCACATTTCACATCGTCAGTGTGACACGATAATCTGCAATATCTCGCTTTTTGCAACTGGTTTAGTAGATGAGGTTATAAATGCAATGGCTTTCTTCGACAAAGAAAATTGATATGCTTTTTCCTTGTAGAATTAGCATTACAATTGCATGTGTACGGTTTTTATAAGGAAATTTATAAACCATATTTTATAGCATTCCATTAAATTTTCGTTTGATTTTTTTACTTTTTCATGATTATGTTAATTAATAAAAGTACTGTTTCCGCATAATTTTATTATTACTATAAAGGTTTTAATTAATATAATAAATAATTATATGCATTAGTATTTTTCATTTGGGGAAGTTTTCTTTAAATGTTTGGCGATCCTTAAATTACACATATCAAAAATCATTAAATATTTAAGTTTTAAATTTTTATTAATAATCTATAAATTCTCTTCCAAAAATAAATAAACTAGACTACAAATAATTTCTCAAACATAAACTTAGATGAGACCTATTATAAGTTATAATTTATTCACATATTGAGACTTCTTAATATTTTATAGTTTATATATAAAATACTCAAAGTTTATCCTTCCATACTTGGTAGCATCAGTTTGGAACTGTTTTAAAATAGATTTTAAATTCTGTTTCCGTACAATGGTTATTTATTTCGCTTCGTTGAACGAATGTTGTTTGATTATTCGTATTGATGTACACAATTTCTTCATGTGTCTCTTGTGCTTTCAGCATCAGTGAAACAAACGGTTACAAGATGGTATATGCTCAAGTAGTGATATATCACTTGATGTTTCCTCCACTTATGTTCCCCTATCGCGCAAACCAATTGTAGGAAATTAAATGCATGTGTGTCTGTCCATACACACACACATATATGTACATACTATCATAAATAAACAGCATCAGAACATACATGAACGCACACCACTAGAAGCACGCGTGCGCATCGTAATCGATACAATAACGGAATATCATTAGAATAACAATGCGACATAATGTAATTGTTTCCGGCTTAGGTAAATCGATTTTACCTAACCCCAGGTGAAGATGTCTCTATGGAATTCTAATTTGCTAACAGCAGAATTATTGCCGTATATTAAACTCTAATAAATTTACGATTCACATATTATTTATCTGTATTTTATTTTATTCAAAATAATTCTTAAATAAAAGCATCAGTGAGAGAAACTCAAACTAATGACTAATATATTTATAACACAAAAAAAAGGTTAACAAAATATTGCTGCTTCGCGTATAAATATATTAACTATTAATATGCCCTAAAAAATAAATCATTCCTTAAAATGAAATATACTCTGATGTTTTTTTTGACCATATAGCTCATATACCTACATATTATATAAATTGATTTTAATTGTGAAAACATAAGTATATGTATGTTCACAATTCAATAATATCTATTATAGGTATTATTATTAAATGAAAAGCTTCAAATTCGAATAAAGAAGTGTTCACTTAGTATGATTTATGTTAAATTAAACATATTTTGTAATGCATTCAATTGTATAGTTTACGTTATGTATAACAGAATTAACTATTAATATTCAAAATTTGATGGTAAATTCTACACAATATGAAATGCAAGTGCTTGTCACATCTACAATCATATGTGTGCACTAAATATGAAAACAACCTCACATTGAGTACATGTGTGTAAAATATCGAATACAACTTACGTTATCCATTATATGTATGCATGTACCGTCATTTGCATGACAGAAAA
This sequence comes from Nebria brevicollis, assembly GCA_944738965.1. Taxonomy (NCBI): domain Eukaryota; kingdom Metazoa; phylum Arthropoda; class Insecta; order Coleoptera; family Carabidae; genus Nebria; species Nebria brevicollis. The sequence continues at coordinate 13,607,583 of OX122901.1, read as the reverse complement.
CTTTTCTAATGGATGGAAATATATAATGTATAATATATTTACCCTATATCAACTAGTGTACCTGTAAATAAAATAAAGTATACAAAAAAAGCATAGCGTTAAGCGTGCAATATATCTTCATAAATAAAATGAAAATGCATGATTTAACAGACAATATATAGAGTTATCTCGGTCATTTCGATTTTCGTTTATTTTTAGCGACAACAAATATATTTCGTAGTACAAGAGAACGTATGTAATACATTTATATCCTGCGCACATGTTTTTTTGCTTGCACATATAATATATGAGTATGTTCATTTTATATTTCATCATGCAAACTTCTTTCAAGAATTCTACGCAGTAGTATATTCATATATCATCAACCTTGCACCAAAGCACCCTATGTATTTTCAGGGATTTTTATGTTTCAATGTAATATATTATTCGACATAAAGTGTACTCTGATTATTATAATGCAACTCGAACCATATATAAGTTGCATTCACTGAAATTGCATTTGATTTAAATAATTATTTATTATTTAATTTAGTTATTTCTTATCTATTGTGTGAATACACAAATTCACATATAATACGATCATAAACTTGTAGTTATTGCACTTGTTGTATATTACTATTGCAGAACAAAATAATTTTCAATTGAGAAAAATATATTTTTTTATACTTTAGGTTCGTTCATTTATAAAACTGTGTCATAAATGTAAAGTCAAGTTATTCTTCACAGTTAAAATTGAAATACTTCAAATGTTTCGAAATCTTAATGACATTTTGAAAGTAAATTGTTTTTCAAATTCCAGTAAAGAATAATTTAATGAGACTCTGAACTTTTAACTTTAAAAATATTTATTGCATCACATTCACAATTGTGTATTTGTCTGATTATTAACGTGCAGATACAAATTAAAAAATAATTTTAGTTTAGATATAAAAATATAATTATAAAAGAAATATTTTCATATTTATATTGCACTACATACTTTGGTCCCGTGTAGCTTCATCCTATCAAACTGATTGTAATGTTTCTCTTAATCGATCTCATATAATTTCTTTCTTAAAGAGATTTACATGTTGCATAAAATGCAAATAAAACACATTAATTTAGTATCCAATTGATATTTATTACGCCAAATAATATTTAGGGTAAAAAATAATAGTTACAAAATAGATTCCAAGTAAAGGAGTGTCTTGTGATATATTTTATTACTTAAAGACTGTTCGATCATTAATGGTAAGTAACACGGTATCAAACTATTTAAAATGCATTAAATAGTAATTTTCAGACCTGCCCAATTATAATGCACAAGATAGCTATCACAATGATCGATAGATTAAAACGAAATCGTTCTAATTTATTATTTAAGTCAAGCACTTCAAATTTAATATATTCAGTGTATATCCATTAAAGCTACATTGAAAAGTTTCCACGATATTTATACTCAAATCTAGTTGAAAGCTTTATCTGATGGATTGATGTAAATAGATTGTTTAAAAAGATATTAGCCATCTGTTAAAAATTATTTCAAACAAATATCAGAAAATGATTGAAAAATGAATTGTTTACGATGAAAATTCGCTAAAAATATCCGTAAACCTCAATAAAAATACAAATTTCATATTTGCATCAGGGCTAACAAATACAAATTAAAAAAAATTGTATGCTACACGTATATTGAATTTAAAATTTTACGTCACATATATTCTTTTTTAGTAATCAGTTCAATACATTTTTAGCTTTATTCTTCGACAAGAGAAATATGTATAACAATATATTTAAATATTTTGACCAACCATTATGATAAATCTCAACACATTCCTTCAATTTTAATCATGTAATTTCTTTCAACCTTAAAATTTCTTATTTTTCAATGTTTTAAGGATATTTTTCTAAGTCTAGATAACATATTTATAGTAATTCTCTTAATAATATTATATTTAAGAATACGTTAACAATTTATGCAACAAAAATAGTAATGGAAATGATTTAATACATTCGTAAAAATAAAATAAAAATTTTAATTTATTTGAACTTAACAATATTTAATATTAAGAAAACGATTACTAAAATGAATTAAAATATCCTAAATTGATTGGTCCATTTGAGGTTAATTATTTTGGAATAAAGCTCATCAAGGAAAAGTACTGTTTTGCATGTATAAATACGTTTTCCAAATATGTGTCTGGATAATTTATATTTTATGTGAAAAACACTGCAATCATCCTAAATATTGAATTAATTTATAGAGCACCATTACATTTTAGTTATATTCAGCTTAGATATTAAAATATATTCATTATTTATGTAGATATTAATAAATATGAATATAGATAATAATGAATGTAAAAAGACTGCTGAAAGATTGAGAACGCCCTTAATTACCTTATAATTTGGGAGAAATCTGTGATTTATTCGAAAATGTATGCCTACAAAGAATTATATTTAGGTAATGATTTATGAATGTAAAACTCGATTTTGAATCTAAGGTTAACTACTCTTTTTACTTCAGAACATGTACTTTTTCTAACTTATAAATAAATTACAAGATAAAGTTTAGGGTAAGACTTTTCTATTTAATTAAGAGTTTCATCCGATAAATTCACTAACAAGAGGAAAGAATTTTCTTTCCACCAGAAAAATGCAGTTTGATAGAATTCGTGGTTTGGTCGATGAATCCGCTACGACTCAAACGTATTACTTGTAGAACAAACTCTTGTAGGAATAATATAGTACATCTAGTGAACAACAAACTGATATTTTATTTATATAAAAGTATGAAAATAATTAATAAATTATTTCATGATAAGGATATATTTTAGTTGCTATTAAACTATCCTGCTGCAAATTTTAATACTAATTAGAGCTGTTAGTAATAATTAATTTAGTTTTCGATGAATCTATTTGAAAAATAAATATTTTATTTTTCTGAGCGTTAAGCGTCAAGTTTTTCGATGCCGATTAATTTAATAAAAATAAAAGAACAGCTTTTTTATTGTGTACGATATAGGGGGTTAGAGAATAAAGCATTACGTTGATTAAAAACGGCTCACTTGAACGCGCTTGCCGGCACGGTAACACCGCGTGCACATAGACTAGCTACGCTGGACATTGCAATGTGCGCTATATTAGACGTCGTATCTTCGCGTAATCCCAAGACACAACTTGGAGCCGGCGAAATTAGTTCAATCCGATTTCTGAATCATTGAACGGTAGACGGGAACACTACTACAATAATATTGTACAGCTGTGTCAAAGATAATTTTATTTTTTATCCTTTTTTGCACTAGTTTATATAAAAACATAAAGAATATACTTGGATAGATTTAATTAAAAATCTTATTATAGTATTTCCGTGCAATTTCTAGTATTTTTATTATCTCAATATATTTTTACTTTATATACGTACATGATTATTATTTTTGAATAATTACAGCAATCATGGCTGTAAAACGCTAATTATTTGATTATTTCCGGCAATTCATCATGTCATATGATAAATAAAATTAAGATCTTATCAAAATATATTTTATTTGTTTATATATATAGCACATATAAAAGAATTTACTTATTTCCTGTACAACAAAAGCAATGATGTATAATTATTTCTCAAATAAATGAAGAGCAAAAGCAATTTCAGTTAAAAAAGATCCACTACCGGTAAGTGAGTCGTTATTATACACAACATAAAATTTAGTCACGCAATATTACGTAGGAAAAAACATATTAAACCTAATAAAATTAAATATTTCAGCTCAAATTTGCTAAGGCGTTCCTTGATCAAATTTTCATTATTATCCTTAACGATACCAGTCGTCATCATCAGATTACGTTCATTTCAGCAATATGCGTTGCTTGGCTTAGATCTGCGGCACGATGTAGCAAGGGATCAACGTGCGAACCTGCTTGGTTTGGATACAGTAGCACCGAGCCCGAGTTAGGTAGAGTGTAAGAAAAGAGTGTGAGCGTACATAAACGTTTCTAAGGATCTGGATGGGTGAATGAGACACGTGCAAGACGGAGGCCACCGTTCCCAAGGCGTCGTTTCATCACAACCGTCCAACTGATAAGACGGCAAGCGTGTCTTGCTCCATGATACGATATAGTTCCTCCCAATGGTATTCTCGCTAATATGCTCATATTGTTTCTGTTACGATTATTACTGCCGTTTTATTGTCATCGTACGGATTATGTTTGTCTGCATGTTGGTAAAACGGTAATGACAAAGTATTATGATACAATTTTTTTTTTCTTGTAATAGTTTGGAATATAAAGGTCGATTTTTTACTTTACGCATTCCATCCATTGCTATCGTCTATAGCATAAATCCTTCTTAAACAACTATACTTTTAAAACCCCTTAAATATAATCATTCTGCAAACGTAATTTTTTCAATGTATCTCTCCCCAAACACGCAAAAATTTACGACTCGCGAGGATATTTCACGTTTACTGTCTTGCAGCAAGTGTTGTGTAATATAAGTTTTATGAATAAATAATATACGAGTACATAGATAATAATTTTATTTATAAACATATACTTTAAATAATATAGCGATATAAATAAATATCACTTTCTTGACTGTCCTTTTCTTCTTGTAATTCATTTTCCACTATATTTCTCCATTTTTTCACGGAAACATTCAAATATACTGTTTCATTTATTTTGTGGGACACGCACTACATAATGAAATGATGGACTGTCAAGACCTATATATGAAATGACAATTGAGTGATGATAATTTGGCTAAATGAATTCTAAACTATACATGTTTACAAGATAGTGAACATGATAAAACTTCAAAGAACAGGATACACATAGATCTGTAACGGGAAAGAGATAGCGTAAATTATTCGAAGTAATCGTGACATGCCCTTGTGACGTGATCACGAGCATGCTTCTAAACCCCGTCTAATTAAATAACTTTTAATCGTTTGAAATGGTTACGCATTTTAGTATCAAATCCGTGATCCTAATTCCTCAAAATAGATTCTGTGCTAAAACAATCTAACTGTCAATTTGATTTCCAAGAAAATTATTATTTGATAAGTTGCAAATTTAATCGGAACGGTGTACCCTACTTTGAAATCTGACATGACACGCAATAAACGGTGTGTCTAGATAATCTTGTGGTTGAATATTTTAACAGTTTGAAAAGACAAACTAAATTATATGGAAATTTATATAAGAGAAACCAAGAAAATCATTTTATGTTCATGTTACACTTTTCCAAACACAATTAAATATGCGAATCTTAATAAATGAATATCAGGGCAGCTGGAAAGAGTTTGATAAAATTGACAAAATTTTATTTAATATCTGTATTTCCGAAATTTCTAAATAGGATCATAATAATAATCAATTTAGCATAGAACATTTTACATTTGAAACATTTTTAAACAGCATATCCTCGTTAGAGCAAATAGAGCAAATAATATTTCGATTATCTCTAAAACGTTCAATATTTAAACGTGGAATATCTACTCATATAGCATATCATTCAATTTGGTTCACTGATTTGCATCTATAATAAAAATTAACAATTTATATATCCGGCTTCTATGTATTGTAACTGCCGTATCAAGTGATAATCAAAACCAATATATGCATACATAAAGATACTGTTTCATTATATCAATGGGTCGAACCAATTTATTTGCGTACACGCACTATCATTTCATTATAAATGTGTTGTTTATCAGGGAAATACTATTGCATTATATTAATAATCATATAGGTGACATTAAATATGTATAAGCATCGTTCTAATTTCACTGTCCCATTATCGTGTTATTGGATTGTGTATTTCATTAGTACTAATTTACAATATTTTATTACGGTCAAGTTAATTTTTGTAGGAATTCTTTTTCATTTGTATTGCAGAAGACGATTTAAACTATCTTATACAATGATAAATATTACAATCACGAAGTAATTCAGTACTGATATTTTAACAGAAATATCCGTTTCTAACATTCATGTTTCCACATTAATTATTTTCTCAATAGCACCTGTTTTAACATTTTTCTATAAATTTAAGTGTTTAATTACTGTCAAATTAGAAAATATAAAAATTAAAGAGTTTGTATGACACGTGGTAATTTAATAAGAGGTTCGCTTACGAGAAAATGACAAAAATGAATTTTATTTGTAATGAAATATACAGGAAAAGATTATATTTTTATCCAGAAAACAACTTTCTGAATCCTCTCAAACAAAACCAAAACAAAAACTACTATCTAAAAAGTACCAGCCAGCTTGCAGTCATTGAAATACTACAAGTTTTTGTTCTCTGGAATAATTTTTTTTTTTGAAAGGAATACCTATATGTTTACATGTTTTGCTATTTCTTAGAGTAATAAAACAAACAAAATCATTGGCTTTCCTAAACCTAAACAATAACTTGTGATAAATAGGAAAATATAAAGGCACAATGAATTATAATAGGAGATGTACTTCAGCTGCAAAATTGTATGACATTGTATTTCTGTTAGCTAATTGTACTTAGTTATTGCGTTTCTATTGCTACTTTAAATTCACAACAAAATACATAAATATCTCAATTTTGTCCATAGAAAATTAGAAACAATATAAAAAATTCATTATTTTTATGAATTGAGCAACTATTTATTATTTTTCTAGTATAATTTAATTCTTACACCAACTGTTACAACAAACATGTTTTGTTTATAGAAAAAGAATAAAAAAAGATAAACTGTATGGTATGATGCAGTTTTCATGAAACATATACAATGTGAAAATGAATATTTTTTTTGTCTTTTAAAGCCATTTGCGAGCCACTTTTCTATTCGTTGTGCCATTATTTGCTGCGGGACTGGTTCCATCTGTAACTGTTGTCATATCCCGTGGTGATCGCTTCAGAGCAGACTCCCAGCAGAAGAAAACTCGAAGCGACACGGCACGTTCTGTCACGCAAGGGCGCTGGTGGCAGTGTCTCGTGTGCGACGTATAACTTCTCTAGCAGCAGGAGCAGCAGTTGTTCGCTTTTCACGTTTTTCGTTTTGTTTCGTCGTCTCTTCCCGTTACGCGTTTGTTCTTCCTGTGTTTTGATATCACCTCGTCTGTTTTCATATCTATTTCTTCTTTTCCGCAGTCAGACCCAGGGCTGACACGTTTTTATCAGTTTAAGTAGTTCTTATCTTTTCATGTAGATCGGAGATGACACATGTTATGTGTCTTGTGATTCGCATTATGACCTATTGTACCCTAGATATGCTTTTGATTTTAATCACGAAATGAGTTACAATTCATATCATATTAATGTATAGTAAATGGCAGATGGGAACTGACATTGTGTTTTCTACTTCAACGTAAATGTGTTGATACATTTCTATACTATTTATTATGTCATTCGTATTTTGTCATTATTATTATATCTAATCATACACGAAACTAAAATACTACAAATATTTAAATCTCTGATGGTTCTTAGAGAAAAGAACAATAAACAATCAAACGAAGTTTCTATAATGTTTGTACAAAACAAGTTATGCAGTATCGAAGCATGTTCATTTATTCAGGAAACCTTTTAGATTCCGACAAATTTAAATTTTAAATTGCGACTGCATAATATCAACGATTCTGTGGAAACTTTGTAGCGAAAATTGATGTGTTTTAGATGCATTAAAGTTTCAAAAGATATGCTATCATAATAGAGCTGCGAAAATTGATGTTGGAGTTTCCAAACGCAAACTGAAACAAGCCTATTTATAATTTCTTAACCCTAATGGGTGAATTTAATAGACTAACATTGTTTCTCGTCCGGGTTTCTCATTATAATGTAATACGTCATTAACAGTGGGTTTATTACAAACGGTTGAATGGTCCGCCAACTCAGAGTAAATTGGAAATGGTGACATCCGCCAGCTGTAGCCTGCGCTACTGTTGCCTACGTCCGGGCATGTCATGCGCGCGTCTCGCTTGCTCTTTCACATACAGAATGGACTGCAAATTGTGCCTTTATGGCCATTTCGATTTGCCATTCGCAGTTGGAAATTGTCTTTACGCCTAGACATGAACACGAACAGGTTCTTATATGGAACTACATTCAAATCTAAATCATGTAGCAGATTGACATATCTTTAAGTTTGCTATTGTGGCTTTGGCATTTAATATCTTGAATTAAAATAAATCATTTCATTTGAGTTTAACAATACAAACCTAGACAGTCTTGGAAGAAGAAAACTCGATTGCGTAACAAATTCAAACATCCGCAATGGCATACATTGAACTTTATTATAAGTAATTTGTTTAGATAAAAGGAATATTCAAATAAATAAAATTTTTGAATATTTCAAGATTATAAATTGTTTTAAATAAAATAAAAACCTACCTATAGTTATAATATTTGACACGATATTGAAACACTTTTTCGCTAAATATATTACTTACAATACATATTAAATTATTTAAGTCAATTTTGTTTATCTGTGTAACAATTGACAGGTACCGGCACCCGTCCACATACAGCTAATTCTAATTCATAGTTTGGATACCCACACATCATTTTGAATTAAATCGGAATGGCATTATAATATTCGGTATTAATATTAAATGTAGCACCAGGTGAGTTATCCCTATTAAATCGCTTGTCATAAATCTATGGACATATGTTTCGCTGCAAGATTACTAAAATTTCGTATAATATGGTTCCGTTTTATGAGAGATTAGACGCAGAATATGGGATGCATGTGATTGTGCCACGTCACATAAATGTTTACGGTCGTAGGTAAGTGCGAGCATTTTGCTAACGAATGGCCTTGTATTATAGTTTATTACCCATGTTAGCTGTATGCATAGAAAAGACATAAAACTAGGACATTATTATACTGGCTCATATTAATGATAAAACTTTGGAGAATTATTTAGTTTTTCTACGTGTAAAGTGCAGAACTATGATATAAGATAAAATTATTACTTGTAGGGCTCTTATATGGTACTAATTATTTACTTATCACTTACGTTTATTCAGACATATCCTAAAACTCTTAGAAAAATATCCGCAATTGCTTGCACTGAATTTTTCTATACGTATTTCGTTTAAATAATTGGTTTATTCAAATCCCATCAAATGGGGTGGCAGGAAACCCTTTACATTCTTGCCCATTTTTGCATATTTTCACATCTTTACAAACTTTTGCCATTCAACTCTAGCCTTGCACACTTCTTTTACTTCATTCAAACTCATTAAATTTCTCTTACTTGCGTAAAAAAAAAAATATATATATATATATATATATATAAACAAATAACAGGTAATTTAAGTAAGTAAGGTATTATTTTCCAATGGGTATATCTGCTTAGTTTACTTTACCTCGGTTGCTCAGAAATGACGCGCAGTATAGCTAGCTACCTGTTTTGAATAAATTTCCTTTTCAATGGTATAATTGCCGTCTTGCACGTTGCGGTATAGTATACTGCTAAACAGCGGGGTGGAGACACTTGCAATAGGTAATACCAGGGTGCATTTTACAACCACCGGAGCAATATTTTGGACTGGCATGACACGAGGTTATGAATTATTGAAACGACGCTATTTTAATGCTGCAAGTATAAAAATGTGCATTTCTCTTCAACATGTAATATTTCTTCGGTCTTGATGGATGTTTTTTTTTAGGATCTTGCATGTCTTATATGAAACCATGATGCATAATAGTTTCGCGATGTGTTTACGCATCAGAATTTCTGGTATGTTATTTGTTTTCATCCAGTTCTATCATAAATTAAGTAACATTTTGAAATAAAAGTCAAAAATTATTCTATATGGAGTAAACAGTTAAATAGATTTGTACTGTTATATCACAATTAGTGAAAAATTTGCATTGCAAATTATGTTAGAACTATTTAAGAAGCATATTATATTACCACACTTATTTAATTAATAATAAAATAAACAAATATATGATCATACAATTTACTTCAATTTTTTACTTTCTTATACGCAGTATAAGTAAGTATTGTAATCATGAAAAATTTCGATCTCGAGATTTTAACGGATATATACGTTTTGACCTTCCCTGAATCGTTTCCAACTATTTTTGGAATGACGTCTGGCTGTGTGTGTGTGTGTGTGTGTGTGTGTGTGTGTGTGTGTGTGTGTGTGTGTGTGTGTGTGTGTGTATGTGTGTGTGTGTGTGTGTGTGTGTGTGTGTGTGTCTGTATGTGTGTGTGTGTGTATGTTCTCTACAGCCTAAATGGTTGAAGCTAAAATTATGAAACTTTAAACTTAAGATTTGCATATGCCTGAGGTGTGCACCTTTTATTTTTGAAAACAATATTCAAACAGGAAGTGCCTGTTTACTCTAGTCATTTTTGGCAGTTTCTGCAATTACTCAAAAATGGTTACAGTTACAGAAAAAATTTATGAACAAAAATTAAAGGTATTCATATTTAGCACAACTTTTGTTTGAATTTTTTTTCCAAAAAGTGTATTGGTTTCAAAATAAATTTCTGCCTATTATATATATTTTTACATAAATCGTATCATCTACGCCTGTCAATTGTTTAACAAAATAGACGTAAATAATTTGAAGTTTGACATTTAATATATATTCTAAGAAATATATTTAGTGTAAAAACGATCTAAAGGTTAGAACAAATATTATAAATTAGAAAAATAATGTAACTACGATGTGGTTTAACCCATATGCGTATAAGAAAGTTCAGTGCATGACACTGCAGATGTTATGTTTTTTTAATGGGCGCATTTATTAGAAATCTATATATACCCCAAAACAAAATGTCATAAATTTACCGTATTAAGGATTGTAAATAACAAAATAATAACTATTAAAACTGGTCATATGAATTTATGTTGATCAGGACCATTATAGATTGGTAGCTTCATTAATTTTTACGAATAGTATTATGGCATATTTATTTTTAAAATTTGAAGATCAGAATATTGCCACGCCACAATACAAAACCCCCATATAGGCACATAATTCATCGATTACAGGTAAATGTGCTGCCAACGCAGTATATAATGTTACTCGCGCATTGCCCTTTTATAAAGGCGTCAGGTTCATGTTATAAATATAGCTTAGCCGTAAGTTTATATGCCGGTTTTCTTAGAGTTTACTGTTCGAATCATATGCATATAAAGAATAATACATAAGACTGCAATCTCAAGAGCAATTCAATATACCAAAGATCACAAAGCTATTATTTAAAGAAGCCAGTTTTGACAATGCGTTGGAATATTATTAAAGAAATAGGCTATGCAACGTGACGCCACAGCTCATATTATGACTATGTACTTTATATAATGCGAGTTATTTATAATTGGTCCATTATTTATAATTATTCAAATAAATACATACATATCTTTATACATGTTCCCATCAATGAGGTGGCAGGAACTCCTTTACATTAATTCGCTTATAGACAATCTTTCGCCATTTAACTCTATACTAACACATTTCTTTTACTTCATACACACTGTCACGACTTTTTTTTCTCGGAATTCATGCTCAATCAAAACTTTCTTTCGTTCAATTTGACATAGTATGAAAACATTATAAATGAATACGCAACTGATTGCTTTAATGAACTTCTTCAATAAGTTTGGTTCTTTTCGTTGGTGGAAACCGACAAACCGCAATAGGAAACTGTGTCAACATATGAGTGATATATTATTCGAGAATGATAAATCAACGAAATTGTTTTTCTGCATTCGTAAACACAAGTCCGATCCTTAAAAAGGCGTCATCTTTCTATATTCATGGCGCGAGTATTTGTCAACAAAACCTCGAGTCGTCAAGTGTAAATTGATAACAGTATATGCCATGTTGGAAATCAACATTTCCTCTGAGATTTGTTGAAACCAACATATCAGACGGCATTGTAGTGCTATGAAGTTATCTGTCGGATATTTTAAATTTTCGTTTTATAACGTCTTGATGGTATGTATGTGCACTTTAAATCATTTTCAAAGCATCATATACATCTTTAGTAAACTCTCTGAAACCGCGAATTTCATGCATTGCTGAACGTTATAAATGCATTTATTGTACTCTTGTGATATAGCAATGTTTCCAACATTCAAATATATACTCTCACGGGTTGCATAGCGGTTGAAATTTATAATTCTTATTGTTTTATTATTATTACAAAAAATAAATTTTTTAAAACATCTGCAATCTCTATTTTATATGTGTTTTGTTTGAACATAAAAATACAGATTTTCAAAAGTTATTAAATATGTTAATTTTATATAACTAAAATCCTAACAAAACATTAATATATATTATTTTAAATATTTGATCAATGCTTGAAACAATCATTTTATCGACATGCAGACATTCTTTAGGACTTTACATACATATAACTTAAAAAGAAATATTCTCGTTACGGGGATCAGAGTATATGCGTTCATAAACATTTCAAAACATTTTTATGAACACAAAACTGTTTTTGAAATACCAAGCAAGTAAAACCAAACAACGACAATACTTCAATTAACTTGTAGAATCCATAAATCGATACAAAACTGATCTATTGATACCACGTTTCCTTTTAAATCTATGTATACGTAATATAATATTCAATTTTACACTTCAACTTCAAAAATCACTTAAAAAGATCACGTATTATAATTATTTATTATAAAAAAACAAGGTACTGACGATATTAAAAATTTTATTTAAATTACCAACAATAACTATATGTCCAGAATCAAATTAATTATAAGAGATCGCATTGCTTGTTTGGGGTTAATTTCTCACCAGGCACAATGTGACTGTCACAGAATAAAATATAAATGATTGGCGAGGATAAAGCCTAAGCAAATGATATAAATATCATCTCTGTGCCCTGCTAATACCATGAAACTGAACCAGATCAATCAAGCTCTGTTGTAATTTCAAGTACTTAAAAAATAAATCCCCTGCGTGCCAGAGAATATCTGTTACGCGTGAACGTAATAAATTTACATTCATTGTAAAACATTTCGAATTGTTCGTCAATGGTCCACATAACGGTCATAACGAACATCTGATCCCAATTTTTTACTCCAGGGTTGCTTTAAGGGAGTGAAATTTAGAATTACTCGTTTAATTTTAGCATAAGAGCACTAATTTGTAAATCATTAAATATAGATATCGTACTCCAATCGTCGATAAGAAAAAGATCGGATTGGTTCAATAATGCGGTATTGCTGCTTGAGACAATTTTCTTACTATCTACAAATCTACAATGTACTATTCAGCTTTTCCTTTGATCAGTAAACTTGAATAGTTTTCTTATTTGAAATGTGAGATATCATTCAATCAATTTGCAATCAACAGTTTTATAACCAAGGATCCAGAATGCCATAAGTACGGATCTGTCCTACGCTCATAGCTCCGCAAACAAATCCTACTCGCGTGAGTGTGTATGTGTGTTTGAATTGTTTTGTCCCCTTACACGATCAACCATATTCGTTCCAAAAATACTCGATCTCGTTGCAACAATTTATCACGAAATTTATCTAGGTCATGTTGAGACTTACGTTTCATTCGATATCACCCGAACCTTTCGATCATTTGGAAGAGAACATTTATTTCTCTAGCCGCTGCACATTTTCCGTATCGTAGCACTGGGCACCTTTGTTCCACTTTTTGTTACCATTGCCCATTTTTGTCATGATTGTTAGATCTATTATGCTTTTTTTTCATCACGCTGTTATAAATGTAGGAAAAATAGTTAATTAAGCTGTTTTATAGTATCTTATCTTCTACTTGCTACTACGTAGCTCTATTTATTGTGTGAAGATAAGATTCCTGGTTATTCTATAATTACATATATATTCAATTAAGGAGATTGAACAATAACTAGAAAAATTATATTTATTTATCTTCCGATACAGTCTTACTATAGGTTATTCAAAATACATCATTTTCCGAATGTGATAATGTATAACTCAAATCTCATCACAAGTATCCAGGTACGTACGTACAATTTTAATTATAATTAGTTGACAGAATTTTATCGATTTTACTGCGTTGTTTATATATTATGCAATTCGCTTGTTATGACAAATCTCATAGGTGTTATATCAACACATCCTAAAAGTGTTATATATATAATTTAAATATATAACACGCAGAAATACTATTGATGGATAAGTATTTTTATCTATCTACCTTTTATTTTTTGTCTTGAGTGAATTAGCGATATTTGAGAGTTTTCCAATATTTTCCGTCTCTTATTAACGGCAACATATAGTTTTATACCTGTTTATCTATTCCATGTACAATTATTTATTTGTTAACTTGTGATAATTTTACACATATTGTATAAATCAAAATTGTACTTTATATGTATAAGAAAAACCTATCTAATAAAATTAAACATTTGTTGTATCAAAACAAAAAATAATTTTCTCTAGTTAATTGTTTATAATAACATGAAAGTACACGTACTCAATCTATATAAGCGTAATATTATAAAAGCAGTTTAAACTCTCAACTTGTAACTGTTGTTTTAACTACTTGGTCCATAATATTTAAACTATGCTGCCGAGCAGTTTAAACTACTTTCAAAATTTAATTTGAGCTAAACTACCCAGATGCAAGCGAAATAAAGTGGCTATTTACTGAACATTTATTTTTGAGCTATTGAAACACATTTTGGAAATTAATCAAAAATGAAAAGACGAATAAACTAAATAATAATAAACAATACCGCAAAGAACAAAATATAACGATATGTTATAGTGGTTGTGGAAAAGTAGATTTTTAATTAAGAATTAGTTTTCCTTTTTTAAACACTGAATCTTTTGATTAGGCTAATCATCGCACATCAAGTTCATTACACTAAAATTGTCAAAGTAAAATATAGGTCAGGTATATGAATGTTTTTAATTAACCATTTTATATGCTACACAACATCGTTTTAAAACAAGGAGCCATTTAAAAGACAAAATTATATCTTATAATTTTTTTTACTTTCATTAAATTTATTTTCTCCGTCTCTCATGTGTTCGTAATAAATTTGTCCTGTTTTAATGCAGCCAAGCTTGCTCTGAATATTTTTTTCATGCTTTTTTATTTTGAAATTCTCTTTATGCGCTCATTAGTTCGTTTCCCCAAGTGTAGTACAAGCCGCATTAATTAGAATCGCAATTAAGTTAATCCTGATAACTGGGGAGAAACGTATTGCACAACAGAATATTTTTCTAGCGCGACATTCATTTTTACTATTTAGAAGGAAATTAATTCAACATCTGTGATACGACGAACGCAACGTGTATTTAGATTTATAAGATTATTCGAAATTTGGAGTAGTTTCAATATTTAAATCTAAATTCAATGAGTTCGACTCACACAAATATCAAATAATTATTTTGATATATAGTATGAAACTTTATTGAAATTACTTTTTAGCTAGATATTATTCAGGAAATCTAAAATGTTAATAAAGAATTATTGCATTGTTATTTCACGTGATTCACTCATCCGTCACGCTGCAGGTGTAAATATTTCAAACTATTGAAGCTTGCTAAGTTGATCTGAAATAAAATTATTATAAGAAATCCATTTATTACGAATTAATTTTGAGAGAGAGATTTTGAATTTCAGGTAGTATTCAATTTTGAGATAATTATCTTATATATGTTGATTGTAGTGTGTATTGGGTATGGATAAGATTGTGAATGTTTTAATTCAAATTACTATTGACAACATTATAATTAGAGTTTTAATTAATTCTCAACTTTTTGCTTTCGTTAAACTATTTAATTAGATCTGTACGCTGATTCGTTGGTATTCACAGTCATATCTATTGTTAATTTTGCTATTATTTTTGGTACAAATTAAATAAAATTCATACGGTTTTTTTTTAAAATAAAATATGAAATAGAATTCATAATATATTATAAAAAGAAGTTTTACGAGTACCATAATGGCCATTATACAAAATTAGGGTAATTATTTCAGTAAAAAAAGTTGCATCAATATATTGGAGAGCGAAGATGGCAATAATTTAGTTAACACAAAAACTAATACCACCACCATTTTCATGCGCTCCTTCAACTTCAATAAAATCAACATATTGTTTTTTAGATTATTTAAATTTTATTTAAAATCAATGAGAGACTGTTGAATTTATAAGAATAGCTTATAAAAAAGTTGAACATTCTATCGTATGACTATTTTCTTATAAATATTATGTTTATATAGTGCCATCAGATCAGAAAAGACCATTTGGTCGACTTTTTATTAGGACAATTCACATAAAAAATTCTATTAAAAATCCAATTCCATATACTAAAACTACGGACTGCTTATCAGAAACCTTTGATCTAACTTATGTATATCTGACCGCATAATGTCTGCGGTAAAAACTTTTCGCAATTCTATACGCGTCGCCGAAGTTTCCTGTCTTTCTCGTGGGCATAATTTGGCCCTCAACAACACTATGGCAATTCCTTCAAATTGCTCGGGAACACGAACCAACTCGCTCGTTAGAACTACTTATTCAGAAAAACACGTACCTATGTAAAGCATGCACTCTACCTGCTTGTGTTTTGTTTTTTCATTTTGGTACAATCTTATATGTTTCATGTTGCGTATGTGCAAAAGGTACTAGGTACCATTCTGTGCATGGGTTAAAGTTGTCATTATTTTTAAAATTTTATTAAATTTTTTTAGATTAGAATTCAATTGTTACTGCATATAGCCCAAGCAATTTGCTTGTCACAAGTACTATATTGTACATATATACCAGGTGCACTATCGCATGAAACAGAATTTTCAATTTCTGCTCAAACAATTCCACTAATTGAAGTGTTTTTACAACATTTCAATTATGTCTTTTATATTCTCTTGTTTCGTTTTCTATTTATGTATTTATAGAATGCATTCTATGTTTTTGTATAACATTGAAGGTTTACACTACAGTAAGTACGAAATTCCTATAACACTCATGTTTTTCAATACTACAATATCTTAATACATTATTTACCGTTTAAATATGCCACTCTCAATATATTTTCCGTGCCCAATGTCAAATCCGATGGTATTTTATTCTTTTATTTTCGAGTTAACAGGGCATAGTTCATATGTATTATCAAATATATATTCCTATAGCGGCGTAACTTTAGCAACATAAATTACAAATTTAAGAATTTCAATAGCATTTTCTCGTAACGGGTATATTTTCTCCAGAAATTGTTTGTACAGATTCTGTAAGAAGTGGCACGCGCAAAAATTCAATAGTGTTAAGGGTTTTTTGCCACCTCATTTCATGGAAATAAAAAAAGGGCTAAAATAACAAATGTATCTATAGTTTATAATTCTTTTAATTCTTACTAAATTGATGATTGACTAATTACTAAAATGATCTGCATTTCATGGAACAATTTTATTTAAAATCTCAACATCTTCAGTATCAAATTGATTAAATTATATATTATACGGTAACTTTTCTCACAAAATTCCTATTTATAAAGTTTCACACATAAATTTCACCCTGCGGGAAAATTATAAAATAACGTTCTGATATTATAAATATGCTTTTTTTTGCTAAAATAATCAAAATCTTAAAACTTAAACATAGATGCTCGATTTTTATAAATTTGTTTTTTCGCTGTCCATTTTGTTTTATAGTTGAGGCACAATATGAACGTAGATTGTATGTTTTTTAAACTTGCCTTCTTATAATTTATGTTAGTATCATCTGATATTTAACCCATACTGCATGGAACACATTTAAAATTGTAGTCAAACAATACGTATGTGGTTCAGATGTGTGTTTTTTTTAATCATTGTTCTCTTACGCGCATTACATATGCTAACCGCTTTTAAAAACAGGCAGGCGCAATTCCGGGATGCTATCTCTAAATATCTGACATAGCCTTGTAAATACAACTTGAGCAATAAAGTCAACTACAAATACATACGGTTTATGAATTTAGATGATTAAGTATACGAATGCTCATTAATATTATATTCACTGTGTTTCACATTGAATTAAAAATATGTTCTACAAGTATAAAACTTTTATGTATCATTTATAAATAATTATATATTCACTTTGAACAAGCTCGATATTATTAATTTCAGAAATTGCGAAAGGTACAATCCCATATTTGCAAGTAAAACTGATTTTAATATAGCTTTCAATTTTATATTAACTATGCGCATGTCTTGAATTGTTAGGTTTGCACGGGAAATTGAACAATGGTAAACATATGAATGCATTTACACTCGCTGTAATATTAGTTACATGTTCCCATGCGGTGTGTGCGATTATTTACTGAATTCAGCGAAGCAAGCGTATATTTATTCGCATCGCGTATATATGCACGTATTATATATTGCCGAAATGTAATGTTCAAATATCGTATTGACATGTAATGTGTGTAAAAATCGGAAAAACTTAAAACATAATACAGTGTTTTGGCATAAAAGTTGTAACTACTTTCATAATATCTTTCTTACTATTACCAATAATTACATATATTATTGAAAGATTGTAAAGATTGTATTGTATAAATGTGCTTTATGATACAATATATTTTTACTATAAATACAAATACGTCCTCATATAAAGACGAAATAAATAATAAATTATAATCTATATTTGAACTTACAGTTCCGTTGTTAAGAATGAAACCATTGTCATTCAAATTACGATTTGACACGACACTTCACTCGTGTATATAGAAAAATAAGTTGTTTTATATATTAGGTTTATATGTGTTTGTATAAATACAACTATATACATACATAGCTTATTTCAAATATTATTTGTCTGTAGAAATACATAGCAATACGATATTTTAATAAATGTTTTATATGGAATAGGTAATTTTCTGCGATTTCTGCAATTACTCAGAATTGGTTGCAATAACAAAAAAATTGTTTGTAAAAAAATTTATCGAATTAATATTTCGCATAACTATTGTTTGAATTTTTTTTTTTCAAATAGAATACTGGTTTGAAAATAATGGCTATTGAAATTCCTTTTTATTATATTCATTTTTAAATAAATCGTATCCTATACGGTTGTAAATTGTTTAAAAAAATAGAGTAAAATAATTGATCTTCTACGGTAAAGACTAATTAAAATTCACTTAAATAATTTGGAGTTTGACATTTTATATTTATTCTGAAAAATATATTTATTGTAAAAGTGTTCCAAAGGTTAGAAAAAATATTATAAATTAGAAAAATAATAAAGATATGATGTAAAAAAAAAGAATCAATTCATGGAAGGTCAATGGTGTAATTCCGTTAAAATCAGGAGTCCGAAATTTTTCATGATTACAATAGGTACTTATTACCTATTTCGTATAAGGAAGTTAACAATGTAGCAAAACTGAAATGAGTAAATTCATAAATTATAGTTTAAGTATAGTAAACTCTCAGGATGAATTACTTAATTTGAAAGATACAATCTCATGCCAAATGTATGACGGCGGCATATTGTGCTGACAGAAAATAATAACACTTTATGTATATGTTGTACATAACTTAACATGCTTGTCAAAATTTATTTACTTTTGGTATAATATGAACAGTGTTCGACATACTTTATATTGTTCATTATTTTCTTTATAACACAGCTAACAGCTCCGCTCGGAAAATCTAATTTTGATGTTGATGTCATACATGTATTGGAATTACTCAGCAAATTAATTAAATTTGTGAACACAGCAACAACATACGCAATAGCAATTTAGTTGCTCAATTCATGTGATTTAAATTATTCTATTGTACAGTTTGCATTACATTTAGCACACATTAAAATGTTACTGGATTAATTTTCCATAAATTATGTTACAAACATGAATTTAATTTCTAAGCACTTTAAAATTTTCACTAAAATATAACATGACAAATTGCACTCGCACAGAAATATAACATAAGCTTATATTTTGTTAGATTTAAGAAATCAGATTCGCTATAGAACAGTAGGTACTTTAATTATCTTACCAATTATCAGAAATTTATTCGTCTATCAATATACATATGCAGTGTTACATTAAACTTTCTTATACGCATTTAGATCTTATATTTATACTATAACTATGTTTGCTTTAAGTGCAACAGTTTTTCAAAAATAAGAAGTGTAGTATAGTTTTTAATTTATACCTACTTTTATTATTTTATTTCCAAAAGTTTTGTCTTAAAGGAATTCGCATACACACACAGATGGACATATAATCAGACAGACAGACAGACACATACAAACAGATACTCAGGCAGACACACACAGACAGACAGATACTCAGAGGGCCATATACGCGCGTTTGGGTGTGTGAGAAACGCCACGCCGAAAATAGTGACTTGACACAGGGATGGCGAAAAGTTGTTATTTTATTAAAATTTTGAGAACAAAAGATTTTATTATTACTAACGAATACTTCCTTATAAATATAAATTCGTTTAGGAAAGTAAAAATATATCAGTTCGCATTATTATTTGTATTATTATTTAATATTACTACCTACCTAAGCACACATTATTTTAATCATGAAAAGAATAAAATTTCACTTCCATCGGTATACATTATTTATATAAAATTAAATATTAAACAATGTAATATAGTAAATGAGAACATGTTGTGTTTGCAACGTATTTTACTTAATTGAGTAGAACCAGTGTTTAGAATGTTTTGTAATACAGCAAGGAAATGAAAACATAAATAAGAATTATTGTCTGACGAAAAACTGATTAAAATTTATTTAAACTAATTTGGTATGTGATACATTTTATATTAGTTACAATATTCAGCAATACGGAGTTTTCTAATTATAAAAACTACGTATAAAACCGATACTATTCATTCCTGTTTAATTGAATCCAACTAGATTAAATAGTAATCGATATTCGAAAAAAATATATGTACATACTATGTAATTTATTTCTAAATGTATGTACATATGTATGTAGTTTATATAATTTATAAAAATACATGGTTCTATTCTAATTCACACATTTTTATTGAAGACCACTATTTTCGCCGATAAAGTTGCATTTTCTGGAGTATTATTTAAACAGTTTCGTCAGCAGCCCTGAAAAAATTGGTCGTTAAATAAAAAATCTATTGAAATAATAATGTGTATATTTTTCAAATATTCTTGCTTATAATGGAGTTTCATAAGCATGAAATGCTGTATATAATTGTTTGCTCATCTTTTGCCTTGGGTAGATAGAATTGTGGGATAGATAATGAATAAAGGCCTTAAACATTGAATTGAATTGTTAAGCAATTTGACTCTATAAATATCAGGAACAATACATCGGTAAGCGGAATATTGAATATTTTAAATGCTATTGTTGTATGCTTGATAAAGCATTTAAGTTTCTGCGGGTACATAGTTGTTCTCGCTGTGTTGAACGAAAATGGGTAATGCGGAACCGGCAGCAAGTCTGTTGAGTTCATTGTGGTAATTAAGTAATTAGTTCGTCTCTCTAGAAACTATTCTCGTTTAACCTTTGGTTTTCAGCCTCCGGTTCGATAGGAAACTAAATATTACTTTGTTTAGTAGCCGGTTAAGGTTATAATTGCATGCCTTGTCGAATATCATTGCTGGTTCGTTAGCCGGGTTTGATTAGATTCTTTGATTATTAAACTTACATATGTATATAATATTAGTAATACCACTTAATGCCTGCACAATTGATTTTCACCAGTATTTGTTAATATCTAGTATATAAATATGTATTTAATACTTGAAAAAGAAATCAATAAACAAATTACAAAATGTCCAAAGTACTTAGTTATTAAAATAAAGGAATATCAACTAGTTCTTGTAAATATTTGATGTAAACTAATATGTTCTAAATACACGGAATATATTATAGGGAAGTTGTATGTTGATAATATCTTCCGCAGTGTTTTCTTATTTTCTCATGACAAAAGCATTTCATTATGTATGAAGCACTATTGACTTTTCTATCTGCGCTTGAATGGAAATTGTGCATGCTGATTTTGTATTGGTTTTCATTATCATAATATACGAACATAACAAATATCATTATTGATGAGCTATTAGTAGTCGAATATTCTTTTAAAAGTAGTATAATCACTAAATATATTTTTTACAATAGATATTAAGTGCCGAATTCCAAACTATTTAAATCTATCTTGTTTCCTGTTATACAATTAACGATTTACGTAAAAAAAAATTAATTATTTTAATAGCCATTTTCTTGTAAACGTAAGTGCAGCCGTTTTTGGGTTAATTACATAACCCGTAAAAAAATACTAGAGTAAACATGCATTTCTGGTTTGATTATTGTTTTCACGCACACACACACATACACACACAAACACATTCATACACAGAGACAGACAGAACTCATAAAAATGTATATCCTTTAAAATTTCGAATCAATTTCTTCGTATAAGTAACAAGTTTCATTGATATATAATTTCATTAGAATAAATAATTTTCTACTTAAATATTCTGGATTTTAAATAAATTCATTTTTTGAATACATGCCGTACGTTATATCGGTACATACTTCACTCCGAAAAAACGTTCATTATATTAGTTTGCATCGTGCTGAAACAAATACTTTTATAGTAAAACAGCAACAGAATTGATTGATTATCCTGAAAAAACTATCTCATATGTGTATTACGCTCGTATGCCATACGAGTACAAACGCGAATACAAACACATATTAATAGAAACTCTAAACAAACGGGAATACTTCAAACTTCTGCCATTGTGTTCGCTGCAAATGAACACAAAATATCAACTGTCAGGTGTCAGCAGTCTTGGTCGGCAATCTGTTGAGAGCTAAAAGTATTCGCGCGGCCAGACAGCCGTAACACCACCCATGATGCTCGTCTATTTCATTTTACTAGACACAAACAACAAAACGACAAAACCCACATCGAACCCCCGCTTCGTTAGTTTCCTGCACACCTGTTGGTATACTAATTAAATTATAATGTTGAATAGTCTAAAATGTCGTAACGTATAATTTCGCACTTGCATATTTATTGGATTGCATCACATTCTGTGGTTTAAATTTAATTTTGGCGACTGTGAATTTGGTATTTTTTCCTTTTGAACTCAATGCTTCAAAAGAAATACCTTATTTCCTTCCGTTTGATGATGACTTCGTTAGATTTTCATGTTAAAAATAAAAGACTCCCATTGAATTCTGTATCAGATACAACAGAGCTGCATTTTGCTTTAGAAATCATTGCATGATAGGATTGTCGTGTCATTTCTTCGTTTTCAGTTAATTAAACCTATTAGAAATGTAAGGGTTAAAAGCCAAATAATTCACTATAATCTAGTCTTTCATTCGCTTATTTTGATTTTCGTTAAAATGTCGAAATTTATTTTTTTTTTTGTATTTCTTACTTCGTATAAGAAAGTAATAATATAATAATAATCTAGTCAAGAAACAAACATCGCAGTTACTATGACAATGCAATAGAATATATTTATATTTTCGCAAATATTATTTCAAAATGTAAGCAATTATTTAAATCTAGAAAACTATATGCTATTTCAAATCGACTACATTATTAAAATTGCACGGAATATAAAATGAGAAAACTTGTATTAGTATCGTTTGTATAAAATACGAGATGAGATCGAAACCAAACCACGTTTCATTTCCTTTGCAGAGAAGATTATTTTTAGATTTATAGATTTTCATATAACGCTACGTTTGAAATCGATTCGATATTTCTCATACCAAGCTCTGAAGTATAGTCATTTTTCGACGAGGAACAGTTGAATCGATTCTCACACTCTGTATGTAATCATATTTTCTCTATTAGGTTTTAGTA
The DNA here is from genome assembly GCA_944738965.1 of Nebria brevicollis. Taxonomy (NCBI): domain Eukaryota; kingdom Metazoa; phylum Arthropoda; class Insecta; order Coleoptera; family Carabidae; genus Nebria; species Nebria brevicollis. Next base: position 13,583,820 of record OX122901.1, on the reverse strand, counting down.
GGATATTCAGCATAGATATATGTATGCATGTAGCGAAGACATTTCAACATAAATTCGGAGTTTAACTAATAACATATATGGTACACGCACACTTACATTACCATACATAAGCAAGGAGAGGAAGAAAGACATACAAAGAAGTAGTATGCTATGAAATAAAAGAAATAATTAGATATATGTAAAAGAATTTTTAAGAATCAATATATTTACTATTATTCAATTTTCGAGAAGTATAAAAAATTTTCAGTTTTGTAAAAATATTTCATTTCCTCGAAATAGTAACATAATTGTCACCAATGGGGTGGCAGAAAACCTTTTACATTCTTTCCCATCTTGACAATCTTTCACCATTCATTCTATCCTTACACACTTCTTTCATTTCATAGACGCACTAGACATAGAAAAACAAAATTGCATATAAGCAGACATTCAAATCCGTGACACACATTTAGAAAAATCGTATACATTAATTTTGATAGGGTTTCGTATACAGGTATATGGAGATACGTGTGTGGATATTGTGTAATCAGTTATTGGCAGAAAGAATTGACGAGGTACTTTCGTTTTTATAGGGTGAAGTGAGAGCTTTCGTTGTGTTATTGTGCCAAAATCCATATTCCAAGTTGGGAATAAAAATGATAAAATTTTATTTTTACACGTCACTTCCGACAGCACTATCAGATACGGATGATTGATATATGCGCATGTTTCAAAGCTTTTACCGAAGAAATCAATTATGCGGTAAGGGGGTAGGTAGAGTAAAGCTGGCCCGCCTATATACCTATAGGGCATCACCTCTACGGCACACCGAAGCCGAAACGATGCCAGTGAAAAAGAAGAACTCAAGGAATTACCACCGTAACAGCGAAACCGGCTACCTTTATTGAAATTTGACAGGAAGATTCCTATTCTACATTCTGCGCGAGAATGGTGAAGAAATCATCATTTTATACAGAGAACGGTGCATAATTTATTAGGCTTGCGTAAGTTGCTGGGTAAATGTACCATGGGCTATGCCTATCTGCTTTTCGTTCCTTGAAAAGAAGTCTTGTTCCTAGTGAACATTTCAATGCTACGCAGTGAGTGTAGATCGCATTTTAGTTTGAGTAGTAGAGCACCGGATACAGGTTTTTATTTAAATATGAGAATTGGTCTATTTTCCTTTTCTTTACGAGGAGGAAATGCGTCATAAAACGTCGGTAAAAGGGTAACGACGCTAGAATCCTAAAAAAATTGACTAGTATTTAAGTTCATTTATTCAAATTTCTGTATTTCTAAGACGCTATGGTATTATTTATACATGGTATAATAAATAATAGGAGAAATAATTATGTTGAAGAATAATTCAATAAAACAATGTAATGTACGTGTACAAAATCGGAATGTCGATTTCTATTCAACTAAGAATAAAGCGATAATCTTCTACTGAACTGATAATTCAAAATGTTATTTTTAAAATAGAGTACTTTAACTGTTTTTATTTTCATTGACAAAATGAGTATCAATCTATTTTAATTTATTATGTGTATGTAATTTATTGTTCACATGTATGTGTGCATACTGTAGAACAAAGACACATCACACTCTGCTGTAGTGACATAGTAATAAAACATACTTGAATTTCATACATATTATTAGTAAAGCCTTGATTGATTAGTGAATCATTATAAAAAAAATCCTTTTAGTTTAATTCGATGTACTATCATTTCTCACGTAACTACTTAAACAAAATTAATAACAACTAACAAACACACAACAATTATTTATTTAGCTATTTGACTGTCCAAACATTAATTTATTAGTATTCATTCCCAAATTGAAATTTTGACCTACTTGCATGTTTCTGTAGTACCAATGGGGACCATGGCAGTTAGAATCACAGACTACCAACCAAAAGGTTAGATTTACGAACTTTGAGTAGATTATTAAATTTTCATTAGAGTACCAGTCACTGACCATAGACCACATTAATCCAACATAAGCCCAGCTTATTTTCGAGAGATGAAGGTTACTGTTTATTTAATTTCAATAAACGAAAGCTTAGAAACCTCATCAAGAAAATTTAATTTATAGTGTAAAATTTAAGCTAATATAATATTCGACAAAAAAAATTGAACATAGTAGACAAATAAATAAACCTAACACGCCAGAATTAAATTTATCGTATTAATGATGATTATATTATCGATATGTCTAATAATTATATTTTATACATGACGTGAACTTTGGTGGAGGTGCAAATTTTATTAATATTTATTAACTTCATAACAGGGATTTGTTAAGAATTATTTACTAAATAAATTAGATATATTTTACACTAAAAACTGTAAATTTAAAATATATTTACTGCAACTTTATGTATAATAACTTTTAATGTGAATATAGCCGCGATAAGCATTAAATAACAATATTGAACAAAAGGCGTATGTTCCTTAATAAAAATAGCGTAAGTTCTAAAATAATAGTAAATATTTTGTATTTGACACTTTTACCTACGTAATGTAGGTATAAACGTATATCCAGAACGCTGCTGGTACGGCTGCTGTGAGTACTGCAACTATGCATTGTCACCGCTGCAGTTGTTAGGAGTTATGTTTTGCGATCACACCGTAAATCAAAGTGTCCAACCCGACGCGGCCATTTACAGTGTATTTATTAAACTGGTTTGTTATTAATGACTTGCAGATTAAACAAAAAATTGCATATAAGCCGTGAAATTTCCAGTGATATATCGAAATACAAGCCGTACACCTTTCTAGACTGGCAACATAATTTGCATTAGAAATACATTTAAAACATGGAATGAAACATTGATGTCAAAAAAAGAACATTAGCATTTTATATAATATATAGTGAGTTACTTTTAGAAATGTTCAATTTATTCATTTTTTAAATATTGATTATGTTAAAATTATGGACTCGGTTAGCTTTGCTGAATATTTGTGATAATGGCAGTGTGTTATGGATTCTATACACAAATAACATTTTTTTGTTTTTGTTTTCAAACATATAAAACTATAATATTTAAGTGACTCAATATATATTCGTAATTCGCTGTAGGTGCTTCACGAGTACTTAACTGCAATAGCGTTTTAAATCAAGATATTTAATTCTATGGTGTTTCAACAACAAAACTTGTTAATAAAATGTCACTCAATTTAAAATTATTATTAAATAAACATAATATCTAAGCTGCTATAATTTATATTGTTTACAAATCTGTTGCGATTAGTATAAAGCATGTTTTAAATAAAGATTTAAACACTTCTTTTGACTACAAGTACACACAATTCACTTTCCTAGATGAAAGGCGGGAAAGTGTAACAGTAGATCGGTATGATATGAATAAAAACTTTACTGTTCCTTAGACGGGTTTGATAATGTTGGCTTCCTTGAAAGTTTTTGACATTTATAAAACAACATAAATTCCGCCTCTTACTTGATTAAAATGCTTCATCTCCATGTAAAACTTATATGTGGGCACTTTTAGTTAATGTTATCTTTCATAAAAACGCAAGCCCGCAACGTTCTGGACTCTTACTAAATCAAAACGTTATTTCAGCTAAATATAACGTTACATTACCCAAGGCACAATGAGCAATTATGAACATCTTACGCTGTTTAAAAGAAGTTTGTCAGATTTATTTGCAAAAGTATAACAATCAAGATCTTATCTAAACTGATTTTCCCAGAAATGCTAGTTGCAGGCACATTACCTGCAGTTCAAATTAACCAAACTTTTATTATTATTATTATCTAGTTACAGTTTAATGGGCAGTAATGAGAACATTCGAACAAAAGCCGGTGAAGCATAAAATTAAAAATAAATTATTCTCCATTTGGCCATATTAACCAATATCTAAATAACATGTATAATAACTTATATGTCTACCATAAAACCATGCTCATTGATTAAAAAAAAACATTAATAAAACATGTATGTATGTGTATAATCTACAAAATTACTCATATTTGTGTTGGTGGTTTGCGTAAATATGTACCATATGTTAAATTAACAAACTAAGAAAACCATAATTTGGGCAAAATATCGTGGCAGTATATTAATTATTTATTTTAATTAGTCACTTTAAAGAATTCATAAGTATTACTTCAAACAGAATAACCACAAACGAGGTCTCTCAAAACTAATTGCTTTACTTTGATATAATATTCCTGTTTACAAAAATAAGAAGACGAAATGCAATGTTAAAAGTTATATTTGAGCTAGATGATTGTGTTGCTCGCTCGACGAGTAGTGGGGTTTACTTCTATTATGAATGCTGGACGAAATATTGCAAAATCTAATATATAAAAGTTATGGGATACTGAAATATTACTGTTGGTCATTTACTGGTTAGGCAGCATTCATAGGATACCGGAAATTTATAAATGTTACCATTTAAAAAATTGAATGTGTGTTTTCGTTCTTTGCGACAATCTTTTGCTATTTTACCCGATTCTTACATGTCTTTCGCTTCATTCAAATATTTAATTTATTTGATTAACCTGATTTCAAAAGCTTCCATATTTTTATGTATGCAAACAGCAAATTCAACTAAATAAATAATTTATATTAATTACAGTTGATATTTGTATGCATGTCACCATACTAGCACAATGTTTTAACTAATTTAAACGTCGAAATTAGTTTTGCTTATGATGACAAAATGACGTTATAGACTTACAATTAGTAACAAACATTTCAATTTATAATTGTATATTTCTAAATTAATCATACATATTGAAGAATAAAAAATAAAATATGTATATATTTTTCTGTTCCTTCTCACAGCAAATTTTAAAATCTTCAAAGCTTTCCCCCATTTTTTTTATTTGAAGAAAAAAAAATATTTTCTGCCCTTCACTTGTTTTGAAAGCTTGAATAAAGCATAAATAATATTCAAATATTGTAGGGAAATGTCATGCGACTTGAAGTTGTCGCTTTGAAAAGATATTAAGAGTTTGAAGTTGTTGAATAGATAAAAACATAATTTAATGAACACATTGCCGAGTTGTATACAGACGTATTGCATAGCGGATACGAACATGAATAGTTCACGAAGAATGTGAAAAGATTGCGAAAATTGTGTGTAGAAAAATATAATAAAATACAGAACGCGCAGTCATTTTCACATTCAAGAACCTGTGCTTACGCATGCATATTGATTTAATACGCATATTAGACTCGCCTTATGACTTTATTTCCAGTTTCACAAATAAAATATTTTTAACGAGGTATGTATATTAATAATGAATATATATGCTTACGATGCTGATAAAAATAAAGAAAATTAGTGCAGCAAATTTCAATAAACAATTAAAATACGTATTTTTACGTGGATATTTTTATAACAACATTTCTTGGTATTGATTTTTTTTCTACAAAACGTAAGTGCATATTTAATAAAAATCAATTTCATTATTTGTGATGGTACTCTTAAGTATTATTTTTCTATATTCAAATACACTGTCTGCTAATTTATTGATTTGTGATATCCTTGAACAAAAAAGGATTTATTTTTGTAAAATATGAATTATAAATTAAGCAGTTCTTAATTGAAAATAAATAAATGAATTAAAAAGTTTTTAATATGATTTTCGATACAAGTTATTAATACAATATTAAACAAAAAAGTTTTATTTTGTGTAAAAGCTAAGTTGGAATAACTACTTATCAAAACATAGAAAGTATTAAAAAAAAAAACTAGTAATAAAATATTTAATAGCATATCAGGTTTGGGTTAATTTGTTCAGTCGTTAAGACAGATGTCCACTATTATGCTGGGACATGTATATCGGCGCTTATGTTTTAAAACCATGTTGCGTTATTTAATATTTTAATAAAACTCCCCTTCACAGTAAATTTAATACTTTAAATAAACATAATCATTCATAAGGGTATCCGGTTACTCTCCAACCCAGTACTGTAATATTTCAGGAGCTCGCTACAATCATTTATAACAGCTTTACTCGTAAACACTGTCAGGTTAAATTATTACGAATAATTTTGTTTTTTTATTGCTTAATTACACTGGTGTGCATTCATCACTTTACGCAATTTAACTATTAATTCTTTTGACATTTATATATACGCGATTCCAGCGAACGCGCGCGTGAGCCCACTAACTGAAGATGGATTAGGGAAACCAGACTGGGACTGTAATTTGATTAATCATTTGTTTAAAAATGTTTTTGCTGCGGCTGAAATTAAATTTAAATTAGCTTTTCTGATTAAAAAGTCACTGTAGCTTATCCAATCGAATAATGAGAAGCTTAGCATCAAACTTGTTTTAATCTTCCAACTTTTCCATAAAGAATAAATCAATGGATATAAATCAAACAAGAGCATATTATTAATATATTTAATAGCAAACGTAGGGAATAATATGTAAAATTATAACTTTATTTGTTTTTTCTTTTACCAATAATAGGTCCAACGTATAAAAACGGCTAACGAATTCATTATACCTAATAAACCTTTAACAATAAATATAAGTGCTCATAAAATAATTTAATGAACATATTAAATTTCGATAAAAACCTAATACACCTCAAATATTATTTGTCATTTGCGAATTAAATCATATATCAATGACCAACATAATTATATCTCAATTTTGATAAAAATGTTTCATGACAAATCGTTTTATTTTTTAATAGACAAACACATTTCAAAAATAACCATTTTTGAGCTACATTGCATACAAACAATACAGACATACAACCATACAGTTGCAAATAAGGATTTATGTACGTAAAAATCTAGTTAGCAATTTTTTTTTATAACAAATTTTCTTTTTCAATTAAAGTCATATAAAGGATAAAACAATATTTTTGCTGGCAAGAAATTAATTGCTATTTAGTGAAATCATACTTAGATGAGCAGTAAGTAGGAATGCAAACACACTATGTCACAGTAGAGTAGAGATTGTATAAGCTTAAGAGAACAGTAAAGTGCAAATGCAAGTTGCAACTAGATGATGCATCCACGGTGAAAACACACAGGCACACACATGACCATTAATTATAGCTGTTACTGGGTAGAGTCGTGCGCTTGAAACCAAAACAATGTGTTAAAGCTCGCATGTGTTGGCGCTGAAAGTTGGTTACGATAAATATAATTAATATCCTCTCTGTATTCCGAATGTACGTAGAACATAAAGTAGTGAAACACCCGGTCAGAGCTGCCGCTACCGCACCGTCTACTAAACCAAGGCGGATGGTCAGATAGATAAACGTGAACGCCATGCCGTAAGAGTTGGCGCCTCTAATTTTCACTGTAACAAGGGTCAGAGATGGATATATGTTGTGGTTCGCAAATCTGAACTTCAGGGCTCATTTACTTTTTGATTAAAATTTAAGATTTGTTTAACAGCATAATGTACTAAATTTTCCATAACAAAAGTTTTAATTAAAAAAAAACTACTTTTGACCATACGGTACAAATTCTAAACATGCTGAGTTCATTAGATTTTTTACTAGATTTGTTTTATTTATTTCAATTTAAATAACAAGTGAAAGCGTACAAACTTTTTTTTAATTAGTATTTTTATCTTATCCTATAATAATGAAAACTAATTATATTACAAACAACACCATATGAAATATCTAGGCAACGCTAGAAACTGGAAAGGCTTTGCATACTATAATCATAAGAAAAGCTATGAATTTTTACGATAGTCTTATTTTTATCGTAATATGTTGATAATTTTCGTTATACACTAAGAAAAGTTGTGTATGCAGCATAGTTTTTTCAAAATCCTTCAATCCATATCAAACTTTATTTGTTTCTGGATCTACTGATCACTTATTGTTTATTGTCTCCAAATACTACTATTGCAGAACAGTTTTTATAAATATTTAAAATTAGGAAGTATAGTAATAAAAAGATCTTTCTATGGTAGAGGAACAGCTGATTAATTTAAATTATGGCTGACGGAACGATGCTTTAAAAAGTTTCGTCAAATCCCAAAGGCATCTAGCAAGAGATTTTTTTCCGTGGAAATGTAAAGTTTAAAGGATTTTTCTAAAAGTCAACATATCAATCATTTGGCGCGAATTGGCGCCTTAGTTTTTTGTCTTTCTGCTCTTCGTAAACTCGTATCAAACTCGCTTTCATATTCTGTTCACTGTTTGAAACTATTACGTTGTAGCGCACCTGTCGTTTTCACACGATCGCGTTACATGTAAATTGCAGATCGAAATATGCACTCAATATCAAATGCGTTTTGTTCTTAACTTCAAAAACTATTTTGGATATGCATACATATTATAAATACCATGCTAGGTACCTACTGAAAGTTTCATAACGAAATTTAATATTACTCAGACCACCACTATAAACTTGTATATATTTATCTACATGTTTCTTTTTCCCAATAATATTTCATATATGTAGTTTTCGTATTAGGTATTACTAAGAACATGTATTTTTAAATTTAGAAACTACTTAAATAAAATGGATGCACCTTTTTCAATCGGTAACTGTCTGAAATGTCAGTGATATTGATGGTTATAGTAAATATATATTGTTAATTTATACAGAAATTCGGCACGGCAAACTTTAGGCGTCGGCCAAACCAGCGCCAAAGAATTCTGAGCATTGGCGAGAACAATGTTTGTTTTATTGAGCACATGCCTGAATAAGACTATCGATCATTTCATGTCCGTGACTAAATCAACAACAAGCGTATAGTTTCACCATAATTAAAAAATTTAAAAATAATACTATTATATTATGTTCGCTAAAGCACTTACAAAATACTCTGCTCGGCATATAAATATCTTGGCTCCGAATATGTATATCTGACAAGAACATAGTAGGGGCGATATATAATAGGTAGCACAATCGTAATACCCTGATATTTGCATACATTATTGATAATGGAAAAGTGACTACATTATTACACGACGCACTAAGAATAATTAATGGATGTACTTTACATTTTCCGAATCCCAATATATTAACGTAGCCTTTAAAATTAGCTGGTACGATAATAAATATATTTGTGTATTCTCGCTCTCATTGTAAATACCAGCTAAATGTAGTATTACATAAATTATGTTCAGCTAAGCAAGGGTCAGAATATGAAAGGGTTTAATTGTACTTCTAATCGAAAATAATATTTATCATTTTAAAAATAAAACATGCAAAACTTTATGTACAAAAATTATATGCGAGTTCTTTAAATATCTTTACCTAATTGCAATATGAATAAAAATTGTTCCAGAATCTCGCCTTTTTTTGGTTGAAAGTTAATTATTGTTTACTACGTCAGAATTATATTTAATAGATATGATTTATGAACAGGTATTACCAAAATTTGTCGATAGGTTGAAAATGAGTAGCATATTTTAGAATATTAATTTCTTTCTTAAAAATTAGCCATCCTGGTCATAAATCATTCTCAACTCTACTAAATCATTTAAGAAAAAAATTTATTTAATAAATTTGCATTTCGAAAGAACCATTATGTAAAATATTAAGTTGATTGTCGTTTTTGTACAAGTATGGGTTATGTAATCCGATGCCACTAAAATGCACCGGAAAATCAGAAGTAAAGCTCTAGAATATTTTACACAAAAGAAGATGTATTAAAATTGTTGTATGCAATTTTTCTCAAAAACTTTTCAGTTATATAGGCATGCTTTAATTGCAAGATTTTAGGAATATGTAGAATGTAGAACGCGGTTGAGTATATTATTTTGTTAAGTTTGTCTTTAGACACAAACTTATTAATATCAAATTTGATAATAACCGAATTGCAAAGCCAGAACTTGCGACTTCGCAATTAAACAATGCACCTTAATTGAAAAATGAATAAGCATATGCCGTTATTTGAATTCTAAACGACAAATACAAAAGTTAAAATAAAATGAGGTCTTTCACAATGCACACATTTCTGGAATTATGAATACACCAAGTAAACTAATTTTTATTGCTTGGCTATAAGAATAGTTAAAGTAATTTATGTACTACTCTAATCTTAATCATTCTTTTACTCTAAGTGAAAACTGCAATTAATAATGATAAAAAAAAACAAATCAAAATGACGTCTTTCTAGCTGAACCAATTTTAATTTAATGAAATCATGTAACAGAAATTCGGTTATATTTTATGATAGTGCAACAGATCATAAATTATAGTTAAATTGTCACATGTTGATATTGAACCACATATAGAATAAATTGAAAAAAAAAGCGCTAACAGCTATGATAGATTTACATAACGATCTGTAAACAGCGAGGACATATTTGTGATTCGAACATAAATTATGAACGTCTGTATATGGACATCGAAATATATTCTCATTTGATTTTATACTAGACATTTAAAAGATTGAATCATCGTATCTGTAAACAGGTTGGATGATTGTTATATATTGCATGTTTTTATAATGTATGATTACATTTGCATATATAACTTAGTAATCTCGTTCAAGTAATGAGTTTTATATTCGACTTATAATAGCATATAATATTACTTGAGGGTAAGTTGTGACCTCATTATTTTATTCAATAAATAGACAGACAATTTAAATTCTTTTTAAGGACTATTAAAATTTAAAATTTCTCGGAACATACTTCAGCCTTAGGGCTTGTGAAGAAGCTTTTTTAATATGTTTACAGTTTCACATTATTTATGAGCGTCAATTTGATATTTAATTATTGTAAAATTCAATATATTAAAATAATTCTTATTATTATTATTCACAATTATTGAAATAAGTTCTACTAAAATTAAATATCGATACATTTTAAAAGCCAAAGGACTCAAATGACTTTAAAACTAAAAAAAAGTTTTACAATAATACATTATTAACTTCAAAATCAACAGAAGTCAATAATATTTCTTTAATTATCGCTACACGCTCTCGAGATATAAAATTGCTTAAGAATTTTAAATATGTACTGCAAACTTGCATTAATATTTGTTTTATTTTTGATATATAATAAACAAATTGATAAAACATATTTCATAATTTGTAAAATAATTTTATATATGTATTTCTAGTGCAAATAAATTCATCCAATCAGTTATGTTTGCATTACGTACACACAATTGTCACAAACTTTGAATGAATTATGAACGAAGTATAATTGCTTCTATTTGAGAACAACTACAAATATAGCACCTTCAAATAGGTCCTCAAGATTGTGAGGCTGTAACAAAGACGGTGAAGCAAAAATATATCTATATATTCGTAAACTGGGTTGTGTTTACATTTCCATAAATTATATCTGCAGATGGAATCGTATATGATTGTCATTATAAATTAGAAGAGAAGACTCCCCGACCAGAAACATCAAATAAGCAAGCGTGAAGATGAAATAGGTGCACGTATGTATTACTCATAGTGTCGTATTTGAACATAAATATTTCCGATGAAGGTGACATTAATCTTTCATTAAATACCGCGAAATGGAAGCACATAGCACCGTGGCACATTAATCCCAGAAGTTGTGTTTGTATTTGAGCGAATATTCAACATGCATTAACATAATAATGAGTAACGAACCATAAACCATAAAAGAAATACACCACCAAGACTACTTGGTAATTACAGACCTCTGGATTTAAATGCTATAATTTATATTGAGCGATCTAATTTAATATTTTTTATTTTGCCTATATAAATATTGATTTCTCCAATGAAAGCATACTATATTTCATTATGAAATATTAATCCTTGATTAGTCTACACAATATTTGTTGCATGCAACTATCAATGTATAATAAAATATGTTTATCATTTTCGTCATGTGTGACGTAAGAAAAAAAAATAAGAGCACTGTTTGTATTGCATTCGATATTTCTACGACGACGTCGCGTTGTGTTCGTTGCGTCGACGTACGGTACATATAAACTATAAATCCACCTTTAGTAAGCTTTCGTGGGTGTGAACGTCAAAAATTACATAAAACGAATATACACCGGAACATATTAGAAATCTTGCGTCTTCAAAGTTTATTTCTTTTAGACGATTTACGGGGGAAAACAAAACAAAACTGTAAATCTCGATGACAGCAATACAAGACATTTCCTTTGTTTAGGTAGCTTTTGTTTGCAGTGTTTTATAACAAGCGCGAAGAAAAAAAAAAGTTAAAAACAAGCACAAAAGGAAATCATTGATATTGTTTAGCGTTCGGTGTAGTGAAAGGTTTGACAGTTCCTTTAATTTGGTTTCTATGTCCGTGTTTCCGATATTACTGAGTGGGAAGAGAAGAAAAAAGTTTTGTTCTAAAAAATATAAAATAAAAGAATATATGGAAACAAAAGCCTAAAATTCGCGTTTTTTTGTTATTTTGCTTGTATAAATTGCGGTTATGGCTTCGTAAATCAATAGAAGTGCCTATAAGCATATTTTATTCAACGTCATTTCATTTTTTCTTGATTCCTTATGCGTAACACGCTATGCATCAAGTAACACTTTTGAAAAACAGGATATTGTTGCCAAAAAATGTAGAATTTCATTGGATTACTTCACATGCTGTTTATGCTTGGTTTACCAAACCCAATATTCATTCTCATACGCACAAGTACACCATTGTTACCTTGCATCTATAGAAATGTTCAAATTTCTCATAAACCTTCCTAAAGCTCCTAAAATCGTACAACCAACAGACAATCTTCACTCAGTCTCGCATACTTTTTATCGCTAGAGAATAAACAACCTAAATAAACACTGTTTAACTTACCCTAGTCCATGTCCATCTACTACAATATTACAGACTGCCTTACATTCATTCATTTCGATTTACTTTCATATTCTTGCCTAATGCATTAGATTTATTGCTTTTCTCAAAAAACAATGGTATGTAATGTTACCCTTTAGTAATCTAGTAACGTGATACACTAGCTCCAAATTGCTCGAAAAGGTAAGATGTAGGAGCAAGATGTAGGAGCAAATTTGTTAATATTTCTGTGCAAAGTTAATATTGTAAGCACGCGAAAAATGTATGTATGCATACATAATAACAATTGAGAGGTGTTAAATTCCATAATGTCTTATAATTAAAAAATTTCATTCACTTCCTTATAAGCTAATATAAAAAGTAAAAATAGTTAACAAGAACGTTCTAAGTAATTTCCATGAAGTACCTACATTAATCTGTAATTTAACTACTCGCTATGGATTGGTTCAACATAATGGGAGAGATTTCAGCTATATATAACAAAAAGCAGATTGGCTTGGATTGAATATTCATTATACCCAATTGCAGAATAGGTAAGTTGAATTTGAGGTCGATTTAAAAACATACATTATACGTAATTTAAATGTTTGCAGTTAACATCACGGTATATCATTGCACTGCAGGTTAAGCAACCTGAATATATCCTTGCAGTGTGCAAACTGAATTATATCGTAGATATTACACTGGCTTAACATGTCGGAGAGGAGCAGGAATATTATTGATAAGAAGATCATAAATTGAACATAATGGCTTGCATACTGCAATTCTACAAGTTACCCTATTCTCTTCCGCACGAGTGCATTCTCGAATTAACCATTCGGTCTTTTGTGTTCATTCATCTACGGACCCTATTCTTATCTTTCAGTTTGTGCTATCATGAATTCCGACATACTCATACTCGTCTGAAATGTAAGCATGAATATGTATACACTGCCTACTGCGTTTCATGCAAAAACAACAATTCCTTTTATTTATTTTATTCTCGCATGAAATGTAGAAATGGTACAAATTATGGACTATATTAAACCGGAAAACCGAATTTTGCATACAGATTTTCTATAAAACCAAATAAAATTTAAAATACTCCTACAATTTTATATAAACTAATGAATTCGACCTTATTGGGGGTCCGTATTTACAATTATTAATTATTCTTATATATGTAAGTTTAGTACATGCACGAATATAGCTGTAATTTCAACGACTTCGATCGGAAAAAATTAAACACACACACATTGAAATTGCAACTTTAAATAAATATATCAAAACTACATCGATACCCTGTTTGAAGGAATATTGGTGGCAGTTTTGTGAAACTTATGTACGTCGTCGTATACGGTAACGAGCAACTAATCAACCAACTGGTAATCTGCGTAGCGTAACATCCATCGTCAGTAACAAGGTAATGACATATGCGCAACCAGGACGTGACAGACATATGCTTGACGACTGCACGGTAGAGACTATGAATTTGCAGCGCTATGAAGTGAATGTCTCACTATCCGGCATGCACGTATGAAACTATGTTAATGGCCGTAACTAAGTAACTATAGCCTTCGATCATCTCTTATTCCATTAAAACATTATCATACTTTAGGTGCATGAAATACAATGTAGTGTATTTTATATCATAACATAAAACAATGTGCATAGTGTTATTGATGTGTAAACATTGTTACGCTCGCTATAGTGTTATAATTAAATTCTTAATGTCTTTTCTCACCAAAATATATGTATGTATGTATCTTTAATATGTTCACTGCTATGTAGTTTACAATGTTTTTGTCAGTCTTTCATTCGACATTCTTTCAATATGACCCTGCTATTTCATTTAACTATGACCTACTCTACGTACGACAATTTTTGCAATATCCCATTACTCATTCGCGCACGTATTCCCCTTTCTGTCTCTCCTAGATACTCCACAAATACCAGTCCATTCACACGCTTTTCATGCTTGGTTTGCCAAATCCAACATTCACTACCATACATCAACAATGGCACAAGTAGGTACACCATTGTGCATCTTTAGTATTATTAAAATTAATAAAAAATTTCAAAAGAGCTTTTGAGTTTACAATATTTGATTTTCTTTTATTATCGTGTTACGGCTAGTATCTCTGAATAAGCCTCAGGATAAGCTATCTGGTGGATAGTTCAGTTGTTATTTTTTGCATATATGTAAGATACCTATCAGAAACTTAGATGAAGGTGGAAATTCTGAACCGTATTCCCCCAGGAAGTTATAATTACAATAATTACTGATATAACTTAGTAGCGATCAGCGCGAGTAGATTAAGATAGATAACGCATTTTAGCTTGTTTACATACACAAAGGAGTGTACGCACACATTACACGCGATATTCATTATAGAATTACATAAAAAAAATTCCTACCAAATAATAAATCTGCACTGAGACAAATAATTTGCAATATGTCTGCAAATATTCGTATCTCAACCGCAAAGCAAAGTAAATATATTTTGTTTCCACTTTTGCTATTTTTGCTATATCCATACTAAATATACATATACTTGGAGTGTAATAATAGCTATTAAAGAACAGTTACTAGTAAAATATACAAGGATTTCGGTATCCTGGTTTCACCATACGTTGCTCAGACGATTGCATGTTAGATGCTAATATCTTACAGCTTGTATGATATGATAACGTGGAACGGTATAACTCGGCATGGTAAACAGCAATTAAAACATCTAATTTATTTTCATGTATCTTATAATTAAATTTACTTGCTTGTACTTTTTCAAATAGACCATAAAACTCAAAACGCATATACAAACATTTTTATAACTCCATTTATATGCATGAACACTTTTTGCATCGTTCCATTTTAATAGCAGGTATTCAGGGTTATATACTTCATAGTAATTCAGTCCTAAGCAACACGAATAAAAAGAAAAAAATTAAAAAGTAACAACTACGAAACTCTGAATATCAGTGAACAATAATCTTCTAAGTGAATAACTTAGTATTAAATGACTACCATAAATTCTTTCTACGATATCTGGATTTAGTTCAATAATTAAAGGCGACTAGTATATAGAAAATCTAATAAAAACAATTTACTCAATATAATAAAAATTCATTTGTTTCACACAAATATAAATTTATTTTTATATCGTGGACATATAAAACCCATAAATGTAACTACCATGATACGTAGTAATTGATTTACTGCTTGCTCGAAACGGTACACCGTCAAAATATCTACTTTAAGCAAACCACAGTTTGTCTGTGGTCAAACATACTGACATGCACCGCAGGTTGTATATGTCTAGGCACCCAAATATTACATGACTCTACCATGAAAACGTATTAATTATAGACGTTGAAATACATCACAGCAGAGAAGACCACTTCCAGACATTCACCAAAAATTTTATTATAAAATCAGTTGGTATATAAAATTTATATTTTTATTTGTCAGTCCAATAATAGTTTTGAGATAACATAGAATTTTCATTTGAATTCGAAATACAAATTTGATATTAAATGAAAATATATATTCTGTATAGTTTAATGATTTAAATTTTAGCTAAATGTTACAGTATTAATCACTATTTTTCGATTTATCTGTATACTCGTTTGTTTTGCAGTGTCTACTTGCCTTAAGTTAAACTGAAAATAATAATAATATAAAACTCTTAACTACCAAGTATTTAGAAAAGTTAAAAATGTATTTGTGACATAAGTAGCAAAAATTAAGGGGGTAGTTTAACGTAATATGGTAATTATTTAATAACAACAGACATAGACTTCAAATTAATGAGAGAAGTAATTTTAATTACCAATAATTTTAAATAAAACCTATTATAAAATTAAATCTTTGACATTGTACATAGTTTAATATAATAATAAATAAAATTTAGAAAATTTACTACAACAGCAGTTGCAGTCAGGATAAAATATGTTCGCATCTTTTTTATAGACTCGTTAACTACTTAATATATTTTTATACCTATTATATGGGGATAATTACAGATTTTTATTATTATTATAGCACCGACGATAACTTTTCATCGATTTACTCGAAACTAATAGAGTTGTTGTAAATGCGACTTTGATTAATGAAATATACATAAAAATAGAACTATATTAATTTGGTTGAATAATTTATTGTGTGGCATTCGTTTTATCATTACCCATCTATTGTATCACCATAATTCTCTGTCATTTTGTAGTTGCCGTCTCATAATATATTAATGATCATTTATGAAGCTATATAATGATTTCTATATTGTATAATACTAATTCGATAAGAAATTTATCTTACGCATACACAGATTTTTATTCAAATAAATACTACATACTTAAGTCAATAGAAATATACTCCAATTGACTTGAATTTATTTTGATAATTAACAGTATGATTGAAAAAGTTATACGTGAGCGAGATGAATGGTGTAAGAATGCGGGACCGTACTCGGAATAAATGGATAAATATGATTGAGAATGAATTGCGTAAAAGAAAAGTTGTAGAAGTTAAAAATTTTGAATTAGGCGAAAATAGTTTGTATGGAAAGGTTGAATAGCGACAAATTGTCAAGATTTGAAAGTATGTAAAGGGTTTTCTGCCTCTCCATTTGATGGTAATAGGCATGCTGTTATGTTACATTTCTCTAACACTAATGTTAGATATCTTCTCATCTTCTAAAAATCATATTATAATAAAAAAATAGCAATAAGTTTTCTAGGTTTAATTAAAACTTCATTTAATTTTAATTATATGGTTAAAATTCTTTAGATACTATATTAGTTTAAAAATAAATCAGAGATGCAAATAATTATAGTACAAAAATGTGGATATATTTTTAGATATAGGGCCTTTCATGGTTGCATATTACCTATAAATAGAATTGAAAGAAAAATCATTCATGTATCATACATGTATAGAAGCAGATTTGCAACGGATCCGTATTTCAATTAATTTCTTGTAAAAACGCGACCATCATACGCTTTTCAATGCGCATGCAATTACGAACGATTCAGATATGTTACAATATGCGCAATTCAATTCACACTACGCCTACGTGGTGCTAGTTCCATGTAACATATGTCATTAGTAACATAGCCATCATGGAGAAAGAATTATTAAAATGCAAAATCATTCTCGGTCGTGTTCAATCAGTTAGAACCATGCGATAAATTAACAATTCCGTTCAGTC
Source organism: Nebria brevicollis (assembly GCA_944738965.1). NCBI lineage: Eukaryota > Metazoa > Arthropoda > Insecta > Coleoptera > Carabidae > Nebria > Nebria brevicollis. Next base: position 13,565,938 of record OX122901.1, on the reverse strand, counting down.
TGCTCACAAATAATAGAAACTACATATTACGTAGTTAGTTTGCATAAATAAGAACATACATAATATTTTAATGATAAATAATTACGGATGTATTTAAGAAATTTATAAGTTAAGCTGCATAATGCAATAATTATATTATTAATATTACAATTTTTTCGTGGATAATTTTAATTTAAAATGAATTACAATTTTGAAAGCTTATTAACTAACAGTTATATATTGTCTATCATGAAGTTTTTTTAATATTTTTGTAGCTCAATGTTTTATAATTTCTATTAAAATAAATCTACTAATATGTATAGCAAGACAAATCAGGCAGTTTAATAGATATTCAACTTAAAACACCTTTTTTTAGATAGCTGAAAGGTTTTCGAACCCTTAGTTTAATTAAAAATAATGATACTTATGTTTAAGAATTATTTTTATTGCTTTAAATTTTATCCCTTAGTTTGGAGAGCTTCTAACAATTAATTGCGCAACGCGGACGGTATCGTTAGTGTAGACGAAATTGGAAGATTGAAGAAGAAGAAGAGAACAAATGTATTTCGTTTACGGAATAGTTTTAAAAGCGTCCCGTGTCTTGTGAGACAGACGTGCAAACCTTAGTAGTAACAGTTGCGATAGCATAGAAACCTTTTAAAAATTAAGTTTTCATTAGTATCAATATCTTCTCAGACGTAACAAGTATACTTTTATTTCAGAAGCTTATTATTCTGGAATCATTCTTCAGTTGAGTCATTTCTGCTTTCTTATACGAAATAATAAATAATAGCAATAATAAATCATGAAAAAATTCGATCTTAAGATTTTAATGGAAATATCCCTTTTGGCCTGACTATTTTTGGAATTACGTCAATCTGTGAGTGCAAGTGTGCGTGTATGTGTATGTCGCTGTGTGTGAGAGGTCTACAGCGCAAGCGGTTGAAGGTACAATTATGAATCTTTAAACATTGGATTTGTATGTATCTGACATAAAACCTATTATTTTTGAGAGAAATATTCATCAAAAAGTTTAAGTAATAAATATATTTAGTAAAAAACGTTAATAAAATTTTAAAATAGTAAAATTATAAAAATATGATTTATATTTGAATACCCCTCTTATTGAAACATAGTACGTATAAGAAAGTTTAGTGTAAGCCATTGAGGATATTTTTTGTTCGTTTCGTTATTTTAATCCAAAATTAATGCCAGCTTCAATTACAAGAAATGAAATTTACATATGTGTCGCTATTCTTATTAATTAAAGAATAAACTTACACCAGTTTTGATTTTGAATGAATACAGTCACATTTTACAAGAAGAATAATAAATTGTAGTTTGAGAATGAAATTCTCAATAAGAATTATTATAGAATGTGATAAGCATATGTATAATCGAAAATTTGCTGTAGTTCACAAAGCGATTGAAAGAGTCATTACTCTAATTATAACTATGTAAATTTTGAATGCCGACCTAATTGTAATTTGTAATTAACCCTTTGAACAGTGAATTATTTCCCTCCCGGGTAGCATGCAGACGTACATATATGTATACATCCAAACTGTTCAAAGAGTTAAAAAATAAACTAAATTTTTATCGTAATTTCGTAGCTAATGCTATACAGAAATGTGTTTGATGTTACGAAATAGAACACGTCGTTATTGACGACATTACCGACTTCACGCTGGTTTTATCCGCCATGGAATATTTATAATACAGAAGATCTGTGTGTTTACGAACACCGGATGTTCGCCTAGTCTTTTCTGAATCAAAATTCTTGATACAGGTCTGTACGTGATTTGTTGGGTTCCCACCGGTATGTATACGTATAGCAACCGAGCAGCGAATGAGTAAGAGAAAACAGAACATCGTCGGTCAGATTACTAAGTGAGCGGGATACGGATCTCGACAGAGGTTCGAGCGAAACGATGGCACCGGAAATTTCTGACGTCTCCTCTCAACGATCGTTACATTCTTTATCGGGAACATATCGATGCTGGTCACTTTCTCGCTGCCCTCTATTTCTTGTTCTCTTTGTTGCTCTCAAAGCAACCAGCGTTGCTACTTGCTGCTGCCTGCCGCACCGCCAGTATTGCCGCAGTATTAGTATTTTGTTCTTGTACGTGTTCGTGTAAAGTTCTTTTTGGGATGTGAAAGCAAGTGATTTTGGTCTGGACATCTATGCATTCCATAAATAACTCAGTGCATCTTGTTGTAGGAGTATATGTGCACCAATAAATGCATAATTTCACATATACACACACACACACACACACACACACACACATATATATATATATATATATATATATATATATATATATATATATATATATATATATATATAAACAGTATGTATTTGTTGTTATCGGCATATTAGTTCTATAGTGTTTCTGGAAATGTTCCGATGTTCCTTTGTTTGATAAATGTCCTTGTCCCATATGAACGTTATTTCCGTGCTTGTCTGCGTGCGTGCGTACGGTTTTTATTGTCGAAATATACTTTCATCAATATGAGAATGGATGAAGCACAATTCCGAGAAGTTTATTTTTCCGTTTTTTTTTTCTATGGTTGTTTTAACAGTCTATAAACATAGTTTTGGTGATTTATACTGGTTCGCGTCCAATACTATATCCATTTATCTTCATAGAAATTATTGATAAACACTAATATATCAATACTTATGTTCACAGTTCGGTCTCCAATAGTAAATAAAGGTACTTGGCAATTTTACTGCCTATATAAATATTACGTTGTCAGTCTTTCACGTATGTGAATATTACATGAAAATGTTAATTAAAACATAGAATGTATATTTTTGAAATTCTCAAGTGTTTTATTAAGCGAATTACAAAAGTCTAACAATAATATCCTTAATTTGACACTTTGAACAAATAATTATGTGTATATGCGTATGTCCAGCAAATATAATTCTAATATATTTAATATGAATTTAATTATCCCTTTTTCATAAAAATTCTACTTTAAAAATCACACCACCAAAATATTATGAAATATATAACAATAAATAAATTAATAATATTAAAAAACATCTACCTAATTTTTCTATCCGGAGACTTGAAAAATGTTAGTACTAATTTGTTTTTAAATTTGTAGTTCTGTAATTAAATTTTTCGCTTTTGTAAAATAATATGATATTTCTCTGACCTGGCTGTATATTTAATTTTATTCATGAAATAAAATGCTTGAAAACACTGGAATAATATGTAATAAATAGAAATACAAAATTTAAATTAAATTAAGTGATAAATTGGATTGTGCTTGATTTGTTAGAAGAATATAGATAACTCAAATCGTTCTCATTTTTCAATGCGAAAGTGACACAGGAATCCTCATGCGAATCAAAGTTATTTTTCAAAAGAAAAACGAAGAAGATATTCTACACCTACATTAATCATTGTTAACATTTAAATCAAATTAACATCTTAATAAAAAGACATCGCAGATCATTACTTGCATTTAAATAAAAACGGTGACATCTATGGTGATGTTTAAATAAATAAATCATGTTCTGACACGTGGGATTTAGTTATCAGAGTTTTCTACAATATAAAAAATAACAATATATATAATCGTATGAGTTATTCTTTCGAGAATTACAGCGACATTTTCTTATTTGTGTAATAACTATCATCATTTTTCATTTGGCCAAAATATATTATAATTCCTAGATTTACCGCATTATTTAAACTTATCAACGATTTCATTAATTTTAATTAAAGTGTATCGGTCAAGAAGATATGTTACATTACATTCTGAACACCTTCATAACACACTCATTCTATTGGTACTCCAGTAATTAAGTATTTAATTAGTATTACTAAATAACGTTTAATAATACTTATTGATTAGTTAATTTTAACAATGAGTTATATTTAATAATGTTCAAACTGGTTTTAACTTTAAGATAGAAAAAGCATTTGATTATTATTTGTCTATTTTAGCAATCTCTAATTAAGCAAATTATTGACCGTTTATTTTCGGAAATTCGTTTACTCAGTGTTATCTGACTTTTACTTTTTCTACGCATTACTTCATGATATGTTATAAATATTTCACAGTCATTGCTTGAGTAGTGAAAGCATGAAAATCTTTATTATTTGCAAAAGTTCATGCAATTATACAATGGAGAAATACGAAAATATATAAAATACATGTTCACATACCACGCCTTATATTCAATTCAAATGCCCACAAAACAAATCGAATATCAACCTGCATTTTTTGGTAGGTCAAAAAGTTTTACGCTTGACTTGATTCTCATTAAATATTTAGACCTTAACCTGTGACCTTTGGTACAAACATACATACATATACGAAGTGTATTGATATTTTTCTCCTTCGTATTATGTAACTACGAGAAAGGCATATTAGTTTTTCCCACTGACCTCCTGTTATATTCATTTAATTGCGAGTTAAATGCTAGCATTTTCAATTTATCATTTAAATAACATGAAATGTAAATGATGTTTATTATGTTCTTTGTTATTAAAGATTTGTTTTAAAAATGTGTATTTACATATGTAAAGATATAGGTATATACGCAATTCTCATAATAGAAATATCGAAACATTTGGTCTTTATTTTTTTTGTTATATATCGGTAATATCCCAAAATATTTTACTATTGCGGAAATATGGCTAAAATCTAACTCATAGTAGATATATTTCGTAAGATGAAGTATTGAAATAATTTAGGATTTAAATGTTGGCGTAAAACAGATTGCGGACATTTATATTAAGACATGAAATATATATTCCAGCCAGTAAGAGAAATATATTAATTTGTCACTTTGGATATGATTAATTGGATTCTGGGAATATACGAAAAGTCATGAATATTTGAAAATATCCATATCTTACATTATAGCCTTAAAAACTTGCACAAGTAAATTCTTAGTGTTATTAAATTATGTATCTTAATTTGTCATTTTTAAATCAATGCATTCTTGTCAGTGCTATAGTTCTTATTTCTGAATAGATATTAAATATTACTCTTTGTAAGGTACTATAAATTCAGAATTCCAACTAATCTATTAATCTCTGATAATGTTGCATGTTCACTGAAACCTTCTTGTAGTATATCCGGCAGGGTAAAACCTGTATAACTAGACTTGTTTTAATTTAATATTTTTTCTATTGTACGAATATGTTAAAGATTTATAAACATATTTTGATGAATAACCAATGTATATATAAATCATAATATATAAATATAGTCGTATATAAACTAACATCTGTACGCCCATTTCGGAAATGAAAAAACTAATTAACAAGATTGTATATGTCGCGTGTGACAACTTAAAATCATAAATAAACTGTTGGACCACACACTTAGGTCGCTTGTCATTGCTACTTCATAATTAATTTGCATTGGTACAAGATTAAAAATATGATAATTAAAAAAAAAACTGAAAGCCTCCTGACGTTGAATTTGAGTGATCATTGATCAACAAATATTTGTTCTAAAATTTTCAACATATATTTCTGACATAATAAATTCTTTATAAATGTTTTTGTAATTTGCTTATCTATTCAAAAATGTATGCATCACCTTTATTGAATTAATATTATTAAATTTCGTTTTAAAAAGACTTGCACTCAAGTGAGCAACAGAGCGTGTGTCTGTAGGTTCTGAGATCGATTCCCGACGACATCTTAAACATATTTCTGAAATTCCGAATATATAAATAACATTTAAGGAAAGATAAATGACAACATAGTGGATTGGTAAATATATTTCTGGGAAAGCTTATATTTAAATCCCATCGATCATAATAAACAAGATACTTATTACGATAATTATAATTTGGATGTAAGTAAAGTGTAGTATTTTAATGGAGAAAATTCAAAATCACCGAGAATAATATTACAGTTATCTGTATTACCTTTCGTCATCATTTGAGTTAGTGTTATAGCGGTTATGCTGTATTTTAAGCATATTATGCAAGTCGAGGCATATTTGAATTATGGTATTTACTTACCTACGTATTTATAGCTTAAACATTTCCGTAAATATTAATTCATATATATTATTATATACAAGTCTAGAATTCAAAGCGTTTGATCTTGAACTAGTGTAGAATTACGTAACTTTCTATATAGGTATTTACTGCTATTGCTTTCATTTTCAAAATATTCATTATCAATGTTTACTCAGATATTATGACCACGCTGTTTCTTTATAAAACTAAGTTTCTCACAATTTATCCCGTGCTACTTTTTAGATTATCATAAATGTTTTTTTTTTAATAAAACATTTGGTTTGGGCAAACTTATTTACTATATTTCAACTATTATAAATACTTTAGTAAAACGTACATGTTAAATAGATAATTAAATCTGCTGAACAATATTAGTCAAAGATCCAGTATATTAATTTTAATGATCTCTATTATACATATATAATTAAGTTTAATCAAATAAAAATAACATTGCATATAACAAGTATATTAGAGTCGGTATTTATCGAGATAACATACCTAGCCACAAAGACTATAAAAATCATTCGAGAAAATAGAAAGCAGAGTCTATAGCAAAGTAATATTTACAATATTCTCAAAATATTACTTGTAGTGTTAGGCATAATGAGATATAGATTAATTAATAATTTCCTCAACAAGGGTACATGAAATATATAAGAGCATATTCGCCGTATATTTTGCGATGCAAACAATACAAGGACTTAGATATTCATCATACGTTATTGTCAAAATGTAATATTCGGGTTTTCAGCGGCAGATTATGCATGGGTGTAATTATGGCAGACATTAGTTCTTTTCTGCCATTTACACACACAAAAACACCGTTTCGTAGAAACACATAAGTAAGATATTATCCATATTCAAAATGGCGATCTAGTTTGCCGCATTCACGTCACACGATACATGATTAATATAAGGGTATATGTATCTCTTCATCTCTGGCATTAGTTTAGTTTCAGGCGGAGTTCTAGAGCAAGAGTAGAGATACAATAATGACAAATTACATCAAAGATGACAGATTAGATATGATATACGTTAACTCGTTTATGTCCTTTATATGCCAGTGTATTTAATCCATAAGCGCCGAAATCATCAGGTGCTTTACGAGACCATATATTCAACAACATGCAGCGGATTCTAATTTATTATTTACACACTCCCATGAGCTTAAAATTTAAACAAAATAAAATCCCTATTGATAGAATTCAATTAATTCACATCCCAATTTATTTTTATAATTATTAATGCATAAATTAATAAATGGCGATTTGAGAGAGATAGAAGAAATAACTCAAATTCATATGAAAATAAAGAATTTGCTATCGTAGCTAAATACTTAACTGGCATAGATTTCATTAATAAATTTTTTATAAATGGTTTATTAGTGAAATATGAAATAACCATATTCTTAATTATGGTAACAATTAATTTCTAAGTGTGTATTTGAGAATTTAGTTTCACTACACAAAATGGATATTACCTATGTGGAAAGGTAATATTAGCTTACTTATAAATCAAAATTTACACACCTATTTTCTTCTACTTTTGTTGTAGTGCGTATAAATATTCTACGCCTATGGCAATAGACTATGCAAGCGGTAACATTTTATCTGAAATTACTTTCTCGTGAACTCATATACCTTATATTTTCAAGTATTGTGTTTGTTTATTACCGTTAGCTGTAGTTGGTCAGATACCAAAAAGGATAAATTGTGGGTTGTCTTGATTGTACGTACGCGTGTGAGTTTAACCGCACGCTGGTGTTAATATACCGTATTTTAAATTGTTCTGACGATTTAAATAATGTTTATTACTATTTGATTACTTAGATGCGAAGATACAAACATTAATGTTCAGTCAAAGTGGTTTGCACAAATTAAGACAGTAAAATTCGTTATTGTGCAATGAAAATAATTGAAAATTTCATTTATTGAAAATTATTTAGCTAATTTTCTTCTAAATTAAAAATAATAACATGTCCTCATATTTGCTAAAATTATAAGCCTGACATATCATAATATTAAAAGCGAATTTCCAGGAATTTAAAGAAATATATATTTAATTATTGTTTAAATAAATAGATATGTATCAAAAATAAATATCTTTGCTCATAAATGATGTTATGTTTATAAAAACATCGGTCCTTGAACGAGTTCAAATATTTTAATGTCTTAGTTTATAAATTATAAATAATGTAATTATCTATAGACTTCGACATAATTGACTTTAAATAGCGTTACCTTGACTCATGTAACACCTAATTTAATTAAAATGTGGGCATATACAAATTATACCGATATTAAATTATATATTATTATACTTTTTATACGAACAGTAATATAAAAACATGTCAATATGAGTTAATTCGCGCCATAAATTTAATTTTTTAATTATATTAATATAGATATTTTTTTTAGATAATATCTTTATATACTATCAACATTTTCGTTTCGTTATTATTTCTTCTGCTAAAATATTCCTAAAAAAAGATGGACATATATTACTTTTTTTTTGTAGCGGACCGACAACTTAGATCATTTGCCGTAGCTTATTATTAATATTAGACTTATTTGATTTCAAAAATGTATTGAAACGTAATTTTTAGCATGAAATATTTTGTATAAACGCAAATTTTATGATATTTTGTGTTCACTATAAAATTATATTGAATTATTTAAACAATTTGTCAAAGAAAAACATGGAAATGAAATTGATTAATAATGAAAACTTAATGTATTACACTTTTATGCGATGTAGGTACTCGGTTTCATTTGTATCAGTTAATCTAACTCTTGCTTTCTGATTTATCTTAATAAATTGTGTTCAAAATCTCACATGTTTCGTGGCAATCGGTTTGTGGCGTGTCCAACAACAATTTCATAAATATCTTAAAAGGTTCGCAGAAAATAACACATTTCGTTTCATATCGATATAGACCTTACATTTCATGCATTGATTCATTAAGTAACCCGACTAGGACACTTTTAGATAAGAAGTAATTCCAATTATTTATTTATTTATTTTTAATAAGCCGATTTGCATTTTGATACAAATAATTAAATATGTCACATCATTTATTTAAACTGTGTATATATCACACAATAATTTGGTTTCCTCATTTTTCACTAATAAAGTCTGCTGTGACACTTCATTTTAAATAACTACAACAATATTTTAGTTGCAGTTACAGGTTCGCATAAAAAAGTTTTTATTAACTTTCATACTGGCAAAAATATGTGCCATAAACACTCTTTTTTTTTTCTTGCAGCAAGACTGCTATTTTTGTGTACTGTTCATGAAAAGACTTATTCAGCATCGACCACGAGCTTGTTTTGTCAATTTGTTTAACGACAGTTAATGAGACAACGTCTCTGGCAATTAATTAGGGTATTTGTATATATTGATTTTACCTGGAAGGAATACACAAGCAATTTATCTGCTAAGAAAATATTACAGGAACAAGTCTCTGTTTTTAAATAAACAATAACAGATTTGTTGGAGGTTTTATCTAATAGAAAAATATCTTGCTATATACAACGCATATATCTATATAGTATTTAAATATAATAGCACTAAAGAAAATCAAATGTGAGTGCTAGTTTATATAAAATGACTCGCGAAAGGATACCAAGAGTTGCCGGGAGCTCATTAGAGCTGTGTTGAGGTGAAAAAATCGAAAAATAAAACAAGGAATTTTATTTTGTATTATGTGCCTAGTTACTAGTATATAGTTTAAATAAAACTTTCAGACAGCAATAAACATTTCTTATTTGAAGTATCACGTTAAAACAATTGTGTTCTTTGTATGTATTTATAAATTAATACCTTATAATTAAAAGAATTTACAGCATTTTAAAATTAAATTAAAAATTGCTGATCTGGCAAAACATGTTTATAATAATATCAAAGTAAAAACCACAAAAATATAATGTAATCTGTACACATTTTTAATCAAATTTCAATTTGCATGAAATAGAACAAATGTAATGCTGTTATCACAAATTTAATTTATTTTGGTCGAATTTAAATGATGTGTAATTTTGTTTTTTTTTTCATGCATGAAAACATATTTAAAAATGTATTTCGAACAAAAATTTAGTGCCCCACACATAGCCTGAATTAATTCCAAATATGTTTCAAGCGCAATGAAACACAAAATAACCAATTTTCAAAACAAACTTTGCGTGTTGCGCATACATAAGCACACCAAACAAATTATATTGTTAATAAAACGTAAATAACACTACTATTTTAAACAAATGGTATATTTTTTGGTGACATAAATTTGTTTAAATATCTTTTTATACTATGAAAACTTCATCTGTGTTATACATATGAAATTAGTGGTTTTATTATTATTAAATTTTTATATTTAAATTTTTCATTTTCGCGTTGTTTTATCTGTGACGCGAAATAGAATGACTGAAATGGAGAATGATTAAAATAGTTTGTTGCATTTACATAATTTGCATTTCAACCAAATTTACATTGGTCCTTAACAAGCGTTAATTAAGTAAAACTAACTATCTAATTAATTAAAATAAGTAAGAATCTATACGAAAATAATAAATTAAACATCTGCAGTGTCATGCACCGAATTTTCTTATACGCTTTTGGGTTAGATCATATCATATTTACACTATTTTTCTTTGGAATCCCCAAAAATAGGAAGTTTTCTGCCTAGGTAAATGCAAATCTTAAGTTTGACACACACACACACAGACAGACACACACGCACACACATAAACACACACACGCACACACATAAACACACACACACACACACACACACATACATACACACACACACATACACATACATACACACACACACACACACACACACACCCACACACACACACACACACACACACACACACACGCGCGCGCGCGCGCGCTCCCACCTACACATACACAGCCAGACGTCTTTCCAAAAATAGTCGGAATCGATTCAGGGAAGGTCAAAACGTATATTTCCATTAAAATCTCGAGATCGAAATTTTTCATGATTACAATACTTACTTATACTGCGTATAAGAAAGTAAAAATATTTTAAAACTCTTATCCAAATAAATTATTTTTTTTACTTCTTACTCAAGTAATAAGAGTAAATAGTGTAACAATGACAAAAACAGATCTCAAGATTTTAACGAGTATATACCTTTTGACCTTCCTTGAATCGAGACTATTTTTGGAATGAAGTCTGTCTGTCTGTGTATTTATCTGTATGTGCTTTATTTATTTTTACATAATTAGTACCAACTATACCTTTCAACAAAAAAACAAAATAGACGCAAATATTTTGATATTTGATATATATTGTAAGAAAGGCGCATACTCAAATTGCCCGGCGGTTGGGTTTGTACCTTTTTTGACCTTTCATTTTGCCCGAACCATCGGTAATAAAAAAAGGTTCACTAACCCTCTTAAATTGCCTAGTTTTACGAGAAGTACGTATTAAACAGGAAGATTAGAAATTGGTACATTTCTGCGAAATTATTATTACAGGTAACAATGTATCAATAGGGAAAATACAGTTTAGTTTAAAGTTGATTATCATGGTCCAATAATAATAAATAAAATAATTTTATATTTATACATTTAAATAAAATATCTAAGAATTTTTTATTCTTCTTATTTTTTGCCTTTGTGAATCTACCTTCTAAAATGCGGATTTCTTAAAATTTAAATTCGGGCAGGATGACTATACGATTTGACAGTCCAATGATTTGTGACACCAACCGCCGGGCAGTTAGAGTATGCGCCGTAAGAAATATAAATAGTAAAAAATGTTTTGAAAGATAAGTAAAATATAAATTGGCAAAATAATAATAAAAAAAAATTTTATGCAGTAAAAGGATTAAAGTATCAAAGAAATTTATGTAACCAAGCACTTAATAAGTAATTCCTAGATAACAGAAATAAAATTTTTTTCTTAAAATACGATAAGGTTAAATTAGCCTTCACCTTTTCTAACTCGGTCAAATCAACCTTCTCCCTTAAACCGTGAAGAATGTAATCAATAAAAAATAAAAACGAATTTAGTATAAAATACCACGAGTAATCGTAGAGAAAGTAAAAAAATTAGCTTGCATAAAAATAACTACATGCAATACACGTATATATCTTTATATATAATACATATGCATAACTGCATTATTTGTATAATGATTTTATAATGATAGTCACGTGTTTCACTAACATATAATTTAGGAAGGTGTTGGAGCTCATTACATTAGAAACGATTTGCTCTCTGACGACAGTTTTCTGCTTTTTTTCATATATAGTAAGACCCCGCTTAGCGCTGATCAGCTTAGCGCTGATCAGCTTAGCGCTGTTCCGGTTTAACGCGGTTTTATCGGAATAGTGAGATTCCCCAAAAATTACACACAGCGTTGGGCTTTCCCGTAATTCATAGTAATTTATCTTCATTGCTTCTTCACTGCGGTGTTACACAAACGTATTTTTATTGTTTTAAACCCATTATTTACATGATGAGATGACCTCGTTTAGCGCTGTTTCGTATAACGCTCTCCTTGGATGGAACGTATACCCCGCGTTAAGCGGGGTCTTACTGTATTTTTTAAACAGAAATACATTGAAATTGCAATTTATGTAATTTTCTAGTTAAAGAAACTTTACAGAACCTTCTACTCCAAAGCAGTAATGGGTTTAGTCCCTTCCAAAAAAAAGTTGTTTCTTCTTGTTCAATAATCTTGTTAAATGTTATTATAGGGAAGATGTTGAATTCATTTATTTTTTCTGTTCATTGTAGAAAATTGGTTTATTTTAAGTTAATATTTGAATATCATCTTCAACTACAAATCTAATTTTAATTTAAAAGGATAGATGAGAGCTAACTTCTTATTTTCGCACTGCGAGTAATATAAAGTGGTTAAAATATCTGCTGAGATAATCGACACATCTTTCACTGACAAAATCGATGCGAACATCCATTAGATGAATTAGACTGCACCATTTATCTCCTCTTGCTTGGGATATAATCATACTCATGACGAGAAGGTTTATCTCTCGGTTAAAGGAAAACCAGTTCGCCGTTGATGACCCATATATTGAATTTGAAAATTAATTCCGAGGTAATCGATTATGTATAGCACAAACTTTAGATTGCCTACAATTTAAAAAGGTACTGAGAAGTTTGATTTATAGAAGCGATTATAATTTGATTTGCTTATAATTTATGGGCTGTTTATCGGTAAATGAATGATTGCTAAGTAAACTGAAAATAGTGATTGATCTAGCCACACAATGCATTATATAGAAAAACTTATTTTTAATTGATTTCACAGTTTTATCAAACGCTTCCTTATTAGGTTAATTTGACTATAATTTTGATTAATAATTTGTTTCAGGAGTTAATTTCATATTAGAAGAATATAGCTAATATAATATGAATTAAAGCACCAAAATTTTATATTAAATTCTAGGTAAGCCACAGCTTACATATATTTGAATACTGGGTTAACGTTTATAGATAATGTAATTAGGATATGTCATATGTTAGCTTTCTAGAACTGCGTAAATGAATATGCATTTGTACCTTTAGATAAATTGAAATAGAAAAAGAAGATGTAAATTTAACAAAACCACAGACAATTAGACAAAGTCATATGCTGACCCAATACAACCCCAACGGGAAATAGAGAAATAGGAACGAAACCACGGTCTAGCGGCTGTTGGTCTCCCGGTCACTCCCGGTTCGGTTTCGGTTAGTTTACCTCACATACAACGAGCACACTCCATTATGACGCAACTGTGTACAAGCCGTTACGGTCCTATTTACCAGAGAATTAACAACACACTCAAAGCACGCTTTTAAATGTAACACGCCTGAAGCTAGCCAATGGCAGCGGTGCAAGCATCAAATCCAACACGAACATACCCTCGGAAACCATTCACTACCTCACACAGTAGCGAACAAGCTTTCGTGGAAATATTTGTTGTTGCATTTGTACAGAAAATGAGGAAACAGAATTTGTAGATAGCATATTCCATGCATTTGTATCTAACTAAGAAAAGCAAATAGCTCATCTTTAAAGATACTTTATATGTGATTCATGAAGAAATTTCACAAACAGAATTTCATGTCATTAAAAAGCATGATTTTTCTTATTATTTTGAATATTAGATAAGCTATTATGATGATATCAAAGCAGAAGAAAAACATTGAAATTAATTTTAAAAAAAAAACAATTTTTTTCTATTGATTAAAAAAATTGTCGCTATATATTTATATAGTTTTGTGAAATATAATTGGAAACGATAAACGGAGTTACAAAGTGAAACTTCCGTTATTATAAGAAAAAGAAGTTCTTCGGAAACCAGCATTCAGAAAGAAAAATACTTTGACAAACATAAAAGCAGGTAGTTAGAAAAACTAATGATGTAGGTATCAAATATCAAGTGAATTTGTATGGAGAAATTCTGAGAAATTTTACAATGAACCTGAGTCGATATGCAAAGATGTTATCACTAAAAAGCTTTCCCAGAAAACTAATACACATATTTAACAAATCCATATTTCTAAGATATTTTGAATCAATAAGATATTTAAGGAATGAATGATAACCTCCATAAGAGTTAGAACAGGAGAGATAAATAGAAATAAATAAATTTCAAATGATAAATAGGCAGAAGGAAAAATTGCTTTGTTGCGAGATGTTATGTGTAATATTAGTCAAAGATCCATTCGATTTTCAGTGTAATTTTTACAACTCGTAGCATACCTTCTTGCCTTAGCTGTTTCTGGCGTAACGATATATCAAATAAATTGCAGGTCATTAATTAAAGGAAGCTATTTGTCTTTTTATTGTTGCGTATTGTATCAGAGTCCTTTGTAATTTGCTAAATTATTTTTACGGAAATAGACGAATTAACTTTATAATTCTTTCGTTCTTTTGTGGTCAAATTTTACAAGAGATTTTAATTAAAACTATTTATCTAACATTAGTTTTGATTACTTCTATTGTTTGTTTTGTAAAGAATTTCATGCAATGAGGAAAATTATTTTCTTTTCAGTTAAACGACTCAGTTTTAAATATCAATCTTCGCGAGTTTTGGAAAAAAAAATTCTCAGCTCTGTCAGAGTAAAAATACAAATTTAAAGATATTAAATGTGTGAATTAAATGTTCTCTACAAACAAAGAATAATTAAACATGTTCATTACCTATTTAAAACTTATAACAGGGTGAAATATAATATTAGTCTTTTTGCGACATATGCATTTAAATAATAAATCTTAAACAACCGATTATATACACATATTGTTAGACAAAAATTAAATACCTGGCGATATAAGTATTTCAGCATCCTCAATATAATGAAAGTTGACACTTACCTGCAAAATAAAGAAAACAAGAATTAGTATATGTCAATATATTTTACATTTGCAGTTTTATTAAATCTAGTTAAAAATACTTTTAGGAAAAATTAATGTCACTATAATACAGATTATTATTGTTAAATAAAATCATAAAATTGTTGAAAATAGTTTAAAAACCACAACTCATGAGAAATAAAGGAAAACTTGATTAAGAATTGAATTGTATTTTATATGAATAACTCTGCCACCATATGTTATTTCAGTAAGCTGAACAGAAATTCTTTATTTTTTTCGGAGCCATGAAAGAAAAACATACTATATTCAATAAAAATACATCCGCTGGTGCACATTAAATATTTCCTTTGTCTCCCGGAATATTGCAGTAGCTATCGTTATTTTAGTACTATCCTCGAACAAAAGCATTCAAATGTGCGCATAACCAATCGAAACGCACGGCGACGAAGGATAAAGAGACACTGGTTATGTTATAACATTTTCTTGCTTTTAATAACAATAAAAGTAAAGTGAGTGACAATTTCCTCGCCGCGCTCAGCGCGTCGGTTGGTATGCGGAATTGATACCCATACTCGGTCGCTCTCCGCAAAGCTATGTGGAACTGAAACAGTATTCAGCCTCTATGGAAATGTGTGTTGCTGTGAATTTTTGCAATTTGCTATCTGTTTGGTAGGAAGTGCTGAATTGAGTTTTTAAATGTAAAATATTAATTATATTGTTCTGTTATCCATCTTATATATAAGAAAATCTTTTGATATTGATATTGTTTACGTTTCTTCAATTCATCTATGCATTTACAAAAACAAAAATACGCACATACACATACGTAAATATTTACATATATGTCGGTGTGTTTTATTTTTCCAAATGCATAGATGAATTGAGGAAACGCGGTCGCAAAAATATCAAAGTACGTGTGAATATTGACGCATTTGCCGATTGCAAAGATATAGCAAACATATGGATGTGTGCAAAGGACGGGGCAAGTAGGTGAATATGAAAGTGGTTGGCTCTAAATCGATAGTAATATTCTGCAATGCTTATAGCGACGTATACCAAGCACATAAAATTGAAAAAGTACTCATAGAAAATTGCATGAGTTCAAGTATCCGATTTTATTCCTCAATTATTAAATAAATCTAATTTAGATCAGATTAATCCTATTAAATTGTTCATTATCAACAATTAACAAGCATTATTTAATCAAAAGGAATAAATTACTAAAATAAATTCCATTATATGTACAAGCGTTTTCCAAATACTGGAATGCATATCATAAACAGTTATTTGGAATCATGTGCCTCTGTATGTTTAATTCGGAGTAGGTTGCACATCATATATAACGACCAATCGTTTAAACATTGTAGTAAGTCAACAAAGCTAATCAAATGACATATCGTTTAATTTCAAACTTAAAACGTTGAATCAACATGTCAATTGCAAATGATGAAACCGTTAAATATCGATAATAATTCATGCAACTATCGAGTAATATAATCTACGAACAATATTAAAAATATTTAGAATAATAAAAAGTGTTTTTACTTTCTTATACGCAGTTTAAGTATGTATTGTAATCATGAAAAATTTCGATCTCGAGATTTTAACGGTAATATACGTTTTGACCTTCCCTGAATCGATTCCAACTATTTTTGGAATGTGCATCCGTCTGTGTGTGTGTGTGTGTGTGAGCGCTCTACAGCCCAAACGGCTAAAAGGAAAATTATGAAATTTTAAACTTAAAATTTATATGTGCCTGGCAAGAAAACCTCCTATTTTTAAAAACAATATTCCGACCGGAAGTGCATGTTTACTTTAGTCATTTTTTTATAATATATGTAGATATAAAAGTTGTTTTAAGATTTTCATGAACGTTTGTTATAATATATATGAACATGTAAATATGCCACATCAGACTATTTTAGTTATATTCAAATAGAAATCTTTTGGAGTAATTGAGTTAAAAATATTCAATTTAATTTATGTATATGTGATAATGTACAATAAAACATGGTATATACATAAATATACAATAAATGATTGATTTTATAGGGATTCAGTCACCCAAGCAAAATGTATACCTACAAAAAATTGTAATGCAAATATTTTTTAACGCACAAAAAGTCGCCTGCCAACATCAGACTCGTGAGCGATTTGAATAGTTTTATTTATTTCGGTAATCGGTTCTTGAAGATGACATGATAATTCATGAGAGTTTCGTTCAGAATTCGATTTAAAATTAATTATCTAGGTATATTAAAAGAGCTGAAATAAGACATTCAAATATGATGGAATTTTTATAATAACCTATTTAAACATCTATCACATATTTACAATTAGCTCAAAATACAATTATATGGTTTGAGGCAGTAAGCATCTATACATACTTCGTATTGATTTAGATTATTGAAATTTTCTGTAGTTTCTAGATCTATAACTTATAGTACATATTGAAAAAGAGATATATCTTTATAAAATATATTAATTAAATATCAAGTTTGAATGAAATGTAAAACACATGGGTAGCTGCAGTGAGTGGATGTTAAAATCCGGGATCAAAATATCAACCAATTCCAATTTGTATGTAAGGCTCGTTTACGTGAATATCGAATAAAAGTAATCACAAATAACTTATTGTAAATACAGAATTAGTAAATCGGGGGGGCGCGAACTCGTTTATATGCATATGGGTCCATGTGCGTAATATAAGTACATACATACAGAGTACGTACGCATGCTGTGTGCAAATCGTTTATACCAAATCGTTGGATTACATTTAGACCTGGCATTGGAAACGGCATAAATCCAATTCCGGAATGTGATCGGAGGGGACCCGCAAGCCGTTCCACAACCTCCACACAAATTTGTATTCTACGCAGCTGATGAAATTCTATTGCGGTTAGCGAAACACTAACAGTTTTATTGATCGATCCCAAATTAACAACGACATGGCTCATGCTTAAAATTACCGACACACAAAGGTATTGATTTTAAATAATAATTCATAGCTTTAATGCATCGTCATCATTTCAACGTTTGACATTTTGACTTAACTTACAGACGGCATCATTTGTATATTTGTGCACATTTGCTTTACGTTTGTCTTTGAAACCTTATAAGAAAAAAGTTATTGAGTTATACTGCTTAATAATTATTCTTCTTTAAATAAATAATTGCGCAGATCTTATAAAGTCTACAATTACAATTACAAAATAATTTAATTAACGAGCGTAGATCCAAAGTTAGATCGTCATCGAAAATGTAACTAATTAAAGCAAATATTGGCAGAAAAAATGTGTGCAGTAAATGTGTACCTAGTATCGTAAAATTAGAACATTCAAATCGTGCCTGTAAGTATCTAGGTTTAAAAAATGTTTTAAACAAAGGATTTATCAATTGAGATGTTAGTTGTCGCTTGCTCGCTCGTAAGACTAAAATTTGTCGCTTTTTCTTTTCTAAAGATACTGAACGGATTGACACCAAATTTGGTTCACATAATCTACGGGTTATTCTTGAGAATTTAATGCTTAATACTAGTAAATTTCTGCTGCTTATTGCACATCAAAATACAATGATAGAAAAATAAAAAATTGAATACCCATAGATTAAACATACCAGATTAGGTAACAAAAAGTTCAGCATCTTCAAGAGAGAAAGAGTGACAATTTTGTTATACCAGCAACGAGTGATATATTTAATATATTTATGAATTAAAAGCGTTGAAATACGAATTCTTTATTAAAGAAAATCCCGAGATACTTATAGAAACAAAGAACAGCTTATTTTTTGTACATATGTACTCCACTAGTGAATGCAGTTTATAGTTTATCGTACGTAATCCTAGAGCGAAGAAGCAGATTTTTTAAAACATGTTACGTATGACACCATAAGCCAATGGTAAAAATAATTTAAATATGACTGCAGGAATATTGTATGAATAGAATTGAAAATACTCATACCAAGAAAAAATACATTATCGACGTATGAATATTAGTTATGTGTACATATGTAAAAATAGAGATCAATGCAAGAAGAGAAATAACAAGCTAATGTACTTGAATATACCTGCATTTACGACAATATAAAAAATGTGTATGATTATAAAGTACCATTACACGCAGAGTATAATTATACCATTCTTCATTTCATGTCTACTTGTTTATTATTCTAAATGTGTGTGCAATAACAAACGGTTATAATTAGAGATAATAATTAAAACTAGCAGTTTTCCAAATGCCACATTGAAACAAATTATGGAAATACCTACACAGCAATATATCAATACAATAAAAAAAGTCATAAATACGTTACAAGTACTAGGTATATAAATGAATTATTATGATAATTATAACTAACATTATTATTATTATTGCCCGTCAATTATCATTATTATTTAGGGAAATTAATAAACATTTAATATTTCTTCGGTATTTATAGTAAAATCTAAATCTAAAATTTAAATTCACTGAGCAGAAACTATTTTATTATTACTTAGTATGTACAAAACAAATTTTTGTTGTTGCTTCTTGGTTTATGTCAAAGTAAGAGATAGATCAAAATTTGATAAAGCTTTCTGTCTGGATAAGTATACAGTCTGAACCTTGTAGAAAGGTTACAAACAAAACAGTAAATCTCGGTTACACATTGCAGGTTTATAATAGAAAAATCTGTGTGCACCAAGTCGATGCTACAAAGAAAAAGATTTTTTGGTCGAAATTGTTTCAATTTTGGTTTGATAGAAATCTCTATCAATGTGGATCTAACTACGATATGCTAGAAATTTTTTGTATATTTGTTCCTGCAAAATGGTTAATTCTATGTTTACATTCATTTCACATGTTTTTTTATTTCAATTTATGTCATATTAAAATAAATATCGATAAATATAAGCTTTACTTTATTGGATTGTTATTTTATGTTCGAATATATATATGATGTCTAGGACAAATTTAGATACGAAACGAGAATAAAACAAATCTTGATTATTACTGTAGGCATATGCTTTTCTTTATAAATAGTTCATAAATATGATTTTGGTCATAATACTTTAGCTTTTGAATGTTGTGATACAACAAGCGTTATTTACGGTGCGTTTTTATTTGAATATAAATCTAGATATTTTAGCAATTCAAATTTTCTTCCAGACTCGCGGAAATATACGAATTTAGCATAATATAATATCATATAACTCTGTGAACAACTGTAGCCCTTATCTAATCCTTAGCACTTCTATTGTCACTTTCCAGTAGTGTTCAGAGAAAAATATCGCAGCATTTGTCTTGATAAAAATTTGCTTTAGTCACGTTGGCTATATAGATACAAATCTGTTTTCTATTTTATTCGGATCTGAGTTATGTTTAATGCTATTTTATTGGCGTTTTATTTACATACTTACGTTACAAATTTATTTATTAAACCAACAATTATGACTAGATATAATAGATGTTACCATTAGAATGAGTATATATTGAGTAAGTATAACTATTTAAATTTATTATTATATATATTTTCCCCAGATAATGTGAGATTTAGAATATATAAGAAAATTTGATTTCCAAAAAAAATATTGTACTTTATTATTTAAGTACAATAATAGTTCTGTTCTTGTGGTTTCTTCATATTCAAAGTAATATTTATTCATAATTTTGTTAATTTTCTAAGCCAAATTTATAATCGTTATTATCTAATTTGTATCAATGTGCAAATTTTCAGAGAAATGCTTTTAGCTGGGTTGTAAGAGTAAGCGGAATCGTAAATATGTACCTATCACGAAACCTCAAAAGAGTTAATTTAGATGAACATCTTTTGAAAGACTACTATATCAAAAACCTAATAAGGATACCAACATTTGATGTTGAAGTAAACATTGAAGCTAATAAATTCACAAAGTTTATCATATTTACTGAAGCAAATCCGTTAGCAATTTTAATTCGAGTAATAAATTAAAAATATTTAATTACTTGGAGTTAATATTTCACAATAAATTAAGATCATTTATGTACTACTTCATTACATATAAATGCTAAAATTAACTACCAATTTTAACCACATCCATGGAAGTTCATCAAATAACCAGTAACTAAACAAATGCCAACGCACTTGGATAAAAAGAGAGCAAATGTAATAATTTATTTATGATGATTTAGTTTATCTAAATAAAAAATATTAGTTTTTACTACGTTTAAGATTTATCAAATTGCTGTGAATGTAAACTTGACTTTGAACGAGTTATTTTGTAACGCAATATTCTCTTTTTGAAGTAATGAATTATTTTATGTACAATTTTGGGACATTAAATATTATCCTTAGATTTTTTTTGAAAATACTAAAGAAAAACTACAATGAATTCTAATATAACTACAAGATATGAAAACCTTACGCCATTTAACATTTAATAATTACATTAATTGCTGAATATTAAATATTATATTCAAAAATAGATTTTCTTGCTTGGCACATACAGGTAAATAGACTTGCACACATACAGACAGATATCATTCCAAAAATAGTCAGATTAGATTCAAGGTATATTTTTGTTCAAATCTCGAGATTTTTTCATGATTACGTATTTATTGCTTTGTATAAGAAAGTAAAAATTAATATTTACATTATTTTATGACAAAATGTATATATATACATTATATAGTTTTTTAAAAATAAATAGATGCTGCATTTGAAGAGCAATCTCTTTTAATTCATTTATATCAAAATAATAGAAAAATTAATTATACTCGTAGGAAATTTAATGAACTTTCTAGACATGTTTCAAAATTCTAATTAAGAATTTTGCTACACAATTTTGTATGAAAACACAAACTCTTTATACATTAAAATTTAAATGAAAATCCTTTGACATTGTTCTATATCTAGCTGGCTAACGTGTTATATGCAGGTAACCATAGTGGCTTGTGTTTCAAATTAATTGGTATTGAAAAAACGAACAGAATTTTTTACTTTAAGCCATTTATTTAAGCGCAATTTTCATGCTCTTACAATAAACACATGTTATGTACATCAGTGTGGGTAGAAGGCTGCTTCGGACAAAATGGATAAGATAATGAGAAAATTCTGCGGATCTCTAATTAATTTAGGTCTGGGTAAATTTCTAAAATGGAAAACTAGTTAGGTTGTAGTTTATGGCTTCGATATTTGGATTTATATGAATGAAAAACCGGATTTTGAAGATAGGCTAATAATGGCATTGATCCCTGGATATGCTTTTTCATCAAATTATATTCATATCTTACGTATTTCTTTGATGCAGTTGTGTGTTGCTAATGTAAATAAATAAATCTTTAGAGCAGAATATAAATTTATTTTCTTTCAAAACTACATATATCGTGAAATTATTTTTATATTATTAATAGGAATACCATCTTATAGATATTTACGTCAATACCTTCATTAACTTATAGGAAAAATATGATAAAACACAATTAATATATGTGAGAAACAATGAAAATAATTATACTGATTATTCATTCTTATATAATTAATTACATGCATATTGCACAATAAAATAAATTTCAATTATATGGAAATGAAAATTATAGTGTTTTATGACCTACAGAATGATTACATAATGTGTATAACCAGATGTCTATTGCTTTAGTAAGTAAGTAAAGTAATTATAAATTCTACGGAAATCAAATATTTTACAGCCATGTATAACAAATATGTTAGTAAGTAGCAAGCAATTGATCTTCAATAAATATTTATTTAAAATATGGAGTAATCAAATATCTACCGGTTATAGAAATATTGTTTCAACTCTTATTTGTTTACGATTAATTATTTCTTAGCCACGAAAAGAGTATGAATTCCATATTTTTAATATCCCCTCAACTAAACTTAAAATTGTAGATTGAAACATATTTCGAACAAATACTTTCAACCAGTTTGGTAGATACTAGAAATCATTTTCGAAATAGATAATCACATGCAGTTGTAATAATAATTTCATAAAAGCCTTTGTGCTATATTCTATAAGATATGATTTATTTACGAACGTATTTCTAGTTTTAAAATATATATATTTAAAACAAAATAATATTTTTTAAATATGGTTCCATATAATTCAATCGATATCTATGTATGCAAATCAGACAAACGATTTTATATCTAGAAATCAGGTTTTGTAAAGCAGTAGGTAACAAATGTTTGAAAATCTGATAGAACCGTTCCATTGTATAACAGTTAGGTTTTTATTTATTTATTTTTACCTTTTTTGTGTAAGATTATCAGTTTGTATATTTCCACTGAACATCGACCGAATTCCTATCTCTAGCTCTTTATCAAATGTAATGGTTATATTGAAATGTTTTCGCTGTAAAATAGCTTTTAATAGACTCGTTTTGAACTAAAATAAACTAAAAAGAAGACAAATTAAAATGTGTTTGCATTCAAGATCATTGCCTGAATAGATTCAATGTATATTATTATCTATAACAAATTATTAACAGAACCAGTTTTTCTCCCTTTGGCCGTGTTATCTATATAATATGTTTGCTATCGAGCAGCTTTTGTTATACAACTAATTGGGGACACTTTGTAGATACTACACTGTACTCTGTTATTGATTAAACTTTAATGAATATTTTATTTGTGTTGCATGATTGATGATCTCAGTGGCACCAATAAACGTCAGCTAGTTCACATAATAGTGTTTATCATGTGTTTGTACTTTATACAGTATTAACCAAATTTCATATTAAATTAGTTGCTGTTGAATTTTTAAATGCTGTTATGTTAAAAATTAATTAGCAAATTGTTTCGATGGATGAGGTATTTGTCATTTTATTCTTCTGCATTTTGTACTATTGTCTATTTAGGCATATTGTTAGTCTGTATTGGATTATAGAAAAAAAAATCAAACATATAGGAAGCACATACAGAATAAAATTGAAACTAATCAAATGATACAAATAATTACAGAAAAATATGTAGACACATGAGATAATAATCGTATAAAATTATTTTAAATCAAATTTATCACATTATTATTACGAAATTGTTTTTTTTTGTAGGAAAATCTATTTTAACTAAATAGAATATTACATTAAAACAATCACCCATTTTGATTTTTTGAACAACCTTTTGTCTTCATTTTTTTAGTTACAACATAATAATAATAAATAAATAAATAGAGCTTTCATAGAAAAAGTGCGGCATCTAAACATCAATAACCAGGCACGATTCAGGGAAGGTTAAAAGATTTATTTTTGTTAAATTGAAATTGATATTTTTTTTGCTTACAATACTTACTGATTACAAGGTGTAAACTTTACACCATTTTTTATGCTTTACACCGTAAAGCATAAAAAATGGTTGATATCTTCAACGCTTGAAGTAGGGGTTAATACCATACTGAAGTTAAAAGTTAAGCATATAATTTGTAAAATATCAATCAATACTGCTTACAACTTAGTTCATATAATATTTATGGAATATATAAATTAGCTTGATGACTGTAACATTGATGATAACATGTGATAGATACTTTATGTATGTAATACAGGCCATATATGCTCCTAATTCATGAGTTAATTAAATTAAACGTAATAATTTACTTTAAACTAATATAGCGTGTTCTAAATACGTTAATCTTAAATACATATTTATGAGGCATAACTGTGATTCGCTTATGTAAAACCAAGTATTATTAAATATACGATCATTTATAAATATTATGTATGAAAAAAATTATGTATACTGTACTAAACATTTAAATAAAACTTTTAAACAAAGTAATAGCAATCATTAAATTGGTTGGTACTTACGTTAATATGTAATACAAGCGAATTTTGTAGACAATAGAATATTTGAAATTATATAGTATGTTCTAAATATAAAGAAATTATAAATATTATTAAAACGAATCAAACTTGGAAACAAAATTTAGTTGAAATTGTTGCATAATGTCTAGTATTTTTTCTAACTGCAAGTTGGTGCGTGGAACAGTTGAGTATTTCGTGTAAAACAAGCAACTAAATTATGATATAAAACTTCCATTTCGCGTACATATATTCCACTTGAGATTATGGCCCTCTGGTGTATTTATCTTCTTTGTGTTGTTTTCGTTTTATTTTTCTGGGACGATAGCATATTTGTTTTCTCGTGCCCGCGACAAATACGTCCACCATAGTACGACTTAATTTCACGTTGCTTGCAGAAATGTAATAAGTAATAAGTTTCTGCTCTTTGGTTTTCTAATTTACATCTGTGAATTTTCGATGAATCTTCAGCATAAAAGACTCGTTATAACTCAATTTAATATTCTGATTTAGATGTGCCTTGTAAATACCGCACTAGAATATTATATAAATCGTAGTCAATTATCCGATAAATAAAAACTAGTATATTGAAGTGCGGAAGCTTTTTTATTTAAACAGAACTTTAGGAGTAACCATTTATTGAGGCTCTACGTAAACAAAATACAATTTGTATCTCTGAAAACATAGTCGTTTGAATATAAATTTTCATAGATAAAATTCACGAAGCTCATATTAAATATGATAATGAGGATATCGTGGCAATATGATTTCAAAACAAAATTAATTGACATTCAGCGTTGGTTTGAAACATGTTATTACGTTTAATCAACAAGGTATTGACTTATTATTTTATGAATTATTTCTCTGTGCGTAATAAAAAAAATCCAATAAAAACATGTTATATACAAGTATAAAATTTCAGAAATTGCATTCCAGCAGCAGAAAAACAGAATTAGGAATAAAACAAAATAAAAATGATATATTATATATATGTAAGCGCAAAGAGGCTTTTATTATCATAATTATAAATAATTGCCAATCATATGTCAAATGTAATTTATAATTAAACAATTTCATTTTAAAACATCGAAATTCCAGTTTGCTACTGTTTTTTAGAAGAAGCCAATTTTCTCATAGAAAAATAATTCAGTACAGTATAGATATATAGACGAGCAGAAGGCTAATGTTTTTGACACATTTGACATGGTAGCGTTTACACGAGCTTTTAAGCTCCCAATGCTTGTCACACATCAACGATAAAAAGCTACTGGCGGCATAGCGGCACCAATAAGGACTGGACGCGCAATTTTTGATTGTATCTGTTACTAAAGTTTTGCGGGCTTTACTTCTTCATGTTGGTGGTAAACTACCACAAAACTTCGGCATAACACACTTGGTCACGGAATACTTCGTGTATATCATAAAACGCAAAACGCGTACAACAAATACAAAATGCAAATTACACTTCAGGTGACCAGCAACAACGAATTTAAACACGGAGTTACAAACATCATCCCCCAGATATGTTATCTCAACACGCGAACCATTATTACAGAAACGAACATGGTTCGAAAATTTTGCATAATATTGTCTTTTTAAAATATTTTCATGTTTTTATTCATTTTTACATTACATCTTGTATATATTTAACAGATTTTAAAAAAAATTGCACCATTACATTTTCGTTTTCAACAGCAGAGTACACCATTAACATGAAGCCACACACTGAACGGAAATATTCACTTGCACATCAAACTGACATTGATCTAAATACCCTGAAATCATGCCTGATTGTAGAAATATATTTTATATCTATTCTTTATCCATCAGCTCAACAAACACTATTCATCCTCGCGCAGCGTTCCAAGAGCGTATCTACGAGAGAGTATGACAAATTTGCAAGACCGATGTCGCATATATGGCTCATGAGACATTATATTGCACCAGCATTATATATAAATAATACTATTCATTGCTCATGTATTAGATCAACTCATTTGATGGATATATTTCGTACAAATAATTGTGTATTTTTAGTAGTTAAGTTTTAAGGTTTATCAACATGTCAAATGTAAGTACAAAGACATTTAGTATTGGATTTCAATATAATATATAATTTACATGCATGATTGTAAGTTTATAAGGTCGTTCACACAATTCCACGAAAATAGAAATTGGTTGCCCTGGTTCGTTTGAAGATAGCTAACCAATTTTATCCAAATTTTGTACCCGACCGGGTTAACGTTTTAACAAGAAACAAATTAGTCTTAATAAGTTTGGGATTTTATATTTGACATCAAATGTCAAAAATCGAGTGAAAATCGACGTATGGACATGTGCAGTGTGACACAAAGTACAAATATTGTCATTTACAATCCAAGGGATAATTACATAAACAAATGTAAGTATATTTCATTTGTATTTCATATGTAAGCCTATAAGACAATAAAATCAATTCCACAAGTATGTTGAACTTATTCTATATGTTGTTTTCTTTTTGTAATGGAAATGAATTTATTTCCCTTTTCTTTCATGTAGCTTTACATAGGAAATATGATCATTTTTATAATGTCACAATAGCATCGTTATAAATTCCGCAAAAAAGAAATGTGTGTATATAAATATCCGATTACTATCTATAAGTCAATGTACTTCAGAAAGTATTTATTGGAAATGTAATAGAATTTGCGGAAATTTGAACGTAAATATCAAAATACATTTTCAGTGGTCATTTACATTATCGTCCAGCATATATTATAAATGAGAATATTTACATACAATAGTGGAGCGGTAAGAGTATTTGATGTGCCAAAATGCAAATATCGGAATAACAGTCTACGTCAACTACTACACATATTACCATTAGCAAGAAAATAGAAGTGTTTCATAACAGCAATTAAACACATAGTTAAGCACACATATATGTATTTAGCAAATGAAAATTAGAATGGTTTCATCCTTATGATATTTCATCATAATGTTCACGGTTATTAATGTTCACTTCATGCAATGATTCTATTTGACTGTTCTTTTAGTATAGTTAATTTCATTTAAGTTGCAGTAGTGCCATTTATTAACGAAGCTTCAGCTATAGAGGAACATAGTAGTGGAATCTAGTCTAGTATATGGTAATACGTATGTGTCCTTATAACAATGAAGCGAGTCCTGCTTAAAGTTCGTCCGTATTGTAAGGCACGTGGTCAGTGCAAAGAGCCACTGGGTATTAATCACGTGCACTCAGGGCTGGATTGTAATGTTGTACTTGTGGGGACCGACTTGGCCAGTAACCTGCCTTCCCTATTAATTATTTCCTTGTAGTTGATCGTATGAGGCAAGTAACACAAGCAGCCCTTCGTAACCCTTACTCTCCTGGCTATCCCTACCAATTCCGTAACTACTCTTCAAACATTGCGGGTACTTAGTGGGAAGTATCCCAATGCGTATAATATACCTGCTACTAGAATAATGTTTACGGGTACAAATTATCAATTTAGAATTCAACAAGAAATTTATCATAAATTAGGGTGGTGTTTGATTATCTTGACTGGCTAATAAGAAAATAGCAATGCTATAAATACTAGTATTTACATTTTGCTGGAAGTTTTGACACTGTTCCTAGATTTAAATTTTACGGACAGAACTGTTTAAACTATAAGCATGAAGCATTCAAATTAAAGCATTCAGTCCAGAAAAAAGTGTTTTAATTTTTAAATGATCGGATGTGTCTATTTATTTAAATTTAGTTTTATAAATATTTATTTTGTTGAAAATGACTGCGTATAAGCGGATTATTTACAGCCGCAGCAGTGCCGCTGCACCACTGTTTTAATTTGTTTATCATATGTTAGTAACATTCAGATGTGATAAGTAAATAAAAAGGATAACTGAAATAATGCTCTGTTATTTATTTGTTCAATTTTGCTAATTATTAATACGGAATTTTAATTAATAAAAGCCAACGCCATGCAAGATGGTAAATAAGCATGATTAAATATGTTTTGATTTTAAATGATGCAACACAAAAGGTATGCAATATTTAATTATATGTATGTAGAAATGTTTAAATTTTAGCTCAGAGAGATGCTGCAACGCGGTTCTACTAATTTTGGTAAGCATATAAGTCGTTTTGGTATCAGTAAAACCATTAAACAAACTGGTGGTTTTGAAATTAAAGTATGGCATCCACATATTGGTAACTTGGGTATAATAATTCCATTTTACACTCACGATCAGACATCATAATTAGTATGGACGACACAGTAGAGTGTTGTAGAATCCGGCAATCCGTGGATAACACCAGTGCCGCCAAGCTCGAGTGCGGTCGAATATTCACAAAGAAACG
This sequence comes from Nebria brevicollis, assembly GCA_944738965.1. Taxonomy (NCBI): domain Eukaryota; kingdom Metazoa; phylum Arthropoda; class Insecta; order Coleoptera; family Carabidae; genus Nebria; species Nebria brevicollis. The sequence continues at coordinate 13,536,478 of OX122901.1, read as the reverse complement.
CGTATGATGAATGCACGTACGCAAAATGTGATGAATGTATGGGGAGCGTGTGGTTTGTTATTTGCTAGGCTGTTTTGTTTCAGTGTTAATCCACTACTAAGCACTCAACGGGTAATTTTCTGATATTTGCACTGTTTTTGCACCAGGTGCTGTTGTTGTGTTCGCAAAACAATGGTTATTTAATCATTTCGTTGCTCATTGTTACCACTAAAATACTACTGATATTAACGCTAAAAGATATGAAGGCAAAATAAATATTTAGCTCTCCAATGAAGCTTTATCAATTATCTTCGTGAATATTATAACTATATTAAACGAGAATATTGTATCTCGTCAGGAAAATGTATTACAGATGGAATTGATATTATGAATGATGAAAAATATGCTTCGCCAACTTTTACAAATATATAGAAAAATATAACTTGGAAAAATGTCTGTAGGTTTTACGGGTTGAAAAAACTATAGTTTAATTATTTAGTATATATAATTTTATTTTTGTTATTTAGGTACAACCATATGTTTGCAATATTGTATTTATTACACTAATCGCATTGGATTTTGATTTTGTATTCATGAATATTAAGAAATTTAAATTTGTTGCTCATTTAGGGTTTTAAGACAATTTAATCATTATTTTTTGTGGTTTGCTATGAATAATAAAATTTTGTTAAAAGTTTAATAACATTTGAACATGACACAAACAAAAAATGGTTAGTGTTATACATCTATCATTCTAAGTTCAACACGAATAAAAGAAGCAAAATAAATAAATCAATATTGGGTTAATATTCCTTTCGGTAAAATGTTAAATGGCATTTTGAAGCAACATACAAATAATAGAATAATTTAAATATTCAGGCGATGCATTTACATTATAAACAATAGTATTGATGCAAATGCAAAATACACTTTATGGTGCAAAGCAGATAATCTCGGTATTTACAAACAACAATAATTTGAATTTTATAACGATCAAATTGGTTAATTTAATAGTTACATAAATACGTTATAACACATATTCTAAAGCAGCGATACAAATATCATTTTAAAGACAAATTTATTACTTTGAGTAAACAATTATAATTATGTTCTTTTAATTTTTTTTTTATCTTATTAGTTCTATAGAAAAATATACAACATTGTACATAATTATGGCTCAAAATAAAAATTATAAAGTTTATGAGTATTTAAAACCCAACTATAGTTTAAATTAAATCTGTAAGCAATAGAAAAGTATGCTAGTATTAAAACTAAATTAAAGGAAAACACCGTTGAATATCCTCACGTGAACCCCGAAGTAAATATAGAATAGAATTCAATTAAATAAATGTGCATACGCATAAAATTTGAAATCAAACGAAATTCGTAAATATAAAACATAAACAGTTGATGCAAATAATCATTACACCGGTTAAGCTAATAATTTGAAATGTACATCGGAATGCAAGCATAGCATGTAACAATAATTTACTATCTAAAGTTTAACAAACTTCCTTGTGTTCAAGTAACTCTATCCAAACACAAACTCGAACCAAATACCAAGTTCAAAACATTTTCTGCTTGACTTATTTAAATAAAGCTCGCAGATATTCGAATACTTAAATTTGTAACAACACAGCTGTTGCTACAAAAATGTTATGTGACTCCTTCCTAGTAGTCAAGTGGTAATTTTTAGTAAACAATGCGTTATTTCAGTTTAGTAAATATTGAAATTCTTAAAGACAAGCTTTTATGTTTTGATATTCATCATCTAGAAGAAACACATCTTTATTTATTATTTTAAGTATAAGACTAGCAACCAGACCTATTATTATTAATAACACAACACCATCTATTTTATCTGCCACATATTTTTGAGTCTTAAATTCTTTTGGTCTTTGAGTAAATATAATGATTGGTGATTATAAAAAGAAAAAATCCTTACAAAATGTTATTGACACTACAAGGACACCGACAACGAAACACCTGACGGGGTCAACATAACATCGCTACCATTTCAACAACCAGTGGGTCACGTGTCATTGCTAAACTCAGGACCACACCATGACATTAGAAGCTACAAATAATGTTGAAAATGTTATTTCAACACTTCAAGATCACTAAACAAACACGTGCGTAATTATTGAGAATTTAAAAACACAATAAAATCGGATGAATAATTTTATTTAAAAAAAAAACTTTAATGTATATTTCCAATCAAAAACTGTAATAATATCAAATCATCAATGTGATGCTACAGTTTTCCCAGATCATACAGCATAAAAAATATCTCTAAAAAATAAATATACATACAAAAAAAATGATTACTCTATTGTTATCATACAATAATAAATTGGTATTATATTAAAAAAAACACAAGTTGTTTCTATGTATATACATAGCGGTGAAGTAATTATAGTATAATTTGGTTGTTATCTTAGGCGTCAATTTACAATGTTTTATTTTTCGGTTGATTAATTTTCACACTTTAAAACCTTCGCTATGAGTTTAGTCATGTTTTTTTTATCTACTGCATGGCTTTGCTAATTCAGTGAAGCACAAAATACGATTTTTTACTCATTAATTTTGTTTTTATGTTCGATTCCGAGTCATTGTACAAATTAGTGCACAACAGGTGTCCATATCGAGACCAAACTAATTAAAAAAAGCAAATAAATATTGAATTCAAAGTCGTTGCACCAAAACCTGTTGACTCTCCTAATGGTAAAGATGTAACAGTACATGAAGTTAGAAATTAGATAGAGAGTTCCTCCAACGAAAAATACAGCCTATTATATGTGACCATTTTATTATAAAAATAAATTTTAATTTTTTGTCAACGATATAGTTTTATAGAAAGTGAAATATAATTATTTAAATTTTTATTTTCACAAAACGTATGACTAATGATGATATATTTGCTATCATTTTGTAAAGTGTAACATTATGACAAAAATAATAATAAAAATAATAATTTATGCTGTGGTGTTCGTATTAAATAATGCACCTGTTCAGTATAGCCAAAGCACAAACATCGCAACTAATAGTGAAACTATGTAATTTTGCATGTATAATAGAGGTAGCATTTAACATTCTATATCGATTAAATATAAAATAATACACATTTTAATCATGCAACACATTCTAAATAATTATCAATCTCATGTAATTTTTATGTAATATGGGTGTATTACATAAAAAAATATATGGGTCATATATTTCAGGCGAATGACCTTAATGCCCATTTTAGCAGTGTACGATTAGACTGTTGTATTTAACAAGACAAAAATTAAATCAAGTCCCACGGGCTTGTTCGTAATATGAGTATATAATCACATATGATTATCATATAAACTAATAATTTAAAAATATTATTGGAGTCATAACAATACACCTCTTATATCAGCGGCTTATTTGATGATAGTTGATTAGTAGATGCGAATATTTTTATCTCAATTTTCTGCTTCAGGGTATTTATCAAAAAATATGCCGTTAATTCGATATAGTTTTATAGAAAGTGAAATATAATTATTTAAATTTTTATTTTCACAAAACGTATGACTAATGATGATATATTTGCTATCATTTTGTAAAGTGTAACATTATGACAAAAATAATAATAAAAATAATAATTTATGCTGTGGTGTTCGTATTAAATAATGCACCTGTTCAGTATAGCCAAAGCACAAACATCGCAACTAATAGTGAAACTATGTAATTTTGCATGTATAATAGAGGTAGCATTTAACATTCTATATCGATTAAATATAAAATAATACACATTTTAATCATGCAACACATTCTAAATAATTATCAATCTCATGTAATTTTTATGTAATATGGGTGTATTACATAAAAAAATATATGGGTCATATATTTCAGGCGAATGACCTTAATGCCCATTTTAGCAGTGTACGATTAGACTGTTGTATTTAACAAGACAAAAATTAAATCAAGTCCCACGGGCTTGTTCGTAATATGAGTATATAATCACATATGATTATCATATAAACTAATAATTTAAAAATATTATTGGAGTCATAACAATACACCTCTTATATCAGCGGCTTATTTGATGATAGTTGATTAGTAGATGCGAATATTTTTATCTCAATTTTCTGCTTCAGGGTATTTATCAAAAAATATGCCGTTAATTCAAAAATAATTAATTTTTGAATTTTGATATACGAAAGTATTGAATATGATTAATACTTACTCAGTATACAATCAGGTTAAATGAACATATTAGAAATATAATGTAACAAAAATTCAACACTTTTGAGGTACCAGCTGAAACGTAGGTACCTACTAATGTATTACCTTAAATTTATATACCAAAGAAAAATGTATGAATTTTGTATACCAATAGATAATTTAAACCAAAACGTTTATTTTCACATCACTTTCTTTTCATGCATCGTAAACTCGTGGAAAAATGACAAAATAAGCCGTAAGACGCAACATTTCATAGGTAAGTCGGTTGTCATTTATATATTAGGAGAAACCATTTTGATTTTATTATTTTTTATGATTACGGAGTTAAGGCTTTGCACGAATAGTAATTTTGTGTACTGATGTTGCTAGTATTATAGGTTTTTATTATCATAAAATAACAATTATAAAAGCCGTCATTATTGTCGGGTTTTCGCTAGTTACTAATAGTTTTTTAACTGTGTAGCTCAAAGAAGAAACATTTGAAAACATTATACTATTATAGAAATCTGCATGTATGTATATATATACAAACAAATGAAAAAAATAAAAATTTTGTAGTCAAAAAATTATTTGCACTAAGATTAAAAAGTTAGTTAATTGCAAGATTTTCGTTTTTGCACGAATTACAACTGGAAAACTACGTGGCATTGATTCCACTAATGTATTGTGCTTACCATTGCATTTTTTCCATTCTTTAGACAATATCCGCTTTAGGTTAGTTCTGCTTGAAAATTTTCATTTTCAATATGCTATAAATTTTCTATGGGATTAAGTTGTGGTGATTGGAGAGGAGTAATCAGTCTTCGTCTTACATTGTACAAAAACCATTCTTTCGATATTTTAGCAGGTGCTTGGGGTTTTTGTTTTGCTGAAAGTAGTAAGACTCACTGATTCGCAATTTCGCAGCTCTTCGCGATAAATTATTCCGCAATATCTAGCATTCATGGTCCCATAAATACAAACTTTCAAACCCCACTGTATACGTTGCTAACCCAAACCTCAGCCATGTTTTAAAGTGGACTTAATATGTTTTTTATTATTTGATTTTCAGCAAACAATATTTTAGCCATCAAATTTAAAAATATTGTATTTACTTTCAACACCAAAAAGCATTAGACTTATTTAATTCAAGAATGTAGTATTACTGTGTTATATGCTAATATACACTTTTTAATAAATATTTTTGTTAACTATTAAAACACTTAATTTTATCTTTTTAGTACATAAATCAATAGATATGTGTTTAGATAAATTACTACAATGGTTGTCTAACGACACCTATTTCTTGTGATAGCAGGTGCATGGGTGTTGTGTGGGCCTTCCACATTGCAACAAATTATGCATCACCCTATCGCTTCTAGAAACACAAATCTACTTGTTATCTTTATTGCAGTCACCTTCATCTTCTCGGTAGTGTTTACTCCTGCAATTTACTTCCTCCTAATATATAGTTTTAAAAGAAGCGATTTACACAGTATACATATTTTATAAACGAATAGTCAACATTAGATAGTCTAAACAAACAATTTCATATCCTCATTAGCATTCCTAATTTCGTGAGCTGGGATGTATACCTATCTATATTAGTTTTTTATCTGTACGCACGCCATCAATTCCATATATCATGTTCTGGAAATGCTTGTATATATGTATGTAAAAATGCGTTTGGTATTTAGCACTTTCCAAATACATTTCTATAAAAGCAGATAACGGGAATTCTGTTGCGTTCTTAATTTATTGTAGAGAATCTGCATTATTTGTATCTTAATGTGAAGACTTTAATGTTTGAATATTAATAAATGTTTCAAAGGTGTACCAAAAGATTTATTGACGTTTTAAAATTCTTGATTATATTATAACTATTTCACATTTACAAACCATGTAATTAAATATTTTATTGTTACAAATTTGAAAGCAACTGACTGTGTTATGCTTATGAATATTTTAATTCAAAACAAGTAATATATATTATATTAGTAAATAATGTTTAAATATTTAACGCATAACCATGTAAAGGCGCTCATTCAACTTCAACGATATTTATAAGTATATTATTTACAAGACTACTATGGTTACAAATAACAGTAAAATTTAACGGATACATAAATTGGCTAAGAATTTTAAGCTGCCACTATTGAGTATAAATAATTTATTTAAGAAAAAATATATTTGACCATGTCGTCAAAAATTATTGCCGGTTAAGGCCTAAAAAAATGCTTTACATTTTCTTGGCATATTTGTTATATATGTTATATGTAAAAAACTGTAAATGTAAATGATCAACAAATTTTTTTCGCAAATTAAAATTGGCAGTATAATTGGACCACCTCTAACAAACATGAGTAATTAAGTTTAGTTCGGAAGCATTTGTAACATCGTTGATATAGTCGTTACAATCAGCCCACAAACTCAAAGTAATATGGAGTGCGGAACAATCATGTCATAGTGATATTTATTAACTTACAACATGCACCAAGTACTCGGGCCCTTGACTGTCACGCGATATACGTGTCTAGATGTGTATTATTGTAACAGCAGCATTCAAATAAACGTGTATTTACGTCTGTGTGCTTGCGCATGTATGCATATAAATATATTTGTTTATTTTTGTTTAAATGCGGTTGTATTAGATTATAGTGTATAAATACAATGCACTGGAATCCTGATTGATTCCGGAAATAATTGAAAATCAAGCGATGTGAACAAAATTTATTGTAATTTACCAAAGCAATTTTAGTGTTTACGTGCTGGAATCGGTTTTTATGATTTTGCTGTGAATTTAATAAATATCCACGGATTTCAAACGGATAGAATTGTTTATTAGAAAAAATAGATTGAAATACTCTACTAGTATATTGTCGAAACTTTTATAAAAAAAAAAGTCCATACTTCAACATACTTTTTAACACTAACATATATTAGAAACATATCGGTATTTTTTTATTCAATACATAAACTACAGTATTCTTTACTTTTAGCAATTACAAATTATATATATTTATTTTTATTTAAAATTTATATTGCAGCACCTAAATATTATGTTTAAAACTTTTGTTTTGCACTATTAATTTTTTTTCTGCAACTTCTTCTACAAGAGATATTTCTGCAATTAATATGTGGCTATCTGTATTAAAACACTCAAATATCATAGTTGTTTTTCGGTCAAATAAAGTTTTTGGTAGCATCTATATATAATTTATAGAAATTAAGATATTCTACTGTATAAAAATTGTATATTATTGATAAATATTTTTCTACATATCAGAGTAATAAATTAATATATCTAAAACAAGTAGCTTTATGTACCTCATGTAAAATTTGTTAATAAATCATACTGTAAACAAGACAATGCAAAATTTTAACGAATATAATAAATATAAATAAAATGTTCAACGTTTCTCAAACGAATTACACAGAAATAGCTATTTGCTTGGAAAATTGTGGAGAATACAAGATACAACTTTATTTGAATGGCAAATAATGTAAATTTGTACGAAGACCAGAACTGTGGTCATAAATCTAAATGATTTTTTTTTACATTTAGACCACGAAATACCTGACATAATTTAATTTATACAAGAACGATATATTTATTACACAAGTTCAAAGTCATACACATTATTTTTCTATTTTACTATAATTTATGAACATGAAGTTGCAAGATACATGTATTGCATATATTTAACCTAGCTAATTATTCACAACTATAAATTGATTATGCAAATGCAAAACGCACTCAAATGTAATGCATCAGATATAATATCTATATTAAAGTGAGGCGTTCGTACGTTTTGGCAGTAAATACGAAAACACGAATAACAAATAGTATTGTTAAACATCTATTTATTTCATAGTAACTGCTATTTTGATTATTGAACATAACACAGAAATTTTACACGGAATTTGACAATTTAAAATAATATTGATATTATCAGTTTCGAACATAATGTAAGTTAAAAGGGTGATTATCGCGATAAATTCAGTTTGGTAGGGGTAGACAAAGTGATTCGATTTCTTACATCACCCAGATAGTGAAAATACTAAACGTGAAATGCTAATAATTAATAAATTTAATAAAAATATTTATAAAAGCATAAAGGTAACAAATATGAAATAAATTACAATCTTATTGTAATACATAGTAAATCAAATTCAAATTTATATAATTATAATTGCTATTATTATATCAAGTAGAAGAACATAAATACTTAATTAATAATATAAAAAATATAGTATCCAGGATCGAGAAGCAATTTCACATTGAAGCTAATTGGATATTGAATACAATTAACAATATATCGTTAAAGTCACTAAGTTTTTATGTAACATTCTTCGGAGCCCATTTTATGAACACCTAATTAGAATTAAATTTACTCATTTGTATTAACGAACAAGACTATCTTTAACGATCGAGTACACATGCCACAGACTACAAATTCAAATTTGTGGTCTAGACCCAAATATTTTATACCTTTTACAGATAAAATTCCATAGTTGCCGACATTTACTTAATTTGTAAAAGTATTTTTCTTTTTTTTTATTTAAGTGTTTTATCTAACAAAATATATAAAACACACAGTTTTACGGGATGCTTTTAATATAATTACAATTTCTTAAACATATGAACTAGTGGTGTAAATTTTTCGGATATTTGGAATATTTGAAAACGAAATCTGAGAAATTGAGGAAAATAAGTACATATTGAATTTATATATTTTCCAAATATATTTCCTTTCATTTCTGGGAATTAAAAATAATCACTTCAATAAACTAACTTTTATCATATTATCAAATTTTATTTGCGTTGCTCAAATAATCATTGCTACAAATCTTTAATTAAAGGGAATAGAAATGTTGGATGCAGTCTGCATTATCGACAAATAAAAGACAATTAACGGAGAATAATGATTCTATGCAAACCGGACGCACTGAGCAACGGGCGTCTAATCGCACTGGTTAATCAGGAACAATAAGCAATTATAAATCAATCATTATCTACAATTAACGAACTAATTGTGTTCGTCCGAAAGCAGTTACGTTCCTAGTTCCTTTACCAAATGCACCAATCGAAACCAAAACGATTAAAATCTATGGTTTTTCTTTCTGCAACTCTATCTAATAATTTTGCATAGTCAATAAATAGAGAGATACGAAATGAATTTCTGTGATTGATTTTCTTAAAATAAAATAATGTTACAGAGAAAATATGCGGACAAATACTTAAACGAAATACTTTTCGTTCTAAGTGCGAGTTAAACTAATAATGAATGTTTCATATCTGTAATCAAATGTATTTTGTTGTCTGATATTTAAAATATAATTTGAATTAAAACGTGCTACGCAGTTTTAGTAATTTAACCGATTTCAAATTGAAAATTAACTCTCTTGTGCATAAGAAATGAGAGGCTTAGTATATTTTCCTAGTTTTACAAAAACTTGTTCTGCCTGTTTCATTAATAAAAAATAACATGGTTCTCAGATGATTTTTGTAAAACAAAGATAGAAGAAAAGTTTTGCATAAAATATGAAAATATTTTTCAACTCTCAACATTAAGTTTGTATAATTCTTCTACAAATATGAACAGTAAAGTGTAGTTCTGTTGAAATCTTATAGAGGAAGTTCTTTTAAAGTTAATAATAAGAAAATAGTACTACCAAGTTTACTATATAATCGCCTTAGCTTCTCCCGTAGGAGTCAAAGCTTCTTACACGTAATATAATAAAAATAAAATATATCTATATGTAGTTCTATATACGTGTTTCCATTTTTATAGGCTTTGCGTGTACTTTAACTTTCGTAAGAAACATTTATAAACATTGGGGAATTGCGCAGAATAAAAGCCTGAAACGCGTTCTTTAAGTAAATGATTATATCGCCAGAACTGTTTTGTAGCATAAATTCTCTTGAAAATGTTATAGGACTAAATAAAATTTACCAACAAAAGAAAAATGAAGAATATTAAATGACTAAAACAAATTGGTGATTTCTCGACGTATCCTTAGTAACCTAATAAAACTAATTTCTCTTTCCCTACCTCCCTACTTCCCTAGTAATCCATGCCTACTAACTATAGTTATAGAATTAATTAAGTAAAGTTAAAATAAATTATTTGATTTTTGATTAGGTGCCAGACCAGCGTCCATATAAACAATATAAATTTAGATTTGCAAACTATTTATTTATATACAAACATGCATGATTCTATGTACCCAATTTAAATTTATAATAAATGCATTTGATTTCATATTAAATGCAAGTCATTCAATTGTTCAAATTGATTTACCATAAATTAACAAAAATAAGCGAAATGCTTACTAATTCCATACCATTTATATTACATTTACAAACTGATAATTGCAAATAAACTAATATATCATGATCAAAATCATGATAATGTAATAATTTATTACGCTGGAAACGAAATCATTAAAAACTCTTACAACTGGTCAATGGAGAAATTATTTGCAAGGTCGTTCATACACCGTGACATTTTACATTTTCATAGAATTTAAAAACACCTGTTTTACTGCTTTCGTGTTCGATCTTCAGAGACATCCGTTTGTGTTTCACAACAACGAGAGAGCGTCTTTACGTAATGGCGATAAATTAATTAATTTACAAGAAAAATGTAATTAATTTAAATATTTATCTTATTTTAAGTTGTTTAAATTCTTTAGATTTAGGCATTTATTTTCGGGAACAAATTAATATGTGGCTTTTAATTTCGTTTAAGAATATCAGATAACGTTAATTAATTCAGTTATAATCGTATGTAATTTCTTTTATTTAAGAAAATAAGAAAACACAAACACTATTTCGTTTAATGATCAAATAACATTCCTGAAAGAGTTCTAGATCGTGGCAATATTAAATTATAGTTTTATTAACAGGTTATGTCTTCATCACGGTTCGATAAATAGATAGAATAGAATACTGCCTACAAAAATCTCGTTTATATTCATAATCAGAATAATCTTGCAAGTGAATTAATTTTCTAAGTTTAAATTATAAGTCAAAATTATAGGATAGATGAAAGTAATAGATTAATAAATTATAAAACTTCAAAACGCGCGTTTGGTTACAAAACTGTATTTTCGAAATAAATCACACTTAAGATATTTATATTTAAGAAAGTATATACTTAATGGTTATCAATTTATTGAAAAATCAAAAATATATTATTTTAATATATCAAGAAATTCTTAAAACCATTAATATAAGGCATAACTTTTGTGACCTAGTTACTGCAGTGATACATTAAAATAAAATTTATCAAAGATCTGTCCATCAACCGGAGAAAAGTAAAACGCAACAAAAAACTCCGTTGCAAAAAGTAACAAGCAAAAAAGGTACACTTTGTCCGATAAGTTTGAAGAGTGTTGCATGGTACTCGTTTACGTGCTATAACGCCTTTGCAAACGGCAATTTCGACCGAAAATATTTCACTCGTGATGCGATATCACAGTGTCGCATTTGACTCAACAACATCTATTAATCATCGGCGAAAAATAAAAAAGCATCATTTATTTACACAATCTGAATACATAATGTCTTGAGCAGCACGGCATTCTATATTTTCCTTCTGCTGCACCATTCAGCTGTATAACCTAAACTCTTTTTCAGTTCGGCTCTCTCAGTTTTATGTGACGTACGAGCGGAAAACTGAGTTCTGCTATGTCTGCTGACTGCTGTTTCATTCTTTAACATATCGCGCAACGCGTGGTTGGTTACTGGTTTAATATATTATTTACATCAGCTTTTATTATGGCGCTTCTGTTTGCAATCCATTTGTCATTTGATATTAACAGCATGTTCTGCGTGCATAAGTAGCATGATTTCTTTTTAAATTGTTTATTTATTTTTAGAAAACTAACAACGAAAGAAAACAAGGTAGTGGGTTGCTTTCCGATTTATTTTAAACGGAAAATTGTCATGTTATGTATTCATTTTTCAACTTTGTTTTTAAGATCTATTTATTATTATAAAAATATTAAAAGAATTGGAATAATATTTTAGTTAGCATACTAATAACAGCTATCTTAATATGTTTCACCTAAGCTTGACTTGAGCTTCTTTGGAAGTTATTTTCTTCCCGCATGACGCAAAGCGGCTTACTTTTATATCGTAATTCAATGAAACATCTTTTTGTATACACATCTTATGTTAGTGATTTTATTTCTTTGCTGATATAAATCTATTTTCGAGGAGCATCTAATTTTTTTTTTTTTTGTTTAATTTACACTAGATACCTTAAATGTACACCTGGCGAATGAAAGTCGAAATCTTATTAAATATGAGTCCTTAATTTGCACTTGTACTTTTTATGTATTATGTTTTACAAGTTTCATAAAAAAGATAAGTTTCTATAATGACTCAAGTTTAATAAATACAACATTGATTTTTTTCATTCAAAAGTAATATTTTCGGGTACAAAAAACATTTGACAATATCTGACATTTTTTACTTTCTTATACGCAGTATAAGTAAGTATTGTAATCATGAAAAATTTCGATCTCGAGATTTTAACGGAAATATACGTTTTGACCTTCCCTGAATCGATTCCGACTAATTTTGGAATAACGCCCGTCTGAGTGTGTGTGTGTGTGTGTGTGTGTGTGTGTGCGTGTGCGTGTGCGTGTGCGTGTGCGTGTGTGCGTGTGCGTGTGCGTGTGCGTGTGCGCGTGCGTGTGCGCGTGTGTGCGCGTGTGCGTGTGTGTGTGAGGTGTGTGTGTGTGTGTGTGTGTGTGTGTGTGTGTGTGTATGCTCTCTGCAGCTTAAACGGTTGAAGATAAAATTATGAAACTTTAAACTTAAGATTTGCATATTACTGAGTTGTGCACCTCCTATTTTTTGTTATTCGTAAGCTTTTAATGAGAATGTAAAAAATTACTATTATAAAAATACAAATTCTGAATGTGACATAAAATCTGCTAGGCATAATGATTTTATAATATAAATCATATCGAAATACTCGTATTATAATTCAAAAAATACAAATAAGAACTAATGGTAATACGTTAAAAGTCTACTCAAAATAATATATTGTTTATTTACATGAAATATTAATTTGACTCTAGTGGTTTAGTTGAAGGTTTCATTACTGTTAAATCTTATGTTAGTTTAATGAATACAGAACAAACCTGGGATATTACATGAGCTCTATAATTTGGTAAAGGAAACAAAGCCAAAATTACCACTTGAAAATCTATTCAGAAATACAAGTACAGTCTAGACTATTTTGGTTCAAAAATAAACCGTGAATTTGGAATTACGGTAAGTTATATTATCCGTAGTTTTGCTTTTACAAGATATTCTCATCTTAATAATTACATTTAAAAGTAATTGATGACATAGTTATTCTTGTTTGGTATATTACGTAATATGTAAGTCACTATATAATTCTACGAAATAACATTTATATTTTTATGAAAATAACGTTTAAATGAAAATTAAAATATATATTTTAACCTCATTAATTTCATGATGTTTTAAATTAGTATTATTAAGATATGTATGTGATTAAAATGAAATAGACCATTTATTTTTTTTAAAAATATCCAGATTTTATTGTTGCAGCAACGAAAATTAGAAATGAAAACATAACATATGAAAACAAAGTTATTTTAACCGCACAGTTCATAACAGACCAGTCAGTGTTTTAATATAGTTTTCATATATGAAACGAGTTTTCAATTAGTTGGACAGAGTTTCGGTCAAATATTTCACTGTTCGTAATTTGCTACAAGTTGCCATTGCTGAAAAGTTTTAATTGAATTTGTGTATAAACTTAGGAAATGTGTCGGGACTTTCGAGTCAGTTTCTTTTTAATATTTCATTAACATTTTCTGATTTCTTCTTCAGCGATACTGCCTTCTCATACAAAGTCTTTTTTAAAAGTTAAGAGTATAGTTTGCTTGACAAAATCAAACTAATAAATATATAAGCGGTATTAAAACATAAGCTCATAACTTTTTTGAGATTTAAGCATATTTGTATTTAAGTTCAAACAGATTTACTAGAATAAATATAAAATTTTATAAAAGTGAACTGAATCCGGTTGCTACATAGCGTTATAATGGCAGTATAGAGTATTATTAAAACTTTAAAATAAGTTATAACGATAATAAACTGTATGTTGTTTTTTGTTGTTTGTATTATTTTTGTGCTCTTCATAATTAATTATTTAACGCGGAAGTAATTATATATGAAGCAGTAATTTTATTATTTTTGATAGGAACATTGAGGATTATATATTGAAAATTGCTTTCAAATGTTTCAATTATTGATAATATATTTACTTTTAATATAGAATATGTTCTTTATGAAGTACCGGAGGTAAAAATTTCGCCCCAAATACTAATAAAATTGCCTTATACTCCCTGGTATGCCAAGATATATATTAGTAGTACGTATTTGTAGTTAAAATTTTCGAAAATCAATTAAAAACCAAGACAGTTAAAATAGTATCATCCTACGCTTCATTCATTTGAGTAAATTCAATGTAAATATGCTTAGTGTGCTACTTAAATGTTAGCTGTACTTTAGTTTTGGTATACTGTTACTAGATAAATTCTTTCGTAAATTTTATGTTAATTTTCAAATAAATTCTATTCGATTTCTTGAATCACGTATTGCACTAAAAGCAGAAATCGCAAAATACTTGCCGAAACGTTCACGGTTAATTCATCATTAATTAATAACTAATAAATAACCAAATAGTGATAAATTATCGAAAAGAATTCGAGATTCAAAAAAAAAATGTATTTTTAACAAATGCTCTATTCTTCGATAGAAATAGAAATTAACTAGTTCTCTATTTTGATGGATTTCATACACCTAATTTATAGTGATATTCCGTATTTAATTACTAGGAAAACTAAGACAAAATATCTATAAAATGTATTTTAAATACAGTCACAAACTACTATATTTTAAATAACGAATTTACGGTAAAGTTATGATTGATTGAAATATTTCAGTGGAGTAAATGGTCTAACAAAAGCTGACATTTATCTTTAAGTCCAGCCAACAGCCAACTAGATCGCCTTCATCAAACCGTAATCGTAAAATTGTCGTAAATGACACAGAGAAATACATAAAATAACTTTACGTTCTAGTTTTGCTTGTTTCATTACTGTTACGATCGCAATGCAGTGACATATTTCAAAATATAAAAGATGTGACGAATCGTCAAATCACGTACTGAGAACCAAATACTAAATCAAATATAATAAACTTATAGACAAATAAACATCACAAGTTGTACAGTTTGTAATATATTTTTGACGTATTGTACATATACGTGAAGTCAATTTTTAGGCAAGTATTTAATATTTTTAACGGTATAAAATTTTCATTTTAGAAGAAAAGAATATTGTAAAACACTGGAAGAGGAATTTTATGTTAAATTAAATTTTCAATCTGAGATATTTACAGACACCAGATCGAATGCTTTAGATTTTTGGAATTTGTAAGCCGAGCTAAATATATCGAAAGTTTTATTATAATTACTATTTCCGCAACTAAGTTTCAGTTGTTATTTTTTCTGAATCATTCTATTTCTATGAATGCTCATAATTGTTATGTTATAGCTTACACGCACACGTCCACACGTGAGTAGATTTTAATCAGACCAGAAAAAAAAAAAAGCAAAGCAAATGTTGCCGCAGGTAGCATATTATAAACTGGTCGTATGGATGAGAGAGTGTATAGACCTCGATGGTTTTTATGGAAAATTATTAAGTTTTTTATACGATGGAATGCTTATACAGACTTATTATTGATTTTTACAAACAATAATTTTAAATTATTATCTCTTATTAAATAACAGTTGACTCAAACCAATAGTATGGAAATTTTTCACTAGATTACAGTTTGATATTCACCAAGGAAAGAATAAATAAGCTACTATTTGACCCACTCAAGACATGTTATAGTGGCTTTTATTGTTGCATTTTATAAATAACAGTTATTTATAAAAAAAAATTATAAACTAATAAAACAATTTTCAAAAAAAAATGTAGCATTTATTGCCATATTAAAAATCTTACCACATAAAAATCTATAATAAATTATAGAACATCCTGCATCTTCAATCTAGTAGACAAAAATGTGTCCAAATATTTCAAAACACACGTCACGCACAATAAATCACATAGTTTAATATTTTAAATATATTTTATTCATAAATAATACAATCAGTAAAGTTACTACTATATAACAAGATTTTAAAAAATGTAATGTTTTTGTCTATTGAAAACATTAATATCACGCAATTCAATCATTCATTTATTCAAGATTACCCTTCATTCTCACTTGAGAATGTATATAAAAAAAATAATAATAAATCTCTTTTCGTATTATATACCTATAACTAAATAAATATATTTGAAAAATGGCTGCAGCGAACAAAATCATTAATATAAAACCAAACAAGCACGAAAACCTGATTCTTTAATGATTTGAAAAGAAAAAAAAATAACCTCATTCCCGTACATAATAACTTTTTCGTTTCATTGTATAATGAAGAAAATTTCATACGAAAATTTGTTCTTGAGAAAACAAACTTCCACGTCAAGTATGTTATTGATATGAATTATTAAGATGATATTTCAAGAGTTGGAAAAGAGTTTTGTCTCATAAGACGAAATATAATTTGTGCGGATGACAAAACTGTCTTTTTTTCCAATAACAAGACTAATAGAACGACAGGCTTATGTAGGTGACTTCGGGATTCGTCACAAGGTTTTCCGAGAGAGATAACGTCCCTGGAGAGTTACGTGCCCAAACCTAGTAACATTGTTTTGTCATCCGAAAGCAGAAAGCTATACCTTGAATCTGTACTTCAGAGTTTCATTTTCATGTTGCGAAAGTGAAGTTCGGTTTTACGATGGGCTGTTTTATAATTCTATCCAGTTGGACCGAACGAATTTGTTTGTTATCCTATTGGTATTGAATTGTTTATGAAATTTATCAATTATTTGATTTGGTGCACAGATTTTTCCGATGTCCTAACAATAAATGCCAAAAATAGGTCAATTGTGAATACCGAAAATAAATATTTGTTCGAATTTATAAACAGCAGTCAATCAAGCGATGAAATTAAAAAATGTTGTTTAATTCTGGAAAAACACTGAATTATTGAATAAATAGCGAAATCAAAATAACACGTTGATTGAAAAGCTATTGAACTGTCAGTAACAAAACCATTATTATTACGGTTTTGTTAATAGGAATTTAGATAATACTCTACTCAGATGTCTCGGACATTATTATATCAGTACTAAATAGAAATGTTTTGGTTTTTATATCCATAGAAATAACCATAAAAACAATGAAGAACCAATGTAAACTATACGTTTCGGAATTGTTGTGGTTTATATTGAAATAATGTGACGAAGTATTGGTTTATATTTTGTTAGATAAACCAGTCTTAAGCATTTTAGATCAATAACAAATACTGAATTGATGCCTACCGAGAGTTGTACATGTTACATAATATATTATTTAAAATAAGCAAAAAGCGATGCAAAGCTTTGTCAGTTACTTTACATGTAAAAAAAAATCAGGGATGTAAAGTTTACATCCTTGATTTTTTTCGGATTTGATTATATATTTCCAGTTTAAATATACTGTCAAATTCTGAAGCAGGTTTATAAAAATATCAAATAATTTCGTATCGTATTAAAGCTAGCTTTTATGAATACATGCTCTAGAAATTTGTTTTAATGTGATTTTGTTTTCTGATAAGAATTCAAAGAGCAAAACTTAATCCATCAAAATTCAATGAAAGTAAATGCGAAACATGAAATATAATATCTTGATAATAAATCGTATTAACAGGCGTATCAGAATAGATTGAGCCGTGACCTTCATGTGCGCAAAAGACTTTTACCACCACTGTTGTACATATTGTATAAATTCTTGTCTTTTTCCATCATAGTGCTACTCACTCTTACATCTGCTCATATCGCGATTAAAGCTATTCCGTTCCACCTGAATTATACCATCTTAGAGCTGAACTCAAATAAAAAATACAACATACGAAACAGATAAAGAAACAAAACGAAAAATTGAAAAATCTACCAATTCAAGAAAATGTATACCACATACAATGGCCAACAGAACCGGTTTACCGCCTATTTTAAACCTAAATGTATATAAATATTGTGGTAATGATTGTATTATCCGAAATTAGTAATTGAAAATCGTCGTAATATTTTACTTTTTTATACGAAGTATAATTTAGTATCTTGAACTATTCAAAATTAGTATTAGATTATCGCTTCTTAATTCAAGATACGTATCAGAAAGTACAGTGCAAGTCATTGCAAATATTTTTTATTGAACGATGCACTTAAATTATGAAGAAAGTAAATATGTGATCAATATTGAAGTATTAGAGGTATCAACACAATGCACGTACATAAAATGAGAAATGTAAATATATATTTAAAGTGGCTGTAAATGGAGTGTTGGTAGTGTTGGGAGTTGAAATAAATATTATATTTGCGAACGCAGAGATATTCCTTTAATCGCAATATACCGTGATACTATTATATTATTTATGCGAGCAGGTTTCAATGTGACAAGTACGGGCCGGGAGTTTGTAATCACCCGTAGAGCTACCTATCGTGAGTTTCAGGCGACACACTGTATCCCAGTTTGTATGTAATACAGTTCTGATTTAATTACAAGGGTTACTTCGCAGATTAAAGTTAAAGGGAATCTTTAATCCGACTTAAAACTTGAATAGAATTTAATTCGGAAAACATGGGGGACAAAACAATGCAACCACTGTGTCGTTTGAATTCTATATGCAGTACATGGCGCTCATTAAAAGACCATATACGAATGGTTTGACGAATATAAATTAAGTGCGTGAAGTACACTAATTGTAAGATATAATTGATTGGCGTTACGCTACAGGCAAATTATTGCTTGGAACCTATGTATGGATTTGTAAGCATACTTAACTGTTATGTTTACCATTTAATATTATTTATTAATATGCTAAATTTATGTTTAATGTTATTAATTTCATACATCAGTAGACCAAAGTTTTTCCACGCGTTAAATTTAAATTTAAGGAATAATAGCTATAAATTCAAACTGGATACTACTATAAAATTTAAGTGATAGAAACGAAATTTTAACTTAGAAACTTAGTTGGTTGAATCAATATGGTTCTTTTTTCTGATAAACTGATGCAGAAGTAGTGCTGATCTTTATAAATTATCTGTACCATTATTTCTGAGTAAACCAAAGCGAACCCCGTAAGTGATTTATATTCTTTATTACTTTTAAAGGAAATCCACAATCTCCTACATCCTCCAGTTTTATTACACGATTACAGGGTTGCCCATAAATAATCCACTAAAATAGTTATATTATTCGAAAATACTATAACATCTACGATTTAGTAATTAATGTAATAGCGTCGCTGCTAAATAAGTTTATTAGCGGTTCAAACGAACGCGGTCTTGGCGTTTACAACAAAAATAAAATAAAGATGTTCATTTTATTATGACAAAATAGTGTGTGTGTGTATGTGTGTGTGTTTGTGTGTTTGTGTTTGTTTGTGTGTTTGCATGTGTGTGTGTGTGAGTCCGTGAGTGTGTATGTGAGTGCTTAATAGCCTTAACTTTTGAAGGTAAAATTATGAAAAAGCCAGATAACTCTTTATTTATGAAAAGAATATTAAAACCGGAAGTGTCTGTTTACTCTTGCAATTTTTTGTAGTTTATTAAAGATGGTTGCACTTACAGTAAAAATAGTAAGAAAACAAAAAATTTAGGCTGGCGAGAAATCCTATTTTTGAAAAAAATATTCAAACCGAAAGTGTATGTTTACTTTAGCAATTTTTGCGGCTTTTTATTAATTGAAGAACGGTTGCTCTTACAGCAAAAATTTGGGATATTAATATTTCGTATAACTTTCTTTTGTAATTTTATTCAAAAAAGATACCGGTTACAATTATTAAAAGGCTATTGAAATTTGATCATAATTTTTTATTTTACATAAATATTGCATGTCTGTCAATTGCTTAACAAAAAAAATAGGCTCAAATCATTTGAAATTTGACATTTAATGAATTATAAAAAATATGAAGAAAAAAAGTGTTTCAAAGTAAAATGTTATAAATTAGTAAAATAATAAACATAGATAATTCTAATATGTATAAAAAAGTTCAGTACAAGCCCATTAGATATTTTTTTAAAAAAGCTGACAGATTTTATTAGTGTAATAATATTATATATTCTTAATTGTGTTTTATATTGACGAGTTAATATAAATCTGCACTCACTTGGCCTGTCGAGCTCGTTGATGAGCTCATCGTCATCCGCATACCCCGGCGCAACTAGGGGTAGCATCTTGAATAGGATGGCCGCGACCAACAGCCACAACGGAAACCACCAGCAGCCCATCAGTTGCAATAAAAATAACTTCCGTTGCACGTACTGGTCATAAATAACATTCCTTATATTGCTATTATCGCACAATCACACACTTCAGTTAGATCCGCCCCATAAAGGGTATATTGACACATATAAAACACCCGTATCTAACTAAACCCGTAAGGTTTTTCTATATTTCGCACTTTAAATTACACAGAAACTCTCAGTACAATTTATGACCCACTGCAAGAGTTTACTCGATGCATTGCACTTGTAAATCTCTATGCATGCTTTTAACAGTTTGGTTACATATATAAGACATTTAATTCACGAATAATTAACCAGATTCACAAGTTTAAGATATTACAGATAACACTTTCAATTATTAACACAGATATTTCATAATCCTGTTTCGGATTTTTTTTTATGATTTATTTAATTATTTTTTATAATTCTTAGTTTCCGGAGTGTGTAGAACTTTATTAAACAGTGGACCAAAAGACGTCTGGAAAACTATTTCCAGTGCCCTATAATCTTATTTTCTCCCTTAATTCATAAACATTTCAGACGATGCTGAAACTTCCTGCCTCACTTTTCGTACCAGCGAAAACTTCGCGCAAAGATAACACAACTCCGGTTATAATTAAGTTAAGTACCAGTCATTCAAAGTTACTTTGTTATAACAATCTTTATTATATTCGTTAAAATTGAACGTTTTAAAGTTTAACTTTCTTGATAAACGATAAATTATTTTATGTTAAATGTTATACAATAGTACACACAATAGAAAAATGGGGTTGATAATTTTAGTTACGTTGATTGTTAGTTTATAAGTTTTATACAAAAAAACACAAGTTCTTAAGAAGATAGTTACCAATTCATGGCACAAAATTACACGCACGATAGATATGAAGATGTTCTTTCACAAGTTTCTTAAGTATTTAAAATGTATTGTAAAATAAAAGTAAGATATTATTCATTGCAAATTTTGTACAAGTGTCAATTTATTCCATCATCCCACAAGTAACACGCACGATAGTTACTACGTCTTACAAGTTTTAAAAGTGTTTCAAATTTCGATAAATACTACTTGAGTAAGGTTTTAATGAGTGAAGATTTGTACAAATAGTTTCAAGTAATTCCGATATGACACATGTAACACGCACGATCGGCAAGACGTTCACAGGCTTTTCAAGTATTAGACAATCCAAAGCCACGACGGTAATATAAACATCCGTGTTTGTAGCTAAATAGCGCGCGTACCCTTAGCCGAAATATTAGGGCCATGATCGACGCACACTGACAGTTGCAACGGCTGTTACGGGGCAAGCGCCGGTGAAGCAGCGCATTAGGGTGGGTGGCAACCGCGCGTTACAAAACCCCGTTGCCCTTTCGAACGAGAGTGTGCGAGAGGTTAGTGGCGCTCAGAGAACAACCAAGAAAGGTTTGTATGGCAAGTGCACGCGACGAAAGCCGGCACAGCACTGAGCGCGCGCCGCAGTCTACGCTCCGAACACCGGCGGTCTCTTGTTTCGCGCGACGGCGGTACATGAGGCTACCTTGGAATCATTGTGACCCCGCAATCGAAGTTCCGTCTCGCTACGGCTCGCGTGCGCACTTCCCCCACCTATTAACAGTTTTTCCTGACACCACCCGCTACGCAACGCGACAGGCACCCTTTGCTCCTAAAACTTCTGATTGCGATTCTTAGCTTGCTCGAACTTCTTCTTCCCGTTTGTCGTCCTGGTGTGTGGACACCGGCCAGTACCTATCATCTGGTTTTCGGGATTTCAACATAGTTACCATGGTGCGGTATTTGCCGTTTACAAATTTGTTACACTTTTTCCGATAAAATCACTTTTCTTACTTCTTAGTTGCCACATCCCGCCATTTCGCAAGTTATCCTGTACAGATGAATAATAATGGTTAAATAAAAATTTTGCATTATTAGTGATATTTGCAATACATGCAATTGGAATGTGTTAATCTACTTTTAATATTATATATTGTGTTTACTAAAAGCAGCTACCACGTTCAATGTCGGCTTCTGCAAAGAAAGTTTATTTCGCAATGTTGTCGGTCAATTTGGCTTTGAAAATTGGATCTTGATAAATTGGCAGAGTGTAGAGCAAATCACATTAGACCTTCTACAGTATCATATTCTCTATACAACATCTAGCAATCTTGTCATTCCTTCCTATAACCCTTTATTAATCAATATTGTCTTGTCAATCATAGACATTTCTGTGATGTATAAAGTTTAGGATGTATATCTACAGATAACTCTTGTTGCTTCATCATTTCAAATATTTACAAACATACATACATAAATAACATCATACTTATTCCTATGAAATGGGATGGCCGAGAAGCTTTTAAATTCTTTCACATCTTGATAATCTTTCGCTATTCAAGTTACACTCAAATTCATCAAATTATTCATTGCGCTCTTTTTCTTTCACGAAACTCATTATCAATCATATTTATCCACTTATACCGAGAACGGTAAATCTTTTTTTTCAATCTTTCATTCGACATTGTTTGATCATATTATCAAATCATATCATTTAAGTCTCAAATACATACATTTATTGTGAATCTATCCTATCTAAATCGTTCCTAAATTTCTTTCCATTCCCAATACTTATACTTATGTTCACTTATAAGTACTTCGCTCTTTTTATTATATCTTTACAAATCAAAGATTAACGGTGCGAAAATGGGATGATAAATTTGAATAGTAAAATATGTCGATGGGTTTGATTCTTTTCATATGCTAATTTTTGTAGAAGTTTCTCTGAATCAATAATGCGAATCAACGTTCCAAACATTGAGCAAACACTTGGGCGAAGACAGCTATACAATATCATTCTACTGAATATTGCTATGTCATACAAATGTTTTGATAACAATGATACATTGAAGTGGATCATCCATGAAAGTCAAATACCACATTAAAAGACAGATGAGAAGTCGCTTATAGTCACCAATATGAACAACCAAGCAATATTAAATTATAATTGTTATTATTTATCTAACTTTATACATAATATTCAATAAATATCATATTTTTCTGAAATTGTCTTATTATCGACATTTTTCCAATTAATAAGCGATTGATATCTTATATTTGCATTATTTACGGAGAGTCTATATTCATTGGAATTTTTATTTGAATCTTGATAGAGAAACTGGAACATGTATTCCGAATAAATAAAATAAATTAAAACAGTAATTCTTAGTCAAGTATTAATTACAGAAGACTAACTTAGGTTACCCTAATACGAAAGATTTGCTACCTTGGTAATTTCAAGCATAACTGAGAAATAAAATTGAATTTTTTAATTGTGTTTACATGTTACAGTTTTTAATTAAAATTTTACATTAAAAGCACAATGAAGAATGGGTAAAAATTATAAAAATGTATCAAACATGATTCTGCTGGATTTAAAATAAATACAAACCACAGCATTATCAAGTATATTGTGGCTGCAGTTTTATAATTTTTATTTTTTCTGTTGGTCGATGTATATTTTTAAAATTGTTCAACATCAATTAAAAAACAGTGCGTAAACTATAAATCGGAAATATAGTATATTAACATCAGGAATAAAAAAAAAACTTTTGTATTCTGCCAGTCAGTTGTGAATAATGTGATAATTAAATATATTTTAACGGGTATTTAAGTCAGTTTTATATCGAAATAAAATATGTAGTTTTATATCTATATCAACGGATGATTCGTTTCATGTCGAATCCATTTGCTTGGATCAGCTGCACGATTATAAATGACGAGTCTCAAGTGTAAAATATACACCATGTTATAATCGAAAGTCACAGGAAGCACGGTTCGTTTTATGCGAGTAAAAACTGGTAGTGTGAATTATTCACCATACAATAATTACTACCTTCTTGCATAATAAATTATGATGAAAATTAAAAACATTTAAATTTCTGTGCAAAAGTTATCAGGCGCAGTAATATGGTTTATTTATTTATTTTATTTAAATTATTATACGGGTTCATTTTTACGGGTCATAAATTATGTAGATTTGTAAAAGCAGAATGCACTTTTGAAACTGCAAGGATGAATAAAATATCTCGTTTAGATAATAAACTGAAATGCTTATTTTGGTTTAGTACAAGAATATTAACGTACTGAGAGAATTATTTTCCAACTGATGATTCTCAATATAATTATATAAGCGGTTTCATAATGCAGTCAAAAATAGAGAAGTTTCCAGAAGTGGATTTCATCTCACTTTAGTGCTACTAATAAACAACCATACATGTCTGCAATATATTCAAATATTTTGATGCACTTGTAAATACACAAATACTTTTCTGCTCTGTCCATGTATGTATTGTTTGCCATGACATATTATCTGCCTAACTCTAAGGAATCGTTGGTTACATGTTTTTATTAAAATGGTCAGTTTTAAGTAAAACAAGTAACGAATTGATGATTTTATTTCGAAAAAGAGTGATATTTAATTTATTATTAACTCAATACATGCTATTGGCATTAGCGATAGTAAGAAATTTTTTATAATTTCAATACAATTGAACGTTATAGAATACATTCAATGGCTGTTTAATAAATGAACATATGAGGTTGCTAAAATACATGGCAATTTATCGATTACAATACATATTTTAGTTTGTTTATTTTTAATTGCAAATCATTCATATATTTATACATAAATCGTTTTTATAATTTACGCTGCATCATGGAGCACCTTAATAGGAATTACAATTCAATAAGAATAATTAAATTGCAATTTGATATTGATTAATGAATTAAACCTTATAGCAAATATTTCTCATTTTATCAAGAGATCTCAAAACAAAGAGGTCATATAGTAATAAAATTAATCATTATTACTTGTCTCACCGTATATAACAATTTTTTGTTCAATTAAAGATGAAAAAAAAATGTTTCTTGTTAACTGTATTTAAAAAATTCTTATACAATATATAGTTTAAGTTATGTTCTTAATTCAAGAATTTCATTTTACAATAGCTTATTTATTATTAAATCATCACCCAGTGCCCAGACAAAAAGGTCAACGTAGTATCTTTATATCTCTAATATAACACACAATAGGCAATTAGTTATCTGCAATATCTTTTAGTTTAAATCTTTAGTTAGTTAATTGTAATGAAATGGAATTTAAAAAAAAACATAATCTCTGCCCATATTCGTAATACAAAAACTAATTTTTCACTTAAAGATAAATTTAATGACACTATTCGTTAAAAATAGGTCATTCTTATGATAACAATTAACAATCCCTGTTTATCTATTATCGTGCAAAAGTCATTTTCGTTGTTATTTTCATACGGGAGTCATCCTTAAGAAAATTAAATATTATTGTATTATATACATACGGCGATAGATATAATAATAACGAAACCAATTACAAGCAGCAATAAACACAACAACATCTTGGTTACACAAATGGAGAATAACTCTAAATCCCAATAAATGCGAAACAAAAATATTCACCCTGAGAAGGTATACGAGCAACCCAGAAAACATCGTCATTAACCACACCAGCATCCCATGGAACGAAAATGACAAAACAGTAAAATATCTCGGAATTCACTTTGACCGCAGGCTTACCTGGAGAACACACATTACAAAGAAAATACAAGAAGCCAATCAAAGACTTGGAATGCTATATCCAATCATAAATCGAAAATCATCTCTTCGCCCAAATTGCACCAAACTAATTTACACATCAATATTAAGACCGCTAATAATGTATGCGTGTCCTATTTGGGGGACAGCTAACAACACACTTTTCAACAAAGTGCAAGCTTATCAAAACAAAATTATCAGAATTGCATTCAACGCACCATGGTTTGTACGCAATACACAACTGCACAACGAAATCGGCCTAAACAACATAAAGGAACATATAGCAAAATCAGCCAAAAAATTTCTTATAAACATAAATGTATGCCCAAGCGCCGAATTCTACAATTTGGGTCAACGAACAGAGTATACGAGACTGAGAAAAAGACTACCGCAAGACCTATTGCTACCTCATGCAGCACCAACAACTGCCGATGTTTGAATACAAGAATTAAACACATAAACAGAATCAGCCACAGGAGAGATGCAACCGTATCGACTCCAAAATCGCCAAGAATATACTAACAGTACCATGAATAACATTTACTTGTTGAACTGGTAAAAAGAAATGAAAAAAAAAAAGATATAATAATAATAATGTGATAACTTTAGTAATATTTACTAACTTCATGTCAGCTATACCAACTATACGTCGAACGATTCACATAGTACAGGCTCCATTTGTCCGTAAAGCTTTTTCAAGTTAGACCGTGCACGTATCGGCATACAACGTCTGAAAACTTGCATGATATTGAAGTGTGACAAGCTATGAAAATGCTTTATTGCCATACAAACATCACGCGCTACTTCATGATGCTTTAAAAAGAGGATTAGAAGAAGGTACAAATTTATACATGACGTGCTATTCGAGTTTAAAGTTTAATAACCCAAAAAGTATATTTGTAGTTGTATAGGTAAACTTTATGCCGTTAAGTCTGATAATACGACTGTCTTCAGCTTTTTAATCAATTTAGAAGTATCGGCAAATAAAAAAATAAAATATACATTCTATTAGAATATTTATGTTATTCTATGTTTGATTTTTTTTTTTCAATTGTGCTTGCTTATGGCACCATTCTGCTTAATTTATAATTTTAAAATAATTACAGCGGTTAAAGAAAAGTGTTAATTTGATTAGTATTGTAAATTTAAATTAAAAAAAAATACCAGCGGTTTTTTTATGTCAATTAGATATACTATGCAATTTTCTTTTTTCGTTTTTTAGTCAATGTCAAAATCAGTACAAGTGTGAATTAGTCTGCGAAATTGATTTGCAAAACTTCCACTTTTGCAGTCGATGTACGATCAGGAATTAGTTTTGCAAACTCGGCAAGTTTGAAACATCATTAACGGTATTTAAACCATTTAACAGAGAGCAAAAAGATGTAGAAGAGAATGGTCTTCGTCGATTTATCATCATCTAGTTAATATTCATCCGCGTTTTTATTTTTATTATTAGATCAGGCGAGATTTAAAAATTGATTCGTAAGCAAATTACTTTGATGCAATGAAATTCTTTGGAACATAATTAATGCAATATGTATATTTTAAAACTTGACGGTGTTCTATACATTTTATGGATCCAGGTTTAAGATTTTATATTCCAAACATAAATCAGTGGTATCATGGTCAATTCATTTCACAACCCAATTCACATTATTCGCACCGAACAATTTGTTATTAGTCCATTCTTAACCAAAACATTTGTGTTTGGGTTCAATTTACCTTAATACTAATTACGCGTAGTTTTATTACTAGCACCGTGCTCGGTATGAATTTATCAGAAAGAAATTGAATATTTTAATTGGCGCAATGAATAAATATATATTTACGACTTAGTACATTAGGCTAAAATTACGTCAATATAGTGTGTAATTGTAAAAATCTCTTATTAAAATGTAGTTGCGAGAATTAGGGCAAATATAAATTGTATATAAAATATAAAATAAACACTATTCCACCGACTATAATGCGTCGAAATCAATGATTAAAAAATAAACCAAAAAATAGTGTGACAGTGTATTTCAATATTACTAAGGTAAAACATATGAAAATATGTTTCCGGAATATAACTACCTAGTTTGATTTACATTATTCAAAAGTAATCCTGATTGTCTGGAAAAGCAAACGAACCGAAATTGAATATATTAATCAAACGCGGGTATTGATTTAAATTTCATAATAAGCTGAAGTTAAAGTTTTCTAAGACAAAATTAATTTGACATTGTATAATTAATAAAAGACAAATAAAAAATTTCTTAATTTTATTCTAGTGTTATTTATTCTAATTTTCGGCTTCAGTCGCGTAAAAGTAAATGAAGTAAAGGCAAAATATGTTGATGGTTTTTCCGGACTAGTAGATTAAAAATAATGCAAAGCGAACTATACGTAATTATACCACTAATGAGTCCGAGGTCGCTGCATTATATGATAAATCAGCATATGAGCATATGATGAATGCCGATGAATATAGGTGCGCATCTCATACCAAATAACGTCGATAAAATTGTCATTCACATCGACATCACGCGTTATAATGTAATTATTTCATTGCTGCTAAAGCAATGTTCATACACGGCATTGGGATTCATGCTGAAAAGCCACAATGGCTTCACTTAATATTATAAAATCAGGACACAAAACATAAGGCCACGCATTACATGTTATGAAAATAGGCATATTTAGTAAAAATTATGGTAATTAAACTTTTTGAAAAATTCAAAATAAATATGATGAAAAAAGTTACGAAATATTTTAATAACGGTAATTTTAATTTGTCTACTTTATTGGATCCTTAAGTGATTTTGTAATCAATTTAATTAGTCAATAAGAGTATTTTTACTTTCTTATACGCAGTATAAGTAAGTATTGTAATCATGAAAAATTTCGATCTCGAGATTTTAACGGAAATATACGTTTTGACCTTCCCTGAATCGATTCCAACTATTTTTGGAATGACGTCCGTCTGTGTGTGTGTGTGTGTGTGTGTGTGTGTGTGTGTGTGTGTGTGTGTGTGTGTGTGTGTGTGTGTATGTTCTCTACAGCCTAAACGTTTGAAGCTAAAATTATGAAACTTTAAACTTAAGATTTGCATATGCCTGAGGTGTGCACCTCCTATTTTTGAAAAAAATATTCAAAGCGGAAGTGCCTGTTTACTCTAGTCATTCTTTGCAGTTTCTGCAATTACGCAAAAATGGTCACAGTTACAGAAAAATTTCATGAACAAAAATTAAAGGTTTTTATATTTAGCACAACTTTTGTTTGAATTATTTTCCAAAAAGAGTAATGGCTTCAAAATAAATTTCTGCTTATTATATATATTTTTACATAAATCGTATCATCTGCGCCTGTCAATTGTTTAACAAAATAGTCTTAAATTATTTGAAGTTTGACATTTTATATTGTTTCTAAGAAATATATCTACTGTAAAAGCGAACTAAATGTTAGAACGAATATTATAAATTAGAAAAATAATGTAACTACGAAATGGTTTAATCCATATGCGGATAAGAAAGTTCGGTGCATGACACTGCAGATATTTTAATTACAAAAGATATTGTTTTTGAATGCGCAGATAATTGATCCCGAAATATCAATTATCCTAGAATATGAAGTAATCGTTAGATTGGTTGAAACAAGAAAATGATATTAAATATTTAATAATAATTTAATTTACGATCATTCCGAACAAATATTTTAAATAATTTTGTTGAATAAAACTAATTAAGTCTTGAATATTACCTATATAAATATAATAATAATAATATTTTATAAAATGAACTAAAGTATTGTATTCTATATCAAAGTGACCAATTTTATTTATTTAATCTAGATGCAGTATAGATTATAGGTGGTTGAATCAATGTGTAATAAAAACGGACATTTTTGGAATCGGGAGCAACACGTACGTCCGCTTGAACATGTTCTCTCTAATGTGACCAGCCACGCAAAAATGCAATCTGTCAAACGCGGTGGCCACACTGACTTACAGGCGGACATCATGGTGGACGACGAGGTGAGCGACGCAACCGCAACGTAGCGCGGCAGTCAAGCAGACATTATGTTACACAGGTACCCCTTAAACGTGGGTCACACCATGTTGTTCGTGTGCGACTGTATGTTTGTGAACGTCATGTAAAATGAACACGACAATTCAACTAAAAACGGAAAGAAAATAAATCCGCTTTCTATTTCTAGCTTCGGCTTATATACGGAAAACGCTGTATTTTTTCTATCTACCCTTGTTTACAAACAACCAAACGATAAAGCAGTGATGTGTGTTCTAATTTACATGGAAGCTCACCTATAAGTATTAAAAATTTTCATTAAAATTCTGATGTGTTTATATGATATTTGACTCTAGGGATGTACCATCCAGAGAGCTCGGAAAATGCGATGGTTTTCTTTTTTAATTTTTAAATTACATAATTAAACTTAAGATTTTGTAGTTATGCGAAAAAGTTTATAGCATAATAGCCTAGATTCACAATTTATCACGAACAACATTTTATAAATTTAATACTTTATCACTTTCTTTAGTAAAGAAGATACAGTGGGACACTTTTGCTATTTGTTAAGAAAGGCAAGTTAAATAACGAAATCGCAAAAATTTTGATAATTAGATGAATATAAATAAAATTTATTGTAAAATATAATATCTATTGCAAGAAATTGCTTTAATAAAATAAAATTTTACTGATACTATTACCAGCGGTAATACAACCTTTATATCTTTAGTATTCAAAAGCATAATTTTCCCATAATTAGTAATTAGGAAAATTGAAATAATACACTTTTACGAGTTTGTGGGTTAGTATAATGAAACTGGTCTCTGACCTACAGTAAATGTAGTAAAACGTAACAGAATATTAATTAAAAAAACGCATTACTTATGAGAAATTTACGATTTTTAATACATTACATTTTTATTTATATTTTCATAATATACTTAATTGGAATAGATATAAACACAAATACACATAATAAGTTTAAGATTGCGTTAAACAGTTAGTTATTTTCATTTCCTGCAATTATTACTGTTTTTAAAAATGTTCGCTCTATAATGAAATGTCAAGAAAATAGTGATGGTGAAATCTTTTCAAATTTGTAACGATGATAATATTTTTACATGATAGAAATGATTTAGAATGGGAATTCCTATATATAACAACGATCATTTGTATCTGTCTTGAGCGATAAGAGATAGTTACAGGAGAAATTAATAATCTACATTTGATGGCAATGGTAAACAAAGTGCACAAACCTATCTGCAATCTATCTTCGCAGTCAATATGATTAGTTCTATGTAGGAAATGTGTGATATTTATCACTTTAAAAGTATTGTAATTTTGCGAGTGGGTGGATACAGATCAGTATCATTAGTATTCCATTTTGCATATATGTAAGCAGCAATAGCCGGTGTGCATTCATATTCCATATCAATTTCGAAACATATAGCCTAAAACTACCATATTTTACTACGACATTTCTCGTCCTTGTACACCTTACGGCGCTCGATCGAGCTAAACACTGTTCAGTGGCGTATGTTGCTTTTACGCACGGCGTGGGACGTGACTCTTGTTTGAGTTATATAATTGAATTTAATTTGTTTTGACTCAGCAGAACTCCCAGAAGATGCAAATTGCGACAAAAATAAACTACATGTTAATTTAGAAATAACAAAATTGTTCGCTTAATGAAAGGGGACACATTGTGTTTTAATAGCCTAGAAATGCATTTATAATGCAGCTGAAATTTCAAAATACTTTATTTTTTATTATATATAAATATTTACATAATTGATATTTCCTTATCATTTCTTTTTTGTCAGTTATTAACAATTTATTTATATATTGCTATGCAAAACGATGTAAAATGCACATGTGGACTAGGAGTTTAATTTCTTAGAATATAATTTTACAACTACGAATAAAAATTAAAACAAATGATAGGTTAATTTCGTTTAACACCGGAAAGCCAGATATGAATATATCTGTGCTTGTACTAGTTTGTTCTAATTATTTAATTAGATAAATGTGTAATTAGTGCTGCGTACATTAATCTTTTTTACGTTTATTTTTATAGATATACCGTCCTGAATTATGTAATGAAATAATATTAATGAGGTGATGAAGTTCATGCGAGGTTGACGTGAAGATTTCGTAACAAATTTTTCTAAGAAAAATAATTATTATTAGAAGCCGATAAATTAATAACGTATAAAATTCCATTAGCTAATAGCGTACAAAAAATTAAAAACATATTAAGTGTAAGAAACATAAATATAAAAATCTTAACTTTAAACACATACCCCGGACTTTGGTTTGCATTTCAATTTACTTTGTTTCCTTAGTTGAATGAATCTGCAATTAAAACAAAATACCGCTTTGTGTCGTAACATTTTTTATTTACTTCGTACGAGGAATATCTTATTCTTAAATCTGTCAGTAGATATCGTAACATTTCAATATACGGCGTTTCAATATGCGTTGCGCATTTTAAGAAAACGTTCTTTGTTTCTTGTAGAAAGATAATTTACATAGATTTATTATAAATATACTAAGTATTGCTAGATTCATATTATCGACAATTAACTAATTATAAGTCATATCAACAAATGAATGCTACGATCTAGAGAATTATAAACATTATTTCTTGGTGGGAATCTGAAATAATAAGTATTTCATTACTCGATAATCTGTTCTTAAAAAACAACAACAAATTTCTAAATTATTATTTGTAAGATAGTATAAAATTTCATTGTACAGCAAAATTTAATTTTTTTTTCTGTTATTTGGTACATTTACAAAACTGTGTTGGTTTATAGTATATTTCTCCTTTGCGTTCTAATTTGTCGCCGGGTTATCCTAAAGAGAATTATTTTATTAGTGAAAAGTAAGATTATTTTAATATCAACAATAACAAACTATTTTTGAACATGTTTTTCTTAAAAACACTTCAAGCATAAGTTTAATTCGTTTGTTCAAGACCTTGGATAATTGTTGATTTTTAATATTACCTCGCTTTCAGTTTTAATGTGCCTTATGCAAATTACTACAGTTCATTTAACATTTATAATGACAAATTAAGAGAGAGTATTGAAAGTAAAAATGAACTTATATCATACGTTGAATATTTGTGTCAGCAAGAGAAGGCATTATACGTTTAACAAAGTAAACATCATCAAATAGACACTTCAACATTGAAAATAAAAGTGGTACATCAAACAGATGTGAAATCACCGCCAGTAAAACACTCTTAACTGAGTGATTATGAATGCGAGAATCCACAAATTAGAGGTAAACATACTTAATGGCATATGAAATTCAAAGGGTTGACCAACGACACACAACTTGACCATTTTATTATATCGTGACCGAACAGCTAGCACAGCGACTCGCAATCTAATAAGAATCCATTAGCATATATGTTATAAATGGAATGTAATTTGTTTAATGTGTAGGGAATTTTTAATGCGCGAGGGCTAATGTCGCTTTTGGTTTGCCGTAACTGAGTTTCATGTAAGCCAACAAGGTCTTTTTTTTTGTTGTTTAATTGTGTTGAGTATTATTGTGGGTGTATGCTTTTTTTTTGTTAAGTATTATTGTCGTTTTTCGTGTTTTATTTAGTTAATGGAAATAAGTTTTCGTTACTTTAAGCTAAATAAAAATTTTTTCAATCTTCTCTGTTTCATGGTTTAACATAATTGGCTCAAGAATACTATTGTGGTTAAAAGATATGTGTTTAATTATATATGAGTATACAATTATTAATGTGAGCAATTTCAAGTTACAAACTGAAATAAGAAATAGCTAAAGAATGATGACATAGTTTTACAATGAACATTTTGCGGTTTCCATTGAATGCTAGTTTGAATTACGTTTATTTGTTTTAAACAATTCTATTTTTTCCATGCATAAAATGTTTATTACAAAATATAAATATGCATGAATTAATATTTAAAGACGCCTGAACTGTTAAATTTGTACTGAAAGAGCTTTATATTTTAGTTTTTGTTATTTCAATATGTTTTATCATATAGGAGCATCTGGTTTGAAAGGCAAGCTGAGCTTGGCAACTCATAAAATATGTGTAGCAAATATGAATAAAATCGATTTAATTTCCTTGGAAGAAAAGCGAAGAATTATAACAACATTTTTCAATTCTTTGAATTTAACAAATCACAACCGAATACTCAGGCTCTCTGTATGGTGCGTTTGTAGTAAGAATGGAGAGAAATTAGTAGATGTATGGTATAAATATCTTGATTATTTCATATATTTTCGGATTGCTTTATCATTTGGATATTATGTTTTCGAAATTTAAGAGATCGTATGAAATGCATTAATGTTAAAAGGAATAAGTAATTAATATATATTTTAAAAACTACTGTCTTTCAAGACAGTTTGATTGAGATGATATTTAAAAGTGTTACAAAATAAATCTAATTAGCTATCTTTATATTCTCGAAATAATGTTCCGTTAAATGATTTGCAATTTCGATTTGGTATTGCTCACATCACAATAGAAATCTGCCAATCATTCCAATTAATTGCAACAATCCAAATACCTGCTAGACACTTTTTGTGAATTTCTTTTTGGCAAAGCCTAACCTAATATCAAATGAGGCCAGTTTACTCAAATAGGTAAGAAATTTCGCTTGACATACAAAAGAACTAATGACAGTCATTTTGGTAAAATTGCTTTGTTTCTACATTGTTTCTTATTTAATTTTGTCCTATTTCTGATGACTATTACACGTTTTTATATCTCGACCTTTAGATGTTTAAGTGGATATTACTATTGTGTATGTTTTTTTAACTATGGTATTTTCCGTTTTATAAAAACTGGTAACGTGCGTAGTTAATGATGTTTTTTTTTAAGAAAAATCACATAGCTATTTCATAAATTTATGTATTTGTTTTTAAAAGTCGGTTTTATTGTCATATACTTTTACAAATTGGATAATTTGTTAAATAAACATAAAATTGTTTTATAAGGACAATAAAAATAGAGTTCATTGCTTAAATTGAATATATCATTAGTGTTCTTTGTTCTAATGATTTTCATTGTATGCTAGTATTCGAAGAAAAATATCATGACACAACCAACAAATTCAAATATATGATTAATTGAACTGACGCGAAAAACCATAACTTTATTTAAATGTGTTTCAATTACTATACTTATTAATATAATTGCGTAACAGACGTAATAAAAAATTCATAATATAAAAATGAATATTTTTATTGCATATTAGGAATAAAATTATGTATTTTTCAATAGCTGGAATTTTCGTAGCGCAGAAGATTTTTGCTAACAAGTAATTATAAATTTTGAGACGTTCTTGCTTTTAATCGTATTAAAGTACTGATTTTAAATTTAAGAATAATATTATATTATTGACATATTTCAATATTTTGCAATGTACTACAGTTTTTACACCATAATCCTTTATGTCAACCAAGATCTACGACAGTAAGTATTCATTTCTATACCTTCCGATAATTTAAGAAAACGTATTTATTATTAATTATATTTTATTGGTAAATACATGTATGCACATATATACGGAATATATTAATAATATTTTACATTAAATTTGTTATACGCAACCTAAATGACTATATTTCTCAATGACATCCGGAATCTATAGTTGTATGACGCGAGAATCGTTCCATGCTTACACAGTTCTAAGAAAATCCAGTCTTTTTTTTAATCATTACAATTTTCAATTGCCTTTGGCTTGTCCTTCGATTATCGTTTATTTAAAACCTTCGGTATTCTTA
The DNA here is from genome assembly GCA_944738965.1 of Nebria brevicollis. Classification (NCBI taxonomy): domain Eukaryota; kingdom Metazoa; phylum Arthropoda; class Insecta; order Coleoptera; family Carabidae; genus Nebria; species Nebria brevicollis. Next base: position 13,500,457 of record OX122901.1, on the reverse strand, counting down.
TGGTTTATAGTATAATTATATCCAGAATTGATTTAGTGTGGATTTTATCAATATATAATTATTATATTTCACACTATCGTTTTATTTAATCACTGCAGCATCCAGGATATATTGAGTTGGAAATGATTCACTACTGGTATTTTTCAAGTGACTGTTATTTTAAATTTAAATGTTCTCTTCTTAGAAGGTATATTTTTTGTAGGTAGATATTCCATGCCGGATATGACAAATTATTTCAAAATTCTTCATTGCAGTATGTCTAGTTTATCACAAAAAAATATCTTATACGTTCTTATTATCCCTTTTCAGTATACTGATTCACTTTTAATCTCAAGGCGGAAGAACATCCAACAGACATAAATAAGTGGGGCATGGTGAGAAAACCGGTAAAGACAATTACTTTATCAGAGGCATCAACTCTGATCTTATGCAGTGAGTGAATTGCTATGAATATAAAAATATATTATAATATTCATACTTGATTTGATTTTGAATTATATTCTCAAAATGAAATTTAAATAGCCATTAAAATTAAATGTGTCAAATTGGTTTAACGAATTAAGGGATCATGACAAATTTGTGAAGAATGTGACTAAATACTCATGGATAAAACACTTGAACTACTCTCCCAGTTTTAATATAATTATTTACAATGATATCTTATTTACTGATAACTGCATTAATAATTTTGCAATGCACCGATTTACATAGTGGGTGTGTTACCCGTAGGTACATTACTGTGCGTTGCAAAAGATTTCGGTCAACAAACTTATGATTATTCAAGTTGCCGGTGCACGTGGATATGGTCTGCCGACTGCCGACTACCGACTACCGACTGACGATTACCGCTGCCTGGCTATTCTCCAAGCGGACGCTTTGCCATCATAGCTATTGCTCCAACATTGACGTTCGCCACCACTACGACTATGCCGGCTACGTGTGAAGAATTCAGGATATATGTTCGCGGATTGCCTAGCCGGTCGTTCTCGGCTCGCGTGCCCGGCGCCCAATGGTAATATATACATTTCAAACAATCTTGTGGTTTCTCTCGCATACTATCACTTACAATTGTTTATTTATCTATATATTTTACATTGTATACACTAACTTGACTCTTTTCCTGTTTTTACTATAAAAGATTAAGCTAAATATACTTAATAATGAGTAGCATGTATGCAAAGGTAAGTTAAAAAGATGTTAATTATACATCAACATGTACTTAAGATACTAATTAAATTCTATTAAATTTGTCATTTCACTTGGATACCAATAGGTTGCGTATTAAGTTGTTATAATCCAGCAAAGATTTAATTATTTACCCTATGATAATATAATACAAAAACCGCAAAATTAAAATCAAACAATGTTTCATTTCAGCAAATATATAAGCAACATCTATAAAAAAAACATAATCAAAAAAATATATCCCTTTTCGGCGATTTAGACCTTTAATTAATTTATTGATACTTATTAAGAAGAGCCTAACTATCCTGATGAAATTCAGTTATGATGATTTTAAAATACTTTAATATTTAGCTTATGCCTGAAACAGAATATAAAATTAATTACTTCGTTAAGTGCAATTGAAGTCTTTTAGAAGTGTTTTCGATGCTCCGTACCTTCACTTTGTAACTAGCTAAACTTATAAACAACATGATACCATTGTTCTTTGAACGTAAGTCACAGTAGGCAAATACCACTGGATAATCCACAGCCGCCTATATGCCCTCTCTGCGGTTACCGTGGTCTCTGTAACGGCTACATATATTTGAACACTTGCCATAAACAAACTAGTGTATATGCATATTGACACGATTAGTAAATATTAAAATACCTTATAAAAGAATAATAAAAAACTACATTTTCCTCCTATATTGACATTTTTCATTACGCTGAACGTGCTAAAGAGCACTTAGTGTTAAGTATAGGTATAGTTGATGCAACCCAAACTAAACTAGATATATTATAAAGTGATAAATTATACATAATGTCAATGATTAACGTTAGAATTCCTACAAACACGTTTAAAATATCCGTGTATGATATAAAACAACATGATTTCCAATATCGTCGGTTTTCGTTCTGACGGTGGCTGCGTATATTGGTGGGAACGACCTCACGTATAGTCACGTAACGCAATGTCGTTTATGATTGATTAACGTTCGACTGAAATGCGTGTAATTTTTATGATGTCACGCTTCTACGTTAAAAGTTTGCCTTTGTGCGCGTTTTTGTTTGCACTAACATTCACACTAGTCGCTCCCGAACTTTTTCCTTTAATCCAGATGTGATCAGAGTTTTTTATATTCAAACTCTGGTGTTTTTGGGTAGCAAACACAATTGTGGCATACAGTTTGAGCGTCTATGAACATTTTCAGTAATATTAACACAACTATCTTCAAGTCTCTCTCATTATTTTATTTGACGTTCAAATAGCACAAATGTTTTTAAAACATTGAAATACGAAAGTAAAAAATATATAGAATTTAAAATCTGCTGGCCTAGAGTAAGTTAAACAGTTTCTTTATTTGAGTTGCTAATGCTCTAGTGATGGAAAGTATGATTGCCAGATTGAGAAAAGAGTGTTTGCTGATTGTATTATAAAATTTTAAGAACGTTAGAAATTTATTTATTTTTATTAATTTTATCATTTCTAAGCATGCAAATCTAAGTGTGTACACCGGTGTGCTTGTGCCATCGTTGATGTATGGTAGTGCTAACCAAGCGTGTGAATGTTATGAAAGTTACGTATTTGTGGTGTATCTGGGAGAGTCAGAATGCGAAATACGTGGGTCTATAAAGCAGTACGATATTGTAAAACATATTGCACGTAGAATAGGTAAAGGTTAAATGAACTAGTATGACCATATTGAAGGAATGTCGAATGAGAAATTGGCAAAAAAAAGCATCTATGATGAATTTGAATAAAGCGAAAGAAATATTTGTATATTTACCAAGTACGTATTTATTAGTAACAATATAATTAACAGATGTAGAAAATTTTAAAAATCATAGCTTACGCAGTCTTAAAAGCAGTTAAATATCAGAATAAAATAACCATGACTGGAATACGAAGAGCATAAGTAGATATTATATGCAATATATCTCATCCGAGGATGAGCGCAGGTACTCAACAACGAAATTTGATATTTATCTTCAGTGCATTACATCTGTGTTTACATCTTATATTATCATATTCGACACTTCGAATGTCACACTCATTTACAATGTAACATTAATCTATGGAATTGATACGGAAGATACATATATGTATGTGTTTTGTGGTATTGTATTTATAAATAATAAAAGTGGATTACATTTTTGAGAATTTCAAAACAAAATTATACTTATAATAAAAGGCATTTTATTTGCAATAATAGAACACTAGTATAATTTAACAAAAAATAATTAAACTTAACGTATAGAAAATGTATTAGAACTATCAAATCTGCAAGCATATATGTTTAATAAAATTGTTAGTATATTTCTAAACTACTTAAACAAATAATATCGATGGTGACATAATATTTTAAGTATTTGAAAATAATGTATAGTGAATGAGGCAGTGAATCGATGATTGTTCTGAAATATTGGTTGGAAAGACTCATAATTCCAATGTCAATATGAGAGTCTAGCACACACCACATTTATGTTGGAACACATGCTTGTTATAATTATTTGTTTGTGGTAAACCTTTAAATAATAATGAATCTATTATGCTTATTGAACAATATTGATTTCATTGTCCTTTTCACAACCAAATAGCTTTCATTATCAAATAACTTCGGAAAATCGATGAACGCAAGTGGGAAATTTCAAACATGAGTAGTTTATATAATGATGGATCACTAAGGGAACGAAAAACAGCATTACAATGCTTGATGAAATTAATTTCAAGTGAATTACAAAATGGTCTCCAGTGGTGATTCGAGTGTTAAATAAACAACAAGTTTCATACAATGCCGTCAGTCTAATGACGCTTATCCCAGTGCGCCGCGGCGTATCCAACGTCATAATAATGAGAGCCAACTACTAAGCTGACAGTTCGCTTTTGTCTATTTGTATTTCCGCGTCGTTCCAGACTAGTTTCTGATACATCCACTATGCTTAAATTAATAATTTGATGACAGACACTGCGAAGTAAGATCGATTGTAATTTGAACATAACATAACTTTCCAAATGAACATTGTAACGTGGTGTAATGGAATGACAGACTATCAAATAAAAGAGCATTTAAATATCCAGAATATTATCCTAAAAGCTTCATGCTATAACTTGTAATTGTAATTGTTACATACATTTCATGCCCTGTATAAAATTTTTTTTATAAGCAATATTCTTCGAAAGGAAAATTAAATGAAAAATTGCATTGAGCAAAAAATTTAATAGACACATTTTTCCGTTATTTCGTTAAAATTTTAACTAATTTGGCAAAAAAAAAACTAAAAAAAGACGATTAGAGTTTCATTCTGTGTTCAATTAAATTTTTGAACACGAAAGGATCAGAATAATTTTTTCATTATGTTAATATAAATGCAAAAATCTGTAGTAGTTCATACTGGCCTTTCCTATACGTAGTAGGTTTATACTAATTAAATTAGACAGTTATTTATTGTAACATTTATTTTGAATTCAAATAAATTAAATATTTTTCAGTATAATTATACATGTTTAAAATATTTTACTAAGTTTAGAAATACCGAGTTATCTTTTCACTCTATACTTATTTGATAATCGATGCCAAATGACAAATCAAAATTTATTTAAGTTTATTTTGTTTTCCTAAAAGAATATTGATAATTTGATACGACTATTAAAATGTAATAAACAACAGTTGCACAAAATACTAATATTTTTCATTTTGAATATTGCTATATGCAGTCGTTTCCGTGATATTGCAGTTCCAGTTCGAATATTCTTTTTTCTTACGAGTTTTATGTTTATATACATTCATACATAACATCATGCCTATTCCCATCAAATGGGTAGGCTATAGAGCGTTCACCCACTGATACACATGCAACCATAGACTAAATTCCTTAAGTAGTCAGACGTTAACATCATAGGTTCAAACATGTTCATAATTGCAATACGTTTAAGAAAGTAAAAAATAAGTATTTTTATTTCCCTTTTACTTTCTTATACGTAGTATAAATAACTACTGTAATCATGAAAACTTTCAATCTCGAGATTTTAACGGAATTGCACGTTTTGGCCTTTCCTGATTCAATTACAACTAGTTTTGGATTGACGTCTGTATGTGTGTGTGTGAGCGCTCTACAGCCTAAACGGTTGAAGATAATTTAATGAAACTTTATATCATTTGAATTTATAAAATTTGAAATTTTTTAATGTCTTCAAAATTTTTTAAATTCTAATGTCCTAACCAAATTACGTATAAGACAGTTCAGCGACAGTTATGCCGGATATTTTTATGGTATTTTCAATTTCAGAGAACATTAGCACCCTGGTGCATAATCAATTATAGTTTGCTATATATTTGTTTATAATAAAACATGTTTGAATAAAAACGGATTCTTTTCTTATCAAAATTAATCGATTTTTCTTATTACATATCAATAAGTTTGAATGATAAAATCTTTTTTTTGTAGGCCGATGTGATTTCGTGTTATTTAGAAAAACTTGTTTGTGTTATTCATTTTACGTTAACAAAGTTAGTTCTATAGAAAAACATTTCAATGATCAAAACATATTTACTGTTACATATATAGTTTTTACTGCATTCATAATTTTTTCGACTTGTGTATGACAGTGCTAATTAAAATTATGCCCCAGTTAAAGTTATAACGAGGGATACATAGACAATAATGTTAGCAGTAATAATGTAATGATGATTCGGGATTATGTATATAAATATTTATATATTCATATATTGAAATATATATATACAAATAATTTTGGATTTACTATATTATTACAATAAATAAGTTATATCTATAGTTGTACAATTTTATTTCAAATAATAATTATTACGTTTGAATTTTAGTCACACAATTAACTGTGCAATATTAATAGTGTTTAATCAAAAATTTATATAATTTATATTAACCTATTATATTAATTTTTGAAGAAGAATGTTTATATTTATTAAGAATTCAATTTACAACATTACGTCATGCAGCAGTAATTAAATTACTATAATCATCATCATCAATTTATATTCAGTCAAGCAAGCATCATGAACATCGTCTGGAATATCCTTGCCATTCAAATAACTGAAGTATGCTTCATTCTTTCTTCGTACATCCTCATTTGCATTTTCATTCCACCGGCCATTCTGTACACGTGCTCTCACCCTTGATAAACCACATACTTCAGTGGCACACCTTACAACTGCTATCTTAAATTTATTCCAGATCGCATTTACATCACATTTATAATTTAGAACAAACGAAAACAAAGCTACTTTCAAGTAATAACCATATTCTTCGCTAACCAACTCACACTGTATACGAACAGATTTTATTCAATTCAAACACCCAGCCATCTTTACTGATTTTCACTAAATTTGTTCGTAAAATAACTAAATAATGATCGTTCATATTTAAACTAGCTCATCTCATGACAATAGCACGCAGTTATGTTTAAATTATGTACACATTATATGTTTTAAGAATGTATTTTAGTACAATTATTATTATACAATTTTAGAAAATAAAACAATTGAGACTTTCCTTCACAATTTATTAGAAAGAAAGAGATGTACATTTCGGCTACCAAGTAGCCATCGTCAGTCGTACATGTACATGTACGACTGACGATGGCAACTTGGTATCCGAAATGTACATCTCGTTCTTTCTAATAAATTGTGAAGGAGAGTCTCAATTGTTTTATTTTCTAAATTTAACACACCTTCACGCAACTCAAACCGAAACTAATTATTATACAAATTTTACAATTATGACTTATTAATTCCATATACGTCTCCAATATTAAACTGGTAAAGCTTTTCATTTCTTCCAGTCCTTAATGCCGTTTGTTCTCTTTGCAGTTTCCAATTCGTCACAAATCGGCTAATATATTCTATAGATAATGCATTATTATAATATAATCGAACCCATTTGTATTTTATACATATACAAACGCATTTGCATATGAATTAAGATTGTTTAGATACGTTTTTTTTTAATTTGTGAGGCGATCCAAATCATTAATCGCCCACTTCGTATAATCGAAATAAATTAATCATATAAAGCTAATATGTTCACATTGAAAGCATTCTCTTTAATTTACACTGTGTAAATAGAGTTTCTAGTAGATGAATAAATTACCTGGTATTGTTGATCTCTTGCCTATAAAGCTTTGTTTACGTGTCGATGTAACAATTAAATTTTACATAGGTACGCACTAAGAATAGATTGAATTATTTATATTTTATAGTGTTTTGCAATTGCCATGCATGAAGAAACCCATTTTGATTAAAATCAATAACTGAGTTATGTGTGGTAATAATTATTGCGAGTCACGTACGTACTTATGATGGTTAATTGTAGTTTGATGAACTGTCAAGCAATATACTTCAATATCATTATTAACATTAAACATCAATATAATATAAAGTTGAGAATGCTATTTTCGTCTCTACTAATTGATTTTTGAAGTTTAGCTTGTGGAGATAAATACGAAATAATTATATTACTGTAATTAAATATTTTGGAGGACATTCAAATCGATAATTTGTTTAAATTCAGTTTTTTTAATATTTTCATGAAATATATCTATTAAGTAATAGTTGAAATTATAAGGAGAAATTTATCTAAGCAGAATTTTATTATTTATTTAAAAGAAAACATTACGTTCGCAGTTTCGACATCACTTATGTTTTCATCAGGAGTGAAGGCATGAATGATGTGCAAACGTCGAGCCTGTACATTTTCTTTTAAATAAATGACTGCAGGCCTGATTAAATGCAGCCTTGCTTTAATAATACAACAGCTTCAACATTCACACCTTCATAATAGTTTAAATATTTGTATCTATACAAATAACTAAAAATTTTAACAATTAAAGTTTACTTACTTCGAAGAGCTAATTCAAGATTACATGTCGCACAATCTATCATATTACTTCAAATTTTAGATTTCATATGATTTTTTTTATTAGGAGAACTGATTAAATTATAATTTAATATAGATAATATTCTGCGTGCCATTGCTAATTTTCTAATGCCAAACCAAATGTTTTGGATAACGATGAGAGCGGAATGTTGTTTCCATGTGATTCGGTAAGTAATTTTATTAATAACTCTCTCCTGGTGGTCCACTATCTGAATAGTAATATAGAATTTCCTATGTCGCTTAAGATTTAATATTTATTCTTTATATATCCGGTTATAAACGAACCCTCGTTATTTTAATGATATCGGTGACAATACAAATAAGCTCTGGAGAATGCTGACGTAGAATTTATTCTAGAAATAATAGACCGAAATGCAGCCGAAAAAGAATAATATAAAATACACAAAAATTAATTGGTGTATGAAATGTTATGGTTCAAATTATAATGATGGCATGAAGCACCAACTAGCTTATAGTACCTACATATCAACTGGCCCCAAACTAGAGTGGTGTTGTTATAATTCATGAAAAAGAACCTCATTGTTTTGGGCATTTTATTCAAAAAGCACACTTAATAATTTACCACAATGGCCTACTTTATGTGTATAATTTACCAATAAAATGCCCAAAACTACACAAAAATTATTACTGCTTCTTAAATCAATATATATATATATATATATATATATATATATATATATATATATATATATATATATATATATATATATATATATATTCAATTAAGCATGAGACAATAAATCAGTTTCTATAGATTATACGGTAGGTGACGCCGAAATTATAACTATATAAATCGTTAATCGTATATGTACTTTCTACATTAAAGCAGTCCTCCATATATCATTACAATCCAAAATTAACATACACCGAGACAGGTGAAGGCTAACTCCGTATATTAGCCCATCACAGCATGCATTGACTTATTAGCTATACTAAAATAACACTTATACATTAATACTAACAGTGATGTTTCTGTATGACTTGCTACCAAATTCATTAAATAAATATAATAGATAGCTGAAGGTAGCATGCATACCATCACGTACTTCTGTGTGAATAATGGTTGCAGGTACCTATAATTTTACTTATTAGTTATCCCTAGCCGATATTTCTATACTAACAAAAATATCTTGTATAATTTTGTACCTAAGCAACATAGTTCAATTTAACAACTAAATAATAACGGGTTATTTGATATTTGTATCTTATTACCCATAAAAGTTGAGTGAAATGTATGTAATTGATAAACTTGAAGGTGTTTAAAATTTCTGTTTTTTAATCGAATGTTAATATTGGGTTACACTTTACGTAGATGTAACTGTTAATAACACTCATTATTTCATTGAAAACATATAGGACTCTTATATATCTTGTATGTAAATATTAGCAGAAAAACATTTTTCTTCAATTTACGTGTAAGTGCCTATCCAAGCATCCAAATAACTTGAAAATGATAATTTATTTTGCTCATTACAAACCATGCGACATCTTCATAGATAACTATAGGATTTCTAAATCTTCTTAATCGTCTATGCGGACTTATATTGTTATAGTATTTTCAGCCATAATATCTAGAAAGCATTTTGCAAATATCTGTTACATTATTTATATTAAAAATGTGTTTTAAAGAGCAACATATTTTTGTTTCGTTTTTTTTTTCGACAAATGGCATGGTACTTATAAAATGAATGATAGAAAGAATACATTATTTTTCATTGCAAAAATCGGCGTCAATCTTCAAAATAAATACGACTACTATATATATGACTACTAGATACATATATTAATTATTAAGACAAGAAGTTTTCAGTCTTATGAAACTGGGAGAGGAAGTGTTTTTATTTATTTAAAAATCATACATATATACCAAATCATTTATATTTGGTTGAAGGTGTTCCACTTATTATAATGTCTATGGCTGTCATACGTATATAAGTAGAAGAGATGCCTTGAAAACCCGGTGAAAAATGAATGTCGGTGATGAAGAACGGTAGCAAGCGCGACCAAATAATGAATGTGGTGACGTTATAAGGGCCGCTTGCTCGAACATTCAAGATTGAAATGATGGGGTAAATATTTACGCACAACTTAATTCTTGTACGATTTTAGCGGCCGTGCACGCTGCCATTTGTGTAATTGATATTGAATATGTAGCAGCGAGTAAAAGCAACGAACCAGCGACCGGGCGATGTTGTGCGGTGCACCTGATGTTAAGGGTTGATTGCGTACTTACGACCGGCTGTGCTAACATAGATTACCAAATTAATTCTGGAATTAGTTAATCCATGAAACATAAAATTAACTGTTCCGGAAATTAAACTTGCTTCGTACGCGACCTACGATTGTGGATAATAATAATAATACAAACATATGCTAACTGAAGCGATTTATAAAGGAAACCATGCAAGAATCTCTTGTGCATTGTTGCAGCTAGCTAGCTTTGGTATTCGTGTGTTTGTCATAGGTACTCTCTGCGTTCTAAGCGTTGTTTTGTATCCCATTCTAACTGCCATCTCGTTGTTTATTTCTCGTACCAAAGCACCCATAAGATGTTAGTTGAATGTATGATAAAGTTCCAAATTCAAAACTTGGCATTCAACTCAAATATTACTAGTATAGGATCTTATAACATTGAAAATATTTTGTTATGTTTATCTTTGTTATGCTCATTACATCCTTAAAAGAAGCATTAGTAAAACTAATGCTAAGAACTTGTCTTAGGTGAACTATGTAGTATCGACATATTTCTGAGTAAATTAACAATATATGTAACTGACATTTTTTACAGCTGTCGATTGGTAACATTTTATTATACAATTAGAATCCTAGATAATTTTCATTTTCAAATACGAATTGCGCTATATTTATAATTAAATCTTATAGAATTAAATGTTAAAATTAGAATAAAATTCTAATTAAATTAAAACATTATTTATACGCTTTTCATCATCATCCAGCTTTATGCCTTTGTTGCTTTAATTGTATCAAAGTTTTATGCAATTAAATAGTACATTTGCATTCTGTGTAATTGATGTAACAAAGGCATTATTTGTTTATATTGCACTATTATTATATTTAAAAATATCTGCAGAATATTTCACAGAACTTTGCGTATTATGTTTTGACTTGCGTAATATTAAAATAGAAATTTAGAATAAGTGAAAAAAATAATTCTTTATTATGCGAAATTTTTTTAATATTTTTTACAATTAACAGGCATATATTAAATCAATTTCTGTGCTGATATGTTTCGATAAAAGAATATTACCGATTTTTTTGCACTACATACGACGAGCTATTGAAATAACAATTAATTAGTTACATTAGATAATAAATCAAATTATTTTAATATTTGAATATCGCCTACACTCTTGTTTGTTGAAAAGAAATAATAAATTATCAATAGATTTAACATAAGATTAAATTGAAATTTATTTGATCCGCCCTTTATTAAAATGTTGATGTCATTTTAAAATTGTAATTTCATGTTTGAAGAGTCAATGAGTTACAAAAAAATATTTACACGGATATATATTTAAAACAATTACTTGTGAAATAAAGAAATACTCCTATTCTTCATTCAAGGTTCTTCATTAAATATCGCCCAATATCAATGAAAGTGGATCCTCGACCTTTTAATTATTTTTTGTACACATTAATTTTAATAGTAGAAATACTGCGTTAAAATTTTTATCCTTGAATTCGTACGGTTCTTGTCGTTATAGTCTTATTATGTATACAAATGAATCTTTTTCAATATGCTTTATTTGATACTTCATGCTTGTTATTGGTATAGTTTTGAAGTACTACATACACATACATGCTCAAAAAGAGAACAATTGTTTCAGTCGGACCAATAGTTACGTCAATAGACTTGTTATAAATTGGCAGAATATATATCATCAATATAAATAAATCAAAAAGAAAACATTTCTCTATTCGAAATTCGAATAACAACCACAAAAAAAAGCACTCAATATGAATAGCCCTTCAAAATGTCAATGCACATCAAGAAAAAAAGAATGATAAATTATCGTTAATACGTCAGTCTGTATCAGTGTCACAAAAAAATATGTAACCTCAAAGGCTAACAGTAATGTATTTTTGCATACATCATTTTTTAAATTCCGTTATTAAATCATTTTAATTGACAGTATTACAGGAAAACTGTTCATCATCAATGTGACAGCTAGAATATAAAAGCCGATCAAAAACAGCTTAAAAATTACACGTCAATTAAGTTTGTATGCATTGAAATGGGCTCATGCATGTTTTTAATTGTTCTTTTAATCGCCGTTACTGTCAGATATCATAGAGCATCCAAAGAAATTACAGCTAATATCAAACAAAGATATCAATTCATCTACCTCAGTAAATACAATAGTTATGAAGAAATACGCTGAAATGATACTTCAACACGTTTCATACTTGTCTTGAAATATTTAAACTGCAATTATATTCATTACTTTATAAGCATGTTAATGCGGTAATGACCCTGGCAGTCGATCCGCTATAATTAAAAAAAAAGTATGTTAATTTTATATTGACCGAAAAAAGTCATGAAAGCCTCGTAAATTTGTTTTCAATTCTTGATGATACTACCTCTTAAATATGTTTATTGTTATGATATTAAAGACATTTTTTACTGTACGAAATTTTCGCTTAACACGTGGGTGCAACGTACGTAAGCAATTGTGTCATCGGAAAAGAATTCTTCAAGCTTGTTTTGTTGCATAAATATATATAATCTTAAAATAGTATTCATCTTAACGAGAATTATTATGTAAAAAACGGAAAGAAAATGATTTTGTCATATTCTATTCCTGGAATTGTACGTTTTAAAACTACCTAACAATAAATAGTCTTACAAAAGCTTTGTGTTATATTACACAGATTTTACTAGTTTATAATCAATGTAAACGACGTATTTTTGTTTATAACGTTTGATGGAAATACAACTTTTAGTTATTGCTACTATAAAGTTAAATCTTTCATTGTGCATAGTTGGAATATTCACGTCCTCGTCTGCGACAAAGTAACTTTGGCATTCTATTCAAACCACGGTTATATAGACAACCGTCTGGATTATCTGACAATAGTGTATTGCTGGTAATATCATAGGAAAATTTCAATTTGGGACAAAAATTATAATAGTTGATTCATTTCTTTATAATATGTACTTTTAGCTCGTAGTATAAAAGAGGGTAAATGTTTGCCTGCATGTTTTGTCTGTAGCATGCTCGAATTCAAACAATCGTTCACAGATATTCATTTCAAATTTCTTTGGCATAAAATATGACATACATTTGGTAACGTGTTGGTTGTTCACTCGATATTCGTAAATTATTTTGTTTCTTGTCCTCCAAATGTACTGAACCGATTCAAGTTTATTTGTTTATCTAAACAAAAATTTACCATGTAACAATTTAATAAATTTTCCATACCGTAAGAATAATAGAATATGAATTCAAGGAATTTAATGTAAACTTATATATAAAAATCGTATAATTTTAAATAAATTCATAATAATATTCTAACTACATATTAGTAAGGAACGAGCAAATTATATTTCGGTAAATTGGTGAAAGATTATAAAGATGTAAAAGAATGAAAAGAGTTTTCAACCACCCCATTTTATGGTGGTATGTATGTATGTATGTATATGTGATATTTTATGCTTTCATAATATGAATTGTTATTCGAATGTGTTTATAAAATTAAATTTGTCGAACACGGGACGCAAAATTTACCTATGGACAGGTAGTGATGTCACTCTTAATAAACCGTATCGTCATCAATCATTTTTATAAACTCTTGTAAGCATCACTCTTTCTTATACTTCTTATACCTACAGTTTAAAAAAAACGTTTTCCTGATACGGTAAAGCAATAATTGTGTATTTTATATAAATTTTAGTTAAACTAGTTAAATTTTCGCATTCCATAATATTTCTACGGCAAATAGAATCAATATATTTTGCATTTAGTTATGAACGAATCTATCATAATTTTCTCGTTTAAATAATTGCTGAAAGTAATTACAGTACTTCGTGTAATGTTCTCGTAATTATTCCTAGAAGAGTATACATCATTTGAAATTAACTTCCTTTATAATAGCGACTTACAAACTCATTTGAAATATCAAATTTTAATTAACAAACTTTGTATTTTTTTCTTGCTTAGATCCTTTACAAAGTCAAAAAGTAATTATTATTTAAATTTTCACTTACACCACATGGCACGTATATAACGGTTACCATTTTGATTTATTACTAAGCCAAAAGTTAATAGTTTTGTGGTTCATCATTTTGGATTCATAACATATTCTTCCGCAGGGTCAAATTTATGCAATCTCCTGCTTAATTTTCGTATAAATTATTTAACAGTAAAGAAGATTCACGTGTATATTATTCGCAGTTAAAACAACATTAGCACTTCGCGTAGGTACTTACAAAATTTTGTTTTAAATCAAATGTCAGAAATCAAATTGTTTCTCGCTTGAAAATTATTACTTTTTGGTTTACTTATCTTCTTTGCATTTAATTAGATATAATATTAAGAAAACACAATTTAATCAATGATTTAGCCGATTTTTAGTTATAATTATTTTCTAAAATATAATCTGTATTTTTATTAACCTTTAATTATCATTATTTTCAAAAAAAAAATCTTATCGGAAATTAACTATATTAGCCTGGAAGCACTAATGCAAAATGTTGAACAATTACTCGGTAGAGTTAGGTAACATATGTGAATGTTAATCAGCATGGGAAATTGTGTAGCTTCTTGTTTGTAATATATAGAAATCGATGAATAGATAATTTTATAATAATTATTCTTATAATTATTGCGTTACTTTATTCAATTGACAGGTAAGTGTCATGACTGTGCTGCTTTTGATGGTCTATCTTACGTTATCTACATCTCATAATTAAAATAACAAATTACTTGTAAACATATATCCAGCACTTATCTAAAGCACTCTTTGGTGCTTGTTAATTTTTGTAATTTATTTATTAACATTTTCCAAAACCTGATTCCTGTACACCTGCTATGTGCTAGTTGACCAAAACATGCAAATTTTATAGATTTTCAATAAAATCTAACTAATAATTGATTTTTCACATAAATAGGTTTTGGAGCATAGTGACATTGTGACACAGCTTTCAATATAATTTTATGTATGACATAGGGATTTGCATTAATTAACTTGTGAAAGTTCAGTGTTTAAATTTAAATATTCGCGTGTATCGTAATACGAACATAATTTAATATGATATGTGATGTGTAGCCCTCCATAAAATCTGCTATGTATTTAAAATATTGCTGTTTGATTACAAATGATTTATGTATCATTTTTAATGAGATGTCTGCCGATCGATAACTGGGTCAATAAGATTCAATATATGGCATAATATTACAATACAGGGTTTAATATAACCCAAATATAAACATAATTAAACCATACAGATATTTCACTTAAGTTAAAAAACTTTACGTAATTTTAAAGCAAAATCGAATTGTGTTCTCAAAAAGTTGATGTTTATTTAAATATTAATTAAAAATTTTGACCAATAATGCACCAAATATCAACGAAATCTAAGGACTAATCTGCATCACTACAAATGTTTTTATTCAGTCAAAAAAAAATGTTACATCTGTTAACATATATCAAAGATTATTTATAAACATTGTTCGTATTATTTATCCGAAATCAAATTCTTTTACTTTCAAGTTTGTGAAAGATATTCGTTATTTTGCTTAATATTTTTAAAAGTTTCATGACAATTTTCATTATAAAGCAACGGAATGAAAAAAACTAAATTACTACTAGAGATAGAATTTACAATTTAAAGTTTTTTTATTTTATTGAATAGAATTTACAGATTTTCAATTATAAACGAATTAATAATAAAATGTAAGTAACGTACACTAATGTAGATTCTCAATTAGTATAACTTAGAAAATAAAACATTTCAAGTAACTTTCTAACACATCTTCACAATTTGTTTTTATGTAACTGGTAGGTAACAACTTCTTGCAGATAGACATAAAATTTATCACCGAGTAATTCGGATGTAATAGTGCGACAAAAAGTTGATCTCTCGCTAGCTTTATTCACTTAGAAAATAAATACCCCATCAATGTAATTCATTAGGATGTTTTTGCACGGCGACATATCGTGCTCAATGCACAGGATAGAGATAGAGAAAAGTAAGATTGAACGTCGCACAAGCCGAGACGCGTCCATTACGTGTCATTGTCCTGATTGAGCCAAAGCTGCAGCTAGCTAACATGTGTATCAGTCAATGCGCGCTAGAGATGCCGATAAAGTCACTACGTTCCATGACGATCGTGATTGGTGCTGGTCACAACTGGTTCATGCAGTAATTTATCTGAAGCCAGGTGGGGTTGAGCGCTAAGTAACTAGTATGTCGATTTCCCTGATTTCGTCAATAAAATAGGGGTTCTGTCTTTTGTTAATAATAAATGTACATATAAAGAAAAGGTTTTTAAATTTACTTTATAAAATTTGTAAATTACTACACACTTTCTACCATATAGGAATAATTTTCAAATGTTGCTTAGCGATGAATTTTTTTTTTTATAAGGAATTACTTAAGTGTACTTACTACTTAAAATACATTTTACATCTGAAAAATCTGATCATTTGTCATTTCAAATCTAGAATTCGTTAAGCAAAAGGAGAAGTATTCCTAGAAAATGAAATAAATAAAAACGGATAGTATTGTATATCCGAGGCATATTTGCTAACCAAGCCATATGAAAATGTATAATAAAATTGAGATTAACAAGAAATTATGAGATAAATGTAATATGAGGGCACTACATCATGAATGACATAGTTTTAAAAGTCTACAAAATTTATCGATTTCGGTATAGAGGGTATGTTGACATTGCAATAAAATTAAACGATAGGTGTTACCTTTATGAAAAAATATAACGTGCATTAGACATGACATGATGAAAAAAGTGTTACCAGTTTTCTGAACACAAAAATCTCATTAAAATTCCATAATGGGTGTTGAGAACGACATATTCCAATTTTATTAATTATATATTGTCACTCTATAACAACATTTGCAAAATAGTAAACTATAGCGTATGGTAATTAAATCTAATTCTTTTCTTAAGAATTTTTAGGAAATATAAATGAAATTCTTTAAATTTTCATATAAAAATAGAATACCTTAAGGGGTTTCCCTAGTGTTTAAACCGTAAAATGAAATATTTTTTAAAAATCGATACAAAAATTTTAACATATTTTCCAAACTAATTTAATAACGTTATATACATATAAAATAATATTTGATTTATGTGCAATAGTTTTTCTTGATTTTATATTTCATAAGGAAATAACAACGAGCGTATCATTAAGTCTACAATTTCATTATTATTTTTATTTTCGTTTAGTTAAGCAGTTCTGGATGAACGAAAGTTGATTTTCTTGAGTTATTTTTGAGCAAAAACTATTTGCGACACTTAACTCTGGATATGTTTCTTAACTTAGCATAATTTTTTTGGTTTTTTAAAAGAATATACAGAAGCACATACTAAAGTAAACAAGCACTTCCGAATAATTGTTAAGCCGTAATCACTCGCGTTGTTAAATTTTCGATGCTTTTCCTATTTCATCGCAATGCAAATTGATACGAGAGTGAATGTTGAACAAAGCACTGCAGCCATTTTAATTTGTCGCCATTGTGTCTGTTAAATATCCAAATACAAAAGTTTTATATTTTCTCTCTTTAGGCTCTTACTTTATAAATCAGAACTTCTTTGTTGTCAAAGAATGTACACACATACATACAGCAAATAAAAAAGTTGAAGCAACAATGAAATATTTGATCGCATGTTTGTGGAAACATTTATAGAAATAAACAAAGTAAGCTACCAGATCTTAACATAAAACACCAAGTCGGTAGACAAATATTATTTTAATTTCTAAGTCAATTTCTACAAATAATCAAATGCATCTCATTATTTACCATACAAGTTACAAACGATAGAAAAGTTTACATTTACTTCAAGAGACCCGACGTTGCATTATCTAAACAAATACCAAACGTGTTACATGACAAGTGGCATCGGACCGGTCTGCCGGCATGCAAGTGATTATTTTCATGTCTTCGACTAATTTGTTCCAGTTCCCAATTTATGTGTATACAAGCGCTACCGGAGAATTATAAAAAAAAACAAAACACGATCAAATAAAAATCTTCACGCTTATTTACTTTCTCGTAAGATGTGTCAGATTGTATAATAAAATAATATAAACATCAGCTACACTTGCGACATTAAAACATGTTGCACTTTGAACATTTCTTCAATGTACATGTAATTTATATGCTATAAATGAATTAAGTTATGTATAAATAAATACAAATACGTGAAGACTTTAAATAATTTCTTCGTAGACTTCTGAATAATAATGAAATATTTAGCCTTGAAAAATTCCTCGAAGCAACAACACACATTATTTTTATAAATATTTATTGCGTTTTGATACTTAATTAACCATGAAATTGTTAACAACTAATAGTTTATGAAATCGTCGTTTAATTTACGAATCTAGTATAGTATTAAAAAATAATATTCCTTAATCAATGAAAAAAATAAAAAATACTTTTGGCAAATTCTTTTAAAAAATAATCTCCTGAAAAATTGTTTCAGAAATATAAAATAAAAACCAACAACTTCTAAAGTCACATTATAGTTAAATAAACAATATCTTTATGATATACAAGAATAGAAATATAACGTCGGCATATGGCACTCACGTGTTAGATATTTAACGTTTAACGTTGTTCACATGGGTTTATATATATATAATAAAAGAGGGGTACCTGCGAGCTGTGAGACCGCAGAGGGTCGTCATCTGTAATGTTAGCCTTTCTTGTTTGAAACAACGAAGACGGCACACATTGACACACTGGCACTTACACACACCGATACATATGCAGCAACCGCACACGGCGAATTTCGACCATGAAATACACAGGAAATGGCCATTACACAGGTCCAATATTTACAATCAATATTTACTATTTGATCATGTCTTGTCTCTTATGCTATAATAGCGTAATAAATTGCTGTATTCACCGTTGATTTATTGAATGATGCTATCACGAATGGGGTTAATGAAAGCTGCGTGGTGTTTCGTGGTGCCGTTACTCATAAAGGGGTTGTTAGAACCTCCGCAAACCTGTCCGCAAAATACACACAGGTGTAGACATGTATACATACGTATATCGCTGCTTATATGCATTCATACGTAACCAGGACACGTGTATGAGCACACTTCAGGGCAGAGAAATAAAATTGTACCAATCTACCTTTAGTTGCATATCCGCATACGTGCATTATGTATGTTCGAGTGCTGTTGGAGTGAATTATGAATGTGAATTGTGGAATGTACAGGCGTGGACGGGTCAAGTGCCAGACACGGATTTATTGGTGTTGTCTAGATTTCTCTAGTAAAGAGTTTATTACGTTTTTATAGCTGATGAACCTTTTGATGCCAAATATAACAGTAAATTGCTACACAGATAAATATATAGTAACATATAAAACGTCTCTTGCGAAAACTCTACGGATTTATATTTCGGAAGATAATAATAATTTAATTACAAATCATAAATTAATAAAATTTCATTTTCATCATAAAAATATCGCAACGAAGTTCGATTTGGGTACGACCATAAGCAGATTTCAAATTAGTCAAATTTGAAATTTCGGTATAATTTCAAAAAATTTTAGTTTATTTATTCAAAACTTAATAAATATAAGTTTATTATCCCTTAGAAAGACAATCTTCTCAGAGTACATTATACATAAATGTACGCACAAAAGACAATTTTATATTTATGCTTTATGAGAGCAAAATGTATTTTAGAAATAAATAAATTATATATGTATAAAACCCATAGAGCATATTTTTATTACATTGCTTATAGGACGTTTAAATTTATTTATTATACATTGTATTACAGCCTTATGTTCGTTCGGTGTATTTGTTCTAAAATGATATCATTATTATGTGATGTATCGTTTCAGTAGAATGATGATGTTCATATGCAGAATAGTGTGTGAATGTGAAATCGATAGTAGATATGGTGATACATGTGCAGAACAAGAAATACGACCGCGTTGTAAGCTCGCATCATCTAGCCAAAGTTATCTATCCTGACAGCGTAAACAGCGCGAATGAACTATAAATATGACATCGATAAACGTAACTTATCATTATCTCACATTACTACAATGAACATTAATTTCATGTTTATGGTTCATACTAATATATTATATTTGTATTTATTTGTTTTAAAGTTCATAATTATATATTATTATTATAAATATTTTTCTTTATGGTCTCCTTTAATTCTTACTTCACTTCACTAGTAAGTATTATAATTCGAACTCGAGATTTTAACGGATTTTGACCTTCCCTGAATCGAGTCTAACTATTTTTAGAATAACGTACCACTATCGCTTTCTCTCTCTGTGTGTGTGTGTGTGTGTGTGTGTGTGTGTGTGTGTGTGTGTGTGTGTGTGTGTGTTTGTGTGTGTGTGTGTGTGTGTGTGTGTGCTATACAGTCTAAACGGTTAAATGTAAAATTATGAAACTCAATCAAAGAAAACAGAAAAAATCCGTTAGAGGCAATTGCATAAGCTTCATATGATAGTATATGTGAATAATGGCAATTACCTTTTATGATGGTATATTATAAAATAAAAAATGCATGTTATTGTATGTGTCTGTTTCTGTGTCATTCAGGAAATAGCAGGACTAAATAATACTAGTGTGACGATTGGAAACTCCTTTAGGAATAAGAACGTCATTTCAATGTAAACATTTTACAACATGTAGTAACATAAGGCAAGGTTTATAGTTTCAAGAAGGATTTCGTTGACGTTTGTGCAGCGTAGGATTAGGATCAAGTTCATCGTTCGGCGCTGTAGTGATATGCGCGCAGTAACACAGGAGTTGTTTCGGGGCTGATGCATTTACCGCGAAACAATAAATCCAAAGTAGACTGTAGCTGACACAGAACAGACATGATTTATGTCCAAACGAGGAAGTAAATTATAAACAGAATAATGAAACGAGATCGACGATAATCCATTGTTCTATAGACGCAAATTAATACTATTTCACGATGCGCACTCTGTTGTTTTATTTATTATGACGATGTATTAATTAAAAATTAATTACGGTCTTCTTTATGCTGATTATTTGTTTATTGTGGTTATTGCTCATTAAAAACAAGGAATATACAATTTGCAGCACAACTTGTGCACGTTATTTATTCGTTCGGCTGAAATAAAACACAAAAGTTTTGTTGTACGAAATACGAATGGTCCAATGAATTTAAAATTAAGCCCCAACTAGAATGTATTATACATGCATATGAACAAACTTGTCCTATTATTGTAATAAATGCAAACAACTTTTTGACTTCTTATTCTCCATAATTGAAAACTAATGGCGTTGATGTTCATAATTCTAGAATAATACAATGTATTGATAAGACCTAATGTTAAGACTCAAAGAGATGTAATAATAAATAAATTACGCTCTTCTTTATGCTGATTATTTGTTTTTTGATTATTTGTTTATCTAACATCAAAAAAGAAATCATAATTCTGAAGTTTAAGAACATGCTTTTGTTTTCGTCATTTACGTATCTATTTGCAAATAAGTGAATACCACAGAAAGTAACTTATGATAATTACAAAACTGTATTTTTAGTTTAATCCTTCCTGGATCGAATCATTTATTTAACAATAATGACATAAAATATTAACTCAATTTGATTGAATTTTAAACATGGTTTAATTCTAACTTTTAATGATGCAACTGAGCGTAAATTGACTTAAAATATAACTATTGTTTTGTGATAACCTGTAAAATACTACGTATTGCAGCGTTTAATGCAGGAATAAGAAAGTGAAACAATCAAATTAATTAGTAATTAGAACGAGTTTATGGGATATGTATACTCTACATAGAAATTTATATTGAATGCTCGAAAAACAAATAATTATACCATAGTCATTGCAAAATAACAACAAGCTCACGTATTTGACACATGGCAAGGGAGGCTGTTGTTTATTATTTACGGATGTAGAAATTACAAAAGCGACCCGGGTGACCATTTTAAAAGCGGTACTCCCAATTGTGCTCTATCAGTTCACATCCCTTTATGCATCATTTGCAGGTAATGAGCGGGTGATAATAAACCATTTCAATGTTTTTAGGGGTGGGTACTCAACCCGACCATAGATATAACAAACATTGGATATACTTTACAATGGAGAACATTGTATACAGAATAAACCTAAAAGTGCGTATACGAGAATAATACGTAGAGAAACATAACAAATTAAATGTTAAAACTGAATATTAGAAGTGATTTATTTTTTGTATACATATCTCATGGATCAGATATAAAACAAATACATAAAATATCTGGCGTGACCAGTTAAGTTTATTAATATATAGTTATCCTACTTTATCCAATTTAATACATCATGAATAATTTTATTATGAGTTATATATTGAATTAAGTATGCTTTATATGGATGATTTTACATTATTGACAATATCGTGTTAATCTTAATAAAAGGTTTCAGCTACTTCTTGTTCAGGAATCTATGGTCCAACTGAAAGGTTGTCATTTTCTATAATATATGACGGAAATATATAAGTACGTATTGTATAAAAAAAAGATAATTAAATCTATTCATGTGCGACGTGTCCAACACAAATTATATAAAATAAGTGGATTGCAAAAATATATTATTTTTTCGTGTTGCCTGTCAATACAATATAACTTGTCGTGTCGTTAATTAAAAACTGCAGAAATCATCACTTGAAATTACAATGAAACGTGTATAACTTATTATTCCTTTTTTAAATTTGATATGCTGTCGTCCCTGGCATATATGTCAAGAGATTCAGATTTTGCAATATTGTGTTTCGTGCAATATTTAACATGAATCTATGTGCCAGTACAGCATTATATTTCTAAAATTTATTGGTGAATTTTACTATACTATTAAGTATGCATACATAATCAATAACATATATAGAAATAGAAGTATGGTATATACTATTTTCTTTGCTAATTACTTATATGTAAGAAGTAGTTTTAAGAATTTATCCTGTTTTTAATTTACCAACAAGGAAATAGTAACCGCTATTAAGCGACAGAAAATATAACTATTTCCTTTACAAAACGATCCTTAAATATCATATGTTAAATCATAGCCTGAAACAGTCAGAAAATAACACCGCATAAAACACATTGGTATACATTTAAAACGGTTCATGAAGATGTAGAACAATAATACTTAGAAAGATAGGCATAAGTAAATCAAGGTATTACAACGACAAGCCCTCTGCCACCTCTTCAAGAACAAGAGAGAAATAATTTAATTAAAACGATTCAGCGTTAAAATCCCCGTTACTTGTCATTTATATCAAAAGATCTATTGAAAATTATTCGTTCCATTGAAATACGTACTTTTGTGTAGAAGACACTTAGTGTAGAGTTAGCTTCCAAAGCGCAAAGACAAACTTCTTGAATGCGAAGCTCTACCTACGGTTTTCCACCTTTAGTGTATTTAATCTATCTATAGATAGTGAGCTGCCATCGAATAAGTAGGTTCAATGAGAACACCGGTAGTTGGTGTTCCTGAAAAGCGACAGTTTGTAAGAACGACCAAAGTAACCATTCACTGTGCTTCCTCACGATTAAACGGTTCTACCTCTCGAAATCTCCGAACATCTAATAATAGGTTTCGTTGCACCAGCCATCGGCACTTTTCTCCGGCTTCCAAGCGCTTTGATCGTATCTCTTCTATAGGTGTTGCAAGGTATAAAAAACAAATACTTGCATACCTGCTAAACGATCTACATAATACTTAATTGATCTGTCTGTGTATCCGAATTAATCGCTCTGAATAAATTATCGATATAATTAAAAGCAGCACGAACGTGTTCAGTATCTTTCAATATATAATTCCTAATTCCTTAAAATAAAATTCTAATTAACTCGTATGACAATTTAATTAATCAGTATTTTCTATTCGGATCAAAATTTTAGTAGTTTCGGTAAATTTTGCAGCTATACGAAGATAAATTAATCTTTACAAAATTAGATGACTCGTTTATCTCATTAGAATGTGTTATTATCTTGCATGTGCTATTATCTTGCATTGAGATTAAATATATTTTCACATTAATTATATACTTTATTTAAAGTCGAAAAAGTTTGGTTGTATATGTACATGATTTTTCTTGCTTAGAAATCTCGAACAATATAAGCTTAAGACAATGTAACAAGATACTATTTATATAAAAAGTTTCTTTGAAACAAATGCTGCACTATTCCAAGCACGTAATGCACCTGGTATAAAACAAGGCTATCTTCTTTCAACACTATTGTGCTTTTTCAACAAAGAACAATTGTCACTTACCGAATTAATTAGGGTTGCTCTACAATTACGCCAATTCTTACCAAACGACTGTTAGCATGAGTACAACTAGTTATTAAACTTTCAACACCACGTAACATGCTCCACGTCTATTATTAAAACCTTAAGATCGTAAAAAAGTAGTAATTTCGTAATGAAAAAGATAGAAAATATACATTTCCTCATAATTTTCTCGATAACAGTTCAACTGAATAACATTCGATTTTGAAAGAATAAGCATTACAAATACGGTGCTAGGTAGTAATGGAGGTGTTTGATAAACTAATTAATATTTTGATTAATTTTCAAATAAGCTTTATAGAACATGTTATTCAAATTAGATTGGGGGCGGCGAACGTTTGATGAAAATGACAAGTGTGACAAATTATAATATATACCCAAGATTTATATTACCACCTGGACAGCAATTGTATACAATATACAATGGAATATAAGTCATTTTCTTGAATTGTTCCATAATTTGAATTAGTATTGTTCTGAATTTCAAAAAGATTGTACTACTATATCTTAAATTCCAATTTATGTACTTATATTATGTACTAGTTTGATTTGTTTGATAACAAAATAAATTCTAATATAATAATTAGGTATCAACTCATATAATAGTTATAGAAAATCTTAATAACAATATATGAAATCCAATTATTTATATCCAAGTGATTTAATACAAATTACTGTATCTATCAGTAAAAAACGCATGTACCAGTATGAAATTATAATTTATATTTCGATCAGTGTTGATTTATTGTAGTTGTCAATGTAAACATTTTGTTTTTCTACCATCAAACGGATAAATGCACGTTTCTGAAACAATTTATTTGGAATTTTTATTGGAATGTCAAAAAACAACGTAAATAGGTTTTCAATAACATGAAATACATTTCAACAATGTAATAACATTATATTCAAATTATCTTTGATAAATATTTATTTTAGAAAATCAAAGGTTAGTTATTAATAAAATAATAAAAATATGATATAAGATAGTTCAGTGCAAACCATTGCGGATATTTTCTTTTTGTGCGTATATTTATAAAAACAATCATATCGTAGCAATGAAAATAGTAACGTTTCTAGAAGATGTGATAATATGAACAAAAGAATATTAAAAATAATTTGCTGTAAATCCTTTTTAGTATCTTTCCAACTGTGCGTGAAACGTTTCTTTGATAACGAAATTGTTATTGTGTCAAATAGCGCAGCAGTAGATAAAATGGAGAACTTGTGTGATAGAATATTTACATAAAAACAAAAACGACAATATAAAAATGTAAATTCAGAAGCAAAAAATTCATGGCTTCATCACTATAACATCACCTATATCATCCTCACGACGGGTTAAATAGAAAATACAAAATATGGTTCTATATATACATATGTATGAATATAAAATTGTTTTTTTTTTTATCAACCGTATCTATCTTTAAACTTTCCTATACGAAGTAATATGTAAGTATTGCCTTCATGAAAAAATTCAATCTCGAGATTTTAATGGAAATACACCTTTTAACCCGGGTTGAATCGAATCTATTATTAGGATGACGTCTGCTTGTGTGTTTGACCGCTCTGAAGGAAAACTATGAAAACTTTAATCTTAACATTTGTATGCAGCTTCTTTTCTTGAAAAGAACATTAAAACCGAAAGTGCATGTTCGCTCGTTTTTTTTGCGTATTTTGCAATATTTTCGATGCACGTGAAAAATAGTAAAATTAAAATATAAGATTTCAATTTGTAAAGCTACTTTTGATTCACAAGTGTAGCATTCACTATTGAATTTCTTAAATATTTTATAATTTGAAGTTAAAAAAATTAAAATCTTCCAATTATAATAATTTTATTCCTTTCTTGAATGTCACAAAATATTCTATTTCAATATTCTTTCTATCTATACTATAGCTATAATATACTTACTTCATATAAGAAAATTCAGTGTAAATTACTGTGGATGTTATTGTAAGACATTACCAGTATATACACAAATCAGGGAGTAATATAATTTTAGTGATTGATAGCAACTTCTGTAGGAGATAAAAGTACATAGTCCTTTAACATTAAAACTGTCATTTCATGGAGATCATACGTTTGGTTGCAGCATTTTTATTTTTCGTTTTTATGGAACATTTCGAAGGTGTAAAATATTCTATAATACAGGCCACTTTACATAATCCATTAAAAAGCCACTTCATCTGAAAGTGAAACGTGGTTTTTACGCTCTGGGTGTCTTTTACGTATTTTAACTTTTAATGTAACGCTTTAGGCATTTTATAGGGTAGATCATGCTATTAAAATACGAACAATATGGATATATGTATGCTTCCAGCAGTGGAACGCAGCTTCAGATTGTTTATTATCAAAAGTAATATGCTGCTTCGCGTGCATAATAAAACGACAAATAAAGTGAATATCAATAAAGAATTTGCATTTACTTTACGAGCAAAATGCTTAAATATGTACAAACAATATTATAACGATCTCAGTTATATTTCTAACAATTATTGAAACTCGTAAAAACTTAAACGTATTAACTACTGACAAACTACCATTATACATATCAAAATATCCGCAATGACTGAACTGAATTCCTTATACGTATGTTGTTAAGATACAAAAGATATTCAGAAACAAATTTTGAATAATTCAAGAAAATTTAAATATTAAATTAGACTAACACCCTATCTACAATATATTTTATTATTTTGCTAATTTATAATATTTTACTAGTCTATAGAACACTTTTTCACTAAATAAAATTCTTAGAATATATATTATGTGTCACACCGTTGATACAATTTCTGTAAAAATAAAGTAAGAAAATTTATTATTAGCCATTTTCTTGTAACCAGTACCGTTTTTAAGAAAAACATTAAATATATGTTCTGCAAAATATTAATATCTTTCTTAATTAAAAGTCTTAAATAAACAAATACTTCTGGTTTGAATATATTTTTTTTCAGAAATTGGAAATTTTCATGCCAGGAATATATAAATCTTTCATAATTTTTCTACTGTTCTGTATCTGAAGCATATAGTTTTAAATATTAGATTTTTTCATCAGACGTCCAACAAAATAATAATAAATAAATCCTAGCAAAATTAAAAGAACCTGAATCTATTTATGAAATTATCTTGTCGGCATTTATGTTAGACTACACTAACCAGTTCTCATCTAGTTATTAAATAGAAGCATGTTTTAATTTCTATCAGATACTGTAAATTAATATTTAGATCAGATAGTGTTACCATTTTTGATAATTTAATCAATATGATAATTAATACGAAAAAAAGATGAAGATGCTCTATCAATTAAAATTAATGAAGCGGTACCTAACCAAAACGATAACGACTTCGTTATTAATCTCTACTTTTTTATACGAAGTAATAAGTAAGTATAGTACTCATGAAAAAATTCAATCTTTAGAAAATAAATATCCATATATATGCCATAATTTTTGGAATTTACAACAACATATTAATATAGTATAGTATTTGTTGATTGCGAATAATCATTTGCGCATATAAATAAGTTAAAATAACTAATTTATACATATATTAACTATATGTTTCTCATATTTGATGATAATTTGTTGGTCCAGATTTAGCATGACTTGAAGCAGTTATATATGAAATAAAATTTTAAATAAACCTAACATTAACATAATTATTGTTTTTATAACTTATACACATATAATTATTTCCTAAGGAATAATACAAGCTTTGGTGTTTATACCAAAAAGGTATTGTAGGCGAATAGAACAAATTGTCCATGCCCATTTGTATTAATACAAACAAGCCTAATATCCCGGACGCGTCAAATATATTGAAATAACATTATTTCACAAATATACCATACGACAGTGCGATATACTTAACCGTAACCACCCACATTTGATTTCTGTCAAATACTGAAAAGAAATTTGAGTTCTACATAATGTTCGATAAAATATAACAATGCTAAGTGATAAATAAACATGACAAAATGAAACGGGGTAGATGTGTTAACAATGGGATTACATATTCAATAATAAACGCACCATATTTTACTATTCAGCCCCTATCACTTATCTGTGACCACACACACAAATAATAGAAATACTCCACCTACATGGAAACGCACAATGAAGAAATATTCTATTGTTTGGAATTTTTATGGTATGTTTTGACAGGACTTTTAACATATGCACTTGCAATTTATGGTTAGTAAAAAAGCTGCAGTGTCTAGTACTGAACTTTCTTATACATTTTTTATTTAAATAGTAAGGATATTAATATTCAAATTTCGAATAAATCAATAAAATATAATTATCCAATTTACAATGATTAATTTTTAATTTTTTATGTTTCTTCCTTTACTTTGTTCGTTTAAGAATTATAGTTCATTTCAAACAAATTAATAAATCTATTAATAATCTTAATTCACTTTGGCACCCATGCAAATATTTATATAGCGATTTTTCGTGCGAACTTTTATCAATTTACTAAAGTCTTTGCTAATATTATGTAAAATTTTCTCTTTTTCATCGGTCAAGGCAGTAATTTTATTTTATTGTGAAGCAATACATCTATAAACGTATATTGCATGTAGTTATTTTTCCTTACAAGGGTATATAAGATTTCCTGTGATAAGTTCATTGCATATAAACATCAAGTTATAGTTTTAACTTACTATTACAATTTTGGATTATTGAATCACTGGATAATAGAATCACCATATTCAAACGGATTTTATTAGTCATAACTCTAAAGAATTTTATCATTCATTATTGTTTTATAAGGCTTATTAACTACAGAATATTTCAGTTAATTAAATGATAAAATAACTTTATAGATTTATGTGAACAATGGCATATCATGTAAACCAATTTTGCTGAAATTCATTACTATATCTTCACAGAAGGTTACAGTACAAAATAATTGTTGTTATATGCAAATTTATTATAATTTCTTTAAATATAACTTATCAAATTTGATTTTAGTAAGTGTTCTAATTTATTACCACTTGGTACAGTGTATGATAATAAAATAATAAAATAAATACGTATGCAGTTTTTCTCATTTATTAATAAATTTAATAAACGTTTATGTAAGTTTGGCATGCAGTACTACATACAATATGTTCGTTCTATAAAATAATTAATTATTTTCAGTTTAGCAGGAAAACGAGATAAATATTGTGTTCTGATTATATTTCCTCTCTACACAAATTATTTCTATTATGTATTTATAAGCTCAGTGCAAAATGCTGCAGATGTTTAATCATGAAAATAAAACATTTACCAAATAGAGGAAATAACAAGAAATTTGAAAGAAATATCCATTGTGTGACTTTCTGTGTACATTAAGTAATTTGGCCACTTAATATTTGCAATCCTCTTAATTAGTGAGTAACACTTCTTTACCGTGATGAATAAATAAACTATGAGTGATGAAATCACATTTTGTAAGGGTAGATAGTTATATACAATGGGTGTATCGTTTGATGCTCATTTAGGTGCAAATTATGTGTGTGCATCGTATACATATACGAGTTAAAATTTACATCGTCTACGTTAAATTTCCCACATTATTCGTATAATGTGCAATCATTTTAAGACTTTGCTCGTTTTCATAACTAACTGCATAACCTCCAAACTATTTCAAAGTTTTACCATATTCGTTGTAATAAAGATCTCTCACAAACACGCACAAGAATTACTCGAGTTTATGGTCTTATGGGAAAAACTTGACATCGTATAAATGTAAAGAAAGAAAAATAATAAGTGAAACTAAATGTTTCTACTTGAGTTGCATTTCTTTTTGCTGTGATACATATGTGTACAGTAAATAATTTACCAACTTGCTATAACAGTTTCGTAAAATGTACTAACTTTTACGCCATTATTTCATCGTAATATTCTAATGAATAAATAATATTCGAATTTTAGTGGTAAATTAAAGATTTAGCGTTAAGTTTCTCAAGCAGAAAAGATACACCACTAGATAACTATAATGAAGATAACTTTATCATGAGATTGAGTATTCAAGTTATTTCGTAAAGCTATTCAATTTTCAAGATACTATAAGTTTCTTACATTTTGTCAAAAAAACAAGTCTTCCAAAACTTATTTGGATGTGAGATATCACTCCAATTAAATTAAGCTACCAACTACCATTGCAAATATATGAGCATTAGGTAAATAAAATATTTTCGTATAAGACAAGAATAATTTTTAACTTTACATAAACATTTACAAAAAAGCATCATGAAACTGTCACAAATATATGTAAAGTACAGTTTTAATGGCAATTCAAAACATTATTATATAATTTATATTGCAATAAACCAAAAAAAATAAATTAGAAATGTTTGAAATTTATTTATTTCAATAAATAAGTGTACATGTATCTACAATTGCTCTACTCATCTAGTATCGGGAATGATGTTAAAATGAAAATAATAAACAATTACTTACAAAAAGATACTGTGGGAAACATAAACAAGTTTGCGCGTCAGTGACACCTCTTACACCAACACTTAAATGTAACGTCTTGTGCTCCACGTTTTTTGTAGGTCTTAGTTCATCACCCACACAAACAAAATACATGTTTTTTTTATTGAATTCCAATATGTTATATTAGATAGTTTAGAATAAATTTAATATGCAGTCAGTAATATTTTAGAGATTTTATCTTTACAACGAAATGGCGAGATAAACTGATCCTATCAGACATACAAATAAATTATTATTTATTCCAAAGATATTAACAAAAAAATATTTATTTATTTTACAAATAATGCCAGGTTGTAGATAGTCAACCATTTACACTCCAAAAATTAATAATTTTATATTTTCTTTCAAAAACACCAAAATAGAATATATATTTTTTGATAGTTTTTTAAAATAATACTTGACTTTCGTTTGTGTACTCATCTATTTAGCTATTGTATAAAAAAATCGAAATTTTAATAAAATATTCGCAATATCTTGTACTAAACATTCTTATGCGCATTTTCTTTATACAATACAAATTTCGAATAATTGAAGAATTTACTCTCTTTTTTTAACGTATAAACTAAAAAGCTACTTACAATATATATAAATGCATATTTCATTTGACTCTCACCTATTCTACGTACGGCATTTTGTACAATATCGCACAAACATATTTTAATATTATACACCCAGAACAGCCGAACTCAGGGAAGGTCAAGAGGTGAACTTCATATAAAATATCGAGATCACAAACTTTGATGATCCTACACTTCCATATATTTTCGCATAAGACTGTGGACTAAATTTAGTTTAGATAAAATGGCATTGCAATTGTTTTACGAAATGGAAGCTAAAGTGAAACAGTATAGTAATAAAAACAAGTTAATAATTTACGTAAAATACGCTGCAAGAAAAGATTCGATAAAACTGTTGCAGACAAAATAAAATAAAAGGCAAAAATCGGTATCAAACAAATAAGATTTCGAAGTGTATTTTACTAAAAGCTACGCTTCTATATATTTCATTAAAGACAAAGAAATTGCGTTTACTTTCAAAGTAATACAACTGATCATAATAAAATCAAACTTTTTCGAAACTAACCACTCTCATCTAGTTAAAAGTATTGCAGATCCAAGCAGAATCAGTTAATCTGTAGGCACTAAGAGCCGTATTGTTAATCTAATACTGGACGATGGTCGGTTGGGTTACGTGTTGGCCATATTACATATCCTTAAAAGTAGAGGTGCCATTAGCACACTATGCTTGAGATACATTAGTCAAGCTAACTTTTAAATTAGTGGTATTAATTTTAAATAAAACTTTTCTTTTTCTCACTCCATGCCGTTTGAAATTAAATTTTATTTCTATAGCAAACAACACAAATAAATATAATATATAAATATATATATATATATATATATATATATATATATATATATATATATATATATATATATATATATATATATATATATATATATATATATATATATATATACCAAAAATTATATAAGTAGAGAGCATTTCAAAATTAGGTTTAGTTCTGAATTATGAAGTAATATTTTGGAAGTACCGTCTAAAATTTAATTATCAGACAATATTGATATAACCGCAAGATACGAGAAGTTCAAACCAACAACGAAACCACATGTTCTTGCAGTTAACAAAATAACTCACCAAAGCTTAGTATATTAGAAATTTTGTTTTTGATCATCTTTAGAAGTCTAAATATTTGTACATTAACTAAATTGGCTTAAAGGGCAAACCATAGGATTAATAATAAAGCATGAAAAACAATTATTAAATTTAGTATTTAGCAACTGATTGGTAATATTGGTCGTAATGTCAAATACAAGGAAAATTAAAACGATGACCAATTTATTCACCAAATACAACTTTCCAAACTGATTTAAAATGTATTACTAGGGGGGAAAAACTTGTTGCGTTTCCGATGATCTTCATACGAACTACTCAACGTCACATCAAAAGGCACATATTATGAAACTTTAAGAAATTAGAAATTTTTAAATAAAACAATACTTCAAAATTAAAAAAAATTTTATATTTAAAAAAATATTTATTACAAATGAAATTACGCCATCAGATGTTCTGCTAGAGAAAATTTTTCTGTCGAGTTGAATACTAAAAGTATAATATGTGTAGCACACAAATTTGTTTTACATAAATGCAATAACTTATCTACGCATTATTTTACTCATATTAATTATTAATTAATTAAAATAAAAAGTTGGAAAGCACTGTACTATATTATATTTCTTGGAATCCTAAAGGAGCTATAGCTATGCTGTAAAAGTCAGTCTCCTGGACCACACATAATTCGTCTGATCAGATATGAAAGCATATATCTTCCCAACTTATTTCTATAACCTCGTGGCTTGTATAGAAGTTTTTGGGTTAGACTGGTTCACCTTTGGGAACCGAACTCTATTAAACTCATCTGCGCATGTGTTCGTACTTTCTTCTAAGCGACGCCAAGCAATTCTTCCTGTTCTCTTGCGGCAACTTTTCACTCTACAAACTTTTCTTTTTGGTTTTTAACTTATTACCTGTGCGATTGTGTTCACAAAAGGAACCGCGTCGACAGGCCGCGCACTCTTTTATGAGAATATGAATTTACATTTATTTTAATTCCGCTCGGCATTGCACCGTTGAGACCGGATTTTTGCAAAAACACTAATTGCGTTCATAAAGTGCTCCGTAGGATTATAATGTCCTTGTCTCACTCGTATTTTGTATTATTCTGTATTTCATTTTCTTCTGTTTCACTCTTTTTTCTGCTCATTCGGTACTAGAAATAATGGAAAATAAATTTGTATACTTCAAAGAGATGAATACTTGTTACAGGATAATATTTGTTTTAAATGTAGTTAGTAAATATATTACTGAAATAATACTACCACGTTGGCAGTAATTTTTAATTGCAGAATGAGAAAATGCATCAGGTGCATTAAATTTGCATATCATGTCGCCATAAAACATGATGAGCACTGACAAAGATAAAAAAGTATTTTCATTTTAAAACTTTCTTCTTTTGTATGTTGCAAAGTTAAAATTTATATCCTGGAATATCAATATAAACTACGCGGCTTATGAATGCTATTTATAAATATTGTTTTCGTAAAAAATTAAAATAATTTTTGCAACTTATAGATATTTCTATAGAATCTGATTATCAGCTAAATATTTTAATTTATTAATAAATACCATATGATATTATTTTCACTAATTAATTTGTAATATTGTAATCGTAAATTACTAATCGAATAACAGCCGCACTATTCGCTAAATATATTGTTGAAACATTGCTAACAATGTTTGAATTCGACGACAAAGATTGATAATTTTTTTTGCTTGGTATATTTTATTGCGTAATTTGTTATGTATTGAACATAAATACCCACGTAGATGCGATTCCTTACTCATAAATTATAGAAATAGTATTTTAATTTACTGAGTATAGAGAATACAAATTAGATGTGTCACTTGACATGGATTTTGTACAAGCGTTCGTGGTCTAGTCTAGTCTTTTACCTGACTATGAACTATGAAGTTTGTCACGCTAAAGGGAATACAATAAAAACGGATTTTGGTTAGGACACAATTATTTTTTGCATAAAATTAATTCTTTGCCAAAATTAAAATAATACATGTGTATTCAACGGTATTTGATTGATAACTAATTTATAAAAAAAATCATTTAGCATGCCACTATGAATAACTAAAGAAAATCGTTCTAATTTTAATTCCTTCCAGCAAACTTGTGATCACGTATATACACAATCCTTGGTTTTAAGCTTGTGAGAGTTATGCAGGTGACTTGGTTACGTGTATTCTGCTAGTGTCATTGCTAAGTTTACAGCTACAATATTACTCTCTAGTGTCTTGTTATATGTACAAGCGAAAGATGAAACTATTATTTCCAGTTTTGTCTAATTACTTGGCGCTAGCCTCCTTCGTTCTCATTGTAAATAAATGAATCTCTTGCGTGCTCAAATCATGAAGCAGAACTTTGCATTGCTGCACATTAATTTATTCGTTAATTTGAATTACGAGTTGTGCTAGAGAATACCTTATACTCCATGCTTGACTATAACAAATTTACATTTTATAAATACTAACTTGATACTTTAAATATAGAACACAAAATTTTTAGTTTCATAATTTCTTAATAACAAGCGATATGGCTGCCTAATTTTTTTCTTAATACTTTTGATTAGCATTTATTATTTATTGTAAATTTACATATTTCTAACAAATATGTTTTATATGATGAGGCATTTTTAGATAAATTCAAAATACTGCTTTTAAATATTGTCTATTATTTATTAATTATTATATCCTGTAAAAATGTGCAAAAAGACGAAATTACAAAGAATTGATTGACAAATTTGAGATCATTCTCTTATCTTAATCTGCTGTATAAAAGAC
This sequence comes from Nebria brevicollis, assembly GCA_944738965.1. NCBI lineage: Eukaryota > Metazoa > Arthropoda > Insecta > Coleoptera > Carabidae > Nebria > Nebria brevicollis. The sequence continues at coordinate 13,464,914 of OX122901.1, read as the reverse complement.
AACCTTCATAAGCAGATTCTAGTTAAACATAATTTACAATGTGCGAAACATATAAAGATTTTAATTGTAAAACAGTCTTATCTCATAAAATATTTACGAGTCATATATCACCGAGTTTATCCCATTTTTAATTCAATGTGGCATAAATCATTTTAAACGGCTGCTAACAATTCTAAAGTTGTTTTCATAGCAGGGGCTCTCTTGTTTCTTCTCTCGGCACTGTTAAAATATAATAAATCTGAGTTGAGCTGAACGTAGGCCAAAAACTTCTGTCAAAGCACCCAGCTACCACACGCACCGATTCGACTGCCAACGAACCAAGCCGCTATCGTTCGTTTATTGAAATGTAATCTTTTGTGTTACTTCGAACAATATCACAAATAATCTGCATTGATTATTCACTTGCATTTTAAATTATGTTAAATTTAACATGAGTAATTCACATATGTGTTTTTAACTGGCTTAATAAGTACGTGGTACACGTAGTAGTTATTAGAAATTAGATTTTATGAGGAATTTGCCTTTTGGTTTGTATATTCCTCATTTCGGTATCATTTCAAATGCATTACAAATGAAGTTATGCAAAACTTGTATATTAGTTGCAAACTATGTCAAACATATTTTCAAAGCATTTAATTATCCTTGCAATATATGTAATGCTTGGAAACATTGGCTCTGCAAATTCCTGCTGCACTTTATACCTTTATACATATCGCAATATATGAGAAATTCAGAAAATATTTATTTATAATTAGCATTGATCAATATGTGTTTACCATATTCAGAATAAATATGAACACTATAAATTTTAATAAAATCCTTTTACCAAACTTTAAAATTATATTTTCGGTATTTGATTAATTTCTATTTGCTGTTCTTTTGAAAAAAATGTTTGTATGCAAACAAAGGTTTTAGAATAAAAGGTTATTTTAGAACTTTGTTCATCACATAAATGTTAATTAACCGTAATACGAAACATCCTTCTGAAGAAATGCAATACTTGCCAAACTTATAGCTTTGAAATTACATTTTTATGAGATAAAAACTATATTGTAAAACAAAAATACTATAAAGTTATATTGAAACTTCCACAAGATTCCTGTGCCGATATCATTTAATCAGAATCTTCAATTTCCAAACGATGAGTAAATGCTTATTGCAATTATCTATAGAATATATAATATAATATTGTTGAAACAAAATAGTTTTTTTGTGGGTTATTATGAATGGATAGCTTTCTACATGATATGTTTTAGAAGCAAACATGCATGAGTTTGAGTATTATTCAACGTCCCGAAGCAACCTTTTATTGTATGTTAATTATTAATTTCATAATATTTTGGTGAACAGGATATATTTTCATATATGTAAATTAATCAAATAATTTTAAATTATATTATAAAGTATAATGATCTTGCCATAATACTCGTATTCAGTAATACGATAGGAATATTTACTTAAAACACCATTATTCAATTATATAACATATCAAATAATTCAAAATAAATTTTGTTGAATATAATAGTGGCGAAACAGTTAAATAAGCGGCTGTATACGTTTAAATTTCGCGTACGGTAAAGAACAACTGCAGTGGCTTGCATCAGTTTAGAAAGGTAGGATAATAAAACAAACAATTTTCAAATTCGCATCTCATTGTTGACAATAGACATGATGATATTTATGTCTGTATATGTGCACATTAGCCTATAATATGACATAATAGTCATACTATGCTTATTTTTGTATGTATAATTAAACAACATACTAATGACGATATCTTTCAAAAGTGATAAATAAGAATGAAAATAAGTTTCTGGATTACAAACTTTAACAAAACAACGAGATTTTGTTTTCAACCAATGAACATCAAAACGACCATTTGCCTGAAATATGGCTCTATAACGTTGATTTATTCTGCTATTGTGAGTAAATAATATTAGTAATTATGAATATGAAATGATGTTTTAAAGATTAAAAATTTCACATAATAAGATTTCTGCAAGGAATAAATGAAATGTATTAGTGCAGTATGAAATTTGACTGGAATGACAAAGAAAGATATGCGTAGAGAGAGAGAGAAGTAAAAAAATACGACGACTTCTGTAAATGAGAGGAGTGAAGGAGGTTAGTCAGTGGAATAGGGTGACACCAGCAGAGGAGAGAGTCGCACATTTGCAACTACAAGGAGTGTTCTGCCAACTGTACGCTAATTACACCCCATGTATAATTACTGTTGGCACTAATTAGAACTTCATCTGAAGCGGAATCCACATTATAACAGATGTATAACATAACGTTTTGAAATAGACTGCAGCTTTGCATATTTCAACTAAACAAATTCACTAGTACCCACTTTTCCACACGCTGTCATCATCATATTTCCGAATGCGGATATTAATTATATATATTACAGTTACGAATTTATGAGTGATGTATGTACGTGTAACCTATACTAATATTTTTTAAATCTAATATTGACATATCATCATTTTCTACATTTATATATCAAATCAATGCAGAATATATATATTTAATTAGCAGTAGTGTACATATTTAAACTAAATTCAATCCCAAGGCTGTAGTCTAATAATATTTATAAATATCCGCAATGGCTTGCACTGAAACTTCTTATACGTATTTTGTGAATGAATATGTTTTCTTCTCAAGTTCAATTAACGGTCTATTTCAATTGCCTTCGGTTTTATATACTATCTTGTCTACATACACAAATTGAATTGTTTTTCATTTGTCTAGCATCCTCTAGTAATTGTTAAGCCATGTCTAACATTACCTTAATTGTCATAATATTACGTGTCAAATGTAATTTTTATAGAAAAAAATTCAAGGAAATCATATATTATAATTACATGTTTATATAAGATAATATTTCCTGTAGCTAGCTAATTTATCCATTCTGTTGTATAAATATTATACATATCTTACCTTTGTAAAATTTAGATGGTATTAAGAAAATGAGCAATGTCGGTTAAGCTCCGTTCAAAATAAGTGATTAATTTCAGCTAATTCTCAAACGCAAGCGAATTATAGCATTAATATTAATAGCAAGTTGTATATAATAATTATAAATATGCGCATTTGTAATGCTATAGCACTTTTTCGTTTCATTGAAGACAGACCACGTAATAACAATATCTCACAAACTTCATTACACGGTTGTCCGAAATGAACGACACTTGTGAACGGTGCTTTTTAACTTGTCCGCTTTTCTAGTTACAAACAAAGGCGTGAAATTCGATTAGGTGTTTTTCTGTTCATGTCGTTTTTGTAATTTCGAAGTGTTGTGCGATAAATAGTGTGCGGCGTGCGCGTGTGCAATGTTTGCGTTTTTTTTTTTTGTGAAGGTCCTGCTGTGTACATTGCGGGCACGGAGCCACGTAGTCAGTTCCACATAGAGCATAGCAGATGAAGTTAGTAATACAAGAAGAGAGCATACAGTATTATAGCGGACATGTAACATTGTATTCCGGAAGAAATATGGAAGAATGCATGGAGGTTCTACATTTGCTTATGTGGTAGCATTTTGCTGTTCAAGGCTAATTGGGCATTCACGATAGGCAACATGCACCGACGCTTATATTTGCTCAAAAAGGAGCTTTAACAACACATTCAAGAGACCTGTATATTTAGTTATACGCTCACATATATACTGCACACTTTACTTTCATCTTTGGCTGTTTAGTTAGTAATGATGTATGTTCATATTCCTCATTACTTTTGCAAAGTAATTTGTATTAAAAAGACACAACGTATTTCCATATATTTGATATCTCAACAACAAAAATAGATATTTAGACTAAATTATCTCAGATTTATAGCTGAAATCTTGATAATTTAAATAATGCTTATACATTTAAACAGCATTAGCATAACACACTCTTTACTTACTGCGTATTCTGTTGGGACCCTTTATACTCGTAAATGCATTGCATAGGTTTGGTCGACAATATTTTCAAAGTGATGGTACGCACCACCATATACTAGCGGTGTACGACACAACATACACAGCAGCAACTTGGACCAAAGTGGAAATCTGTTTTTCTCGTGCCAGCGGACGAGGTGAGCAGCGGCGTAATGAAAACCTTGTTAAAAGTTTCCCCCATTTATCGTCCGTGTAGATAAATGTCTCGCCCAAAGTCAAGCGAACGCCGGGACAAAGAGAAAAATACACCCTCACCAAATTGAATGGAACTGTTAAAGTATGGCGCGTGGTCGACTTGAACCTTTTTGGTTTCTAACGTTAGACATTAATTTTATTATGTTTTCTTCAGCAATATGTACGTCCTCAGAGATATTATTTTTACGTGCCATCTCATGTTGGTTGGTCGTAGTGAATTTATTGCTTCCGAGAAAGTTTTCAACGTAGAAAACTGGCTGCCTGTTTAGTTTTCCATTTCGATGTTAAACAGTTACGAGCGCACTGTTTGCAGAAACGAATAGGACGTTTTACATGCATGCTCGCTTAGTGCGCAATGCGTATCTGTATATATATTATATATATATATATATATATATATATATATATATATATATAATATATATTAAATATATATATATATATATATATATATATATATATATATATATATATATATATATATATATATATATATATATATATATATATATATATATATATATATATATATATATATATATATATATATATATACTTATTCAGCTATTATATTATTCAGCTATATATGTGCCAGTAATTTTTTTGAATTTCCTGCCGTAACTCAAACTCGGTAGTACTTACAGCAAAATCATTTAGAATAAAAATAAGAGATATTAATATTTCACATAACTTTTATTTGAAAATATTTTTCAAAAATAATACTGGTTACAAAAAAATGGCAATCGAAATTTGTCCATATATTATTTATTTTACATATTTCATCAACTATTGCTGTCAATTGTACTCTTTTAAGAATAAAATAGACCCAAAGATTTAAAAAAATTTTAAAACGTTCAAAATTTTCATAATTGCGTATAAGAAAGTTCAGCGTCAGACATGCCAGATACTTATTCATCAACGATGGCACAAGTACACCATTGTACACATAGTCATCATCATTACCATATCCTCTACTAGTTCTATTTTATGAAATATCTAAAAAAACTCTTGCTTTAAAAACATAGAAAATTTTAAACTTTGAACGATTTAATTTATATAGACCTGGAATAGTTTTATAAACTGCATTACCAGTTTTACGGTTGTTGTTTTTTTTGCCACAACTTTTTACTCAGTGTATGCACTTAATCGAAAAATGCATCCTCTAAAAGTTTTAAGTAAATTTTAATTCAAAATATGTCACACATTAAGCGAATTCGACTTATCGAAACAATAATTATTATATACATACATAGAAACATGCCTACACTCATTTTGCACAGTCCGGACATTTTTTTTTATAAATATATACATTTTCTATCAATCTTACACCATTCGCAACTGCGCGAATAATATTAATGGCTATTATGTATTTGCAATGATATGAGATTTTGTAGATCTAGGTCCCAGGAACTTACAATTAGTGTTTATCTAGAAATCAATTAATGCAACTAGCCTATATTTAACAACGTCGAATGGTGGTCGGTTTTATCTCTTTGTTCGAGTACACCATGGAAGTATCCCAGTGTGCCTTTAGTTTTTATGTTCTTGAAAACTAAATATGTTTATGAAAAAAAAAAGATACGCAGCGGGTGCGTGAATGAATAAATATCTTAAGGGATAGCTGACTATAAATTTATTTTTAGTCCGAGCATGAATGAGTTAACCCAAACATAATCAAGTTTATAACCCCATACGTTGCGTTTCCTGAACAAGCAGATCCTCAGCGACCTTACGTTTACGTAATGAAGACATTACAGAATTGTTTTATTACTAGATTTAACTACCCTACACGTTCAAGTTCTAATAATAAGCTTAATAAACAGATGTATTTTAATTATGAACAATTTTGATGTTTCAAAATTTAGTCACGGTTGAGTTTCTACAATTTCCACTTAAAATATTTTCAAAAAGTATTGATATTAGTTTTTTATTGCCATAAGTCTTAAAACTGAAACTTCATTTGCCATTTAGCTAATTTTATTTCGTTTGGTAGCAATAATAGATTGTTAAATCTTATATCATCAGTATGCAGATAATATTTGGCTGACTATGAAAAGAAAATTGAAATATGGCAGTTACTTATACATCTTTCAATTGATCAAACACCAAAAATTGTGTTTGCTGACGGCAGCACGGCGTATGTAATGCGCACTGGCAGAATACGTATGATATTGAATGCACTGATACTCGTGTCTAGTGTAGATATCTCTTTATATCTGTGCGTCTAGGCATATGTGATTTCTGCAGGGAAAAGTTTGGTTCGCAGGTCACGATATTGGTTGCTGACCGAACGTAACCGAGCACTGGAATTTCAAACTTTAAAAACCACATGCGAAATGTGCAGACGTGGCAGTGTAGTCTTTCAGTTATTTTATAATACACGTATATACTTAATTTTCAAATGTATCCATAGTGCATTTTTACTATAATGAACGAATTAATAAATATCGTAATCAAAAGAAATCTCTCTCGAGATTTTAATAGAAATATACATTTTGACCTCTCAGTCGAGTTTGACTATTTAATTATAATGACGTCTGTGTGCTTGTGTTTTACAGCCAAAACGGTTATGGTAAAAATATGAAACTTTAAACTTAAGATTTGTATGTACCCGTCAAGAAAACGTTTTATTTTTGAAAAGAAAAACTGGATCTGCATGTTCAATGAAGTCAGTTTTTGCGTATTCTGCAATTACTCAAAAACGGTTTCAAATACAGCAAAAATAGAATATAATTAAATTAATATTTCGTATAATTTGTGTCTAATATTTACTCTTCAAAATAATACCGGTTGCAAGAAAATCGCTATTGAAAATGTAATTATGTTGCCATGGTTATGTAGATATAGGAAATTTTATTAGGATAATTTTTATGAATTATAAAGATTATTACTACAGTTAAATGGTTGTATATTTCCAAATATACATACGTGCATACATTGCATTAAGTGAGAGCTATAAATATTTGAGTTATGCATTTCCGACTAACATATACTTGTTTAGTAAAAATAGAACCTAGTAATAAGCTCAATTATATGAACAAATTTTAGTATTGGATCATATAATTTATTATAAATGTAACGAAGGATATAATGATTGGTGCAGGAATGCACTTTTAAGTATTAAAATCGGATTTCAATTCGACCGAATTTGTGCGTCGTAATGAAAAATAAACAAAAGTTAGACAGATGTAAATACAAATTACTTAAACAGTTTGCATTGGTCTTTTATTAAATAGTGTTGCACTTAACGAAATTACTCTTTACTACCTACCATAACGAAATTGTTACGATAACATTACTTCTGCAGACAGTTGGCGCACACGGGACAAACTTACAACATTAGCGCACGGCAGTGGTGGCTGTGGCCCCTTAGCCAGGCAGCATCGCTCCTTGTGGTTTCTTAGCAAGGAATATCCATGCTGGTAGTACTGCCACGACGTCGCTTCGTCGGCGTATAATACATCCTCAATGGCGTGAACGAAACGGTAACGGTGTTTCTTACCACTTAGCTTATATGTATACCTACATACCTTCTTCGTCTCGACACAGGATGCTTGTTTTTGTTTCGTACACGTTGCAGCAAAAATTACATTATTACATTTTCAGACATGTTTTATAAATAGTTGTATACATATTTAACGCCATGTTTTCTATTAAATATTGTTGTATTATTAAGTAACTTTATGACATAGTGATGTAAATTCTAAATATAAGGTTTATGAAAATGGTACCTATTCCTTTATACTAGTGATGATTCTTTTATATATTATTTATTTTTAAAAATTTCAACAAAATGAATCAGAAATTCTAGATATATATGCATATTATTAATAAAATATTAAATGTTTTATAATTATTTTGTTTAGAAGAGTATTGTGACTGTACACTACATTGAATTCTTGTTTAAACATTTGAAATGAGTTCTTAAGTTGTTATAATACAACCAAACGCATTGTATATCGTATAGATGTGAAGCATCTTATTGTAAGAGCACGCAGACAGGTATACAATTTTATTATGCAGCTGGAAGACGTACTTAGTACATAATTCAAAATAGCGCAATATTCCTTGACGAACACGTATGAAAATTCATTTCCACGAATGCTATAGTGTCTGCTGCAAAATGCAAATGCTAACTAGTTGCATAGCTCTCTATATCCATTATGTAAATTGCGTTAAAATATTCGTTTGTACGTTTACATTTTGTATGCTGGATTTGAATAAACATTTATTAAAAATGGAAGGGCGATGTTTTACTTTGTGGTAGTTCAATATTCGTTTTGTTTTTTTATGAATGATGAAGAGTTATTTTGATTTTTTTTTTAAATTTGTATACTTTTAAATATTATAATTCATTTAAATTTAATATGGTTCTTTCTAAACACGAAATTGTGGTCCAAGCTATTGTTTGCTTAAGTATAAACCATATAGAGTGGCAGATAATTGTTTTTCAGCCTTATATATTATACCGGAAAGAACACTAATTTTATACATTAAAATGTAGCAAAATTGTTAAATCGACAAGTATTTCACTGATTTTTACCGATTTCGTTTATTGGGCACAGGTTTTCCAGTCGACTGTATTTTTACACACTTCACTTGATTTATGAAACATTTCAAACATTCTCCTCTCTTTCATGTGTTCACAATACATTTCATATAAATGGATATAATTTAATATCCAAAATTGACGGTATTTATACAAAATATTCCAAATATAAAAATGTAATATATAATATCTATTCTTGTCTATGTGAATAACAAGAATCTAAATTTTACTATTTGGTCCATATCGAAATATATAAAATATGTTATTGTAATTTGTTGACTTCAATGAATTTATTGAGTAACCTTGTTATTTATTTATAGTTTAAGTATCTATATAGCAAATAAAAATATTTTAAACCAAAAAAAAAACTAAAAAGTTGGTTTTATATTTACCGAAAATATTTTCTTTTGATTTACTTAAATCTTCGCTTCGTTAAAGTTTGCAGATTTTTAAAATGCAATAATATGTTTACATTTGTGGAAATATATATGACAAGCATGCATGTTTTCGAAATAATTAATTAAACCATAACAATATATTTGAATATTTAATTTTTCACTGAAAATTTAAGTCGGAAATTATTTTTTTGTTGCAGATACTAAAAATATGTATCAGATCAACAAATCAGAGTTTGGGTATAATTGGTTGTTACACAAGTATTTAATTTTAGCTTATGCACATATTCATTAGATATTCGTTAATCATTCGGGCAGGTATGGGTGTAATTAAATACACATTTGGAATTGCTTCCCAGATGTTGAATGTAAAGAGCTTTTTATTGACTTTCACATCAATCAATCAAGTGTCAGTCTAACTCTCATCACAATGAATTTTTAAATAGGTGAGAACGTTATACTGAGCTGGCACGAATTGGAACATACATTTTAAATTCAACTCCGGATTTTAAAGTTTTCAGGGCACGAGCTGTCCAAACCTGCATTTGTTACCAAACACGCACATACACGTTACTTGATAATTATATCTAATCTAGGAATGTCATAAGTAGAGATTTTTTGTGTTGCCACAGTAAGATATATTGGTATTACATAAACATATAATTTACCTAACTACAAACTAATTGTAAGTAGCATTAATTTGTCAAAAATAAACGATAACTTGTATATATTTAATAGTAATCTGAATATACTGAAGTTATTGACGATTTTTTCTCGTTTTATTAGAAACCATGATTTGAGAATTAGTATGTTATAAAATATTTGGCCATATCAAAAATTCTGTTGCCAGATCATAGGCAAGCAGCGCGTAGTTGGCGACGTCAAAACCCACCGTGTGGTTGTGGGTGATACAGCAAGCAATATGAATGTGGGACATCACACGTTTGCGGAGTTCCCATGGGACACATCCCTCTTTGTGTAACATGGCGTAGTCGGAGCAAATCAACGGGCCTACTCGAGTGTAACGCTTTTGTGGCCTGTGCGATCCTGGCTTATTTCGCAAATCCGGTCTCTTCGGCAGCTACAGCGTCGACGTATTCCGCATCTTCTTCTCAGGTCGTCATGCTTAGGTCAACGCCACGTATAGTTGTTTCGGTTTACTGAACGTTCACGCTGTTTTAGTTTTTAGTTTCTTATACGCACAAGCACAAGAAAAACAGAATAATGAAATACAAATACATTCTTGGCGCATACCGACATATATTGGTAAAAATATTGTTGAATTTTGGAGATGTGCGTTATAAATTTATTCTATCTTAAATTTTAACTCTTCGTTATTGCTGTAATGTTTCTTTAAAATATAAAACTTACATAATTTGCTATTGAGCATATAGAGTTCACTAATTATCCTTATGGCAATTAGAGTTGTATTTATTTTTAAATTTATTTAAAATATTTCTAAGGAAAGAAGACTATGTATGAACTGTTGTCATCGTTGATGTTTCGTAGTGAATGTTGGGTTAGGCAAGCCAAGCATGAAAATCGTGAAACTGTTGTGCGAATGAAATTTTTGTTAAATGTTTACTTGAAAAAATTTAAGTAATTAATACAATTGAGATTGCTAAAAGCATGCAACGCAGTGGTTGTCATTGTTCCTCATAATTCTTAAATTGAAATCAATACTGGTTTCAACATCTACATGAGTTTAGTAACTGTGCGTTCAATAAAATATAAATTGAACCGCAGTAAATAATGCCGACCGTGATTCTGATTTGTTCTCACATTTAAATGTAGGAATAATATTGTTGAATATAAATCACCTCATTTTTAAAACATTCTATGCAAGATTACTGTGTAACACTGTTTTTGCCCGTCATTACTTATCTTCATAAGGAAGAGGACATATAGGTTAAATGTGTCTAGTACGCCCTTTTCGCCCTAGTCTATTTTTAGTACATGAGTCCACTCGATGCGCGCACTCTTCTTCACCACCTGCTGTGCGTTCAGCGATGATTGTCCTATATAATTAAATTTTAGATCTCGACAACGGCACCTCCTGCATTTTTAATCTTAATTTGTGTTTATTGCGTCGAAAATGCTCCTTGAAAATGTGAAAATTAAATTAGACCTTTTTTAAGTTCGTCCAAAATAATTGTCTTCTTCTCCGAGTTGTCTTGCTCACTTTTAAACTTGTTATTTACCTCTACTAGTCTTTAAAAAGATACTCTGACTTTAATGCATAAACATTTTAAATTATTAATTCGCGTTTTATTTAAGTACATGTTTTTCAATGTTTTGAAACTTGTGCAGTATTTTACACTATACATAGAAAATACATTATTTTAATAAAATAAATAAACTATTACAATAATCATTTTTATTTTATTTAAAAAAAAAGTACATGTCATAATAATGTTCTATTCGCGAATAATAAATTCTTAGTCAGTTAGTGAAAAATAATAATAAGTATTTTGATTTGCCAATGCTTACTATACATACAGATGCATAACCGAGTTCTATGTCTTAACGCACGAATAAACTATTTCGTATTTTGCCCAGATCATAAGATTTTCCATCTTAATGTTTACAAATTATGCACATAAAAAGCCATGAACATATCATCAAATTATAATTCACTTATAGTACTGATGTGTATGTGTTGGTTTCAGTTCTACTCGGAGACGTTTATCACAGAATTTTTCTATTTGTGTTCTGACTGAAATTTTGGCGTTAATCCAAAATATATTTGGGACAAAGGTAGCCACCGCGGAAAAATCAATCTTCGATAAATATTTTGTTACTGATCTATTGTATATTATCTTCACAACTTGTTAAGAGATTGGAAAAGTTTGAAGTTATAGCAGATTAGTAAGTTACAAAAGTTTACAGACGCTTTTGATTGATTTCATGTATTGTCTGAGTGAAAATATCTCGCTGTTATATTGAAAATTATACGATTTTTGAGATAACGTGCTTGTTAACACGTCGACGGACACTTTGAATTAATATGTCCTATTGTGAACATGACATTGACGGCTTTACAAGTGTCAATGTTACATGGAACGCATACATACATATAAACTCCTATTGTATATTTTGACATATACGTAAATAAAGATGTATAAAATAAATAATTATACAAAAATAAGATATTTTATTTGACTAATAATAATGATGGAAATTTTTTACTTTCTTGTTTTTAGTTAACGAAAATGTTTCTAGTTTCTACACATTGGCATAAAACAAATGATCATATAGTAGACACTGAAAACCAAAATATATATAAAAAATACTTCCATTCTTATAAAAATTATAGTGTAGACACATTTACTAAAAATATAAAAATATAACCTAGTAAGATATGTGCTTAAATAACCATTCTGATATTTGTCTCATATAAAAAACTTTATTATAAAAATATAATTTAGCATTCTACAAGCTTAATAAAAATATCAAATAGATTTTGATGGCATAAAACAGTTTTCACTATCTGTTAAAATATTTGTTCTGTAGTATTTTAGAAAATACTATATATGATTTTGTTAGAAAAAAGAAATCAAAAAAATATTTAACCTTGTTTTAACTAAAATTGCACTGTTGCTCTGGTATCCTGAACTTTTCGCGTGCTAGTAAAGGCGTAACGATCTAACATCAAGCAATCGACTTTTATACTCCTGGGAAATTTTATTTTCAAAGGTTGCGTGAAGTGGAAAATAACTGCAAAAAATCTCGTTTATTTTATTTTCTATGTAAATTCGTAATTGAATCACACAACATATAAGATATGTTTTAAAAATTGTTTTCAATTTCACTTTTATACAAATTAGAAAAAACCCAGTATCTAGTAATTAATCCATTTAGTTTTTACTATTTGAGTCAATTATATGTTTCAGTTAGCATCTAATTAACGCTAACATCAAAGGATTTATATAAAGCATTATATTTTAATTTATTACAATTAAATACATTTTGTGTTTTGTAAGCCATGTTTAAATAAATAATGCAAAGCAAAAATTCAGCAATTCTAAATATAATATAATATTATTTTCTTGTAAGAAATAATATATATGGCGATTTTTGTTTGACTACTATAATTATAATATTTTAGAACTTATACAATGAAATACTGCATTTAAATAAGGCTATCTATTAAACTATCATTGCAATGTAAAACTGATAAACTTACTAAAGTTATGTTTTAAAACACGCATAACTAATTCTTAATAATAGAAGTGCGGATAATCTATTGAAAGCATCAAAAATTAAATATTTACTTTTCAATTCTGCGTGATTGCTAAAGTAGTGCATACCTAATTTAAAAAAAAAGCATTTGACTCTAATCGTTGAATAAGTAATTTATTGAGAATTGTAACTGGAATAATGCTATTTCCGCGCAATAAATATAGTTATATACGAATCATTTTTTCTGAGTGACATATATAATTAATATAGATATATAGTATATCTTTTGGTAGGTTTCACATTCCTTATTAATGCAAAATTACCGTCACTCAATACTCCTTTTCACAGACGATTTTGGTGTTATTAGTATTATATATGTATATATTACCTGAGAGTCTAGAGAAGCGAACTTGCTCACACAAAGTGTTTGTGCGGGTGCTTTTCTTGTAAGCAACTTCAACCTAATTGCCGTTTAATTATTATTAGAAGTGTATATCATTTCTTTGTTGTTCAACTCAAGGTATTTAATTAACGTAGACTTTGAACTTGGCTCCGCCAAGAGTTCGGTGACGAATAATTACTGCAGCGCTGAATGAAACTTCTACCATGAACGTAGCCTACTGAAAGTAGTTCTTGCAACATAGTAGATATTACATAAGTTAAAAGCTTTGAGTGTAACGTATGCAAAACTAGCATCTAGCTTTTGTTTTATAACGGCAGTGGTGTAAAACAATATAATAAAATATAATAAAACAATATATTATAGATTGATGTTCCTAAGGATTCATCCTCTTCCCTGATTTCTCAACCATCTTCAGATATCGTTTTCTAACCAAAATTACAGCATTTTTACTGTCTTATACAAAGTTACTAGTAAATATTGCATTCATGAAAATAAAAAATCGATCTCGGGATTTTAACGAAAATATACCATTTGACTCATACACTTGCACATTCCCAGGCTCGATTCAGGGAAGTTCATTCCCTGAATCAAGCCTGTGAATGTGTGTGTGTGTGTGTGTATGTGTGTGTTTGGGTATATATATGTGTGTGTGTGTGTGTTTGTGCGAGAGTGTATATGCATGTGTGTGTGCGTATATGTGTAATACTAGTATGTTTGACTGTGGATTAGTGTGTGACTGGGCGCGCGCTCTACAACCAAACCAATTGAAGATTTGCATATACCTGGCAAGAAAAATCCCTATTTTAGAAAACAAAAACTTATTTTCTGTAATATCATTGAAATGGCTGCAGCTAAAGTGAAATAGTTACAATAAAAATGAAAGATATTACATGGAAACGACTATAAATTTTTTTTCTCATATTATTTATTTTTATTTAACTCGTATGAATTATGCCTGTTAATTGTTTAACAGAATAACAAAACAGACCTAAACAACAGTGACCTGAACGCGAAATTTTTTTTTCTTTTGGTCATAATACAAGATTAAATAGCATTGCAGATTCATTCGTTCCATATTTTACTAAATATCGTCAATATTCCGTAAAAACTTCCTCTATATCTGAAATTATTTACTGTTTCAAACCCAATTTCTAACTAGTAAATAAAATTTAAGTTCATGAATATACTTCTCTCTTGATTAATATGACAATATGTCGGGTGCAACATAAAATGTACATTCACTTTGATAAATGACCACAGTTTCCAAGGGCGGTACGTCTTATTTTTTAATTAATATTTGACTGTAGGGAGTAGCATGGTAGTTAATAGCAGAGATATTATTTTTAATTTAGGTGCAATTTCAACTAGTGTAATTTTATATTACTTCTTTGTGAGCTTGTCCATGTGAGTAGAGTAACACAGCTTTTTTGTATGTTTGAAATTGAATTTCATAATGTGGCTGCAGTGGTAAATGAACTTCGTTATTTTTATGTGTTCATTTGCATTTTTTAATTCGGAAAAGCTAAATAAACGTACGTATGGAATTGTCACATTTTAATTTATACCATCGTTTCAAACTTTAGTCATTAAAATTTGTTTGTGGTGTTGTATTTACATGCAAATTGTTTTTAAATAAAACAATGAGTGTTTTCCAATTATTGAATTTGTGCTCAGAACATTCAATACATGTTATTTCACTTAAAAATTTGAAACTTAAAAAAAAAACATTTGCTTTGCTAATACTCGGAGCTCGCCTTTGGCAATTACTACGTACAAATAAACAATATATGTTCGATGATACTCGGTAAATAAATGAAATTTGTATGTTGGTTGACTTCCAAATAGTTCATAAATAAATTAATATTATATATTGTTTATTTATATAGAAATTTTGTATATTTATATAGAAATTCACATAAGATTAGTTCTGAGCATTAGCCAATGTGGCAATTTTAGTTAATTTAATATATTCGGAAATGAGTATTTTGACTAAAGATAATGATTATCAGGATGTTTATGAAAGTGATATCTTGACAAAAAATTTCTGAATGGTTTAATTCCCGCAAAATTTTGTAATTTAATCCAATAATTTGAAATTATTTGTGTTTACATTGTTTTATAATGTAGATCGTATAATTCTGTAATTGCATGATTTCGATTTACATTTTTAATGTAAATATTGTCAATACTAGATTAAAGATTAATTTTAGTAAATGAAAGATATTATGAATTTCATGCAACCGATAAATTTTCTCTGCACTGCAGTAGAAATATTATTAAAAATATGTTCAACTGATCTCACAGAATACGTTAAATATATATTTAAAATGGTGCTTATTGTGGAATGTGGAGGCATTGTATAACTTTGTTAATAAAAGAAAATAAATAAGCATTTGGGAGTCAGTTGCCTTTTACATGTAACATACGACGACAGCATCTTTGAAAGTAGTTAACTTACCAACCGTTTACAACAGAGTAATCAAACTTCCAATTTCATCAATGACGTACACGTACACCGCAACACCTGCAGCAGGTACACAATACTAGAGCAATCTACGAACGTCGAATCACCGATCGCCGTTAGCTACAGCTATAGCAAGGCGAACGAGCATACACGGTCAACAAGGATCGAATAAAGGTTCATTCAGTAAGTTAATGGATCTATTGATGTAGCATGTTATCATCATACATCGTGATTGATCGATACATACATGCGACAGCGTTGAGATTTAGTAGTTACATTACTGTTTATTGCTGCTTACAAACTATACATTCAAGCACAGTGGCGTTACTAGATTATTTAATTAAGGGATTTAAACCAATGCTGAGCACCAACCTGATGACGGTGTGGTGCAGTTAAATTTTGCAATGTTAATTTCTAAATGTTTTTTTTTTCAATAAATATATTTATAATTTATGGACAAATACATGTTTTTGCCGAAATGTCCATACAGTATAATCTAGCAAAACATAAATAAAGCTATGTCATTGGATAAGATTTGTAAACATCTGATGTAAAAAATAATATTAAAAAAATATCGACAAAATGAGTTTTGTTTCGTAATTTTTATCTGTGTAAACCAATTCGCACAAAAATTGCCACATAGCATCCAAAATACTCTAACAATTTGCAACAACGCATAACTGTACGACTTTGTGAAATAAATTTCGTTCGAATTTTTGAGGCCGTCACCTAGGGATTTTGCAGTGATTTAACGGTTGCATCCCTGTGCTACACTCACAGGCTATTTAACGATTTCTGTATCGTTGCATACATGCTCGATCAATTTTGGTGTAACGATAGGCTCATTGTGATGACATAATATCTCTGCTAATATGCTAATTATTTTCCATTTTGTTGCACATGCTTTATGTGAAATTGAACCGTGATACGTACAAAGAGTTTTAGAGTTGGCATGCATTATATTCTAATTTCATATAATGCATAGTATTGATTAACAGAATTTGCAGAACTCAATTTTAATTATGGAATGAACATAACGATAGCATTTACATAATTATAGAAATGAGTCACGTATGATATCGATTTTAGTTGATGTTGCAACAAGTCTATGTACTACATGAATAAAACAAATATAGATAATATTTTTTTCAATACTAAACTATACAATCACTGAATTTTAAGAATATAAGAATAAAATTAATATCTTTATAAACTAAACAAAAATAGTTATATTAAAAAAGTTACACTTATGCTTGTATAATAATTGTAAAATAATTTTTGAGGTAGGGTGAATGTGATGTAGTTATATTGCAGTGTTAAAAATTAAACAACATCTGGTAGATAACATAGAATGTTGTATAAATTGTGGATATATGCATAGGTGGGTGTACGCGTAATGTAAAAAGCGGATGATGGAATATCTAATCGGTGAAGAGTGGTGGTTTTTAGTGTTCAGTGTGCCACGCCATGGCCGGCTGGTCGTGATACGAAACCGCACCGCGGATGCATTTTGTAAATAAATCACCGTCCAGCGTTCGCAGTGAACATTTTTACCGACAACGCGGGTCAGCCATTTGAGCGCCGCTCACCCAGAATTCGTTTGTTCGTTTTGTATTCCCCCACATATCGTGATGACGACAGCTGCAGTTACCCGTTTTTAATTGTACACCGCTATGATGTAAATGAGACAAATTACAACAAATTGCGACAATTGTTGCTCCGTTCGGACAGATTTATTCGCTATAAAATAGAATTATTGTGTAATTTTTCGACGGCCCGACTACCCGAATACTTGATTTGTTTTGAATTTGAAATTAGCGCTTGCGTTCCAGTCATGTACATATATATGTATGCTATGGTGAAATTTTATTTTTCACAACATATATGTATATGCAGTAGCAAGTATTCCGTTAAAACACATACATATGTATAAATACTCACTCACTGATAAATGTAGGAATACCGACATACATAGGGCATTCAATCGCAATTTACTCAAAATTGCCTGTCGTTCTTTACTTTTTCTGCATATATTAAATGGCAATCTTCTTTTTTTGGAAGTATCAATTCTTTTAAATGAAAGGTTTAAAATTTTAATTTGAACGTTATTTATTTTGTTTCCTTTCTATGGAGCTTTTATTAAGATTTCGAAGTATTGTGCATTAAATATTTCACTTTCTTACTTAACAGCAGATATATTCAGAAAGAAAATGGACCATAGCTAAGAATTTATTTATTTCATTTTCCACTAATAAATTAGTTGCTGCAGCAAAAAAAAAAAAACTACAATTTGGTAACAATATTTCTTGATTGTGTACGTAATGGAAACGTGATTACAAAAATAGTAAGATATATTTTTATGATTTCAATACTTATTACTTCGTATAAGAAAGTAAAAAAAAAAAACACTTCACTATAAAGTCAGTCACATATAATCGTACATTCAAAGTCACATTGGTAACGAAGTCTCTCAAATACGTATATACCAACAAAGATACCACATACTGCACACTGACATATAATCATATATGCATGCACAAATACAATCACACAAATACAATCATACAAATACTTAACATTCACGCATACTTACAAGGTATACAATCATACAGCAAGTCACACATAGACCATGCGTCCGTTTCTCGCACATCTGTCACAGACTGGTGATATATTTACACAAATAACGCTACCAAATGAAAATATACTGCGCTAGGGATCGTGAAACGCGGAAAGCCCATGACTCTACAGTCGTGCAATTTTATTTGTCTGGCGCACAATGGATTTCGTTTCGCGGGGGAGATGTCTCATCATGCAGATCCTTGCGGGACTTGTCGGAGCTCGCACAAGGTACAACGAGAATCCAAACGCAAACTATTGCGTTTCGGTAATGGTACATGCTGTATCACAGCTGTTGAATTTACAAATAAACGCTTACGAAGAAACTTTATCATTTTAAACTGGTCTATTACATTTTTATAAAGATATGGCTATAATTAAATACGAAATATAGAAAATCATCTTCAGACTAAATAGAAATAATAAATATTTTCATGAAAATCATCTGTGGCATATTCAACTTGAAAAGAGTGCTATTATTTTATATATAAATGAGTATGCTATGAACTACTAATATTCTGTAAAACAGTTTTTATTTCCGCAATATTTTTATGCTTCTTTATAATTAAAATATTAATTAAAGACAAGCGTTTATAACGTTCAAATAACAATAGTGTTGTTTTTTTTGAGAATATAAAACACAATAGTTTTAGTTGTTAAAAAGATTCGTGATGTTACCTTTAAATGGATTGTGAAGCGAGAATTATAAATTACCTATCTAACAGACATGAAGTAAATTGAATTTCAAAGTTCAACCTATGATACCATATTCAAACCACCTCATATGTATTCATGTAAAGGTAGGAGTAAAAGCAATTGTCCATGTAAATACAATCTGATACTTTTATTTTTTCATTAGTGGAAAGCTTTTTAAAGAAACAATTGTCTATTTTTTGCTTTCTTATACGATTTAATAACAAAATTGAACTAGAGATATAACGGAAAGACTACTTTTCTGAATCGAATTTGACTATGTGTAGACGTGTGCGTGCGCGCGTGTTATTTGTGCATGTGTTTATGTTTGTATGTTTGTCTATGTTTGTGTGTGTTTGAACAGTATATAGGCAAAAGAATTAACATAAAACTTAAGGTATGTATAGGACTTGGACGAAAACCTGTTATTTTTTAACGAATATTCAATCTGGAAGTGCAAGTTTACTCTAGTCATTTGACTTGTTTCTGCAATATCTCTCAAAATTTGTTGTCACAATAAATTTCTTTAGTGAATATTTTATTAATCATATATCAACATTCTTTTTCTAAGGGTATAATTATTATTTGATATATTTTATGTCGTCTCAGTAATTAAGTCGATTCCATGGTAACAATTACAAAACATTGATGGAATAGAAATACTATATAGGTTAGCTAATGAAATATTTATGCAGTTTTCGAACATTTTCAGCTGCATAATAATGAAATATCTCTGCCATTTAGCAAAAAACAAAGTTGCAGTTTTGGTCAAATTTTACGCTCAAATACTAGTTACCGAATGCTTAGATTAGGTAGTTCCAAAATATAGAATTGTAGAATATAGTTACCCTGTTTCGTAATAATTATGTATAACCACGTAATTTATTGTAAAGCAGTGTTGATCACAATCTATATATTTATATAAATCACAACTTTTAATTATTGCTTAATTTAATCGCACGTTGAATAATTACACGGCAAATTTCATTTAAAATCGATATCATCATAGTAATTAAATTAAAGGATTGCTAATAATATGGTTATCCTTTGTGTAAACGTCAATTATGTAATGATTGCTGTTGTTACAGTGCACCCTCCCATGAGAGTGGGGATTTCATAATCTATTCAACATGTTTAATTGTTAGGAATATATTACATATTGTTATATTATAAATACATGTGTTACAAAATATATGTAACTATCAGATTCATATGAAGGAATGTTCTATAAATATATGTAACTAAATATGAAGTAAAGAAAACTCTATAATATACTCACCATTACAAATCGTAAAGCATCGTACTTTCGTACAAAAAAATAATATAATTTTTATTCTATCACGACATTTTTAATTATAAGCAAAACAAGTGATGAAGACAATCATTTCCATTTCTATCTTGATGCTTCGTTTGACGTAGAATTTTTATTCGTTCTTTTATTTTTACGAAATATAGTACTTAATTGGAAACAAAGCAATTAATTTAAGGTAAATGATGTACAACTTCAATATTCAATCGACATTTCTTGGTATCATCTATTACATTTGATACTAGCAATGCAACGCGATTCATCATAAAAATAACTACAAATAAATATTGCTAAAATCTAGCGACAGTTAAAATAAGAAATTCGGTAATTTGAATATTGTAACCAAAAGTACAAAAACTTGGAACCCTACTTAGATTTTCTTCAAAATCATCTCAGATATTTCGCATGCGTAAAATGTTTTTATAATCGTCTATGTATTTTCTTAAGAATGACATTTCCAATTTATTCAAATTTATTTCTCTGTTTATATTCCGTTGCTTGTTCGTATCGAGATTAGATCAACGAAACTTTAAAGAACTTAATATTTCTATTGTAAATGTATTTTATATATAAAAGAGACAATAAATTCTATCCCAAATAAGTATTTGATTCTCAAATCCAATATGAAATATCTTAAATACAAAATAAGTTTCCTTGATGATTATATTTACTGTATTTGAAATAAGATATCAGATGTAACTTCAAGTCTACAGGAATGTCGATTATTAGTTATACAAAGACGAAATTTTAATCAAACATCAAAGTTGTCGAATATCATCTTGTCGTGTCGTACGAAAGATGTCAAGCCAATGATGTATTAGCCCCGTGAACATAGTAATGATGTAATGTAATGAACATCTATTATTATAACGTAAAAGATGAGACTAAATTAAGATAGATATACATGTGCACAGGAATGTCATTCTATTTTTTACTTTCTTATACGAAGTAATAATTTTTGTAAACATGAAAACATTCGAGCTCGATATTTTAATGGAATTATACTTTTTGACCTGTGACAATGAGTCGATTCTGACTATATTTGAATGAAGTCCTTGTGTGTGTGTGTGTGTGTGTGTGTGTGTGTGTGTGTGTGTGTGTGTGTGTGTGTGTGTGTGTGTGTGTGTGTATGCGCTTTACTGTTGAAACTAAACTTATAAAACACTAAACTAAAGATTTCTAAATTCCCGGCAAGTAAATCAACTATGTTTGAAAAGTAAATCAAACTGGTAGTGCTTATCTAAACGAAATACGTATAAGAAAGATCAGTGCACGTCATTGCGGATATTTTATATTTGCGTCATGACAAGTGAAGATAGAAATTGTGATGAAAAAAAATGTATCTGCATTATCAGCGAATGCCTACCAGAAAATTTTGTGAAATTCGTAATTCTCCAATTCTCTTCATTTCCCGCAAACTCGGCGCATGACAATAATTGATAACATGTACTCGAAAACTTCATAGTCATTTGTTATTTTGTTGTTAGTGCTGTCGGTTATAAGTATTAGCTTTTACTAACCAACTCGTTGGAATGAAGTACCCGTGTGTTACATGCCATCATTTGGATGAGATACTCTCGTCTGTCTGCTCACTTATAACGAGATACTTTTGTTGCATCGCTAACATATTATTATTATCTAAGTATATTTATCGAATTCATAGATCTCAAGTATTGATTTCATTTGAATATTAACGTTTGATATTAACTTTTAATTCACATTAAAATAATATTAAAATTAAATATAAAATTATTTCTTATTTCGAAACTGAGATAACATATTTAAATATTACTACAAAATAAAAATCAATTTTATAATAATACTGGTAGCATAAAATTTCAACTATAACGCAATAATTTGTAAGGATTTGTTCTTCGAAATAAAAATGTAAAGATGTAAAGCAGAAAATTATACAAATTTATATATAACAAAATATTTCGAATTTTACTGTAGTGTTTTCAAAAAAACATGTATATATTTTTACTAAGAAACAGTAACTACAAATATAACCCGTAAATAATTTGAAACAAAATCAAAATTCTTATTCTATACTTTTACCAATCAATACACCATTTACATGCAGAAGTAACCTATTATATTTTCAACAGATATGTGGAAAAATATGAGGACAAACGTAAACATATGTTGTTTAATGAACACAAAATGCCCTTTACTGAATATTTTATGAGTTCGCTACTAAATTGATTATGTTCCACGTAAACGAAAATGTCGTATTACTGCAATTTTTATTACATCGTTGTTTTCGTGTTAATAATTTACTAATTCGATGAATTATTTGCATGTCTTCCGTTTATCTTAGCGTCTACTTCAGCTATCATATTTCAAGATTACTCTCTTTCTGCACTTCTTATATATTAACAAAAAAAAATGTTCATGCTGAATTTTTCTTTTTTGCAGCTGAAAGCTAGATAAGATGATCAAACAATGAATGCTTCTCATAATGATTTTAGCTTGACAATTTCCAATACTTTTTCTTAAAACACATCAAAACAAATACTTTTAATGTTATTTTCACGAGTTATTTTGTAAAATACAGTATCTTTGTATCGTTATATTTTGGCTATATTCAGAAGTTTCCTTACGTTTTATTCCTCTAGGTATTACAAATACCAGAAGATAATATGATCAAAATAAATAATATTTTATTCATTTATCTCACTCTATTCAAAAAGACTGGAAGATATATGCCAACAAAGCTTTTTATTTCTTAATTCTATTATCAAGGCTTTTTACCGTAATTTCGTGCTAGCGATGTGTTCTTACACAGCAAGAAAACCAACGTCGGAATAAGAAACAATATAGAACGAGGAAACGAACAAGAACTGAAAGGTTTATAGCAAGAAGTAAACGTAACGCATAAAAAGGACGTGTAGACAGGTGACAGAGAAAGGGAGGGCCTAAAGAATGGAAAAAATAGTGAAAAAATATCACGTGAAGCTGGTGGGTCAAGCGAGGCAAAGAATATCTTAACTGAAACCGTAAAGTACTCGAGCCAACAACAGCTCACAATGAAAAAAAAAAACCTTATATTAAATTATAACACATTATCTTGATGATGTACATTTGTACAAATCAATCACTACCACTTTTCTCATTTATTTCTTAGAAATATTGGAACCACTAACGATATTTAGGCATTATTAGAATCTTTAAAAGGTTAGAATTTGATGCGTAATATGGATAAACTTTAGTATATAAAGGGCTGATAGTTAAATTAGAGTCAAAAATTTCTCTTATAATTTTTATATGTATATAATTTGGTGTGGTGTATTAGAGTGAAGCAATATACTTGCAGAGAATAGTCAAATTGACTTGTTCGCTGTCAAGGAATCTTGGAACTATTTCCAGTTGATTAAAGCTAGGTTACTCATGATGTTAAGCAACCGGTTACTATTAGAGCTTAGAAGCAGAATACATGAGATCATAAAAGTAATACATACGATACACGACATCATAAAGGTAATACAAATTTAGATTTATAACTTCTGTTTTATGAATATAAAACAAGAAGCATTTGCGATTTATTTTCAAAAACTGTGGCATTTTAAATACAATTATAAATTAAATTTCGTCAAAATATGTTTAAGTGGATTACAGTATTTTTTATACCTCCTAATGTTCTATCAAGATTCTTATTATTCATAATTTCTCTCTATTGTTTTAATTTCAATACTTCATTCTTATATTATAAAGAGATATAAAAAGACAATAGCAAATAACATTTTAAAGCGTTGTAAATTCGAAAAATGAAGAAAATATAGATATTAAAATAGCGGCAAAACAAATACGTATAATTACAAAGTGCGTTATATTCAAAACCAGCTGGTGAACAATACATAAAGATGAGTTAAAGTGTATTATTTTAATTAAAATTCAAATAAATAACTGACTATTTATCAGCAGTTAATATTCACAAAGCGGACGCTGGGTCCATGGGCAAAGGTATAAGAAGAAAAGCTAGTAACATGAGAGAGAGACGAAAAAAGATTAATTCACATTCTTTTCTATCGCATACACAGAAAAAAAACAGGGCGCCTGGGCATAAATTAGGGTATAAGGGATGGTTGGCCTTCGGAGTAGTATGGGTGGCACAGATCTGCCAAGGGGCACATACAATAAAACGTATCGTGTGGTCGCCGCTGGTTGTAGATGGCAATCTCCCCCCCTGTTGTATGTAGATGGTGCGTGTGTGAGAGAACGTGCACCATGTGAGTTATGACCCGATGCCACACCCACACTTTGGATCACCAACATGTTTATTCATGTATGCATATATGGGTATTTGATTGACTCACTCAAAGATCAACACAGGTGCATATTGTTAGCATTAGACTACAGAAATCTGTACATATTCTGGATTTTTTTTTAATATATTTATATTATGTCGTATATTTAGTGAAGCATGAAATATGACAGTACATTAAATAAATAATAGAAAAAAGATATAGATGGGGTGTTATGGCAAAAAAAATTAATACACAATAGAAGAAGAGGTGCGTAGGGATATAAAAGTGTATAAAAAATATACGGAAGTTAGTCAAGTTCTAGTGGCCTGTTCAACGTAGTTGAGAGAATATCGCAAAAACTTTAACAAACAAGATTTATTTGACAAAGGTTCCCTGGGCAAGAATGCGAAGCTTTCCATGATATAAATTTTTAAAGCAGAACACAAAATAGCGATATTAAATGTAGTAAGGTCTACCTTGATTTTAAGAAAACTATATAAAACTATCCTCTTGCTTCTATTCATAGTTCATAGTTCCGTGACACAATGGTAATTGCAATACCATTTTTATTGTCTTATACGAATTAATATGTATGCTTTGTGTATCATGAAAAATTTCAATGTTGTATTTTTAACAGTAATACACCTTTCGAACTTAATCGAGTCGGACCATTTTTGAATAAAATCTGTGTGTGTGTGCGTATGTGTGTGTATGTATTTGTTTGTGTGTGTATGTGTGTAAGTGCGTCTGTAGGTGTATGTGTGTGCGTGTGTAGGTGTATGTGTGTGCGTGTGTAGGTGTATGTGTGTGCATGTGTATGTATGTGTGTATATATGTGTGTGTGTGAGAGCTCCCCATGGCCTAAACGATCTAGGTTATAAGAAAATTAATATTGAAACTGACGATAAATGCATGTTGCTTTCGATTGTCATTTATTATATGTAAAACGCTTTACAATTATTATCACTTTTTAACTACACTGAATGCATGAATAGTTTTTCACTTACTATATACCAAACAAGCCTGTTATGGAGCTCATAATGTATAGCGTTGTTTGTGCTACTGAATGCGCACTTAGCTTTGGTAAATAGCAAATGTTATAGGTTTGTTTTTGTGTCACATCCGAATTTGCTTATAATGTTCTATGTAATCATACAAACGCATATGTTTTAACTGTTCAATATTAACATTAACCCTGTAGTCACAACAGTACTCCATTCAATATTTGTTGGTAAATATAATATATCTACTATAATTTTTATTAAATACATAAAATGTGACAAAAATTGATATATGTTTAAGAAGATGAATTATTGATATTGTGAATTATCTAAATGCAGGTATAGTTATAAAAATATTTGCATTTTTGTTCATTATTTTATTATTTTTCTAATTTATAACATTTTTTCTAATGTTTGGAACACTTTTGCACTAAATATATTGCTTAGAATAAATATAACATGTGCAATGTCATGCACCGAACTTACTTCTACGCATTTGGGCTAGATCACATCGTTGTTTTAATTATTTTTCTAATTTATAATAATTGTTCTAACCTTTGAAATACTTTTACACTAAATATATTTCTTAGAATAAATATATGTCAAACTTATTATTACTAAACTAAATTATTTAGGTATATTTTGTTACTTTCTTATATGCAGTATAAGTAAGTATTGTAATCATGAAAAATTTCGATCTCGAGATTTTAACGGAAATATACGTTTTGACCTTCCCTGAATCGATTCCAACTATTTTTGGAACGACGTCCGGCTGTGTGTGTGTGTGTGTGTGTGTGTGTGTGTGTGTGTGTGTATATATATGTGAGCGCTCTACAGCCCAAACGGATAAAGGTAAAATCATGAAACTTTAAACTTAAGGTTTCCATACTCTTGGCAATAAAACCTTTTATTCTTGAAAACAATATTCAAACCGGAAGTGCATGTTTACTCTAGTCATTTTTTGCGGTTTCTGCAATTACTCAAAAATGGTTGCAGTCACAGAAACATTGTTCAAATAAAAATTATAGACACTAAAATTTTAAACAACCTTTATCTGAAACTTTTTTTCAAATAAGGTACCGGAAACAAGAAAATGGCTATTAAAATTGGTTTGACGTTTGAATATCAACTCCATTAGTTTAGATAGAAAAATACACGAAAATCTCGCTAGAAAAACGATTCCACATTGAGATATACATATACACGATAGTTATACTAATTATTTAGAGCGTTAGATAAAGAGAACTACTATAGTTATTTTTGAAACATACTTCGCTGGAGACCTACCTAACTAAATACATTCTCACCGCCTACCTATCTGAAAGATTCCCACCCCCTACCTATAATTTGAGATACTTATTCTAGTTTTGTGCTTGTAAGCACGGGGCACACACAATTATGTGCGTGCGTGCATTGTAACATTGGGTACGACACAATGTTACACGTGGAGATTGACGGACCTGTAAGAATTTTAGATTAATAGCCGAACTGCCAAAGGGTGCGGTGTGCAAGTCTACTCTCACACACTGCGAAATCTTTAAAGGGGAGACACCTAGTTAACCAGGACTGGGACGTCCAAAATACTTAAAACCTGTAAGTGTGAAAGTACAGTTAGTTATTGGGGCCCACCGCGCTCCTTAGGCGGGCCCAGCGTACGCGATTGAGTTGAGGTGACCAACCAACCAACAAACCAATCCGGTTCCCAGTGCATTAACCAACCCTCATACTGTCCTACTGCACCCTGGTCGTGCAGCAGTAGGTACGGGAGCGGTCAGATACACTGGGCACCCACTGTACTACAATTAGCACGGATGGGCTTTCTTGGCCGATTCATCAGTCGGTTATTTGCAACGCGCCAATGTTAACAAGCACCACGCATCATTTTATTCAAAATTTAAAAATTACAACTAAGTCTCAGCATGCCTTGATTACACATTAGTGCTCCAAGGTTGCAGCGACCATAGTTTTAGCAAAAAAATTATTTAAATTAAACGGAAAGCTAGCAAACAATAATTACACAACATTAGTGCTCCAAGGTTGCATCGCTCTCATCTTTAGGATAATATCCACATTTAACCGAGAGATGCAATGGCGCCTAATGACATCAGCGTTATATAAATTTACTATTTATTTGAATTCAATCAATGCAAGTTATTACTAAATTCATTCGCGACGCGCCCATCCACGAAACTCCCGAGACCCGAAACAAAGGACAAGGAACTAGAGGAAATACTTGCTCCAACCATAAGGACAGGGGCTATTACATATATTTGAAGCAAAAGCGCGTGTTCCAAACATATGCAGACATTTATTTATTATTAAATGAACCATCAATAAGTTCTGTAATTAACAGGGGTGGTTTGGAACAAAATACTTTCTCATGTTATAGATATATACAATTTTTCGTGCATGTGCTATCATTTTAATGACTTTAAATCAATACCATTTAATCAAAAATGGTTTTATAATTTATGAATATTATTATTGACAAATTTTATATTTCCCAGTGCAGTCTAACAAATTCTAAATACGCGCGTATTAAGAAACTGTTAAAGAAAAGAAGATAGAAAGAATAAATATTATAAATACACCCGAAGACGAAAGAACGTTTGATATATTAGAAGTCCAAAAGGTACTCACCAAGTCCAAATCCATTCTTGTTCCTCTCCTACCACAGCTGAAGTTCTTGTTGTTCCTGTTTGGTAACGAAGCGAAGCGAAGAACCATTTTATTTAATTTCCCGAAATTATTTATTTAAAATTTGCACACGACCATTTTTTATCACTCACCATCACTGATTTTTAAACGGAAATATTTATTTAATTTTAAGACTTTCACTAATACTGTACAGGGGTGGATGGCATATATTTTACGTAGTTATTTCACAAATAAATAAACAATCGCGAATACACTTCACACATTATTCACTTTATTACGAATCGCACAGTACATACATATAAATAAATAAATACAGAAAGAAACTGGGAAATATAAAAATAGCACAAGCTACAAAATCAAAAAATCACTTACTTATTCTAAATAAAATGCAGAGTTGAGTAGATTGGACACCCCTAAAACATTAGCAAATGAATTAAAAATCATCGTAAATAATATTTAAACACTATTAAAAACACCCCATATAAACATTTATTAAACAAGAATAATCAATTGGGACCGCTAATTTAACAAAAATAAATAAAAACAATTAATTAATATACGAATTTAACATGCAAGTGTATGATCTACGAATGCTATGGCTAGCAACGGCGTACCTTTCAATAACCCAGAAGTAGATGTTTCATATTTTCGCAAAAATATAATGTTATCAGTCACCTCGCACAATAAACGTTATAGAATATCATTTTGCAAACTTTTAGTTCATTTTTAACACTAAAAAACATAATAGAATCGCGTTTTTTACCCGGTTTAAATGAATTTAGTTTTAACAAAAATTCGGCCACTACAATGATTATTATTAATTAGTTGATCGATGTTTTTAATATGTTTATATCTTCTGTGTTGATTTTTTTTATCTTATACGTAAAAATAGAAACGGAAATATAAATACAAATAACACATATACGTATAACAATAGTAAAATGAATTTAATTGAAAATACTTATTACCTAGCCGGATCAGACGAGATCGGCAAAAACTTTTTATTTTATATCGGGTGCATTCTATGTTAATAAATAATGTACAGGTGTTCTATATATTATATACGTAGTACTATTTTAAAATTATATATGCAGTTCTATTTTAAAACAATATTTTATCAAATAAAAATTGCAAACATTTTAGATCTGACTATAAAATGACAAATATTGCGTTTTTTAAATAAAACAAATTTCATGGTAAAGTTTAAACTGTCATAATAACAATCCGTATTAAGATAAAAAATCGTAATTTTCTGGAAATCAAAGACAACTATATGAATATAAAATTTCAGTTAAATCAGTTGAAAAAACACATGGAAATACAAATACAAATAACATATATACATATAGTAAAATGAAATGTTTTTCGAATTTATTTACAAATACTTGTTACCGAACCGGACCAAACAAGACCGGCCAAAATCTCACGCGATTTTATTTTATTTCGCGTACATGCTAATGTTAAAAAATAGTGTGCAAGTGTAGTATTTAATAAGAATATTGTGAAGAAATATATGTCTCGGATAAATGTGAACTGTTATAATAACAATTCGTATTACGATATAATTTCCTGAAACGGGAAATTTTTTTTATTAAGATATACTCACTTTCTCATTTAGAGTTGCAAGCGCGTTGATCTGCATGAGCTGATTTCCGGTTCCTCTTCTTGCACACGCGCACAATAAATGTTTATGTTGTTACCGACACATTACAACAAAACGCGAATGTTATTGTATATATTTAAATAAAATTAATATTGAATTTAATAGTGTTTAAAACCATTAGCGTTAACAAGAGTCTATAATTTAGCAATACGAATGATTGCTCCATATTCTAGTCTACAATACCCCGCACTATGTGGCAACAATAATTTATAGCATTTTAAATGCAGAATAACGTTAAAACTGAACTGCAGTGACCGACGATTCTCACAATATCACAATCAAGTTATCAAGTAAAAACCAGAAACATGGGAAATAAATTCAGACCCTATATATGTGGAACAAGAACAGACATATCCTGTGACGTATTTTTATAATAACTGGTTCCATATTTAACTATATTTACATACATCGAACACACAAAACTAGGATAAATTTGGAAACAAGTAAATGGTTATTGAAATTTGTTCTTATTATAATTATTTTCACATAAATCGTATCAACTGTGCCTGTCAAAGTTTAATAGAAATACAAAATTTTTAAATATTTTGTAGTTTGACTTTTAATATTTATTCTAAGAAATAATTTAGTGAAAAGGAGTTCCAAAGGTTACTGCAATATTATAAATTAGAAAAATAGGCTAAATATGTTCCAACCGAAATGCGTATAAGAAAGTTTAGTGCATGACACTGCAGATGTTTTTTTTTGATAAACAATTGACAGGCGCAGATGATATGATTTATGTAAAAATAAATATAATAAGAAAAAATTTCAAACAGAAGCTGTCAAACATTAATACTTTTAATTTTTATCCAAACAATTTTTCTGTAACTACAAATCTTAGTTTAAAATTTCATAATTTTTCCTTCAACCGTTTAGGCTGTAGAGCGCGCGCACACACACACATATAGTCGAAATCAATTCAGGAAAAGTCAAAACGTATATTTCCGTTAAAATCTCGAGATCGATATTTTTCATGATTACAATTCTTACTTATACTGCGTATAAGAAAATAAAAAAAAACTCAGAAAATTAAGTCAAAGTTTAAAACAAAAATATTGCATGTGGTAGGTAAATAATCGAGTCATCCTGAAATAAAGAGGCTTAAATTCTAATATATTTCCTGTCAAAATTCAACTAAGATAATCAGTTAAATAGATAAGAGATAAAAAAAATAGTGAATCATTAATCAAAAAATAAAATTTGATCGGAAATAAACTATATATGTATGTAAATCAATAAACACGCCAGAGGCCAGTCGAAAATTAATTTCAGTTGAAGAATGAAGAATGTATGTATTTCAATTAAATCGTGTTTGTGACAGATCCATACGTTGTTAGTTCTATGGCAAGCCAAGAACTTGAGTGTATTATAATTATACTACCTGAACCCTGTAGACCGCAGTCCACAATCACACGTTATGTAGATTGTTGTGGACGGACTTCATATACACGTACATGAAACGCACGCATTGAAATATCCAAGCCGATCTTGTGAGGCGTGTTCAAAACGGTCAAGCCGAGTTATCATGCTGTAGTGATGATGAATTAATCAATGCTTTAGGTACCAGGTTATTTATTACCTTCCTATAACAGAGCACTTCCATCGTAGCGGCGCCTCCATTATATCGTAGCTTGTTTAGAGTTTGTTGATTATTATTATACCAAGTCTAACATTTCTGAGATAATTGTCCTAATAATAATCATCTTCTTTATATTAACAAGTCACAATTTCATTTCGTTAGGGTATTTCGGATGTATGTTTAATATCATGTAATTACATATGTACATACATACTGTAACGAGGGTAGAATAGTCCAATAAGTTCCACAGAACCTTCTAATTTCTAAAACCCTCTACGTCGGCATATAAGCAAACAGCTCGGGCAGTCGCAAACAGTTACAAATCAGTGTTCGTTGTAATATCGGTTCTTTATTAGTTATCAAGTAATACAACTGTAGAGATAAATATTTGTGTTTAAATAAATATAGCATAGCGTATAAATAAATATTAGTAAATATTATTTAGTAGTATTTAAGATAAAACTAGTGTTTGATTTCTTCACACGTAAAAACGTTACAATACATAACATCAGGCCTACTCCCCTCAAATAGGGTGGTAGAAAACCTTTTACATTCTTTCACCATCTCTACCCTTACACTTCTTTCGCGTCATTCAAATTCTTCATTCATTGTTTGTATATATTAGCAGTTAATATAGTTATAATTGTAGTAAATATATTCATTGAATGCGTTTTGAATATGCATAGATTACTCACTTACTTTCAATTAGCTCGGTGTGCGTTCAAAAATTCCAGAATTTTAAAATGAAGATGTCGCATATTCGTCTATTAAGCAACATTAACCAGGTTAGTTATATAATTCGAAATCTATTGATCAAGTAAAAAACCTATATAAAAACAATAGCTACCCATTATACTGAGATTATCGTCACATTCAGACAGGCAGAATACAGGCAGTAGCGGTGTTCGAAGCCTCGAAGACAGATGCCATCAGTGAGGTAGAAACGCCGCGGTATCATTTGTCGGTTAATGGCTGAACAAGAGCAAACGTGACGGGGATAGGATGTTTGCAAGAGTCCCGGTAGTATGAGGCCGTCGAAGGAAGGAACCCTAATGTAGTCGGAAGTGTAACATTGATGGATAGAGTACTGGCAT
Organism: Nebria brevicollis; assembly: GCA_944738965.1. Lineage (NCBI taxonomy): Eukaryota > Metazoa > Arthropoda > Insecta > Coleoptera > Carabidae > Nebria > Nebria brevicollis. Next base: position 13,431,926 of record OX122901.1, on the reverse strand, counting down.
TCGCTTAGCTTTTCCGTCTTGTTCGCCTCATGTTCTGTGTTAAACAAGCGCCGGTGGGCGGGCGGAAACCGAAACTTGCCGCACAGATTAAGTTATTCTTGTAGCTTCTGTTTTCGCCTCGGCTTTTAACAGGCCCACGTCTGGTTGAGAGCTGTATTCGACCACTAGAGAAAAGAGAACGTCGTTGCGTAACCTTATCATCTTCTGCCAACGCCTCCTAACTAAGGGAGTTAGAGATACATATGTATACGGCACACGAATTTCATCTAAATAATGTATCTGGGTGCCAAACACCGCTCTATGTAATGTACCTTAAGTGCATATGTATCCCAAATTAACTTTTCAAAACAATATACGCCTAAATTCGTACTAGATATGTTTAATTTATTTCATTCTGTTCAGACTCATTACTATTCAAATTGAGCTTTTATACTCTATCTATTATAACAATTCTATGCACGGTATCTACTTCAGACAACACTTTTTAGTCATAAATTACAAAATAAATCTTGCAGGTCGCGGATTGCATATTATCCTATATATAATATAATTTCATGCACTCTCTTTCTCTCTCTCTCTAATATATATATATATATATATATATATATATATATATATATATATATATATATATTCTTTTTAATTAGTATGTATTTTTGTGCGTAATAGAAAGTATTAAAAAATAAAACTTCCGAAGAATATTTTCATGTCTGACACTTCGTTCATCGTTAAATGACAAAGGATTTTTTCGCATGTCGACTTCACCGCATGAAAACTCATTACTTTTGCCAGCAATCGCTACAACATCAATCAAATCTGCCAACAATAGCAATTGTACACATTCTATATTAGACAGGTCTATTTTATTATCTAATATCATGAACTATTTTTGTATACCCCTTCACGTCAACAGACGTCAAAGAGAAAATAAACAATCATGTTGTTTCTCTTAGCATAGCATAATTTTTAATAAATCGATACATTTTTGTTTGTAACTATTTTGGGTGAACTTTCTTTTAGAATTGTGGATGTATTTTCGTCAAATTGCTTAGTAAATACTATAATAATTAACTACCTTGAAAAATTAGAATATTTTCATTTCATAACATTACTATATACACTGTTTATTATTATTATTCTGTTAATCGAAATTAAAATTCATCGTAATTTAAGCATTATTTTTGTATTGCTATATGGCTAGTAAGCTTTGCAGTTTCAAACAGAAAAAGTTTTAATTGGAACAGTTAAGAAATATTGCTTATACATTGTTATTGAAATATCATAAATTACATTAAACTTAAAATTATTTTTATAATGCTGCAGAAGTATAATTGTTATTTAACCGGCTGCTATGCTAAGCATTTTGATAAACCATTTCGATTAACTCAACATGTGCATATCAGCACTGGAAGTTTATCTACACCATCAAAATTCTATTTTGCAGAACACGATATATTGCACAAAATTCTGTATCATATACTTGAAATAATGGGACTTAATATCAGCGCATAAATCTTGACAAGAAACAGATTAACTATAATATGAAACGGAGCGAAACTCATTCGTAAAGTTGTTGTATTTGCGACGGCTCTACAGATTGTGCTAAAAACATTAAACGTCTTTAATAATTTTCGGTAATCTAGCTAACAGCTTTGAAGACACTCTTCATCTTCTTAACTCGCTTGAGATAACGTCGTAAATGCAAGATGCGACATCAACCAGCGTATATACATATACTTTATAATATGTCGTGTGAACTTTGCCCTAATGTTTTTCCCCTTGCTATATGCAAATTATTATCACCAGCATCGACCATGCGGCATTTTGTCTGCCAGAGGGGTTGGCGTGGAACGAGGATGCTATTGCTGTATGCAGGGTCAGGTCTTTGTATCGGCTTAACTTACCCAATCAGGGACACCTGCGAACATGCTATCATGTTCTCCACGTCCTGTGTAAACCTTTTTAAAATTAATTTCTATGTAATTTCAGAGATTATTCGCACTAGCAAAACTTTTTGCTTCACATATAATCCAGTGTAACTCGCTTTTATTTTAATACATATCATTTGAAACTACTTTTGCACTAGTGTGACATAAATATTTTTAATAATCCATTAAAATTTATAAAAGTTGCATACATTTTTATACCAATGCAATAGTAGCTGAATAAAATTAATTACATATTTACAAAAAATTTTGATTAAACTTATACTCATAATTTATCAACAATGAGTAAATTTTACTGTCCAATTGGAATATTAGGAATAATAATAGTTACTAATTATAGCGGCGATAAGTCCATGCTCCAGGTTAAATTCGCCATCTTTTAATAAATATAACTCAAAAATAACTAATGGTCTTTTACAGTTGTGGTGTGATATGTGAATAAAGTTTAGAAAAGACCAAGCTATATTTTTTCCAATAGTTGAACAGATATAACTTAGACTGTAGTTTATAAATAACTTTTCGGTTTGGAAATACTGTTAATCTTTTTTGAAGGTTGGAATGTAAACACACATTTTTCAAGGTATTTTATATCTTTTCCCGTTCAAATCAAACCGATTTCGAAGCAGTATCGTTAACGTAACGTAGTGCACGCCACGAGTGAAGATAGGAGCACAACGCGGTATGCGCGCTAGTCATTCAATATTTCTATTGTTTACACGGTGGTTCTTCGGAACGAATACAGGATTTATTACCGGGATGCCTTATCCTCGTGGCAAGTTCTGATATTGCCTATTCCGTAAATCATTCTGTACCGCGAGTCCTATTCATCGGAGTCTCAGCAAACATCGTCCACATGTACAATTTTTTATACCATATGCTGAATCTAAATCGAATGGTATACGCCGAAGAATTATTGTGATGGCGAATAAGTTGTTATCTACAATTTACATTATTGCTTTATTCCATGCACCAGTAAAATATAAAAAATAAACATATATCTAAAGATTTGAAATTATTTCTAGAAATATTCTATTATACATAAAAAGATGTATTTATGGACTGAAATTTTACTAAAATAAATTGTTAATCCATAAAATCTATATTCAAAGAATATTAAATCTTACAACAAATATTATGCGAAATGTGAACATCTATAATTCTTTATTTTACTATTTTGCATTAAGTGCAACCATTTTTGAGTTAATACAATAACTGCAAAAATATGACTAGAGTAAACATGCACTTTCGGTTTGATTATTCTTTTCAAAAATGGGACTCGATTAACTCACACACAGACACACATAGGCACACACAGATATCATTTCGAAACTGATCAAAATCCATTCAGGGAAGGTCAAAAGGTAAATATCCGTTAAAATCTTCAGATCGATTGTTTTCTTCAAAACTTACGAAACTTACATATACTTCGTATAAGAAAATAAAAATAATATCACTCGCGTTAGGAAATGTAGTTAGTTAGTTCTGTTATTGTCACCATGCAGCAAAAATATCTATCTTAGTTGAATAGACAAGTGCTTCCGCAAACATACCAGTATTGCATCCGTTATTGTAACATTATGTTTGGTTGAACATTACAGCATGCGATGAAAGTTTTTACCTTAGTTTGTTATTGTCATGCATACATCACATCTGGTATATTGGACATCTATGGCAAGCTGGAATGACGTTACAGGACGAGCAGTGATGCCGGATAATAAAGCTGACACAGCTTTAACGCACATAAATTTTCGTTGATTTATGGCTACAAACTATAAAATATTATATTATATTCCAATATTTCATGCGTAGAAATCGCTACGCATTGCCATACAAACATATTATTGTAGGACAAGCTGCATACTAGAGTATGTTATGTTTTATATCTGTGCATATTATTTAATTTATTTACCATCAAATGATTCATCGTAAAACGTCAAATAATTATATTCAGAAAATATTAAAATTTACATACTAAATATATCTAATTGTGCGTATACAAACTGTATGTTAATACTGGACAGTATTAGTTAATATTAAAATGTAAAAAAGTAAAGCAAAATGTATTATTATTCTTCTATATAAACAAAATAGCAGAAAGTTCACTACAAGTCACTGCGAATATTTTATTATTACACCGATAACGTATCGTAGCGATACGCTAAATTATGATTTATCCGATTGCATTCATCATTGCCGGGAAATAAGTAAATTAATATATTTATATATAATAGTAACTAATTATGGTAGCAAAATTCCAAACAAATAATAAAATTCGTCGCGAGATCCACATTTAACAATATGACTTAAACGCATTTACCAGCAAATATAAATACCAATAAATTCAACACTGGTTATAGCAGCAGCGGAAAAATAAGAACGTGTGTACGAAAGAAAACATTTTCTCGGAGAAATTGCGAATATCTTTCTTTTTACGAGGGCGCATGGTGTTTTATTGTTCACGCGCCTCTCGTTGCGTTTTTTTGTTTTCTTTCCAAAGTTCAGTTTATTTCGTTCGAGTTCAGTTGCCTTACATTTTCGTCCCTTTTACGGCTCATTTACATACATGTTTAAAATATGAGTTAAAACGAGATTTTAAGCAATTTACTGTCTCCGTGTGCCATTTCTTCTTCCAGAGATTATTTTGTTATACATTTCTTGTATCCCACCTATTTGGTTTGCATTTACATTTTAATGTTTTTTTCAGGCCGCGACGTTCAACAAGAGGCTATGCGGCATCGGTCGCAGGAAATTAGGAAATATTGCAGGAAGGCATACGAATATTTTGGGTTAGAGAAATAATGGTAGGTGAGAAGATACGTTGTTAGAATTTATTTTTAAAATGGAAATAAAGCAATTTAATAAAATACACTGCTTTTATTCGGATGCCCTTAGGATATTATTACTGCAAAGGTTAGCATGTACACGTTTTAAAATAATATAACACTATAGCAACTAAATCTGTTGCCACGCACCGCAAGTTGCATATTTTATTAATAGTAGTAGTAAGCAATGAAAACAAAAACTCACGTTTTGAAAAAAATCCCGGGAAATAGAAAATTATTTCCTCTAATTATAAAGGGTATATTTAACAAACATAACTACTAATTAATTTTTGTAGATATTTGATAATTAAAATAAATTATTTTTAAAAATAAATAATATTAAATAAATGAACTACACTTGCATCTAGCATTATCTGTATAATTGAGGAACTTTGCGTTAACCGTCCAGGTGATATTATCGGGATTTTGCGTTCTAAATATTTTTTAGATAAAAAAAATTCCTTCGTCGCTTATTAAAACAACCGTACACATATCGTACTTCATTTTAGATGTAAAAGTCTATATGTGCATAGACGATTATAGCATTGATTTAAACACTGTCGTTTTAAAACAATTTTTCTTACTATCTCAAAACTATTTTTTTGCACATAGACAGTTGTTGCATTGAACTCTTCAATTAATCTATGATTATGATATCCATTACTAACAACATATACTATATAATAAATATTTGACATTAAGAAAAATATATCGGATCTCGCTGGGAATCGAACCCGGAACCTACGATCCCTAGCGAGATCAGATACATCAACGTCAAATATTTAATTTACTTCCTTGTATTCCGTTCAATACGAATATTTGACTTTGTACTTCTTTGTACTTAATTCTCGCTTTAACATGTACTACATATTCTAAAGAAACTTATAGAAAATGACACAAAAGAAGAGTTGTGAACTTTTCAAAATTGCCATCATTTTTCACCGTAAAATTACATCAGCACAAATATTTTTAAATAATATAACAAAATCTAATCAAATTAAATATTTACCCTTGTGGTTTTTCAATACAAGTAATTTAAATAAATATTCATAATTTTTTACAGTATACTTGGTAGTTTCATGCAGATTACATGCTCATTGAATAATAAATGTGGCCCTGACGTGTTACTTTAGAAGGTGTTGAAAAAATCTTTTAATTGATTCTGTTTAAATCATGCCTTTCAAGTAAAAGTCTTATCCGACAGTGAATATCAGCAAACGCAAACTTCTTAATTTTGTTCCTATTATGCAAATATTTGTAATAATTTGTATTTATTTTAGTATTTATGAACTGCATCATATAGATCGTTACGTCACCACAGATTTGCATGAATAGCTCGATGACTGATTCGTCGTCTCATTGTCGCAGCCGAACTGCAGGCACTGACGGTTGTGCGACACGCGACACGTTGCTCGTGTTTAATCGACAATTAAAGCACAACATGGACAGGTACAAAGGACTCATGAATAACAAGTTCTCACGTTTGACATCGCACATACTGTGTTGTTACCGTTTGTCACTTCCATTTACAGGACACAGCTACTTCGATTAACAGCCTTGTGCCTGCTTAAACTAAAACGTGTAATTCATGAATTTATCAAATTAAATCCCATCGTGTATGTGCTACAGAATAGACGACGAAATTGAAAATTGATTGATGGTTTAGAATTGACCAATTACTATATCAGGACAAGCAAATAGTCCGACATTAATTGCACTATTATCATACTAAAAATATCTTACGATCGTTTAGTTTGCTTAAAATAAAATTCGAAAAGTGGGAGTTCATAACTAGTAATTTCTGTTTCGGTATTTTTTATTTGGAAAATGTAATTAATGATTTTATTATGGAATGAAACTCCAACCAGAATTGGTCGCATTTAGAAACACAGTATTTGTTGACCTATATAGTCTCATCTGTCTATTGAAGTTAAGTGAAAATATATGCTCATGAATGTATATTATGGAAATAGGTGGTGAACGTGTAAGAGCTTTTAGTGGCTTGGTTAGTGTTGCTATTACGTCATAGATGATATAAATATCTGTGACTGTGTGTGACTCTTTCTTCGTCGGTAACTGAACACAATCGATTAAATGCGAAAGCATTCGTTTTGCGGCAATCGTAAAATGCATTATACATGTCACCGGGGTTCCCGGTCAATACGACGAAAAGTGCCAAAGTACACTGACACGGAAACCACGCAATAAAAGCAAAGTCTATAGAGACAACTAAATGCCACGACAAATGCGGCGCTTCTAAATCAATGAGCATTCGGCTATAAAAATATCAAATCCTAAATATAATCAATACGATATTTTGGCCAATTTATAGCACAATTACCAGTGGTCGTCAGTCTCACTTCTTATATAGATTTTTATTGTCACTCTCTATCTTACGCTTGGTATATTTTATTTATCGTGTTTTAATCTCGATGTGGTGGAAAACTTTAGGAGAAAAGACGGTTTATAGCATTCTTGATAAAATTTCAGATAGAGAAAAGCTTTATATATTTCTGCTAAAACAAAATTATTATATTGGACATTTTCCTTTACGAATCGCAAACTTCAAGAATAACTGACGAGTTAAATATTTTATACACATCATATCTTTTAATTAAACATTACAATTAGATTGAAATTTAATTAATAATTTTTGAATTTATTCCTTTTTAGACCGCACGTTCATTAATTATTAGCAATTAAAGTTTCGTATTTTGCGCCATCTTGGTGACGGCAAAGCATATTTTATCTACTTCTACCAAACTGTAAGCGCATTAATCTTCTATTTACAAGTAATAAGTATACCAACTTAAATTATCTGTCAAACTGACAATATTGATTTTGTTTTAAACTGTTTGTGCCACATTTTGTGCAAAACTGCTTATTACGATAATAACCTGATGTACATAGATTGAAACTAAATTATCAAAATTAATAATTATGAAATAATAATAATGAAACAAAATTAAAACTGTTGAGACTCAATTAGGGAAACATCAATAAAATACAAATAATTCTAGAGTTAAAACATTTTCGAAAAACCATCATAGCTCAAGATTTCAATGGAACTTGTTGACCTTTTTCAAAAATATGTTTATGCACATTCTGTTTCTATTATCTGGCTACGTTACGTTACATTATGTAATGGCATGAAGGGACATCTTCACCGTTCACATCACATTGCATCGCCATGAAAGTTATTTGGTCGAACGAGTGGAGGAGCAGCGTGCGGCAGCTCTCGAGAAATCACCACCGTAGAAGAATCGTCAGGGAATTGCTGATGAGGATGGGACTTGAGATATATGGGTCTATACACATTCCATCCCTGGCTAAAGTAAATACATTTACAAATACAAAGCAAGAATCGGTTCAGCAGCCAACCGAGTGGTTATATTTGTCGAAAATGAAACATCATCATCAAAGTGAATCTTTCGCTCATAACTAATCAGTATCTAGTATTGTTCCTATTTTTAAACAATACATTTTACAAAAAGACAGTTATTTTCTAATACCTCCATAGAGTATCTATATTCGTTCAAACTTCTGTATCGTATAAGTATGTATTTTCCAATAAAAGAAAGAAAAACTTATTTTTGTATTACATTAATCATTGGACTAGATTCTGGTTCCTTATATTCGTTATCATTAGAATTTCCAATGTTTTTTATATCAAGGCTGGGATGGTTCATATTTTGTTTGCTAGTATACAATTTTCAAATGTGCAGTTGTGAAAATTTGCTTTGCCTTGATTTGATTCTGTATATAGGTAGAGGTAATAACGGTAGAAAGCAGGACATGTGGGACCCCGTAGCAATCTACTCTTATGCCGTTGTCACAGGGTCTCTGTGCATTCACCGTGGAACGCTGACTCTCTGATACGTTGCATGTATGTGTGTAACTGAAATGGTTTGCTAAAATTTACCGGAATTATACACAGTACGAATGTTTCCGGCCTCTGAACGCAACAACAAAATCAGCAAACATACGCGATAATGCAATTTCCTTCCTTTTGTATATGTCATTGTATAAATACATTTTGAATTGTTACCAATAAAAGAGCTAGATTTTCTACCTTATATATTTTTCGTAGACTACCAAATTATTAAATGTTTGCATGCTTCACTATTCGTGTTTACCGATGTTATGAGAGCACTTAGTCAAACACCCAGTATATATAAAAAAGTGCAAACAAAATAAATTTATTACGAATTCATAGTGATCTCCATCTGCTTGTATTAGTTTACATTTAATATGTTATTTCCAAATGTATGGCAAACTGAAGGTAAAATAAAACTTACTCTTTCATTCGTATATAATAACTAGAATATTTAGAGACGGTAATGATTTCGCGCAAGAAATTAATTTACATTACTATTGCAGTTACCGTATAGTCGTCTAGGGGCTACGACTGTACAGCAACGTGCAATGCGCATCAATAACACAAAATCATATATTTTGTCAAATATGTTACAATGCATATTCTTTAATCATCTAATCTACTACGATTACAAAAAGTGTAAAAATCTAATTCTTAAGTAGTATTTGCTAAATAAATAAATGTATGATTATTTATTATGGAAAACCCTAATTTATAACAATTTTCAAATTTAATTTTTACATCTAGAATTCTACATAGAATCAAATATTTTTTCCTGATTTAAAGTGAATATTAGATTATGTAACAAAATACAACCTTTGTCACTCCTTTACCTTCACAGTTAGCAACCGACATACCACTTGAAAAATGCAAGTTGCTTAATAAATGCGTATTCATTCCTTAAAATTGTGCAGTCAAATATATAAAAAAATACTGATAAATAGTGTCATATCAAATTTTAAAACTATTTTTTATATATCAATAATTTTTAAACCTAAGAAAATAAATTACTTAAAGGTGGCGACAGACTAGCGTACTTGTGCGTCATACTTGCTGGTCATACAAGCTCGCACGTGTGTGGTCAAAAAGTCGCAAGCTTGTGTGACGCGAATGTTAAATCACTTAAATCTGACATTGCAAGAAAGATAAAAAAAGCGAACTGAACTAGAATAAGCGAGACACTGTATTCACAATGTATGCGAAGAAAGCGTGATGTTTGGCCACACACCGACAATCTTGTATGCGAGTGCATGTTTGCGCGTTGATGTATTCCGGTCAAGTTGGAAAACATGCGTGTCGCACAAGCATACGACTTTTTGTCCACACACTGGCAAACATCAACGTGCGAATTTGTATGACCAGCATGCATGACGCACAAGTACGCTAGTGTGTGGCCACCTTTACATATCCAAGTGGGCAACTTTGTTTATTATTATCATTAAATTTATAGGGGTTCGATAGTTAATCTACGCAAAAAACAACTATATACATCTGTCATAATATACATATATATTCAGATATATTAATTTTGTTTGAATATAAATTAAATTGTATAATATCCGATATGTTAATTAAGGTTGCACAAATATAATGATAAACATTACTTGATTACGTGTTTAGTTTGATAATATTAACTTATAACAGGGAATACAGAAAGTACTGCATACGTGATATTCATTGAAACATAAACACAAATTCAACAAATTCCCGCCGGCTGAGATATAGAAACACGACTGAACACGTATGGTGTAAATGATAATTTCGATGGTTCGAGATGAAATTTATCCGAACGACGAAGTTAATTCGCGAATCGGAGCACGTTGTACGCCTCAAACATGCTTCTTACTTCCATCTGTTTGAATATATGCATTTACGTGTGTAAGGAGGAAAGTCAATTTGATATTATCTTAAAATTAATTAAACTTTCAATTTTATTTATTTTGAGATGAACAATTGAGTTCAATCGTGCAAAAACGAAACATTAAAAGCATGTACTATGTTATTTCCAAAGCTAATACAGTAAACAAAATTATTACCATTTGAGTCTATGGCAGATGAGCATTTGATGAAATATGTTTAAAAGACAATGATTTAGACACTAAACCAGTTTCAAAAATAATTTTATTTCACAACTTCTCTATCACCGACAGATCTAAGCTATTGCCGTGAAATAAAAATATTTTTGAAACTAGTTTAGTGTCTAATTTATATTCTAATAAAATATTGGTTGATAATTATATATATTAAATATTAAATTCTAAACATTAGTGTAGTAAAGATTTACAAATGATTTTTTAATTTTAGTTCTAAAGTAAATTCTTAACTTGCTCCAATATAGAAAACTATAAAATAATACATTAATTGACTGTTTGATTTCCTCCATAAACAGTCAAAATATACAAAACTAGGCTTATTGTTAGAGCAGGAAGTACGTAAAAGTGATTGCTGCCGTAGCAAAAGTAGCATTGCTATCAGATCTCGCTCCATGTGTAGTAAACATTGTAGATGTCTGCAACGTCAGCTTGTACGACAAATTGGCATGTCACATCGCGCTAGCGCATTGTTTGAGCCATCAACTGGGCCTTATTGAAACGGTCTACATAGCGGTGCTTTAGGGTGAATGTTTTCATTAGGTATCGTATATGATGAGAAATTCTTCATTTATTAAATCATCATATATAAACTCGATATCTTTATTTATATATTGATTAGAATAATCATAAAAATATTGTAACACTAAAAATAGATTTCATATTTTCACTAAGAAAGCCTACTGCGACTTATAATTTATTATTTCGCTCTATGTTATCAATAGGAATGTTACGTATTAATTAATTTTTATTGAACTACATTCTAAAAAGGCTATAGCATAAAATATTCTCTTTGATGAAATGCCTTTTCCATTTACAATAAAGTGTAACTATATAGACGAGATTATCTCCTTTTCATTTTGGTAGACTATTTGTCGGATAATATTGTAAATCATATCAACATATTGACTTATCAATATAGATAGAGATGAAACAGTATTGTAATGGTGTCATTATTTAGTATGCGATGACATATTGTTACTTGTGGAAACTACATTCCAAAAACAATCGAGATATGATTAAACGGAAAGTTTTTATTTGTGGGAACCATTTCCGACCGAAATATAAAAGGAAATTTATCGACATGTTTATAATGAAACGACATCAGAAACTATACACTTATACACATTACTCTCTTCGTTGTCCCATACCAATTGTCATTTCTAACGTGTCGCTTATTCACTTTTGTTTCCTACGAATGTTCGTTTTTATAGCTGTTATTTCTTACGTTATTTTCCCAAACAGAAAATCCTTCTAATCACAATACAGATAGGCATCGTGTGACAGAAAAACTCTGGTAAACATTTCCAAATGGCTTTTCCGTTCCGCGGTGTCTGCTTCTCCCATTTTCCCATCTCTTTTCTTCTCTTGTATTCGCCAAACCTATCACACTCTTCGATTCGTCTGCAATCACAGAGAATCGCTCCCACCTTTCTCTATCCCCGCTTCGCCGGTGTCATTGAGCTCTGATAAGAACCACATTGATTCCATCAGCTGTTATAGGCTTAAGAGGAGCGTCAGTCTGCACTCACCTACTGAAACTACTACTGCATCGCTCACGCTCTCTCCTTTTTCCTCCTTTCTTCGACAAACCCTTCGATCTAGTAAGCTCGTTTGCTACCCAGTGCCATTGGCGCGTCGAACCCTCTGTAAACAAGCCTCCGACATGTGTCAACTCTGTACACATCTTAATGTAATTGGAAAACGATATTGAGGTACTAAAAGCAGGATTTTTCTTGAAGAGAAAATCTTATCGGAGACGACAAAATTAATGAAGAGTGCTTTTAGTTATATCAAAATTGAACATATTTCGATATTATGTTCCTTGATATGCATATGTCTAACATGCCAATTCTGCTTTCAGTATTTGTCGCTTTTCAAACGAAAACTAATTTAAGGCAAATGCAATAAAAAATTGTTGCATTCATTTAAAATTAATTACCGCAACTGATTCTGTCATTGAAATATGGGTCAACCAAATTCATAGTTATAGTAACAATTTATATTATTTTAGTGTGTAGTTAGTGATACATTTGTTTTTTTAATGAATTAATTTTTTAAATATTAGTTATAAATAAATAAGTTGTTCCCAATTTTTATAAAATTTAGTAAAATTTTGCACTTAAATGTTACTTTCAACAAGAAACCTATAAGGTGTTCCAACTAATGAAATTGTACGACTTATGCGTATTATGAAAATAGCGTTCCGTTGGAACGTATGTGCATACGTCGTTTAGCTTCAAAGCGATCCTTACGTTAGTTGGAACAAACCTTATGTCAATTGTCTTTTGTGTAATAGATACTCGTGAAACAGAGATAATCATAGCATAAATATGTGCCATCTTGTTTCATCCATAGTACTGGTGTATACTGAAATATATTTTGGTTATTATTAAAATAATAAAACTGAGTATGACTGTTCGGTTCCATTGCACGAAACGGAAACAATTCCTCATACGTTTCACTTATAAATTTCCTAAATGTACACCGCCGTCGGATATTTCTTGTTAAATTTTGATGGCTTCCTTTCCATAAACTTTTCTTGTTTAAATTTTCAGTAACATTTCAAATCTGTGCATGCTCAAATAACGGTATAGGTTCAGTGGTTTCAAGAATGACAGCAGTAATCAAAGCACCGTATTTTTACTTTCATATATTAAATTGTTGTCAGAAAATAATAATGCACAAATAAAACGAATTTTTTAGTATAATACAAGTACGCTTTGCTGTATTTCTCTTCTTCTTTGCAGCTTTTATAGATTTTTATTACTCATCACTCAATTAACCTTCTATCACTCGCACTGGGTTTGACAGACCCCAATACTACGCATTTATAATATGTACTGAAAGGTCTGAAATCTTTTCATTGCCAACTCTTTTATAATTATAATTAATAGTGTCAAATTAGATTAGTCGTGGAATTTTAAAATATGTAAACATCCGATCTGTCAATACAATTTTTGAACATTACTCAACAAATTTAATTTGTGAAATTTACAATAATTTTTTTATACGTCAATTTACAAGAAATATCCTACATTTTATCAGGGAATTACGATTACTTTAAGTTATCTTTAATCTACTTTAAGCATCCGTCATTGTTTTTTCAGACTTTCTGTAATATACTGCCACATGTGACCGAGCAAGAAAAATATTATATTAAATAATTATATCTTTCATTTTGAGAAAATTGTAAATGTTTGCTAAAATTTTACTTTACATTGCTTTCATTCCATTTATTTATAATTTATAGAAATTTCTAATATAATTTTATCAGTGTTAATATTGTACATAAATTTGGAGAATTTGAAACTATTCTTTTGCACACTAACATCTCTAAATATAATCAATTTGATTTTCAATGCAGTCCACATGCATGCCTTGTTTTGCAAAACAGTCTTTGTATTTGTATATCTAAAATTCAAATAGCAATCTCCATTCTAAACAACGAATATAAACGTTGTGTTAGAGATAATCTCGTTTTACTATAGTATATAAAACTCAACAACGACCGATATTGGTGCTTCCGAAACTACTAAAATAAGCTATTTAATATTATAATTGCTTTCTAAATTAACCATGAACCTTTAGCAGTTCATAAATATTCCCAAATATGTAGAGAAGGCATTGTTTTAATCTGGTTACTATTATCAAGCAATATAGTATCCTTTCAGTTTATCTGTTGTAAACTAAAGTACTGAAAAGATTGATTTTATGTATAAGTACTCATATTTTCTAAAGCTTTCGATTACAATGAAAAATTGGGTATTTAATATAGTTAAGAAGTAAATAATCTGAATAAAACTATGTCAAAAAATGGGGTTTTCTAATAGATTATTTCCCATGTGGGTACTAACAAAGTTAGCAACTTGTTTTAAAAACCTTAAGCTAGTCAAAGAGTTTTAGAAAAATACTAAAAAAAAATTATAGAAAATCTCATACATAAAAAAATATTTTGCATTTATTTAATAATAGATAGCTCAAACAACCTATTCTATAATTACCAGTTTAACTGTAAGACCTAATATGTAAAATAATTTTTGTGTAGTGATTTTTTTCGAAAAGGATGAATCCAAGACAGTCTGTAAATGGATATCAACTAGAGCAAGTTAAACAATTTGTTTATTTAGGTTGTTTATTCTCGTGCGATGGCAAGTATGATTGCGAGATTGAGAGAAGAGTGGCTGTTGATTGTAAGATTTTAGAGGGCTTCAGAAATGTTTGCGAGTTATTTTTACATTTCTAAGGATGCAAGATTATGCGTGCACAATTGTGTATTTTGATGGCCATCATTAATGTGTGGGAGTGAATGTTGTGTTTGACAAACAAAGCATAAAAATGTGATGAAATGAAATATAATAATAGTTATTTTTAGTGTATCTGAGTGGAACAGGAAACGAAATACGTCAAATATTGTATAAAAAGACGTACATAGAATAGGTGAGAGCTAAATTAGATGGTATGGTCATGTTTAAAATGTACCGCAATGAATAGAAAAAGTAAGTAGAAAATATGGGGAAAACTGAAGTATAAGAGACATTCGTAGGAGACGAGTCTCCGGAACATAATCATGCATAAATATTTCATCGGCAAATATTATTTTTATTGTATCACCATTTCTTCATTGCAGCGGCGACGGCTCCTCCACTCAGCCGTTATCTATACTTTTTATGTTTGGTACACACATATAAGGGAGTAAGGTATGGCAGAATGGGACACGATGGAGGATCGCGCACATGAATAACTTTGCCGTTTGCAATATTGAATATCAAATATGCGGGCAGCCGATGACTGTGCGGCAATGTCAAAGACAATAAACTTCCCAGTTTTATGTGGCTTTGTTTGATTAAATCAATATTGATTTCCGCTGTTTCCTTTCGTTTCTATGATCGTACGTGCGTTCTCTTCTACTTTGTGTTTTCTTTCTCAACTTCTGCAGTGTCTTTTTGACTGTGCCTGTGTGCCAGTGTTAGTTATTTACATCGATCTCTCCGTGTTTCATAACTGCAGTGAAAATTCTACTTGTGAAATTCTATATGGATGAGTATAACTCATGTTCTGACATTTAATTTGAAACTATATCCTGCAAATGTGCAATATTGCAACGCAATCAAAACGTATTCAGCCATCCACACATACTGATAAATTATATTTGTTTATCTGTTTTGATTCGATGGCCTTCGTAATTGTTTCCCACTTTTATGTTTTAATGCTAATCATATTCTTTATTTCAGAAAAACAATGGTTACTTACAAATTAAATTCATTTCTGTTAATTGTTTGAATGTAAGAATATACAAATATATAAATCATATATAGTCATGTTTATTTAGGGTGTTTCTATGTTTTTCTTTATTTCATTTGATTATGCGTATATAATCTCCATTTTGGAGGTTCTTCTTATTATATTTTAGGGATTAAAATTTAATGACGAATAAACAACACGAATTATATTCATCAATAGCTCTAGGAATGATATCAAGGTTTATTTTTTATAAAAGAATCTTATTATAAAAAACATTTTTGCCGGTGACTGCTATTGTGTTGAGCTTTGTTGCTTATTTCTATTACTGCAATTAAAAGAGAAATTTTGCTCGAAATATGTCGCAAAAAATCTAAAACAAAATTAATGTCGGAATAAATGGATAGATAAAAAATAGAAGAGTCTGCTTGCAGAACTTCATAAATTCGAATGCAGCAAGAAAAGTTTGTAAGGATGGAGTTGAATACAAAAGCTCATTAAGATTAGATGTAATCCACAGCTAAATAAAAGCACATAGCTACTTACTATATAGTATGTGGTTTAAATTATCATAATATTTTAAGATCTAAAATATTTTCGGATAAAATATAGTTATGCGTAGGTATATTGGTTTAGAAATATGTTACTCTTTTAATTTTAATTAATTCAATCGTGCCTTTCATGCGCATTGGTTGCTTTTAAAATTCAATATTATTTAGAAGAGTTACGTAATGCTTTTTAAGAAATAAAAATTTCATTTTAATGGTATGTTTTCAATTCTCTAAACATTCGCAAATATGATTATTTCTGCTGGTATAAAAGATCTACCAATTTGTATGAAGAGTTGAATAAAAATGAAATAGTTTTACATATACATATATGAATTTATATTAAAGTCAAGTGCACTTTTATTCTGTACCAATTTCTGGAATTGAAAACAAATTAATATTCAAGTATTTCCACATGCATTATTTATTAAAATGACCCACTTTTCAGTCAACGAAAAAATAAATAAAAATAATTGAGAATTATGGCCAACAAATACAAAAACCAACCTAAACATATAACATAATATAAGAAAGAGCAACACGATAAAAATGAAATATTATTTCACGTCAAAATGTTCCACAGCTTTTCTAGAGATTTTCATTTTTAAAAATCGAGAGAAAAATATGGCTGTCGAGAAATATACGAGTGCATTAAAAAGTTGAAACGAGCTGGAGTTTATTGCACCACGTTTAAGTGAACTAGAAACGAGTCTTTCTCGTTGCATTCGTTGTGTAATGTAACAACGAGTATTCGCTAATATTAAGCGCGCCCAACGTTATCTGGCGATTCCGCTCATTACACGTAACGATTATCTATGCTTGTGTCTCTTCCTTCCTTCACTGTATTCCCCTTGCCTGAAAGATAACATTGCATAGGCACCGGACGAGTACCTAAACACTTTATAGTTCTGCGTCTTTCATGGACACTCAATTCCAGTTATATTTCAAGATTTTAGAATGGTTTTTCCACTGCGAGAGCTTCACAGATTACAAGAGAATAATTTATAAATGATACTCAACTGTGATTCAAAGAAGAAGAGTGTCTGGTGGTCTCAAGTTTTTGAGTGCATGTGGTATAAATTGTGGAATTTCAAAATAAAATCGTAATATTTTATATTTGTAACAAAGATTGAAATTTATTGAGATATTTGAATAATTTTACAATAACAATTAATAAGTAGTGGTCTGTTCCCTTTTATAAATACCAAAATAAAAATCAATATTTATGATATAATATCACAGGGTTTTAAGTATAATAGATCAATTTGCTTGAAATTAAGGATTCTCAACATTTTAGGGAATCAATAATTTTAGGGCCTAAAATATAATGCCAGTAGATATTCAATCACTAAACTTAAGGGTTTATGGTATTATTATGAGATGTAGAAATTAATGAATAGTATAATACAGCAGTATATTGATTTTGATTCAGGTTTGATAAAAAAAGAACTTCAATAGATTTCATTTAAGAAGATAAAAAAATAGGATCAGTTTCCTCACAATTGACTTTATATAGTGGATCTGTCCGTGTCAGCGTCCACGTCTTTGAATCAGTGCGTACTATCGACTGGTGAGGGTTTGTGAACGTTAACCCCGACAAAATAGATTAATTGACAATGGTATCTAAACAAGCCGTGCCCCGTAATCGAGTTAATCTCGTCTCGAGAACAAGGTTACGGGGAGGTTAGTGTTTTCCGTGCGGTCTGCGCTACGTTCACACGGACTTGCGGCTAACTTCAGTACGACCACCGATGGCATTCAATTCCTTGATAGGATATGGAATGGTGCTCTGCTCATTTCGTGACATCGGTACTGTTTCACTTCATTGTTACAATACATGAAACTCTCTATTACATTGACAACATTGTACAGAAACCATCTATAACTGTTATTAACTTTGTTCTTGAATTTTGATGGTAACATAAAAATGGTTGTTTATTCAACATAATTGTTATAGAAATAAAATTATATTTTGCCGGGTTATATATTACCAATCATTTCTACAGATACATTGTATATAGAACAACCCTATATAAACATGTATAAAAATATAAATTATTTTATTTACGTAGAATATATAGTACATATGTACATATAAATAATTAATTTATGTTTGAGCAGCTACAAAAATATATGTATGCATATTGAATTTCAATCTGAATAAAATTGAATTATATAAGATATTGTGACGCATTGCTAATTGGAATTTATAAATTATTCCCGCAATTAATATTTCAACAATATTTGAAATTAATTATTAAAAACTTATTATAGAATGGAATAATTATGTTTGAAATGATAACACGCCACAAGCAACAAAAACGTTATCTTGATTAACCGTAATAAAAATCAACGATTTTTGTGTTTAAATCAAGGTCATATTCTTTGTATTGTACAGTTTCATAGCGTGATATCTAATGGAATTCGTTTTCGCTGTGAGGTCACACAACTAACCACATTGGATGGTATCATTAATTAGTCTTCGGATTAGAGAGAAGACATTCCTAAAATTAGCTTCCTTTTTTTGTTATACTTATAGGAAGCTAAATATCTTCTGTCTTACCAGAGCTCTAGGTCCATGAAAATCATGTCCTTAAGAAGAAACACGGACAGTTCAATAGTATGAGAAAAGCAGAGCAGTTCCCCCAGAGCTTTTCAGCCACTAGACCAAGAGCCCGCCATCGAAGCCCCAGACCGAACAGAGAGGACCGGGCCAGAGTTCGTAGTTTGAGCCCAGCTGACCCACCAAAGCCAGAGTCTATCAAATCTCGAGCTTGAGACGTTAGCTCGGCGAACCGCTGCCCGAATTCCGTGTATACCGGCCTGCCCCAGAAGCCCGGCATCATTCGCTGTGCTACTGGCAAAACCGCAGTATTGTCTAACAAACTTGCCGTGCATTACATACACAATTAGGGAGTAACTACGTTATAGTCCAGCCGTTAAACTAGCCTAATTATTAAATATATTTATTTTATCGTCGTGTTAGTAAAATAGTACCAATACTCCATAGGAAAGTTAACAATTACCTTATATAGCTTCATTAACATTTTGCAAGAAATGCTTAAATCATTGCAATTTGCGTTATGTTGACAATAAATTGAATATTGAAACTTGTACTTTTTAATTCTTAATTTACCCTTTCTTTCTGTCCTTGTGACAAACCACAAACCAAAATAAAAATGGGCAAATAAAGAATTCTTATTTTCTAAATAAAAGAATTTTATAATTTGTCCTGGACATACATAATTTTAAATTTCTCATGAGTTATAATAACTGACTAAGGATTAACCAGTTACATCATTGATATCGTTACACCAGAAGAATGGAATTACTTGGTAGCGTTTTAAACGGTATTTAACTTAGGTCTATGCTAAATTACAATTTCGATGTGGTTATTTTTACTACGCATATTATATAATTTTGATAGCAGAACTCGATATCAGTATACTGTCAAAAAGAAAAATCCAAATGATATACAAAAGTAATAAAATTCAACAGATGGAATTTATCATCCCATTTTCTACATAGATTCACCAAAAATTGTTTCGTTTATAATTTTATTTTTTATCCTTGCCTATTACTTTTAACTGTAGCAGAGTAAAAGAAAATGATTAGTACTTGAATTGACGTTTGAGAATGATGAGAAATATTTGAAAGTAGCTTTTTTCCACCTCGTTCATGATGAAGTTCATGTTCGTTCGAAAAAAGACGAATGCTTCGTTCATTTGGGATTAGGACTGGTCGTACATCGTCCGCTGCTGGCGGGTTGGACGATACTACTTCCGCGGCTGACTGCGCACCAGGTGTATTCCGAGTTCTATATAATACGTAGACGGGCTCTTCGCTATTGTGCAATTTCTAACAACACAGCAACGTAATTGCATGTTACGTTCAAAACACATATTCACTATGTTGATATTGCACTATTTCTATCGCTTACCTTCTATCTCTTGCCTCTAAGTCATCCTCCTTTATTATATTAAATATAGTGAATACATACAGACAATTTGTTTGTGCAGCTAATGAGGAATATAAACTTAACACTAACTTTGTTATTAGATTACCACGCAATTTACTATAAATGAAAGGCTCGTAGAGACGTTTATAAAAGGATAAACATTCATAATAGTTATAAATATGTCAATTATATAATATCTTTATGAAGATGTGTCATTTTTATATATTATTTATTAAAAAACAAAATACATTAACAATTTTGTGTTATTAATATAATATTATCATTATATTATTTTACTAATAAGCATATAAATATATAATAGCACTTAAAATATTAACCATAAATAATATATGTAAATATGACCCTTTAAATGTAAAACACATTCAATTATATTTTGCAAATTATAAAGTTAATTTTGGTTGCAATCATATTAAGTTTATGATACGCATAAGTAGAATGAAATTGTAAAATAAACAAAACGATTGGTATAAAAGCTTGTTTATTGAATTATTCTGATTATTTTATTATATATGTGAGATAACTGTATGTGACGAAGTTCATAAATCACTGCAGATGTCACTTTATTCAAATTACAACATATATGTATAAAATTTGTATGCTGTCAATATAGTGAGTAATTCAAAAATTTTAAAATACTAACATCATTAATACTTGTACCTGAAGGACAATTTATCTAATGTTTAATCAGTGATACGAATAAAATACATGGAAATGGCAGTAAAATAAATCACAATTTCTGAGTAAATTTCTGCAACAAAAAAGAAATTTCGGTACGTAATAAGATTTGCACATTTGTTTTATTTTAAATTGACAAGTAATAAATGAAGAAATAACTATCATATAGTAATAACCGACAACACTGATTATAACCTCAAACTTCTGGCGTACTTCCTCGTATTTAAAAGTTTATTTAAGTGCTACTGCAAGTTTTAAAACACACCGAAAAGTTCAGATGTAACGTATGTATCTGCTTTTCAGGAATTTAATTGAGTTTCACAGAGTTCAGTTCATAGCCTATATAATGTATATGTGTGAGTAGTAGTCTTAATATAATGGTAATGCCTTGGGCGTTTTTCTAAGATAACGTAAAGTTTTTTTTACAGTTTTCGAATAGAATGGAAAATTGTGAATTTATGCTTAATTATTTCAGGTTATTTTCATAAAAAGCTTTTACTACATTTTCTCATTTTCTTTCGCTTGTTTTCTTTGCGCTAAGTAAACATATTTTTATACTTTAGATTCCGATCTTTCATTTTACGATGAAAGTTTCGAGTTAACAGCAAACAAAATTATATTTAGATACTTCTCTAATAAAAATTCGTAAAAATGAAAGAACAATAACATACATAAATATGCTCAAACCAAAGAGATTCTGAAGCACATTAGAATGAAAAACGAAAGCTAAATATTTATTTTTAATTTTCTTTTTTCGATCACAGCCACTTTCCTCTGATTTATCGTCTTGTCATCGAATACAAAGCTTTCAACCGTCAATGTTTTAAAAGTATATCAATTAGCAGAAACTTTTTTTTATTAATCTTGTAAACAACTATTCACTCGTTTCTTAAATTTTACAACTAGCAGGTATTTATCTCACTAAATTTAAACCTCAGCAAAATAATAATGATTTATAATTCTGGAATATATAACATTATCAATTTACGAATGAAATGTGATTGTACTAAATAATTTATAGAAGAATTTTTGTATTTGGAATTCCTTTTGTAATTACGTATGTTGGTAAGTCTATCTAATACGATTTCAACAATGTCTGTTCTCTCACAGGATTGGTAAACTTTGCATAATTCACCGCAGCGCAAACCTCATTAGAATTGACGACGGTTTCTAGCAAGTATAAATTCTTAGAATTAAATGTGCTTCAACTAGGAAAACCCATCAGTCGAAATTAATGAAATCATTAAGAAAATATTCACATGGTGAACACTCACTTCCCGACGTTTTCTGTTCACGAACGAGCGCTCGCTCTTGGTTTACGACATGTCACGATGATCCGATTCATTACTTGAATTAAAGTCAGTGGCGTGCCGGTGCTTGAAGACATTATTAAAGTAGAATATCTCGTCATCCTGCAAGTATCACTACGTGTTTCATAGAAAAATATATACGGTCATTTTATCTAAGGGTTTTGATCATTCACGATTTAACAAAAAGCAATAGATTTCTATACGTTTTATTTTAAATATAAAATTTGTCTTACTGGTGTGTGTTATTGAACGATTCTTAGAGGGATGAATACTATTAAAATTACTTACGGTATATTTTACACTTTGTAATACACTCTTTAATAAAGAAAAAACAAAAATTCAATTCCCGCTTAAAGTTTACTTTCTACTATTGGTGGGTGAGATATCGTGTACCTCCCCCAAACCAGAAGTTAGTGACCTTAGGGTTGTTTACTCCAAGGTTACTTACGTAGAGAAAATAAATTTAAAAAAAAAAACGAACTTTAATAAATAACTCCAAACCTTCCTGGAATATTGGTACTCATAAAACCATTTATATATACTTTTTTTTTTCTCCAATATATAAGCGTTTTCACATTTCCGGAAGATCTTTTACGACTAGCTTCATAGATTGCAATAGTTAAAAGTTTCTCTGGCTGTTTAAAACTAATTTAACATTTTTACTTTCTTATACGCAGTATAAGTAAGTATTGTAATCATGAAAAATTTCAAAGTCGAGATTTTAACGAAAATATACGAAATGGTACAACTATTCTTCAATATTGCTTTGTCGTCGATGTTTAGCCGCAACTGCTACAAATTTTACGAACTATGGAAAAATCCATTATAAGTGAAAAAAATCATTAAACGCACATCGATTATAACATAATTTAGCAGTAGCGGCAGATCCTGGTGGTGATCGGAAAGGGTATTATACGATATGATCTGACACAGTAACCGATTAGCTGTGTGGTATTATACATCTAATGTTTTCAGACAGTTTTTCGTTTATTTTGTAAATTTAAGTTAAAAAAAATTGTTACTAAGATTACAAATTAATCACTATTAAATAACAGAGTGTATTCAAGATTGTGGCTATCATAGTTTAATTTAATTATAAAAATGTTTCGATTAGACATACTCTCATTATGATAATCTTGATGCTAGAACATGTACAAAAGATTATTGACATAAAAACTTTTTTACGTAGGAACTAATGCGTAATTAAAAAGTTTATTATGGCTGTAGAAAATTGATACGTGACTATATAAAAGTGATATTTTTAATCAGTATTGTAAATAGTTCTAGCATTGAAAAGAGTATAAAAACAGTTATACCCAGATTACATTTGTTTATTCCATATTTTACATAATTGCGTTTCAATTAATTTTAATAATTGCGTCCATTATAGGTATATGATTTCAAATTTATATGAAATTCTAGATTTCATACTAAATCTAAAAAATTGTTTACATATCAAATTAAATTAAAAATTAGAACCAATTTACAAGTGGCTTCAACATTATGAAACAAAATAATGCATAAAATTGAATAAACTGAATATGTGTATACAATAATAGCATACCAACTAACATGAATCAACATTGTTGTTTTCACATGAGATGTTTTATAACATTCCAACGTAGAGCCTGATATATGTAACTATGTTTGTTTTATGTTGCTTTTAAAATTAAAACACTTCGCTAGCAATTGGTAAACATCATATTACAGTAGTCTAGTAAAGTTTTCATACAATTGATTGACCTTCACATGCGCAGTAACAAATCGACCATCAAACTTAAGTTCGACCGCTGTAAATGTCGCAGACAAATGTTGGCGACTTCAGTGGGGCCGGGACGTGAAGTCACTGACAACAGTATTGAGCGAGAGTTTGTACTGTGAACATAATGTGCAAGGTTAGTCAGTTTTAAATTTTAATACAAAATCTGTATTATATGAGAACATTTACGCTGTACGGTACTATTTTGGATTTGTTAATGTAATTACATGACAATAATGTTGAAATGAATGTTGTTAACATTTGCTGAAACGAAAAATTGTAATTGCAATTATTAGTAATATAGAACAATATTTATCTTATATTTGAAAATGGAATGGACTAGAAGTAAATGCTTAGTACTTATTGAGTTATATCATACTTACCCAGAGTTGTGGGATAGTCGAGATGTAAATTATAAAAATAAATTTAAAAGGCAAGAAGCGTGGTTTAAGATCAGCCAAGCCTTAAATGAAGAAAGACATGAGGCAGAGCGAAAATTAAAAAATCTGATTGGTCAGTTTTCACGAGAAATGAAACGAATGCGAGAGAGTAAAAATGCTAGTGGCCGGAACTATGTATCAAAGTGGTTCGCTTTTGAGAGTTTACAATTTTTAAATGACAGAATGAAGGTGAATCGAAAATCGAAAGATCAAGAAGATGGGGTAAGGGAATCAATCCAGTTATCTACTAAGAATGAGGCTTCAAACATAAATACAGCCTTTTCATTTATTGTTTAGATATTTACGTCTTTATGTATATATAAATAATAAAATAAAATTGAAATAATCTGCAAAAACAAAGAACTTATGTTCTTAAATTTTTGTGTAGGTACATTATGTCTCATCCGCGGACGAAAGTGATACAATTGATCGGTTTAAAATCGAAGCCAGCCACACTGAACTAGAAAATGAAATAGAAAGTATTCCAAGTATTTCAATAGTTGAAACCTTATTTAACGAAGAAAATGATGTTCCATCTACCGAGGTTTTGAATAAACTTCATGAGAAACCGACACCTAAAAGGAAATTTGATGAAAGACCAGATGATGACAACATCGTCCAACCAGTGATGCAAACGCCGAGTACTAGAGATGAGTACTCTGTTTTTGGGGAATACGTTGCTTGCAAAGTTAGAAAGCTAGCATCAAATTATGCAAGGTGTACCGTACAACATTATATTAACAACATCCTTTGGGAAGCAGAGCTGGGAAAATATGATAGCCCATGAAAAATATGTTTAATAATTTTTATAGTTTTCCATATATTTATACAGTACTGATAAAAAAATATATGATGTGCATAAATATAAAATTATTCTGTAAATAGTAAATAAAAAATAGTAAATACTGTCACCATTTTTTACTTTCTTATACGTAGTATTGTAATCATGAAAATTTTGGATCTCGAGATTTTAACGGAAATATTCATTTTGACCTTCCCTGAATCGATTCCGTTTTTTATTTTTGTTACAAATTGCGAGTGAAATTGAGAATAGATATTTTAAAAGTAACTAGGAGACACCCACAGCAAACAAAAATGATGAATTATATATATGAAATTATAGTAAATACATATCTGGTGTAATTTAAAATATAACCTAATCGAATCATATTCTTAAACACAAACATCCTGTCAACAGTCAATAACATGATAAATATCTGGGAACAGATAATTTTTTGATAACTGGTTGTGTCCGCAATTATTATTAAAACTTATGTTAACAGAATTATTAAAACTCTTCCGTGACGATTGAATAAAATGAGAGAATTTTAGTAAAACGTCCTGGTTAATTTCCATAGTGTTCGACACATATCATTATGTATTCAATTACCACGCTAACTTTACCTGTGTTGTCATTAGTCTTGATACATTAGAATTAAATATTAATTTTTAATTTCATTGCTGCAATAACTGATTCTAACTTATTGCTTTATTAATCCAAACAATTGTAGCTGTCCACTGAAATGATTTTAAAAATAATTAAAAGATCGTCAAATTTTTCATATGTATATGACGATTTTAAGTCAATGATGTCAATATCATTCTACAATACAAATAAAATATCGATTTGATGTCATATCCATAATTGTATGGTGTATTTTACAATAAAAATATTTATCACAACATTCGTCTCTTTTCTTTTTATTTCTTCAAAATGTGTAATAAAATAACAATTGCTATTCTTTAATTTCTTGTTTATGTTGCCTTAGTAAAATAGGTATGGTAATATATTTAAATCATATGAACTGTGTCTGTAATTTGACATTTGATCTTTATTGTGGAAAATAGTATGAAAGGTAAATGTTTAAAAATATATAATGAATAATTATTCTTGAACTTCGTGAGATATTACTTTGTGAAACTCCATATTAATACGAAATAAAAATAATACACTGTTTCTTATTCACTATATTTTAATGAAATTGTACTAATTTCACCAACACAGTGTCATCATCAGGTATACTAGAAAACTATTATGTTTGGTGTACCTGATGATAACACTGTGTTGGTGTAACAATTTTATTAAAATATAATGAACCAAAAAAAATGGTATAAGATAGCAGGACCTCAATATGCTGAATGCAGAAAATTTTACGAGAACCATGGAATTAAAAAGAAATATAAAATATTAATGTAGCATTATTACAAACATAAAAAGGTGTAAATTTTAACAAATTATTATTATTTATGTATATAAGTATTTTATTAATAACACTCGAAAGTTGTACCCCGGGTCTATCTTTATTTAAACTCTTTAGCATTAGTACCAATGACGAGATACTACTTAAATAATTTTAAACTAAAAAAATATATATGTATATGTATGTATATAGCATTTCTCATTACTTATATATATCTGATCAGAGCGTGGTAAAATATACGTACAGTCATTTCAGTAATCACTTGTACATACCTAGTAAAATACGTGATATGATGAATTATAAATAAATAGTGATAAAGATTATTAAAGCTAATAACATAAATTCTTGTAAATGAATAAATTACTATTCCATTTGTTATGTGAGTTGAACATACGTAATAATAGAATGTAACAATGCATGTTATTCACTTGACTGATTATATATTAATACATTACATAATTATATTATTCCTTGTGAAGGGGGAAACCGAAGCTGTAACACTCACTAACATGCGACTGGTTACTCACTCGCAGGCACATAAATGGCATTACTGTACAAACATTTAATGATGCTGAGATCGTAGCCAAATGGTTTTCCAGGCTTTCGAAGACCAAGATAAAATTGGCCGAATTCCAAACAGACAATTGTGACAAACCGACATTATAAATTTATATCTACAGATATTTTGTTATTAACGAGGTATGATAACAAACACACAACTGCTAATGAGGCAGTAGATAGGAGCATTTTAAAATTCATATTGTTAATAAAACCCATATTTAACATGGCTAATGCTAAAGAGTATGAATAAAAATAAACCTGCCGCGCATAATTTTTGAGCTTTATCAATAAAATATTTATGTACATAAATAATAACAATTTGTTAAAATTTACACCTTTTTACGTATACAAACGTTACAAATTAATTCAGAATTTGTAAATATGTACCATACGGTGCCACACTGGACATTCATTTACGGGGGCCAAAGTTTTCTTCGAGTTTTTTTCGTTTCCCCAAGGTACGGAATCATCATTTATGACAATTACATGTTTAGGTATATGTTAATTGTTTCTCTGCAACTAAATTTATTCAGTTAGAAATATTAATCGATTAAATAAGTATAGGATTTATAGCCATATGTCAGAACACTTTAGCGCTTTATGCTTCTGTACGTTGAGCTATTCGAGTTTTATATGGGGTAGCCGTAAATGAAATGCCATTTATGACGAGCAGCTACTGAATTACACGATATTATAACAAAAACTATAGTAGTAATTATGAAGTAGAGACATTAAATAGTAACGAATAAACAGTACAGTATGGATACATACATTAGCATATTGAAATGGAACTAGGGATTATAACTTCTGCCGAAAGTAATGAAATATGTATAAAACATACATAAATGCAAATATGGCTGACAGCGCGGAACGTTCGTTGTTCGGTCTGTCTTATCATATACGGTGATAAAACACCCACCATGTGTCAATAATATGATGTGCTTTTGACTGCAAAACAACTTCGTAAAAAGTAGAATGTTAGCTTGTATCAAATGTAATATTTGCCAGCTCCAAATGCATGGAAAACAAAAAGCAGTTGAAGAAAACTCGTTAAACTATAATTATTTCACTATAATACATCATTTATGAAATATTTCGGTACTTTAACTAACATTAAAAAACCTAAGGTTTTTATCTAGGTTGCGTTTTTTATGAACACTTCTCCGGTCATATTATTTTTGAATATAGTAAAATGAAAAACATAATTTCAGAATGCTTACACACACACATACAGATGCCATTCCAAAAATAGATTCGATTCAGGGAAGGTTAAAAGGCATATATCCGTTAAAATCTCGAAGTCAGTTTTATTTTCATGATTACATTATTATATAGACATAATTTTAAAGAAGTTCAGATACTTTTAATTTTACTTCACTCATCCATTAACTACAATATTATTTCTAATAAGCTGCATTTACTATAGTAATGTGGTACTTTATTTATTTATAAACTGCTTACAATCTAACAATATGCATATGCACAAAATTAATTTTTAGATTGAACATTAAATATACAATGATATTATAAACATGCAAGTATAAAAATAGGCACGGAAATAATAAGTGTAATTTGTACAAATACGAACACTGCAATTTACACCCACTACTTGATGTTAAGAAAAATATTTGTGATAAAATATGTATTTGATAGCAAAGCTCTACAAGAAAGGCTTGGCGCCCACTGCACGCAAGTATATTGACGGCAGCATATTTTTGCTGACGTTCATATACTAGGTTTCGGCATACAGTAAACTCGTAACCAAGCATGAATCATTTAGGTCTCTCAATATAAGTGGCTTCCTCAATTTTCTAAGTGCAATGTCTGGTTCCACAGTTACTTCCGGTCGTCAATCTGCAGACGAACTTTAAAAGTTATACCCAGATTTATAACCCACGTACCATTACTCCCTTTACACTTGAATAATCCATCCGATAGAAATTTATCGGTTAACAAAATGTTTGCTTATATGGTTACATAAATATCAAATACCTGTGCGCCTTTAAAATATTTATTATAAATGATACTTAATATTAAAATGTTCCTACTGCTAAATAATACCCGAGGATCATTAGATTATTTAGCAACAGATTTTAAGGATATAAGTTATTTTGATTTTTAGTCACATAAATTTAACATAATCTTATGCTAAGAAATTATGTTTTTGAAAAACCATATATTTCATTACAAAAAGTTAGCATATTTTATGTGAATAAAAAAATTAAATTTACACTGCACGAAACAGAAAAAAGTATGATTCTAATACGTGGTTAGAAAACATACTTTCTACATTCAAATTCCATGCTGTGAGAAATTCAGAACGAGAATTATTAGTGGCTATCGGGTAGAGTGCTTCGAGATATTCTGCAAGCTTTTAGACAAATGTACAACCTACAACAAAGGATGATAAAAGCCTGTCATGTATCCACTCGCCACTTCGTTTCCTTCTCACACTTATCTGCAGTATTCTCTTTTTATTGTAATTATTATTCACAAAGTCAGGAAATTCATGTAAGCTGTACATTTATTCTCTGTACATATATACAGCACATCTGGATGCAACCGTAAATGTGGCTGTTTCTCTTTACAAGAATAATTTTTCTAGGAGCTGAAAATCTTTAATTAATTTCGGAACTTACATTTTAACTTCCAGTTTCGTTCCTTTTAATATACTAATTAACAAAATGGGCGATATTATTTTCGGTTTTCTTTCTAATGTGTTTAGAATGATTATTTCTCATAGCCATATATACTTCATAAATGCTTGCAGTACAACACAAAACAGCCTAGTGATTTCCAATTAGGATTAGCCTTCAATTCAAAAATCATTGATAGATTCAACAGTATGAGGTTCTAATTAATCATCACGTATTATGAAGAAAAATTTGACAATATCCCGTTATTCTTTCAATTTCAACAAATATGGTCAAACTATGCTGATATTTTAAAGGATAATTTTAAAGCTGTAATTATTGTATTTAGTTTTATCACCAATTGGTAGTTTTGTAGAATTAGAGAATTTATTTTAATTATCGTACGATTATTCTAACGATGTATGTAGTTCCATTTTGGTTTCATGTATTTGTAGGGAAATGCACATTAATTTAAATGGTCTATATTTTGTGTTCATTAAATTGGACAGGTAAAGATATAAAGTTTTAGCTAGCATTACTATCGATAATATATTTGTGCGCTAGTAAAAATGACTGTAGTTTGTACTGTATCTTGACTTCGGATATCTAATATTTAATATTTTGCATATATTATGCAGCAGTACCATTCTTTCATAACCTGGATCGCATCTGAGAAGATAGCTAGGTGGTCAATTTATAATTTATTTTATATAACACTCAGACAATAAATTTAACGTTATAGTATATATTTGATTAAAAATAATTAGAATTTCATGTTTAAAACATTTAGAAGTTACATTATATCACAATTAGTAATCTGCTAATTGGAAACAAATGAGCATTATCTATATGAAATCTGTCACATGCTACAATTATATTATTATATAATTTGCTGCCTATACGTTATAAACGTACATTTATGTGATTGTGATAAGCATATTTATATACATATGTATATATATATATATATATGTCAACGTTTATTTTTTTACCTTATTGGTTTTAAATTCGTTGTTGGTTTTTATTTTCTAGATGGGTAAACTTTTATTTACAAAAAAAAGTAGTTATTTGAGTAGAATAGATGAAAGGTGTAAAAATACGTGGTCGTCCTCAGCATAAATGAATAAATATGATAAATTACACCAAAGAAAGGTTGTTAACATGCGGAATTGCAGAGTGTGTGTAAAGAATAATCACGAAATATTGTTAAAATAGGAAAGAATGAAATGGGTATTCTGCTACTCTGGAAATATGTAAGAAGTTATGTACTTTATTAATAAATTGAAATTATAAATATAATTACATTTATATATCCGGGCGCATCTTTTATCTTGGAAAAATATAACTTATATTTACCTTTGAAAGCAAATTATTTTTATTATTTATTTTAAACGTTAACGAACTACTTTCTTGCACGTTCAGTAAAAGAGTTTTCCGCAATTTGATATGCGTACCTAACATTCTTTGAATTTAAAAACTTTACAAAAGAGCTAACTATTCCCCCATCAACTTCAGAATATATAAATGCACTTTATGTTAAGATGCAGCAACAGAAATTTGCAACTATATTAAACCATAACCGTAACAGTATTACGTGCACATAGCGGAAGAGTTCTCATTTTGCGTTAGGGCGGTTATATAAGATTGTCGCGAGGCGGAAAATGCGATTCAAAATAAACACACTGTTTTCAATTCATTTTTTCTAATTCCATTGAGTGCTTCTTTGCTTCCAGAAACCTTGAATGCAATTGCAAACATTGGTTTAAAGATAGCGATCTGAATGTACTTTCATGTGACCCAAATCGTATATGAAGTATAAAATGCACCTATTTGTAGTTTTACTATCTTAAAATAAAGTAACTCAGTTTTGTAAGCAAATGTATACTAGATGGCGAATTCTGATAAAATACAAATTATGTTACCGAATACGAAAGCTCTTTGTCTTAACAGCGAAATGAATTATGTTGTAACAAGTCATGAAATCAATTTGATAACATATGTATATGGTTCCCATTTGTTACACAAATATTTAGATTAAGGATATTTGCAAGTATTTTATTAATAAATTATAAAATGCATAAACATGTCTAATTTGAGCATTTTTTCAATTTAAGGAAACTAAAATCTGTATTATCAAAAAAAATATACCGTACCATTTATTTTTATAGTTTTAAAACCAAACAGCTGGAAATTACAGGATAAAATTACATTTCAAATAATTATAATTATTATTCTGTAATCCCATAAATATTGAAGAAAATATAAAACAATGAAAATTACAGGATCTACTATTATTTTTTATTTAGTTTTAAGCGGCTTCAATAAATATTTTTTCTGATATACCGAAATCCATTTTATTTCATATTAATATATTTTTGTATACATTTATGATAATATTATTATAACAAACAAATAATTATATGTAAAAGTAAAGGATTTGTATAAGTATGTTTTAGATTTATATTAAATTTAGTACAGCCGCAACGTACCCAATTAGTTGAAAAATAATGATAAAAAGTTTATTTTAGTTTCATTGATTGAAAAAATGTTTCTTTTGTAATACTCGTAATATAGTTATAAAAGAAAGTATACGGTTGTGCATGCGTGAGATATCGGAAAATTATACAATTGTGCTTGGAGACGGGCTGCTGAACAAAATACGGTTTGGTACACCACGTGGGAAGTTTTATTATGAGCCATCCATGCGGAACACCGAGTTACGATATTGGTCAGCGTAAGTGCGCTGCTCCGCGTTCGCTACTACTATTGCAAGCAAGCGTATCTTTAGCTGAATATAAGGGAGAAGGAAAACGAAGTGCCCACAAATGACAAGGGTGTGTTCGGTCGTTCTTCGACGATTCTCCATCGTCATATACTATACAAGTGATATCGGTTCTTCAAAAATAAAAATGAAAACGAAAGAGAGACAGAAACATGTCTTCATAGTACAAATACAGATGTAAATAATTAATTTGAAGAAACAAGAATATTATTTTAAAATATTAGAAATTAATTAATGTTTTTTGTTATCAATAAAACAATGTTTTGCACATTTATAACTAGCTTCATTATTTCCATGTAATTAAGAAAATACAATTATGTTCGCCAATTAATGATATATATGGTTTTTTATAAAATAAAAACTTTATTCTACACCTTTTCTAAAATTTTAGCGCATGAAACAAGTGGATATACGTTAAAAGTCATATTCTGATTTACGCTAATATGCTGTTAAGTTTATACTATCTTAGTCGCTGTTCGCTGAAAAATTGTCAATTTTGAATGAGACCCGCTGATACGGTTTTTTGTTTTAACATCATTTTATTAAAATAAATCATCTTTAACTTAATAGACATAACATTATTTGATTATTGAGCTGCTCTATGCATATTCTGAGTATTAGAGTTAAATTGAGTGGGTGGGTCAATACTGAAGTGTTTACTGCCATGTAAAAATCAAATTCATTTTGCAATATATTTAGTTTATTACAGTCCACTTTCATTCACCTTGTATCTGAAAGCATTTTCAGAATTTCCAGTGACTAAGTTCTGTTTGGATTTTTCATGTTTATTCTTCATAGCTCACTAGGATTTAAATGTAAGTTTACTGTTGCCATAAGAAATGGAGAAGTTACTGGTTTTTAACGTTGTAACATGAAATTTTATTTGCATATAAATTCGTTAGTTCAGTCTGTTTCACTTGAAAAGGATATCTTGCATTATAAAGAATGAGTTTTCAACGTTTTGCTTTGCAAATGACTCGTTTATCTGCTTTATTTTCTGATATAACGTAAGAAAATACTGTCTTTCGTCATTTTTACTCTCTTATGCAAAGTAATAAGTAAGTCGTTCACGAGAATTTAATGGAAATATTCCTTTTGACCTTACCTAAATCGAAACAATTTTTGGAATAACGTGCGTGTATGTATGTATGTGTGTGTGTGTGTGTGTATGAGCGAGAGCGCTCAACAGCCTAAACGATTAAAGTTAAAATCATGAAACTTTTAATTCGTTTTATGACAATAGAAATCCATAATATTTACATATGTAATACTGATATTTTTCATATTTAAAACGATAATAATTGAATTCATTGCTTATTTTCATTGTAAATTGAATTATTTTTGCATGCGAGTAGAGATAACATATTTAATTTACGAATTTGTAAATAAACCCTAAATTAGAAATCATAATCCGAAATTAATATTAAATTATTCATAGTATGCATACTAATATAATTTAATGCGCTCATAAAATTGCAAATAAAGTTTATGATATAAAAACTATTTAACAGTGAACTCATGAAATTGCGAATTAGTTTTCAATATTTAATTTATCTTTGCATAAATATATTCTGCCCATTGAATAATTTTTTTGTAATATTATCTACGTAATGCGCAAATACTGTACAAATATTGAACTACGATAAAGTCAGTTCAATGTTCTAAATATATTAGACAATTTATGTTTATTTTGAACCAATAGTATTTTGATAATGCAATTATATATAAAGATTTGACTTTACGCACTAGTTATTATTCAATTTTATTTTTATATTATCAATTTTATTGGTAATGGTTTATTAATTCTGGCAATAAACATTATCGATATAGCGAAAGTTAAAGTATCTCATATACTAAATTGATATTCTCTAATATAAAGTTCATCAGTTAAAATGTGTATTTGAATTAAAAATCATTTTGAATTTCTTTAGAAATTAATTCACTATTCATTTGGTCATTCGCATTGCAAGCTTGAAAAAACTTAAGAATTCACCAGCAGTTCCCCGTAATCTTTTTCTCATTTATTCTGTTCAGAACTGCCAAGTTTCACCGAGACTTTCCGATATCTGCACGCAAGAGATCTGTTTGCACCCACTTTGATTTATCGAAAATTAATATAAGCTTCATATTGATCGGAACGTTCAAAGAACCTATCATTGACAACTGCAGAATATTCAAAACCATCGTTAAAAAAAAATATATATATATATACCAACATCACCCTATAGTTATGATTAACTTAGATAACTTTTACGGGGGACTTTGTCTATAAATCCCATCCGGTTGGTCATGTGGTCACGACTTTGATATACGATAGTTGGCTTGAGAGCGTCAGACCGTGAGCAATGCGAAATGACGCGGAAATCGTTGGGTAATGTATGACTGTATGTATTCGAAAGAGGAACGAAAAAAGTAAGTACCCCTGTTATCCATTCGGAAAATCAGTGGCGGATCTTGAGCTCCATTCTTGGAAGGGAGTAAAAAAAATTGAGATTGACGAAATAAAAGGATCATAAACTGACAGTACATAAGTTGAACGAACGGAAAACAACTAAACAATCATAAGAACTTAAGCGTAATTGAATCTTATCACTCATATTTGAACAGAATTTTAAATCTCTAAAACACCAGTTTTCATTCTGTACTCCTGACTAAACATATTTCTATTTCTAATCGTTTAGAATCCAACCTGTTTATTAAATATTTATATTTTTGTTTTTTATTTCTAACAAAATATCTGGAGATAATCAGTAAAAATTCTTATATTTGATACTATATGATCTGCATAGAAACTAGAATTTATGGCTAAATATGCATCAAATGTCACTAAATTATTTCAATTGTTATTATTTAGTTATACAATATATGAAATTTCAAGTACATGTTTGCCAAACTGGTTAGTGCCGTTTGGTCCTAATACGAGTCGCCTTTTACAAAAGTACTAGGCTAAACCTATTATCCATTCTGCTTCTCGACAGAAAATATCTATGACCGTACTTTCGTATTCAGCTTCGTGTGGTTAATAAGATCTCTGTCGATAACTTTCAATGACTGCTTTCGACGGTCTTACTTCTCCATACTATATACCTATGCGTAAAACGATTGGATTTTATCGTAGGATTTTCGCCGCCTTGAATATACGACTTGATGATTTTCTATCTCTGTTGGGTTTTTAGTACGTGAAGCGCGTGAAACGTTCATGAAACTTCAAAAAAAAAATTTGATTTCTAGATTGTTTGATCGGTAAAGCAAGTGCTTATAAAACAGATAGCATACGCTTCCATATAGAATAATTGAGTAAAATATAATTTATACGTAAAAGTGTTTTATACAAAATATTATCAATTAATGAGCAATGTATCATAAAAGTTTCAATTTTAAAATATGAATTCGCGACTAATATATTGCTACGATTCTACGGGCTATGCCAGAATACAGGACCGAAATAATGTAAATTATCCAGAATAGTCTCATCATTGGAGTTAATTACAATTTATTTTGCAACTAGCGCTCAAGGAAAGTGATATACTTTTATAATCAATGGGACGTTCATATCGTAGCATTTTTATTTAGGTGTAGAATCTCTGCATTAACATAAATAAAAACCATATCGTAGTTTCATTATTTTTCTAATTTATAATATTTGTTCTAACCTTTAGATTGCTTTTGCACTAAATACAATTCTTAGAATAAATATTAAATGTCAAAATTATTTATGTCTATTTTGTTAAACAATTGACAGGCACAGATGATACGAGTTATGTAAAAATATATATATTAAGCAGAAATTTATTTTGAAACCAGTACTTTTTTTGGAAAAAAAATTCAAACAAAAGTTGTGCCAAATATGAATATATTTAATTTTTGTTAATACAAATTTTCTGTAACTGTAACCATTTTTGAGTAATTGCAGAAACTACAAAAAATTACTAGAGTAAACAGGCACTTCCGGTTTGAATATTTTTTCAAAAATAAAAGGTGCACACCTCAGGCATATGCCAATCTTAAGTTTAAAGTTTCATAATTTCAGCTTCAACCGTTTAGGCGGTAGAGAACATACACACACACAGACACACACACACACACACACACACACAGACAGACAGGGAAGTTCAAAACGTATATTTCCGTTAAAATCTCGAGTTCGAAATTTTTCATGATTACAATACTTACTTATACTGCGTATAAGAAAGTAATAATTAATCTTTTAAATATTACATTGTAAAACGAAATAGTAAAATACTTTCTTTGAAATTATAGATGTGCATTTTAGACAACAAGCAGTTTTATTCAAATATATATGTATATATTGAAAATATAAAAAACGCACAAATTTTTGTATTGCAGTGTTAACGATCGCGTTTCAAGTGTTGCGTGTTACAAATGGCACGCGTTTGCATCTGGCGTGATGGGTAGAATTGGTGCGGCTGAATGTAAAACTACGATCATCAGCACCGATAACGACTGCTTCACTTTGAAGTAACACATTTATAAATTTTGAAAGCGCGCTCGCACTATTATATACACGGAATATTATTAAAGGAAATTTTCCTAGCTAGCGCATGAAACGAAAACTTTCTATTTATATAACTACCTCCACCTACTAACCATAACGGCAACGGCATTACAGTTTTATTAGGTATAATAAATGGTAACGTTTCTATCAGATGCAACTATTATTATTTATATTTTATGCAAAGCTTGAAGGTGTACCACATAAAATTTTAAATAAGTTTATTATAGTATCCTTGGCACATTTTATCATTGTTATTAAAATTATATTATTTTAAATATTAATTTTTTTCTTTTATTCCGCTTCAATTTAAAAATAATTTATTATAATTTTTTTATGTCTGGTGTATTGTTTTTAGTTCTCATAACGTGTAATGTTTCTCTAAACTGTTTATTTATTTATTTTTATTGGAATTTAAGTAAGTTTAAATCATCGTTCATTTATAAATTAGGTATAAATGCAGAGTAGTTATTTTTTGTTATGGGTATTTGTAAGTTTTATTTTATAATACAATAAACCTTATGGAGCAAATTGTTTTCTCATAATATGCAGTTTCCTGTTTTATACATATAGATGTCGACATACCACTATAATAATAAGGATATTGTTTTGCTACAACAAAAACAAAACCTCAACTTAAGTACACAACATTCACTTCAGACTAGCAAACAACATACACTGCAATGAATTCATAAGTTCTTTGTGAAGTTATTGCAGTAAAGTTAATTTTGTATTTGGTTGTGCTGTACAAATTATTTATGGTCTTTTCGTCCTTATCTAAGTGATCCACAGTGAAGGATAAATGATTATTTATGTGACGTTTTTTAAAATGTATTTAATTTTATTTCTGATTAAATTTTTACTATACCAGTAGATTAGTAACAAATATGTTTATTATTTATACATTTAAATATACCTGAGATTTACATGTTTTATACAATTTCTATGCCAGATTATTATGACATTTTCATTTTCTAATTTTTATTCATTAAATATATGAACAAGGATAAGAATATGGATAAAAGTAATAGTGCGTATTGATTTTTAGCAATAATACCTACAATTATACTATAAATGAACATTACAATTTCGAAAAGTACAAAAAACAATATTTTTTACGTAAACATGTTTCTGATATATGACAAATGTTTATTGAATTTTGCTTTTTATTTAAACAGTGAAAGCACTTCGATTCAACTTCATAGTTAATTACGAATTAATAGTTATACTCATATATTTTAATTTAGAACCATAATTATGTATGTAGAATTCAAAATGAATTACATGGTATATATTTATCAAGTCATATTTGTCTCATCAGTTGTCTCATTGTTCTTTCACTTGCAGTTGTTTCTGATGCAAAATAAGTTATAGTTTTCTTCAGAAACGAAATATTTACTAAATGTTTATTCCAAATTACATAGATATTGCGCCATGTACCTCGCGATCTCAATGCTCGTATTTCACAATACCTGTGCGATCTGGTAAAAACCTTACATGAAATTGGTCATGAATATATGCAACTGTAGGTATGTACATATTAATCTAGTTCTAGTGCCGGGAATAAATAACATAATAGAACATTTCTACACATGTTCACTTAATTTATAAATATGACATTGGATTAATTAATGAATAATTATTTATGTATATCGGAGAGACAATGAAATGAGGTGCAAAAAAATTGATGGAAACTTATTTACAAATGAACTGGATAATATTTAGATTTTAATTTTCTTATCGATTGAGGCATGGATGATTTACGCTATTTGATTTTAAAGATTAGATGATCTTAATTATTAAGGAATTAAACAAAGATTTTTACTTAAAATTGCGATACAGCGAACTGATATATTTATAAATTTTCTTAAAACAAACAATCAAATAATGTTACCAGTAAAATTAAATTGAAACTAGAAATGAATAAAATACTATAAAATATTTTGTACAAAATTAAATATCATATATTGAAATATGCATATAAATTATAAAAATAAAATGAGGTATTATATTTTCTTTGTATGCTATATAAGTGGAGCAAACAATCCTAGCACGATGACATTAAACTTATATGTAGGGATGTATATATACAACTTATAATATACTTTTCTTGAAGTAAAAGTTCACATTCAAACTGAAAACGATTTGCTATCTTGTTAAAACAAAACGAGTCTCGTCTTGGATAATAGCAATGGGTTTGGGTCTAAGACTGCTCGAAAGACTTGCTGCATGGCTCCAGGACATCTACACGATAAAGGAATATTGTGGAACGTTGCTGCAAAACCAAATGGTGGTTCATACTGATCCTAATACTCATTCGTATTTACCGCATACGTATAAGCACTTGAGTGTTATTAGTGTTTCTCGCATTTTTATGTTGCATGAAATATTTCTAGTGTCTAAGAATTTATTTTTCAATTTTTATACTAAAGTAAATACTATAAAAATATCACTTTTAGTGAGGATTGTAAATTGTTTTTGTTTGTATGATGCGGATGAATTTCATTAGTCTTATCAGTTCGTAACACTTCATTTGAAAAATAAACTGGTCACTAATATCGAATATATTATTATGTATGTAATATGTTCAGTAGTAATAGTAATAATAGTAATAACTACACAAGTCTGCTCGGTCTTGTTATTGCTGTCGATGCACATGAACACGGGGAATCACTTCTTGTAACCGGTACTCCGTATGGGCTCTGCATATTTGACTGATATTGATGTTGAAGGTTAATTGGAGCCAGAATCAAATCAGGACCTAAAAAAAAAAAATTCACAATTACAAATTGCTTCATTAATTTCGATTAAACAATCACTTTCGCATACTGCAACTTTTTTTTAATGAAGCCATTCATTAAAAAAAAGTGCAACATTTGTATAAAATACATTAAAACCATAACAAAATAGTATTTTATATGGCACACGAATATTGCTGTTAAAATTAAAAATTATAATTGAAGGATAAAAGATAAATAAAAACAAAAAATTTTTTTTTGAGTAATGTCTGCTTCAATCGAAGCGTCGCAGACAAGTATGTTTCTGCTTCAATAAATACGGAATATAATAGTAGACAAATACACGCTAATTACTAATTATTTCACTTCTTCATTAATTATGAATATTCTTGAAAAATTCGAAATTCTACTTCAATATATTTAAGTATACTTTGTAAACGGTCTTAATACATACTCTATATAAATATACATTTTCTTTGATACCAAATAAAAACTTGTATAGGGCAAGTCCGTTTAGTAAGCAGCAACGATAAGTGAAGAGCAAAACGAAGGATAGATAAAGAGAATTAGAATAGCGGTAATGGTAAAACGTATGAGGTTCAAAACATCTCATATCAAACGATTATATACTGACACACAAAGGCAAAGGCACGGGATATCCGTTATCAATGAAATTGAAATCCCCTTGTTAGGAAATGGATATATATTTGATTGTAGTAGTTGGCAATGTAACGATCTAAATGTAGAAAATTAATGCCTCACTATATGAAACATGTTATTTCTTTGAAAACGTCTAGCTATTAGTAATTACATCGTGATTCAATTCGGTTTATTTCAACCCAATAAATAATTAATTCTATCCTATTTTGGGTACATTTCCACCGTACTCAAATGCCAAATCTGACAACTAATCAAAAATCTCATTGAATTCGATGATTATCATTAACGATTTCTGAAAGCTTAAGTCATTCGGTAATCATTTGCACTACAAATTCAATTAAATTTAGAATAGATGGCAAATCAAAAGTAGGTGTGTTCCATTAAGCAATTCTGGTTTCGATTTAAATTTTCTATATAAGTCATTGAATCATATTATTATAACGGAAAATCTAACATAAAATACAAAATTTAAAAAAAAATAGACCATGTAATTACTTTTATTAAAACTGTCAATGAGGTTGATGAAGCAGTTCATCATTGCTGCAAAAGACTGAGCACTTGTTATATATTACAGTTTGATCATTTATCTTTTTCTGTGTTATTAATGAGAAATAATAAAGTGACATTCGTGCAAATTGACCTGGAGAAACTAACAATTCATTACTTTGTTTGATTAATGGCGGACGATGGAAGACTTCGTTAAGACATTTCGTAGATTAACCCTTTATCTTTAGTGCTTGTTTTATCAGTGGACGTGAGCAACGGCAAATGAAAAGTTCATCACTTTGGTTCATTTATGACATGGAAGGAGAAAACGGAGAGAATTTAATGCGATTGCCTTGAAAATATTTCTTTTATTTTTACTGTTCGTTTATCGATTAGCGTTTCATTTTTCAGTCCATTGCTTGCTCGGTGTACCGAAGAAAATAGTTCAGCAACTATGGACGTAATCTAAGGAGTTATTCTGAAGGTGTGTTCCATTAGTGTAATCATGTAACCACATAACATATATATACCTTAGCTACAATATATGTTATAATTAACACTCAGTTCATTTTGTAATAAATAATAAAATAATTAATTATTCAGCAATTTAGTTTTCAACTAATAACTTTCATCAAAATATAAAAATTGGTATAAGTTATTCTTAATTTTATTAAACATTTATTAAAATTTTTATATTAATTTTTAGTTTTACTGTTACAATTTTTAAATCAAGAGATATCCTTTTGCATGAAAATATCGATTAGTTTATGTCTAACATTATTATAGGTATTTTCATACTTTTTCTCACGTTTCGTTTTTTAAATTGTATTTTCCAGCAATAATTCTTAACTCATACACGCGATAAGTTCATTAATATATTTCTGTTTGTTAATAAATATGAATTTACCTACGTATTTTAATTGGGAAGCCAAGGAATTAATTCGCATAATGTAGAATCTATGATAAAGTGATTATTATGTGCATATATTGGTATATATAATTTATTTTAATCCATGAATCTAGTTATAAATTAACTGGAGGTTAATATATCAACTAACGAAATTTAAAGTTGCTTTTTATACATAGACAAAATATTCTATTTTTAATTCAGTACTACAATATACCTATGTATTAATTTTTAATGAGCAAAATATTTATATTCACAAATAAGAAAATCTCTAATAAATAAAATTTTTTTGTTTTGGAAATTTATAAAGTTTGTTGCAGGTGAGCTTAGCTATAAATGGGAAACATTTATTAACGTCATACATATTATATTATTTAATTAGTTAATGAATATGAAGGGCGGAAAAAGAAAATTCGCTTATTTAGTTTTGAGTTTTCCATATCTTACTGTTGAAGTATCTACAATAAATTGAATACTTTTGAAACTAAACGAGTGTTTTGTATTTTAAAAAAGTTTTTTGTTTCAAGGAGTGGCAACAACAGTATCAATTAATTTTAATTTTGATATTGATTATAGAAATGAAATAACAAATAACATGAGTTGCAAAAACAAATATATAATGGTTGCATTTGTGTTGAAAGCACAGCTAGGAGAAACGGTTTAGAAATTCATGGAAATGTCTTAATTTTCAGTGTAATTTGTAAGAAAACGATATGGATAGTAGGTGTTGTGGCCACGGAAGAAGTTTGCCTAAGCATACACAGTCGCTGGGTTAGGCATTATAGGTGTGTGTGTGCACATGTGTTGGCGGTGTGTAGTGTAGTAGCCGCCAGTGTTACTTTGCTGTACGGTGTTTATGGTGTTATCACATCTCGCGTTCGTGTAATAACCGCAGATTGCACGATAATGTATAGCTTCAGAAATTTCCATCGATACGAACCATGTACAACCGCAGTTGGACATGCAAACCAGGCCACTGGCTTGCCGAGTGCGTGGCATAAATATATTCCCTAATAACAGCAATGAAATAATAAAATTACTAGAACCTCTTTTAAATTGGATCACGAACACGTTTTCGCCGCATTCGGCTGTTCGTCCACTTTAAAGCTAATCTGATGGAAGAACTAGACATATTTATTATGTATATATTATGCAGTTTTGATGACAGAATGGTGCATAGTGTTGCAGTCTCTTATTTTTAAAATAAATCGCATCAAAACAGATGTGTGCAAGCATACTACCTAAAACTTTGCAATAACAACAGTTTACATGTTAATTTATTGGTTGAAACTACCATGGAAATTGCATTTGAAAACTGTT
Source organism: Nebria brevicollis (assembly GCA_944738965.1). Lineage (NCBI taxonomy): Eukaryota > Metazoa > Arthropoda > Insecta > Coleoptera > Carabidae > Nebria > Nebria brevicollis. The sequence continues at coordinate 13,388,438 of OX122901.1, read as the reverse complement.
ATATTGCTGAAGCCGTTATCAATACAAATTGTATTACTAAACAATTTTAAATCAGTAAAAATTCTACAAACATAATTGTGTTATATTGTTATTTACTACAATATCGTAATTTGGAAAAATTCGAGTTACTTACACTATTCATTATGTATTTTGTGTTTGGTTACTTCGGTCAGCGTCTATAAGAAAAATTCATGTGTTTATATTTTTCTAGTTCTACTTTCTACGAATTAGATATGAAAATAAAATGAAATTATAAAGAAAATTTGATATAAATTTTTTTTTTAATTTATATAATATTAATATAAACAATGGGCTCATTATCCTCGTTTCTTCTCGGATTAGTAAAACATTTCCAGTTTTGCTAATGTTTTGATTAAGATTTGACCTTCACCAGAGCTGGAAATATTTTTATCCATGCATTAGCCACTTATCATCCCGTCTTATGAATTTAATTAATTGTGTAAAAAAAAATAAGGTAAAAGAATTGGTAATAAAGAAATCAATTTTAAATTTAATGTATACCGTGAAAAAAATTATTCATTAATTATGAAAAATAATCAATATTTTTCATCTACATGGGTATTTTGTGGTGAATGTAGAACGTAGGATTAAAATTCGGTTTAAAATAAATGTCGAATGACAAACGGGCTTAAAATAAGTACGTGATAGCAAGAATTAAATTTAATTGTGCCTGTGTATCGCTTGGAGTATAGGAAAGTGTATTGGTTGTGTCGCCTGTCCTCTCACATACACGTGTGTTTAGATTAAAACGATTTAATAACGCGACGGCAGCGAGAGCACAGGTGCGCGTTATACGTGCAGCAATTACAGTAGCGTACAATTAAAACAGAAACAGTTATACGACAGCGCAAAGACCAGAGGGATATCCGAACTAAATCCGTCACTTTCCACGGCACACTGGCCCGTATGTAAATAAGCAGGACATCGCGCGTTAATGTTTTAATAAGGAGGGCGTCATCCTACAGCGTGCACCAGATCTAGTCACCGAAGCTCTCTCACAAAATGTGTGTCCTTATTTTCAGCAGTTATGAGCACGTGTGCTTTCGCGTGCTGTCATTGTACGGACCGACGGCATTTAGTTCTCTGATTACCGTTGCGACTAACCCTCGCCGGGATCAGAATACAAATTGGGTACGCTATACTAGCCGCGTCACCGTTACTACAACAAACCAACATTCGCTGCGACGGCAACGGCGACGTTCGCTCGGCATACAGGGTGTCTTTTTAAATGCACTCAACTTTAATACTTTCTATATTGTTTAGTTGTAATATCTGATATGCCTTATTAATTACTTGAACATTTAACATTATACAAAATAATAAGCTAGATTCAAAATAGTAGGTAATGTAAATTTTTATCAAGATTTCTAGAATAATGCAAATTGTATATCGAATATAATCCTTTTTTTGAAAAAAATGGCAGTTTTATTTCAAAATATCTCGATTTTTTCCATTAATTATCGCTCGCAGTAGTCTGTTAATGATTATAGATTGATTTATTTTTTGGCGTAATTTCTATGTATAATAACGAAAGATATATTTAAAACAACCATTTGGGGTATGGTTGTACATAACTTCTTTTGAAATCATAAATAAACACCTAATAAAAGACTATCCTTACGTACTATATAAGAAAAGCGGTAAACACCTACGCAATATTTATATAAATATAATTGAATACAACTGCAAAAGTACGTTCCTCATGTACGTGGTTCTTCTTGCTAAGCATGTACTACATTTATATGAAAATATGTATATTCAAAATAATAAGTTGTGGTTTCAAATGAAGCTGAGGACAACTTTATTGGAATTGAAGAATTAGGCATCACTCTACTGTTGATCCTTCCACTTATGACATTACAGTAAGCATGGAGTAACTCTTTAAGTAGAATTTTACTTTATTAGGAAAGATCTGGATCATCAAAAGTATGTAAGTACTTAAAAATATATATGTTTTTGATGGTGTCCACCAATATATATCTTATCAAAAAAATTAACATTCAATTAACTATATCGTGGGAAGCAAAGGCCTGTCAGTTAATATGCGTACATTTTTTTAATAAACTTTTCTTTTAATTTTATTGGTACGCTCAAAATTAAAATGCAGCTGTTCATGGGTTAAAACTATAAAATATTTTATTATATCAAATGTTATCACGTTTTACTACACAGTTTATGTCAGATGTTAAAACATTGATTTACTGTGAACTGTTTAAGATTCGTTGGCTTTAAGAAAAAACTTAAAGTTAGTTTAATGTCTCTGTTATTATTGTAACCAAAATCCATTACAGAATGTTTTCGTTTGCCATAAAAAACATTTTCTGTGAATGCTTTTAAAGTTTGAAATAAATGTTATTGTGTAATTCAGATAAGGATCAAAATGACCATATGTCTGAACTAAGCCAGAATATCCGAATAATCTGTGGGGTAGTAGTATTGGTGAATTTTCATCCGATAATAACGTCTTTTTCTAAACTGTGCCATTGTGCTTTTCTTTAAAGAGATTTACAGAACATTACAGAAATGTAGTATTTTTAAATTTACTGTTACAAATTTCTGAACGGTTATAATAAAATAAACATCTCAATTGAATTTTTAATTTCTATAACGCCATTATTATATTGGTGTAATATTTAACAGCAGTTGTTATTTGAACGGTACAATATGTTTCTAAACAACTTGTAAATAGACACCCTGTTACTATTGTTTGTACAAAGCATGTTTCAATGTTTCGTCTCCGTCCCGTCTGTTCATCCGTGTCCGACCGGCTTTTGTGTAAGTCTTAACGAGCTCAAAGTAGAACGCAAAATTACATTGGAAACATCAGCGGTAATGTAGTTGGCAAACAGAATTACCTATAGTAATGTGTTGAGATGTTCTGCCGTCGGCATCATGTAAGTACAGACTCGCCCTTATTCCTCTTTCGCGCCATTCGATCGATCTCCGTTGGAAGCCCTCGCCGAAGCCATGCTCGGAAGCTTCCCGCAGTTCCAAGTTCTCTTCGACCACTTTATCATCGTCTCTGGGACCATGACGGCGATGGACAGCCACTGGAGATGATCGTGGGGTTCTTCTTCGGCAGAAGATTATTACGGTCACTGCAGCGATGCCTGCCACAACAAGGGCAGCCGCCGCAATTAATGCTCCAAGAATGAGCGCTAGGGAATGTTGAGCTGGAGTGGTCAAACTGTTACCGCTACGTCCTTCTGTCATGATGACACTTGTCGGTCCTGGAATGTGACAATAACTATTTTAATAAACGTATACAATGTCCCAATATTCTTCGTCTGACCGTTAGACCTTCCTTTTACAGTTTATTATTATTTTATTAAATATCATGATACATACATTATTTTACAACTATGGATCAAATATGTATATTTGAATATTTGCAATGGGAAATAAGCATAAAAACTATTAATAAAACTAAATTAAATTAAAGATAGATCATATTCTTAAAAAATCCTAAAGTGTCTTTAGTTAAAATATCTTTAAAAATAACTATGAAAATACCCATTATATTTTTTAGGAATATGATTTATTATGTGGTCTAATAAGATAGTTCAAATATGTGGTAGAATATTTCAATATATAGTTTAACAAACAAATTAATTTATAATATTGTTTATTAAACAGAATGACTGAATTGTTTTATTCACAAATATAGTATACATTTGCTAATACAATTTTACTAACGTCTATTTGAAGATTGTACGAATTAGAACTAATGGTGCGTCTAATGCCTGACTTCATACTGTCACGTTATTGCCATTGTGTTCTCTAATTAAATTAAATGTCCCATGAAACTTACCCGAAGCGACGGGTGCGTCCTCAGGGATGGACACCCTAACATTGGACAGTTGCACGGGCGGCTCACTGCGTCCCTTAGCATTCACCGCGTATATACTAAGTTGATAGTCGCGGCCCGATTCGAGCGCATGCAGTCGGAAAACCGGTTCGTTCTCCTGAAACCGGAACAGTGGCAGTGGCCGGGCACCTTGGTCGCTAAGCGTCGTGCTGCCTTGCAGACGTTCGGGTGGTGCAACGATCTCGTTCACCTCTAACTCGAACTTCTGCATCAGACCACCGTCTTCGCCTGCTTCGCATATTACTTCGACGCACCGGTCGCATGGTCTGCGCAGAGAACAATCACGAGGTGGCTCGGGTAGTGCTAAAATAAAGAAATTTCTTTTAATATAGTTATTATAACATAAATAACTATTTTGGAAAATAAAAAATAAGATTTCATTAATTATACTGTTTTGTTTGTATTTATTGTTAGTTTATTTATATGTGGCTCGGTTTATCCATAACATATATCTACAACTACTATGAAGTTACTATGCTATAGAATTTAGGCATATATGTGTTACATAACAACATGAATAATATAATAACTCGATGTAAGATCGCCGACTATTAAATCGCTCGAAGAGTAAATTTGTTTCATATAAGCCTTAGGTAAGAAACTTGGTTTGATTAAAAGATTTAGAGGATCGAAATAAACATCTTAATAACTACAGTCTCCTTACTTTAATATTCAATTTATGTCGTAAGTTATATTACAAGTTTTATCAAATTAATATAATTGGGCATATAAACAAAATCTTTTTAATAAATATTTATTCACTTTATTATACTCCAATACATAAAAAAATAATCTATTAAGTTAAATGTATGTCTTATATGAAGAAATCAAAGCTAGTTAAATATATAGTACAAACAAGTTTCTTAAACCATCATGAAAAATAGCATCGAAATGTAAAATTTGCTCGAGTTAGTAACATAAAATTGTCGGTACATTGACACGATTATGTATATAAAATGTTTACTGCACAAAAGTGAAGCAAACTGCTCGGAGACATCGTAGCAGCAGCCATATTTGAACTAGTAAAACTGCACTATCTCACGATATGATGTGTTCACGTGTCTCCAGTGACGGCTATAATCCGAACGATTGCACGACTTAGACAGGTGACGTTACGACCTTTGTGACTCCTGTTTATTTGCGCTCATAGCGCTATGATATTGACTTGATCTATGCTACTAGCAACTGCGATGCACACATGAATAGGCGATGCAACTATATATATATATATACATATATACATAGGTAACTGCGTTTTACTGCTTTAACCAAGCAAACGCGAAAGATACCACAGTTTGCAAAACTTTTTTCGACTGATGTTTTGAATATATTTATCTGATATTTTTATGGTGTGACAGAACGTCGTTTGAATAGAAAACTTATTGTTGTGTTTCTTTTTTATCAGTCAATAAGAATAACAAAATATATATTTTGATATACATTCATGTCTTCAGGATCGATACTATTTCTCCAGCTATAGAAATATCTCCGAAAAATATTATTTGAAATTTTCAATCTAGTCAAATGCACATGATATGCATAAAAATATGGAACATAAGTATAATAAAGAATATATATTGTAACGTATTTTACCAATTGGGTGGAGAAATCAATAACTTAAAATCTATTTATGTATTTAATATACTCCTACACCAAAACTAATATTATAACATTTATTGAATCTACTCTAACTCAGTCTTGCAACTCTGTGGAGTGAACAAAGTGTATAAAAAGACTTCTAGCCACATATATAACAATAAACCAATAGGCCCTATAATGAATATATCATTAAAAGCAATAAGTCATGAACATGCCTAAGTGCCAAACGTTGTCACACCGTCGTCGTGACTAGAAAGCTACCGGCGCTATCGCTCTCCGATATCACGTTTTGATTCGAACCTCAAATTAATGCTGAAGTATTTCCCGTGTCACAGTACACTGATAATGTACTCATTGGGTTTTATGCTTCCGCTGCAGTGTTGCTTTGTCGATAAGTGCTTTCACCGGTACATTTCCGTATCGGTATTCTACTACTCGTAATATTATCTATATATCTACCCGGGAAAATGTTAATATTATTTTACTGCCGGTTGCTACTTTTGTATTCCATTCTGGTATCCCCATCGAAATAAAATAACATTTCTCTTTTCTTTGCGACTTTGATGGAAGATGTAGAAAATGAATCGTATATCGAAAACAAAACTTCTTCTATTCAATGATATTTCTATTACAAGGCAAATATTTCGATAGTATTTCATATTATGAATACAAATAATGGAATGATACGTTTGTTCTTATTCTCCTCTTATTATGAGATTCTGAAGGTTTTATTTTTCATTACTGCATAAAACTTGGAAAATATGTGTAGAATATTGTGAATTGTTCAATATTTTTTTCCGAAAATATTCAAAATGATTGTATATTTAAACATCTGCAGTGTCATGCACCGAACTTTTTTATACGCATTTGTGTTAAACCAAATCGTAGTTTCATTATTTACCTAATTTATAATATTGTTTCTAACCTTTAGATTGCTTTTACACTAAATATTATTCTTTGAATAAATATTAAATGTCAAACTTCAAATTATTTAAGTCTATTTTGTTAAACAATTGACAGGCGCAGATGATACGATTTATGTAAAAATATATATAATAAGCAGAAATTTATTTTGAAACCAATACCCTTTTTGGAAAAAAAATTGAACAAAAGTTATGCGAAATATAAATACCTTTAATTTTTGTTCATACAATTTTTCTGTAACTGTAACCATTTTTGAGTAATTGCAGAAACTGCAAAAAATGACTAGAGTAAACAGGTACTTCCGCCTTGAATATTTATTTTCAAAAATAGGAGGTGCACACCCCAGGCATATGTAAATCTTAAGTTTAAAGTTTCATAATTTTAGCTTTAACCGTTTAGGCTGTAGAGAACATACACACACACACAGACACACACACACACACACACACACACACACACAGAGACGTCATTCCAAAAATAGTCGAAATAGATTCAGGGAAGGTCAAAACGTATATTTCCGTTAAAATCTCGAAATCGAAATTTTTCATGATTACAATACTTACTTATAATGCGTATAAGAAAGTAAAAATAATATGATGATTTTATGCTCGAAATTAAATTCTTTAGTCGATATTAAAAAACCTACGTAGATTCACTTATTCTTATTATTAGTAACTGGTTATCGTTGCGGATATTTTAATAAGAGCTGCATACCATTTTATTTCTAGTAATTAATTTATGTTTGCTCGTAATTATATATAATTTACTACAGCTTACTTGCTGGAATGAGATGAAACAAGCAAGGTGTTGCTTGTCTTCCTACGGCATTGCTGGCCCAACATGCCAACGTGCCAAGATCACCTCCACCAGGTGTGAAGTGTAATTGACTGATAACGCCATTGTTGTTCATTCTATTGGCGCCCTGAACCGGTAGTACATCTCGGCTATTATTGTACGTCCAACTGAATTTAACTGTAGCTGGTGATGCGTCAACATGGCATTTTACCAAAGCAGTTTCAAGAGGGACTGCACCAACATGTAGCACCTCGTAACCTTCACGACATCTTGGAGCATCTGAAACAATAATTCAAACAATAATTCATGTTTAAATATTATATTTCTATCCAATTAAAATTGAAAGCGATACATGAGAATAAAAAGTCGATTTAATGGTACATTGGCGAATGTTGACATACATTTTAAATGAGTAGATTTGTTGGAATCATGTTGCGGCTATGTTTTGTCAACACAGACCAAAATTGTGAACTGTTGACTGGCTGAGTACGCATGCGTAATGTAATGTAAGAATTATGTACACATGTATGCAGGGCAAAATAATTGCCAAGCCAATATTGTTCGTAATGTATATATGTATGTACTAGGTAAATTTTGATGAATGATGCAAAGTATGGTTGAAGTTGAATGATGAAATTATTTTAAAATAGAATGGATTTAAAAAGTTTTCTGCCACCCTATTTGAATGAAGAATGTATGTATTAATTTTATGGCATGGCTGCTCATGATGCTATTATGAACTTTTGTATTATTTAATAAAAACGAGAATTGCTAAAAAGATTTTTACGTAACCTAAAGCACAATTTGGATATTCGCCTAAAGCAACGACAGAATAAATTTGCGGCCTGCTACGGCGATAATCATACATAATTTAAAATTTAATAAATATTACACTGCTTTGTAAACAGAATTTTCTTTTGCTGTATTATATCTGCATTACGTTCTTAAACAACTTGTTTTAAAAAATATATTTCTCATAAAATATTAAATAATAATAAAATATAAAACCATGACAAATTGACTTTCCCGATAAAAAATTATGAGTAGTATAATTACCACCTTTAGAAACTGCAATTTTTTTGCCACTTTCATAATACGTAGTTAAATTACATATGCTGCAGATTACATCAACAATTGTTCTCAAGAAAGTATTTAAATTATAATTGCAGTTTTTCTGACATACATAAGAATATTAATGTATATTCGAAACTTGTTAGTGATCGTATAATATAATTTATTTCATTACAAAAAATGGTTAAAATTATTTCTTGCAAAATAAAAAAATTGTCTAGCTTATTAAAAAATTTAAAGCTCTGCATGCTTATTATTGTGGCATAATTTATTCCTATAATAATATTTTTTATTGTCACCATTCCTTTCTCCAAGTTATAGAATATTATTAATCTGTGGAATTTTAAATTGCAATTGTGACTTTTGGCAAATTTACTCTAGTGTAAATAATTTATCTGGTTTACAATTAAAACTCGATGAAGTTCTTATCGCATTAAAATATATACTTGAACGTAGTTCTTAATTCATGAATGTCGCGCAGAAAGAAATTGCAATCCCAAAAATTATGAAAATAATAAATTCAGGCAGTGCGGAAGGGAGCCAAAATATGATGGCGATAACAAGGCATGAAAGAAGAAGTTGGTAAGAAAAGTAGGTGAGTATAATCTGAGACTTGGACACGAAGAGCATGACGCTATAAATCATTCTTATTTATGAAGCCAAAGAACAAAAGAAGACACGTGTTCATACACACTGTGTATGCTAGCTGAAAGACTAGGGTAGTTTATTTTCAAAATCAGAATTATTGGTTCAAACCGTGAATTTGTCAGAATTTTATTTATTATGAATGAGTAACGATAATATCCGTGTAAAACTAAAACATATTCATAAAGAATATTTGTATTACACGTCGGTTTTTTCTTTAACATGACAAATAATCGAAATTTATATTTATGTTTTTAATTCAATTTCACCATATAATTAAGATCAATTTTATTCATCTACCTAAAAATATATACCAGAACAGGGTTGAAGATTCGGCTTTAGTAGCAGTAACATTTTTATAATTAAAAATAAATATATAGGTAATTATCTCCGATAATTACAGCATCTCGTGAGACTTTAAGTGGTTTCTTGGAATAATAAAGTATTTTACAATGAATTGAACAATACACTTAATTTCTTAATTTTTTACATCAAGCACGTTTAGAAAAACATAGGTATACAATGTTAATATTTATGAAACATTACTAACTATGGTCTACACAAAAGTTTCTGTATACCTATATGTATGTCGGTTCTGTATGTTTTTGTTTGGTTTAATTAACCTATCAACATACTAATTGTTCTGGTTTTATTTCTCTCAGTGTTTGAATTCAGTTTACAATTGCTGTCATCAAAACACATTTTAATAATAAAAGTTGACAAGTAAGAGTTAAAAAAGTTTAAATTACTCAGCGTATGTTTTGCGACAGGATATAATTACGAGAGCTGCACTGTAGTAGGCAGGGAAATTACAAATTGTATGTACATGGAATAGATTGAACCGTAATATGTGTAGAAAATAAAGTGAAATGTATGTTCTATGATAGAAATAAACAAGAATGTGTGTAGCATTAAATTTAATTTTTTTTTCTTATACTAGGTATTAAAGAAAATAATCGATCGCTAGATTTTACCGAAAATACATGTTTTGTCCTTCCCTTAATGAAGTTTGACTATTTTTGGAACATTATTTGTCAAGACGTGTGCGTGAGAGAGAGAGAAAGAGAGAGAGATACTGAATCTGTATGTGTAACTCCCTTTTAAAGTACTCTGATCACGAAAAATTTTCAACTAATTTTCGCATTTGTATATACTAAAAGTACAAGCAAGTTGAGTTAATTAATGAGAAGAAAGATAGAATAATAATGTTGATGATTTTCCCTAGATAATTTTTATTCTTTTGATGTTTATTTAACATGTTGAAAGTCATTAAATTCATTTCGGAAATATTTTATTTGCTGGAATAAAGTACAAACTCATTATAATTACAGACAGAGTTTTATGTAATAAACGATAGCTGCGAGGGTAAGTAAGTAGGACGAATAATTGTTTGTAACAGAATAGGTGAATAGTTGGACACGCCCGACACACACGATGCTGCTATACCAACGTCGTCATGTACTAGTACTATGACGTAATAAAGTAATGAGCTGTATACGCCCGTCGCAACGGAAATAGGGTGCTGCATGAGTAATCTGTCCGTCGCGACGAGAATTCTTCCGGTTGTTACAACCTGGTGGTGCCCGTTCAGAATATACACTCAATTCCACATTTTCTTTTCTATATTCAGTAATGTAATGTAAAATATTAAAATATGCTATGAAGTAGATAAAAAATAAAAAACCTATAATATGATTACTTTTCCCTTTATTTTGTTAAACATTTAATTATGTGTTACAATACGCAATTTTTTTTTACAAAAGAGTTTGTAGCAAAACTAATTATCTAGTTTAAAGCGAAATGCAGGTAACTAACTTTATTTCTAAGAATATAGATATATTTTTCATATTAGATTAATAATTACTCGATGTGAATTTTAAAATTCCTGTAAATAATGCCGCCTAAATCTTTTTAAATAATATTATGTATGAAATGCATTATTTGCTAATAATCAAGTTAAATATACAGACTAGAGTATAATAGGTCTGCTAGATCAATATTGTATATTCAGAGTGGGTTAAAGTATAGCCAAATGGTAGGAATCTCTTCTTTTCGTCTTCCGCGAAAGAAAAATTAACTTTATCTGAAATTGTTCGAAGTCCTTCCTGCGGAGGAAATTGCACATTTTTTGCCAGAGTAATTTAAGTAGTTAGATGAGCCAATAAAATCGTGATAGAGTTTAGTCGCATTTGAAACGCGCGTCTGGCTGTGAGAATAATGCGTCGATCGTGGTTATCCAATCGGAAAATCATTTCGAGTGAATATTTTAATTTTCTGCAGTCTCAGTTCACATTGTAATTCACTACTTTCTCTCTTGAATTGACCACTTCACTGACTATGTTTTGCCGATGCTGCTTTTAAGTAATGAAAAATGTATTGCATATTGACAGAAATTTCTCTATAACTATATAGATTGTTGTTTATGAATAGTAGGGTTGTTTTTCAAAAATAACTCTTTAAGGAAAAGTTCTGAATATTGTAGAGTTCTAAAAGCAAGTTTAGAAATTGTTGGACAATGTTCTTAGTTGTTTCGTAGTTTATTCATCGTCTCACCTCCCACCTCAAGTATTATTCTCAATAGTAGTTAGATACTTGTTGAAATGAAATGCTATTTTATTTTAGTATTGTGATCATGAAATAATTCGATCTAGAGATTTTAACGGAATTATACATTTTAAACCTCCCTGATCGATACTGATTATTGGAATGACGTATGTCTGTCTGTGCATGTGTGTGTGGTATATTCAAAAAATATATATTCTTGAATTATTCAAAATTTGTATTGCAATATTACTCTTATCTAAACAAGATGCGTATAGGAAAGTTCTGTGCAAGCTATTGCGGAAATTTATATATTAAAATTAAATAACGTTATTATCACAACATGAACTGAATTATAATAATGATATAAACAATTTTAATTAATATTTATTTCAAATCAATTTAATTACGTAAATAACAAACGCATCAATCCTATTTAAATGCGTAATATTAAATTAATGAAGTCCATTTATAATCTCGGCTACAAATGGCTGCATTATCAAACATTAGCGTTGGTTCATTGTTCCAATTGAAGCCGACGGATATCCGACTCGGACGGATCGCGTACCGTACCGTGCCGAGTCGTATATCACAGGTACGGATCGTCGACGCACAAAACACGAACATAGCAGAATATATTGCTGACCTTGAATGTTATAATTTCCGAATGATACAATATGTTTGCATTTTAGATGTTTCAGTTTTGTCGTCTGTCGATTTTGCGAAATCTTTCCAATTTTTTACATCTCTATAAACCGACTTCCGGCAAGCGTGTGCAATCACTATTTCACAATCAAGAACAAATTTAACCATTTTACTTTGGTCCTCTTTACCAATAATCGTAATTGCATTTAATTTCTTTTCATTTCAAATTTACAATAAATACATAGAATATAACAAAATATTCAATAGTAAAGTTATATTTTAAGTAATCTACACAAAACAGTTTGTGTATTATATTATTCATATGGCAATGAAGATGAAGTTATTCAAGGGAAATATATTATACACGATTTTGACGCTTTTGACGAAACTCACTGAACTTGATATCTGAGAATGCGAAATTAATAATGATCACGAATTGATGACTTTGTTGAAAGGTCTTTGTCGTTCGTTTGATACGATGGTAGTAATAGTAACGGTATTCCCTCAAACTCTCATTGTTCCTACACCGCTGAGACATGATGTACTGCTGTTGTAGTGTGGCCACAGCCACACAATACATACACGCAGAACAGGCGCTGTAGAGTAACTAACGCCACAGCCCATTCTACTTGACAAACTACTTCCGGAACGGGAAGTACCCAGCACTCAAACCCCCTCGTTTGTGTTCCAAGAGCTCGTTTCAAGATGTTAGCAACAAGTTTCGGAGCCGATTACGCAATTAAAATATGTCTCGTGACGCCCGCAAAGGACAAACATATATCCGAACGCAATACATTTCATAGTGCCCTTTAACATTCGCACATTATACTCCCGCTACAGTTTCTTATGAATTCCTGCTCTTGTTCAATTTACTGTTTTGTTCATCGTAAAATAGAAAATATATTCGGTATTATATTTATAAAATATTCGTAATGGCTTGCACTGAACTTTCCTATACATATTTTCTTCTATATATTTAATTTTTTTTACTTTCTTATTTTTTCATAAATTTACCTTCAACTGTTTAGACTGTGCTCACACACACACACACACACACACACACAAACATGTATGTCAGACTTCTTTCCAAAAATAGTCAGACTCGATTCAGAGAAGGTCAAAAGGTATATTTCCATTAATATCTCATAACGAATTTTTTCATGATTACAATACTTACTTATTACTTCGTATAAGAAAACAAAAATTGTATCCATCCAACATATGGCTATTCAAGTATAATAACCAAAGGCAAAAATTAATTAACCTTTGGTAAACTTAACTTTTATAGGTACTTATTTAAAGACCATTTTTGTAATACAATGTCTGAACTACTAACGTTTGATGTAGGTTCTATGCCAGATTTTTAATATATGAGAACACAATAGATATTTTATTGACAATATTTCAGAATTAGGCTTATGAGCGCAAGCTTTTATAATTAATTATTGTCACTTACATTGTATTCTAAGGCGTAACGGCTCGCTGAGGGTTTCGCCTTCTGAATTACCAGCAGCGCATGAGTACTCGCCTTCAGAGCTCTTGTTAAGGCCTCGCAGCTCAAGTACGTGGTCGGAAGGTAACGTCCCAGCGGACTCATTATACTCAACCAGGTGACCCTATAAATGTAAATATGTTATTAGTAAAAGTGCGCACATTATTTTGGGATTGAAATTTAAATAAGAATACAGTGAAGATGAAAGTCCTTAGTGCTGAAAATACAATTCAGTTTTTTTAATGCCCTTCAAATCTGCTCATTATAACATATACTATTTGAATGTTTTAGCTTTTCATGTACCTACATCGATACATACATCATATGATTTCTATTAAATACGACCAAATAAGCACATAGCATAATAGAAAGATTATTTTAAAAATAATCAATTACTATATATTTAGATATTCGTAGCTACATTGATACATTAATTGTGAATAATTATACATTGCGTATTTAACAAATAAATCTATCAGGTGAAATATAAATACATACTATCAGTAACTTGCATCCTATTACAAATAATATAAATCGAAATAAATGAATGAGATAAATTAGTAGGCTGGATTATTATCACGTTTCTACTTTATTATACATAGTAATTTGTAAGAATTGTAATCAAAAAATTTTCGATCTTGAGATTTTAACGGAAATATAGCATTTGACTTTCTCTGAAGCAAATATGAATATTTTCAGAATTAGCGCTCTACAGCCAAAGCGATTGGTGGCAAATTAGGATTTGTGTCTTCAAGAAAACCTCCAATTTTTGAAAGGTTCTTCTTGACTGTCGTTTTTGCAAATTCTGCAATAACATGGACATAATTATAATACAAAATTAAATTAATTAATGTATTTTGTGGAATGTCCGATTGGATTTTTATATACAGTCAGCTATTGCTGACTGTATATAAAAACTATACAACTATAGTTGGAAGTGTTGCGCATAAAAATAAAATACTTAGTCTTCTGTAAGAGTATATTCAAAATAAAACGGATACAATAAAATTGAATTGAGATAAATGAGTACGAAATAAACGTCATAGATCATCTATTGTTGCATTAAAATTGCTTGTCAGTAGCAAATGATCTGCTAAAATATTTGGAGAATTTTGCGGATAAAGTACTGAAAAATGTAGAGATCTGATTTCGATGGAGAAAAAGAACGTAATAAGACATTTTTTTTTTTTACAAACGACAACCTAACAATTGTTAATATTTTAGCAATCATTGTTATTGATTTTAACAAATACATGCTTACCGATGTATTGTCAACAGTAATTGGATCATAAAAAGTCGTCTCGCTCTCATTTTTAAGTTCCAGTCATGAAAAAACCTATAATTTATTTCATAAACAGCAGAACAGAGAATTGTTTGAAATGACTTTTTGAACGTCGTTCGTACGTATCCACAAACACGTGAGTTGATCATTAGTGAAGTAAACGCCTCTCTTCTTCCTTTCTCTCATACTTTACTACAACTGCCATATCATGCTGCTCTTCAATGTTCGAAGTTTGTTGGATATCTTCTGAAGTCATTTCGTTGAGTGTATAACAGCTGCCGTGTGAATTGATGTATAAACGAGAATACCCTTGGAAAAGCCCACAGTTTACTTCACTGCCTGCCTGTGTAGGTTTCACGTCATATGGATGCCTCTGGATTTGTGTAGAAGTGTGTGAGACAGTGGTATACAACAAGTGGAAACTTAATCCATATGGAACGCTTGTTTTTCTTTTACGTCACCAACTTCTACGATTTTTGCTTTTATAGGGTTTTAGTTGAAATATGTTTTGCATGGGAGAAATATGAAAATAACATGTAGTATGTTTTTTCAATTATTTATTTAAAAAAGTTTTTAAACAAAAAATTATTTAAAGTAAAAGTATTTTATTTAGAACATATAAAAGGAAAATATTTTTATACTAGCTCAATAGTATTATTATATTCCCGATTATTTAGAATAATCAGATTTAAGTATAAAAATTGGTTTCGCAAAATTGTTTTGTTAAGTATTATAGAAAATTAAAAAGTATTGATTCATAAATAATAACGTGTTCCAACATAATAGATTAAACAATCAAATTCCCCTTCAGAATATTATACAGTTTCATTTTTATAATTTAATAATAATATGAAAATCAATTGAAATTATATTAAAGTTATATGGGGGATATGTATTCGCATAAAGCCCATCAGTCATGAAATCTAGTTAAGGGAATCACTAGACTTCCGTTTATAGATTTAAATGGAGTGAAGAGGGTTACTTGCATCATTATTCCAATTGATCAGATAAATGTTTATAGTACTAGTTAACTGTTTTAGTATCGCAGCTATCAAGTGAGATATCTTCCATTCTTCGACGTTTCCAAGTGAGTGACGCTCAACTCGGTGTCTTATGTCTTTTGCAGTAGTTCACCGAGCTTCCCATACAGCGTGCTGGCATGTCGAATTACTCTTGTTGGTTGCTGCTTTCGTTTCGTCGCGTAATATCTCTTCACACTATTCTAAGACACAATATACAGATTCAGAATGATAATTTTATCTCATAATACAATCTTACAGTACAATCGAGCATCCTTACGTCACATAATACATCTATTCCTTTTCCTTTCTCTTTTGCTTGATGCTTTATTTACTTCTTCCTCATAATTTACTACCAGTGGTGCACAGGACTTTTTCGCTTTAGGGTTTCGATTTGTATAAACTATTTTACATAACTTTATTTAATCATACATAAATAACATCATATCTATTCTCATCAAATGGGGTGGCAGAAAACCCTTTGCATTATTTCGCATCTTGACAATTTTTTTTCATTACACATTTATTTCGCTTCATTCAAATTCTTCATACACACTCTTGTATTTCGATTACTGACCGGTTTTCCTTCAAGTATATTTATTCACTTATTCCGAGGACAGCTTCGCATTCTCACACCATTCATTTCGCCTACATAAATCTTTTTAGTCATTCTTTCATTCGACATTCTTTCAATATGGTCATATTAATTAATATGGGACAATGTCGCAGTGATCATACAAAAAAGAAAATGTGCTTCATAAATTTAAATCGCATACATCAAAATGAGTGGGCGACCATACGGCCTATGTATTTGTTTGATTTTGTTTCAGTTAGAAAAATTCTTATAAATATAAATTTTTGAAATATTAAATTTATTTCTTAAAACGAAAATTATTTTACTGGAGAATTATTGTAAAGAGAAATACTAAAAAAAACCAATTATTTTATAAAAATATGTAAATTATTTATCAAAAAAGGCGAAATGTCGAGCAGCGATTTCATACATTCTTTTAATAAATCGGTTTCATATATTTGTTTTTAAATTGAGTTGTTGCCTATAAACTATATCAAAATACATTTTTATTAAATAGTCATACTCTAGAAACAATATTGATATAGACTAATGTCATCGCTGCTTAAATAAATAACAATCATCTATGCATAATCTATGTTTGCTTCACACAAACTGTGTAAGTGCAAAGATGAGAAAAACGTGTTGCGCTATCGATTGTTTCAATAGCAGTATGTGAACAGGTCTCTACTAACCTTGTTACAAATATAAATGCAAATATGTTAATGGATGAGGTCGCCTTTATATGAGTATATGTAGCGTAAGAAAAAATAATTAAATTTCATTTTGTCAACGTTACTGTTGAATATTTTAGTTCTGATGTAAATCATACTTAGCCATACTTCAGTGTACAAGATTACGTAGTATACGCGTGATGCACATTATACTCTGCCTTCTTGTCGTTATCCTAGCACTATCCACTCAGTTTCATTCGTATTACGACGTATCTTACTGATTTATTAATATTTTCGTTAACCAAAAACATTCCAGAAATTGTTCGCGGAACACTGGTTTTAATAATTACTTTTATGTTTCTATTTTATGTCTCAAACCTTCATTTACTGAGGCCTAACATTATCTAACCATGAAAATTAGTTTTCAGTTCATATATACTAAAAATAGTTTGGTGTTACATACAAAGTTTAATTATTTTTTAGTATTATCAGTAAACGTTTAAACAAAATATTTTTCATATAAATAGAATAGTTAAAGACAATAAAATCTTAAAAAATTACCTATATTTTATACACAGGTCAGTATATAAATGCCTGCTATTTCAATACAATTATTATACACGGCCAAACAAAAAAAGAGACAGTGCGTAACTGACTTATAATCACAACTCGGTTTCCAGGCATATCGTAGTTAATTAAATTTTCCATTTCCAATTCGTAAAAAGTTAATTTATATAGAATGTTTCGACGACAAAATAATCCTCCTGGAAACGAGCAGTCTTTGTGGAAATAAAATAATTAACGAATCTTCTTTTTCCATATTTCTTACGTTTTTGTTGCGCTTCGAACATTTGACTAGAGTTATTTTGTATCAACAGTTTGTTTGGCTGCGGATCAAAGAAAAACTTGGCAATTATTTCCCGTTTTTGTTCTTAATTTCATGTTCAAAGGATCATTAGTCTCTTAACTAAATTAAAATTAAAATATTTATAACGGTTAACAGTACAACATATTTTCGCTAATTATATAACGTAATTACTATGGCGTCCCACCATCATATACATAACGATTTTACTCTATCACTGTTTTCTACTTTAATCAGATCCAAAAATATTTATATAGAAGAGTGAGTGTGAATATTATTTTCAACATTTGTAACAGCGCGTCGAATAAAAGATTGACAAAAAAAGTTTACGTGGGCGAGTCGAATAATGTGGGAATACGAAGCCGTTCTCGAAATAAGTGAATAAATATGATTGAAAATGAATTGCGTCAAAGAAAAGGTCAGCTTGCGGAAAACAAGAACGTGTATGAAGAATTTCAGGAATTTGAATGAAGCGAAAGGAGTGTGTATGAATAGAGTTGAACTGCGAAGGATTTTAATGCATATCAATAATCATATATCACAAAGCAGTAGTCGTATTAATAACTAAAAATAAATAAAAACATCAAGAACAAACAACAAGAAAATCTTTTATCGAGTTTAATCATTTATCAATAATCAATACAAATATTATTAATCTAGAATTATATAAATATAAAGCGAAAATGATTACCAAATACTATTTTGAAAATACTGTTGTATTTTACGTACAACAAACGAAAATTTATAGAAAAATTTCATATTTTTCCAACTGAATCACTTCAAAACATACACGCTAAGTGTTTACTTCTTGAATGGATTCACGCACACTATCAATTTCCTTTTTTCATTTTTGTGTAGACATGAAGAAGGGTGCCGAGTAAAATATCTTTTGCTGAGATATGGGTTCTTCGCGGAACTTCTCTGTATTATTAAATACGTAAGATTGCCATGAGTTTGGAGTAAACATTTGAATGTATCAAAGGGCACTAAACACGTATGTATCGAGAGTTTGAAGTATGTTGGCGACGTGAGAATGTTGATAAAGTCATATCAAGCAAGGTGCGTGTGAGACGTGCATAGCGTGACGATACCAGCGACGTTGGTTTGATGTAAAAATTAGTAATAACACTTTAACAAAAATGTAATTGCGTTATTTTTAAATAATAAATGGTCGCTGCACGATTTTCTTGTGGTCTCGTCGAGTTTGTATGTGAAATATATTTCTGTACTTATTTCGAAATATTGAACGTAACATAAAAATATTTAGACCAAAAATAATTCAATATTTGTTAAAATAACATTTATATACTTTTTTATAAATAACATCCTATCTGTATTCAACTTTCAATTATGGTTAAATTTTGTAAAATTAAGACATTGATTTGAAATAATAAAGAGTAGGTACTTAAAATTTGTCTTTATTTATTAACAATTTTTCAAAATATTCAATTTCTTTGTACATTCATTCTAAATTTAAAATGGTCAGTAAACAAAATACTTTAGTCACGAAGTTTATTAGAACTAAAAACTAAGAGAATATATAACTTTTTGTAATTATATCTCATTCTCCTACAGGAATGCCGATCTTTTGGGGTCTGGTTTTTATTTAGTCTTAACAAAAACCCATTCGAAAAATTATTTGATGGCAACTGCATCTACAGAAGACGACACAACATCAATAACATAGTCAAGAAAGGAAATGAATGGGCACGCGTGCGTTTGTTTGAGCAAAAGCGAAGAAAGATGACATTTTTCGCGTGAGGCACGACAGCGGCAGCACAGTGGCACTGGTGGCATATTGTACAAGAACGTGCCTCCGTTTGCGGTATGCCGCACCCCTGTACTCGCACGGATAGCCAGAAGGTCCCGTGGGATATCCATCAGGGTCCAAACGTGCGTTCCCAGTACCCTTTTTCTTTGCGCACACTTACGAAACAGAACTTGCGTGCTTATGTGCGTGTGGTTGCTGCCCTTGTATATGTGCGTATTAATGTATGAATGTGTGTATGTGTATATATACGTACGTGTTTCAATGTGGTATGCGTGTGTATGTACGTGAGATGAACGTGGACCCTGTACCACCATTACCGCAACAATAAAGACACACTTACACCCAATAAATAACGTTCGTGTGAACAGCACATGGATATGTGGGCATTGTATAACGCAGCTAGAAAATATCACACATAAGTGAATTGTGTGGTAAAGAGTCATTCGTTATTTTATTGAAAACAATAGATTTATTTTACTTGTTTCCAAGATGACAGTAAAATGATTCTTATTTATTTCTCACAAAGAAAAAGGATATATACAATTACTCTTTGACATTAATGTTTTCAAAAGCTGCTGCAAGGAATCATAATCAAAATTAAAGTATGGTTGAATAGGATTGTTAATTCCTATAGTACTTAGCATTGGCAAATAACATTCTGAATTTTAATATTTTTTATATTTTAAATAAACGCAAAAAAATAAAAATCATTATTTGTAAATTTTATAAAAGTTTTTTTTATTGCAATATATAATAATTGTATTGTTCTATATTTTAAATAAACATATTGCCTTGAAATTTTGAGTTACATATTAAGAAAACATCTATTTTAGATCCTGATAAAAAAATCTATAAAATATCTAGATAGAGGTATAGTTTTCTATCATTATATTAAAATGAAACAAGCAATAAAATGTATATGAAATTTAATTTTTGTATATATATTTAAAATTTATTTTCGTTTATATAGAGCTCGCTTGTTTTCTATTTTATCAAAATATTCAAATTTAACGGCGAACGTAATTTGGTCTCCTATTACTCGATATTTTAAACAAGCGTTGGGTCAATTATTCGCGACTTGACTTTACTTGAAATTATATCTTGGACAAACTTCTTAGTTGATGTTCTTTACGATAAAAAAATCTTGTTGGAAGGTGTTGCAATGATTTCGTTTTCTTAACGTGCATTCAATAGTATTTAACTATTTAAAGTTTCGATGAATATAACCGGAATTTCAACATGAAGAACCATTAAACATACATTCTTCTCACTCTTGTTAATTTAATTTGAACTCGAACTCGTAGTGTATGAATTTTTTATTTGGTAAATATTTTGTAGGATCTATAAAAACACGACATCAACTTGGATTTCCTTGTACTGGTATATTTTGAATGTAATCATCTCGTGTCAGACATTTATTATTGATTGTTAAAACCAGTTGAATTATGTATGATTCGCCATATGGATTAAGAAATGTCGATACACAAAATATTTTAATAAAAACATACAGTTGTATTTCTATAGAACCCAGGAAAATCTTTTGCTTTTTCAATGATAATAAAAACTTCTTGCATAAAAAATATTTTAACATAAGCATAAATATGACATTTTTTAAAATGAAACACCTACAGGAATAATGTACGTAAAATAATTATGAGAATTCATTTAATGTGATTGCATTAAG
This sequence comes from Nebria brevicollis, assembly GCA_944738965.1. Classification (NCBI taxonomy): domain Eukaryota; kingdom Metazoa; phylum Arthropoda; class Insecta; order Coleoptera; family Carabidae; genus Nebria; species Nebria brevicollis. Next base: position 13,366,971 of record OX122901.1, on the reverse strand, counting down.
TTTGATGCACGGATGAAACATTGAAACATTCTTACGACTGGTGGCAGAGTTCGTGCAGTAGTAACAATAGAAGCGCAATGGAACACGCAGTGTTATTAATGCGAAACCTTTCACATTAATGCATCTTATGTCCGGACGCTGTTTCGCTTCGCCGTGCAAAAGTAAACAACCGGAAAAACTGACAACGACAACGACGTGTACAGTAAAACTACAATAACGGGATCTCCGGTAAAAACATATATTAATTGTTTTAAAATATGTATGTATTTCAAAAGCCAGATAATAAAGTAGTATTTGTTTACTGTTATTATCTGTATCTGTGTCAGTACCTAAAAGTATATGCCGTATACAAAAATAAAAGTAGAATGCATTCAAATAATGTAATAATGAAAATAGGGTAAATTGAAAGTCACCCTAAACTGTCAGTTATTTTACGGTAAGAATAAAGATACTTGTGAGCCGGGAAGTGAGTAGGTATACTGGTGATCAATGTAACACATGTCAGTAAATAGAAAAAGCCTTTGAGAAAAAAAATTCTGTTGATTCTTCGAATGGGCGTCATGTCCCTACATGAAAATCGTACGTCGCGCTATTGAGTGAACACGGTAGGATTCATGGTCCAAAAGGAAGAAGTGACGCAGAACGTAAAGTAACGGATATCGAGAATAACAGATAAATATCAGACATGAGAGAGAAAGATAGATATACAAACACACACACACACAGCCAGACATATAGACGCATACAGATAACACAAATCCACTGTCACCGGAATGAATGAAAGGGGAAGAGAAACGATTTTCGAACGAAAGGCGAACCGGATGCATAGGAAACAAAAAAACCAACCGCTTTTTATTGGCCGTGAAGATAACAAATGGCATCTTTCGTTTCCACGCACTCGAAATATATGATAAGAAAATATGTTTTGCACAAAAAATATCTTTCATTGTAAAGTTTTCTGAACAAGAAAAGAGAAAACAAACATCACACCGCCGCCGGGCGTCTTTTAAATTACTGTTTGACTGATGTGCGCATTCCTATAAGAAACCTATGTTTAGTTCCACTAGACCTCGCGCCCTAAAATACTATTATATATTTGGTGGGTGGTTTTCGTCTAAATCAAGATTTTAGACTTCCTTCTTATAGATGGACTGTTTTAAGTTAGCTGTAAATGTGGAAAAACTTAATAATCATTTTATATTTTTTGCAAACATAAATTAATTTCATCTTTGATCTTGGATGCACATATTTTATTAGTTCGCTCGGATAAATGTATGAACTTTTTTTATTCTGTTGATATTCAAGCGATATGTAAAGAGTAATATAATTTGAACACTTCGTATATAAGAAATGATAACATTTCTATTTAAAAACTTTGAGTATGATAAAAATATTTTCATGGCATCAGTTAGAAAAATGTATGTTATTTATCTTAAAACCGAAGAAGAAAAACTTCTGCTTCAGAGACGCAACTTTAAATGAGTTTGAGGGTTGAGGCGCGTTATAAGCATATTCCGTGGCTTCAATGTAACTGTTTCCACTTTAAGTTCGTCAACAATATACATTTAAAATAGAATCCATCCAAAGCAGTGCTGCACATATACGATCAGCTTATCTCGCAACTGAAAACGATATTTTTTGCTATCTGTTTCCGATCAGTCTCTTTATTTGTCAGTCAGTCGTAACTCCGGATAATTGTAACTTTGCCTGCAAAGAAACGATTCTAATTAGAAAACTCTATTTCATTGTTCGAACTAAATGAAATCGATATTAGTCGTTTAACGGGATGTACACTCACTGATTCAATTAATTGCTATCATTTTGTATATGCGGTAACAATTTTTCCTTGTTTAATTGATAACAAACATTTGAGTGTGAAAGATGCATTAAAGTTGAAAATTTTTGTTTGGTAATACACCACTCAAACGCAAGATATAATTTAGTTAAATTACGGCAAATAATTAAATTATTAATACAATTCTCTGACCTATTAACCGAATTTTAATATATCTTATTCGTTTTAGTCAGTCATGGTTTTGACATGTTTAGATGAGTAATTCGTTTTCAAAATTCGTTTATTTATGAAGCTTGATACATTGTCAAGTATTAGAATGGCTTTGAATCTGAGCTGTGAGATTATTTATTAAGCGTAGTGATGTTTCAGAGGAATCGTGCTTTATAAGTTTATGTTTAAATTTATATGTTTTGTCGTATTTGTAGATAAAGTTGTTTAAAATGATAATCTGTATCCCTTGTTTATTTTGTTAAAAATCATAATTTAGTTTAAAAATAAATTTACAGATTATTACAAATGCAGATACATTTACTAGCAAAATCTACAAAAATCACGACATAGATCGATAGCTAGTTTACAAAAGTGAAATTTAATATGTTTTGCCTTATTACCCGATAATATTATAAGAAAGCTTGCGAAGGTTGTAAAGTTAATTTTTAATAAATGCACACTGTAGTTTTAATAATTTTTTGTGATAATTTTTGTACGAAAATAAAAGCGTAGATATTAAATTATTTATTTTTAAATTTAATTCTTGCAAAGTTGCGTCAGTGGGGATGTATATCATTTGCACCAATAAAACCTATCATTTGCGCCAATGAGATAAGGTTCTTAACGTAATTGATGAATAACACCCAAGTATTGCAATCCAACAATTCAATTGAGGAGATTCATTTCGAAAGTGTATATCAACAATAAGAAGAAGATTTTGCAATGGATCTGGTTAACAGTTGATGCGGCGTGCGACGAATAGAGTTAAGTGTGTTAGGTGGCAAGTGAAGTGGCAAACGTCCTGGACGGAATGGACTGGAAAAGAAGGATAGCTCTGCGTGCGTTGTACTCGAAAAGTTAGAGATAAACGCCAGCAACGACGACGGCACCGAATGAATCCAAGTGGCGACTAGCGATAAAGTTCCGATGTTGAACGCTTTGTGTCACCAGTGGTCGGATGCAAGCGACCCTGTTGTACTAAGCCCTTCGTTTCATTCGGATGCTAGCCTATCAGCGCGACCTAGACTTGACTAGCAACAAGATAACAAGAGGCGATGTAGATTCGACGACGCGACGGAAGGAATAAAATAACCAACTCACACTTTACGCCTTGTGGATAAGAATATTTGTAATATGAATAACTGCTAAACTTTACCAGATATAACAGCATAAATCTGAAATATCTACTGTTACATTTACAGTGCTTGTCTTTAAGATTCTTATGAAAGTAATCATAATAATTTCTGGAAAGGCTGCCTCAGTTCACAGAATTTTGTTGGTTGAGATTAAGTGTAATATGGGTTTTTAAGTAGAACCCCGAAAAAAGTAGCAGTAAGCTCTTTAGTTAAATGAAATTTGGGAAACAACTGATTAACATTATGTACGTGTAACAATAAAAAAACATTTGGTCATTATATTGATTGGAATTTGAGAGACATCAAATGCTAAACTAAGAACTAAAGAAAGCCTGATTTCATTCTGTATAAATTTCGTGATTTTTTTAAGTAGCAATAAATCAAAAATTAGATCTTTATGAATCTAGTTGAGAAAGGTTTCAAATAGCCGAAGGAATAAATCAAAATTCCTGCATTCACATTATTATGAGAGAAAAATACAGCATTGTATGTTAAAGATAACGATTCTGATTTAGTGAGCTGGAGTTTGCTATGCAATGTACGGTAGCATCTACGTAAACAACAAGCAAAGGCCACTCTTTATTCTTCTTTCTTGCACTCTGAAAGAATTGCATTTACATAAAATAAATGCTTAATTGAATAGCAGAACAAAACAAAATATGCGACTGTTATTCAAGTCCATTATGTTTTTTAGCTTCCCAAGTAATCTAATGTATTCGGAAGTTATGTAGGAGAGCACACTGAAGTCGGCCGGGAGTTTCCCAATATAAATAAAAATCGAAAGCAGTAGTATGTAAATGAGTCAGTTCCCGCTCCCACGGGCGTGCCTACTCCTTCAGCATCCTGTTTCCAACAAAAACTCTGCCTGCTACAACCAGTCTGTGTTTTAATACTTTCATTGTTTCTTACCGTCATTTTATAAGAATTTCAATAATATTTTGGTCTTGAATAAAAATTTTACATTATTGTGAAAATTACATGCACGTGCATTAATTATATTATTTAAACATTACTTCAAAGATAAACATTGATCTAATTGCAAAAATATCAATAGTAATAAAACAAATATAAGGTTTTAACTAGGTATATAGTTGCTATACTTTACTATATAAATTTAAGTTTTCAAATATGTTAATATAGCGCACAAAATTTTAAATTAATATGCAACATTTCATGAATATTACATAAGTACATGTATTTTAAACAGATTTTATCTTGGTACATAGAACCAATAAAATTGCATAATATAAGAGTTTCAATATATTTGTACATTAAGCAATGGAAATAAATCAAAATTTTCCCGATATCTATTATTATTATTGTTTGGGCGGCTATAGGAAATGTTCCCTCTTCAGCGTGTTGTTTGATGTCATTGTGCGTGGCCTATATTTGTGAATGGTGTACATAACTATCTTAACCGAACCCTGAATCCCTGTATTTTTATATGTTGTGCGCTTTTTTTTGTCGTATATAGTGTGTGTGTGTTTCCTAAACAAGGGAACCAGAATACCCGGAGAAACCTGCCGATCTATCATTTTACCGAAGAATATCTATGGAAAAGTTTGCTAAAAAATGTTATTCCAATTATTTCGCGACGGGAAAAGCTGCATTTTATAGGCTAAGCGGAAAACGGGGCACTAAAATAATTTGCACTTTTAAGTCAAATGGAAGACGCGACACGGAAAAAGATCACTATCGGAGAGTACTAAGCAATGTAGTGAGAAAAAGTCTTAAAACGCATAAAACATATTTTTATATTTCTAAATAAACATAAATTTTAGTTATATAAAAGTTATTTTCTAATAATAGACATTATACTCAAATAAAAAAGCCATAGAGTAAATATAAATGCAAAGAAAAATTATGTTTTACAGGCTAATCATAAACCAACTCACAGCTTCTTTTTTACCGTCGAACATCCAACTATCAAGAAAAATAACGCTATCGTTTATAATAATGCAGTTATTATCCATATAAAAACTAACGCATCAAAACTGGTCAGGCATTCTAGACACGTATAGCATCATGAAAAAACTGGTAAAAAGGAAACTGGAACACCACAAGCCAAATCGAAAACGAAATGTGTTATTCCGTATTGAGGTCTTCCAGTCTCAGGAGAATGAAATTGCAGATTTATACAATATTAACAAGGGTATAAATATTCACAAATAACTACTTACGTTATGGTACCATGTGTATTTGTAGGCTGGTGGTACCGCTCTTGTTTTGCATACTAGTCGAACATGGCCACCTTCTTTCAGTTGAGGCGTCGAAGATTGTGTTGATGATACAGCATTAGCACCTACTTGAAAATGAACAGTAGCTTTAGGAGGATCTGCAAAAGAAAAAAAATATACACTAATGCAAAAAATGACTGTCCTAGACTAAGTAACATAAAGCAATATTTACTAAGTTGAATACCCGATTATCTCAATTGATGTAAAACAAATATCTTTCCCAATAAATCAATTCTTTTCTTGTATAGAGTTTGTTAAACTATATTAATTAAAGCATGAAATTATATTAATCATTGGTAAATAATTGTATTGTAGTTAAGTTCCGATAAATTTTGGCTTTATCTCGTTTTCCTTCTTGTTGTTAATAAAAGTCCAAATATAATTAAAGGAACAATTATTATAATGAGGTGATATAAATATGGGAATTTATTTGGTATAATTGAAATGAAAGTTGTTTTGAAAGTGGTTGATTTTATAAATTACAAATAAAAGATAAAATAAAACAACGAAACAGAACTCGTTAAAAACTAAGCAATTATTTTGATAAATAGTAAAGAGAAAAATTGCCAATTTAAATAGAAGTCTGAACTGCGAGAACATAAATTCAATAAAATAGCCGTGCAAGATATTTTGTATTTAGCAACATTTGGCATTGCTATAAATGGTAGTCACACATCAATTATTGTGCAATAACACAGAATGAAACTATGAAAACATATTAAAATGATGAATATAATACATCACCCGTTTACGAGCTACGAACTATTTAGATTGCCAAATGTTACAGAAGTTGAAGTCACCAAGAATTTGGCGCACATTGATACAGAACATTATTTTCAATTAGTAAACGGTTGGCTAATAAATCAAATGTAGCAATGTCCTTAATTCATGAATAAAGTTGGGGAAGCAGTTAATTGCATAACCTGACCGACATGGCCTTCAACCGAAGTCGTATACAATCTGTATAGGAACAGTCGCAGTTGCAAGTATAGAGTACAGCGGATCTGTATTCGAGTCGCGTACTTGAGCAGTAAAGTGAACCCCTGTTCCGCATTTAATACAATATCGGAACGGTGAAGAGTCACGTTTGATGAGATCCTCATTGGCTCCGGATTAGCTTCAGATACAGCGCCCGACAAAGGTTTTGATGTCAGCTAGTACGGGGTGGGGTGCTAACCCAACGCGCATTACACCATCAACGTATATTTGATATATATCTACAGGCTGGTCATGGCCGGCAACAGTTAAACGAAAAAATATGTTAAATAACAATAAAATAAAAAAAATTATTTATTATAATTATATAAAAGAAAATTATTCTTTTGCTGGTATTCATTAATATAAATAATATAATTAATATAATTAATTAATAAGCACTTGCGTTTTTATTTATGTGACTCTGTATCAAGAAATCATTCGCAGTTAAATTATTGTAAATATAAGTAACTAATAACAGTTATCGTGATTAAAAAGCATATAGAAGTGATATGTAATTTCACCTGACAAGCTGAAAAAAAATATTCAAAAAATTGGAAACGCATAATTTTCAATATTTCTTTGTTGCATAGTTTTCAATAATTTTGGTTTAAATACAAAAATAACATTCATAGAAGCAACATTAACAAGAATGTATCAATTTATACCAAAACCGAAACAGCAGCCAGCTGGCTTAGCATATTGTATTGCCATTACAAGAGCTGTATAACATAATATTTGCAAGAGCAATGGAATTGGTATTTAAACGACAAGCGCTAAACATTCACAACTTAAAACACCAAGCTTTTACTTCGTCATTACTGAGGGCTTTGGTTTGCAAGTGCTTCAACTTTGCCATGCGGAGTTTTTGTATTAATAAACAATATATATACGTGAGTATATGAGTGATATGTAAAATATTTCGCACGTAGAAAAGGTGAGAATTAAATGAGACGGTATGGTCATATTGGAAGAATGTCGAATGAAAGATTGACAAAAAAGATTTTCGTGTGGGAGATGAATGGTGCAAAATGCGAGGTCGACCTCGGAAGAAGTGGAAAAATATAATTGAGAATGAATTTATCAAAGACAAGTCATGAGCAAGCGGAATACAAGAGCGTGTATGAAGAATTTTAAGAATTTTAATGTAGTGAAAGAAGTGCGTAGAGTTGAATTGAGAAAAATTCTCACGATGAGAAAGTATGTAAAAAGTTTTCTGAATAGGCATGATGTTATATATATATTTTTTTAACTGTTGCTCACACACACACGTATAGACAGACGTGATTTCAAAAGTAGTCAGACTCTATTTAGGGAAGGTCAAAAGGAATATTTCCGTTAAAATTTCGATATCGATTTTTTCAGTTAATACTTCGTATAAGGAAGTAATAAAATGAAAAGATTGAGTCTAAATAAATCTTGAATTGCATGTTAATATTCAGAGTAAACACCCTGTATATGTATATCTATATACCGGTGGTGTTTATATCAGTGACTGTTTGCATTCCTATGTCCGAATCGCGGGTCCCCTGAGCAGCCTCAATGTGGGAAACAAGGAAGAAGATACGAAACTTTGTGCCACGTACCCGATACGAATACAAACGGTGGCATTTGTGCTGCTTGGTTTCCAAAACGAGGAGCATCTTCAATTCCACGCAGGTTCTGTCTGAAAAAAAGACATGGTTGCGTGCGCATGCTTGCGGGCCTTTCTATACTAACCCGCCTTGCCAAAAACATACGTTCTCTAACAAAACAACACTATTTTTGGTTATCTCGGCAGTAAAACATTTAGTATTTTTTACATGAAATGACTTTTCATTTACTTACATAATCAAATCATTTTTAAAATTTTTGACATTTCACTAGCAAATAGTTTTCGTAAATACTTATATTATTTATATATTAGCTCAATCTCGACATATTAGTCAGTTCAGTTTTGTTCCAAATAGAAATATAATAAATTCGCTAGAAATTAACCAAAGTATGATAAATAAATTATAATAAAAAATAAATTAAAATAAAATTTAAATTAGAAATACATATTTTTTTAAATAAATCTATATTCTTGTGTAAATAAGCACTGTTGCTACTATTAAAAAACGTTTTTATAATATTTGTTACTCTTGTATTAAATTTTTTAAATGTATATATTTTGTATAAAACGATTAAATTTGATATAAATAAGCAAATTAAGGTTAATTAAATGATTTAGAAGCACAAAACATGGAAGGTGACTGCCAGGTATTCACGTAGTAGCACAGAATGAATATGATATCGTTAAAGAATCTACAAGGACTATTCTTAAACACTACTTACGACCTAGTTAAGTGGTAATTTTTTGCTCACTATTCTACATGTAGTACTTCGCAAAAAATAAATGCTTGCCCATGTGTGTAAAAAGGCTCGAGTTTAGTACGTAATAGCCATACTCTTTTTTCCATCTTGCATGTTATTTTGCAAAATGTTTCGAATGTAATACTTAAAACTCTTTTGATGTCTTGTCTCCATTACAGCGTAGCATGCAATACGACATTTGAAACGACTTCTGTAACCGTTAGTTTTATTTTATTTTTGTATCAGATTTTTATTTTAGAATACAATTTAAAATATACACAAGAGGACCATGCTTTAAAAAGTTTTAATTATTTTAGATAAGTGTCCATTTGAAATACAACACGTCACGAATAAACTTCCAAATTGTATTTTCATATCAACTATGGAATTCATGCTATGTTTTTTATGTTATATTTGTAACATATTTTAGTGAAATTCTAGAAAATATAATTCGAAAGTATGTTCATGACTGAAAGTCAGTTCTCGCTTATGTTTTTATCATTTGTCGTTGCCAACAAGGGATGTGAAAACCACGTCTTTTCCTTTGATTACCAAAGGGATCAGTGGAGCAGAGGACGCAGTACGCGTTCCCAGTCTACTAATCACGTGACCAGCATTCTGTGCACTAATGCAGGCTAGTACAGCAGTTGCGATTTTAAATTGCATTTAGTGAATAGTCCCTGGCCGTATATCAGTGGTCTGAATGCAGTAGATATCTAATTTACAGTGCCTACGATGTCTCTTCCATTAGTTACCATGCATGGAGTTGCAAGTTTATTCATTAATAAGTTTTGTTAGTTTCATTAGGTAGAGCATTTACTGAACTATACCTAACTTATTCTATTTCAAATGGTTATATAAATTGAGTAGTGTAGTTCAAAGCTACTTTTATGTCCTAGGTTGTCTGGAATACAGTGATGTACCATAGACCTGCTTTATCATCAAATTGTTGTTATCAAATGCGGTAAGCTAGGTAAAAGTACATTGTAACGAGTCTACGGAGTATACTAGAATACTGGAACGAAATACGTAAGCCAGAAAGTTCCACAAAACCCTCCACGTGGGCATATAAGCAGACAGTCAGGAATCAGTGTTCGTTGCGAATCACTAATCAGGGATCGCTATAAGTTATCAGATAATAAAACGAAGGGTGATATGTAAAGATAAATAACAAACTGTAGAGATAAATATTCGTGATTAAATAAACAAAGAGTAGTGTATAAATAAATATTAGTTCAATAAGTATTATCGTCTTAGTTTTAATATATAATACAAGTTTTCGTATATAAGCGTACATGATTTGTTGATCGCATGTGAGGTTTAGATGAAAATATGTATTTGTAGATCAAATATAAATAATAATTTAATAATTTATTCTTGGTTAAAAATGAGTGTTATTATTTGTTTTACTTGAAACAGTTGAGAAAGGTGCAGAAACAACTAATTAAACTTGTATTTTAATAACGATAAAAGCTATAGGATCACTTTTGAAATATATATTTCTTTCATACTTACATGCAACTCGTACTGTCATACTGTCCTGCATGCTGCCTCCAGGGAAACGTGGGTTGTCTGCACGACAAACCAGTTCCTTGCCGTCATCCTCTGGGGATGCCTGTAAAGTTAGAATACTCGTCGTTGAGTCTTCTGTTTCAGAGACCTGTAACACAAAATACTAAAACGTCAGCAAATGATACCCTACACTCCCAATGCGGATCAAGAAATATTAATTTTAAAATATTTCATTCGAAACAGTCATGAATGCTACTTCAATTATCAGCCCTAGCAATCACTGAAAATAAAATATTGTATGAACAATATATATTACATATCAATACTATTACTTTAATTTTATTCTCAATTATTTTTTACGATGTTTGTATTTGAATCATCACCAACCTTATCTGTTTAATAAAGAATAATTTATGGGTATAGTCTCTAAAGTTAAGTAATCATAATTTGAGATAAAATATCAATGATTCTAGGTTTAAATAATTTAATATGATTCATTTACTATATGAACCCATACTTATAAATCGTAGTACAAGCAGGTTTACTATATGCAAACCTCAACGCAGGCATTGATCAAATTTGCACTTGAGGTATAGCATCAACCTAGAGTGAGCTGTAAACATTTACATTAGTGAATTACCGCTACAGAATCTGGAGAGCACACTACAAGAGAATGTGTGTGTTACTCAGTTTTCAAATATGATTTTATTTAGATATGGGCGTTATGAATCTCACTATACTAAACTAACCAAAAAATTAAGAATCTACTGTTATTTTTGTGTTATCTTTGAAAGAATTTTATAAAATTCTCCTCCAATTATAAAATGACAATATTATCCATTAGCTATAACTTCAATAATTTATATTTGGTACATGTAGCCTTAGAAGTAGTAGAGTAGTGCGAATGTAACTAAATGAATGCTATAAATAACATACAGAAAAACTAATCAGATATTAGTTCTGCGAAATGCATATCTTTTGGCATGTGGATATTAAATAAAAATATATTGTTGGTCACACAATGAGAATATTGCTTACCGTTACTGAGGAGTTTCTAATGGCTCTGTTACCCAAGAGCCAAACTATTTTGGCAGGCGGATAAGAACCGGACGTCTCGCAACGACACAACTGTGGCATTCGCGTGGACATCAACTCATTCGGTGCTGAAATCTTGACCTTTTGGGGCATCACTGCGAATCGATAAAACAGTGTCAATCTCACCTCAGTATTTGCATTCACAAAACGTACAAAATTTAGTTTTTTTTGTTTGTGATATACATCTCTTCAATCTCCGGGGAAATAAACGCTAAAGTTTGGCTGTTGTTTTTGTCTTGTTATTTTTATTTTTTACTCGCAATGTCTTTACAATCAGAATAATTTAAAGCAGAATTTGTAATTCTTTTTCAGGAAATATATGTTATTTTATGCACGCGCGTCTGTGGTCGTGTGTATGTGTGTCCGTGTGTGTGTATGTGTGAGTTTGTGTGGTAAGATTTGGATTATTATTATATAGGATTTTCTGCATGATGTTATGTACAAGTGAAAATTACTATTCACAGTAGAAAGTAGTTAAAAATAAGATACTATATCGTTAATAAACGAATCCTAGAATACAAAAATAATAAAAATTCTGTATATTATTTGTCTTAAGATCAATAGTACATAATTGAAAATATTTTCTTATTTTCTCTTGTCATCTTACGATAAAAAACAAATTAATTATCATAAAAACAATTCCCATTTCTTTCTCTAGTTCTTTTTCGTAAAGCCTCTGGCTGGTGTTATTTACGAGCGTATGAAAAAACGCAGTTAATCAAGCGATCAATTCGGTTAGTTAATAGCCTTAAACGATTAAACTCTAACTGGAAAAAACAAATTTTCGCGACAGCTCAGTATTAATTCGACAGTAGGGATGAAACGACGAACGCAATGAATGGGAAGTATCGCAATAGGGGTTGGTGTAAGCAATGATATTATAAATAGTGGATACAAAAATCCAATAAAAACACACTTTACATTTATTTGCAGATATATCCAAACATTTGAGGATAATTGATGAACTGAATAGTATATCTGCTTAAGATTATTAAATTAGTTATAGTAATTATTTATTTTCTTTCGTTCTAATTCACTTTGATTTGATGATAAAATACAAAAAAAAAAATTGTCAACCACCTTTAGATCTGCCCATTTTTTTAAAATGCTAATGCCAGATGTGTTCTGGAACCTCAAAACTTTTATTTTTAACTACTTATTTCAAATTTAGCAGAGTCCTGATGTCAATGTAATTAGTGCGTGGTTCTTCGGGAGATAATATTATTATTCTTCAAAGTTCATTCGTTTACATCTATGGCGATGAAATAATAAAATGTTACAGAAACATGAAGCCTCCAGTTTTATTTGGAAAGGAAGAGAACGTGATTGTTGTTGGTGGTGGCTGTGCCCTGCTTCCCATAGGAGATCTTCAACGGAACGTCGAATTTTGCGTAATCCTACTGAATCCAGCTAATAGTCGATGTTTGTGCGGAAATGTGGTCCCCTGTTGTTGTCTATATCCCCTCGTCGACGTACCATTGCAGTATTAGCTTTCCCCTTGCACTACCTCTACTCTCCTGGCAAGATATTGTGTAATGCCGATTACAGTACTATAATAAATATTCCTTATTGTTAAAGAGAATTAATGATGTGTCACTCCAATTTGATAATTTATGTAAAATTTGGTCAAGTTTTCGTTCAATTTGGAGACGTGCTACACAATTTATTCAAATATGGTAATCAATAATAATCTTTAGTAACTAAAAAATACCACAAAAAAATGAACAGAGCATTAATTGATATAAAATATAATAATAATAAAATTTATAAATGATTTAACTAAATACTTTATTTTTTAATATTAAAATAATACATGTATTACAAATCAGAAAAAAGAAATGTTTTTAAATTTAAATTGAACCTAAAAAATATTTTATATTTCTATAAAGATATAATTTGGACAAACGATTTATTTTTCCAAAAAATATTCATTACAATAGAAACTTTCAGTTTAAATCTTCGAATTTTTATTAAAAAAGAATACAAAGAGAAGGAAATCGTAGAATAAAGAAGATCGAAATAAAACGATATTGCGCACCTTGACCAAACAAATACGTTTACCCGACGTATTATCTTATCTATATTAAAGTCTGCAAAACAATGAGTTTAAACGAATCCAATGTAATTACTGTTTGTTGTTGCAAAAGTAGCTAAAATGTCAAGCTATTACGCAGCATCTATCTAAATAGAAAACAATGTTGACCTATTCGATAATGTATTGTTGTAAGAATTTAATTCTTATATAAATATAATGATGATGTTAGTCGGCAAATAGAAACTATTGAAAACAACCCTAATCCTACGCAAGAAAGAACTTTTTAATCAACGTTACATAAGAGGGTAAACAGAAGTATACGCACTTTACACATTCAGAAAAAAATGCTAATCTTGTTTGTCTCACTTACCACTAACAAAGTTCGCTGTGGTAACTAATTTTTAATTACTGTGACAATATTCTTGTTGCAATTACTAAATGTTAATTGCTTTATAAAGTTTTATTTGTGAGAAATTATAGACTCAATTTCATAATTATGGTAAAAAATTTTCTCTCAGTACTTTCTTTTCTTTTTGAAATAATTTGAATATGGTCTCATTTGGGAAAATGTATTGTTCAAAAATATGTGCCGTAGGTATTGATTTATATACAATATGCACAATGTATTTGATCACTATTATAATAAACTACTAAATGCTGTTTTTTACTTTCTTATACGCAGTATAAGTAAGTATTGTAATCATGAAAAATTTCGAACTCGAGATTTTAACGGAAATATACGTTTTGACCTTCCCTGAATCGATTTCGACTATTTTTGGAATGACGTCCGTCTGTGTGTGTGTGTGTGTGTGTGTGTGTGTGTGTGTGTGTGTGTGTGTGTGTCTGTGTGTGTGTGTGAGCGCTCTACAGCCCAAACGGCTAAAGGTAAAATTATGAAATTTTAAACTTAAGATTTGTATGTTCCTGGCACGAAAACCTTCTATTTTTGAAAACCATATTCCGACCGGAAGTGCATGTTTACACTAGTCATTTTTTGCAGTTTCTGCAATTACTCAAAAGTGGTTACACTTACAGAACATTTTTGTGAACAAAAATTAATGATATTTATATTTAGCACAACTTTTGTTTGAAACTTTTTTCCAAAAAAAGTACTGGTTTCAAAATAAATTTCTGCTTATTATATATATTGTTACATAAATCGTATCATCTGCGCCTGTCAATTGTTTAACAAAATAGACTTAAATAATTTGAAGTTTGACATTTAATATTTATTCTAAGACACATATTTAGTGTAAAAGCGATCTAAAGGTTAGAACAAATATTATAAATTAGAAAAATAATGTAACTACGATATGGTTTAACCCATATGCGGATAAGAAAGTTCGGTGCATGACACTGCAGATATTTTGTGATATAAATGGTGGATTACCATGTTTTTGCCATTTTACCCTTCAAATTGAAAATAAATTCTGTTTTCTATTCAATATAGAAACTCACCCAAATATATTGAATTATAAGCTCAACTTAAATAAACATTTATATAATATATTAAATAAAATGAAATATCCAATGATATTTCAAATTTAATTTTATGTATTAATGATATGACTATAGTCAATATTCACTTATTATAAATGTTATGTAACATAGTAAATTTAGAATGACACGCGTATCAAATATACAGCAATAAAATATAGATATGACAATATTGTCAAAATATTATTTACAATTATTTAAATATAAACCATCAAATATTAATATTATTGCAATATAATCAATTCGCTAAATCACATATGATAACATGCAGGTTTGTAATATCTCAAAATATAATATAACATTTCGGAATACTACCGAATGGTAAGTAGATTCGTTGTTAATAACAAATAAAATAGCCACACACTTTCAATGGAATTCATTGTGCAAAGAAGGGATGTAAAATAGATTAAATTCTTCTATTGCGATCTTAAAGCCATGCCCTTTATCCAAACAACCCCGTCTGGCAATGCAACATCCGGTGACCTAAATACTATATTATTCAAGTCATTCTAACCCGTTTCCCGTTTCAATAAAAAGGTAAGTCATAGCCATTCCATTTAAATTCTTTCTTATGTTGGATAGTATTTTGTGAAAATACATAGAATGGTTTGAAAAAGAATTCTTTAAAATTGTTGCACGTTATTATTGTTTAAAGCAAATAATACTTTTTATTTTGTTAAATTCAATCATGTTAATAAAAACTATATCAAAGACCAACGTTTGTAGAGTAAATTTAATCAGTTTGAATTTACACATAGAAAAATCAGATAAAGCCACGTATGAAGAAAATCAAAAGTTTCAGAGACGTTTGGTGTGCGGCTGCAATAGCTGCAATGGCAAGACCGTAGCAACGAACGAGGCACGTGAATCCACGCTTTCTGGCCCGATGCTCGCAAATAATTTCTCCGCTCTATTACTCCCCATTCGATGTTTCCACGGTGAAACATTTATTTTCCCAGCGCTACTAGATTGGCGCGCGGTTTTCTTTACGATTAGCTGTTCTCTTTCCTTTTGTTCAGTTACGTTGCAACAAAATGAATAGTTTATTGGTTTAGCGTTTGCTCGATATTTCAGTTTCCACTCGACTTATGATATTTGTCGACAAAGGAGAGACGAAAAAAGGTCATAGTTTTCTTTTGTCAATAGATATCGGATATTTGATTTGGGAGTCGTCGATTACATATAAATTTTCTTACACACATAAATGTTGAACCATTTAAAACCCAATTCTTACATTTTCTGTATATACTCAATTATATAAATCTTTCTTTCAAAATAAAAAACAGAGCAGGGAAATACGACTAGTTTCCTCCAGAGCTTCATAACTTTATAAGAATTTAATAATAAAAGTAGATTTTACCAAACAGGATAAATACTATAAATTTTACATTTTAATTTTGCAACTTCTATTCTTAAGCAAGAAGCTTTGAAAGATTGATGAAAAAGATTTAACTGGGCGAGATGAATGGTGTGAGAATAAGAATCCGTTCTCGGAAGAAATGGATAAATATGATTGAAAATGAAGTGCGTGCATAAAATGTAGTGAGCCTGCGGAATAGAAGAGCGCGTATGATGAATTATAATGAAGCAAAAGAATTATGCAAGTATAGAGATGAATGGTGAAAGATTGTCAGATGAGAATAAATGTATAGCTACCCCATTTGATAGGAAGAGGTATGATGTTATATATGTAATATATTCTTAATTTAAGATGCAAATTACAGTAAAGTGTTACAACCAATGGCATATTTCGAAAATATTTCCATAAATATTTAGAAACATCTTCAGTTCATGAAATGGTTTTTTTTTCGTCCTTAAAAATTACAATAACTTATTTTATATAGCCCATTGAGGAACCATGCTATGCAAAAGTATACTTGTGTGAATAGCGTGTTGATCAAAGGACAGCGAAGTGCCGTTTTAGAATGTATTGCATGTTTTCTTTAGAGAGTATTCACACTTGCGCTGCCGCATTTTGAATGATGCCAATTGTACATCACATGGAGTATGAAATGTTGTTAAATTTTATTTGTCATATCTCAAGTGAAATAATTCGATAATTCATATATTTTCTAAATAAACTTAATAATTGTAAAAAAAAAAATGCAAATATGAAATAAAAATGGTGTAGTTACTTACGATAAATAAGTATAGCCAGTTCTTTGGAGCGGTAACCAGCCACATCGTTAGATGACGCTCGGCATTCGAACCGCGTGTTCCGCAGGGACTTGGTCACTTTCGATATAAATAGCTGGTTGACGGTTGTGAACGCCTCTCTTGTACTGTCCACCACACTGTCTATTAGGGTGCCGTTTTGCCACCATGTCACCGTTGGAACCGGACGTCCTACAAATAGACATCCGTTACGAGAACTCACGTATTGTACACACTACATCGTATGTATTCAGTTGGGAATGCAACCGTCGTAAAATACTGTCTTTGAAGAACTGTAAATTATTGTCTACAACGTCAGAATATCCCTGTTTTATTTATGTTATGTTTCAGGAATATATGATTGCCTATATGCAATTGCTGCACGCAATATCATCTATTTATATTTGAGAATTTTTCTTCCATTATACAACTTAATTCATTATAAAAATTATGATTTTTATAAGTAAATTTAAGTAGCTGCATTACTACTTAACAAATAAATTGCTATAGATAAAAATATATCATCACAAAAGAAACAAAATTTAATTTGATATTTAAAAATTTAGCTACTTTCGATAATTTGTTTAATATGTCCTTTTGATCTTATAGAAATATAAGTTTTTTTTTCTTTTATTTTAAAAATAATTTGTTTTATTAAATTTCCATTATAAACTTATAGAATGAGAGTAACTAAACATCGCTTACGTAAAATTGTCACAAACATTTGAGTCTTGTGCAATTTGAGTTTGAGTTAATAATTTAAATGACTTTCTTAGAATTGTAGATAATTTTTCACTCTAACGAGATATTTTCGTACAGATATTTCATGAAATTTACATTGCAGTTCACATTTTATAAACTTGTTACGTTGTAATGGCAGATCTTTAATAAAAAAAGTCAAAACATTTCACACTGTGACTGTTTGCGAAATGGAATTGAAAAGATGGATGGAGAGTATTAAATAGCAATGCACTTTAAAAAAATGAAGTACCTACTTCAAAAACATTTTTACAAAAAAAATTCTCTCGCAAATATATCAATTTTAGACTACATATTTTTGTTAAGCTATAATTCAGTTTATTACATAATAAAACATATACTTGGTATTGAAAGTACACTATATATTTATAAAATTATTAATAGAATTTTATACCTGTATTATAGAGTACTTTAACCTTTTAACCTTAAGCAAGAATCACTTGAAACTTCCCGTCATTAAAATCAGTTTTCACTTAGAAACTTTTCCGTAACACTTACAGTTTTTATTATAATTTACCAAAATAACTTTTAATTACAGACAAAAGAAACATTCAAAACTCAGGTTAAACACTAATGCGTACCTACGTAAGTTTTACACGAGAAATATATAGTAAAGAAAGAAACCGAAATAAAATAGCAAAATAAAACTCGTGTCGTGTTTTCTTGGCTCGTACGGCTTCCGTACAGGGGAACTTCATTCTAATTAACTCAATTTCTTTTGAAAAGTTTCGTAATTCGTAAATTCAGTTGGTTGTGATAAGATCGCGTTTGCCTTGCTTACCTCCTGTAACCTGACATGACAGGAACAGCTCGTGGCCTTGTAGGAACGGACCTGCCGTGTTTTTGAGTTCTTGACCCTGGGCATCGAAGATCTTAGGATATGATGGCTGAACTACGACAAGAGTAATTTCGTTAAAAAATTGTTAGTTTACTTAATAATACATTAAGGATAAATATTTAAATAAGCCAAGCTCTTTACTGGAAGCAATATGTTTATTTGATTTGAGTTTTGAATATAATTTTATTTATTTTCTATAATTTATGATTTGTCAGTTAGTAATACAGAGACACCAGGTGGCTATGTTTTCAAGTTTATTATTTTAAAATACAAAGACATTATTTACGTTACGTTAAATATTTATGTAGGTAATATTAATATGGGCTCATTTATTTGTTTACTGTAAGTTCGTTGTTGGTTTGGATAACGAAAGACTTTATGAGAGTTTACAAAGTTATTGAAGTAAAGCTATCTAATTTATTTCATCTGCTTCTTGTTGCATTTCAAATATATGAATATTACAAAATTAAATTTTAAAGATCTGAATGAAATATACATTTATTTAACTCATAGAAGTTTAAAAAATATTTGTTATAAAATAAATAGTGATAGCCGACGTACGAGTCTTGTTAATGGAACAATTTTGGGTTACAAGATAGGATTAGGCTATTTTCTACATGGCTCAGTTGAATATCGCTACTTTTTTTTACAATAGTTTAAAAGAGAAAATTGTGTTATTTTAGATCATAAAAAGGAAATTTTCCATGAGCTTAAAAAGAAATTCAATATCTTTTTCAGATCTATACCGAAATTTATTTAGCAATACCAATAGAAAGTTTAAGTTTATCAAAATAAAGTCAATTATATCAATAAAAAAGTTGATGTTAAACGAAGCTCACTCAAATCTGACCTACTAATGTCAAATTGACCTTGAAGTTCCGAGTAGGTGAGTTTGTAAAATCAACTCGACACCTAAACATCCCTTCGTCTTTCAGTTGAACATTGTTTATGCGCAATCGAGCTCGTGTTGGATCACCATCGGTGAGAAAGTAGGTTCTTGATCCTAGGTCATCAGTAATAGCGAGGTGCGATGCTTGACTCAATGGACCTCCACGAGCATCCAAACTGGAAACAAAATAAAAGCAATTTTTTATATTCTATGAAAATTCTGAAAAATTATTCGAAATTAAGTTAATATTCCATCAACACTATCAAAGATGTTCTTTTAATGTATTCCAATGTCATATATATATACACCTAAAAAATTCGTTGTATAATAATAAGGATAAAATAAAACCTTTTTTGTTATACTAATATCGTTGCATATTTCGATGAACAATCGTTAACGTAGTGATGAAAAGTGTATGAATATTTTACTTATAGCGTGGTATAGGCAACACAGCTCAATTCAAGCGATGTGGGTGTAGACTGAAATATTATAACGTTCCCGAAAATAAAAGCAATAAAAGGGAATGTCATAAATATGCATTAGTATTCTTTTTAAATAAATGAATCAAAAGTGAGTGTTTACCCTTCTAGAGCTAATCAATCATTCGTATATATTCACGCACCGCCCTGTTGGATGTCAGTAGTGGTATGTGGTTTTGTTTCGTTGCTCGCTGGACCACCCAAACTGCCGTTTTCTATGCGTGAAATAAGGTGCCGTTGAAGCAATAATATATTATACAAGCGCAGAAGAGCTGGTAACCCAAAACGTCAATATTTTATTTATGACGACGAAATTCAAATCCCTTTCGTTATTTATGGACATGCATCGGAACGGTGTAAAATTGTCTTTATTGGTGCTTTGTCAGACGAACGCATTTAATAATTTGCTGAGCACGTAAATTTCATTTTGATATCTTGACAGCAAAGCAGGATGTTGGCAACCATTTATGCCATGACGTATTGTTATTTTTATGGAATTCTAATATTGTGATAGTAATATTCTATATTAAATATAAAATTAAACTATAAATGTGAAACATTCTTGTTTAAAAGTTTTTGTTATATTGATTATTTGACTATCGGTAAAATTAGTAGCTTTTAGCACATCTTAAGGACTTTTCAGTCATCATAGCAATTGCTGATGATGACTGAAAAGTCGAAACGCGTACCATTAAATAATATAAAACTAGCAAGTGTTTATATTTAGTAAGTTTTCACGTATTTATGTTTAAAATTTATCATTTTATAGCAATTTTTAAAAATGTTATAAATACTCAAAATTTGTGAATACATTTTACGTTAAAATTTATATTATAGAACTATTTATATTTTTAATAGCGGGAAAACAATATAGATCATTTAACTGAAAGTTATTTAAAAACGTTCTTTTTGGAAACAAAAGCTATTTTTTGTCATAATTATTAGAAGCACTGAAATAACAATTTTTTTTTTCTGTGAATAAAACGCTTTTTTTATAGAACCGAAATATAATGTTTATTTCTTACAAGTGTATATTATGATACTTCAATAATACATTATTTCTCTTGCTAGCCAGAGAAAAGAAAATACGTACGTAGGTATGATATTTTGTATGACTTTGTTGTGTTTCTCCATGCATTACTTTTATGGTTTTGTATTTTTGTGGCCACAGCAAACCTACGTTAAAATTAAATTCAATGCATACAAAGAATATTATTTCTCACGTATATGTGAGTTTAGAAATGTTTTGAAGATATTGCATTGGTGAAATATAATAACAAATACGTGTATGTGTATATAAACTGTGGAACTATGCTAATATTCAATATTTCTCTATTTCAAATAAACCCTGGGTTCAGTGCATCAAAAACGATGCCACTGAAGCAATTTTATCTTTTATGTAGTGACGAAACTCATATAAAATATATATAAGTACATTGTTCTAAAATCGATATGTTAAATTTATATTGCATTGAAATGCAATTGATGTATGTAATATGCACATTTTTATACATATATTATTTAAAATACTAATTTAAATTTACATTTGTTATAATTTCACAGACAATAAATAGAGATTTCTTAGTTTTATGGTAAGTATTAAAGCAATAAGGGTTTCTTAAAATTTGTTATTATAAAATTTAATTATTTGGGTAGGAAGTTTGATTTTTATATGAGTTTTTTTTTCCTGAAGAAAAAGAATTAATCATTTCTAACTTGCATGCCAAATTAACAATGGTAGCGAGATTCTGAAACAAATAATGCAATCTCAAGCATACTTCCCATACATTAATTACACCAGCTTTGTTTTGCACGAGCTGGTTAAACTAGTATTCTGGAAACGTTTTTAATTTATGTCTATCGCTTTATTGTCCAAAAAGTTTTCAATATAAAAGTTTTAAATTTTATTCTGGAAAAAAAGTGTGTTAAAGTTTAGTTATCTCATTTATAATGAGCGTTAACTGTACTTTTTTTATGAACAATTTCCGTCGAGATCCGTTTAAATTCTTCTTGATTTCCCTCGAGTGCAGGAAAAGGAATATAATGTTACATGAGCGCCATCTAAATTCGTTTCATTTGGTTTACCGTAGAAATAAAGATATAACATCGATAACATTGGCATATAGTTCAATAGTGAAATGATTCAATTTAGTATTTTTTCTTTACAATGCGTATTTTAACGTCGATTATGTTATCTTACAATATTGATACATTAAATCAATAAAATAGTACTTTTCCTATGATACTTATTATTTTTGATTATTATTATTTCTGATATAAATATAAATTCTTACTAAGTATACGAAATTTTTTTCTATGAAATATCTTTCGAACAAATTGCATTTAATGTACCATATATTTTATTTTTAATGCGGGTGAATGATCCAAGTTGAGTCCGCTTTTAGAACAGTTAAATGAGGGAAGGTGAACTATATTTAGATTGTGGTCGTAGTTCCTGTCGTTTAACATAGGTACTGAATCTAAAAGAAAAAACTCGTATGCTTGAAATATACAGATTAAATTTATTTTAAAGTTATATAATTCGTCAAATTAAGTTAACATATTTTGACGTATTTTAAAATATGTACATGTACCTATAGGGACAACAAATCAAGTAGGTACGTTAAGTATCTGTGAAACAAACTACAAGAGAATTCGTTGTACTACCGTTTTGTCTTACTGGTAGTATTTAAGCTATATAGGATAAGTTATATGTAGGCAAGCTGACATTTTGTATGACTTAGTACTATCAGAAATTGGTAAACAAAACTATTGTGAGTTACTGTACTTACATAATTGTTAAATGGAAAACCTATTTCATTTCTCTTAGTTTCTGTCATCCGCGATAATTTCTACCCATTTGGAATACTGCCAATTACGTATCAGCAATGTTT
Organism: Nebria brevicollis; assembly: GCA_944738965.1. Taxonomy (NCBI): domain Eukaryota; kingdom Metazoa; phylum Arthropoda; class Insecta; order Coleoptera; family Carabidae; genus Nebria; species Nebria brevicollis. The sequence continues at coordinate 13,344,132 of OX122901.1, read as the reverse complement.
ACCCGTCATATTCGTTTGTTTCTGACAAAAAGAAATATTAAAATCGAGAAACTTTTGACATAAAATTGGAATTCAAAGCGACTCAAGTGAAATAAAAAAGATTTTGATACACAGGTTTACGTTATTTTTAATTATAAAAAAATTGAATGTGTAGGTATAATTTATTCATGTTTTAACAAATGAACAGACAATTTTTTTAACTTTTGAAAAATTATTTGTTGTGCTTTTTTTGTAGATTTCACACAACAGTCACAATACGTATATGTTTGTTAAACATTAACCTTCATACAAATTTGTTTTCATTATTTCGCGTAAAGCAAACATAACCTGCAGGCAAATTTTGAATAAAATTCATAATCAGCAATTCAAAATTATAATGTAAACAAAATTTTATACCGAGGCAAATCCAATAATTATTGAATTTCGCTATGCAAACAAATATGGCTTTTCAATTTGTAGAATATTAGAAATTGTGTAAATATACGTTATATTCTGAATCGAGAACCAACGTTTTCTCGAAATTATATATATGTATATAAAAATATTTTAAAACATTAAAATTATTTTTTTACTATATAATTATTCATAAAAAATAATAGAGCAAATGCGGGATATTCTGTAATTGAAGTAAATTTATAACCAGTTTATTGGAATATATTATAAATAAACGATTACGAAACTTCCTATCTTTAAAAATATGCTCTTTTTGTTGTAAACATTTATCTAAATATAATCTATCCTTTGCAACTCCTGTGAAATCACGCAAGGTGTAGTCGTTGCCAGATCAAACTTAGCAAGCTTAATACGTACATTGAAAGTATATAAATGTGTAAGTGTGTTTATATTTACCTAACCTATGTGACACACTCAGCTCAGTTCTAAAGGTAAAACAAAATTATAAATTATTTTTGTTTGCATTAAAAACAAGAAGGTAGGTATAAAAATGAATGCAAGATATTTATGAAATAAAATTCTTCTAATAATTTTTTTTATTATTATAACCAATTCATAAGAATGAAATCTTAATTCTTTACTTTGATGAAAATTATTAGAAAATTCACTATAGTTAATGTTGCAACACAATTAAATTTATTAGCATAACATTACATTTTTGTTTGTTTGAAAGCTATTTTTTATTTTCTACATCTTATACACTTATAACTAGCAAATTAATTATTTTTTAGCTACCAAAAATCTAAACAACTGACACCTGCGCAATCTATTTGTTTGGAAATAAATTGATAGTGCAGTTATACTTTATTTAAAATTATGCTAGATTCCAAGTTTATAAATTGTTCCAAGATTTATTACTTATGGGGTATTTTATAAATATTAATATAGTCAAATTTGAAGTTACAGGGTTTTGAATTGTTACCCGTACACTACATGCCAAATAGAATAAAAAAATGCTATTTTTCCTTTCAACCTGTGTGTGTGTATTCATCTGTTAAACTATCAATTTTCAAATTATAACAGATTAATATCTGTATGGTGTATATTAATATTTACCAACCATAATACATAATTTTAGTTTGGTTAAAATATTTCACCATGAGCACTCTATTTCGATGTTTCTAAATGTGACTTGGCAGGAGATCACATCACGTTTGTCACGTGTACAGATAACACGTCACTAGTATGACGTAGTATATCGTCACTTATCAGTAAATACATGTCAGAGTCACTGGTTCATTGAGAGTTTTTCACTGCTTTAGTAAACCATTTTTTTTTCACAAAAACCTATCAATATTCCAAAAATCTCTGTGCACTGTCCGTTTTAGATTTGGCCAATGGCCAACAGTGTAGTTCAATGCATTTTTACTTCACTGCAAAGTGTGTCCAAAATACATAAATCTGACGGCCCCATAAAAAATAAAATACTTAATTAACATTCTTGGAAATTCTTGAATTTTTAATATTAATTTGTGGAAAATGTATTTGCTAGAAATTTGCTAAACACATAAGTCTAATTATGAACTCTGCTATATTGTGAAAACGCTTATTCATCGCACAAGCAAAATTTGTTACGTTTACGGTTAAGTTGCCGAAATGGTAGCGATACAGTTACGGTAATTATAACTAGCTCATTACAGTAACTCATTTCAAACATTAATGACCAAATTCGTATTTCCACGTTATATTAATATGGCTACTGAAATAGATAAATATGTATGTTTGTATATTAGTTTAATAACGCCAAATTATCAAGTTCTCGCATGTTTGATTTTTTTCATTAATTATGCTTCGGATCATATCGCTTTTATCACATAGAATTTGTTATATTTAGTTTCTACAACACTGATTATCTATGATTTCTTATAAATTTTGATAATAAATATCAAACTGCAATTAATGAGAAATGTTTTTGGCTAATTGTTAGTTTGAAACATAATAATGAATAAGGTATGTAGGTCACATTTAAATTAATTAAGCTCCACACTGCAGCGATGCATTGATATAAAAACCTTAGAATTTATATTATTTAAGTTCAAGATTCATTAAACGAACAAATACATTAAAATTATTATACATTATATTTTCTTGAAATTAATTTTTAATGATGTAGGAATATATATTAATTGTAACAATTATTAACCTAGTTATTTAGGTGAAATTTGAGAATATGTTAATACTATAATATTTATAAATGAATAAATATTGTTTCTTTGAAATATAGAGGCATCGCCTTTATTATCAGTAGAGTTAAAGTTTTCCAGGAAAAGTCACTCGCAACCTCGATTTAAATTCTAATTTCAAGCAATCAATTTAATCCAAAAAGTTAAGGGCAGTCTACTTGTCATTAAGAAGTGAATACTAGATTGGGTATTGATTAAGTTTGTTTAATTTAGTAGTAAGTTTAAACAGGACACGTCTGTGCATTGTTCGATTAATGTTGTACAACCCTGGAGCGTTAGTGAACTATCGGTCGTCGAATGAGAAACGGTGAACTCTGGGTACGGGGTCGTTTGTCCACCTTCAATAATTCCGAGCTCAGCAAATGCAAACCCAAACTCCCCGAGTCTTTGATTTATACATCCGGAGCATCGTTAAATATTCCGGTACCACAGGCGATGGCGGCACTTGGTTTCCGGTCATTCAGATCGATGGTAAATTTTTGCAATACATTCATCGTTATAAAAAACATGCATTTTATAAAAACATTTATCTATGCAGTACGGTTTTGTTTGTACTATTCGTTTTAAAACAGAATTTATAGATAATTTTGGAAACGTTTGTTGAATATTCAAATAATATTTAAGAAAGTTATCAATTAATTTTTTCCTGATTATGAGTCACTTGATATATTGCAAAATTTATTTACCGAAAATTGTATTTTTACATGTATTTAATAGAACATAACTAGTAGAATCACCATTAATCGAGTATTATTTAGAAAAGCCGTATTTAATTTTTACAGTCGTTTAGAATTTAACAAGAATAAATAAAAAAGTGGTGCCATAGATTGTTTGATCAATAAATTTGTAGAAAGATTCACGGATACTCAGTGCTTTATCCAAAAATTTATTATTGGGCTTAATAAAATCCCCTGAATAATATAGTGCCTTTGTGGGTTGAAATTAATGAGTGCTTTTACACTAATTAATACTGCATAATTATTCATTGCTTGAATTTCAATTTTGTTACAATATAAATTATTCCGAATTGTAAATCACATTTATAATGTTTAATTTTCCATCAAACGCGCACAACTTTATTTGATACACATAAGCATTTCTAGTATTTTCATTTGTTATTCATATGTACATACATGGGTCCATAAAATAACAACTAATATTCTGTGTTTACGACAGTTATCAAATGCAAATATAAATGATACTTATTTCTTATATCCAGTTCTTTTTTACTAATAATAAATCGGTAACGAATCAATTAATACAAGAAAATGTAAGCATCTAAATATTGTATTGTTCGTATAATTGAAAAATAAGCAATAAATTGTCTGTATAATAATTGAATTTACCTATACAAAGGTATCCCAATCGAATCCTTGAACCAGAAAACCATATTGACTCTGTCACGAGGTGTTGGTGGTGTGACGTCACACGGTAATTCTACATCCTTGCCCTGAACTGCCCAAATCACTTGTGCAGGTACTAAAACAAATCGACACACATTGTAGACAAATTTAAATATTTTTAGTTCTGTTAACTTTATAACTATTTCGTTCTTTTATACATTTATGTACATATGCATATATGAAGGAATACTGTTATTCAATAAATAATACATTCATTAAAATAGTTCACATTTTATGCTAATAAGAACGAATTATATATTTTTAAAACGAAAGTTTTAATTACTGGCCATAGGAAACATCATATGAATTATCAAATTAAAGTTAATTCCGTTTACAGAACTATATTATATATAGGCACATATGCGGATCTAGTAAAAATTGATAATCTGCATCTGAATAATTTGTTATAGTAAATGTTAATTTTTTTAGCATATTTAACAAAAATGAGTTTGAGTTTGTGAAAGATGCGTGTTTTGGAATTTCTTCCGTCGAATGATGAACCTGCCATATTCGTGCTTTAATATTTTGAACACGCTGCGGCAGCTGAAATCGAGTATAGATATTTGTGTGCATATATGTAACTTTGTGTGACAGTTTGTATGTTTTGCTACCAAAGTCAATCTGAGTGCTTGTGGCCTGGCTTGACACTGTGTGATATAGGTTTACTTAAAAATAGTACCATTTCTTTTTAACACGTGTTTAAAGAAGTTTACATGGCAGTGTGACAAATATAGATGTTTGAAAAAGGGCAGATATATCAAGTTGTTTGTAATATCATTTCATAAATAAAGAAACATACAGTAGAACATACTACTAAAATATGGCAAATTATTATAAAGCTAGTTAATGATCATTTTTAAAGAATTACAAATATGTTTGCAAGACTGCGGAATGTACTATAGGTAATGGAAAATTCAATTAAAAGGTACTATTCCATATTTTCTGTACGAATAATTTTTCGCTGTAATTGATTTCTTTCACTGAATTCATTAGCATATCAATATTACATTGAAAAGCTTCAATCGTACATTTCATTTTGCGTCCGCTTTGCGTTCAAAATGTTTACAACTCATTGCACGTAACCATACAAATAAACACACACACACATATATTCTACAAATATCAGCAAATAATAATGACAGAAATCCTTTATTAGTTTTTAAGGGATAAAAGCCGACCGCTAATTACACAGATTACTGGACATTGAATGACTATATACCATACATATTTCATTGTTTCGGATCATTTTCATATGTGTAATACGATTAGGGAGCGCACGTGAGCATTGTCGATGTGCCAGGATACACGTTGCGACATAAATACTGTAACGTGGTCGTTCGTTCCATAAAATGCTAGCTGTTGCTGATAGTTGTACTGAACGGTGCGTATCGTAGCAGTGTGCGTCATCGAACAAAACCAATGAAATGGAATCGATGGAACGGAAGGTATCTTTTGTTCATATTCCAAATATGTAAAGCATTTTGTTACAATTTTATTCGCTTTTGTCATCGGTATAATAATCAAAATAAATCGATAGCTCTAAATTTAAATTTATTACATTTTATTCCAAGCAAAATTTTAATTCTAAACGCTCATATTATTTGTGATATTCCCATATCTTAAGTTAGCATAAAATATAAATTCTTTTATAGATCAGCACAGTTCAATCTGTAGTACAATTATATTTGTATAATCTAATGTCTCTACCGATAATATTAGTTTATACATTTTGCTTGACTTTTCTACAATGGACACGACACAGAGCATAAATCTGAGTCATAAAGTTTTTTTTTTTAATTTTTGTTCTTCGAATATATTATGCTGGGAAACTTTACCGAATTTTTTTTGTGTGTGTAAAGCGTTCAAGTTTGAAAAACGAATACTTTATATATTTAACTTAAATAATTGAAATAATATGACAGCATAAACTGTCTGCGGAACAATCATGCGCATTTTATTTTTTGCTATATTGGCACTGTGTAAGCATGCCGAAACATTCAAGCGACGTGATAATAGTTAGTAACTCAATTTCGAATAATTATCAACATTCGACATTTTACTGTAAATGATTTATAACACGATATTAGCATAATCAATGATGATATTTTTCGTATAGTAAAAATTGTACTCGTTTTTATTATCTATAATATGCGCGAAATTATGGTTAATATCTTAAAAATAATCAATATTAATATCATAATAGACTAAAAAATTAAAATTAGAAAATTACGAAATACTTTATGAGCTTGCATTGCGGCAATATGTTAAGCCACAACTGGAGGTTACATAGTTTTGTTCTGTCTGAGAATTATTCTATAAATAGTAAAATAAATTATTTGTGCCTAACGCTATAAATTGTGGGAAAGACTCGATGAAGAAGTTACTAAAATATCTATATTTAATCAGTGCTGTGTGAAGGAGAGATTCTAAATATAATAAAGCGTCCTTTATTGAGATTCCACAAATATATATAGAGCTCTTAATTCAACCTAATATTGTCATATAGCCAAAGAAAATGCTAATATGGACAAATACAAATAATTAAATATATTTTAATTATTCTATATTTTATACTAAAAATAACGCTATTTTTTGTAGCACGCAAGATTAACCAAATTGTAATATTGACATTGTAAAGCATCTTTCGAACTAAATACTACTATCGTTAAATATTTAGTAAATACTTTGAATTTAATCGTATTATATAAAAACTATTCCATCTAGTTCTATTTAATTATGAACCAGTTATAAAATCAACCATAACTTCTGGAATATCAAAACTTTGACCAACAATGCAGTTATTTATTCAACTAAAAAGTTATTCAATTTTGTGTAGCCACAAAAATTGGTAATTATTTCCGCATAACGAACGACTGCGTGAATGTCAGAGTATTCCAGCTAAAATATTATGTACGCCCAACTATTCGAACAATGGGTATCTTAAACTTCTAGTATGCCAATTGTGTCATTTGGTGGAACAATTAAAATGCACAGCGAATTTTATTCTTAACTGTCTTACGCTCTCCTTTTCAGACAATGGTCGGAATAGAAAGCTTGTCCTTGTGATAAAAGACTCTTAAAACGATATTATGAAAAAGAAAGAGAAATATTACTTTTTTGAATTTCCTGCTCATGTTATATACAAGTTATTCCATTAACGAAGACCTAAAAAATTGTACTACAATTGATTAAACTTCAAATAAACAGTGATGAGCATTTTAAAATAGGACTAAAAGTTTAAAAGTGAAATAATTTTTTTGTTTTTAATTATTGTTGTTATTCGTTTTCTTTAAGTATTTCATGGGTCTCGATGAAAATGATTAAAAATAGCTAGAAATAAAGAAAAAGAGAAGAACATCCGGAATTTTTTTTTGTAGTAAAAAAACAGTCAACAACATTTTTTGGCGTCTTTCCATCAATGTTCGGTTTCCTTTCATCTGCATTCCTGTCACAATTACAGCATTTAAATAGCGTGAACTGTTGGCCTTGATACTAGATAATCGACATCTTTGCAACTTGTCATCAAATTATATTGATAAAAGTTTGGCCAAATTTGAAAATTTTAATTATGTAACTTATCAAGTTATTATTTTCAGCTCGAACACTTAACAGATTTCCGCAAACTAATTGATATTTTAGATTTATTCAAATATTTTGTAATTTTCGCTTATTTTTGTCAATTTACACGTGCTGTTTATCGTGAATTCCGTATAAGTCAATTTGCTATTAATGATGTTTATTTTATTTAATTTCTCTATTTCGTTCTGTAATTACTTGATAAACTGTCTGGACTGCTCTTCTTTCCGATATTAACCTTTTTTGAATAATAATAATATAACTGTGTTGTGGTATGCGAGATAGAATAAAAGCAAGAAAAAATGTCAAATTGAACGATAGAAAAATGCAACTCGGAATGTTAGAAGCATAAATGGTAAAAAGAATGAACTTTTGAATGTAATGCTTAGATCTGAGTTGGATGTTTTGACGGTGTGAAACGAAGAAGACAGGATGAGTTGTAATGGTATTTTTCGATAATGCTCTGCTGTAAACTCAAATGGGCGAGTTAGAAAGGCAGCTGGAGTTTTTGTCAGTAAGCGAATATTGTATTCGGGATTTTAAATATGTATCTTCAAGAATACTCTGTCTCAGAATGAAGGTAGAATTGATTAGGTTTTTCATACTTTCTGTCAATGTTCTGAGTATGATTCAGAGAAAGAATGTTGGAATAAGATATCTAGTGTAGCTAATAACTGTCTTTGTGTTAAAAAATTGCTTATCAGGGGTGATCACAATGGATAGATTGGTATTAAGCGGAGTGCTAGTTATATTGCACTAGGAATATTTGGAGATGATAAAGTATATTAATAACATATTTACACGTGAGAGAATACAAAAATACATCAGAGAAGTGTGACTGATTTCATTATTTGCGAGGAACGTTTGCGGAGCCAGATTGTAGATGCAAGAGTCAGACTTGAGGTTGAGCTAAGTACGAATGATCATTTCTTAGTTCTTCCACGTATAAATTTAGCTCCAGGTTGCTGGAAAAGAGTCAAAAAGGCCGAGTGTATGCTTCGTGTAAAGAGTTTTCTGCCACCCCATATGATGGAATTACAGATATTTATTTATATGTTAAAATTGATTCTTGAGTGTGTCTGTATAGGCTAAGTGAGATAGTACTTGTGTGTATTGCCTGCGACTAATATGTATGTCGTCGTCTATATAGTATGAAGGGTGTCGGGCACATGCTCTGAAGCTTTTGGTTATTCTGCAACCGCACTCCATGGCGATACGTTACGTTTCAGAATTTAATACTAATTTGCATACAGTGCACGCAAACAAAACATTACGACTTTCACGGGATAATTTCAATTATATTCCCATCAAAATATACATAATTGTAAGCGTAATTAAATGCATGAAAAATAAGAACAAGAAAATATGCTATATGTTTCGTATAACGAACTTTGAATAACAACTTATTTTACGTTTTCATCATAAGTATATTTTAACGTCCCTATACGAATTGAAAAATATTTAACTATTAGAAGTAGAACACAATTTACATATTAATATCCAAATATAGTTCAAAGAAAATTTTGATTATCAATTTATTGTTTAGTTGCGTACATTCATAAATTACATGGTGTTGGCTCTATTTAAAAACAGTTAGGGAGCCTAATTATCTGATATCACTAATGTACGTTTGCAACAACAGGAATTAATTTTAATTCGAAATTAGTTTTGTTTTACTTTACTTATACAGTGAAAACTTTTATTCCTTTAGCTCAGAATTTTAGAGCCTCTTTAAACACATCGAATTATTTAGTTGCACCATTCTATTTATATGCTTGAATGTCAGTTTATTCTTTATGAACTTCACTGCTCATTTTTTCAAGTGTCCAAGTGTTTGTAAACGTTTATTGAATATTTGTCATACATGCTAAAAGTTTGTATTTTTACATCTGCGCATACTTTCATCTGGTTTGGCAGGATAAAAGATTTAATAGGCTATTTTGGATTTGATTCCAAAAAAAATTACGGTAAAAAGTGAAAATTTTATATATTTGATTAGATGTTTCTGATGATTTTTTAAATAGACTTGAGTACAAAATTATTTTACATGTTATTTTACAAGTATTTCTTGAAATCGAAACTGGAGAGCTTGATAAATATTCACGATCTGTTACAAAGATTTGATATAGGAAACGAAATTAAAATAATATAAATTAAGAACTGAATTTTATGCCTGGTTCTAAATCTAAATATTATAGATTCCGACCCTGGCCTGCGCTACTACCGCTCCTTCGTTTTCTCTATCGAAAACGAGCAAACTTATATTTAGATGGCGTGTTTATGTTTCGCGTGAAATCACTTATGTCGTATCTAGGAGGGTTTATTTATACATTAGGAAAAACGCTTTAAATATTTACGTTGCAACTAATAACCTGGCGAATACGATGCGTCTTTTAAAGCACATAAACAGAGTAGTTGGCCACTGTTTTAATCCGGCGCTTATTCGCTTATTTTTATTTTCAACAGAATAAGTTAGCGATAGAAATGTCAGATAACAATAATATTTTTATACCTACGCAGCCATGGCAATATAAATAAGTGAAGGAACAATTTTAATAGCGATTTTCTTGTAACCGGTGACCTTTATGAAAAAAATCGAAACAAAAGTTGTGGAATATATTAAAATCTTTCATTTTTAGTATAACTATTTTATTGTTAGTGAATTCGTGTTAGGGATATTGCAGGAACTGCAAAAAACGACTGAAGTAATCAAGCACTTCCAGTATGAATATTATTTTCAAAAATAAGTGGTCATTTAGTCTGCCATATGAAAAGAAGTTATAGATAATTTTATTTTCTACAGTTTAGGCTGTAAAGCACTTGATTCAAACAAAGTTCTACTAATTTGTGTAAGTTTTACATAAATTCTAAAATAGAATGCGTAATAAATGCGTGATATGTGTATGATGAGTAACAAGATTTAGCCGCACTTGGGTGCTATTGTGCCGATCTCAAGACCTTTTAATCTATTATGCGTATTTTGTTGTTTCGCTCCAGTGAATATTATGCGAGACACGCCACTGTTAGGTTTGGTATATGTAGGTTGTATTATGGGCATGCCATCACAAGAGCCCCAAGTCGTTCTTAGCCCCGGTTATTATATATCATTTAAGTTGGATTATCCTATTTGCTTGGACCAACGTAACCGGAAAGCAACTTAGGATTCTAATTAACAGGATTTCTAGGATTATTTAATCGTATTTAACGCGTGACCTATAAGCTGCGAGCGAAGATATATAATGAAGATTAGGCTGGGTCGACTGCAGGATTAGAGATCTCTGTCGTAGAGCCGCTTAGTGACAGCGCACACCTATAATATCATCTTGTATATTGTCGCACTTCAAATCCATCATCATTGTTTGTCATCGAACCATTTCATTACTATAGCATTATTCATTATTAGCATACGCCTTCGTGAATATTATACTGAGAAGGTTTAATAATATATAGATTATGATTAAAAATTGTTGCTTTGAAATGTATTACTTGTGATATTAAGATGCTTTTCATCATTTTGATTCCTGTAAATTATTCAGCGTAGCATTTTTGACATTTAACTAGACTCATCGAAGCAAGTGCGTATCCATAGATAGCGGGTAAAGTTTTTTGCATATACTTGACGGGCAATGTACTTTGTACATTCTAAATTTATGTATTTTAATAATATACAAAGATATTTTAATGCCGGAATCTAGAACAAATGAACATTCGCCAAGAAATTTCATATTTCTACACCGATTCACTAATTAAATATTACTATTTTTATGGTTATTTATTAATACTTATGATCTTTCCGCTAGATTTGCAACGAATAAATATTAAATACATTCAGGTAAAAAAGGTACAACTTTCTAAATAATGTTTTTATAATATAATCTTTTTAAATTAAAAAAAAAATTTTTCATTAATATTATTGTTTTGTATAATAAATGTTTATCTTTGCAAAACATTGTTGATAACTTGAATGAACCATAGAAGCTTTTTTCGAATAAATAATCATTCAACGTTTTAAATTTGTTAGAGTTCATAGCATTCTGCTGAATAAGGAAAATGTGGATTTAAAAATTAATAAGGCACTGTATTTGAAAAATAAAGCATTGCTTAATTCAATTTTAATATCTTCTTCGGCCTCCTGGGATATTATTTCTCCTTTTAAATTTCAAACGCGATCGGAAAAAGCGTAACGTTTTTTTTCCTGTTTGTTTTTCCACCCCATTTTATTCGGTGCAATATCAGCAAAATTATATATATATATGAAATCAATCAAGGCCTTTATATTTATAATTCAAATACCTAGCCTACAACGGAAGCCGACAAAAATTAAATTCAAATTATCTCATTCGAATTACAGACATGGAAGAGTACTATATATCCTTATATTTTGTAAATCATGATATATAAAAGTACATAACTTAATACCTATTGTCATCGAATGAAGTGGTAAAATTTGTAAATTTTTACGTGATAATTTTTTATATGGACATATGTTCTTAATTTGTCTTTATTATTAATTACTCTCTTAAATAATTATCACATTTTTTAAATATTTAGTAATAGAATTATAATTGACTTCCGAATTTAGTGCACCATATAAAGAAATACTACAACTGATGGCATGTGGTGATCATATGGTTAAGCGGCAACTTTGAAGGGAAACATTTGATTTAAATCTGTCCTCACTGGTTAGTCATAAGACCTCACATAAACTTCACAGTTATCGAATTACATGAACTAGCCTAATTTAAGAACACAGTCAAGCCAAATTTTTCTCATTCTTTGAAGTAATTTATTATTTAATTAAAAGATTATTCTATCTTTTAAAATATATAAAATCACGCCAAGGTAAATATTATTCAATATCTTAAATATGTCGATTAAAATTTAAAATAATGCAGCATAACATATAAGGCAGTAAACATAAAATTTGTGCACCGAACTTGTTGACTGTGTAAAGGTCGCAAGTGGGTTATACTATTAATATATACATTTGTTTAATTCAAATAAAAGCTGTGTTTAGAATTTATCCAATTTTCATTTGGTTGTGTTAGTAATATTTTTATTTGTTCGTAAAATAGAAATACTTATTAAAATTGCATATACCTGATTCGCAGTGGTAAATACAAAAATACATCAAAGAATATCCATGTCTTATAATTATTCACTGTCAAAGTCAAGTGAAGGGAATATATTTCGTCTTTAGTTTCATACTTGTTTTTGATTTTTCAATTTCTTCGATTTTTGTCTACATATCTTTTACCATTTTTTTTTTCATAGTCTCCTTTTAACATTGTTATGGCTTGCGGTGACTGTTTCATTATCCACTTAGGAATTCTTCATGTTACAAAATAAATATGCTTTTAATTGCGAAACGTGTATCTGACATGTTACAAATATGTCCGAAGTTACACTTTAATGGACAATATACATTACAGCAAATAAGTATCATTGTCCGTTGCCAGCTTAAAATCTAACTTTTGTAAATCTGTTCTAATTATAAATGTCGTTTTCGCAGTTCAAGTTCATGTGCAAAGCAATACTCTTTCAAGTTTTAAGTGTATACTTATTTAAAAATAAATTACGGTTAAATAATTATGTCTCATGTTTCATAACAATATTTATTCACTATGGAACAATTTTCATGGCTCATTATTATCGGCATTCCAAAATCATCAAATATTCCATATACAGTTTCTAATTCTTTTTGCTAAAGCTGATAAATTCTTTAATAATGAAAATTTTTTTCTTGATATAATTACAATAGTAGCTTTAACATTGTTTATAATAAATTGAATATTATTTCTATGGAAATAAATAAATAGATTTCAATCAGGCTCGATTCAGGGAAGGCCAAATGGTATATTTCCATTAAAATCTCAAGATTAAAATTTTTCACTATTACAATATTTACTTATTACTTCGTATAAAAAGGTATAGTCTACATTTGTGTTTTCTTTTTAATACAAATGTTATGAATTCACAGTATAATGGGCTGCAAAAATATTTATGTATCTCAATATATTGATTCTTTTGCTAGTCACGACATTGGAATGTTTTCAGCTGGCGCCGCTGAAACCATCTTCATATTTATAAATATCTTTCATCGAAAAATGGTTAATAACACGAAAAATTCTTGGATGGTATCGCGATAGTTAAATTTGTGCTGTGTGTCAGTCGATCATATTAGAACTAGTTACAAACAGACGCGTTTCTAGTTCTACCGAAATGGTAATTATCGTCTTCCGCTGACTAGATGTTCTTTCGGTACATTATCTGCTCCGTCTCTTTTTATAAGAACATCGTTCTGGAATTCTGGCATCGATGCGATTCGGAATGCACGTGCTGCCTGTGTACGCTCAATGCCGTGTTCTGGAACTCAGTGTTTGGCAGAATGCCCGATATCTTGTTCGTTTGCGACTGTTCTCTGTACTGCGCTTACGCTGCCTTGTGTGTCCTGTCCAATAGAAGCTAAAGACGGGAATAGATGTGTGGGTGCTGCACACACAACATCAGTTCAGAAGCCTTTGACTTTTGCCACCTAACGTTTGCCCTTGATAAAGCTCTTCATATATTTATATGCATGTTTTAATCGATTTTCGAATTCCATGACCAAATATAAATAAATATTGGTTCTATTTTGATAATAATTTTTCTCTATATTACATATTATCATGCCAATTCTCATCAATGGGGTGGCAGAAAACTCTTTACATTCCTTCACATCTTGACAATTTCAGAAAAAAAAAATATTACTTATATTTTACTATTCGCAAAATTCAATTTATTTTACTTAAGAATCATCAAAGTATATACTATATAACTTACATTTTCCATGTGAACAAATATTTTATTGGTGCTTCATAAGAAACTAGCAATAATAATCTAGATAAAATATAATTTAATGAAATTTGCCATGAAATAAAATCGTTGCTTATGAATAGAAAAAGCAGGCAAAGGCATAGATGTCACAAAAGGTGTTCTTTCATAGATTAATCCTATATTAAGAATGAATTACAATTTTATGAAGAATATTATATATCAATGAAAATCATACATTCGATATCTCAAATACTGCGATAGAAGTAAATTGAATTTAACTACTTCATGATATAATGCATGTCAAAATATTTATATAATAAATACAGATGCCAAGAATCACTTATTTAAAACTTAAAATAAAAAAAAATTGTTAGTATTTATAAGAAATTAGAAATATGATAAATTTGTCTTACATTGGGCAATTTTGATCCTTAAAATATAAGTTATTTGTCAATGTAACCATTTCGCACGTTTACATTCTGTTCTATTTTAAAACAAAAATCTGACAAATGTTTAAATAAATAACTATTAAATCTAACATGCAAATTTATAAAGCACTGTCCGACTGTACTAATTCCATTGATTCGTATTTGGACAATGCTGTAAACAGAAATAAAAATGTTGACGGACACAGCGCATCTGTGTTGTATTTAGCGAAAATACTTTTCACCAGTGTTATTCCCAACAGTCTCAAAGATTCCAAAGATGCCTGCAACTTCATCTACTGGCCATGTTGGATTCCTCTAACATTCTGAAGATTTTTCTGTAACTTTATAGATTAAATACCTCTTGAAATAAATCATTTATTTTTCGAACAAATTTATTAACTTCTAATCAAAATTTAACTCTCCTGGACGTTCAATCCTGTGGTAAACAAAATTATTTCATTACTTGAATTCTTCAAATAATCATATTGAATTCAACTTTAGCAATTTTAAATACATTTTGATCATGTTTTAATTTAAAGGGAATACATTCCTATAAGCATAAAAGTATTTTTGAGAATTATTCTCTAAACTAAAAAGCTGAACATTTTCAAAATATAATATTTGGCTCAGTTATTTACTCAATACCTTTTTCTTTTTATATAAACTCTGTATTTTAAGTTATAATGGCGTGGTATGATTTGTGCATATTTAAAATAAAATATTTACCAAAGAAACACCGTAACCCAAATATGAAATTGAATAATGCTTAAACTTAAGCAAAATGAACATTTTCTTATTTGAGTCGAAATAATGAGCAGTTCCTGTTAAAATAAATAACATAATTTACGCAGTTACCAAACACATAACAAACATTTCTCGAAACTTCAAGAAATTCGTTTCTTCTCCCGCACCCAACACACAGAATTATTATGTGAAGGAAAACATGAATATCAAATTTTAAGTCTCGCTCATAACAATAAATGAAACCGTGTCAAGATAGCGAAGCTAGATGATAATGTAAATATAAAATTTTAAACTGGTTATTAGTAGCTATGAAATTTTCCACTAGATATCCTAAAAAATCTGCAAGCTTTACATCTAAGGTGTTTTACGAACAAAATATATTACTTTTCGTAGTTTATCTAAAATATAAATATTGAACGCCTAAATACGTGCAACATGCAATGTTTATTAGTTAACTTGGTTGTTATAGTTATAATATTTTGTATTTTACTTATATTTTATTGGTGAGAAATTGTTGAATTAAGAAAGCAGCAATTTCTGAATGAGAACCATCAATCAAAATGTCTATAAAAATCAGTATCCTCTAACCATTCTCGTCTGTACTCGGTCTACTAGACATTATATTAAATTGGGAATTTTACTGAGATAACTATACAAAACAGATATGGCCGTTTCGATTATTTGGAGCGAAAGCATGTTATATTTTGATGTAGGTTTTATGAAGATAAGTAAAATGGGTAAATTCGAATTATGCATATATTATAAATTATTGCAAGCATATAAATATTTAATATAAGTAGTATAAAAAAGGTAATTATTATTGTTGTATAACTTCGCTTATATGATTCTTAGTATAAAAACGCATTTACTTTTTTATCGCGTAAAGCGCTTTTAGAATTTGCTGTTAGGATTTGCGTAATTCCTTTAAACAATTATCAAACTTTCTTGTTTTGGTGAATCATTTCTATTTCGATGTTAGAACAACGTAGAAACTTGCGCATACAACAAATACAAATAGGAGTCAGTGTGCTAATATCCCGAATAGTTGCCTCTAAACAACAGAATTGCAAATAATAATAGAACGAACAGTATGAGAACATTTTATTTTAGTCTATAATACTAAAATCCTTTAAAGTAGCTTCAATGTTGTAAGAGTCATAATATTCTTTTTGTAAATCTCATTAACAAGCACATAAACATTCGCGTACTCGGCTTAGAGAGAATATACGAACGTATTTGTGTTTCTCTAGAAGGAAAAGCAAGTATAAATACATATGCCATTTTACAATTGGTATTTTACTGTTCTGGACTGCGCGGCACCTAGTGTACACTATTGAAGCGATTAACGAATAGAAACGTTATGTTTATTTTTAACAATGACTCATTTGTGTTCTAATCTAAAAATCTTAAATAATGAAAACTACGCGGAATTAATGTGCTATTTCTTCAATAGAGTAAAGTTAGAACAGAATTCATGATATCTATTGCAAATACTTAACTGGATAATACACGAAATGTATTAATATAATAAATAAACAAATAAAGATAAATATTAATTAAGAAATTATGTACATACGCGTTTAGATCTTCAACGATCTTCTGAGCTAATTTTTGATTTACTATCTATAGAATTATAAATTATAAGATTATTTATATCTTTTTTGACTAGTTGAATAAAATTATATTATTCTATAAAGCTGATTTTCCCATTAGAGTTTATATCAATAAAATGTTTAAATGTTTTTAAAATACAATCTTATATTATGAGACCATTGAATCTAAATCTTATTGTCAAACATTTTATGTAATTAAAAATATGAATTATTAAAGTTGCGCGTTTCAATTCTACTAATGCCGTCATAAAAGGTGGTACATCTTGTGTTTTTTTTTGACAACTTACGGTTGGTGACATTGTTACGAATATTGTCAACATGTTTACGTTGTGATGAGTATTTTGTAGATTTATATTGTTTATTTGGTATCATTCTCATGAAACATCGATATTAGTACTGGTAAAGAGTTGCATAAACATTTTAAAACAAAATTGATATTATCTATTTAATAAATAATTTACAAACATACATATTCTCATTAAAAAGGGTAGCAGAAAATCCTTCACAGTCATTCTCTTCTTGACAATCTTTCGCTGCTCAACTCTATCCTAAGATACTTGTTTCATTTCATTCAAATTCATGAAATTATTCAAATACGTTTTTTGCAAATAATGACAAGTTTTAATAATTATTAAGCTATAGGAAATATATTGAAATTAAAATGCATTCTGTTTGGAGTGGATTTTCTTTAATTAATATATATTTAAATTCGTGGGTGGTTGAAATACTTCACAAAATTTGACAACGTCAATGTAAACAATGATTGTCATGATAGAAATAGAACCAAGGGTAAAAAACACGTTGAAATTAGTTGTTAAAAATCCGATTCAAAAGTTACACTGAAGTATGTAATCAAGAGTGCTAGGATAATTGCATAGCAAATGTAGAAATAAATGCAGTAATACGAGCAGAAACTTAGTAATTGTTCTTTTTAAATGGTTCAGCTTTGAATGAACTTCATAAATATTCAGAACATATGAAGCTTCTATAATAGAAATTATATTCTTTTCAGTTTTTCAAATTCTATAGTGTTTCATTTTTTCTAAATGATGGATATTTCCATAGGTAATTATGTTCAATGTACCTAATTTATTCTACAATTAGATAAATACAAGCAATTATCAAAAAGCAGGATTCAATGTACAGCATATGTTTTTTTGAATAAGAGCTTTACATTCGTTATATTTATTTTAACTTGAACGCTTTTATATATTTTATTTTGTTTTCCAAATAAATAATAAAAATTAAAAATTGAATTTTCGAATATATACGACTATATGTG
The DNA here is from genome assembly GCA_944738965.1 of Nebria brevicollis. Lineage (NCBI taxonomy): Eukaryota > Metazoa > Arthropoda > Insecta > Coleoptera > Carabidae > Nebria > Nebria brevicollis. The sequence continues at coordinate 13,325,634 of OX122901.1, read as the reverse complement.
CTTTAGTTGAATACATACGCCTTTAATTATTGGCAAGCTGCTAACAAGGTGTATTGGTAAACAAACATGCTTTCATGAAATCGATCAACAAGTTTCAACAGCAAACACTTAATAAATCATCATTAAATTAACGTGAAATTCTGCACCCTATTTCCAGTTACGAATGTCAATTTAACGCTTGTTAAATAAGAAATGTGTAATGTAACTAAAGTTATCTATCTTAATTGGAGAAATATAATTGGAGACACATAATTTGCAATTCAACAAAGATATACTGCACAATATAGAGTTTAATTATTATAATTATGTGAATATAAGCAGTTCTTGTAATGTATTTTTGTATTAAATAATAATTTTTAAATCTTATAACTTATATAAAAATATCTGCATTGTCTTACAATGCGCTTTCTTATAAGCCTTTTGGTTAGATGATATCATAATTTTATTATTTTATTAATCTATTATATTTCACTAACCTTTGAAACACTTTTTAACTAAACATATTGCTTACCAGAGATAATTACATACAATAATTATTAAATGTCAAATACCAAATTATTTGAGCCTATTTTGTTTTATTTTTGATAAACAATTGGCAGGTGGAGTTGATACGATTTATGTAAAAATAATTGCGATTATATATCTTAGGTTTTATATTTTTTACATGGAGGAAGGCAAAAAGGTATATTTTCGTTAAAATCTCGAGATCGAAAATTTTGATGATTACAATACTTACTTTTCGTATAAGAAAGTAAAGTGACAAGAAGCCATAGTTCATATGTGTAATTAATACAATAATTCAAAGAGAAATAATGACATGTTAACAATATGACATAACATAACACAATAATAACTAAAGCAATAATCATATTATATTACTCACCAAACATTATGAATGCTAATATAATATATTTGCCCAATTAATTTAATAATCTGAACAAGATACATACATAACTATTAAAGCAAAAGAGCAACAATAATTTCTCAACAAACGACATGTATTTCATGCAATAATCAATATCAAAGCAACAATCAAGAAATAAACATCATCAGCATCATAATATAATCTAAATGAAACATATTTTTAGAATTCCGTTAGTTACTAGAAATATTATATTTTTGTAGTTTATATTGGTATTTTTAAAAAATTCCTGCCATATTTGGCCTGGTACTAGTGAATTCAATTTGGAAGTTGGTTGGATTGAATCAAAAATCCATTGTGTAAACATAATATATACAAATATTTATACGGTATAATAGACTGATTATCATACGTACTGAATCTTTGCCATAAAAAAAAACAGATTTATTTAAAATACAACTTTGCGCAAATATAAAATTAATTGTAAATGGTTTTTAATGCTAGTTTATTTTGCTCTAAATTCAGAAATTGTGTTATATATGGAATTTTAAACTGAAAAAGGGTTAAGAAGCACTATGAAAAGAAAAGCTATACGACCAGTATATAACAAAATGCAAAATTACGCAGCCAGAGAAATATTGCATTGCTAAAACTCAAAAACCTTAAATTAAATTGTAATAAATGTGCAAATATGCAAATTGGTCTGAGTTCTGTAATTCCAAATGCTAGAAATATTCTAAAGTCTATTCCATCAGAAATTTTCATGCATTTGTCATAGATAACTGAGCATACTTTATAAAATATAAATAAAAAAAAAATTCTTGGTAGACAAACTTTTTCAAACAATTATCTTTTTCATATAATATAAATGTTCTAATACATAGTATGCCAGAAAAAAGTTTTGTTGCATTATTTATTCGGCAAATTTAACATGAATTATTGAACATCAGTAAAATAATTGTATTATTATTGGCATTTGGTATTTCTAGAAAAATATGACAGGTATATAATTTATAAAAATTATGTAATAAATTGTATCATTCTGTAAATAATTGAGTCTGAGACGAAAGAAACAAGGAAAACTACTAAACAAAGAGTGCGACCTATTAGCATGATTTTCGCGTGTAACAAATCCACCGTGGAATCGACAGTAGTGGTTGCCTGATTTGGACGCGGACTCTCACCTCACCACATACGGAGCAACCGCAGCGCTCTTTCAGCGATTGCGCCCATTGTTTTCATGGTTTGGTATGGTTTACACATTGGACGCAAATGGAGAACCGTGTGCTGCCGAGCAACGGACAAAAGCAGACATGTTACTTCATTGTTCTGTTTTCAGTGAAAACTTATGACGTTGCCACGCTGAGTCTGGAACCTGCCTGCTGCCTCGCCCGTGAAAAACCAGCGTCTATGTTTATGTGTATGTATGCACTACTATTTCAGCTGTGGGTACTCGACCACGCTTTCACGTGTGATATGACGGCAAGTTTTGCTTTAATGAGCGAATGATGGTTTCGCGTGAAAAATAAAACACGTATTATAAACTGGTTTATATCTTTTAAAATTTAATCAGGAGTAAATTATATGCTTTTTCTATAACGCACAACTTTATAAAGTGACCATTTTTACATTCCGAAGATGAAAATCGAAACTTGAGAAAAATTTATATAGTGTCGCCGGAATTCGAACCCAGAACCTGCAGATACTGTAGGTTCTGGGTTCGAGTCCCGGCGACACTCGATAGTTTCGATTTTCATCTTCGCAATGTAGCATTATTACATATAGTAACTCCCAGCCTAACTTAACATTCATTATACGTAATATTTTAGCTGAGTTGTGGAGGTATAAGTAATATGATAAAAAATAATAATTGGTAATATCAAATATAAAATATATAATAATATATGAATGTTATAATAGCTTATTAATCACATGGAATATCATACAATAAACAGGCCAAAACTATCGAGAAAATATAACATATCAATATGTAGTATAATTATAAGAATTCAATCTGATGTTACTGTTTGTACTTTAATAAAGATAGAACAGGTTACGCATAAGCAATGTGAACTTATATCAGCATAATATTCAAGGCCTATTTTACACATGTACTAATTTGGTTCTTGGCCTGCATACTTCAATATTTTTAAATTTACTGTTTCACACACATGCACAGGTGCCAATTGCGCATGGAAAAGAAAACTTATGTTAATATGCCAGATACATAAGCAATAATAAATTTCAACTTGTCCGCGAATAGAATTATGAAATTTCTAATTTTGTGATGAATGACCTGCATTATATAACTTTCTAACTAATACTGGCGCCACCTGATTGTTGTCTGTACTATTTCAATTAATTTTAATTTTTCTAATTTTAAACTAACATTATTTCGAATATTAATATAAAAATGATTTTGATTAATTAATAATTATGATAGAAATTAGAAGCTCTGCATTATTATTTCTAACAACAAATTGTTGCTCATAAAATATATGTTGTTATATCAAAGATATGAATTTGTTGTATTTTGAACAAAGGTGTTTACAAAAAGTGCAGCATTAGCGGTGATATCTTAAAATGATATTTGCATCATTATTAATAAATGATTTTATTTTTATATTTTTGTATGTTTCAATTTTCAATAAATATTATGCTAAAGTTCATCCATAGATTCAAGCGCATCTTTATATTATTTCTACGATGTCTCTCATCTCATCATTCTAATTTTACTTTACTTTCACATATTTCAAACATGTTGATCAAATCATTCATTGCTTAATTTCGCTTGTTTACCGATAATTATTTAAAAAAAAAACGTAAGTCGAAGATGACCGTGGCCAGCAAACAGCTGTGCTATTAACTGAGATTGGTACCTCATGTTATTTTCTAGTCATGTTATTTGGTTCCGGGTATAAAAGACAAGTTAAATGACTGGTTAAATTATTTTTTATAAGCGTAACATACATAATGAGTACACAACTAAGATTAATTACAAAATTACTTACTACATTCTGAAAAATAATAGTTGTTTATACTTCTAATTCTGAGAAATCAGAATATACATATATGTCATATTAATAACCTTGGCGGTTAGTGCACCAATTCGTTTAACGTATAAAATAAATATGTTGATATTTGCTCGTGCCAATATTACTGTTTAAATATTTTTAAAATAAAACCAATTTAAAATACATGATACTAAAATAATAAATAATTTGATTTTTGAGTATTGAAAAATCAAGTTTGAATCGATATAACTCATATTCTTTTAATTTAAACGAAAAGAGTTTGTAACAATATAACTACACATTTCTTCTAGAAATAAATAACAGGTAGTTTTTACGATAGAAAATAATTATAGCGGTTGGAAATAATGTATATATATATGTATATACTAATTTTGTGGTTGTTTTCATTATCCGTGCAATACAGTGAATTAATCTGCTTGATGTTGCACGGTGCGAAAGTGTGCATTATTTTTTTCATTCAAAATTATACTAATGGGAAACGAGTGGATTCACATACGAGTTTCTCAACCTGCTTGTTTACTCCACAACACTAGAATTTTATGAGTCACATTTGTGGTTTTACTGGGTATATGCAAAAAAACAGTTCTCTTCTAAATGGATTTAATTAATGTAAGCCGACTGGGAACAAAACAAGCTATAAAAACTTTAATAATTTTTAATTATTCCGAGAAACGTAGTTTTTAATTTTTACACGGTGGTCCCGTACGTTTTTCAAATATATCCAGCTATTCATCATCACCAATTTTGTTACAAGGGTGATTCATGCGAATTGTACTGGGGGCGCGGTACGTATTCCCTGTCGACTTATTAAAAATAAAATTAGAAGTTACAACGTAGATTATTGTAAGTTGTGTCGTTACATAAAGTTAACATTGTTTTATATCAACATTGTCGGTTTTATGACTTTGGTGGTTCATGGTTTGTTAGACTTTATTACTTGAGTCTTGGTTTGTCCACTGATGACAAAAAAGTTTATTACTCAGCTTTTTACTTAATATCTTCTTCTTTATTAATCTCATTTATGATATTTGTGTTTCATTTTTTATTTAGAGATGAATGCAAGCAACTTGTTTGTATTTGAAGGATTAACGACAATTTGTATAACAATGTTTTTATTATAAATAAGAAATAGACATACTTAACTGTAAACTTAATATTCATATATACTTGGCTAGAAAACCAAGTTTTGGAAAAAATATTCAATCTGAAAGTGCATGTTTATTCTTGTCATTTCTTGCAGTTTTTGCAATAACTCAAAAACGGTTGCAAAAATAGTTAAAATAAAAATTAAGGATTTTAATATTTTGCAAATCTTTTGTTTGGGGACTGTTTACAAGAAAATGGCTATTGGAATTTACTTTATTGTTATATAAATCGTATCAACTATACCTGTCAGTTTTTTAACAGAAATATTTGATAAAATGAAATAATTTAAAATAATTCTATATATAAAAAAAGTTTTATTTATTGCAAATTACAATTGGATATTTAAAACAAACACCATCGATGAGGAACTAGACATCCCGAGAATTCGCGCTGAGAATGTAAAATTTAAAGCGAATGCTTTCGATAGTTTCAATTCGTCGCACGTAGTTTACAAATACCGTAATACCGCCGAGCGGTCGAGTCGCGGCGAGCGCTTCGTAAACTGCACTAGGATTATGATTAATTTTCGTGAACTTCTGGGTGAACTCTCCATAATCGGAAATCCAAGATCGCCATAAATTATTATAGAATTAGCAGTGTAGTGTGTATGTGTAACACAGGACAGGGAGGATGGTAAAACGAAGTTATTCGCGCAGTGGTAGCTGGTTGGTTGGTTGGTTGACGGGTTAGACGAGTGCGAGATGGAAGCTTAGAGACTTTTAGAAGCAGAAGCGAGATAGAGAAACATCGGGCGACTGTGAAATTGTGCCGGCTCAGCAGCGAGGTGATTTACCGACACAGCTACTTAACCCCCGTAGCAGTTTTATCTCCATTAGTTTGAACACTCGATTCTCGCGCTAAAGCACGCTATATTTTATACATGATAAATTAGTGAGTCCTCTCTATCCCTTTGTCTCTCTCACACCTTGTTCTTAATTATTAAACGTTCATATTCGAAAACAATATCCTGGTATTACGCTGAAAATTTAATTCTTTCCGTTAGAATTGCTTTTAATCTACCTGGTTATGGTGGCTGAATTATTCACTATTGAAATGTGCAATCCGCAATCGCAAGAACATTTTATATATATTCATTCGTTTTGTGGTATATGCAGTGCATTATTATCCTGTTGAGTTATAATGCGACTCTTCTTGAACAAAAACTTACTGCAACTAACGTTAACAACGTTATATTCGTCGACTCTTTGATATGCTGTCAGTGTATTTCTGTCAAGCTAATAATACCCTGTTGGTAAACTTAGCAATGCAGCACAAATACACATATCTATAAGCACTTTGTGAATGTATTAACATATAATAATAATATAAACCTTCCATTTATTATAATTCATTTGAAGTTTCATATTACTATAATAAATGAACAGAGAATTTATTAAATGAAATATCCGCAATGGCTTTACTAATTTATAATACTTTACTAATATTTGAAAAACTAAATGTTAAATTTCAAATTATTTGCATCAATTTTGTTTTTCTGTTAAACAATTCAGACATAGTTGATACGATTTTCGTACAAATAGATACAAAAAATAAAATATGTACAAATTCCAATAGCCATTTTCTTGTAACAATTCCTTTTTGAAAAAAAAGCAATACGAAATATAAATATCTATAATTTTTATTCTTACTATTTTTGCTGTAAGTGAAACCGCTATTGAGATAATACAGAAATCGCAAAAATGGCTAGAGTAAACATGCACTTCCAGTTTGAATATTATTTCATTAACAGGTGGTTTTTTTGCAAGGAATTAAGTTTAAGGTTTCATAATTTTACCTTCAACTGTTTGGGCTATAAAGTTTTAACACACACGCACACACCATTTCATAAATAGACAGATTTGATTCAGGGAAGGTTAAATGATATATTTCCGTTTAAATCTCGAGTTAGATTTTGTTTATGATTATTAAACTTACTTATATAAGTCATTGAAAAAATTTTTTTCAACTATGGTTGTAAATTTAATTTATAGGATCAATATTCACTTTTCATCCAGTCATCGAACGGCTTCAAAACAAATTCCTTCGCTTTCATATCTAAATCTCGGGATTTATCGTAATTCTTGTTCTACGCTTGAAAAAGGCTCCACGTTAATTGTATTATAGATTCTTATCAGGCAAAAAATACACAAGAAACTACTCCTTTTATTAAAAATATATCTGCGAGAAAAGTTTAGAACGTCCTCAGGAGAAATAGGTATTCGTAGTTTGAACCAAATGGGAAGGTACGAAAATGTTGAGTTAATATCAATAGAAATATTATCAAATAACATATATTATTATTAATATTATTGTGTGCGTCGCTATAGGGAATGTTCCTTCTTCAACGTGTTGTGTTTTCAGTGTACGTAGCAGTTACAATACCTATATCACATATATAGGTATTGTAACATATCGTGTTTATACAGCGGAAAAGGGGAATAACGAGCCTTATTATTATATAAAGTCAAATCCAAATCTGCGATGAAAATATTTATCCACTGGACTAATTTAGATTAAGGGGTGCATCATCATCTCAGGTAAGCCAATGTTGAGTATTATTTTTTTTAAGTTGTTACATAAATACCATAAACTTACAAAAATATTGCTAATCCTTGGCATTCCAAAAACAACAGATTTCCGGAAGTTATCATTCTGATTTATGAACGCCATTTTACTTGAAAATACTCTCGAAAATACTTTTTTGGCAGCTACCAAATATTGTACGTGCCAAAGTGACAAATATAATTAAATATGAATTATTGTACAGCAACTTTGCTGTACAATAACTAATGAAATATTATTATCGGTAACACTAAACAGGTAAACTTTGAAATTTCACTCAAAAATAGATGAAAATAATAAAATTTATTAGTCTATTTATTGCAAATGGAAAAAATTATGTAATTGTTGTTTTTTTTATATAAAAGAAGGCAAATTCTTCTTTGGAAATCTCAGATACATGTACTTGCAACTTATAGGTCACACTCTGTTCGATTTGAGAAAGATTTATCAGCTTGCCTGCAATGGATGAGGTTTTACAGGTGGTAGGTAAACGACCGTATATCTAGAGGTTCTGGGTACGATAAAACATAATTCGAATATTTAAATATTATCACTTCGTAAAATTGGATTAAAATAATTAGTAACTCCTTAGAATAACTTAAAATACTTAGTATTATTAAGTTTTCCAACCTAGCATAGTAATGGATGGAAAGGGTTGAAAAAGTAATCTTGAATACATAACAATGTGGAATGAAAATTATTTTAGTATTTCATCCAAATTATTCCACTTTTGATTTCCTTGTTCTTGAAATACAACAAAAATTCATTTAGCTACATCAAAACATGTAATATTTACCCGTTCAATACGTAAATTCGAAAATTGATTCGAAAAATAATATTTACTGCAGAGATGTCACATTTATAAAAATACAAGTTTCATTTAAAATTAAATTTCTAAAATATTAGTAAGAACAAATTTTTTTTTATTGGATTTATAAATTTATTTTCATTTACTCTTCTTATTAGATTATTACCAAACCTTTATAATATGATAATATTAATTAATAATAGTTTTTCGGTCCCGTATATATAGTTAAGATGATCTTTCTATGATAATCAAGAACAATGATGCAATGATTTGAGTGAATTGTTTTACTTTATTATGCTGAGTGTTATGTAAATTAACATATGTCAATTTCCTACTGTTGGTAATTTAACTCAATGTATACTTCAGTCTCGGTAATTTGATTAAACGTATTTTTTGATAGTGACATACTATAATTATGTTTTAAATCTGCTGGATTAATAATGGAAAAATATTAGAATTAAAAATATGGTATCATTTGAATATGATATGATATTTGATAATTAAAACTATCCAAGTTTTTAGATTTTGATAGGGGTAAAAATATTTGGTCGATTTTAAACATACATGGATATTTGTAACAAAATTTGTAGCACAATTAATTTTGTAACTACCAAGGTTGTACATTTATTTGATGATGATCGTTGTTTTTATATATTTATTAATTTAAATAGTGATGATTTACTGAATAGCATTCTTCGCAAGAAAAACAATAAAAACTACTTACGGGTTTTCTGAAAATCCATAGAATCATCTGGTACACCCACCACTTCAAGTAAACACAGCACTAAACTTAACACTACAAGTTCAAGACACCGTTGATTAAAAACAACTTTTCTAGAAAAATCTGTAAGTAGCATTTTCTGTCAGTATTTAAGCAACTAGTTAAAAATCATCAATGGCTAACCCATATCAACAAATATTGAAATAATCACATAGGAAATGGCAAATTGTCAATTGTATCCAACACAATTTCGTCAACGCTGTGGACATCCGTGTGTAAAAATTTTCTCCTCATTCTAGTAAGGCGCGATGTGTTTGGCAGATGCTTACACATGAGTGTGACTTAGTAAAGTCAACCGAACCAACTGAATTCCTCTACTGAGTACAGTGACGCGGTTTTGCATTCGTCGACGCTCCACGCATGAGTATAAATAAAGTATTATAGGAACTCAAAAGTCAGAATACTCCGTTCGTGTATTATTTGTTTTTATTTTGAATGTTTTTTTCTCTGTCTTTCCTATAACTAAACTGGATAGTGCATATTTTTAGAACGGACGCTTTAGTTGAGTGAGAACCCTTTTACATTTCATCAATCTATTTGCGGATAGAGATCACATGTTTGTGTTTACTATCTTTATTATAAACATCTGATTGGATTAGAGCAGGTGTAGTGTTGATTTTAATTTGTTTCAATTTAATAATTGTTTCATGATTGATATTTACACACTGAATTAATTTTCATGAATATTCAATCAAATCAAATGTATGATAGACCAGAGATAACATTATTTTCTGCAGATTTATATTGACCAGGATTCTGATGTCCAAGGATCAGTATATTTAACGGCATTCGTTCGACAAGTCATACTGCGCACTTGGTTTTATCATCAAAATATTGGCAATATACCTATAGATATCGATTGAAAATTTAGACTTAGTAGAACCTCCATAAGTTTGCAATTTAAAGATATAATGTAATATGATTTTAATGTAGAATATAATTGTATGATTTCATTTTTTATGTAGATTTTATTTATAATCTATTTCATATAAAAATAAATAATATTCGGTATTTTCATATTTTCCTTGCAAAAGCTAATAATTTTATTTGAGCAGAAGTATTAGTTAAATTCGGAGTAAAACTAAATTCATTGCACTTTTAAATGTATATATCAAATAGTTTGACACTAAGGTAATTTCATAAATCTTTATTTTAATTTACAATTCTTCATTTCAATCATCTATAGATACCATTTATCAAAAGTTGACGCATGTCTCTGTAATGATTCGTTCAGCCCACTTAAAAAGCATTTCAAATCCAATTCCTTCAATTGTTAAGATTACGTTTCCAAAATGACTGTCATATTTTAGATTTGTCAAGAAGATACTATAAATGATACTGGTTTTTTTTTTAATTAAAAAAAAATTCTAAACACTTTTCTACAGAACTCAAACGTTTAATATATTTAGTGTTACATTTCTTGGCCTTATTTATTATAAATATTTTAATGGTTTATATAGATTTGTTTCAATCTAACAGAACAAATTCGTTGATATTCACAGATAACCTTTTAAATAATAAATTATAGTCGAGCCACATGGTTTAATAGCCTTTTAATTCTTTTTTAAAAGTTATTTATACATTCACTAACGCACATTTAAGATAATAATTTACAAAATAATCGGCTTCCGCTCTCTCATAAATAGATACTAAATAATATTATGTTACTTATGTGCTGTGAAATTTGGCACATTGTTTTTTCGATGATTCGTCTTCTATGGTTGGCAGTTTATATAGCAATTCAAGACAATTTGGCACAAACGTATTTTTTGTTCAGTTTTACATACGAATATCCATCCGCTCAGCTATTTGGCTCTTGCTTGGCTATAGACTCCTATCAGTATAAATAATGTTTTGTTTTATATGAGAGACGATTTAATTAATTGCAAAAGTACAAAACGAAATTATTGAAAATTTATTGGTTTGTAATATTTTTTAAAATTATTATGTTTTCAGATTATACCATATATGCGCAATCCCTATTATGCATTATAGTACATTTAAAATTGAATTCAGCTCGGATTATAGAATATAAATTATGCTATAAGCCCAGTGTATTTTTTAATATTTCATTTAATATCCACTGGTATTAAAAGTGGAACACAAATAAAGGCTATGTTATGAATTATATATTTAATTGGAAATAAAAAATTAATTTTCAAAACTGCAACTCAATAAAACAAGGATGGGAGTCCGGTTGACGTAACCAAGCACTTTCGATTTGCGTATTTTTTTCAATAATAGTAGATTTACTTGCATATACAAATCTTAAATTTCACAATGTTTCCCTTAGCTATTTAGGCTGTAAAACGCACAGAAAGAGAGAGAGAGAGATAAAAAGAGAAACAATATTTAAAACATATTCAGAGTCAATTCAGGGAAGACTGAATTATCATTAGTTTACTCATCTAAATATTTAGCACCATTTATTCTGATATAAGCATTTTATAAAATATATAAATTATATTATATCTATAACATGTAAATCTGTATATAATTGTATATTATAATATATCCAATAATTTGTTCGCAATAAACTTTAAATATCAGATATACAAAACTAAATAATATGATGACTCAAATATAAGTATATTTACACAACTGCCAGAATTCCAATTATTATTTAAAATGTAGCCGCAATATTTAATTATGCACAATTATACAAAATTAGGTATCTACACTTGAGTCACAAACACTTTAGTACTAAACATAAAAGATATGATCTCATTTCATTTCAAAATATTAACGATTGTCATTATTTTTCTTTTCTGAACATCGTTTTGAGGTGGTATTTCACAGAAAAGCCATAAGATTTTTGATCCTCATTTAAAGAAAATATGTCTTTAACAGAAAGAACGCTATTTGGGCAGGTCGTCAACAGTTAATGTCAAAGCAACCGCAAAAGAAGTTCGTCTGAAATGGAAACACGACCGCACAAAAAGATGTAGAGATACAGTTGTTCCCTTGCTTATTTAAACAGCTGGGTTTTGTGTCTGTTTACATTTTGTTTTGGATAATATAGATTATGTTTCATGTTATTGTGTACTTATTTTAAAAATACTTTAAAATTATTGTTTGTATGCTTTTTTGCATGTCTATTGGCAATTGGTGCGATACTTCAACAGATTAAATTAAAAACATTAAATATAAATATTTATACACGAAATGACATCTAAAATCTAATTCTTTTTGCAATTAAAGTTTGATTTAAATGTAGCTTCAAACATCTTTTAATGTGTGTGTTGGAGTCATTAACAAATGAAGCTCTTGAAAAAACATTATAATGAATAAATTCTTGAATATTTTAATTTATATTTCATCTCGACAAGAAAAAGCTTTATGTTGAATGTAATAAACGACAAGTATGATCGTGATCGATAATGAAAATTTGCGTTTAATTTTGTGTTTTTTACACAATAACCTATCAAAGTAATATACACAATCACAGATGAAAATATCGAAACAGGAAAATGCTAAACCAAAAATTTACGATCAGATAAATAATACACACATATATGTACAGCATGAGCTTGTAATCCAACATATAGCTTTACCGATTTATTATAGAATTAAAAATTTTTACTCTCTATATCCACGCAATAATTTCAAACAATTTATAATCTCATATGCAATATTTCAGTTTTATAGGAATGCATTACGGACAAAACGGTATTATCGCTGTTTGTACGTACACAACGCAAAATGCTGTCCAACAGCGTGCGCGAGTGAGTATCTAACAAATAGGGTTACGTTATTTTCCAACAGCCTACGGGCGATACACTTTTGTATTATCAGCGAAAAAGATTTCCATAACACAGAAAACGACTCTGACATTTGGTATACCTCTCTCATTATTATATACACCTACTACATACACTAGCCACACAGATTCGTTTTTACTGCCCATATACAGACTCAGATTGGACAAGGAAAATACTTTTAGTACTAGAGATATTGTAGAATAGGTAAGTGTACAAAATACGCTGCAAGATAACAGAAACTCTATTTTTAACAGAAAAGGCAAACCAATCTCTCTCATGATTTTTGTAAGAAAAATAAATTGTGTATTTTATATAAATAAGTATCTACTAAATGCATAAGTATTTTGTTTGTTAGTAAAGATATTTTACTATAATTATATAATATATTATTGGCATTTAAATAATTTTATATTATATTTTATAAATTGCGAAATTTTAATTGCTGCTACTTTTTGTCGCAATATATAATTAATAACTAGAGAACAAATATACGTTATATATTATAGTGCAAATTATCTTTTTGAAGAAAATAATACTCCTACAATATAACGATTAATAACCTGTAATTTAAGTAAAACAGGGCCGTGCAGAATAACATAAACATTTCTTATTTTAATTTATGTAAATTTAAAGGTTATTCTAATAGTAATAATTAATAATAATAATTATTTAATTAAATTATTTTAAATTAAAAAAATATGTATATGATTTTAATAAAGGTCGTTCTATTTTTAATACCTAAATGATAGTAAAAATATAATGAGGATATACCATATGTCCTCGACATAAATCATTTATATTAATGCTACTTTTATTTTGAGTACAGGAAATAAACTTATATATACAAAATTTTGTAATTCCCTAAAACTTTGTATATACATTTTTTTTATCAATGGGATAAATTTCATAAAAAAATTATATTTTTTTAATTTACGCTACTAAAAAATAATACATTGAATGCCGCCAAAACTTGAAACGAAACAGAAAATATATTAAAGCTAGCCGTTATTAAGAGTTAAAAAAATAAGAAGACAAGAAGTGAACGTCTGAATAAACGTCACGTGAAATGAAAAGCATTTTTAGTTTCTGTCGTGTAATCGTGATTCCGAGAGCTGCTATAGTTAGACATCTTTCCAATTCGTCGTCCAGTTGAACACTTTTTTTCTCCATGTCGGAGAATTGATTAATTTAGTTAACTAACAAAAAAGAAACGCGAAAAACATAATAAAAGCAAGAAGTCTAACTAAGTTTTTCAACACTAAAAGGAAGGAAGTTTTTCTTGACGCGTATTTGCAGGCTTTTTATCTTTCGCTATAGCTTTCACTTAAAAACATTACTGCAACATATTTTATTTATTAATTGAAAATATTGATACATTAATTTAATGTTCACGTAGACGATATCCTCAAATATCATTATATTTTAACGAATGGAATGGATTTTACGGTTATAAAAATGAAATATAAATTGAAAAGATATGGCTATATTTAGAGATAGTTCTTATTATCCTAATTAAATCCGTCTTTAATGTGTTTATTATAAAATAGTAAGCTATATGTATTACGTTACATGAGGAAAAAAGATAAATAAGAATAGAAGTAGTACGAACATGACCAAATCCAGCTTGGCTGAAGTCGGAGTTTTCTTTTGGCAGTATAGTTTATAAAAGACAAATTATTATTACTTTTTAACTCCAGTTTAAAGAATATTTGCGATTTGCTTGGATATGTAGCGCTAGTTCTAAGTGATTGAAATTTTATAATAAAAAATATGTGCATATATCTCCAAATTTATTAATTATTCTAGATGTAAATTTTATTCTTGTAATTTTATAAACTAGAACAAAGCATGTAATATATATTTGAGTGCTGCACACAGAACACAGTTCTCGCTAATTTGACGGCTCTAGACGCCATCACAGACATATTTGGTTACAAGTCGACTCCCATGTCCCAAACATCTCATACGTACATAATCGTATATGCATACAGCAATATTACAGACGAGCAACATGCATGTTAAGCGGAGTGCCGTAGGCAAACAGATAATGTAATACATGTGTGAAGAATACTAACGCTGCTTATCAATTATAGTTTATGTTGATTTACCCAAATTTTAATTATATTATATGTAACAAAATTATTGAAATTCATTGTCAATTATTTAAATATGATTGATAAACGAACATCAATTGATTACCGAATCTTTCTTAATTCCAATATAAAATCAATTCAGATACTAATAAGATGAATATGTTAAATTTTTATATTTGTGAATACCGAAATGCTTAATTAATGTATTTTTAAAATAGGCCATTAAAAAAATCGTAATGTTCAACAATAAGCATAGATAAATTTTTCTCAAGTTTCGATTTTCGAAGCATAGGCTTCAGAGAAGAGCAACAAACTAACATCCAAGTAAATAAGATATACATAATTGGATTCAAATAGATGAAAGATGACCTTCTTGTTAAAGCAACTATTCAATTCTAAATATTAAAGCACACGTATAATTTTTTTAGTTTTTTGGTAATAAGTGTAAAATAGTAATTTTAATTGAAAAATAATATGCTGAAGCTGTAATAAAGATTTGATTCCCCATAAGCTACTATCTAAATATAAAAAGTATGGCTGTTATATATTAATGTCAAAAATGTATTCCAGATGTATAATATTTCGCAGAACATGAATCTAAAAAGTTTGCTTTAGTATATCTTATTTGAATGTTTCGACCTTTTCACCCACCTCTATCGTACCCACATTCTTTACACAGTCTAAAAGAATCCAAATATATTTAAAATATTTATTTACAAATGCTATAATTTTATTTATTTTAAAGCAGAAATAAAAAATAAACCAGTTGTAAACGTGGATTAGGTTCAATTTGGGTCATGCTTGTATTGATTGCGCCCACAAAATTTTTATTATATACAAATTAATTGAGATAAATAGAAGATAATAAATTTACAGCGTTATTCATGCAACATAGATTAACTGTAGATAATAGAATAAAGAAAAAATGCAAAAGATTGGAATTATAATAAAAATATACCGGGTTGTTATTATGGCAACAATTGGCTATTTTTGTTAGTTTAACTAGTGTAATTTGCTTACTTAGTTAAATAATTTATATATTAGGTATAAATAAAATCTTTGGAGCTTTAGGAATGTTTGCAAGAAACTTTAACATTTCTAAGAATGCATGGTATACTATCGTAGATATTTAGGAGTAAATATTAGATTTGGCATATCAAGCTTAGAATCTATGTCTGATTTAGGTATAAAATGTTTAAAAGATATTTGTGGTGTTTTAAGAAAGATAGAAGACAAATTACGTGGATGTATGAGCAGTAGGAAATTGTAAAAGATTTCGTAGTTGAGATGAAATGTTCACGTTGAGTGAATATTTGTCGAAATAGATTTGCGTGAACGGCATGAATAATGTGAGAATGCAGGATCGTTCTCTGAATAGGTGTGTACATATGATTGTGAATTAGTTGTGCAAATAAAAGTAGTGTGCATAAAGAGCTTTATGAATTGAAGAAAGTAAAAGAAAATTGCAAAGATAGAACGAATGGCAATTGTATATAAAGATGAAAATGTATGTAAAAGATGTAATAAACACCTTATTTGATGAAAATAGGCATAAAGTTATGTATATATGAAAGAGTGATCCTTTAAATAATTACATTTCCATTAAAAACATTTATGAACAACGAATATAGTAATAAAGTAATAAACTCATTATTAATTTAATCCAATAATGTTGACGGCACGTACATCATCACCATGAAGATCCCGTGATGAGAAACTTAATTTCCATATTTCACCTTATTTTCCGAGTACGTATAGATAAAATGATCGTTAACCTACAATGAGATTTTGATATCATTAACAATTCATACTCATATATAGTCAAGTAATACGTGAAAGACGTGTATGTAGTCCCACGTATCATATTATAGCGGTGAACTTGAGTCTCATGTGGCATCGTCATTATTTCACTGAGAGCGTGGCGTATAGAGAATAACTAGATGACACGACGCAATACAGATGTGTGTATAACAGCGCGGTGGTATGAAAATGGCAGTCAACTGTGTGTATATAATATATACTTGTATGTGCGCTAATATGTATGGATAACAGTGGCGCTACACAAACAAAATAGAAAACAGAACAGACGACTAGAGTTTGTTATTACGAATTTTAATTTAGATTTTATTCTACATATGCGCAATTTTTAAACACGTCAACTAAATTAATTACACTATCTTGTATTTCATACAAATAAATTATTGTGAAGAATATGTATAAAAAATACAGAATTTTTAAAAAATTCATATGAGTAATGAAAAAGTTTCTTCTGTGTTGAAATCTACCATCGTCATTAAAAATGAAATTTAGCTTTTGAAAAATGTTTTATTTTGAGCATTACATAAAAGAGACAGCCCATAGACCACCGGTGATGTGTAAGCGTGCATTGCGTGTGCTTGTACGTGCTACACGCCCGTGATATCTCGTTTCAGGCATCAACATGCATACCAGTCGTCTGGTGCGTCGAGTCTTGTTAAAGCTACGTAAATGACAATTTACAACTTACAGAATTTAACCCTCATTATCGCAGCTAAAAAGTGGAATCGCTTTATTTTTTCAAATTTTAAGTTACATTTTGGTCATTTGGTAATAAATTTAATCTTTAAAACTACACTATATTTCATAGACAAACTACTACTACTACTATTAAAACTAAAACCAAATCACCAATCTTAATTTTGTTCTCATATTAGAACAGAAAATACAATTATTTAAAAAAAACATTATTTTTTAAAATTAAAAGTAGCGTTTCTTACTTTATGTTTGGAAAGTGTATAGCTTAATTAACTTGATATTTTTCGAAATAAGCAGTAATATAATTTAATATGTCGATTTAATTGGATAAATTGGCGTAAAATAAATCATTTATTGTAGTAAATATTATTCAGTAAACTACGGTGATTTATGTTTACTAATTTACAATATGCATTACTAAATGTTTGTAGTCAAATAATATTATTCACGTTATAAATGATTTACCGAGAGAATGAATTCGCAAGCTGTCATAATAACTTATTTATAACTAATATATGAGCAGAAAAGAACCGCGGTTGCATATAAGTAGTTGTTACAACAATGATGTTATAAAGAATTGTATCCGATATTTTGTCATTTTTTTAATATTTATTCTCTAGTTTAACATAAATATAAGTAATTTGGCGGTTTTATAAAAATAAAGCTATTATTATTTTAATATAGAAATGAATTCAATAATATATAATAAAAAGGTTTCAATATACGTGTGCATACAATATTTACATTATAAAAGTACAATATCGTGTAGATTGTAGCTAGCTTTCTTAGAGTAGTTGATATTTAATTTAATACTTTATTGGCCATATATTTTCACTTATAAACACATGAATTAATTACAAACATCAGATAATTTTACACCCGTTAGTTTCCTTTTATAAAGTAACTAATGCAAAATGCTACCATAGCTAAGAATTATGATGTTTTATTTTTCTAGTCTGTTGTTAATTTTCATATAACTGCAACAATAATCTCGTAGTAGTTACAGAACAAAAATAAGACAACCACATTATTAACTAGTTATAGTGCCAATGTTAAGTATGTACGTTTTTCGTTGTAAAAGAGACATAATTTTTTTGTGTAGGTACTACATAACATCTCAAAAGTGCAGTGTTAATTATCTGTATAAAATGATATTTCCTTAGCGAATATACATCGGTAATGTGTTAAATTGTCCCAAAGCTATGCGGTTAAATACGAACGCGTCACGCAATATATAGACCTAAGCCACAACCATACTGACGCTGCGCTCTTCTAGCTCTGCGATCAGGGCCTCATTACATCTTCATTAGCGATCGTGCTGATTACATACATGTACACAAACCAACGTACACACGCACACATCAAAACACATATTCAAATAGACCTAGTCATATACAGAGTGAGAGGAATGTAGGGAATACCGCATAGCAAACTCATGCATACATGAATATCCTATTAACGGGTAGGCACCAATATATATCGGGCTTCCGCATATACCAAATAAACACACACACAGGCACAGTCATATTTTTAAATGAAATATATCAACACATACGATGATTATAATCTTAGATCTGCAGATATCTTTCTAGTTTTCATACATGATCCAAAGATTTGAATCAGTATAACACATCATAATCAAATAAAGCTGAATAAATATATCTCAAATCTCTGTTTAACTTTATCATTTTCTTAAAAAAGATTTGTTACCGGAACAGAATTTATTAATGAAAAATAGGCAGACTCATTTTTAGATAAGATATATTTTGTGGTAAATTCATAATATCTCACATCATACAATTCGTTATTTTCAAATATATTCAACTAGTTCTATATCGTTTTATATATTTTATCATAAAAAATGTGAATGTACAATTAGTGTACAATGATGACGTCGAATTGAATTCCTTGAACACTAGGTAGTTGCCAAGATTCCACATCGGACAAATTTTCTCGGGAACTCGGCTTGTATCCGTATGATCCAGTCAGCCATCCATCAACTTGTTTGATGTATTATGTGATTAACTTGGCCGCTTCACGCTCATCACTAACTGAAGCGCACGCTCCCTGCGAAACTGAAATGTTTCACTGACATTGAATGTCGCATACAGATATTTCATTTGCTTTGCCGGAAAAATTGTTGCAAATATAATGGGTGATCGAATAATAAATATTGTTAATATATTATAAACAAAAAAATAAAATAAGAACAAAAATCTTAAAATTTCATTTATTCAGGTTTCCATTAATTTAAAATTAGACTGATATGACACATTAAAATTATATATCATCGATATAGTTAACAATTTTATTTGCTAGTAATAATAGTACTGTACTAAATATATATCTTTTTCAATTCTGTTACATAATTTTATAATAATTAAATAAACGACGAAAAATGTTGAAATTTCAAATATGAAATGTTGCAAAAGCTGCTTTCTTATTGAATGTATAGTTTTCTTAAATTAGGTCAAAAACTAAGCAGCAATAAACGGTTACAAATGCGTTTCGTTTATTTAATCACAAGTTTACGAGTGCTTCTGTTCATCTAGAGTTCTAAAAATGTTTGTCCCTTTTTTAATTAAATACAACAAACAACATTTAAATAACGTTACCACTTCACCAGTTCCTTTCTTAGTCATGTTATATTAGTCACAGGAGAAGAACAACTTTAGTAAAAAACATTCTAAAATAAGCAGGAAAATACATGAATTACCTTACAATAGACCCATTATAGAGCATGTAATAAATGTATTAATATTGTTTAATTGTATCCAAAAAGGAAAGTAAGAAAAGAAATCTGCCTGAAGGATGGTTGAGGAAATATTGTAACATGTGTATTAAAATTTTAAATACATGTACTAATTATTCGATTAACACCTTTTAGTTTGATAAATATATTAACATGCAGGCGTGATCATTAAAATAGACAGAATCAATTCAGAAGCGCTTAAATCATGTTTCTAGTGTCAAAATATACCATTTCCATTTGTAAAACCTACATCAAATAAATTAAACATTAAAATTAATTAGGAATCAAGAGTCTTGAAGTTACATGAGTTAAATTTATATATGTATGTATAAAGACCAGTATACGTTTACATTTCATTCGTCGTTAGTTGCCTAATATGAATTCTGCGAAAGATAATATCACACTCAATGTATAATACTTTCTATTTCCAGATAAATATCTCATGTTAAATTTATTAACAATTAATAATCATTTAATAATAAATTATAAATTAATAATAATTCATACATTCTATATTATAATTAATGTTAACGAGATATTAACAAAATACAAACAAAAATATTATATGATAAATATTTACTACTTTAAAATAGATAGACGATTAATGTTTTATGCAAAGTAAAGTGACGTCAAGTTACATATGTTTAAAAAAAAAGAATTTTATGGTATTATAAATTTTTATGAAATTAGAGTAGAGAGTATCCTCCAATACGAGCATCTAGTGGTCAATTAATTGGAAACAAATGATCAGGTCAAGGTCTTATTTATACGGCGCATTCTTGTGAGCCGGTAGTTGAAATGACTATTAGATCGAGCTCCTTGGGGATGCACGGTTATTTTAATCTCACATCCACTGTGTGTAACAGATTTAAATCCGCGAACCCCGTTTACTTTTAATCATTTATGCGCTTCCAACTGGGATTAGCCGGGTTACCTATGCAGTACCTTACCTACAGTGTACACCTATATATCTACATATATTTATCCTAGTATAATCTAAAGATATAATTTTAAAACAGACTTATTTAATTACAATTTGAGAGCTCTATGTTTGAGTTTAAACTAATAAATGAATATATGAATGCATTATAGCTACAACTGTATTATATTATATTTAAAGTACATTTTTGTTTTTCTCGCGTTTTTTTTTATCAATGAATTTTTTTTTGTAGCAATCGTATTTTGACTGTATTTGTAAGGGTACGTTTATTTCAAAATTTCATCAAATATTTAAATAATTAAACAATATTTTTAAAATGTATTATGTTTATAAGTTGGTTACAAGCTAAATTTATTCAATACGATGGCGTAGAAGAACAAAATAAAATTCTAATCAATCAAACAATTCTCTTATGCGACATAAATGAACAGTACAAAACATTAATTTGACAAACATTTGTAATAAAATTCTTCGGTTACTCAGCATAGCAAAGTCCGTACGATTTAGACGAGCGCGGGCGGGCGTCGCGCTGTTTAAGCTTATATTAATGCTCGTTGTCTCTGCGTAGCCATCTAAAGGGGCCGTCTGACGGCACTAGAACATGAATCAAGCGATTATGTGGGAGCTAGTTGCGGCCGGCGAACAGAAGCTGAGGGATGATCGTATTAACCCCTGTTGTCCAGTGAACTGGTCGCTCGCAGTTCTGCGTTAGCTGCCTGCAACCAACCCCTTCGTGTCTCATATGATACGAATACGCTCATGGACGTAGAACACTAAATTTCTAGCCTACATTTTTTATTTGTGCAATTTAATTTAATGAAATTAGCGGACCACCGATTTTAAGCGCACAAGTTTCAATAATTTGTCACACATATATTATATGCCTCAGAAACGTTGACTTGCTACTCTTGTAATGATGTAAGGCAAACTATGGCGTTAAGAAAATTAAATCTATGCATCTATGTTTATAGGATCTATAAAACAACTCTACAATACAGTCTGACAACTTAGAAAAGTTCAAAACAAAATGCTTTACAGTATCGCTATGATAAAATATATTTAAAAATGTAAAATTTCTGTCCAGAATGAATAATCATGTAAAACAGATTAGACCCATTTCGTTTTATGAATGTATTTAAGTTTATGAATATGTGCTTTTTCTCATAGAACTTTAAGTGAGGAGATAATTAACATTGACATATTTATTTAAATCTGGTAGAGCATCGCAATTATAAATATCTCTTTTTTAATTATAGTATATTTTAAATTATTCTCTATCGTTGTATATGAGAGAACAAAAGATCGGCAAATTTTAGTGTTATTCCATATTTCTTAATAGTAAAAGATTTTATAATTCATTAATAACGATATACATA
Organism: Nebria brevicollis; assembly: GCA_944738965.1. Classification (NCBI taxonomy): domain Eukaryota; kingdom Metazoa; phylum Arthropoda; class Insecta; order Coleoptera; family Carabidae; genus Nebria; species Nebria brevicollis. The sequence continues at coordinate 13,303,004 of OX122901.1, read as the reverse complement.
CATAAAAAGTGTGATATTCATGACAATTCATTTCTAGACAATTTATTTCTAGAATATTTGAAAATTGTCGTTGAATGAATTAAGGGTACCTTTTTTTGCATATTGTAGTGAATATATTGGAGAACACATAAAATATATAAAACCTTACATGATTTAAGATATTACGTTGGCTTCCTCACGTAATGTAAAACAGAATGGAAATATGAACTGTCATCTTGTGTCTCCTGAGATTGTGAAAAATTGTTCAGTCTCCATATGATGCATTAATCTTGGCAAACGCCACGAAACTAGAATTGTATCATATTTATACGACTTTCATATTATACTATAAAACAAATATGTGCATACTGTAACATAAAAATGCTTTATTTCGAATGTCCATTTGTACATTCTCACTTACTAATGTAATATTACTTAAATGCTCAAATAATAATATTTTTGCAAAACTACTACACGCATTATGCTGTACTAATTTTCATATCAATCGGAGACAAAAAATCTTCACTTATTTCCAGTGTTGATAAAATATGTTTCAAACGTTAAATAATTAATATTAAAAAGTAGCAGCGTACTTGATTAGACATTCAGATGCAGTAAATTCCAAAACAAACGTGAACTATCACCTTAACAACTGACTTATTAATTTTGGATGGAACAGCAATCATCCCCTCGTAAATGTCGTTCATACTTAATAGATCAAGTTTTATTGACTAAATACTGCACATTGCGAATAAAGATATATTACAGTTATATTGATAATCAGGTGTTCCCTGTTAAATTCAAAAATGCACAAAAGAAAGTGCAGTAATTTCATTTTTAAATTTAATAACTAGAATAACTGAGAGCCAAATGAGATGGTATAGTTGAGAGAATGAAATATTTTATTTTACATGGATAAAATGAATGGTGTGATAATGCGTGGCTATCCTTGGAACAAGTGATTAAATATGATTTAGAAAATGTAATGTGAAAAAAGTTTTGTGAGAAAGAAAAATATTAGAATGTGTATGAAGAATATGATGAATCTAAATGAAACAAAAGAAGCTTATAAAGATAGAATAGAGTAGCGAAAGATTTCCAAATGCGGAGGAATGCATACAATTAGTGTTTATTATCGCTCCAAGTGATGAAATCTATGTTAATGTTAAACACCACTTATATCACGTGCTATGTAATGTATATTTTTAAAATTATTTTTAATGAACTAAAGAATAGGTTTTTTTAAATTTACATACATATTTACTTAATCGGAAATCAGAAATATAATTTTTGTATATTTTTATTGGAATTTTCATGTAATAATAATTGTATTTGGTGCAAGATACAGCAAAAGAAAGAAGAATTGACTTATTTGTGGTACGAGTTAGTTAAAAAATAGTACGAAATAATACTTAATCTCTTATTTGGTGTAATCATAATATTTTGTATCAGTAGTTTGACGCCAAGCTTATTTTGAACAAATGTATAATTTAAAAGCAAATATATAACATATACAGAAATAAATGTATTAATGTTATCATGCATGCTGGTTATGCATTTGGAATTTTATATAGTACGATAACTTTTATTTTAGTAGATCTCACGAAAGAGTACGCCACTGGTGGCTACTATCATGCATGACCCTTTTGTCATTAGTATCCTGTCAGGTTTATTTGCTTGAACCCAAGCAGTTAAATCCGCTACATTTATATTCTAATTTATTTGTGTTCTTGTGAGCAATGGTGAACACTTAATTTTCAGGTGAACTAACCATTTTTTCATCTAAATCCTATTTTTATTATAACGTCAATCATGAACACTTTTACAATTATTTTTATCCTTCTCCAATAGAAACTAAAATTTTTTTGCCTATTGTATCGTCACTAGAATTTTTTATTTTACAAATACATAGTAATCTATGAAAAGATTAATATTTATATAATTGCAAATATAATTGCTCCCCAATTTCTCAGAACTACCAAATTTGTTTCACCAATGTCATCGTTTAAAGGCTTCGAGTGACAAATGAGAACAGGAAACAGGATACCAACAAAAATAGTTTGGAATTAGCATTAGCTATTTTTAAACATAAGAAGAATTTTCATCTTTGTTCTTTACATATAAATTTTCGCATTATAAATTTAACATATTTTTTTTTGTGAATATAAATTTGACCTACTTCATTATTTTATTCATAGTTTGTTTACCTTTAAAGTGATATGATTGTTAGATTCTAATCTTTAAATGACGTGTGAACATTTCTATCATATTTTTCATTGTGATAGTGTTTTTTAGTTAAATATATAGTCAGTGATCTAAATCTGACAATATCGTTAATCTATCTAGCTGACAGGAAAATTGTTGGCGAAATTATATTTTAAATATTGCGGGAAGGATAGAAAATTCAGACAATTTTGTTATTATACTATCTTTATAATATATGAATCAAAAACAAGCACACCTTTATTTTATTAGAAATTGTTTGGTCATTCTATCCCAAATAAATATGAATTATATTTCATGCAAATGAAATATTATTGGTATAACGCATTAATAAATATAGTAGTATAACATTTAGATATTTAGTAATATTGAATAACAATTTTTTTTAAACTGAGAATATGGCTATTATATTAATTTATTTGACCTGATTCAATTATCAAATATTAATTTATATGCTATTATTGGGAAAAATATATTTAAGTGCAGCAATGAGGTTTTACGAACTATTTAATTGATGTAATAAAATATTTATGACAGTATTTAATCACTACCAATTACTTTCAAGAATTGGAATTTCATTTAATTCTAGTAATTCTTATTAGGAATGTAATATTTTGACAAATCAGATTTGTAAATCCATTTAATAATTGATTATCTAAATAAAATTAATTATTATTTTTGCATTTGATCCATACACTAACTTTAATTAACTAATTAAGATTTTTATCTCTAATTGCTTTCAGTTTGACATAATGCCGCTTAGGGTCGGCAATATGAAAATAACTATATTGTAATATAAGCAAAAATTTTAATTTCGTTCACGCAGCAATATTTACCATTTGAAGCGAATGAAAATCAAGAGTGTTGAGAATAATGATGAGTGTATTATATATATAAAAAAAACGTGCCCGATCAAACAGCTGATAAATTAAAACACAAAGGCCCCGTTTCCCGAGGCTAATCAGGCGTGTGTGTGTTTGCAGATGAGTGACGTAGCATTTTCTGTCGCGCATCCTAATGATCGGCCACTCAACAGCAAGTAAAATAGCCGACCGAGAATGTAATTCATTTGTGCAGTAAATTGGAGTGTTATTTAGACTTCGTTAGCGTTGATGCCAAATAATGATAAACCACGAACTCAGAGCCAGCGCCACTACTTGACTTCAATTTGTGTCTTGTGCGCACCCTACAACACGATACACCACGATTCTCAACACCTTTCAGACTCTACATACTTCATATATATTATTAATTTTTATTTGATCTATAAAATAATTATATGGTACTTCAATTCAGGATTATACCATTTTTTACAAAGGATTTTGCATACATCTATTTAGAATAAATATAAGGTTTATTACAAACAATAAGACGAATAATGTACATCACCTCTTCTTGTGAAAATGGACACAATTAACATAAGTACAATTTATTACAACATTAAATAGATAAACAATATTTAATTTTCGCGCGCTTTCAATGTATATTCTTTGTAATAAAATACTATTTCGATATGTTAATTATAATAGTTAATTAAATTTCTTTCGGTAAGTATAACACACTATTTTTTAAATGTATATAATTTTTTTTTATAGGTGAATTTCTTTTTAATAATTTTATTAATCTTGATCGAAATGTTAGTCCTCTTGGAAGATATTTTCTAATCCGTTACGAGCAATTCCCTATAATGAATTTAGTATCTATTTATATAAAAATTAATTAAATAAAAATATATCATGTGTCATATATACTCGAAAAAACTTTATATACATAATCTATGAAAAATGTATATCGTACTATATTACTAGTTCGGTGAAAGAAATAGTCCGATTTGTAAATTCATAATGTACCAAATTTAGTTATGATTAAAATATACATACATATCATAACGCCTAATCCCATCAAATGGGGTGGCAGAAAACCCTATACATACTTTCATAATTAAAATATCACTTATTTGCCATTACGGATAGTGTATAATTAATTAGGTAATAGATATTTCCATTTTTTATAGTGAATAAGTATAACATAGTTTTTAGTCGGAGAAATATTTTCATAGTACTATGACTGCCATCTGTTTTCGAGGTTGGCCACTACATGCAGACTCCGTATAGATTTCCGCGCTATATTTTGATTCAAGAAACCGTTATTTCAAAGGATAGCTGAGTTTTGGAAGGGTAGTAATAATTGTTAATAGGGGGAAGTACCATTTATAAAATAAAGCAAATCATAGTCAAAAATTGTTTGATATATTGACATATATAAATATTTATATTATACTATAAGTGCATATGTGTGTATATCGATGAAATTTAGTTAATTTGAACATAATTAGTTTATTTTTTACTACAACTCTGGAAGTTATAAACATGCTATATAGCTTTTGCCTGAGAAGCATACGGAAAACTAAATTAGGAAAGGCAATGAACCAAATTGACCACAGGTATATATATCTATGCGAGTATAGAAAATATCTATTGATTAATAATTTTAGTCTAATTGCTTAAATTTTCTTTGAATTATTTTAATTTTATACGAATATTTAAGATTTGCGATAATAATTTCATTTTATTCTAGATTTATAACATAACATTCGTAAAATATTGTATTAATTAAATCAATAATTAAATATAAGACATTTTTAAATTTATAGTATGTATTTTATTCATCTACAATAAAAAATTGTGTAAAATATCAAATTTCACTTGCTGTCTTATTAGTTTAAATTGCATTATAATTTCATAACAATTTTAAACAAATAATAATCGCATTACTAAAGCCAAAACTGTATTATCGTTTATTTGATATTTTTGTATTTCTAACAATCAATGAAGGGGTTTGGCAGCAGGCGTAGATACATTAATGGCTTGAATAAATCATGGGGGTACCTTTATTCACTTTTATTGGTAGTTCAGTCCTTCTATGAGATTACCTGCTCCGGCACGGTGCGGCACCGGTCTGTCTGCCTGTCAGTACTAAATTAAGACAAAAGCAAAGTTTAGTTCTATAATAGTTTAACGGTGGCGAACGATAATTGCAACGTTGTTCGTTAAACGGGTATTGTAGATTAGCGCATGCATTAGTTAAACGAGGAAAACTGTTTCGCATTAAGCCTTTCATTTAAAGTTTAATTTATAATCGCGTTATTTTATTAACATGGATGAAAATAGAAAATGGATTATTACATTTTAGTTATTGATATAACAATGATACTCGCATTTATATGCCACGTTTAATTTGTCATTGTTTAATCTAGTGAACATTGAAACACTGACAATACATGACAAATCATTTGAATTTAGTTAATAAATTATCAGTAAATTGTATAAAATCGTGCATATACATAATTAATGACTGCGGAATTGTTTTATTCTACGGTAATAGTAATATTTAATTTAATTTCGTTAAATTAGCTTTTGGTGCCCAACTAAACGTTAGTTATACACTGTTAGGATATTTTGTGTAATTTATAATTATTCTATATATGTACTGTAAACGTGTATTTTAACCGTTTCTAACATTATTTTTTTATAGTTATAAAATTATTTAATAATTAGATAAACAAATCTTAAATAGTTGCACGTGCTAAGGTTTCCTCATAATCACAAACGGTCTTTATTTGGTAAGCAAAAATTTAATCCTACACATATATAAAAATAACTAGGTCGCTAATAAAACATATTTATAATAATTTCAATTAAAAATATATTTCCAATATTGCTCCTAAAATAACTGAAACACATAATTAATAACAGCCGAATTTCATAATTGCATTTATAAACGATTCTATACAAAGTAAATAACGTGTTCAATATACATATAAATTGTGGGTAGGCGTCTAAAATTAAGAAACCATTGCAAAAGTTGCACTATATTTTTGATACGCGCGTCTTTACTTTCTTATGAAAGATATTTTACAATTACTTTGCTAGTAATTGATTCATTTGATCAATTATATAATCATCTACGGCAGACAATATATGTATTGAGAATCTTATAATTTGTGTTATGTGCAAGACTATACTAAAAATATCCGTAATGGCTTGCATTGAACTTTTTTATACGTATTTTGTTTAGGTTTTTGTTATCCAAATTATTATTGTAAAATATTAAATTTGTCTTACCGGCTTTACTGTTGTATTAAAATTTTCGGCTTTTTGTTGGTTTATATTTACCAACGAAATATAATAGTACTATATACCTGAAGAATTGTTTAATGGTATAAAAATTGTATAAATTTCTATGTATGGTTCCATGAATTCTGTAGATGATTCGTAAAAAGGTTATTTCATAAACAAATAGTATTTCTATACCTTTGGGTCATTAGAACCCATTTTATCATAATTTTTCTGCGATACTATATTATTTGTTCAGTTATATTTACTTTTATTCATTTGTTTGTTAATCTGAATTTAAAACTTGTCCCTGGAGAAGACATAGTATTTTGATTGAGTTGATTTCATTATATATAAATTGATAAACATTGTTTTAATCCTTCAATGGATATGTAATTCGACTCTTATAACATCAAACATTACAGTTTTGTGGTATATTATTATTTATATTTACTGAAGAATCTGTTATGATAAATATTATGTTTATACCTTACGTATTTTATTTCTTCCATAAATGAAGTTTTCATTATAAAAATTCCAGGATTTACAATTCACATAATTACTTTTTGTTACTGAATATTACATTTTAATTATAAAACAACTGCTAAAGTGGTTGGAAAATATATTAACTAACTAAATTAAAATATTAAAACATTTTTTTGTAATTCTACATCACAACACTGCTTTTAATGAAATTTCCTTTAAATATTGAAACTATGTACATGTTTCGTGTATAATAATATGTATCTTGAAAGAAATAGTTTTCTCTAATTAGAATCATATTAATTAAAACTTTTATAACATATATTAACGTACTTATTGTTTTAACTAGCGCAATGGTTGAAAAGCTGTTATTATGTCTACCCGCAAAAATGTTTTAATAACATTTGGAATGTTTGTTACGTTTAAAACATGTTTTTAATGAACATTTCAATTGGTTTTGAAACACTGAGCTAGTTGTCAAGTGCTGCTGCATATTTTAGTAAATTCATTTTAATAATAGCTGTTTTTATCTGATTTTTATAATGCATTTTTTATTGAATAAACTTGCAACTGTATCAGGGCCTTTTCCGACGTTTTTTTTAACTTTCAGATACAAAATTGTTTAACGTTATTCAAAAACAGATAAGAAATTTAGATTTTGAGAAATTGAATAAAAAATTTACATACCTATGTACTCAAACTTAACCAGAAAATATCATATGAATAATGAATTATTTAAAATAAAAAGCAATTTGTATTAACGAAGGCAATTTTATGTTTCTCTCGAAAACTGTTTTAAATTAAATTGTTCAACGAAAAAAATATCATTTGCATTTTTTATTATTTACTCTGTTTCGATTTAATATTCAAACACACCTAACGTAGAGACAGTTTTATTATTTATGCGACTGTGTATGTGTGCAGCTCAAACTTCAACGTAGAACCTAGCTCAGCCCGCATTGAGGTACATATTTTCACATAATGTTACGTATGTTAGCATTTATGTAACGTAGTGCGTACTGTAAAATTAATGTATTCACCCGGGCTCCGTAAACAAAATCGTAAACACATATCCATCATCATAACACCCGTATGTATTCAGTAGCGGCTCGTGATTATTAAAAACTGAGAAGAAAAACTCGAATTTATTCATATTTATCTTAGAGTACTCAATTTTTAACATTATTTACGGTGCAATAAGATTTTTTTTATGTATAAAAGAATTTCTCACTTTTAAAATCATGGTAATATGATGACTATAACGTGATGAACAATTCAATTTATTTTTTGAAAACAACAAAGCTTGAATTAATTTTACAATCCTCTAAAGATACAATATATAAAATAAGTGTATTTTTATTTGGTTTTTTTATGAGATAACTGTAAATTATCGTGTAATTTTATTAAATTTAAAATTATAGCTTATTTTTAGAGCACATTTAATATTATAGCATAAAAGTTTACTTTAATACTTTATTACCGGATATAATTGAAGAAAAAAAAACATTTGGTAGAATTACACTCTTACAATAGTATTCATTGAAATGTTCCAGCCGTTTATTCATGGCTCGGAAGATATATTCTAGCTCGAATTACTTTTGGTAAACTTTAAATTACACAATAAACATTTTACTTAAAGTGCCAAATAGTTGTTAATAATTGAATAAAATTTTAGATTATTGAATCAGTTTTTTAGAACTTTATATACATATTTGTTCATAAACTATAAAAAAGTAAAATTATAACAAGTTGCTGTTATATATATTAATAATATATTTCGTACATGAAAAATGAAAATGTCATTCGTAATTTATTTATGAAACATTTTTACACAATTTTTAATAAGTTTGATAATTTAAAAGTATTGTCAGAATTTTTTCATTGTAGCAAAACCCATTGAGCATTCTGGTGTTTTACAAAATGATTGAATTAGACGTTTGATTTGTCTGAAGCGCCGCTACTGTATAGTGTGGTGGGACACAATAACGTTGTATTTTTTCTCCTCGTCTACCTAGTAATTACACACATTTCCAACAGGCTTTGTTTTTCGAAAGCCTTTTATGAAACTTTATTCCGTTAGTGCTAGGCGGCGTCGCGTCGATGGCGGGGTTAGGTGTTGTGGAATGAACATTTGCGGTCGAGGCCGAACGGGTCACATAGGGTGCCCTGCACGCTATGGCAAACGCCGTCACGCCATCAGTCAGGACCGGCTCAATGCATGCTCCATGGATTCCCTCAAATATGTTATCAGTATCTTCTTTTTATAGTTATCATGTGACTCAATACAATGCAAAATGAAGACAATTTAAATTCGTATATTCAAAACCAAGTTCTTATTAAAAGGCAACATTGAAAACTAATCAATTCAAAATTTCATTTTCTTTTAACATATATGTTTAAATAATCATGGCTTTAGATATTTTGATTAAGATATTCTTAAATCGTATTTTTTTTTTAATTCAATTTATAAATAGAAAATTATTCAAGCAACTCGGATTACCTTGTACCGCGAAATGCGCAGAAAAAAGGGTGTTTGATCCGCCTGTAAATTAATATTAACAATATGCATATACTATACTGATTAATATATGTTATAATTATAAAATAAATAGGTAGGAAACTGTTATCATTGGCTTAAAGTAAATACGAAAACTATAAAAATGGAAAAATTCACATAAACAATTCAGCTGCACATGATTAATATTTCTTATAAATAGAGCCTCTTTTTACATATAAATATGTAAATTTCTTATGCTTTTTAACATGGTTCATCTACATGATTACATGCAATCCGAAAAATCGCATGTTTCAGTATTTATAATGTTAATCTTATATAATAGATAACAATAAAATACTTAATACAAATTTTCTTCGTTATTTTGAGTGTCATAAAATTGATTATTATCAAATATTATCATAAACGCAGCATAAATACTTCTCGAACAATTAAATCCTGTAACGAAGCATCGTTAGCGTAACATTAACACAGGTCTATTTGCACAATATGTAATTTTATGATATGTTCTCTTCAATTTAAAGTTTTTTTTATTTACTTGTCTTAATTTTCTTATACGAAATAATAATTGTAATTATAAAAATATACTTTTATAGATATACTTTTTGACCTTCCCTGAATCGATCCTGACTATTTTTAGAATTACGTCTGTCTCTCTCTGTTTATATGTGTGTATGTGTGTGTGTGTGTGTGTGTGTGTGTGCGCGCGCGTGTGTGTGTGCGCGCGTGTGTGTGTGTGTGTGTGTGTGTGTGTGTGTGTGCGCGTTTGTGTCTGTGTGTGTGTTTGAGCGCTCTACAACCTAAAGGGTGTAATGTTAAAGTTAATTTAAAAAATATAATTTTCTTAAGCCATTCCAAATTTGTATTTGAATATTTCTCTTATCTAAACAAAATACGTATAAGAATGTTGTTCAGTGCTAGTCCTTGCGGATATTTTATATTGATACCAAATAATATTTAACATGATTTTTACAATTTCCATTAACTATTTAAATAATTGAAACAAGGGTTGAAATGTCAAATAATATTTATTTTTATTTAGAAATATGAATAATATATTATTTCATTTAGTTAAATTATTTGTATGAAAATATGTACCTTAAAGTTTGTTAAAATTGTATGATTTTTCATAAATAAACATTAAATAAATAAAAATCGTAAATAATTTTTTTCTTTTATTTTGGAAATAAAATGTTTGGTTTTAATGGGCATTAGTATTGTTATGAATTCGTATATCAATGAGACTTCCATTATCGAATATGTAAAACAGCACATCGTGTCATTTTACATGTATATACGTTTATGTAAATACGACATTTATAATATCAATCAAGGCATATTAATATAAAACATCCCAATTAAATTCAGATCAATATCTGATGTAAAATGCATGTACGATCGTATAACTAGCCACTGGTAATTTATCAGACTGACTGGCGTGTTGAAATATGCGCTAGCCGGAACTACAAAGAACTTTAGTAAGAGAAATGAGTGTTAAAGAGACTTACGACATGTTCAAAGTGTGAATATGTGAGTAATGTTCTTTTTTACTTGCAGAAAGTCAGTACGCTACGTACAAGGTACGTCTCTTTTTCGTGGAAGGAAATATTAGGTGGAGAAATATGTTTTTGACTCTGGGGTTACCATTTATTTCAATCCGTGTCTGTTATCAGGTAGCAGTCGACCAACAGCAATCCTTCATTGTACCACCATTGGCGGCGACCGCCTCCAGGCATAGTGGAATACTTCCTGCGCTGCCACCAATCTTCGCAGTCTCGTCTTCACTGCTACTACGTTTACAGAACGGCTTCAAAGCGTTATTCGTTTTAAATACTTCTTAACCGCTTTAGTTCTGATGTTCCAAGTAGATATTTAATTCTTTCGCCAAACAAGATTTGATACTTTCATATATTATTTATATATTTTATTCTACTGGTAAAATTATTTTAAATAGCTACATTTTTCAAGGCTTAAATCCTTAATCGTTTCGAAACTTTTAGGTTGGTATAAAAGAGAGATTGAGGCTAAGCTGAAGTTTCAAACCGATTTTAAAGTTGTCTGTATACTGAGGTATCGATCTTTATAATGCATCTGTTATCGAACAGTGTGTTACCAAGAATACCGGTTTTAATAAAAGTTTCACCCAAGCGAACGAAGCGGCACCTCCGCCATAAGTAGTCAACACAATTCCGAAATGGTAAAAGTTTTCTTCTACCAAATAAAAAATCTCTAGCAAATAAAATGAAAAACCGGAAATAGTAGATCGGAATAGATATCCATTGGAAATTTCTTTATTATGAGACACTCAACAGGTTCATAATTTATATTTAGTGAACGAACTTCGTAAAGTCTGGAAAGTAATTACTTTTTAGGGAGAACTCAGCTCATTTCTATTATACAATTTTACACTCATTAAAAATGATCATATTTTATTTGTACGTTCTGTGTGAAGTGGTTTTTTTCAATCTGAATAATTAAATTTAGCATATGCAAAATTCATTATATTATAATTTTGCTTTTCATTCTGGTTTCATAACTTTTTAGCCTTGCTATCATCTTAAAATTTTTATTTTTTATTATAAAATAAAATGAAGTTAAGAATTGTAATTGACATAATATTTGAGGGCCTTATATTATTTACAAGTCTAGTTGACATTCTCAAAATTCAAATAAGTTGGTAAAATATGTTAATAATTACGAAAACTATATAATTAACTTTATATAAGTTAATATTGTTTTGATTTTAAAAAACAAGGATAGCACAAAAACAGTTCTCGATTAAAACATTTTTTTTTTGAGTTTATGAGATTGAATATTTTCTTTATATACATGTTAATCAAAAAAATAATCGCTTTAATTGCATTATAACTTGAGTAACACAGCGAATAATTATTTAAATATTTCACTTTTAAATACCAGAGATGCTTCTAAGTGCAGAATTTTATTTTATAGTTATAGTTAGATTTGTGGCTAAAAATGTTAATATTTGCAAGAGTTAATATCTGAAATTTCTGACGTGAAAAAAGAATAAATTTAGCTATACAAATTTATTGAATATTTATGCATTTTACAAATCAGTGTATCTATCTAACAAACATTTGCAGACGGCAAGCGTTGTTTATAGCCATAAAACTTGAACACACTTTAGTTTAGGTAATGAAAATTGATCAAATAATGAAGTCTGTCACGGGTTTGTCGTTTTCTTTACGTTGTTGGAGACGTATTCAGGTAGCGTACTCGTGATAAAATATTTAAATTAAAGGGGATAGAGCAAAGGTTATGGGGGTAGAAAGGCGTGCCTTAAAACCAAGGGCGGCTGCACGTTTGCACAAACCTGATTATTCTATTTAGTTTTGATTACAAAGCACACTGATACAGCTTCAATCTTTTTTATTCCACAGTTAACATTTGTACGTTTGACAAATAGGTTGGTGTTCAAATATAATTTGCTTTTTACTGATTCTATTTCATTTTATCTGTTAAATTTAGTCATTGGTATTCACAACTAGAGTTAAACACAATTTCAGGTGGCATCATTTTAAATTGACACACCTAGAATACGATTAAATTTTACTTATATTCTTTACTTTAAAAATCTTCGAAAATTTAATAGAGTTATATTAATACAAAAAATACATATCTATGCTACGCAAACATAAGAATGTATTAAATTTATTTATTTATATATACTACAAAATGCTAATTAAACATTAGTTTTATATATGCAAGTAGATAAATGTCCTATAATTACTGTTCCAATTAAAAAATATCTGCAGTGTCATGCACCGAACTTTCTTATCCGCATATGGGTTAAACCATATCGTAGTTACATTATTTTTCTAATTTATAATATTTGTTCTAACCTTTAGATCGCTTTTACATTAAATATGTTTCTTAGAATAAATATAAAATGTCAAACTTCAAATTATTTAAGTCTATTTTGTTAAACAATTGACAGGCGCAGATGATACGATTTATGTAATAATATATATAATTAGCAGATATTTAATTTGAAACCAGTACTTTTTTTGGAAAAAAGATTCAAACAAAAGTTGTGCTAAATATAAATATCATTAATTTTTGTTCACAAAAATTTTCTGTAACTGTAACCATTTTTGAGTAATTGCAGAAACTGCAAAAAATGACTAGGGTAAGCATGCACTTCCGGTCGGAATATGGTTTTCAAAAATAGGAGGTTTTCGTGCCAGGCATATAAAAAATCTTAAGTTTAAAATTTCATAATTTTCCCTTTAGCCGTTTGGGCTGTAGAGCGCTCACACACACACACGCACACACACACACACACACACACGTGGACGTCATTCCAAAAATAGTCGGAATCGAGTCAAAACGTATATTTCCGTTAAAATCTCGAGACATTTTTCATGATACTGCGTATAAGAAAGTAAATATTGACAGAATGAAATTTCTATATTAACTATAGCAGGCTTTTTTTATTTATATATAGTAAAAACCAATATTATAAATACCATTTTTTTTAAATATAATATGACATAAATCTGCAAACCAGAAGAAAACATCAATGTATTTCTGTCATCGTCGGTTACTGTAATCCAGCATTTTATGAAAGGGATTTTCATATTATATATTATATTATCCGTATCACGGCAAATAGCTTGCACCGAACATTCCTATTCGTATTTTGTTTATATTCTAGTTATTCAAATACTTATTCACTATTTCGGTAACTTTTCACACACTCACACAGATAGAAATCATGCCAAAATAATGATCGAAATTTCGGTTAAAATCTCAAGATCATATTTCTTCATGATTGCAATACTTGCTTTTCAATTCGTGTAAATGATAAGGAAAGTTATTAAATCTATTGCCTGCAAATATTGTAAAAATGTTATATCACTCTAGAAAAATGTAGTGATTCAATTAGCTAGTTGAAGAAACGCGAAAGTTCTGTTCGAATGGTTTACTCATTAAAATATATAATCCTTGAATGCTTCATGAATCAGAATAAAGATATTGAGTCATTGTAATGCGAGAAACGTCAGAACCACCAACAGACAGCTCCTCATGAATGAATTAAATTATATAACTCTTTCATTTAGGGGTAGAGTCTCTATGAGGTATTTCTTGACACGAATAATATGATTAATGACTATGACTTTAATATAACTCAGTTAGGGTATTGATGTGCAGAATACTTTCGAATTATGGAATATCATTTTGCTACAAAAAATATGAGTAGTGGCCGATGGTTGGCTAAATTAATGAATTTTAGAGGAAAGTGTTGCAGTATAAGCTTATCAGAATCTAAAATATTCGTAATGGCTGGCATTGAACTTCTTATAAGTTTTTGGTTTAAATAAGAGGGATATTCAAATACTAATCTTGATACTAGTATTCAAGAAAATATAATTTTTTTAATAAACGATGTCAATTTCAAATTATTTAATTGTAGGTCAATTTTGTTTTTCTGTTAAATAATTGACAGGCATATGTAAAACTAAATAAAATAAGAACAGTTTTCAATAAAATTTTCATGTAACAAGTGCCCTTTTTGAAATAAATATTCAAACAAAACTTGTGCATAATACTAATATTTTTCATTTATATTAAAACTATTTACTGTAAGTATTGCCATTTTGGTGATATTGCAGAATTTGTAAGAACGACTGAGGTAAACGAGCACTTCCGGTATTCCTGGGACAAGCATAAAACGCTGTTGAATTCCACTGATATAATAAATGTGAAACTGATAATTAAATTTAAAGGAATAGCAATAGTTTCATAGTATTTTTACTTTCTTATACGCAGTATAAGTAAGTATTGTAATCATGAAAAATTTCGATCTCGAGATTTTAACGGAAATATACGTTTTGATCTTCCCTGAATCGATTCCAACTATTTTTGGAATGACGTCCGTCTGTGTGTGTGTGTGCCTGTGTGTGTGTGTGTGTGTGTGTGTGTGTGTGTGTGTGTGTGTGTGTGTGTGTGTGTGAGAGCGCTCTACAGCCCAAACAGCTAAAGGGAAAATTATGAAATTTTAAACTTAAGATTTGTATATGCCTGGCACGAAAACCTCCTATTTTTGAAAACCATATTCCGACCGGAAGTGCATGCTTACCCTAGTCATTTTTTGCAGTTTCTGCAATTACTCAAAAATGGTTACAGTTACAGAAAATTTTTGTGAACAAAAATTAATGATATTTATATTTAGCACAACTTTTGTTTGAATCTTTTTTTCCAAAAAAAGTACTGGTTTCAAATTAAATATCTGCTTATTATATATATTATTACATAAATCGTATCATCTGCGCCTGTCAATTGTTTAACAAAATAGACTTAAATAATTTGAAGTTTGACATTTAATATTTATTCTAAGAAACATATTTAATGTAAAAGCGATCTAAAGGTTAGAACAAATATTATAAATTAGAAAAATAATGTAACTACGATATGGTTTAACCCATATGCGGATAAGAAAGTTCGGTGCATGACACTGCAGATATTTTATTTTAATTTAAAGAGTATATACTTAATATTATATTAGTTGGTCTAACAAGTGAAATCAATATGGTAAATATTTGAACTGACACAAAAGTTTTGTTGAATTACTTCACATTAAGTAAATATTTGAAAGCACTTAAATTATTTTATAGCAGGATACTCAAACCGTTTTATAGTCTCTTTGATAAGAAAACGGTAGTTATGTCAATGCTTTTACTTGAACTATCAGATAGTTTTACTCAATTCAAACAAACAAAAGTTAATCCACATAAGTACCTCGGGAATATCTAATGTTTTCCTTATATATTTATAGTTGTAACAAGTTTTGAAATGAAAGTAAAGGAATCAATGTTTACTCATTCATTATGCATGAACTTAGTTGTATTCTTATCATTTATTTAAAATTAGTATTAAGATTGGCTGTGGAAACTCTTTGATTTCTTACAAAAAATATATATAAAATTAGAAAAAATATATTCTGGAAAAATAAGCTAAGCTTGACATTTATTATGTTATATTAAATTGTTTGTTTTACCAGTACACACATCTTAACTAATAACTAAAGATATTATAGTTCAGAAATAATATGCTATAAATTGATATATACATATATTTAAACAAAAAACAAAAGAATTTGATTTAACAAATTAGAATTAGCTGATCAGTAATGAGCTGACCAATATTAAATCTGTTCATGTATATTTAGATAAATAGTTAAGAAATGGCTGTTGTTTATCACTAATTGTAAGCAAACAAACTCGTAACTACAAATAAACCGATTAGGCTTTAAGCTATATATAATTCAACCAATTTTAATCCAATTATCGTCATTGGCCAAAGCCTGAAAATGGAGCACATCGCAGTTCATAATATGTTTTGCCATTTGCCAGATTTAAAAAAAATGTAGTGAGCGGATATGGGTATCGGGTAGTTTAGTCGCCACAAAAGAGATGAAAGTAGATATATATATATATATATATATATATATATATATATATATATATATATATATATATATATCCCTCTGGGATTCGAACCCAATATAAATATAATATTATTATTATATATATATATATATATATATATATATATATATATATATATATATATATATATATATATATATACATATATAATAATTATTTTTATTTAGAGATCTACGATTAAGAAAATCTACTGCACGACGCTGCAGGTGTTTCTTTTTACTAAATTATTACGAAACATAAGCTTATAAAAGAGTGTTTTATGTTTTCTATAAGCCATATAATTTGATACTATATTTACTAGTTGATATTTCACGTGAGACGTATATAGTAGCTTTCAATATTGGAAAGTTTGAAGCAACCCCAAAATCTATAATTACTATGCTGGCCACATAACGTACAAGTAGCTGTATGGAATTCATTCGTTTATGTATGGCTGTGAAGCTTGGGACCGTATCACTGCTTGCATTCACGCACACCTATAAATAAGTTTTGTTACGTGACCTGAAATGGCGGCGTCCAAGGAATAAGGACCTTTGAACACACTCACTTAAAGCTAGTACTTACTGTGATGGAATTGACGTGCTTGATGCTTTTACTTCATAAATAATATAAAGGGGGCTCTACGGATTACTTGGTGATAGGAAATTAACGAACTTGGTTCAAACCCTTTGGTTTTAATATCCTTGGTTGTTTGAGATTAATCGTTATTCTTGACTTTGCTTGGCAAGCATTCTATCATTTGAAATTGCAATACACAATGATTGTATTAATCTCATAAACTATTAGTCTTTCTTATATAAATAAATAATAATATAATTTGACTGTCTAATTTTTCGGTGGATATTTGGGGAGAAGAATCAATAGCATTGACGATGATTTATCACTATTTAAACAAAAGCGTTCATTTGCGATTTCTTCCTTGATAGAGAAAATTTAAATATATCTGAGTAGTATTGCAAATCCAGAAAAAAAAATTATTTTTTCTAATTTATTGAATATTTATATCGGTCTTATTTCACACAACTTGTGTTTCAAAATGTTCTTTATCAGTTGCACCAATTTTTAGAAAAATGCTATTGTAATTCTTAAATTATATACCTAGTAATATTACCATGGCTTTGGGTATGTGAAATAATATTTAATAAATTTAATTTTCCATGCTTGTTAAAAGTTGATCCGGAAATAATTGTCCCTAATTAGTATAATTTCATGTAAAATTTATTCAAAATATATGTAAAAGTGAATTTTGGCTAGACTCTACACGTGAGTAATTAATAATGTGAACGTTTTCCATTGAGTGCGATGCAAAAAATTTCGAAAATTACAATTTATGTATTGAGTTTTTTTCTTTAAACTTTCATCGAAAACATGACATGATCCTTTAAATAGAAACATCGCATAGCCTTTGAAAGACTCAAAATTTCCAACAATTAGTAACAAAATTCAAAGCATAAGTTGGTTAAAACTTTTTGGAAGGAATTAATTAGTTATTAATTTAACTCGATTATTTTCTCGATGAACGAAATAATTACCGAATTACCTGCGAATGGTAATGGGAAATTGTGCACAACACTGACTCCTAATCCTTTATGTTCACATACAAGCTCGAGGCTTCAGGATCACTAATGTTCAGAGTTTCAAACAAGTATCACCTCTGGTGTTAAATTAGTTTGACACTATTTAATACAATTTAATTTACTATTTTATAATGCAATAATTTTTTTTTTCATTTTAATTTTTTTACCCACTCGATTATGCACTGTATGGTTGCTTCCTATATGTCTTTCTTTGAATATAATAGAATTACCATTGTCAATTATGTAAGAAAAACTTCATTGATTAGTATATTTTAGGCAACTAATTATTCATATACGTATATACATATATTGCTGAAATTGATTTAGATGAGTATGTGGAGCTAGGAACTTTTGTATTGCTCTGTACTGTTGATTCGAAGACCTAGTCAGCGGTTTATTGGTGACATTGTGGTATGGGGAGAGAGAAAGGACGGAATTCTCGTTAAACACCAGCCTCCCTGGATACAGCACATTCTCTAATTAACAAGACATCCTAATGAAATATCCCTTGATTGCGACACCGATCAGACCACGTATTATATATTATACGTACGCGACCCTATCTCTGGCACCGATATAACGAGCCAAAGGTTTCGCTTGCACCGGCATTGGGAGGATACATATCTAAAGGAAATCCAATTGTAGATCGTGGAACTATGTACAACGGTGTTCTAATAGACTACTTTTTATAAACCCTGTGTTTCAATTGTTAATATTTAAACAAATATATAAAAATATCGTATATAGATATTTAATGTAATGTACATATTTATTTTAGTTCTATGCTCTTCATAATTTATTATTCAATTAATTGCGATTATTAAAAAGTGCACGATACAAATTTT
This sequence comes from Nebria brevicollis, assembly GCA_944738965.1. Taxonomy (NCBI): domain Eukaryota; kingdom Metazoa; phylum Arthropoda; class Insecta; order Coleoptera; family Carabidae; genus Nebria; species Nebria brevicollis. The sequence continues at coordinate 13,283,795 of OX122901.1, read as the reverse complement.
CAACAAATAAATTATTTATGTTTTAGAGTAACGAATACACAAAGGCAGAGATGAAGAATATTATGAAAATTATCAATATAGATTAAGATCATAATTAATACTTACGCTAAATTATTGATATCGAATTCTAAAATCTTACTTTGCTTGAAGAAGTAAAATCAGATTTACAGAAATGTTCATAAAGTCAATCAAATTACTATATTGTTAATCTGAAAATTAATAAATAAAAGTTTCGACTTACAACTACATCATGCATGTAATAAATGTTGTAAATATTTTTCTGTCATATAGACAGTGATCAAGAAATATGGCGGCACTGGGTACAATCAACGCTTATGGGGAAACACTTGATCGAATTATATCCTTACGATAAATTAGAGTTTGGGGGATTCGTTCTCCGAAGTATCAAATTAACTGGATTTAATTCAATTATGATCCATCACGATGAGACTGCCGCAATAAAATCAGAACGAGACGGATGAATTTTCGTTGGCTCACTTTATTTTGAAATTACGTCGAATGGTAGAGCATGACACACAATGGGACGAAAAGTGACCAAAAAAGGATTTTTAAAATATTTTCCGAATATATTTTTATCCCATTTTATTAAAAAAACTTTACATACTTTTGGTTATGTTCTAAATTTGAGGATTATAGGATTGTCTTTGCGCTCTTTTTAGCATACGGCCTTAATCTTTAATATATTTGAATCTGTTAATTAGAATTTTTAATGTATGTCTAGCCAATATGACTGATTTACAAGATTATTAAATAATTTAAATACTTTTGCAAGGCTATCTAAATTTAGTAATAAAACACTATAAATTGACAATTATTATTCTTTCAGTTCTTCTTTTTATTATACCAAAAACATGCATTTTCAATTGAGCAATTTGCGTGAATTTAGATTTTTATATTAAGCTTACATGACATAAGAAACGTATTTTAAAATATTATTTTAGCATCTTTTCACAGACTATAATTATTAAAAATAAATATACTGTATTTGTTGTGCACGGTGGCTTTAATTTTTTATGCATACATATTTTGTTAATAATGAGCTTTTAAAAGATAGGTTTCAATTCAAATTAAAAAAAAAAACAAGGGCATATTATTAATATTTATATTATATTGTTGATAAAACTTATAATAAGTGGAAAAAAGCTTTTTCAGTTGTGGGTACTCTAAACATGGCAAATTTAATTTTTGTTTGTAAAAAAATATATTGGAATTGATTGCACCCCACATAATGGACAAAAAAAATCTGGAGGAAAATCATTTTTGTTTTGTGAATTCTCTGTAACTGGTCGTGGGTAATACTGCGAGCAAAGTTATAGAGACTACAGCGCCACCACGTTTATGGAACATTGATCTGGCAAACCGGGCTTAATTACTCTTGTTTTGAACGTAATTCGATAGAGAAAAACCTTGGCGTTTATTTGGATTGTTCTTATTTTCATCTGATGCAACAGTATGATTTATGCTTTTGTCCAATATTTGGCCTGTGCCCTAGTTTTTAGATATTATAACTTACTTGATATATGAAAATGCTAAATTTTTATGAAGTGTCTCTGAAAAAACATGTGAAACACCCCAAATAATGCAAACCGGTGTAAATAGAGTTAAAATATGCTCTCATAAATAATGGAGAATCCAAAATTTCGTTATAGTTTGGTATTTTCCATATTACTTTTGTGATACGTTGTGTTCAAAATATTTTGACATTGAAAATCAACTTTACTGACAATAAACTAAAAGTTATTAGTAGTAAAAGAAAGATTGCACGTATTAAAAATACAAAGAGGAACTGATATTTATTTTCTTCCTGTTACGAATAATCAATATTGCATTTCGTATATATGATTATTTTCATTGTTATAAAAAAAAGAATGCATATTTTGTCCATAGAAAATGGAAAAGTAAGGATTTTTAAACATAAATAAGAAAATGTTTTTCGCATTTAACATATTAAAGCTATCTATAACAAACTTGAAAATGTAATGAAATATCTATGCGCCCAATGTTCAGCTTCTCATTCATTCTTGTTAAATCAAGTCCATTTATCTTCCCATATACCATACCTTCTCTTTGTTCAATTAATCATACTTTATGTAGTTTTAATATACTGGAGTTTATGTGAATCCATTTATTTTTAGAACACGTTTAAATTCCTTTGCCATAAGAATTACTTTTTTGCATGAGCGATATATTTCTGGTTACCCATTCAACTTATTACAGAAACATGTTACAACAGTATTTAAACTTAAGTATAATTAAATTACGTTAAATTGACTGTAAGGAAAATATAAAATATTTAAAATAATAATTTCTGTTTTGATTTATATTATCAGCATTCTGCTATCAGTAAAGCAATTTTTTTCTCATATCACAACAATATTTATATGTTCCGTCATAAACGTGCAAAATTACTTCAGAGTAGACTATAATTATCGATTAATAAAATTGATGTTGATGCGTTTATCTCGACATGAGGAAATTAATTAAAAAATTAGGTACCTAAAGTAATATTAAACAATTTTCTTAAAAGTAATAACCAGATGTCGACAGCAAGAAGGGTCAATCGATTATCTTTGACCACGGTGGTAGGTACTAATTTTCTGTTATTATCGCAGCATTATCATTATGACTGTTACCGCTCAGATTTCTTGCTACACTGTTCTCGATAAAGTTACCATCAGACAAAATTTATATAATCTGAAAATTCACGAGGATTATTCAAGCAAATAAAATAAAGTAGTGATGATGAAATTGTTGGGCTTAAGCAATAGCTGTATATAAAAGAAATGTTAATATACTTAAATACTTGCAAATGTATTCAAATATAATTTTATTCCAAGGTAGAGGTGTAAATGTAAGAGTATTTTATTATGTAGAAAAAACCCTTAGTGCCCATTCAAATATCAATAAAATCTTCTTTTTTACGACATTTTCTATTGTAAATGTTATAGAGGTCTCAATCAATTTATCTTCTTGACAATCAATCGAGAGTTTGTGTTTCGGCGGGCTTGAATGGGCAGAAATAAATTGGAAATTGCGATAGTAGTAGAAATTAAATACCTATCCACTTTATGAGTGTACACAAAATGTTTCGATGTTCGCAAACAGACGCGTCGCGTCTGATAGCGGAGATTTGATATTTATGGAGTTTGTTTACATAACATGTTTTTCAACGTTTTATTAGTTTAATATTTATTAGTACGTAATATATATAGGTAAACAATCATGGCAAATATAATAAATATATAACATAAGCCTCGCTTAAAGTAAGTAGATAAAACAAATATTAAACAATATAATTTTTTATTACTTCCTGTACGCTAAGCTTATATGAACACACACACACACAAATATATATATATATATATATATATATATATATATATATATATATATATATATATATATATACATATATAAAATACGACAGAAAACACGAATGGTATTCAATATAGATTTTTCATCGCAAGAATTAATTAATTGTCGGAAAGCCTGTGACAAAAACAAATTGTCTTTTAGTCTCTACATTAAGCTTTCACTGAAATACATTTTTATAAATGACCTTTTCTTGTTCTAGACACAAGTTTCAATTTTGATCATTATTATGTTCATATCCTTTATAGTATATTTCCAATAGTAAGATTTATGTTTTTTTTGTCGACATATGTATTGATTTAATTTCCCAATATATTATGGATCTATATTTAGATATGCAGAGTAACATATATTTATTTTATATTTGTATATGAATTTTTAAAGTGATGCTATGAATTAAAATAAAAAATGCAGTGTACATCCCGCAATATGCCAATATGCTTTTTAAGGGGTACTTTCATTTTATTAAAGCGAAAAAATTACAAATTTTCATAATTGTTTTCTTATTTAATTTATTTTAATAGAAATTAAATATATTTTATAAATTATTTTACTATTATTCAAGTAAATAAAAAAACGAATTTTTTTTCTAAATATTAAATTTTTTAATCCTACAGAGAGCGTTAAAGTGGAGGCTGCAAAATTTTCCCGATTTTCGGTTGACACCATGGCTTCAGTTGAAATGTTCAAAAAAAAAAGTTATTATTAAAGAGGTTACTTCAATCTTGTCCGTGAACTAGGATCTTTGCGAAAAAATACTTAATTAATACGGTAAAAATAGTAATTATGAACGATTCATCTACGACCAATCTAATTCACAATTATTATAATGTAATGGCTATAAGGTTCGACCTACAATTAACACTTGACGCCAGCATCATCACTTTTCTGGTCTATTTTTTCGTTTCTTTGTTATTTGAATCTTCGCTTACCCATTCTGAAATGAGAATCTAATCAGTAATCTAAGTTATAAATTGGAATCACGTGCTCCTTATGTATCCCATTGGAATACGATCTTTTCTCCGATTATACTTTTCTATTTTCATTCGGAAACAGAGTTTCAAAGTTAAAGTGAGATTTTACTAAAAGTTACCTCTGCTATATGATAATATATAATCACTACATCTTTTGTAAGCTTGCAGGTATATATATCTACAAGAAATATGCTAATGTGTTCATTTTTAAAATTAAATAAAATATAAATACCATTGAATAAATTAGAATTAAAGCATGACCCAAATTTGCAAAAAAATTTATTTTTCTGTTACAATATAATCTGCATTCAAACTATGCAATCCTTTAATCGTGTCTTATTTAGATTTAGTGGAAGAGGTAATCACTCATAAGGAATAATCCTGGATTGCAGATATAATTTAAATTAAATTAAAAAGAGATTTTATCAGTATATAAACTTAGCATTAAGAGTTAATTATTTTAAAATAGCACAGCCTAAGTTTTTCTCAATATGTTCAGTATAAAAAAAATATTGAGCATTCATTGTAATACAATTTATTTTGATGGTTGGCAAACAATTTTAATGACCACATAAATTGATAATATTTCCATTGCAGCATACAAAACGATGAATAAAATGTACACCAGTACCGTACGTATATAAATATATCAGAAAAACAATAGAATATTTTCATTTAATAGCAATGTACTTTTGAAAATTACTTTTCCATTTCATAATTCCGCAAGATTATAAAAATAATCCAAACGTAACCATATTTTTTAATTCTTTTACGAAACAAAAGAAATGGACGTGAATTTTTAAACAGATTAATATCAAGCTTCCCTTACATTTCCTTGTTTTTGTTAACCATGACTATGCTAGATTTTTTTGTCAGTTGAATAAGCGTTTTAATTAAAAAAAGTCACTAAAACAAATAATCTCTTTTTAAATTTGCTTTTTATTACAAATGAAGTAAAATATTGTCAAAAATGTTTGAAGACTAACAGATGAAATATATCATAACTATTAACGAAATTCAGAAATTTTGCTTGCATATTGAAGAAAATTCTATCCGATTATTAATTCTAGTTTTATCTGTATTATATATAGAAGCTTATAAGTATTTTCATCTAGTATTAGTATAACTGAATATATCATTGCAATGATATATATTGTCATCCGAAATTTTTTAAATTAGTTGTTGAACCTAAATTAACAATAGAACTATATTAAATCATAAATTTTATGGGAATATATAATAAATAAGTGGCAATTGTAAAATATATTAAGCATATTTGAACTGATCGATATTATGAATAAAATGATATTTAATTGTCACTATGAAATTATTTCATCAATTTCATAAATGATACTTAATGAGGCTATCATGTAAATAATCTTCCAGATTTAGCATTTTATCTCTTTGAATATGTTTATTCCTATTGAAAGATATAATTAATCAGATCCTGGATTTCTTCTAAACTAGGACTCATTATTGCATTTGTTATACAGCGTTAACAATAATAGCATTTATTACCATGTAGAGTATGGGCTTGAGATTTAGACAAATGAGTAGATTTAAATAGTTTATTCTATTGAAACACAATATTTTATTTATGACTTTTTAAGAAACAAGAACATCACACTGATAACAACTACGTTATCTTATTATCTCTTCGCCTTCTAGGAGACTGTCGTGTTACAACCATAAATTACGTTATTTTTCATAATTTCTTACAAGTCTTTTGCAATTCTCTAATATTTATCACAAAACTAAATACTTAAACTATCGGTGCAATTTTTTGTGTCTGCTATGAAGAGTATATAACTTATGTAAAATTTCAGTGACTTGCAAAATTTGTATATTTATTACAATTTTAAATTGACAAGTACAGATATTTTTCATTATTTCACGAATCATTTACCTGCCATCGAAAACCAAAAGCAAAACATTGTTATATACAAATTAGCTTTAGGCCCTTTGGTTAAAACCAATACGAATTAAAAACATAAAGTGATAAATTGAAAAACATTGTATAATTAAACTATTTGTGTTTAATTCAAATATCTGCAATGTAATGCAGCGGACTTTTTTATGAATATTTTGTCCAGATAAGAAGAATATTAAGATAAAAGATTTTTAAACATTTCTACGCGGATACATTTTGCCATGAATTACTCAGTTCATCATAAAGCTTTATATTACAAACTATAGTATAAATTCCTTACAGCATCATACTAAGGGGCAGTCTCATTACAACATTATACGTACGATAGGATCTATTACCATATTGTACTTACGTATTGAAAATGCATAACAAGAATATTACGGAAATCGTACTCAAATTAATATAGATGAGTATATCGACTGTCAATATGGTAACAGCCTGTAACATCAAACCTGATAATGAGTCTTCATAACATCAGTGTAATTATCGTAATGGTCGACCATTTTATGTACGAATGATGTCCTAAAACAAATAACAGGATAATGAGATACGCTTATATTACCTAAACAAAATGCATGTTATAAAATAACGGTGTAGTGCTGGCCGTGAGCGTTTTTGTATATTTCAGGGTGTTGAAACAAACGAACTTGGGAACGTGTGTACCTTTATAATATTCATTATCTTTTTTCGACCCTACCGTCTGGAGCACTTTTCACAAAACGTAATATTTGTTAATGAAAACAAATGTTTGAAAATTGTGTCGTTGGTTTTTGCTGTGCGCAAAAAGATTATAAAAGGAAATCGTCGGTAAAATTAAATTTAATGAAATCATTATGTTTGTGCACAATTTCATACTGTTAAATAATGAATTATTAACAATGTATGCATCAATTAATCTAGTGGAATTTACTATTTGTGTTGAATTTGTATATGAGGCTTTGATATTGCTACATAATTAAAGAACGATGCCGTTAAACTAGCATAAAAATAGACCAAGAAAATAATTATCTCATATTTTAGTTATTAAAAGAGTAGTTTTATTTTGTTTTAGTCCAATTAAATTTGTTTTAATTGTATTATTTTTACAGTAGGGTGCAAGAATATTAAACTTAGGTACAGCTTAAATCATCATATATCAAAATATATTAGTAGTTAGTATATTTAGATCTGAAGGATATTACATTACAAATTTTGAACAAAATCAAAGAAATATAATTATTTATTATAATATACTAATAATTATGTGGACTTGAAATTTGTTGATTTTAAAATATATATAGTATATTCATCAATACTACAATAATTTACTAACCATTTAACCTTTTTTCTTTATTGAGTAAAACTATATTTGTGCAGCCGCTAAAGATATATTGCAGAAGCTACAAATAAAGTTTAATGGCTAGAGTGAACATGCAATTCCAATTAGATTATTCTTTTTGAAAATAAATTTTCTTCTAGGCTACATACAAAAATTAAATATAAAGTTTTATGTTTCAACTGATATGGCTGTATAATGTTCTCAGATAGATACAAACAGACTTATTGCCACTTCATCTGATAATGGGGCCAAGAACATGGATATCTACCAACAAAAGAACTACAACATATACAATTATTTTCGACAAAATTTACAGAAAAGTTGAAAAATAAATATTATGTTATTGCCGCGACCAAAACAATCCGTAAGTTTCGCAGTGTATCTGGTGTTATCGGTGGCTCCGTTAGATGGTCCGAGGTTTGGTATGGCACACCTACGACGGTGTGCAGTGTTGTCAGAAATCGTTTGCTACCAAAGCCTCATCATGTGCGTTCACTGCAGAGATTCCACGGACGTGACACAGTCTTGTAATTATACGTACCGTGGGTGGGCAACCGCCTCACCATCGGCCGGCAATCGGCTATGGTTTTAATTTGGATCTTAGCTGAGGCGGCACAGCAGTCGCTGCTCTCTTAGCTACGTAATTGATTACATGATAAGGTTCCCCAACCGATTATCCGATTCTCATGTTGTGGTTTTTTTTATTTTTAGGATTGCTGTTCAATAAGTTACGCCAAAGTTTGTGGGAGTAATGTAAATTTGAAAGTATGGATGTTAATTATATTTACTCTCTTATACGAAGTAATTAATAAATAATGTAAACAAGAAAAAATCGATATCGAGATTTTAGCGGAAATAAACTTCTAGATTTTTCATGACATTTGTGTGGGTATGTGTTTTTTTTCTAATATTGATAATAACAAATTATAAATGAATGAATGAAAACTTTTTGAAATTCCTTGTTGAATATTGCACTAAAGTGAATTAATTTTCCAAAACCTTGCTTCAAAATAGTCTAATTTTATAAAAATAGCTCATTTTTACTTTCTTATACGCAGAGTAAGTATTGTAAACATGAAAAATTTTGAACTCGAGATTTTAACGGTAATATACGTTTTGACCTTCCCTGTAAATTGTTTAACAAAAAACAAAATAGACTTAAATAATTTAGAGTTTAAAAAAATATATTTAGTGTAAAAGTATTCCAAAGGTTAGAAAAAATATCAAAAATTAGAAAAATAATAAAAATATGTGATTTAACGAAAATGCGTATAAGAAAATTCACTGTAAGGCATTGGAGATATTTTAAATTGAATACTAAGAAATCACCTCAGTTTCAGTGAAGTATGTTTTTGCTGTCTTTAGCTGGAATTATATTTATTTTATCCTTTATCATAAAATTTGAAGATTGCAAGAAATAAACACAAACGAACTTCTTTGTGTTTATTTGTTCCAATAAAGAATCAGACTTGAAAATGAAATGAAGCAGAAGGCTATTAATAACGATATTACAGAACAAATTGGTTCTGAGAAAGTGCAGCTATGTTCTGAAGAGACTTTTTCTTATGCATGAGACATGAAAAGTATATTTTTTTTGTAACAGTATTTCACACTGAGAACAGTACAAATTGAATAGCTATTATCAAGAAAAATCTTTAGACTCAGTAATAAAAGTTTATGGATGTAAAATATTATTCAATATGAAATTCAAATGATAAAGAACTGAAATTAAAGTTTAATGAGTTCCATCGCTACAGAATATGCAACCTAAATAAACAAACTGTTTATTTTATTCTAATCGATCTTGGTCCATAACTTTTGCTATAAAATTTTCGTGCCGTTGTTCTTGAAAATAAAATAATAGGAAATATAAATAAATGTTATTTAGCATTAGATCTAATTGTTTATTACTACAACATTTCTTACGCTCTATTTTGAAAGAGAATTAAATCAAAAGTTTCTACAATTTTACATACGGGTCATTTCATTACTATCCGTTTCATGAAAATGCAAGAAGAAATTAATACCAAGTCTGTCAATAGCCGAAACACACTATCAACCACTACTATGGTAGTTATTGATCGAATAAATCAACTGCCTATTACATCTAGATAGCTGTAAAAATAGTTACAAAATGAAAAGAAACAAAATTAATGATGAACAATATTTAGTGTACAGGTACACAATACATAACAAGAATTGATATTTAATCACCGCCCACTTGACAATATAAATATTGACGTTCGAGAATCATTAGGAAATAAATTAATAGTCAAGTAATTATATTTTGTTTCAGGTATATTCCTTGTTGCTGTTCATATTTATTTTGATAAACGATAATCATGTTTCGAAATGTTTTATTTTATAGCAATATTCGTACTCGGATATTAATGAAGTAGCATATAAGTAAATGTATCTACGGAAGTAGGAGGATATTTGTCATTTAATCATTGCAACAACAAAAAAATTATTGCAAAATAGAAATAATTTTAGAATTAGTTTAGAACATAGTATGAAGAAATACCAATTATTTCATTTAAGATTGGAAAATTTTACAATGAAGTGAGCAATCTATTATAGATTCATAGATATGATGCTTGCAATTTCTTTAATTTAGTTACTTTCGTAAAAAATTCGTTATTATGTGAACATATTGAAGCTAACTTAGGAACAGCTTCATGACTTATAGTTAGTACCTACTACGCAAAATCGCATTAAAATATTTTTTTATATAATTTTTCATTAATGCCAAAATATTGTCTAACTATGGGATAGTACTCTAAGTCATACAACTTTTCGCAATTAAATATTTCCACTGACTAATATTACGTAGAATATTTATAAACATGATTAATCGAGTGGATAAATTAACAATGAATATAAACCATTCCCTAAGGAAAAAACTAACTCTATTAAAGTTTCATAGCACGCTAAAAGAGATGTTTTCTAGGGTTGATTATCGAGTAAGAAATGAACCAATAAAACCTACGTTTTTGATAGAAATTGATCTTTTTTCCGATTCGAGAAAAAACCCCAGTAGAACTGCGGTGCGGAGATGTAACACTAGTAGAAGAGAGGGCGAACCCGGAAAGGAACAAGTAATCAATTAGAAGATGTCTGCAGCTGTACGAGATAGAACATGTGATCAGAGAGAGTTGCGGTCAAATGAAATCCACGAATTTAGTTGTACTCTAGAAACGGACACGTTACTTTCTGTCATTGGATATGGTTCACTCGTCACCGACCGGTGTGGTTTTCACATCGACTTTAATGCTGTTTAGGTTTTCTTTTCATCAAAGAAAACGCAACTTTCTTAAAATAGAGTAGCATCACAACATATTTAATATAATATAAATATAATATAAAGTTTTATGTTAAAAATTCTTAAACCAAACGCGATTTATTTAAAATATATAATCGTATAAGCAAATGTGCGTTTTAATTATAATAATTTATGTAAGTATTAAAAGGGACGATTAAATTGCTGTTGATTTAAGAGTGGTGCTGTTTTGGAATTATTGTAAGCATTAAATTTGTTTTTCAAATATATCCTCTAAATAAAGATAATGCGATTTTATGGCATATTTTGACAATGATACAATTTAGAATGAAACGAATGAGACTGCTTGTTTCATACCTTAAAAGCGGCATCTAAGCGGTCGTTACCAGTATATTAAAAAAAAAAACTTTACATATTGAAGAAGTTCACCTAGTACCGTAATATTATTACGTTATCATAATTATTATCATATTAAGTTTACGAAAGTTACGTTAGTTGACATTGACTTAAGATATATTGTAATAGAAAAGTGAATGCGATAACAGCATTAATATAAAAGCGTAATACTATTTGTGAACACAAATACATATTAAGATACAATTTAGCTAATAAATTTATAAATAATACATACATTATAAGGACATAAATTTTCATCAAGCGTGAGAATCATTGAAATTTCACATTGACTCATAATGCAAACATTTCCTACATTTTAGGTTTGCTGTACAATCACTCATGGGCGAGTAGTAATGGCAAACATAGGGGTCTCAGTATAAGGGTAAAAAAATGACTCACCTGTGCTAGTATAATGAGGAGAAAACATTTATCATTTGACATGGTGACTCGACTGCAAAAGGCATGTAAGCGTCACCTGGTTTTGAATGAAGTTACATAATTACCATATCACAATTTTATAATCTGGTCAACTGCGTGTGTCATCCACTCAAACCTTGTTATTTTTTTTTAATTAATAAAGGCGCAAAAATGTTGGTATAATTTCCGATAATTATAAACCTATATTAAATATAATTAATACTGTCAGAAATAATAGAATACAAATATATTATTTCAATTTTTTTAAGAATCAATAAAACATTATAGATTAATTCTAATAGCCCTTACAATAATCATAAGCATAATTAGAATATTACGTACACTACTTTTTAATGTGATCAAAAAATGAAATGTATCTACGGATAACCGCAAGATTCTGCTTTAAGAACACAACAAATGTTTCTGTATGGAAATATAGCACATTATAATTTGTAAATTTCGGATAAACTTTACTAAAACAACCATTAAACCAACAAAAATTAGTTTTCTTGAAAATTAAAAACAAGTTAAAAGTTAAATTACTTCCTATTAAACTTGTTGAATGAGCTTGTTAAACTTTATCACTATTTTATACAGACGACTGTCATTTGTAACAGTTTGTTTCACCGCTATGAAAATAAAATGCAAAAACCTTTTGTGTCTATTTAATAAATGAGGCAGTAAGTAAAATTAAATATCTATAAAATCATTTATTATTAGAGCTGTATATTATACTAATTATAGGTTACTTTAAGTGTTAAACATATTTTATTAACTCGCTATAACACTAATCACATATTTAACCTATTATTACTACGTTTAAAACCTGTGAGAACTTGTCTTCTGTTTTATAAAAGTCACGACTTAAGCAAGATTTTTTGCATATACAGACTCAATTTTAAATTTATAAATAATATGTATGCACGATTTTAAAATTGGTCTTTGAATTTTCGAAGAGAAAACTGACATCTTTTTAAAACAGTGTTACTTACATAAATATAATATAATTTAATTTGCCATACCTAAAATATACCTGCTTGACTCGATAGATACAGATGTATCTTACATTTTATGAAAACGCCAGAATGAAATATCAGGAATCGTATTGTTCTATCACATGACTTAATCTATATTATCGCAATATACTTGTATATACAAATGTTATATAACACGATGATCTCTATTTGACATAACAAAGGAGCATGCATATGTCCGATATAATAAAATTTCCCTTCGATGTTGCAATAGTTTATACATTATTTCTAGGTAAAATCAAACAAAACACATGTTATTGTATGTTAACAGGAATTTTCTCTAAATATTGCACTATACAATAAAATATATCCATTGAACAAATTTTTTACATTGTGCATATAAAAGGAACTATAAATATACTGGTAGATATGATAGGTACCGATTATTGTGCAGTGCTCATTGAAATAAATATACAATTAAATTTGAATTTTATTTTTCAAATCATCTTTTTCTTTTGTCTTATAAACTAAAGCATTGCAGTGTATTAGCTACAGCAGTTGATTTGATGAATTTTGAAGACGTTGTAAACTTTAATTTCATGTAAGCTCAGAAAGAGAATTATTAAACATGGATTTATTTGAGTGTTCATGAGTTTGCATGATATTGGTTATGAGAATTTTTGAATGTGTGGTCCTTTATTCGCACTTATGTTGGTACTTACACTGTTTTCCAAGTATTTTGTTGCATTTTTACCAAGTTATGTAGGTATTTTTGTTTGTTTATGCTTCATCTGCATACATTACTTGGATTAAGCACGAAGGTCGGAGATACTCGGGTAGTACTGGTAGAGATAGCTAAATATGTCTTTAAAAGCTGAAAGTAAGGCAAATCAAAAGAATATTAATATATTTTCAAAAGGCCACGTTAGGTGTATTTCCAGTAATTGAACGTTTTTTAATTTGAAGTATTATTTAAGAGAACGCTCGCTAATATTGTCATTGTTCATTTTTAGTAACCAAATAGTATTCCGCTGGTTATTATCTGCTATTGCCACTGTACAATTTTTGCCCGTATTTCATATATAAATTTTACGGCAGGATTAGATATTAAATTCTATAATGTAAAGTGGTATGAAAACGAATTTAATTCATTTCATAATGATTTTAAATTTCCATGTTAAAATAAATTATAAAGAATCCAAAATAGAAGCGACGCACATTTTTTAAATTCTGATAATACAACAATAAACTCATATAAATGACGAAATAAATACTAAACATGATAAGTCTCTAATACAAGATATTTGAAAGATATTTTAAATTGGTACAGTTATAATAAATGTCAAATGAATAAAGATCTAAAATGTTATTAATTTTGTTTCATATATTATATTTCTTGTAATTTTCTTGAATTAGTATTTCCCCCACAATATATTTATAAAGCTTTAAGCCTATTTGAATAGAAATTATCTGAAGAACTCTATTTTTTTAATGCTCAGTAGCACAATTTAAGTACTTATAGCGGGAGTCTAATAAGTATAATAATAAAAACTGCGTCGGTTTTTATTGTATCTTTAAACCACATTACTCAAAACTGAATAAAAACGTCAGTACCGCCTACAATTCGTTTCATTTATCATCTTTAGTTTCAGAACGATTTCAAGCTTACTGCACTTATTTTAATGGAAATTTTGACAAATTGTTTTCCTCTATTGATCTTTCTATGGTAACGACATATAAGCCACGTTTTCATATCGCTGATTTTAATTATTTAAAATTAAATACCTACATTGTATTTGATTAAATTACGGCCCTACTGTTCAAAAGTATTTTCGAAAAGAAAGAATATGTGAAGCTTTTGTAAGATAAATAATTATGTACGACTTGGCTATTTACTATTTAGTTTTAGAATTTGTGAATTCAGCTTAAAGTTGTAGCAAGCAGCTAGCCACTACTCATAAAAAATATATGCCCGGCCTTATAAAGACCAGATAAATTAACCAAACTAGTAACAAAATCAAATCGAAATTTTGATGAGAAATATAAATTCGATAAGATTTGTTTAATTCACTGGTACATATTTTAAATTTAACTGGATGTTGTAAAACGTATTATAGAAGTAATTTGAGTGTGAATATTATTCGACTAATCTATGATAAAATCTATTCTATGCGGATATTATAATGTATTCCAAATAATTTTTTTTTTGATTTCTGGCTTTATTTATTTATTCCAAAATTCAATATATGTTAAAAACCTAAATGATATATGAACAAACATGAAAACATAAACGGAAATTTGAGTAATTCATTTGATTGCTTCGGGATGTATCAAAATAAATACGTATTTTAAATTTACTAAATTAAAGTTTACAATTACTAAACTATCAAATAAAAAATAGTAAAAGTCAATATTGAATTTTTGTTCGTAACAATGGTAAAATTTATTATTAAAATACATAAATATACATGTAAAATGTTTATCGCGTTAATATCATCAATATACTGATTTTAAATATTAAATCATCAATGAATAATTGATAAGAAATAATATTTTATAATGAACATCTAAATTATTAATTATCGATGGTTGAAAAACTATCTAAAAATATTAAATTCAATATGATCATAAGATATACGATAATAATTTATGTTACGTGACAGTTGTCTTTGTCAGCACAGCGTTCCTTATATAATTTTCGCTGATAAATCTGCCATTTGAATATTGCTGTTGTCACTTTAAATATACTTTGACAACCCAGTTATATTGCATTAGTTAGGGGTCATCGTAATTCGTGGCATGTGATTTATATTTTATTCATATGCTTCTGACCTGAATATCTATCGTTACTAGTCTAAGTCATAATTATTTTATATATTTATTTCTCGTGCAACCACATTTTACCTTGATTATGAAATATTATTTTGTATTCAGCTATAATTAAGAGTGCGATGTTCCAATAGGTACCTATCAGAAAGTTCAAGTTATTTCTCTTTTGATAAAATATGTGAGTTAGAAATTGATTGTTTCTTGATAAGAAATTAGAGCATTCGAACGGGCAACAAATATGATGTATTCTGTGTGGCGTGGTACAACAGTCATTTTCTTTTGTTAGGTTTTTGACATTTACAAATTGTTATTGCTCCCTGATTACTGTTTTCCGTGTCATTGACAATACCTTTATAAAACTCGTGTTAAATAAAATACCTTTTCTCAAAACTATTTGCGATAATTGGTTCAAGATTCATGCCGTTTATAAAGAAAAACAAATGACCTATTTTTGGAATAAAACTTTCGTGCATTGATGGACTGCAAGGAAAATTCAATTATATTTCATGAGCGAAACTGGTTTTCATAAGTTTTCTTCCATCTTTGTTGCTGTCAATAAAATTTACTTGAAAATATGAGAAATTAATTTGGTTTGACTGTCATGATTGATAGCTAATGAAATTACTGTTTAAGTGGAAATTCTTTTTATACAAATGTGTCATGTTTTATGTTCACTGATTTACATCAAGTTAATTTGTATTCACAATTAATATTTGATTTTATCCGGTATCTGTCCACCCTCCTGGATTTTTAATGAACGTATTTGAAGTGGCGCACATTAAACTTTCTTTAACGAAAAAAATTCTTAGATTAGAACATTAGAACATACATAATACAAGAATTACATTATTATTATTGTTATCAAATATATATTATTATTAAATAAGTAAAAGTACATATTATTTTTACAAAATGTTGCATGATTTAAAACGTTTCACTTTATACTCGTAAGTGCGAAATTCTTTTAATATGCATAAAAATCAATGGTGCTAATCATAGAAAAAGATAAACTACATGTTGTTTTTGACTTTTTATGTATTACCATATGTATCTTGATTCTGTAACAACTCTGGCCAAAAGTTGGTTTTTAGTATTTTAAGATTGGTTCAAAAGCATGTATAGTAAGAAAATATCTAGTATCACGCACATTTAGGAGTTTTAGTTTGTTTATAATAGTTCTTACATCATAAAAAGAAAATAAGAATAATTACTCGAAGATTCAAAATGATAGTTGATGAATTTATATATTGCATTGCCAAGGATAATATTTACAAATTAAAAGTGTTTTAGTTCAAATTGTTTGATTGCAAAAATTCTATAAAAATAATTAAACCATCTATTAAATTATCCCTACTTCTAATTTCAAAAAATAGTCAAATATTTCTGTACTACAGATTATCATCTACAATTTTGTTAAATTTATTCTGGATAATGGAGATAATTGAAAGGCATATGCATATACACATACATAGATGAAATCAGATATTAATTATGCATTTCTTGCATTCCATGTCCAGATTTACCAATGAATATATCATTTTTTTATTTAGAGACTAAAGGCAGCAGCTAATGATGTTTTGATAATATTAACTTAAGTATTGTGATTAATTTGGTACCGTATAATATTACTGAATTAATTAGCAATTTATGGATGAAATGCATATCGATTGCTGTGGTAAATATTTCAAGTTTGCATGCAATGATATACAATATCCAAATAATCGGGATCACAGTTCATAGAAAGTTATAAAATTAACACACTCACAAACACAACCATTCACCCATTCAAACCAAAATTTATTATTTTATGATTAATATGAGACGCCTACATATTATATTTTAATTTATTGATTTGCAAAGAACAGAAATAAGATGATGCTGCAAAAATAATTCAATCAATAAATAGGTATTTGCGTTGTTATATATATGTAGTTTAACGTAGCATTACATAGAGCTCTATTTGACCGTACTTGAAATTAATTTGCTGGTTACATTAGCGTAAACCAAGATTTAGAAACCTGCTCTTAGTTATTTTAACTGGCTAGTAGAGAATGTAATTACTAATAAACATAAAAGATATTACAATCATAAATAGGACATACAGACATTAGCATTATATTTTGCATATACACAATTCTGTAGATTGCATTTTGTTATGTGCATCTCGTGCAACGCCATGCAGTGCATAGTACAATAGCGCTTTTGGGTGGACGATCCGTGAACGAATAGCTTTGGCTCGTTGTTCGCAAGAGCTAAGCGAATGCTGATCGTAATCCGTAACGCACACTGGAAGCTGTTTGTCTACTGAAGGATACGGCTTGTCCGGACGATGTTATTCGTGTATGTCCATCTTAATCCAGCCAGTGAACGTATAGGAGTATGGCCAATTCCCCACTGCGTATATCCTACTCAAACCGCAATGTTGAATACAAACGTACACACTAGCTAACAGTATGAAAAGTTTAACGGTGAAAGTGATCTCATGTTGACACTAACACATCCAGGATTATTGTACACGGAAAAAACTCGGTAATTGACGAGAACATGCAAAATCCGTTTGTAGCTTAAAGTTGGGAAGCGTCAATAAACAGTGGAAAACAAAATAATACATGAATGATACCATTAGGCACGTCCAGTTTCCAGTAAAGTAATATTATGTACAGAAAATGGAGCTAAACTACCAGATAATAAATATTTGTCTGTCTTTAATTCTATATTATTAATATTCAATGCTCTATTTAACACTACGACGAAATATACGTATTCATTATCGTATTATGACGGATTAAACTGGCATTAACTAAAATAGACTTAACCTTAATACACATGATCTAAATGATAGTTCTATGAAAGTTTAAAATTGAGTTTATAAGTTCAACATGTATTTCCCTTTAACGTAAAGAATTACCAATATCTTGGTTTTTGTAGATACTTTGCTTTTATTTTCTTGCATTTGTATAACATTATGTAAGAGAAATAGAGACGTGAATTAGGAGAAGAATTGAAGAAGAATGTTCTACTTTTGTTTTTTGATTCTATATAGATACAACCGACGTTTTTCGTAAAAGACAAGTGCAATGACATTGTTGAAAAGAACTCTAAATATCATGCGAACTACATACTTTGTCTGCATTGCAAAGTCTAAATAAACTTGTATTCACAAAAAGACAAGATACATATTAGCATTGCTGATATTCTTTTATAATACAACATGGTTTTGTACTTTTATAATTCATATGTCTACCCGCGTTAAGAAGCTTGCTCCTAGTGAACAAATCTAAATATTTGTTTCTGGAGTTACACCTACATATTATTTTATGTAAATACAAGGTTCGTTGAAATGATATAAAGAGATACTGTGTTCGTTCTTTATTCAATTTTTGCAACTTGAAAAACGCTTCGTTTTTGTTTATGGCCTTAATAAAATATTTTTCAATTATAATCTTTGGGTAGATATAAATATAAAAACTTATAAAATAATATATCTAAAATTTTACTTTCTTATACGAAGTAATTGATAAGTATTGTAATCATGATTAAATTTGATCTCGAGCCTGACTGGCTGTGTATGTATATATGAGTATGTATCTGTATGTGTTTGTGTTTCTGTGTGTTCAAGGTAAAATTAGAAAACTTAAAAGTAAGATTTGTATATACATGGCTAAAAAATATTTTTGTGGTATCTGCAATAACTCAAAAATGGTTGCAAAAATAGTTAGAATAAAAATTGGGACTATAAATATTTTACACAACTTTTGTTTGAAATTTTTTTCAAGA
Organism: Nebria brevicollis; assembly: GCA_944738965.1. Classification (NCBI taxonomy): domain Eukaryota; kingdom Metazoa; phylum Arthropoda; class Insecta; order Coleoptera; family Carabidae; genus Nebria; species Nebria brevicollis. The sequence goes on along the minus strand of OX122901.1, from coordinate 13,264,507 downwards.
AAAATACAAGAACATAAATATTGAAATTTGTTTCGATTTTATTTATTTTTACATAAATCGTATCAACTATGACTGATAATTGTTTAACAGAAAAACAAAACAGAAAAACATTTTAGAATGTACGAGTTGAAAATTTGTATTTTGCATTATTAATTACATACAATATGAAGTAAAATTTTACAAAAAATAAAGAAATTATCTTTTGCTTCGTTTGCTGAAAGGCAAATTAATATATAAGATTGATTTTAAGTTTTCAACCCTGAGTTTTAGCAATATATAATATGACTGTTCGCATCATTTATTTTCCTTTCAGTGTTAGATACAACTCTGCTAAAGTTTATACAGAGTGCGCAATCTGTTTAATGTAGTACACGGTGTGAGAATTTCGTTCAATGCCATCCCTGGTTACGGTTGGATTCTCAAACATGCGATCAGTTGTGAACGATGAACCGGTGTGCACAAGTTCGGCAAGGTACTCTGTACGCTCTTTGGCTCTCTCATTCCAGCCGCTTCAGAATAAGAGACAATCGATCTATCTTGGCCATTTCACCAAGTGATAAATGGTCATTACCGACAGAGAAACCAGTAAAATACGAGCGCAAACCGATTCACCGCCGAGTCTGGCTCAGACGTTTTATGTTTGACTTACCTTGTTCACATGGAGGATTGAATACTGAAATAAAATTCAAATTAATCTGACATTCAATTGTATACATATATTGATGGACATTTTCCAATTTCTATTCGATATATGTACATCACTGAAGACATGTTCAGTCGTATTAAAATTAGGATCTCGATCTAAATTTGTATATATTGTATGTTTTCTTTACCCATATAAGAGATATAGAGACTTATGATTTTACATATCTAGCTTATTTAACGATTCCATTCGTGGTTAGATTTTAAAATAATATTGGTGCGCAATATGGCTTTTTCCTTGTATGAAATAAATTTCTCTAAATTAATTTTTAAAAAAAATGTAGTATTTTATGCATTTGTTATTTACTCAAAATATCAATCACTTAACGTATATGCAAACTGCATTATGTGTTAATGGTAGTGACAATGAATTCGCTACACGAAAATTGTTTTGCGAACCATTATATTTTGTAGAACATTTGAGTTATATTTATTATAACTAAAAATTCAAGTTTTCTATTAGGAATAGCTATTTTTATTATTATTTAACATTATTTATTAGGTTAATTAAGCTGTCCCTTTTTCTGGTATATTATTCTTCTCTATCTGCTTGCAATTTTAATTGAAATCAGTTCCAAATCGATACCAATCCTTCTTGTTTACATTGAATAACAGTTTACCGGAGTTTCAAAGAACAATACATACACACACACACACACGCGCACACACACACACACACACACACACACACACACACACACACACACACACATATATATATATATATATATATATATATATATATATATATATATATATATATATATATATATATATATATATATATATATATATATATATATATATATATATATATATATATATATATATATATATATATATATATATATATATATATATATATATATATATATATATATATATATATATATATATATATATATATATATATATATATATATATATATATATATATTATATATATATATATATATATATATATATATATATATATATATATATATATATATATATATATATATATATATATATATATATATATATATATATATATATATATATATATATATATATATATATATAATATTATATATATATATATATATATATATATATATATATATATATATATATATATATATATATATATATATATATATATATATATATATATATATATATATATATATATATATATATATATATATATATATATATATATATATATATATATATATATATATATATATATATATATATATATATATATATATATATATATATATATATATATATATATATATATATATATATATATATATATATATATATATATATATATATATATATATATATATATATATATATATATATATATATATATATATATATATATATATATATATATATATATATATATATATATATATATATATATATATATATATATATATATATATATATATATATATATATATATATATATATATATATATATATATATATATATATATATATATATATATATATTATATATATATATATATATATATATATATATATATATATATATATATATATATATATATATATATATATATATATATATATATATATATATATATATATATATATATATATATATATATATATATATATATATATATATATATATATATATATATATATATATATATATATATATATATATATATATATATATATATATATATATATATATATATATATATATATATATATATATATATATATATATATATATATATATATATATATATATATATATATATATATATATATATATATATATATATATATATATATATATATATATATATATATATATATATATATATATATATATATATATATATATATATATATATATATATATATATATATATATATATATATATATATATATATATATATATATATATATATATATATATATATATATATATATATATATATATATATATATATATATATATATATATATATATATATATATATATATATATATATATATATATATATATATATAGATATATATGTCGAACACAAGCAGATCCCTTTAGTTTCCTCCAGTTTGATAGATTCATTGTTACATTTTGCTACGTAGCGGGCACGGCCGCTTGGTGTCATGCATTTTGAATCATTCAAGAATTGATCGGATCTCATCTATCTTTTTTGCCCGCTCTTTTGTGTATGAAACGCATCCATTACAGACACTATTTACCTGTTTCATCAATCGAACACTGACGAGTTCTAGCGTATTGTTATCAACTGAACAAGAGAGATTTAAGGCCAGAAAACATAAAAGATTCTGACTAGTTACAAAAATCAACAAACAAGTAAAATTCTTTATACTTTATTGAATGCTATTCAACAAATTTTAAATTTATCCATGAAATACCAACTTGGTTTAATCAGTGTTATCTATATATACTAATAGCTTATAGTTAGCTTATATACGTAGCCAAAAACACCAGAATAATATAAATCTGCTAAACTTACTTACAGATATTTTAAGAACTACATATTTAATGAGAATATATGCGTCATTGATTTAGCATAAAGTAAAATTAAATTTTTAAATTATTTCGAAGGTGTCTTTTATGACCATAGTATCAAAGTAATGTGAAATATTTGATTGAAGAAGTTACTTTTTGGTATATCATATGCAAAGTTAGAGGCAATCAGTATGACACTTTGCGTGATTGCATGAAATAATTCTCTGTGACAAGTTGTACGTTGCACTGGTTATTCTGTATAATCAAGAGCATACTACAAATAGAAAATGAACTTTAATATGTTTTGACGGTAAATGTGTCGGTAGTCCGGCACGAAACCTAACCTTCGCCGATTGGACGCGCCCCATATGCACGCGCTCTATCTAGAGTTTTACGTGCTTGCATGTGTATGTTCTGTGGTCCATATACTCTGGGATAAATGTGTTTGAACCGACGACGACGTAAGTGTGTTGTACCCCTGTGAATGGCATAGTGCAACACGCGATGCCACGCCGTAAAATTTAAAAGATTGAGTTTAAAATTTCGATGGTCTTCCGTGAGCAAGAATTACCCAACTATTTTACAAATTTATTTTTGAATGCAATTTTTCAATTTTGTTTGGTGCTAAATTTTAGATTTTCAAACAAAAATATTCAATCAAGCATTATTCTTTTTAGCCATGTTTCACGCTTATGTACTTTATATTCTCGTTTAATAATGACATATATAAAATACGCAAAATTTCGCATGGTTGCCATCTTTACAGCTAAATAATATATGTAATAAAAGCATCAAGTCGATTGAATAGGATATTATACAAAAATTATACGATTTCCTTAGATAAGAGGGATATTCATATATATTTTTAATATTCTACTAGCCTTTGAAACGTATTTTTACTAAATATATTATATGTGAAATTACAAATTATTTGAGTCTATATTGTATTTCTGTTTGACACAGTTGATAACGATTTATGTAAAAATAAATAAATAAAAAAATAGCTATTTTCATATAAACAGAATCCTTTTTGAAATAAATTCAAACAAAAGCAGTGGGAAATAGTCTTTTATTTATATTGTACTTATTTTACTATAAGTGTAAGCGCTTCGGTAATATTGCAGAAATGTTTTTTTTTTGCAGCTGTATTATATTTTCTATCTAAAAACTTATAGTAATTTCACCTATTTATAACATCAATAATATTTGACCAAACAACGTTCATGCCCAGAATATATCTTAAATTATATATGATAGTTATGATACACAACAAATATACTATTTGATATCCGTTAGTAAAATAATACAGTTTACCCACTATTATAGAGAATACAATTTTGGTAATTTTGATTGTTGGAAAAATATGTTTTTAGATTTACGGTTAAAATTAAATAATTACATATGTATATATTTCTAGGAAATGTTCAAACGACTGTTCGAGAGATTTTCGTGCGAAACTAACATGTTTCTGAATCCATTTTAAATTCATCTACTATCACGAAATGTTAATGCATTTTAAACAACTATGCGCAATTTAGTACTAACGATCAAACCAAATGTATGACCTTTATCAAATACAGTTTTAATTTACATCCTGGATCCAAAATAGAATAAATTAGAACACAAATAAACCTAGTATTTCAAATTCAAATTCCGAAACCAAAGCTGCACATTCGTAGCGGATAGCTTATGGATTAATATCTTTTAATCTAGGTACTTTTGGTTGGACAAGGTACTCAAGGGCGTACAACAATTAGAGCAGAAAGCTAAATCCGTTTAGGCCGTCCCTCACAGATGTGGTAACCAAAACAAACTGTAATTATGTTAATGCCTCCCATGGTGAAATAATTATGAGTCTGTATTGCAATTATATAGTTATAGAAATGAAAACCTACGTGGATATGCCATACTAGTCTCTGCGGTAGTAGCTATTTATAGTTTACCATCTATGGCTCTGGTTGTTCGCTAGCTACACAGCGCACACGCTGAAACAAACACGCGCCAATGTGTGTTCGTGTTATTTTGTATAACCTCCCAAGTGACATGAGCCCAGGATAATTAAACGTGTGTGGTGATAGTGTAATTACTTGAGGGTTATTTAGCTTAAACAGTGTCAGAGTTATGCAACGGTGAAGGGTCTTCACAATGATCTTCAACTAATATTTTTTTTGCGTAAAAATATAAAAATTACTTATTTTATTATTTTCTTAAATGATAGAACTATAGAATAGAACTTAATGCAATACATTCAAAAGTTGCCATTTTTGGCATCAGATATTTTTAAAAATATATAATCTAAAAAAAAAAACTCGTATTTAAATGGTTCGATTGGTTTGCTATGGTTTTTAATGCTTAAAAACGATTGTTTACCATTATATTTCTAGGAGAAGTTAGGGTCTCGAACTGAACATTGTTATACTTATTTTAGGACATGTAAATTTCTCAAAATTACAAAACATATATTATTAATTATTAGAAAATAAATATTAGTAATAATCTAAATCTATTTCAAATAATAGCAGTATTCAATAAAAAAATGTTTATTATATTTAAAATTCAATCATATTCATACATATGTGTGGAATAAAATGGACCGAACTGACTGTTGATAAAAGCTGCCAAATTTTATGGAAATATTCAATAGTAATACAACAATTAGAAAACATCTAGTGTCACAGTCCTGCTGCATATTAGAATAGAAAACTTAGAAACTAAATTAAAATTATCATGCTATTTTCACATTAGGTTAATTCAACAACATTCTTAAGTCTGAACTAAAACATTCATAATTTACAAAAATGCCAAACTCGTATATCTTGGCCTATATTTGATTCAATACGGTACTGTGGTAAACCAATATCATTAACCACATCAGTATCATGTGTGAATCACACACATACACACTATCATATCTTGTGCATACATGCATTGAATCTCTCGCTTATATTGTGGCTGATGTAGATCATTATAGCACCTTAGTGAACTATGTATACATGCGACACTATGCATATGACTGTGTCTATGAAGTGGAATGTGTCTACATAATATGTGACCGTATGTGTGGCCTTGTATGTATGTGATTGTGTAAATGAGTGGACTATGCTTGTATGTGCAGGTGTATGTGTGTGTAATCTACATAACAAAATCTATGTATTGGTGTATCTATATAGGACTAGTGACAATGTAGTAGCATCCTTCCATAATGAATGATGTGGCACACGACACTAATCTTATTATGTGTGATATAAAACGCATTGTTGTGGAATCGTTCCAAGCCGATATTTGTAATTAGTGAGTGTAATACCATGTACATATATCGCTATTCCTGTTCATAATAGCAGGGATGCACAAATATTCATACACATAGGTACTTCTATATTGTATCCTTTAATGTAAGAGGATATATGTATATAATATAATGTTGAAGAAAGAGTTCACTGAAAGCAATGAATAAATAAATGTGTGTTTTGTTAAATTAAGTAAAAATGTGTGTTAAGTAGGTCAAGTTGAAATTACTTTGCAAAAGTTTGTAAGAAGGTACAGGTATTAAAAACTTTCTTGTATCAGTATTATTGGAGAAATGCAAATATAAAACTAGCGAATTTTTAAATAGTTGTTAGTTTAGTAAGTAGCCATGCACTATAATGCAGATTACAGAATATATAATGCATTTATTATGTAGCAGTTTATACAATTTATAATGAGTAAAACGTTTAATTAAATTACGAATTTAATACCGATTGAACTTAATATATCATTAATAATTATTTTTACTTTCTTATACGCAGTATAAGTAAGTATTTTAATCATGATAAATTTCGATCTCGAGATTTTAACGGAAATATACGTTTTGACCTTCCCTGAATCGATTCCAAATATTTTTGGAATGACGTCTGTGTGTGTGTGTCTGTGTGTGTTTGTATGTGTTTGTGTGTGTGTATGTGTGTGTATGTTCGTGTGTGTGTGTGTGTGTGTGTCTGTGTGTGTGCGCGCGTGTGTGTGTATGCGCTCTACAGCTTAAACGGCTGATGGTAAAATTATGAAACTTTTAACTTAAGATTTGTATATACTGTGTGTGTGTTTGTGAGCGCTCTACAGCCCAAACTGCTAAAGGGAAAATTATGAAATTTTAAACTTAAGGGTTGTATGTGCCTGGCAAGAAAACCTTTTATTTTTGACAACATTATTCCGACCGGAAGTGCATGTTTACTCTAGTCATTTTTTTGCAGTTTCTGCAATTACTCAAAAATAGTTACAGTTACAGAAAAATAGTTATAATAAAAATTATAGATATCAGCATTTTGTATAACTTTTATTTGAAACTTCTTTTACAAACAGTACCGGAAACAAAAAATGGGTCTTGAAATTTCTTATTATATTTATTTTTACATAAATCGTATCATCTGCGCTTTGTTTATCAAAAAAAACAGACTTAAATAATTTGAAGTTTGACATTTTATATTTATTCTAAAAAATATATTTAGTGTCAAAGGTTGGAACAAATATTATAAATTAGAAAAATAATAAAACTAGGATGTGATTTAATCGAAAAGCGTATAAGAAAGTTCGGTGCATGACACTGCAGATGTTTTATATATAAGGTAGAACATGATACGAAATTCTTAAGTCAACACCAGAATTGTATTAAAATAGAATGATCAACCAAAATTATACATCATATCACATAAATATTAAATATACACCCTTAGGCCAAACTAAACAATATCCTATAAAATACAATTAATCTCGTCACGAGAGAGGAATAAACTCGATATCCGATTAAAACATTTGGTCATCCCTACATTGATATTTCGGTATGTGATTTGATTGGCCCTATAACTACAACCTGCAAAATGAACGTGACCGATCTGCATGTGGCCTTGTTCCCGTACTACGTGCGCATTTATTGATGACGTTTGATGTTATACAAATTCGAACGTTACCGATTTCCACGCGCGCGCTAATTCCACCGGTCACCTAGCACATTTGTGCGGCTTGGTGAACATAAAAAAATCGATTACAGTATAATCACAATGCGGCCAGAGTTGTAAACTAATTATAAAGATTAACTTTTTTTTTGCAATATTACTAATATTTGAAATTTAGAGTTGTGCAATTAAAAAATGAGCACCACTGAGTAATAAACATTAGGGTATTTACGTGAAGCACATGAATACCTTTCATAATTTCAAATAAACATGAGCATTATGAAACATGATATAGTGACAGACATATTTGCAATAATCTGTCGGTATTAACTGATGGATTTGCTGGATTGGAATGTTGAATTTGGTTAAATATTGTGAATATATGTCCATACTAGTTAAGGTATATATGCATGGCTGTAGTCACGAATCAATTTAATTATGAATGTGTGTATGATATAACAAATGTGATATTTACCAATTTCCTTACTATACACACATCACCACTTAAATCATTTGACAAATACATACAAAATTTAAAAATGCCATATTTTACTTATACGATTGTAATAATACATATAAAATAAAAGATAACTTGAACTAAATTTATATTCAGGATAAATTAACACAATAACTTATTGAAAAATGATTTTTTTTTTATATAAAAAATGATTATATATGCTTTTGACTGAGCTAAATAATACTTCTAATACATTCCTATCGCCGAATAAATACGAATTCTTTTCAAATAAACATACATCCATTAAAAGGAGAAGATAGCAAAGAAAATTAGCCTCATGTTTATATAAAACAACATAATAATGATCAAGACTGGCAATTTGACCTGTACATATCTTACAGAAGGCGCTATACCTATACAATTTCTGTATTGATTTGACTATCCTTAAATAACATCTTACCTCACTGTGTAAACAAATTCTTTATTCTGGCCTAGTTTATTGTCATTTTCCAAACACTGAATACATATATTTTTCTAAAACAATAGCTTAGAGGTCTATTGATTTCAGCATTAAATGTATTATTAAGTTCTTATACGAAGGAATAAGTAAGTATAGTAATCATGACAATTAAATCTAATGTTACTGAAAATGACCTTCCTTCAATCGGGTCTATATTCCTAGCAAGAAATCCTGTTTTTGAAAAGAATACTTAAACCGAAAGTGCCGATTTACTTGTATTAGTCTGGTAAATAAAAATAGGTCTTTTTGAAAATATTATTCAAAGCGGAATTGATTGTTTACTTCAATGTTTCTTGGGATTATGCAAAAATTTCTAAAGGTGCCTATACTGAGGACTTAGTTGCCTTAGTTGTATTACATAAAAGTTAAAGTTTTACTTGAAAAACAAATCTCAGTTAAATAACTGCTTGCATGGTGTAGGAGATACGAATTATTTAGAAAATTTTGTTATTTCTGTTGGTTGGAATCACTCATACAAGTTTCATCTAAGTTGACATTCTATATCATTCTCCAAAAACATCATTAGCATAAGCTATAGCAAGAACAATGTAATCACCAGCGTACACTCCGTCATTACCACTCAGCGCTTCGCATAGCAAAACATACATATCTAGATTAAATAAGTAAGTCGATTTAATGTAACCTCAATTTGTGTGTTTAAGCAGTTTACTATTAATTAATTTCACAAAATCATTTCAATTTACACAAAAAATACGATCGAATTTCTTACTTTCTTATACGAAATAATAAGTAAGTATTCTAATCATGAACCAATTTGATCTCGAGATTTTAACGAAAATATACCTTTTGACCTTCCCTGAATCGATTCAGACTAATTTTCAAATGACGCAAATGACGATTAGTAGAATATTGTAAATAAATAAAAATTTTAAATATGATTTCATATTATATAATTATACTTTAAGTTATACGTAAATGTATTGTATCTTAAGTCATCTTGGTGCTAACTGGGACAAGATGAAGTTAAGTAATAGTTTTCGGTGAATTGCAATAAATATTATGATGTACAAAAGTACTTAAATACTTAGTAATTACGTCGCAATGCCGAGTAAGTCTCGCGGTTGTAAATCTTTTCTATTAAACTAACTTGACAGTAATGATCGCAGGTTATTAAATTGTGCAGGTTTGTGTGGTCGCCCTAGATGCCGCTAAGTGTCCTACTATAATTTTGAAAGCGAGTGAGTACACTGCTGCGTCGCAATGCGCGGACGGCAATAATTTTGTAGAACGCGACAACCAGGATTGCTGTTCGGACGTAGTACTAAGCCAAATAACGTAGTATACTGCTACCGCATCAAACATAGTACGTAGAGTATTATGAATGTATCACATATGTTTCATATTTGAATGTAACGGGGTTCCTTGTGCGAGTTTGGTACGTTAAACTGCGCTAAATGATGCAACTTTGTGGTAGACGTTAATTATTCATGAATACATATGCAGCTTCAACAGTTTTCAACATCTATTTATTAATTTTAAATTTCAAGTTAGTTAAATGGAAAAGCCACGATTTATCTGATTAATTAATTTCAACCAAATATCCGTTATAAAATACACAGCTAAGCATTTTTCGAATAATAATTAGAAATCTTATTCTAAATCTATGAGTTAAATTTAACAAATTCAACATAAATAATCTATGAAAAGCATAATTTTAAGATTATACAAAATTATATCTTATTATTATTTACTGATTCCTTTAATATAATTTCAGATATACATACTCAGAATTCCACTATCATCTAATCAACTTTTACAAATGATATTTATTTATATGAAAATTATAAGAAAATTGTAGAATGCATTTTTAGATTAATAATCATAATGGACAAAATATGCCATGAGTATCCAACCAAATTCCACACAAAACAATTGCATTGTTAACTGTGAAATATGTATTATGCAAATTGAAATAAAAGACAAAAATACTTGATTACACGGTACAAAATATTTGCAGTGTTTTGCACTGAACTTTCTTATTCTTATTTTGTTTAGATAGGAGTAAAAAGTTCAGTGCAAAACACTGCATATTAAAATAATTCAAGAAACAATTATTTATTAAGCAATATTTTGTTGTTTTAAAATAAACTAAAAACTTACATTTGAAACACTAATTTTATTTCTTACGATATTAAATTAAAATTATTTCCGTCAATTTTATTTATCTGGTAAGCAATTAACGGGTATTAATTTAATTATTATAAGGAAAATTATTGTGGAAATATGAAAGATTGAACTGAATATGTATTTAAAATTTTATTTATTTTTTACTAAATTCTATCTTTTAACTTTTATAAATCTTGTATTCATTATTATTATATTGCGATTTATTATCTTTCCACAAATAAAAAAGCAATAATACGCAAACGGTTATAACAGTTTTTGGTAGATTATGTTGCTTGCGGCCAAGTAGATTTTAATTAAAAACCAACACCATATTATTCTCTTTTTATTTCTTCCTTCCGCGTTATATATCATCTTCTTTTTTCTCTGACAATTATAAATAAACAGGAAAATTAATATGTTGATCCTGTATTATAAAATTATCTTAACATTATCTAAAATGAGTATTACAATGATAATCATTTACCCTACAATAATAAAAAAAAACTAACCAAAGCTACTAAGTCTGTGATAAATGTCATATGGTTACGATTACTTTTCTAACTACAAATTTCGATTAGTTTCCAATTCTTGTACCTATATTTCAATACCAATTTTATTGAAGTTATCTATAGCTTACTTACCAGGGTAATATTGCAAAATTTAGATTTTTATATCTTTCCTCAACGGTACGTCTAGCGTATTTTTGTAATCTTCCTATTTTGTTGAAGAATTTAATTAAAATACTGAGAAAATTGCGCACGACTGACTACTGTACCACAAACGTTTATTTTTACATCTTAAACTGCAGATTATACGAATTTCATACAGTATAGAATGACTCGGATTGTGCGGACGGTTTCGCTATTTTATTAATATAAAAATGATGAGAACTTGTATAACTCTTATTATATACGTTCAAGTTGAAATAATCTACTAAGCTTTTCATTCGTTTTATAAAAAGTTTTATATCTAGCATGAATAGTCTAGTGATTAGCGATAAATTTCAAATATTCCATTAGACGCATATACAGTTATATTCGCAAATTATCATAAAATATTTAATTCATATCATGAAAATACTTGAATTAGCTTGTTGCTAATTGTACAATCGCTCATATGTTTTTTATTTTTATTTCTCCTAGTAAGAATAAAAATACCAAAATGATATTTGCAAGATATCAAAAATCAAATATTGTGTGAATTTATTGTGTGTGAAGTCATTTACATTTTTTAAATAAACAAAACATTTGGTAATTTTCACATTACAGTCAACATTAAGTGTTAAATGTTGAAACGTATCAATTAATAATAAATTAAAGATTCGCGAAAATATGTTTCACCAAGTTTCAACCACGCAAACAATTAATAATAAGTCATTTATATAATAGAGTACCATAATGTTAGTGACATAACAAAAGAGGAGTTTATATCAATAAGTTGTCTTTAAAAAATTGACAACGCATTGTGAAGCGCAGTTGGATGCTCGCCTGAGGGTTAAATATAAATGAAACCACACTAAGAAGAACATAATTATAAATAAGAAAAGTAAAGTCATAGTAATATCACTTCTAATGGTTCCGTGGGCGCTTGGGTAGCAATGATAAGAATCGAGAATCTTTTCATTGTGCTCTAATAACAAAGATCTTTCTTTGTTGCGCCACTGAGAATGGTCAATTACGTTTCGTAAAGTAGAATATTGTCTCAGACATCTTTGCCTTTGATAAAAATACGTTAGACCATAGAAAGAACAGCTCGCGAGAATTGGTCTCCATTTTCACGTTGGAACAAACATTGTAATTTTATCAATCATTACTCCACATAGCATTGTATGTGTGGCCTTATGTGCCTATCAATATATGTATGTGCGTCTTTTCATTTTCTTTTAGCATCCTTTCATTATGGTTTAGTTACATTTTCTTTTTACTGCTTTGTTTCTTGTTTTATCATAAAGCAGTGGCGTGACAGATATTTCTCTACAATTTATGTTCTATGATTATAAATATCATGTCCATAAACATTTAAAAATAATCCATCACTAATATTTCATTGTATAAAATCATTTAATTTCAATAAATGTGCAACCGTTATCGAATTATTGCAGAAATTATTTTAAAAATAGATACCGGTTTCGAGAAAATTGGTTCGTATTTTATTTATTTTTATATAAATCGTATCAATTATGCCTGTTAAATGTTTAACAGAAATACAAAATAGACTTTAATAATTTGGAATTTGACATTTAATATTTATTCTACGAAATATATTTAGTGAAAAAGTGTTCCAAATGTTATATAAGTAAAATTATAAAATATAATGCAGATAGTTTCTTAGTTTATTTTAAAAATTATATTTTCTTGAAATATTTAAAATTTGAATTTGAATATTCCTCTTATAAAAACAAAATACATATAAGAATGTACAAGCCTTAGTGGATATTTATATTTTGAAGTTGATATTTACTTAAAAAGAAATTAGCATATTGTTTCTTTACTATCAGATCTATTGAATTTTCAATGGCAATCATTAACGTAAATAGCTTTTCAATATATAACGACGTATAACATATTTTGTATATTAGCAATTGTCTCGATTAGAATCTAGTGCACGTCACTGCATTTCCTTTTTATACGCCCGTTATCCTAACGAGTCACATAACGTGTGTTCGCCGAAAATACTCAAGTTCCAAACAAAGTTGGCAACCGGCAAACAAACAAACCTACAAACAACGCCATTGAATCCTGCTTTTCGGCATGTATCCGAATCCTGTGCAATATATACGTATCTCTCCTCTTTTGCCTTGCACCTCTAAACGTTCACATCTGTGTGCTACAGTTTCACGGTGCTACGCACGCCAGATTGCGAAAGGTAATCAATTACTTGTCGGTGGCGAAAGACAGTCGAATGCCAAAAGTTTTCGGGTGGCATTCCCACCGGTATGTGCGATTGTTCTGTAATTCTTCACGCCTTGTACCTGCTGACCGAGCATACGCTGACGATAATTTTTCGGGTAATAATGGACCTGTTTGTATTCTACTGTCATGCGGACTCAACATTAATTAAAAACAGAGTGTCTTTTGTTCTTCTTTTTGATAAGTTTTTTATTATTATTATTTCAAAACTTTCTCTCAATTATGTTGATTGTAAAGTGTTAATTAAAATATAAATACGAATGGAATTGCTTCTCCGAAATTTGGACGACACATTGCTGCTATTATTAATATTACAGCAAACCAGTTGTCATTTCTTAAAATTAATTAATTCTAATGTTTGTGAAATTGCCTATTTCATTTCAAAGATCTATAAAATTTAAGATACTGCGAAATGTATGTTTATATTGTTTAACTCGTACTAAGTAGGTTCATAAATATTATTCAAACTCTTTCCACAAAATGATGATCTTTATTTATAATCATATCACTTTAAAAATATGGCACAGTTTAATTAAATTAATATTGGATAATTGGAAATATCCACTTCCATAAATGATGCTTGCATATCGTTTTAAACATGCTGCCGGATATTTCGGGTAAATTCAATTTTAAAATAACTCCCTAATGACTATATTTTGATTAACATACACGAAATTAATAACAAGTCAAAGTAGGGTTTAATTTATCGTCAGACATTAATGTAGGTGTTGTCCTCTATTGGAAGATCGATACGGCAGTGATTATAATTCCAACGTGAAGGCCTTAAATAATTCCCTCTTTGAAAATGCTATAAATCGAATCCTGGGGAATACATTATAAGTAATTACAGGTATGGTTTAATAAATGTCAGAAGAGAACAGGTTACTTATAATTCATTGGCTCAACACCTTTCTTGACTGTACTGATTGTAGAACAGCGTGTGCAATCTATTCTAACACGAAACTACTGTCTAGAGAATCTGTATGGGGTACCATGAATATTGGACTGATTTCAATATATTAGTGATTACCTACCTGGTTGTAATATGGTATGGGAAGGTTATCAGCATTCCGGATCTTGAGCGGAATCTACTGTAGAATGTATCAAATATATCATATTTTCTATCATGTTATGTTAGTGGTATATTTATTTTATAATTATAAAAAAAAATTGCTATAGCTTTAACTTTTTACATTCTTAAAATAATATTTATTTCTATGACGCAGTTAACTTATTCTTCTTTCTTTTGCAATTCACAATTAATTTGGTACTGAAATGCGTTCTAGTTTAGTAATTTAGAGTGTTTCTTAAAGTGGCGAACCGGAATTCGATGGTCTTCAACCAGTAATTAACTAAAGATTTATGTTAAAATAATGATAGGTGTTTGTAAAACCACATGGTGCTTAGTGTAATTCATTCCATCGCATTTTCTTCTTCAAAAACATGCATAACCGAATAGGAGGGAATGATAAATTGTTAATGGTGATAAATAAAATATGTAGAGAAGTGTTTTTTTTTCAAAACTTGTATGTTTTTGATTAAGTTTTTGAATATGATAATTTTAATAGAATACGATTTTTAACAATTGCAAATATGGGATATTTTGTAATACATATTAATTTTCATATATTCTTAAACAGAGTAAAACAAATTAATTGGATTTATTATTTTATTATTATTTTGGTTTCTTTAGCTAGCATGCCCAAAAATTGATATCTACATTGTATTATGATACTATGCGACATACCGAATTTAATATTTTTCGAGGAAAACTGATCAAATACCCGACCAATTGGACTCATTATAATTGTAAAAAGCTTATATTCAGCTCATAAAATATCTCTGCCGACAACATTTCAATATACTCGTTACATCATTTTTTTTTTTGTACTCCTTGACGGTATTATTCATCACTTAATATATTCTCCTTGCTAGTAAGGAAACTAACTCTGTATAAATGACCCTTTATTTCAATCTCATCACAAGAAAAAGAGAATAACTAATCAATTCATAATAAAAATGATATAATTTATTGCTTCTTAAAATTCACGTTTATTATTTTGTCAAAAATTGAAATATATTATACGGCTATTTAAATATTAAGTTAAATTAACAGATGGTATTTGTGCTAGGAATAATTTAGTATAAGAATAGGTATAACAAAACCCACTGTCCATTGTTCAGGAAATATTTTCTATAGTTTTAAAATTAAACATGGATTTTACTCGTTGATGTATATTGTGCAATATTGCTATTATTTATGGGCTTGTATTACAAATATTATGCAGTAACGAATTTGTTTTACATGAAACTTCAACGTTATATCAAAATATACCTAGAGAGCAGTTCTGGCAGTTGGCCAAAAGTGGACTGCATCCGCTCCACGTTATTCGTATTCTGTTCCAACTACAAACTGACCCCGTGGTTGTACTGACTAACCATCTCCGCCCAAGCGACAAGCATCTGTCTGGACTCGACCCACGTTAATTTTGTACCTGACTGCACAAAGTCTAAACGCTGGTTCTCTTTTATATACAAATACTATTATAATTATAAAGATGTTTAAATTTACAAATTGTTATTTACAAAATATAATTGCACCATGTTATACAACACGGTTCTAATGTAAATTGTGCATAATGTATGTCTAGTCTATATTGATAATAAATAATTAGTAACTCAAATAACTACGGTATAAAATAAAATAAATTTAATTTTGACCGCTAGGATAATTACCAATGTTGCAAATAACACGGTTCTGTAAGTTCATATAGGTTTCGCATATAGTGATAGTAGCAGCATTATCATAGACATGGTGGATGATATCTACAAATTCATGAATATTTAATACATGATATATACTTTCTTCTACAAAGTAGGTAATAAGTAAGTATTGTAAACATGAAAAATTTCGCCTACGAGATTTTAACGGAAATATACCTTTTGACCTTCCCTTAATCGAAGCTATAGATGTTAATCTGTATGTGAGCGCACTACAGCCTAAACGGTTGATAGTAAAATTATGAATTTATATACTCAATATTTGTATTTATCTGGCAAGAAAGCCTCCTATTATTGAAATTAAATTTCAAACCGGAAGTGCTTGCTTACTTCAGTCGTTTCTTGCAACTTCTGTAATATCACCGAAACAGCTACACTTACAGTAAATTAAATACAATAAAAATTTAAAATATTAATATTATGCATAACTTTTGATTTTTTTATTCAAAAATTGACTGGATAGAAGAAAAACGCCTTTTGTTTCTGATTTTATTTATTAGTTGAATAATAAATTGTATCAATTATGCCGGACAATTCTTTAACAGAGTAATTAAATATATGTATATTTCTAGTTTATTGCAAAATATAGTATAATGAATAATTATATTTATTATATTAAAATATTTAAAATTTGTATTTTAATACCTCTCCTATCTAAGAGAAAACACGTATAAGAAAAACAACAGATATTCAAACTTAATATCTATTAACCTGAAATATTACATTATACTTATATGTATATGTATACACTTAAACACTACTTGCAGTATTGTACTGTTATTGTCAGAATACATAACGCTCTGCAAATACCGTACAATCATGGTTCTAAAGCTTTCTCTTATATAAATCTGTTAGATTAACCAAGCGATCTTCTGGTTATTAAACTTGTCTCTAGGAGTTAAGTTTCAAAGTGTTCTTTAACGTCCCACTAATGATGTACAAGACGCAAATGGTTAACCAACTTGATCCGTATTTTCTGTGCCAGAACTTAATTGGTTTGCCACAAGACAGGTTCAACTTTATCGAGAGAATCATCCAAGCATGAGGAACATCTCTTTAGGGATTCATTTCTCTATCTTAAATTTGTTACGAAATACTTGAACTTATTATTTACAATCAAAGCAGAATAATGATGAGCTATTTTGGTTATGAGTGGATAGCTGTTGAACTTTTGTATTCAATTTTGTGTATGGCCAAACTTTTTTTTTAACAACGGGGAAAAGGAATTGCAAAGATCTTTCAAACGATTTCAAATGAGCATCAAGAGTCTACATCATTTCTTACACATTGATTTCTTTTTAATTCCTTATTAATGTTTTCTAAACCACTAATACTTTAGAGATAAAAAATAAACCATTACTTATCTGTAGGCGCATACTTAAAATACGAAAATATGTAAAGGCTTTTGTATGTTTTAATTTGATAACTAATTGGTTTTGAAACAATGGACTTAAGCCATTGAATTATTTGACTTTACGTTAGATTCCTGCATATTTACTTATTGATACCAATTTTAATTAGTTGTACCGTATTAAATGTAAAATTATACTGCAAATATAATAAAAATCACTCTAAAATTATAAAATAACAATAAAATTAAGAAGAAATATAGAAATGAAAAATATCTCGTGTAATCAGGATTTAACTTATGTAATGTAATGTTTGATCAGAGGCATAAAATATTTCAGGTTGAATTAAAAATGTTTAAACTTGTCAAAATCTAATAAAAAGTTACTTAAAAATATCGTTAAGATATATTACCAACAAAACAAGTTAAAGTTGACAAGAAAAGCCAATGAGAAAATTTTCTTGTCTGATCTAAAGTTCCATCATCGAACAGCGATAAAAAAAACTTTAGAAGATGACCCTGCAAATGGCAAGTTACCGAATATAAAGCTAATGAAAGTTCAAAAAGACGGGAGCTAAGAAGATGAGACATGCAATGAAAGAACGTGATGACGTTGGAATAATGTATAATAAGATAAGACATTTGAGAATTCTAATAATGTATATTAATATCCAGAATATCCATGAGTTTTATATATGTCATCTTCTTGCAGCGCATATTGTAAAATCAAATATTATGAGGTGAATTAATAAAGTAATGTCAATAATAAGTCGTTTTTTTAATTTTCTTAAATTCATATGTTCACGACTCTCCTCAATGTGGTAAAAGAATAAATTTGTTAAAATTTCAAAATAAGCTAATTCATATTAAAATGGAAAGGTAATATTAATTTAAACGATATTCACCAAGTCAGTATTCAATGACTTTCGGTACGAATTTAAAATTGTTATTTATGTTATACTTTGTTCAAACAAAACAGTGAACTTTTCCGTTATCATGAATTGTTAAACAACAGATTTTATGCCCACCCCTTGGCAAGGCCAAAATGCTGAATAAATATTTTCCGTCTGGATTTTTACCACAAAACCATCCCATAAGCTCTAAGTTTATGAGGAAATATTAGTTTGCATTTTTTATATCATAAGAAAACTTTAGGTATTTTAACAATCTTTGTTTTTATGACGAACTTTATAACATACTGGTACGCCAGAAAATAATTTATGAAAAGAATTCTTTTCGAAAGAATTCCGGTGATTTGAGCAACAAATTGACTATAGTGGTTTTTTGAAAACAATAAGTAACTAATATATTATTAATGTTTTATACAAGCAGTTTTAATACACTACACACTAATTAGTGAATTTTATAAAAACTAGTTACATTGTTTAGTGATATTTCGTTTCTGACCTATATCTAGAGATCCTACATGTTTTGGAAAATTGCAGGTTGTAACTTTTCTTGTAATTATGTTCTTATTTATGTATTGTAAAATATATAATAAAAACAATAAGTGAATATAATATAATAATAAGTTCGTAATTGTCTAATTCTCCTCATTGATAATATGATTTCAAAGCAGTTTTAAATTTTATAATTAAATTTCCAATGTATGCAAAAATAATCTTTAATGCAATTTATTGAGAACATTAATCATCTAAAATTACTAATCATGATTAATTAAACCAGCTCGTTTACGTTGGTGCAATTTTAAATGAAAAGAAGTATGAGATGCTGAAGAAGAACAAATGAATGTAGTATAAATAAATGGTAATGCTATGTTACGTGCGGTTCGACCCGTTACTGTTTGTAGATGACGTTATGATAACAACTGGGATAGATATATCAGTCTGTATTTGGTCGTCCTGTATGGTACGGTACAGTGTGCTTCATTCGTATCAAGGGAAAGCTTAAACAATTATTATCTTAGTGTCCGTTCGTTGGTCATTGCATTACGGAGTAACATTTCTATCAGCTGCTGACCAACGTCTGTCTTGTAAACTGTTGATAGTAGACATGTGACTGATATTGTTACAATAACAAACTAAATGTGATTATCGTAATTAAAGTTCTTAAATTGGAGCTTTTTTGATTTACTGTTGCGTAAAATTGGCTGGTTTTACCAACTGAAGGATAATATATATATATCAGTCATATATAACTTTTATTATTATAGATTTGATACCCCTCTTAATTTTAATTAATTTCTATGACATAGATTATATTTTATAACTCTAAAAAAATAGTTTTGCAAAACATCAGATATCGATTAAAGAATACGGTTCTTGACAAACACCGCCATGTTTAATGTGTGCATGTATACGCAGAAAAAAGGTGAGTAAAAGTAGAACAGCATTTTGGAATAGATTTGAGATATAAGGCTATAAAATGCATGGAATGAAGGAAAAAATAGACATAATAGCTGTGATTAAACTGCACTTAATAGCATAATGATTTGTATATTGGTATAATATACATTTTTTATTGTGTTCAAATATTTTATTTAAAGTACCAAGACATTACTTGGATTGCTCTCTAAATATGCTTTATTATCATATCGGTATTTGCAAATTATTATTTTATAAGTAACAATTATTATTGGAGAGCTGGAAACATAATCAATAGATATTATAAAATGTTTTTTTCTTTTCGTAATTAGTACAAAAAGCTTAAGTATTTCTCAAGAAATGTTTCTTCGATTTCAATTAAAACGAGCGCACATATTTAGTAGGTGCCCGATAGTATTCACATAGAATTTTATCCAATCAGTACCGTAATTCAGTAGATATTGGATTTGTCAAATAACGGCAGAATTTCATATTCAATTTTAAAATATTTTATTGTTCCAAAATATTCTACGCAATTTTTTTTTATTCAGGTTATTAACGAATGTCGTAAAACAATAATGATAATCATTTTTAAAATTGATCAAACAACAAATGAATTTATTTTAGCTTTTTTTTCAGGCTTGTATGATGATATTAATATATGACAGTTGAAATATTTGATTGATTACTAAATCCTTGTTGGTTTGATTGTTACTTTACTTATAATATATAACAGGAAAGCCAACGCTTGCTTAATATCCACTGATCAATGAAATGTATCGATGAGCTTATGCACTGATTGCAAAACTCAAACGAGAATATAACAAAAAATTTTAAAACATCCAATATAGCTCTATTGTAGTTGAACACACATTTCTATATTGACAGTTTTGCCTGAACAATACATGCATAATCTCTCTCGTTAATGTTGTCGTATCCCGACAGAGCTAGATATTTTGCAGAGAGTAAGAGATGTTTAAACATGGAATAATCTAACTTGACAAGGATGGAGACCTAATTTGGAAATGAATAAACTAAATTTATGCATGTGGATCGATGTCAGCTATAGATTATTTAATTTTTCTTTTTATTGCAGAATCACTGATATTATGTGGGTAATTAAATATAGAATAAACTACGAAAGCATAAACTTAATTCATTCAGTAATTTTGAAAAACCAATTTTAGAAATGATATAATTAAATAGGATCATATATAATATACAATAATTTATATTAGTAAAAAGTTCCGTTGTTGTTATTATATGCAATACAAATATATTTAGTTGTGGGAAGAAAATCTAATTCTGATAGATATTTAGTGTAATGACAATGATAAAAATAATGATATTATGCGTAAAATTTCTCTCATTAAAGAGGTATTTGAATTCATAAAATTATATTGCCGTTTTTAAATAACTTGAGCAATAATTTTTAGAGCAAGAATAGACAATTTCCGTTTAACCATATTAAATATATATATATAAATACCTTCATTATTTTTATTTTGCATTTTCTATGTACACAATTGTATTTTTCCAATAACAATAAATAAAATAATGTATATATAATAAGCATGACTTAATGTGTAGCAGCTGTGATACTATTGGCCGCCTTGAACGTTTCAACTGGAGCAATGACAAACGTAATTGAAAATTCAAAGTGGAATTAAGTGTAGTAAATAATCAAATGGGCAGTGTGTTACATACGGACGGTTCGAGAGCTAGACAGAGCGTTTACATAGAATTAGAATCGCGTGGAATCCCGGATATTCATGTCCCGTTCCTTAGCAGTTTGCGGAAGAATTCTTATCTGGGTTCCTCTATTGTTCCTTTAATGAATTCAAATCTAGGAGGCGGTTCGGGAAAACGGCAAGCTTTGCATCAATTTGCATAATTGTATATATTGATGTTCATTAACGAATGTTGTTCGTACTGCCTGGAATTAGCTGGCTCTGTCTTCCTGCCTTGTTGAAAGTTTAACACAGCACGGCAACGAACGCCATCTTCTTCTTTCTTCTTTGCCATGGGCATATGCGACGAAGCGCCACTACGGATTTAAAATTCGTATGGCGTAACGTCGTGTTTTCAATCGAAATGGATTGCGCGTCGTTAAATTGAGGAACAAGAACTTTTTCAATTTACCTTCCTTTTTATAGAGTGCTTAAATACCACAATATTTAGTGAAATCGTGCGACTTACGTAACCAATCAATTTTATTTCCGATGAATTGGCCTTTTTATAGATAATTATTGAATGATAGGGAATTATGTTTACCGCTGTTTGATTATTTTGAATATAAAAATTTATTATAAACTCAGATTATCATACATTTTCAAAAACAATTATTCTAACTAGAAAATTAGTTGGTACATGTTTTACAAATAATGTCAGTTGTAGAAACTAATTTTTAGTATTTGCAGAAAATATATGTAGGTATTTCGTAGAAATGTTTCTTGGTAAATTAATTAATAAAATCTGAAATTCTCAAATATATATAATTTTAGTATATAAAAGAAAAAACAAAGCAGTAATAATTTAAATGTACATCAATTTAGATTTTCTGAAGGCAAGGAAATACCGGAATAGTTAGGAAACAAATCAAACAATAACTGCCTGTGTTTCTACTGACGACCAATTGGGTTTTGTCCGTACGCGATCCGGTAATTAGTCACAATATTAGTAATGACACCCCTCGACAGATGGAACCGCTGTCCATGCATTATTTATTCACTAGACTGGATAGGTTGTTATCAAAATTTCGAATCTTATTGGCGCTCGTAAATTATCCTGACCTTTGTTAGCGCTAGTATTTGTTTACGTGTATGTGCTTGTATTATTGTGTGCATTGTGGTAGTATGTATTATTTTAGTGTATTGGTGAGATGCGCTTAACAGTCTCTGTAGGTGGTATGAATGTATTTGTAAATATATACTGTTTTGTTATCCATGGCAATCCTCATATAGTTATACGAATTATCTTTGTATAAGTGAGTGTTTGTGTGTAAATCGTATGTGTGATTAAATCGTAGCAGGCGCCGCTATTTATGGATTTATTGTTGCTGTTCCGATCACACCTCCTATTTTGAATTAATAATGAACCGCTATTGTTATTCGAGTATGTTATTAAAAACTCAAATGTTGTCTAGATTATTGTACAGTTTCATTTTATTTATTTTATGTTTGTATATTATTGATATTTTAAATTATACAAAATTTATCTAGAAATTACTTGTGGTTAAAAGCAAATGATTAAATTTAATGAAACTAATTATTATTGGTTTCTGATCGGTCTACTTTATATTTGACAAACATACAAAAAATGAGTCAATGTTTTTTTTCCTCCAGTGTGTACTCTGTATACACAAGTGCATGCTATATATCAAAAACGTGGTGTATTAAATCCTGCATGACATCCACACGTTATGAAAAGTTTACAATATATTATTTGCATATTTTGATAATGAATTTTCATTTACATGAACGGTACACCAATACTTTTACACAATACCTCAATATCAAGCAAACCTTACGATAAATAATATCTGCAAATTATTTTTACATTGGATTGGTTAATTATTAAATGGATTTTATTACGAGTCATACCACAGGAAATATCAGTGTAGATTATTCTCTAATCAAATATTGAGCCATGAATATCCGCAATGGCTTGCACTGAACTTAAACATATTTTGTTAGATACGACCACTCTTTCTTTCTCTCTTTCTCACACATATACAGATAGATACCATTCGAAAAATAGTCTGATTCGAATCATAGAAGGACAAAATATATATTTCCGTTAAGATTTTAAGATCTATTACTTTCATGATTAAAATACTTATTATTACTCTAATAAGCAAGTACCTAATTAATGAAATATTTTACATTTATTAAAAAAAGTTCCATAATTATTTATTTGCATATTAACAATATATAAGCCGGCATTAACGATCATTGCAGCATTGTTTAATACATATAACTAAACCTCATAAAACACTTACTATAGTATTGAAATAAAATACTCACATTCTGTGGATGAAAAAGATCGCTTCTGCAAACTCAACTATAAATAACATCAATCATTGTGAAAGAATACATCAGTTGGAGTGTGTATAAAGTCTGATGCAAAGGCATATGGTATACAGTTTTCAGGCCGGTAAAAAGGAGCGTGAAACGCCTGGAAGCATTCCTGTTGTTCCGCAACTTCCTTCATTGTATATGATTCAGCCCCGTTCCATATTTTTCGAAGCCAGCTTCTACAAACATCAACCAATATATAGACGAACCTCAGTGTCTCACGGTCTGATGTTACGGTTGCCTGCTTATGGTTTATTTGTGGCTACTCAGATCCTTGCTGGAAGGCGCTTTTTCTCACCAATAAAACCCGTCAAATCAGAATATTTTATATATTTTACTTCAAAATAGGAGCAACATTTTTTTGTGCTCAGTAATTGTTGGAAAAATACCAAAGTCTAGTGTGCATGTTTTATATATTGTCAATTGTTCTGTTGAATTAAGTTGTTTTAATTATATTGACGTGTATATTTAATCAATCCGTTCACTAATAAAAAGAAACATATATTTTTCGTCATAAGTGTGTTTTTTATTTAAAATAACCAACAGGTTATGGGCCCAGGCTTGCACGACTGTATTTTAGTTATAATAAATTAAATAAAACACAAAAATGGCTGAAAAGGAAGGCAAGCGTAAGTTGCTTATTCTCAATGCACACAACTATGCAAATTGGAAAGCTACAACGAAATGCGTTTTAATGAAGGAGAAGGCCTGGGATGTTATTATTAATCCTAAACCGGAAGTGATGAGCGAGTCTTGGATAGAAATGAATACAGTCGCAATGTCTCGAATCATGTTGTCAGTCAACGAGGACCAGCTGGTTCATATTCGAGAATTGGACGTAGCAGCTCATGCTTGGGATGCATTAAGAAAAATATACGAACGGGCCGCGAAGTACAGTGGTTACGCAAATTACTTGATGACTTCGGAATACCGACAATTGGTGCGACTGTTATGTATGAAGACAACCAAGGGTGCATCAAGATGATAGAGTCGGACCGAAGCAATGCTCGCACCAAGCACATAGATGTGAGCCACCACCACCTACGCGGACTGCGTGATGATGGAGTGATTGCGCTTAGTTACTGTCCGACAGGTCAGATGACTGCGGACATTTTTACTAAACCTCTATCCAAAGAAATATTCCAATTGTTCAGATCGGAACTCGGTCTAATATCAAAGTAACTAGCGGATACAATTATTAAAAATGACACTAGCTTTTGAGGAGGGGTGTTGGAAAAATACCAAAGTCTAGTGTGCATGTTTTATATATTGTCAATTGTTCTGTTGAATTAAGTTGTTTTAATTATATTGACGTGTATATTTAATCAATCCGTTCACTAATAAAAAGAAACATATATTTTTCGTCATAAGTGTGTTTTTTATTTAAAATAACCAACAGTAATATAATTGATCTTTGTTACACATATCATTTCCCTATAGATTATATTAAGCTATTTATTTAATATTTTTAAATCATCTTCATGAAATAGTAAATATAGCAAATAATTTATTTTTTGGGCAGAAGAACTATTTTAATTTTTAAACGAATTTCAGCATATATTATAATTAATTTTCTTTAATTTTTACAAAATATGCTTAAATTTGTATTTGTTTCATTTAATTAGAGCTAAGTTACACCTTATTGCAAAAAGATTTTTTGCATTATTATTGTAAAATATTCATTTGTTATAGAATATGATGCGAATTGTACATTTTATCATACGAATTGTAATATATTGCACATAATATGATCTGCATTAGAGCAATGTTCAAATTATATAGAAATTATTTCATCGGATGTAATTAATATACGGTTGTTAATAGTTAATTATTTATGTTATATTTGACAAATAATAAAAAGTAGGTAGTCATTCATAAATATTGCAGAACTAAATAAGATAAGCTATACGGCGAAACCGCATAAAAAAACACGTTAAACATATATTTTCAGAATTTAATATATTATCTTTTATTACCAAATTTCTTACATTCATACTACGTTACTACGACCCATATAATATTTCATAAGCAACAACATATTTTACTGTCTTTAACCTGTTGAAAAAGAACAACTCTGTTCATAAAGTTGAATAACTTTGCTAATATAATATTAAACCAAATTTAGAGAAAATAAAGTAACAACTTTTACTATAAAATTAACTTATTTTCATATGCATAATGTTATACATATATGCATATTTCACCCTATATTTCATATAAATGCAATGGGTATACAAATTCGCCACGTATGAGAATATTTGTTCTATATACTAAGTTGTTGGATACCATAGCTATAAATTATATTAACTTTGTTGTATATATTTAACCATCCCACACAAAACTATAGTATCACATCTCAATTTGGCCGAAAATTAGATACAAGCTTATGATAACAGGTACTGCTAAGCAAAAGTTTTGATTAAAACTCTTAATATGGACATCATCCGTAACACTGTCAGTATTTAAATACAGCACATAGTATAAATACTGATTAGCTGGTTATACGTACTTGCAGACAGTCGAGCGTGGTGCGCAGATGAAGAACATGTCGCTTGGTAATCATGCAGGACTGTAAATAAAACCGAATGTGGGTAGAACAGAATTAATGAATATGCAGTAAGCACTGCCGCGAAGTTTCAGATAAACCTGTTATTAATTATCGATTGTGTTTGACGGCAAGAAGTGCCCGACTGCTTCAACAAACCAACAGAGACACACACTCTCGCATGCAGGGACGTTATAAATGAAAATGATAATTAAATGTTTGGTAACCTTTTTTATTTACATACGTGCATATCTTTAAATTTATACTGTAACCGATTCTTATTTAAATCATTGATATAAAATACTTATATACATACAAGTACATTTGTGTTGAAAGAAAGGAAAAAATACTTAATAATATAATGGGGAACAATATTAAAACATAGCATACATTCCTAATGCATTTTTTAAAATATAACATTGCTTACAATTAATACTTTGGCTTATCTGAGAAACCATTTCCTGCCATTTAGAAAAATGTTATAAATGATGATATTTGAAGTTTCTTGCTCAATGTTCGTAATACAGAAGAGCAAGTCGTGTGTCTGTATCTTGGGTCAAATATTTTCTTTAACAAAAACTTCGTTTTTCATCTTCCTGAATCCAAAAAATTATATTTCTCTCGGATACTTGGATGTTAATCGTCGCTCGTAAGATCAAAATTTGTCACTTTTTCAACTCTGAAGATACTGAACGGATTATCATGAAATTTGGAATGCCTAATCTAGGGATACACAATTTGTAACTTTCGTAAAATAAATAGTGTTATAAAGTAAATAACAAATAATTTAATATATTTAATTTGTGTTTCGTTGTATTTAAGCTCAATTTTGTTTCATAGCCTACTGAAAAAAAAACTATAAAAATAAAATTTATTTAACTTTCAATCGCATTTTTCTCAATATTTTACTTATGTAAGGGTATAAAACATATGGAAATATAAATACAAATAACATCTATACATATAACAATAGTAAAATGATAAGTTTTTCGAATTTATTTGCAAATACTTGTTACCGAACTGGACCAAACGAGACCGGAAAAAATCTCACTCGATTTTATTTTATTTCGGGTACATGCTAATGTTAATAAATAGTGTGCAAGTGTAATATTTAATAAGAATATTGTGAAGAAATAAATTTCTCGGATAAATGTGAACTGGTATAATAAAAATCCGTATTACGATATAATTTCCTGAAAGGGGCAATTTTTTTATTAAGAAATACTCACTTCCTCATTTAGAGTTGCAAGCGAGTTGATCTGCATGAGCCGATTTCCGGTTCCTCTTCTTGCACAAGCGCACAATAAATGTTTATGTTGTACCCGGCACATTACAACAAAACGCGAATGTTCTAGTGTATATTTAAATAAAATTAATATTGAATTTAATAGTGTTTAAAACCATTATCGTTAACAAAAGTCTATAATTTAGCAAAGCGAATGATTGCTCTATATTTGAAAGTGTTCATATACTAGTCTACATTATCCCGCACTATGTAGCAACAATAATTTATAGCATTTTAAATGCAGACTAATGTTAAAACCGAACTGCAGTGACCGACGATTCTCACAATAATGGTATTTTCCAACTTATTTCGACAAGTTTTCAAGTAAAAACTAGAAACATGTGAAATGAATTCAGACCCTATATAAGTGGAACAAAGACAGACATGTGACGTATTTTTATAATAACTGGTTCCATATTTAGCTATATTTACATACATAGAACACATAAAACTAGGATAAATTTGGAAACAAGTAAATGGTTATTGAAATTTGTTCTTATTATAATTATTTTCACAAAAATCGTATCAACTGTGCCTGTCAATTGGTTAATAGAAAAACAAAAAATTTAAATATTTTGGAGTTGACTAAAAGGAGTTCCAAAGGTTATTATTATAAATTAGAAAAATAGTCTAAATATGATCTAACCGAAATGCGTATAAGAAAGTTCAGTGCATGACACTGCAGATGGTTTTTCATAAATACCAGAATTATGAATGATCATTTTTAAAATATTAATTCCAAATTTTAATACGCAAACTTTGAATTAAATAGCCTTGGGTTAGCTTAAATTTTCAAATTTTAATATAAGCTGACTGGATGACGGGGAGGCCTAGAGGGCACCTATAGGCTAGACCAGATCGCGGTATCATTTCCAAGTCTACCAAAAATAAAAATAACGCGGTATATAACTTAATACAATATAAATTGACGAAATATAACAACTTTTTATAAAAATTTTCAGATATTTTCGAAAAAAATAATGGCAAAATTCACAAATAAAAGTAAGTACCAATTAATAATTATTTGAGTTTACTTAATAATATATCTACAATTTTGCTATTTTCAGTCACCAAAGCATTCGCAAAATTCAAACAAATTTTTAAGAAATCAAATATGAAGATACCGTGCAGTTGTTTGGCGTAGGCTGGTGCACCATTCTATGTGGGAGAATGGTGCATCGATTCGGCCGTTTGAAATTAAATTACAGTGATATCATGGACAATAATTATAATATTAATAAAGATAAGTTATATATGGAAGAAAATAGAAATAAAAAAAATTTTTAAATGCTAATTTGGACCAATTATCGAAATTTTATGAGAGAATTGGGATGGGTGAAAATACTTTTGAAGAAACATTCAAAATTTATTAGTGGGGATAAATTATTAGTCATTTGGAGATTTTGGTAGAATAATTTTCGATCTAATACAAAATTATGGATAGAAATTTTTAATTGTGGTTGTTTGGAAGGTGAAGGGGAAGGGAAGGTTGGAAACTCAATGTTCCAAATTATAACGTGATTAAGTACTAAAAAAATTAGAGTGATAAGAGATAAGTGTAATGGAAATAAATAACAATTTCATAGTGTAAGATAGTTTTATGGATTATTAATTTTAAGCTATAAAAAAACTGAAAAAATAGACATAGTTATAAGTAGTGTAGATACAAGAGTTATAGAATAGAATTAGAAGATATAATAGAATAAAAAGATTGCATTAGAAGTAGATTAGGAAAAAACAATAATAATAGAGGAAACGAAGACCGGGAACAAGCACCACACCTTCCAGCAGCTTTAATTATTCAAAATTAAATTGTGAAGAATATTTTGATAGATGTATGATTTTAATGGATTATCAAAATTCAAGATAGAATAATAAGCAACTTTTGCTTACCTATTTGAAGATTTTTTGAAATTAACTGTAATAGGAATGAAAACATATTGGTCCAATTAGCACAAAATTTACGTAAACCTTTAAGAGAAAACAAGAAACAAATTACCAGTACCTACATACAAATAATATGCCACTAAATTTAAAGTTCTTTAACACCTAAATTAGAAATTATTGTTAACTTTTGGGACAGTAAAAAATTCCGTATTTGCCGAAAATATATTTTGATTTCTAAATTTACCAATTTTGTTTCATTTATTACATTTAATCCCAAATCAGAGGCACCTTCAGAGAGAAAAAGGTCACTCAATTTGGTCTTACGACTTAGGATCTTCAGAATCAGAAATGAAAGAATGTTTTGTATTTCTGTATTATGTAGAGTGAGGTAAAAACCCTTGTACATTGATTTGAAATTACATCAATTTCTAAACGCTTAACCCTTTAACCTACGATTTACGTTCGAGAATTTTGGGGCGAAAACGTAAACAAGGTTAATATTGATATTTTATTGTTGAAACCTCAAAAAAATACTCTTAGTACGTAATCGGCTAACATATTGATGTATGATGCCTAATCATATCACCGTTATCAATCAATCAATTATCGAAAATAAGCACCTAGCAAAAAAAAATCGATTTTTTCAAAGTTGCAACCTGTAATGTCCCCTTAACAATGTTAATGATATTGATAGTTTTAGTGAAATTAATATAGTATAAATAATGATATACTTATTTTTTATAAAAAATAAATAAAAGAATATTTTGATAATTCTAATTATGGACATATATTGTTTATTTATACGTATATTAGTCATGTCAAACATTTGCCGAATGCGAACTTAGAGCAGTGGAAAAACCAATGCTTGTTCATTTAAATCACGTTTGAAATAAATTTTATTACCAGCCAGTATTTTATACACAACCTTCATCGAAAATGCAGGTCTGAAGATGACTGTATGTTGCTGTATCTGTCCGTAGCCTGAGGTATGTTTGTGATATCTTTATTAATATTTGTTCAGGCAGTTGGGTTATCTGTTTGTAAGCCAACATTTTTCCAAACGAATTGAAAAGGCTAGATGGTCGTTTGAGTGGCGGAGATGACAGTAATTACCGGTTGTTAACTCGTTTTCTCTCGCGAAACGAAACGATGATGAAGAAGTGATCGATATAATTATCACGCTTCTCTACTATATACCTGCCGGGGCCAGTTCATATTATCGTCCATTACCTAACCAATACAGATACGTTTTCAACAAATTTAATGTTGCTTACAAGAGACCGTGTTTACAATTTTTGATCTTTCATCTTTCCGATCTTCACACCTAAATGACTACCTATATATATTTGTATTTATACAGTTGTGAAAAAATTATATAGCTACAACCTAGTGATAAATGGTTAAGAAAAGAATTTTTTAATTGAGTGTTTTTCGAAGCTTGTTTGATTTGAGTTTCTGAGAAGTTATTTGAAATTTTCTGCTATACTATTTGGTGGTATTTGCCTGAACTACATAATTTATTTGTTTTAGAATATAAATATGTTTTTTTAGTGCAAAATTCACTATAAAAATAGAAGTGTTTTACATATTTTATTAAACGCTGTACATTAATGTCTTATTACAATTATAAAATGGATATGTACAACACAGAAATATAACAATTATATTATCTTAAATGTTTCAATTATCAAATAAATAGTTTTGTGAAGAAAATACTTAATTTTTTTTTGCAAAACGACAATCTCTAAACTTTTGTGGGGTAAAGTTGTTTGCTAATAGTTTTCAGATTTAAAAGATTTGAATACGACTTTGGAAAGTTCTTCATATATAATTGGTAAAAAAGTTTTATAAAGAAATAAAAGTAATTTTAATGTCAGTAATGCTACTTATATTTATAACTATGAATGACAACCTTTTAAGAAAATGAACTTTCTTTTGAGAAAACTAAATTGCACTGACACTTTTCTTTCAGAGATATTAATTTATATTATTTTAGAATTATATTTAATTTCATAGATAACACCTTAAATGCTTTTCTAATTCACTAAATTAATATATTCTCTAAATTTAAGGAGCAGAATCATTTTATAAATCCTACTCATTTTAATTATATTTATGTAAATTTAATAATAATATTATACTATAGTTTAAAATCTATTAATGTAAATACCACATGCATTCATGTACTTCATAAACTCATGGTTCAAAACACGGGTTAAAGCTTTTAAACTATTTCTACAGGAATATATGTTAACTTGTAACTGTTGGCGAGTCAAGTAAAGGAACAACGAGAATAAGTTATAACTTTGATGGCACGAAGCGTGAAGCATGGAATATACGTGGTTTAAAATAAGCAAAACATATGCGTGAAACAGCTTCACTTTACGATACAAAAGTGAGGTAAGAGGGTGAAAAGTGAAGTAAGCTGTCGCAAAAGTGCTGCGTAAAGTAGCATGTAAATGTGGAAGGGCGAAACTATAGTAAAATTCACTTTGATTTTGTATCCAGTCAACGGCTGAGCAAAAGAAGCTGATTCCATGATTGACGCCTCACAGTGATACTTTTGAGCAAATGGACACTTATTTGGTTGCTAATTAAAAATATCACTTGAAAACAATTTTAAATATTTTATTCATTTTATATCTATATAAAATTGAATTTGTTATATATTACTATTTCTATCTTTAAAACTAAATGTATTAAAACAAGAAAAACGAAGCGTAAAAAAAAAGTGAAAATTTTGTATTTCACCTCGATACCTTTAGTTTCTGGAAATTTAGAACTCACGCATCACTATTCTTAACTATTGAATATCTTTAATTGACATTTTCAAAAAAAAAAATTGTCGCATTTATTTTATTTATTGTGGAAATTGTTTAGTACCAATTCCAACATTAATTTATGTTGATCATTAAAACTTATGTTGATGCTTGATTTTTAAATTTATAAAAAGCTTAAATACATGAATTAATTTAAAAATCGTTTAAAGTTTTTTTTATAAAAACCACTTTTATTACCTGAGATTTTTTGCGACAACGACGAAGCAATTTGGAATCGACTAAAGAACAAGAAGAAACGAATCTGCGAATATGTTATTTTTATGTTTATGTTACTAGTGAATATTGTTTTGCTTGGCTGAAAATCCTCCATGAAAGAGCAACAAGTATGTACACATGTAAGAGGGGCTGAACATAAGAAAATGTGATATAGAACGTCATCCTGGCGCAAACACACAATCTCAGTTGTTGTAAATATAAATGTAAATGGTAAAAGTTTGCGTTTGAGGTCACAGAGTTTAAATAAGAAAATGTTGAGCTAACATTAGGTTCTGTACTATGCGGATACTATGCACAGTACATAAAAAATGCATGATACTGCTGCGACTGCAAATACAATGTGTCGTACACAGATGATGTGAAACCTGTTGTTCCTGCTTGTTCTACGTATCTATGCAGTGATTTACAAATTATTTAGTATACACGTTATTTGGTCTTAAATAACATAGTTTCCAATGTTCCAAAGTATAAATATTTAAGCGTTTTGTATATACTTGCTGATAGCAGCACGAAGCCAAAGCAATTATTAAAAGATATGTCTTCTAAAGAATAAAAGTCTAATTTGCCCCGTTTCGTTTCGTTAAAAAAAACTAGTACTAAATTTTAGAATTTCCTATTATTAATCAACTATTATCGCTATTATTTAATTATTAATACTATTATTCATTCTAGTGTATCTGTGAAAGTCCAATGAAATGATATAGTCGTTTACAAAACAGATTTGCGTGTGCTAGTGGATTAATATGATTGAGGATGAATTACGTAAAACATAAATTGTAAGCAAGCAGTATACCAAAGCTTGTATGAAAAATTTGTGCAGGGAGTTGAATGGCAAAAAATTGTAAAGATGTATGCTAAGGGTTTTTTTCCACCCCATTCGACGAGAATAGGTGCGATGTTGGGTATATATGTATTCTAGTTAATTGCTGTGCTAACTGGTCGAGCTTTAATGAATACAAATGACGTGTTGGCTCATTAAATCCCTATTTTCTTCTTTTCGTTACTCGTCGCGAGAATAAAAGAAAGTGTTTTGGGTTGCAGTTGCCACTAGAATCAAATTAATAAAGACGATTTTATAATAAAAGCTTTGAAAAGGTGAGATACAATTATTTGAATAATGTAAATGTTCTTTTAAGGCTAGTATGTTTTTACATTTCTTTGAACTAATTAACTGCTAAGAAAATGAACATCCACGAAACGAAAGCGTTCACGCTAACAGTTTGTTTTGAGTAAATAATTTCTCACTCCGTTGGGATCAATTTTAACTAATTATCTTATTAATGACGTTATCTTTCTCTGTATTTTTATTTCCAGTTTCTAACTTAGTAATGGTATAATGTTTTAATTTTCAAAGATATTTCAACAGCTTTTCTATTTATATTGAATTATATATATTCATATATACATTTATATATTTGCTTATCATCTTGCGTTTATAGAAATAAAATATAAACAAATTTAATTACATAACAGTTCTTTTTAAAACATCTTATAAGAAATATATACCGTGTAATCAATTAGTTCTTAATAAGTAATTCTTAAATTTATATACACCAATTGAATTATTAAACAACTTGTATCACGTTTTGCTTTATTTACATAGTATTAATGAATTTGAAGTTCTCTTGTTGTATGAAACAATTAATCAACAGACGCATTCATAATAATTTAAACAATTCTTAAATCAAATAGCTTTTACTATCCATCGAAATCATTTTAAAGCTTTCTGTCCGTTTTGACAAATAATCAATATTTCATATTATAATTCAAAGAAAATTTTTTAGTGAAGAATCAAACCTTGGTCATTGGTTTTCAGTAATAATGAAGAAATTATCGTTCTAAATATCAAAAAAATAATAGATCATATTACTAATATAATAAGAACATCTTAAGCACAATAATTCGTACTGATCATATATGCAATCAGGAAAGATAGAAATATAATATAACACAAAAATATTGTAAACAGATACTGAAAATTGTGCTAGAGTTTTAGATATTTCATGTATGTGAAAGAAAATAGCAACTTCGTATAAATGAAATAATAATTCTGTTTACTAGCGTTAGGTTGATAATAAGAGTTTGAACAAGATAGAGTAATATCTGTAGAAATATATCATTTGGTAATTCGATTGCGTGAAATCCTATTACATAATAATATATAGTACCGGAAGGTAGCTCTTAAGAAGATAAAAGTGTCATTTTCTCTAATGGAATGTTAGGGAGTCATTTTCGAACTATAAAGACGCGTCCTAAGCTTAAGTAACTGCCGTGCGAACGAAGCGCCTTCCAATTTTCTCGTTGAATGTCTAATGCGAACTGGATTTCAGAATTCTTGAATATATGAAAACCTGCTAACTGGTACATTTATGTAACAGCTTCAGCTTTCTAACATTATCAAATCAAATATTAACATAACAAAAATAATTTGTTTTGAAATTCGTATGTAGTCTTTAATATTTTAATATAACTCGGAAATTGCTTTTTAAATTTTGTTAACACAGAGAAGACTCGATTACGGGAATTAATTAAAATAGAAGATATTCACGTTAGTCAAGGGATTATGTTGGCTGATAAGTTTTTTTAGTGGATATAATTCTAAATATTAGCTTCAACAACCATATCTACTGATATGCTAATACATCGACAGAATTAAACGAATAAAACTTTGTAATTTTCCTGATACTGATGAAATGAAAGTAGTGTGTAAGGAGAGTGTTGAATCGCGAAAGATGTTCAAGATGTAAAAGATTGTAAAGGGTTTTGCGACCTTATTGATGGAAATTGGCATGATGATGTATATGTATGTATATATAATTTATATTAATTGTTAAACTTATTGCGCTATAATTATACAGTGGATATATAAAAGGATTAAATCTTTAATAAATTGCTGATATCTATTTACACATATAAACACATTTATAGATGCATATCTCTACCAAGCGTGGTACGATTTACCAATACCAAACAAATTCGACAGATTGACAATATTTCAATCATGCAGAGAGTTCTTTGATGTTCTGTTTGATTAATGTACAGCTCTTTTGCTTCACTGTATATACTGCATGTCATTTACTTCAAAGTATTCTGTTAGTAACTTCCAATAAGCGTTACCGCAATTTTAAATACCCACATCTTCATCGAATGAAAATACTAAATACATATTACGAAAGACTTCAATTACGATTAAACTGAAATTATTGCTACTATTATCAACGATTAAATTTGTTAATGCTAACAAATTTTAGATGTTATAATCGGCAGAAGTTATAGTGTTACTAATAATTAGTCTCTGTAAGTGATTTTATAAGTGAAAAGATTTTAGTTGGCATAGCCAATTTGTGCTAGTAAATATAACCGATAAAATTTACTTTAAAAGTAATTTCTTCGAACTTTTATTATTTCATATAATTCAAAATATTTACAATAATACAATATCACAAATTTATTAAATTTCTGATAATAATACTCGTATTTGTAACTGCCATTGTGCCATGGATTTTCAAAAATTTGCTGCTGCATCCAGTTAAAATAATGCGATATTATAATGGGTAATTTGCCACCGATGAGATATAATCTACAATGGCTGAAGGTGCTTCAGGATTTTACGCACGACTGTGCGTGAGTATGTATGTGGATTTTCTGTTGATTCCTCTTCTTTCGGCACTTCTATTGATTTTATATTACCTTTAACTTCATCCAATAGAGTTCTATTATTTGATTTTCCCTAGTGTATATAAAAACCACGTTTTTGATACATTTATCTCTCTTTCTTGTGTTTCTATAGGGGACATTTAAGTACTTTTTGTATTTTTTGCATGCGCTATTCCAAAAACATTGCTTTAATTGGTGTTGCTTTTATAGATTGTTTCATTTATATTCATAGCACTGTTACACCGAAATACAACTTGTTTACCACAACAAATACTTATATTAAGCCGCTAGATTGAATCGCATACATGTTTCTTTTGTTTCTATGTATTTAGGTACAAATATAGAATACGTTTTAGATTTTGGTGAACAATGGAATTTCGTGTCTCAAAACAATTTCTCCATTAGAAATAGGTGGATATAATACACAGTTGATGCCTTCCTGATTTGGAGCAATACTATTTCCAACAAATGTTGTTCCGCTGCAATGACGAATCGATCAAGCACTCTGCTCGTACGTATAAAGAATACGAGTATTTGCTCATAAGATCAATTGTACAATTGACGTAACGATACATTGCAGAGGCGGACAAATGAAATTGATGAAATAGTCACTGAAATGAAAAATTTTCTGAAAGGATTACAATCTGAGGAAATAAATATGTGTATATCTTATTTATAGCAGGCACAGGTTCTTACGCAATTACTTGGCATCATTCCATTAGCGAACAATGTATATCATCCTTTCATTAAATCAAATTACATATTAAAGTCTCACAATAAAATAGCCTTCGCGTAAAAAAATGTTTAAAAAATAAATACATTTTTATTTCTTTCTCACATACAACAATTTTTTTTAAATTTTCTTTCCTCTATATATATTAAACTACAATAAAGTATATTGCAAACGAGTTAACAATAGGTTTACTTAAGTACATTTAACCCGTGTTTATTATGTTTATACAAAAAACTGCCATGATCAATAGAATACAATGTTTGTTTTGCTTTAGTTATAATTGATAATTGTGCTGGTTGTATTTACAGACCATTGCAACTAAATTGACAGTTTAGAGCACATTTCCCAATTATCTCATTTATTTAATTATAATACTAATATAATAACAATTGTAATACAGTTTTCCATATTTCAGTTCATAATACAAATAGCATTAATGTTTTATGATCAATGATACTCTAGATAAAAATATTCCAAAACAAGGCAAATCAGTATATAGCTACATAATAAATCGTTACATATATAAACCTCACTACTCTTTTTTACCGATAACATTCTAAGCTTTCTGAAGATGAAGATCGTATATTCGATAGTCGAAACAATTTATTCTTATTTTATCGCATACTTACAATGATGACAGTCTTCGGTAACAACCAGTAATTCGGTACAGTGCTATACCTTTAAAGATAAAAAGAAAAAATCAAAAACAATAAAGTAGGATTGAGTCTATTGGCTGGACGTCTAAACGACGTCAGTTATATTATCCGAATGTAAGCTAGCGAGTCCGGGAGACACGATACGTGTACAGTGAGTTATCGAGGATTATGGGCATGCTATTGAGCCTGCGCTGTCTAGGTTTGGTTTTGGTAGCTACTTTCGTTTTAAAGATAACGATACCCAGACGCGTTATCACGGCCAAAACACGGACGGTTGTAACACCTTTTAGCGCAATGTGTTGATAAAACCTTCTATATATACCTGTTATATAAAGTCTGTCCTTTTCACATACACTCTTCATTTGTGAGATAGATACTGCTTTCAGACATAATTATAGAAGGGAATTCGCGTTTTGTCTCGTCGTTCCATTTACAATCTCGTAATGCTTATATTTAATAAACACAAGATTTCTGTATTTCATCCGTTGTACAATGTATAAATTCTCAATAATAATTTAGTGACGTCGACCACGTATTTTCATATTCTCTTTAATTAAACTTGAAGTTTTATTCCTAAACTACCAAACATCTGTCCAAAATTACAACATCTCTATAACTGCTTAGATGTTTAATTTATGTAGAAGTAGTTTTCTCTGCAGTATTCGCAAATTTTAATTTTACGTATTTATGGTTGACTTTTCATATTAACAATATAACTTTTAGTCATATGTAATCTGTGAATTTTGTCAGCTGACAGTTAATTCGTAAATTAATTACGACGATAATTATATTATTTAAGTGAAGGATTTTCTTGACTCGTTGAGTATTAATTAATTGAGTAAAATTTAAATTATTTAAGTACGAATAAGAGTGACAAGATTAATCAAATAATTGCAGTTTTAATATTAAATTCTTGATTTTAATTTATTTGAAAATTACAAAAATGTTTAATCATGGAAAATAATAAAACTTCTTCGCAAATAGATAATATAAATTTAAAATATTAATTAAATTAAGTCGCTCGTTCCACATTACTGCCAACATAGACGTAATTCATTTGTAACTAATTCTTATTCAATATATATTTTGAAATACCAGGGGTATTATATATCAAATATATGTTAAGAAAATTTTATATTAAGTAATCATAAGATAAGTTTATGAACAAGGTAACTATTTATATATGAGTAAAGTTTGTTTTATATATAGGGAAAATGTAATTTGTGGATATTTTTATTTGATACAGCAAGAGTTGATGCTACTGAATTCATGAAAAGTTTCACTTAGTTTTGTCCGCAGTGTGCAGTTCTCGTATGAAACTTAAATATTTTAACTAACATAACTCTGTTGCATTTACAGTGTGCAAGATAATTTTCATAGAGTTGGTTTCATAGTATGACATTTTTGGACAAAAAAGTATAAATGTAAAACTTACAATGGACCTATGGGATTTGTAAACCATGACATATTATGATTTCAAAATCTCTTTTCGTATTATTTATTATTATTTAAATTGGCAGTAAATAAAGAGAAGTTTTTTTTATTAATTTTCAAAAATATTGCATCTTGGACATAAAATTTATTTTGTGGAACACAAAGACATTTATTCTATATTTCGCATTTCAATTTTAAATCAGTTTGCCCGTAGAGTAATAAAATCGAATGGCTTCACTTATTACATTAATTGAGTCTTGGAATTAGTTACCGAACGTGCCCTCGGTATTGAATAAACATTTAAAGTTAAGCACAGTTTTTCGCAGATTGTCTAACGATTTATTATATAAAGCAATAAAATTCTACCGTCGTTTGTTTTTAAATGGCTTCGCAGGGCGCGCCGGAAACAACGTGTCCGTTCTCGTTTACGCACACGATTCTTTTTATGGTAAACAAGTATTTTGGGGAGTTACAAAAAAAAAAATCATAAATAGCATCCTGAATCAAATACTTTTGCGTGTTATAGCTTTACGACTAGTCCTTCTGATTCAAACATAAAAACTTAATGGCCATGTTGCAAACATCTTTTTCTAAAAAGTATAAAAATTCTCTGAAACAGTTGGATAACAGCTTGTCGTCAATTTTCCGTGAATAATACCATAATTTTTTAGTTGTATACTAGTATTTATTATGTTTAATAATGATATTACGTGTATTAATCTCTTATACGTTTTTGCTTTACTTCGTTAAGATAATAAGGATATTTAAATACAAATTTGGAAAAATTGAAGAAAATGTTATTAATATTTAGTTTATTTACTTCCTGTATATAGCCCATTATGTAAATTCATACTAAATATTGAAGTATACACATATCTAAACAATATTTTATTTGAAAATTTTTATTACACCAAAAAACATATTTCAACAATTATTATGGATAAATATGGATAACTGTACAAATGTCATTAATATTCAACGATATAATGGAGGTATAATAACAGTGACATTTATATATTCCGCCAATTGATCTGATTCTAAAATTGTGAAATGATTACCTTTGATTATTTCCACTGTGATCTCTTTGCAACACTAAAAGAAATACATAACATATAAATAACTAGAATATGCAAGCGCTTTTTATTCGTCTTTCGCTACCCCTATTATAGACATGACTTAC
Source organism: Nebria brevicollis (assembly GCA_944738965.1). Taxonomy (NCBI): domain Eukaryota; kingdom Metazoa; phylum Arthropoda; class Insecta; order Coleoptera; family Carabidae; genus Nebria; species Nebria brevicollis. The sequence goes on along the minus strand of OX122901.1, from coordinate 13,223,383 downwards.
TTTTGTTAAGCCGTAACTGCAATCTAGATTTGAATCTTGCGGTTGTAATAACCGCGTAGTACCAGTGATCATCTTATCAGATGGTTTATAATTTAAAACTTGATTTAGCTTTTTCTTAATGATATTTAAACCTTTAGTGATTTTATAGGATTCTTTAATCGAATGCTTCCCAAGTTGTAAGGCAGTTTTAATCCGAGTGTCCCAGTTTGAAATATTTCTCAGGGAGTTGATGTCCTTAAATTCAAAATTACTTTTATAGTTGTTCTAAAATTGATTAAACATTTAGAATAAAATGACAAAATAATGTTATACTTTAGCATCGTTTATATGCAATAGGGCACTCAAAAGCGATGTCTCAAGCCATTCTTTCTTTCCAGTTTCGTTCATTTTGGACTGAATAGTTTCCGGTACACCATCAATCAAATATAATTGTGTATGTTCTCCTTGCTCTTCTAGCAGTTTAACAATTTCTAGAGCGAGTGCCCCGCCAAATGATATTCCAATTATGTTATAGTAACTACGATTTTTTTGCTTTATTTGCTATTTAATAAAAATTAAATTAATAATTGATCAACAGATGATATATGTTAAAAACTTTAACTGACCTTAACAGCAGCTTCAGCGATAGTGTTTAAATTGTCACTCGCTCCATTATTAATAATATAAACTGGACATAAGAGTTTTTTGAGTAAACACTTGAGAAATTTGCATTTATGGCCCAATAATCCAGGAACTATAAACGAAGGAGTTGCTTCTTTTAATTCTCGAGCACCGCCTGTAACTACCTGTGTTAATTCCGTGGTGCAGGTGACTGCATCTACTGTAGAAATTAATGAACTTTGCGATTTCGATAATAACGTAAAGTAATCTGAAATTTAATCATTACTAAAATATAATAGTAAAATACTTTAAAAAGGCGATATCAAACACTAGGTTTTAAATGTACATATATTTTCTAAAATTACGAACGTTATGGTCTGTTGAAAGTCTTAAATTTTTACCTTTGGCTGAGAAACTAAGGCTGCCTGATTTTTGATCGCTGAGAATTTCAATTTCTAGTGGATTATTCCAAATATCTTCTAGTATTTTCACTATGGTAGAAAAATCGTGAGATTTATCCCATTTAATGTTGCTCACAGGTAATGAATTAGACCGCATGTACGTCATATTTATCTGACCCCAAAAACAAATTAAATGCGCCATTGAACTTAATTCTATCAATTGAGCGTCGATTTGTTTCATAAATTCTAATATTTGGGTTGATAACCCTCTGTTCAGAATCAAAACAGCGTCGATTTCCTTCATATTATGTATGTCATGTAACGCTTTCGGTGATAGAGCCACCATTTCGGTACAGTTTGCTTCAAGTACAATTTCCGTATTGTACTGTTTTTCCAGTAAATATTTGCAGCGCTTTATAAAGCTAGAGTTACGTTGAATGCTGGTGGTGAAAACAACAATTAATTCCGCACCATTCGCGGCTAACCAGCGGATTGAGTTTAGGAGCATGTTTGCATCCTCACCTGTAAATACAGAAATTGTTTTTATATTTTCTTCTGTAAACAGTAAAGTAAAAATAATAACAAGAAGAATTAAAATTTTCTCTTCGAATCAGAAAATGAGAAAAATTAAATTATGTATATATGAAATTAAATAATTACCATAAATAATATATGATGCATTTTTCTTGCATAAACATTTTGTGAAATTATTTGATGAATAAACCTGAGAATTTAGTTCTTGATTTAAATCGGTAACTGCATTTCCTGTAGCATAATTACTTTTCAAATTCCTGAAAATCAATTCAACTCAATTTTTGTGTGAAATATAATAATGTGAGATTGGAATCTTTATATGCTTTATTATGTATCAAGTAGAATCCAATTACCTAAGAAGAGGATCCAAATCTATTTTCTTAACATCAGTAGATATTAAAGGCTGTACAATGTTTTTCTTTATTCCATCCGAAACGAAATCATGTATTTTTGATTTAATATTCTTGGACCACTCAAAGATATTTTTTGGTATGAATCCATACAGGCCCGAACACGAAAAGAAGATATTTAATCCAACAGTATATGTTAAATCAGAATTATTTAGATCTACTTGTACTACTCTGCCTTTTTTAGATAAACCTAACATAGACATTTGCAGACTTTTGCCCGACAAGCAATTAATGACTTTATTTACACCAATACCGCAAGTACTTTGCAAAATAGATATATGTAACGATGTGTTGGTGTACAACATTACTTGATGTGGTGACAACTGGAATACAGGAGCATAAGTTAATAGTATCAGGAAACTTATATTTTTATTGCTTACGGAATAGACATTTTCTATTATTAAATTTGTAGCTTAAATAAAACTTACCATTTGCAAGGAAGCCAACAAAGTACTTCTCTGAGCTTCAGATCCAACAGTTGTAAATATATTGCATTTATAAGCAGACGCAATATGAATAGCGGCTTCACCTAAACTGCTGCATGCGTTGTTAATCAGAATGGAATCACATGGTTTCAAGCCAGCCAGCTCAAATAATACATAGTATGCCTAAAATTGACAGATTATGAGTATAACTATTTTATTATTTTGTTAATTTAATACTTACACATGCGTACGCATATGGTATGGATGCTGCTTGCATAAAAGACCATTTTTCAGGTACGGGCCAAATAAAATTTGGCTCTACAATCATTTCCAGGTGTTTCATATTAGCCTGAGTGAGGCCCATAACTCGTTGTCCAGATTTATCGTATCCTGTGAAACACACTGGACCCAAATTGGTTGCTTCTGAATTTACATTTGGAATTATTTTTTGGGCATTTATACTCAAATATTTGACATCATAGTCGCAAAACATATTCCTAAAATATTAGATATTTAATGGAGCGTGTGATTTTACTACCAAATAACCTTCATTTGAAATTGAGGTCATTTGAGAGAGATGTGAGAGATGAGAAGTGAGAGAGAAGTTCCATACCTTAAATCTTTGGTTGTCATAGTATTCTTTTCAATTGCTTTTTCATTGCTCAATTTTGCGTATGGTGTTTTGAAATAGTTACCCCAACCGCCATTTTTGAAAACAGTAGTATGTAAATCTTTTTGAAACATTTCTTGGTAAAACTTTGCAGATACATTGCATTCTGGTAAATGTTCATCCAGCAAAAACATCAGACTAAAATCCAAAAAAAAAAAATATATATATATATATATATATATATATATATATATATATATATATATATATATATATATTACTTTCTTATACGAAGTAATATATAGGTATTGTACTAATGAAAAAATTCGAACTTGAGACCTTCCCTGGATCGAGTCTGACGCGCGCGTGTGTATGTGCGTGAGCGTGCGTGTGTGTGTGTGAGTGCGTGTGTATGAGTGTATGTTTGTGAGCTCTATACAGCCTTAACTTAAGATTTGTTTATGCCTGGCAAGAAATCCTCCTATTTTTGAAAAATTATTCAATCCGGAATTTCCTGTTTACTCAAGTTATCTTTTCCGGTTTCTATAATTACTCAAAATGTATAGCAAATCCAGCAAATATTGTTAGAATAAAAATTAGAGATATTAATAGCAATTCACGTAAATGGCTAATGAAAATTCTTCTTATTTTAAATATTTTACATAATTCGTTTCATCGGCGCCTGTCACTTGTTTAACAGTATATAAAATAGACTGTAATAATTTGGAATTTGAAATTTAATGATTATTGTAATCTATATATTTATTGAAAAAGTCTTTTAAATGTTGATAAAATATTATAAATTAATAAAAATTTGTATTAAAATAAAATAGGTATAAGAAAGTTCAGTGTATTGGGAAAAAATAGATAATTAATAAAATTAAGATATAATCTAAACAAAATGCATATAAAAAAGTTCAGTGTAAGGCATTGCAGATATATTTTTAAATAAAACTATATTTTTACATACCGAATATTTGAACCATTTTGTAAAGTTTTGATGTCTTTCAAGAATATTTCGATACCATTTTCAGGTAAAACATTCGACACTAGAAAAATTCTTTGATTTTTACTTAACGTATTTAATGATTTCTGTAGTTGATTTGCCCATGGGAGACATTTATTTTTTAAATCTGAACTATTAAAATATGTCGCCTTCATGTTTATTATTACTGGCATTTGGTGATTTATCTAAGAATTGTGCATACGCATATTTTAGTTATCATATTTTATGTAATATTATTATGTCGCTGAATTCAAATTTTTAGAACCAATTATCAAAAAATTTTATTCTACAGATAACGCACTTGTCTTAAAAGATGACATTGAAGTTGCCCAGAAATAAATGAGTAAATTGTACTAGTGGATGAATCCGTCAGTATTGGTTGAGTTGCTGGTACACAGACTAATATAAATTCAGTTATTTTGAAAAAGTTATTTATATGTTGCATATGTTGTTCTCCGATAATAGTAAGTGATGATATTGGAATGAAACCACTCACATCATTTAAAATATGCAATTGAATCTAGAATAATATTTAAATGAAATTGAGAAACATTACTTTTTCAACAACTTATAAATAAAAATTCTGATTACTTTTGATGCGAAATGATGCTCTGAATAATTGTATATATAATTTTCAAAAGATTTTTTTGCGCAATCTTTTATTTCATTTATTGTATATAATGAATCATCTGATTTTAAACTCTGTTGGACGATTTGCAGACATATGTTTAGTGCAATTTGGAGATTCTACAAAATTAAATTACATCATGTTTTGTAAATTTATTTATTGTTTTAAAACTTACTTGCATATCTTCCGAATATTTAATAAAGCTATACTTATCGGCCACGACTACCACATCCTTTGGAATATATGGACTAAAAATAACATCTTTGATTTGTGCAATGGGTGACGTTAATATTCCCGTTTTGTAATTGTAACTTATATCGAAATCTAAAACAGACACATTCGAAGCTACAATCAAATGAAATTTATATATATATATATATATATATATATATATATATATATATATATATAAATACCTACCTTTATGTTCAGAAGGTAGTTGAGCCAAATTAATAATCAAGCGCCTTATAAACGTTGGTATTATTGGTTTAATCTCGAATTCACCCTCATGTAATATATTAACTTGCAGCATTGCATTAACAAAGCTAGGCCAATCATTTTGCCATTCAATTTTAGCTGTTAAACCTAGAAATAACAAAAATTTAAAAGAAAACTCTTTCAGAGATTATAAAGAATGGAATAAATTAATACCATATAATCTATTTTTTTTTATATAGTGCACAAATAATAGCAAATATGTACTTTTCAGAATTATAAAGAAAAGTATAAATTTTGATCGTTTCTAAGTTTAGGATTACCTTCATTATACATATTGACATCTTGAACTGTATTAAAAACACCATTAAATGTATAGCCTCGATAAAACAGCTCATTTTGAAAATTGGATTTCGAAAAAGTGTGGTATGCATTTTCAGTTTTAATTAGTGGCGAAGAAATCTCTTCCGTTTTGTAATTTTTGGACAAGGCTATTTGTCCAAAAAGTATCAGTCCATAGCGATCGCTAATCTCAAAATCAGTTGTTTTTAGCATTATATATATTGGAGACACAAAATCTAAAATATATATATAAAATATTTAACTTTTTGATTTGAAGTTATTTAAAACAAATTATTTATGTCTGTTCATAAATGTACGTATTCCAAGTTTAATAAATAGAATTACCTTTTTCTGAAATGATAATATGCCGTTTAACAATAATGTCTTCGAAAATAACATTGTCTACACGTTCATTGTTGTTTTTCAATAGTATGCAAACCAAAGACTGAAAATTGTTTTAAATAATTATAATTACTTCTATTTTTACATATAAATATTATTGTCTAGTCGGAAGTCAGAAAGGTTAAAATATGAAAATTAATGAAAATTGCGAATATTTTTATACATATATTTTGTGGATCTAATAAATGTTTATACGCTCATAACCATTTTCATTTGCTGGCTTGAAATTTTATTAGTTTCTTTAAAGCTAAAAACTTACCAAGTAAGTAGTAATTGGTATAACAATTTCATTGTCTACCCTATGCCCAACCAACTGTCGAAAATGTTCACTATTTAAATTGACTGCATAATTTTCTTCGTTATTGGAAAAAACTTCTGTCATATAAGTTCTCACACGCCAAATATCTTCGTGAAACCAACGAACCAAAGGTGCAAGACTTTTTGTATCTCGAGAAACTGGATACACCACGGTAGGGTATAAAGACGATAAATTCATACTCGCCCCATTAATGAATAAACTATTTGAAAATATACATATTTGTGATAAATAAATAAAGTGATTGGATAACATATCGTTAATGGTTGAAAAATATATACAATATATTCTTAATTTCGTATATTAAATTTAAGTTTCAAAGTTTGAGTTCTTGCGAATTCAATACTTACCTTCCTAAAGCAGTAAATAGGTAGAGTATCGCATCTTCAGTGCCCCGTTTAGCTAAAGATACATTCGTACAATCGAGAGGTAAAGATCTCTTGAGAATGGCTTGCAGTAAGCCATGAGGAGCAATTTCAATTACCAATGCGCCGTTTGGTATGTATTTTGAACCCTGATCGAAATAAACGGATGAAAGTAGATTGTTGGTGAGATATTCAGATGAAACCGTTTTCGCCAGATCGGTATTCCAAGCGGATTCTTTCACGGACGTACTGATCCACTTTGGCGATCGAGCTATTGGATTTGGAATTATCTAAGAAAATATCAATAATTTATCTTGTATTTACTCTGCTAAGAAGACAAAATTTATCAATTAAAGTATCTGGCAGTACTTACATCTGTCAAATATTTTGATAATAGTGGTGCAACAGGTTTGATGTATCGGCTATGGTATGGAATATTCGCAACGTTTACTAACCGAGCAAAAATTCCTTTCTCTATTAACCCTGAAACCAATGTTTGCATTTCTTCTTTTGGTCCGGAAAGAGTACAGCTCGTACTGCTATTGTGGCAAGCTATATCAATACATGGTGGACATAGTTTTTCCATTTTCTCTGCACCAAGACCTAACAGATATTAATAGTCTTAGAATCTATTCAATAATATTCCTTTCATCAAAATTCTATTCATATAAATTTGCTAATTACCAACGGCAGCCATTAGTCCGTCAATGAGCTTAATTTTTAGAGACGCTTTTCCGCGATAATAAGCACTTAAGATCGTCTGTTCAGCTGTGAGACATCCATCTGCATAAGCGCAACCTAACTCACCCACTGAATGGCCTATTAGACCATCAGCTACAATCCCAATTGAATGGAGAACATCTGTTAGTCCAATCTTAAATGAAAATTCATTGCTAGAAAGGACTACATTTGAATCTAATAAAAATATATACCTGAATTGCAGCAATGCCAACGAAAGAATTTAAAATACTATCGAAAATATTTAGATCATCGTCTGTAATAATGCGTTTCAAATCAACTCCTTTGGGTTCCAATATTTTGTGGCACGCTTCTATACTTTGAGCGAAAATGGGCAATTGTAGTAAATTTTTACCCATTGTTATCCATTGGCTACCCATTCCGGAGTATACAAACCAAATTGGTCGTGCAGCTCCAGCAAAATGCTGTAAAATTATTTTTACATATTAAAATAGTTTAATTTTTAATAAATAATATGTACCATTGATTGGGAGGTAATCTTTTTTCCATTTAGCACGTATCCTCGATACAAATGCCCTGGTATTGTAGTGGTAAAAACATCATGAATTAGCCGAGAATATTCAGAGTCAATAACATTGTTTGAATTTACCTAAGAATAGCCAGATATTACCATATACCTTGATTCTTTTTGGTGTTTATTCGTGTAGTACTTACTTCTGCAATGATATCTTGTATCCCTTCCTCAGTTCTGGTTGACAATAGATGCAACATTGGTATCTCAAGGTGACGTTCTATTTTAACGCGATTGTTAGGTTTCAGAAGAATATGTCCAAATGAACTTGCTATCCCAATACCATTTACAGCAACCAGTGATGGAGTCCAGTTTTTATTTTTTGAAATGACTTGAATTTTTCCATTGACTAAAGCTGGTATGTTTTTGTTCGGTGTTTCAAAGTTAAGAGTTCCAGGAATAATGCCAGTTTCCATGGCAATTATCACTTTAGCTATACTGACCATACAAGCTGCGGCTTCAGTGTGTCCTATATTTGATTTCACTGAACCAATTGCGAGTGGTCCTTGTCGATCTTTATTGAATACGAAATCGATTACTTCTAGTTCTTTTTCATCCAATACCTTTATCCCACAACCGTATGTTTCAACATACTGTACATCTTTCGGTTCGACATTCGCTTCTTTATAGAAGTTTGTTAGAAATTTGGACATACAATCCACGTTTATATCTGAGATTGTTTCAGATCGATTTCCATTGAACTCCACATCACATTTTAGTATAGTTGCATAGTTACGTTTTGCCAAATCGGCTCTTTGTATAAAAAAAGCGCAGACTGCGTCAGATCTAGTATATCCATCACCTGAAATGAATTATTTTGTTATTTTATTAGTAAAAATATATACATTTTTATCTGTATTACTAGTTGGATTTATTATTTTAATTATAGTAGAACTTACAATTTTCATCGAATGCTTTAGTCTTGCCGTCTTTATTTAATAATTCTAATTTGGAATGGAGTTGTGTTGGTTGCACGCATGTCATCATATTGCAGCATGCAACAATAGCCGACTCTATTTCACCTGAAGTAATGGCGTTGTATCCTAGGCTGATGGCTTGTAAACCACATAGCCATGAGCTATCTGTCGCAAAACTAGGTCCTGAACGTAGAATATTTTGTTAGATATTTGGTTATAAATGGTGATATTGAACAAATATCTTTATGTTAATAATATATACTAATTTTATATCTATCCATATGTGCCAGATGGAGAAAATTCCTGCTCAGTATCGTTTAAGTGATAATTGTGATGTTTTAATATATCTATCTGTGCCCCAATGTTATATGGCATAGTGTCGAGCATAATATAGTTGATTGATAAATACATATTTAATTAGTGATTATGGTAGATATAGATATGTGTGAGTATGGCATATGGAAGCACTAAAACAAAACCTATTTTACAGTAGTAATTTTCGAAATACCAAACCAATATAAAATAAATATTGGATATATATTATATCTTGGCTCAATATGGCATGTCAAAATCACATAGTTGTGCTAGCGCTATAACACAACATTGCCAAGTTGCTTCTACAGTGTATTGCAAACCAGTAGCGTATTATTTGAAGCTACACTGTAAAAAATTGATTTAATTTTACTATGCTTTTCTCTGTAATTATTACAGTAATTATCAGAAATATTACGAATTTATGTAAATTTACTAATATAATTACAATAATTACTGTAATAATTACAGAGAAAAGCATAGTAAAATTACATCAATTTTTTACAGTGTAACATAAATTTACCTAAAATTTGAATGAAACCTATTTTAAAAACTGAAATAGTAATTTACATGTATCGCTAAATAGTTTTCTCTCTTAACCAAACCACATTGAGCCAATATGTCATCTAATATTGGTATTATATTACTGTACTACTTGGGTTACAGGTGAATGCTTTTATTATATTACATGAAATCTATAGCACATTTTGAAATACAGTAGCTTTAAGGTCGTCGTTTATTTAAAGCGTTATACATAAAATTACTAATTACTTACGGCTCACACAATATTCTCTTTTTTTTGTGATTTATTCTGTTATACATTTTATTTATATATCATTGTTTAGATAAACATTATTTTTGCTGATCACTTTATAAGAAAGATTTTATTAAAACTTTTAAAAATGGGTATTTTCGCCTGAAAATTTAAAATATTTTCTCAAGCTTTGGGTAAAACGTACATTCCTAACAACAAGATGTATTAAACAAAAAATACTTAGTTGGTGTAAGCATATAATTATCAAAATACAAGAGATATTTGCAAATTCTACATGTCGTTTTAACACTTGTTTGACGTTTCATTTACTATGCCCATTGTTCAAATTCAAATATTAATACCACACATATGTATAATTAGCTATGAATAGTGATGGTAGCGGGGTTATTGTTCTTACACTTTACACCGGAGTATAAATATATTTTTATTACATTGTAGTAAACATATAAATTGAGAATAACATATATAAGATACAATTAAAATAATGAATCTTCCTCAAATAATATAGTTCAATTATAATAAAAAATCATTACTTACCAGTAAAATTAAAAGAATAAGAAATTCGATTGGCCATCAACGCTCTAGACTGACCCGTTACTGCAAACCCATTTTCGACACATGTCGTCATGACACTATCATTATCACTAAGGCATGCACATACATAGACACCAATGTTCTTGCCATGGATATCCGTTGGATTAATACCTAGGTGTTTAGCAAATTTTTATTATATTTATTATTCAGAAAATTTCATTTTATTATGCTTAAATAATAACTTCAATATAAATGAATACGTTTATTTACAAAGAAAAATTACCAGCATCTATAATAGCTTCATAAGTTTTCTCTAGTAAAATTCTTCCCATCGGATCCATGAAATTAGATTGTTTGCGATGCACCTTAAAAAAAGTGGAATCGAAGCGATCATTCTCAAGAATGTTACCAATTTTACCACTATCAGAATGTTCTGTAAAAATAAAAATGCATCGCAGCATAAGAAAAATTTTTAAATTAAAGAGCAACTCAAAAACAATAGATTTCGGATTTGCAACATTTCCAAAATCAACATAATCTAACACATTGTTTCATATATTTTTGATTCTGCTCTAAAGCCAAATTTGCTTGTTCGTTTACATTGATGATAACCGGTTTATTTATATTTAATACATACATAATTTCAGGTCATAATTAGAGCTGGTAAAATTTTAAATCGCAAGCTCACAAATATTTCTTGTATATAATGTCCTTTGAAAATAAGCCATGAACTAAAATATATAGTTTTCTGGAGAATGTAACCAACTTAATTTCATGTTTTTTTTTTTGCATAATGTCTTTTTATCTTGTCTGTCTTAGCATAAACATGATTGACAATGATTTGCGTTAAAGAAAAGTTGTGAGCAAATCTTAAGAAATTTAATGAAAGAAAAGAAGTGTATAAAGAGATAGATTTGAATAGGGAAAGATTGTCAAGATTTCCGAAATATTGGTATAAATTTGTATTTCTATATAACATACCTTTTTTCCAAATTGCATCATCAATCATGTCTACCTGATCTAGCAATTTTCTTTTAAGTTCTTCAATGTTTTTAGATTGTGCAAAGCAGCCACCAATGCCACTAATGACGATTTCTGGGACAGAGTTATCACTTGAAAACACCATATTTATAGGTGAATGGTAAAAATTTTATTATAACAAATATATGTAATCCATGAATTGGAAAATTTCTTTTGAGAAAATTTTCATTCCGTTCATTCATTTATATATGATATAAATTAAATGCCACGCATATTAGTATGTATTTTTTGTGTCCCATAATGTTTATTCATTTTTATGTACAAACAAAAGGTCAATATTTCTCCAAAATTTTCATGTCTCATTATAATTTTTTCATTGTTCATATGTAGAATAAATTTAAATAGCTAAACATGCACCGGACTTCCTTATTCGCATTTTTTCTAAGTGTAAGAAACGCACGTGGTATGAGAACGTGCAACTATATGCGTGTAGCGATGTTTCTTCTTATACTCACCTGGTGGTTGGTTTTTAGGTGAAGTCTTCTAATACATACTTTAAGGTCCAGACTGGGGTTAGCTCGTTAGAGATTAAATTGGTTTAACAATAAATAACAATTTAATTCAAACAATAAAAATATAACAAATATGACAACGAAAAATGTATTTACAAAAAGATACTGAATAAAGCTTAAGTTACTTACTGACAAAATAATACTCGCTAGTCGCAATCTGAACTGAGACCTCGATGTCAAGCGACATCGCGGTTTTATACTCAATTTTGACCTAAATTCAAATGGCCGATATTGTAAACTGCGAGGCTCTTACTCGCTAAAACCTCTCCCCCCTCACACACCGACACCCTGGGACCGCGTGAGCATTACTTTGGGGTGTCGGCTGTTACGTGCTCGTTTTTCTCTTTACGTCCCATGACTTGCTCCGCAAACTTTACTACAGCCTCCCACTTCTCCTCTTCCTCCAGCATGTAGCCTACTATTGTGTTAGGGCTCATGGCAGCTGCAAGCACTTTCATTCGCCCATCTCTCACAATGGAAGAAGGTGTGCTCAGCACTGTCTTCCTCTTCCTCGCAATATGGGCATTTGCTGTCTTGTCGCTTGCCGATCTTCTGCAGGTATGTGCCGAAACTGCCATGGCCTGTTAGTAGCTGTGTGACGTTGTAGCTTACCTCTCCATGTCTCCTCTCGTACCATGGCTGGATCCTGGGCACCAGGATTCGGTCCATTCCCCTTTTTTGGCCGTGTCCCATAGAGCCTGCCACTGCTCTATGAGCTTTGCCCTGGCCTTCTTCTTCCTCTCACCCCTCGCTGTTTCGCTCCTCGTGGCCATTGCTACTCTTTCTTCTGCCAGCAGCTGGATAGGTGGGATGCCTGCAAGCAGCTGGATAGGCGGGATGCCTGCCAGCACCAGGATGGCTTCTGCTGACACAGTCCTGTACGCACTGCACACCCTGAGTGCTGTCCTCCTTTGGGCAATCGCGAGGAAATGCCTTGTCCTCGCGACCTCCAGAGCCCGTCTCCATGCTGGGACAGCGTAGAGCATGATGGACGTTGTTACGCTGCCCAGTATCCTCCTTCTGCTGGGCCTGGGTCCTCCGCAGTTCGGCATCATCCTACTTAAGGCAGCCGTGACCCCTGCGGCTGTGGTCGCTACTCCGCGGACGTGTGGGGTAAACGATAGGCTTTTGTCTATGGTCACTCCTAGGTATCTGACCTGGGGTCCCGGTCTGATCGCAGTCCTACAGACTCGGAACTCGATGGGTGGCAGTTTCCTCAGTATGACCGCCTCTGTCTTCTTGGGGGCAATTTCAAGCCCGGCCCGTGAGATCCACTCACAGACCTGCAGGATTGCCTCATCTGCTATCCTCTGTAGGTCCGATGCGGTCTTCTGCACCACTAACAACCCCAGGTCATCTGCAAAGCCTACCAGCTTAACCCCTTGTGGAAGCACAAACCGCAGCACCCCGTCATACAGGACGTTCCAGAGATCGGGACCAAGTACCGACCCCTGGGGCACCCCGCAGGTTACAGCTATCCGCTGCTGGCCTGCTTCTGCCTCCGCCAGTATGTACCTGTCACTCAGGTAGCTGGTGATCATTCTCACCAGGTATGGCTCTACTCTCCTCCTTTGTAGCTCCCCCACGACAATCCTCCACTGCGACGTATTGAAGGCGTTTCGCACGTCCAGCGTAATGAGCGAACAGATCCTCCTTGACCTGTGCGTCCCGCTTTTGGCCTCGTCCGCTGTCCGCACTACCTCCTGTATTGCCGTGAGGGTACTCCTGCCCTCTCGAAAGCCATACTGGTTGTCAACCAGCCCACCTGAGCGTTCTATCTCCTCCCTCAGTCTTCCCCTGATGAGGTGTTCAAGGAACTTCCCGATACATCCCAGGAGGCACAGCGGTCGATACGATCTCGGGTCCTCTAGGGGCTTATTTCCCTTCTGTAACAGCACAAGTCGGGCTGTTTTCCAGCCCTTGGGGAACGTACCGTTGCTCAGTCCCTTGTTCATTGCCTCCAGGACTGCCCCTCCGAAGTGCTCGACCATCCTCTACAAGGCTTCCGTAGGGATGCCATCTGGGCCCGGAGCTTTGCCCACCTTCAGTCTTCTTGCAGCTCCTTCCAGTTCAGCTGCTGTGAAGCTGGGCACTTGATCCTCCCGTACTGTCGTCGGGATCCAGTTTGCCACGCGTCTACCACCTGCATCAGTCGGTCCTTCGACATCGTGACCGGTGCTTACCTTCCTTTCAGCCGCCTAGTGGCTATTTTGTACCCTTCTCCACACACATCCTCGTCGATTTCCTCGCAAAGGCTTCTCCAGCATCTTTTCTGTGATCTGGTTATTGCCAGACGCAACAACTTTTTGGCCATTTGTTCCGCAGCCCTTTCCTCATCCGCTGGCTCTCTGGCCCTCTTCCGAAGATACCGTCTCCTGGCGAGAACCAAGGCTTTGCGTAGTTATGTTATCTCGTCGTTCCACCAGTAGACGGGTCTCCTCCCCCCTTTCTGCTGCCGCGGCATTGCAGCATCGCAAGCCTTTGCGAGAATTTCCTGAATCCCTTCCGGGGTTGTTTCCTTCTGGCTTCGCAGCTGCCCCTCTAAACTCTCTACGAGTATCTGGGTGTCCAACCGCCTCTGGTTCCAGCCCACCCGACTGGTCAGTACATCATCTTGGCGACGGGCGTCCATCTTCAGTGTGTAGAAGATGTACTGGTGCAGACTCAGCGTCTCTTCCTCATCCTCTACCCTCCATCGTATAACATGTGGAGTCATGCCAGCAGTCGTCCACGTCAGATCAATGATTGAGGTTGATACTCCCCTTCTGAACGTGGGGACGTTGCCCCTGTTTATGATGGAGAGATTGAGTGAGGCTGCCCAGTCGGTGAGCCTGTGCCCTCTTCCATCGGTGATCGGTGACTCCCAGTCCGGCGCATCGAGATGCCAGTCTGTGCTTCTTGCTGTATTTGGCTCCGTGACCAGGAGTAGGTCGGTCCTGGTGTTCCGTGCTGTTACCTACAGCAGATCGTGCGCCTCTTTACTCCTTCCCACATTGATCTGGATAACACGTTGTTCCATTTTTAACGTTTAGTTCTTCCTCTGGTCTCGTCCAGTGCAGCCCTGTGCTTGAAGTAGGCCGATGTGCCGCTCGTGTGGCCCTTTTCTTTGCATGCCCCGCACCGGGCTTCTGCCTGGCACTCGTTCATTTTGTGCCCCTCCTGTCCACAGTTTCGGCACAACTCCCCTTAGCTCTCCATCTTGCAGTCTGCGGCCAGATGATTGTAGCCGTGGCATCTGTAGCATTGGGATACCTTTACCCAGGCCCTGACCCGGCACCGCACCCAGCCTATCTCGATGGTGCCTTCCTTCAGTATTTTCCTGGCGGCCTCTTTTTCCACCTCTACAATGGCTGTTTGTGTTGCAGCGTAGGATGGCCTAACCGATCTTACACTCGCCTCTCGCAGGGTGATTGCTTTAAGAGCGGCCCCTATGCATTCTGCCGTGGTGTCTATATCTCTTATTACTAATGTTTCCTTCTGTCCCAGCACTCTGACAGACGAGGTCGTCCCCATTTTCTCAGCAATGGCGTCATAGAGTTTTTGTGAGTGTCCCTCCTCTCTTCCCACCTCTATGAGCACATCGCCCGTTCTGGTCTGTCTCACTCCCGTTATTTGGACTCCTGTAGCCTTTATGTATACTTTCGTCTTGAGTTTTCTTAATGTTTCCGCGTAGGTAGCCCCTGCTTCTTTTCTTACCACGACTGCCTCTGCCAAAGTGAATTACCAAGCTCAGCAAAACTGAACTAGGTCGGTACGCAACTAGTTTGATTTGTTACATTACCGTCCCCTTAAGGCTGAATTCCATTGAAGGTGAATTCAGTCCTCTATTGAATTTAGGTCGAGCGCTCTAAACACTAATTTATCCTAAATAAACCATTGTCTGTCACTCGCACTGTCACATGACTACTGTACCACTAAAACCGAGTTGGAGATAGGGGTGGTAAGAAGAGGGGGTCCCAATTCAACGACGAGGATTAAGCTTTAGCCATTTTCTTTCGCGGGGAAGTTCCTGGTGTCAGAACTCCACCGTGGCAATCCACGATCTTCCCACTTAGGTGTCCGGCTGCCTAACCAGGTCGCTAATGACTTCAGGGGTGTCGCGGGCAAGAACCAATCTGATTTTCATGTTCGTCTCTCATGGGTGGCATCGTTTTGGAAATGGCATCGTAAACCAGGTCGCTCACTTGCTTCTTGACTGTTATTTCTAGAAATAGCAGCTTAGTGAATACCTGCGCCATTAAATCGGAATTCTGCCGGATTTTTCTCAGTTGTTGATAGAAAAATCCAGCGACGTCTCTGGATCACCCATAAGTGAAACTGCATAGCCCGCCGGATTGTTGTTGACACGTACTTGGTCCCTTTCACCCCTGGAAGTGCCCCAGAGGGTTCTAGTTTCCCCTCCAACGTAGCTGAGTCTTCCGTGGTTCTGCGTCTCCTCCGCTTATCTGTTATTTTGGTTTCAATAAAACTGCATTTTTATCTAAAAACCATGATAACAAATGCCGGTCATCTGCATGTAATTGACCCACGTTGAATTTCTGAGTCAGCGGATAGTTTTCGGTGTGGTTGACGATGCCCGAGTCTTGCTTGCTTACCTCGCATCCAGTTTCTACTGATGCGAGCGGTATCCGGCAAACAGAGTTCGCGTTCTCAACTGCACTTCGCGTTACTAAGAGACCGTGCTCTTCTAACGCGATCGGCTCATGTTCGAATGAAGAGTGTACCACGTGACATGCGGGAATCGTTGAAGTTTCTCGCGACCAAACAAAATTCTCAATTTTCTGTCGCGATCTCTTCCTTCTTATCTTTGATTGCAAGGTGCCCCCCTTTGTCAAAGTCGTGCGAACCTCGGTAGGTTCGTCTTCTAACAATGGTTGATCCAACTGAGAGGTGCCCCTCACAGTCCAATCTGTGCGATCCACGAGTGGCTCGCTTTCTGTGAAATTTTGATTCATCTCCTTGATAAAATCCGTGCGAACCTTGCAGGGTTCGCTTGCCAGTCGAATATGACCAGACTGAAGAGTGCCCTTCTCCCTCAGATCCGTGTGAGCCATGAATGGCTCGCTTTCTGGCAACCTTTGATCCAACTGAGAAGGGCCCTCTTCAATGAAATCCGTGCAAACCACCCGTGGTTCGCTTGCCAGATGAAAGTGATCCGGTTGAGAAGTGCCCTCCTCAATCAGATCCGAGTGAGCCATGAATGACTCGTTTTCTGGCAACCTTTGATCCATTTGAGAAGTGCCCTCCTCAATGAAATCCGTGCGAACCACCTGTGGTTCGCTTGCCAGACGAAAGTGATCCGAGTGAAGAGCGCTCCCCTCAATCAGATCCGTGCGAACCGCCAGTGGTTCGCTATTAGCCACGTTTTTCTCTGTTTCGTGGCTCACGCCCCTTTCCAAATTAGTCTCCCTCCGGATTCCTAACTCAGGTATCTGAATAACCTTAAGCATGGAAATGTTTAATCGTTTGCTGCTACCGTCGTTTGAATCCGCGACCCAAGGAACTAATTTTGGAAAGGCTTCCGTTAAACTGTCCGGCGTTGGGTCGCCCCCGAGACAGTCTTTGCGTTTAAAAGACACTGTGGTGTCTGCGGTTGATACCCGATTTTTCTACTTGCCGATCGCGGTTTGGTGCTCTTTTTCCGTTTGCACCGGCCCCCTTGTACCGAAGGTCCGTTTTCCCGATCCCGAGGAAGTTTTATGTTCGTGACGGCCCGTATAGCTGTCATGTGAATGTCAGCTTTTGAGATTTTAACTTCTCGCGATAAAACTTCCTCATAATACTCCGCGACCGGAAGGGCTTCCTCCACCGTGTCTAAGCCGTTCAGGAATTGTTGTATTAGTGCGGCCTCTCTCTTAAAATGATTTCTGACTATTGAATCTAGATCATTATTGTTACTACGATATAGATTCGCGGCGGCTGATTCTAATCGGAAAACGAATTTACAGAGTGTTTCCTCTTTCAATCGATACATTTTAACGAATTCGCGTTCTGCGGCGGCGGTATCTATTTTTCTCCCAAACAGTCGGATTAGCCTAGTTTTGAATGCACAAACCGTGGTCGGTCTCTTATCTGCCGGCAACGCGTAAAAACAGGACTGTGCGTCGCCCTTGAGTCTTAATTTCATTGCCGTCACGATCTGAATTTCCGACCAGTTGCAGCATCCCGCGGTTGTAGCTACTCCGTGATTCTAAATCCGCCCCGCCAGATCCAAAAAGAAACTCACTAACGAGAAGGTAGATTATTTTTATCGAGACGATAATTTCTTTTCGTCAATTCGAGAAAAAAAAACAAAAAGCCACCCTCTTTTATTTTTCCATCGCCTCCCATATGTTCAAAATAACGTGACAATATATATATATATATATATATATATATATATATATATATATATATATATATATATATATATATATATATATATATATTGTCACGTTATTTTGAACATATGGGAGGCGATGGAAAAATAAAAGAGGGTGGCTTTTTGTTTTTTTTTCTCGAATTGACGAAAAGAAATTATCGTCTCGATAAAAATAATCTACCTTTTCGTTAGTGAGTTTCTTTTTGGTTTTCATACCATTTAAATATCGTTTTATTTTCGTTTTCTTATAAACAACATTCGTTCTTCGTTGGATTCCCTACAAAACTGGTACTGAAGACGCGAGGGCGTTCCTGCAAGGGGACTGGCGCAGGCTGAACATCAAGCCTAAAGTTCGGACGTCTAAAGGACGAGCAGAGTAGGTTTTCCGTATCCTTTTGTTCTTTTGATTATTTGTGTTTATTTATATTAACTTATATTTTTCTAAATTGTATCGGCGCTAAAGCCAAGTTAAGTTTCCCTGTTTTCTGTAATAAATCTGTTAAGTTGACTTTCTTGTCTTTCTTTTATTTCAATTTCAGCCAGTGACGACATATAATAAGAAGCCTAGAGCCAAACCCGCGGTTAGCTAGCCCGGCAACAAAGCTACCGTGTCATATTTTGGCGCCCAACGTGGGGCCTCTTTAGTCGTCATTTGGCCATATTTCCTCATTTTTTTCTTTTGTTAAATATTTTCCTTTGGAAATATTTCGTTCTTTATTTCCTATTGTTCATAACTTTTTTTTTTTTTATTAAAAAAAAAAAATGGCTTTCGCAGGACTTGAACATGATGAATTATCGTATGAATTAACTTTACGTGGTGAGGGTAATACAGATTATTTAACCCTTCGGCAGAAAAATGAAAAACTTGTCGCTCTTTCCGATTCTGCTATCGTTTCTGTTTCTATTAAGCCTAGAGCCGAACTTTCTCTGTGCCAAGAAAAAATTTTAAAACTTACTACGTCTGTTTCTGCCTGCAGTGAGGCTGAGCTCTATCAAGGATTTTTGCAAATAAATAATAGGCTTGGTCATCTATTAAGAAGGCTCAGTAATATCAAGTCTGATAAATATACTGCAGAAATAAATAAGTTGGTCCATGAAATTCATAAATTTGATGAAAAAATTAATATATTTTATAATACTTCTTCATCCTCTACCGTCAATTCTACTCCAATTATTTCTAGTACTTTTGTTGAAAAAAAATCTGTTTCTGTATATAAATGGGGTATTACTTTTAATGGTCGTGAATCCGTCATAGAATTTTTAGAACGAATTGAAGAATTACGTGTTGCCCTATCGGCAACGAAAGAAGATCTGTTTAACGCTGCATGCGATTTATTTAAAGATGCAGCACTTCTCTGGTATAGGACGGTGAAGGCGAAGGTTTCCTCATGGGATGAAGTAGCTGCTCGTCTAATTGAGCAATATCAACCAGTCGACTATGATCATATGTTGTGGCTAGATATTTTATCTAGGAAGCAGCAACATTTTGAGAAACCGACAGAATATATAGTTGCAATGAAGACCCTTTTTTCTAGATTGTCGGAAGTAGTTAGCGAAGAAAAACAACTTTGCACCATTCGGTTGAACTTGGCTCCCTTTTATTCGCAACATGTAGCTGCTCATAATATTTCGACAATTGATCAGCTGAACTGTATATGCCAAAGGTTAGAAGCAGTACATAAGCCAACCTCAAGAAATATACCAATACAACAAATGACGTCAAATCAACAATTCCGCAGTCGTCAGGTAAATGTCATATCAAAATTATC